>CM075782.1:10951976-12209476 GCA_037974665.1 Ehretia macrophylla
AGACAGAATTGTTTGGAGACGGTTTGAAGACGGAATATGGTTAGAGGCGATTTGGAGACGGAATATGGTTGGAGATGATTTGGAGACAAAATCTGGATGGAGACGGTTTGGAGACCGAATTGTTTGAAGATGGAATTGTTTGGAGACGGAATATGGTTGGAGACGATTTGGAGACGGATTTTATTGGCAACAATTGTGGTTATGACAATTTTTTGAAGATGATTTGGAGATAAAATGTGATTGGTGATGGCTTGGAGACAAATTTTGGAGACGGACTAAAATTCATCGCCAAAGGAGATGAATTGGCGACGACACGCCAAAATTGGCTATGATGATTTTGGCGACGGACGATTTTCGTCCCTTTGCCGTCGCCTATACCCTTTTGGTGACAGAAAGGAGACGGATTTTGGCTGTCGCATTTGGTAATTTTTTTGTAGTGGAGAGCGTAGAAGTTACAACGAAATTTGTTAGCTTTTACTATAAAGAAGTGGTTAAGCACAAATGCACACACAACCTATGATAAATCATACACACACACACACGCTAAACCCTAAACCCCAGCTTTAAAATCATACACAAATATAAACTTCGAGGGTTAAATTTATCAATTAATCAAAAATGCACAAAAACCCTAATCGCTAAACCTTAAACCAAAGGGTTAAAAATCATACATGGTGATCAAAAAAAAAAAGGGAAAAAAAAAACTAACCTTGAAGCAATCGGCAGCTCAGATTGTCTTTTCGTCTAAGGTTCGCGTGTGCGTGTGTGTGTTTGACGGCTCATATTGCCTTTCCTGTCGAAGGTTCGCATGAGTGTATGTGTGTTTGATGGTGTTGTGTGTGTGTGTGTGTGTTTTTTTTTTTTTGTTGCTAAGCGTGTGTCTATTGAGTATACATATATGTATATATATTTTTTATATAGGGCAAAATAATCTTTATACACTCCAAGGTGTTAAGTTTAACTAACAGAAGCTAACAGGAGGGACCGGTTTGGGTGTTTTGAAAAGTTGAAGGGCCAGTTGGGTTTTTTGTTAAACCTGAAGGACTAAAAGATTTTTTACTCATAAAGAAAGCGAAAGACTGAAAATTTTGAACTTTACCAAGTACATTTACATAATTGACATAACTCTTCATCAACATATGTCAACTACTCAAAAGACACATTCCAAATACATGATTCATTATATTCTAGGAGGCTTATATTACTTTAAAATACATGACTCATTATATTCTAGTAGGCTTATATTACTTTAAAGAAACTTAGATTTTGTAGGAAATTTTTAGGAAGTGGATGAGGAGATTCAAGAAGAATTATCGAATTTTGTGTAGGAGATGAGAGACTACATTAGCGTTGTTTGCTTGACGCAAAATGGCTAGCCAACTCCTCTATTTATAGTGGTTCCCTCAAAATCATGAAGGTGTTTTATATGTATCAAATTCTCGAAACTTTTCCACATTCTATCCAGCTTAATATCTAACGCCTCTCTTAAACTTGATTTCTTACTCCAAGCAAGGTCCTCACATGAAAAATAGTTTGGCTTTAAGGGGTTTGGTCAAAATATTAGCAACTTGATCTTGTGATTTGATCTCTAAGAAAGGGGGCTGGTATTAATATGCTTACTTCTTTCGTGGCAATCAATTGACACTATTAGGTTTAGAACCGCATCATTTATAGCCTAATTTCGAATTGAAAATCATGTAAACTTATTTTTCAAGTGGATCCGCTGGTTTTGCACAATCAAACTAGACATGAGGTTACACTTTTGCCCCATGATTTCGGTTTGCATACGAAACATTTTATGAGAAGAAAGGATTCTGAAATCTACTGTAGTTATGTTTTAAAAAGGCATAAAATGATTTTGAGACCTTTTGGAACCTTAGTGTCATTTGGACCCTATTTGGGGAAAGGTACCAGTTCAAGTATTACTTTTTTTTATTTATTTAAAGAAGGTCTAAGACCATACAACGTAACTAGCAAGATTTGAACTTACAACCTCTCACATATATAGCGAATTCGAGTATTACTTTGGACCTACATTGCTAGGATTGTAAGTTTTTAGAACTTTTTATTGCTATTTTTGTGGATACATGATTAATGGTTGTGTTTATCTCTTGCTTTGATTGTCGATATTAGAAGATTTTGTTCATTGCTTTGGTATCAATTTGATAATAGCTAATGGATTGTGAAATACTAGTCAACTGCATTGGACTTTAGTATAAGTTACAGCATATATTTTTCTGTTATTTGTTATTCACGAAGGGCCCATTATATGTTTTGGAGAGCTATATCTTTTTAATATTATTATATCACTCTTTTAACTCTTTATGCAGATAAGGGAGAATGAACATACTTAAGAGATGTTGGGGTAGAGAGATCGCCTTTTATTGACTTTGACCATTTATTTTCTGTTTTGTAAATAATGACTTTCGAATTTTGTTATATTGAGCTTTAAACTCATCGTCCTTCTATAACTATAATTCATAGTTCATAACAGTTTATGTTTAGGTGTCTTGGAGTGCTTGAATGATGTTTCAAACTTGGACCTTATGGCATTACTTTTGGCTTAGCGATTGATTTGCGGAATGTTACAAGATTTTTGAAAATGAGAAATCTTTAATGTGACATTCTCATGTTTGATTTGTAGAATAAAAAAATATTCTTGTGAATATCACTTTCCTAAAAATACAATATTCTAATTATTTAATCAATTTCTATTCCCATGTGAACCGGTGAGAATCTTACATTCCCAAGTCGTAAGAATATTTTTGAGAAAATAAAAGACACAAACACTCACCTAAAAAAAGGAAAAATCCAATTTAGTCCTTGAGGTTTAGCATTAATGCCAAACAGGTCCTGTGCTTTAAAAAAATATGACTTTATAGGGATCTATTTGTTTTTTATGTTAAACCTCAGGGATTCAATTGGCTTTTTCCCTCTTAAAAAATACAAATTAAAATAAAATAAAATAAAATAATTATAAAATAAAATAAAATATAAATTAAAAATAAGATAAATTAAATAAATAAAAATTATATAAAAAATAAGATAAAATTAAATAAGACTAAAAATAAACTAGAAAAAAATAAATAATAAATAATAAAAATAAAAATAAAATAAAATTAAATAAAAATTTAAATTTAAATAAAATAAATATAAAACTATAAAACTAAAATAAAAATAAATTATAGACTTTTAAATTTTAATTTTAATTTTTTAAATTAATAAATTCAAATTTCTAATTTTGAAGAGTTAAGTTAAAATTTATAAATTATAAAAATAAATTTACTTTTGTTGTATTAATACGTTAAAAAAAATTTATTCTCGTATTAGCAAAAATATGCAAAATGTATCATTATTTGTACAATTTGTTTGATATTCTTGTTTTTTTGAGTTAGGGATATTGTTGAAAAATTGTTCAAAATTCCTAGGAATATTGAATCTATACCAAACATAATAAAATAAAAATTTTATGAATTTGACAAAATATTTTTAGAAATATTTTTAACAAACCAAACACTTTTAGTCACATTCTTGGAAATAATTTTATTAAGAATGACATTCTCGAGAATGAAAAATTCATTTGTAAACCAAACGCTCCCTAAAGCTTGTTGCCTATCTTTATGGTTTTAGTTTATTGTTGAGGTTTAGAGCCTTGTGGCTTAAGACATGTGCACCTTTTTAGGTACTGTAAATGCCATTAGTGGTCCCCTGTTTTTGGGTGTTGTGACACTTGGTCTTATATCTTTTGAAATAAACTTTTTAGTCTTAAATGTATTGCAAATTTGACATTGTTAACCTAATTTACTTATTCTTTTAGTTTGTTAACATTTTTTGCACGTGATTGGCACAAAATCTTATTGTTTTCTTTTCTTTTTTAACCTAACCCACCATACGTGTATATAAAAATTGTCCAATCATGTGCAAAAAAATATTAACGAACCAAAGAAATAAGCAAAATGGGTCAACGGTATCAAATTTACAATATATTTAAGACTAAAAGGTTTATTTTAAAAAATATAAGACTAAAGTATCACAACCCTCAAAGATAAAGGACCACTGATGGCATTTATCCTTTTTTTTTTTTTGAACAAGCATTTATCCTTTTAAGTATGCAATGAGTTGCACATTAGGTTTTCTTATCAATGGATTTGTTACGTGGCAAGATGTATGACTAATTGATATATGTTTTATTTATTATGAAAACAAATATTATTTTTTTGACAAGATGTATGTCTAATTAGTTTTTTTTTTTTTGGTTTATTATAAAAAGTGAAAAAACAAATATTATCTTGGGAATTTAATAGTCATGAGAATTTCATGCAATTACAAGAAAATACCGAATGGATTAATCATAAAAAAATTCTTAGACAGGAGCAATTTTTTTTAAAAAAATATTGTTAATATTATTTTGATTCTAAATTTTAAACTAATAGTGTACTTGTAACTAGAAACAAAACTCCCTTGTATTATTCTCTCCTATAAAAGACATGAAAAAAAAATTTGTCTACATAGGTTTAAATTAAATTGAATCTAGAATCTAAAATATTTTGTTTTGAGATTCGAATTTTAAATATATCAAATTCAAATTCGGTGACTGCTTTCCAATATCCAACTATATTTGGACTCGAGTTTGGATATGCTTTATATTCCATCTTCGGAATTTGACTCATTAACGAATTTCTTGCCCATAAAATTTGGGTTGAAACTTGTGCAACACGTATTCAAACATCAAAAGGCAGGAAATAGTTAAGACTGTCACCAAGTCTTTGGTCTGGTGGTAAAGTTACTCGTTTGTTTGTGAAAGGTTACAAGATCAATTCTTGTTAGTTACATATATGAAAAAGAAATAGTTAAGACTGCATGATCATATTGTCCAGACGTCACAATGAGGTGGAACCACATTCCAAATTAAAATCTGTTGAAATCTGAATGGACCAACCATCCGAATCGAAGAGCCTCTCCATGAAGGATTGGGTATATGACTTAAAAAGGAAAAAGAAGTTGAAGAAAATGGATAGTGTTGCAAACGAATGTTCTTCTCTGGCCTTATGCTAAAGAAGGAAAATTAGAATTTGCCGAACACCTAATACGAGGAACATACTTAAAAAGAAAAAAAAGATAAGAATAAAAGGAACAAAAAAAAGACTAAGTCAAGGTTGATGAAAGTAAAGACTACGTCAAGGTAGCTATATTAGACCCATCTTTGTACTTTCATTTTATTAATGATACATTTTGCTTATTGACTTACCAAAAAAAAAAAAACTACACCAAGGACAAGGGGCGAACATACGTAAAAAGAAAAAAAAAAAAGAATAAAAGGAACAAAAAAAAAGACTAAGTCAAGGTTGATGAAAGTAAGAGCACTCAAGGTAGTCATTAGACCCATCTTTGTACTTTCATTTTATTAATTTTAATCTGTTGATTAAATTTAATTGACGACTATTCTTTATACTGCCAACAATTTCACTAAGGTAGATATTAATCTTTCTTAAGTATTAATAACATATCCCAATAAGCAAGCTACCTACATTTTTGTAATAACTGTGAACTTATGGAATATATTAAGCCCTAGAAATTTAAATGTTGCATTAGATCTCATAACTATCTCTAGCTTATGACAATTTAATGATACTCCACACGTGGTCTAATCTAGTTATTACTTCTCAGTCTCAAACTAAACCACAAAACAAGCAATTATTGGCCATACAATCACAAGCATTAAACATAGTGTGAAATATTCAGCATAAAAATAGAATAATCAATCAATCCAACATAATTCGAGTGATCAAAATCTGGCTACATCGTAGCCCTAGAAAAATAATCTAACAACTCATAATAAATGTAAATGAAATCCAAATTCTATTAAAGTTCATGATGAGA
The DNA here is from genome assembly GCA_037974665.1 of Ehretia macrophylla. Classification (NCBI taxonomy): domain Eukaryota; kingdom Viridiplantae; phylum Streptophyta; class Magnoliopsida; order Boraginales; family Ehretiaceae; genus Ehretia; species Ehretia macrophylla. Next base: position 10,957,857 of record CM075782.1, read on the forward strand.
GAGAGAAAAACTAGAAATCTCAAGAAAGTCGTGGTGAAATCTTGTTTCTAATCCGTCTTTCCTCGTCAATCTTCAGTTCCTTGCGTTTTATCCTATCCAAAATGTCCTCTTTGCTCACAAAAATAGCCGCCAAAAAAGAACCTTTTTTTTTTCAACGTCAGATGTCTTCTTTTATCGTAGGGTTTTCTTCTTTTCGTACCTTTTTACTAAATTACCCTTAAATTTTCTGCAACGTTGCGCAACTGCGCCATGATTGCGCTACTTCTATTTGTTCGTCAATCTCTTCACCAGTTGCATAAAAGCTTGTCCTTGTTAATTTTTCCTCAATCTTGGCCTCAAAATCCATGTTTTCTCATATAATTCACCTATATCGCAAAACAAACATGGAACCAATCAAATTGCTCATAAATTACTCAAGAACTAACAAAATTTAAGTGAAAAAGTACTGAAATAATATATAAATATTATACCCAACAAATACTCCCAAACTTAAACTTTGCTTGTCCTCAAGCAAAAGACACAACTAAAGAAAGAAACAAACTAAAAACTAAAGACTCGGCACAAAATAACTCATGAAAGCAATACTGTAAGACAATAAATTTTTCAGGCCTCAGTAGCGACCTTTCACAACTCAACCTTAAAAGCTAATTTTCAATCATAAGCATGAGAAATCTCAACTTCACATAAATTTGATTTTACTTCAAATCCCCCAGATGAGTGTGTGTATAGCCTTTATCCCAATCAATTGTACCCGGATGAGTTTATGCAAGTTAAGCGAATTTCCAATGTGAATCTGTTATTTTCAATCACTTACGACTTCATAGACTTACTTTTCATGTCACTCTCCACTAATGTAGGTTAATCATAGCATTAAAGATCAGTAGGACTTTTCATGTGGTTGTAACGTGCGGCTAGGGTCAAGGTAGGATAATGGATATAATATATAGCTAAACTACCTATAAGCACACAACTATTCGAGGATGTTCAATGGAGCACATGCCAACTCTACTTCGTACCACCACAATTATTCAACATATCTCTTTTATTTCTTCTTTCATTTCACTTCCTCAACATTCATTCACAACATTTATAAACACATAAAGAATCCACACTCTCCCAAACTTGCATTTTGATATTAACTACAAGGAGTATGGCCCTTTTTCCCATTCTTTTCTTTCTTTTTTTCAATTTTTCTTTTTTTCTTTTTTTTTCTGAAATAAAACAACATATCACCAAATCATCAAACCTCTCATCATTCAATACAAAACATGGCTCTATATAATCATCCTAAAATAATCATATGTTACAAGTAAGAGGGTCATTATTTGGGAAAATCAACTTGTCAAGTTAAGGAAGATATTATAAGTTGCATAAGAAAGAAAAGGCTATCTTAAGCTCAAAGGAGTGAACTAGGGATATTCAATTATTACAAGGGTTGGCTTGAAAGGCTCAAACAATCCAAAGATGGCCTAAATCATTTCCCTAATGTTATGCAACCTAGGATTTCGCCTTGAATGACAATCAAGCAAGTTCTAAAGTCCTATAATCATTTTTCTGTTCACGTAAACTCACATAAACCTTCTCTAAGTATCAACATAAGTAGGCGAAGCTAAGTGCACAATAGGTGAGGATTTTTCATAAAACAAAACTATGCTTCAGTCAATTATCCTCATTACTATTATGTCATTCGTACACTACTCATTATCGGCCTAATTCTTATCTTTTCAGCATTACTTCCAAAAAAAAATTCATTGTTTTTTTTTTATAGAATAACTAAAACATGAACATCACTAAGACACGTAACACAAAAGCAACACATAACACAAAACTCAATAAGACAGGTTCACAAAACAAGTAAAGAGACACCACCCCCAAACTTTAAAAGAAAACATTGTCCTCAATGGCAAAAGGAAAGAAAAGGAATCAGAAGACTTCTCTGAGTGGCTTCACTGACAACTTATGCACATTCACAATTTACACCCTTGATCGAGTCTTGGAAGACGAGGCACCTGTGGACGCATCTCTCTGTCGTTTAGGTGCCAATTATCACAGGGATACTACTACCAGTGTCCACTACTCAACAAACACAGCTTCAACCCTAACAATATCTAAGCCAAACAGTTACCCAGCCACTACGGAGGTTCACAATAGAATTAGTCTTTACAGCAACAAGATTTCGAAAAAACTTTCCGCCTCATTTAGAACTTTAATCAAACAATTAGTATTCAATCAAGACCCACAACATAGTCGACCCAACAAACACAATTTTAACCCCAATCACCTTGTACTCTAACCAATATCACAATCTTACACAAGCATCCATGTCTTCCACAACTCAACAAGTCTACCATAAGTCAATATAAGTACAACAAAGCTTATTTTGTTTTTGACACCTTTAAGCAGGCCCGTGGTAGGTAGGCAATTTTTTTTTTTTTTTTGTCTTTTTGTTTTCTTTAACCTGTCTACCTCATAAAAATATATCGCAAATGCTTCAAACAACAATTATAATGGCTTACTCGATACTCCAAGAATGCTCAAGTATCACCCTAAGTGTTTGGATCTGCAATTTCACGAATGGAGAGGTGTTAGTGGCTTGTCGTGCTACTGCCGCCGGCAACCACCACCAGCCGTCGTCTCCTTCAAGTCCAACGTTGCCGCTGTCGAACTTGAATGGCTCCATCGTCGACGCTAGCGTGAAGTGGGTGGGTAGTGGAGAAATCGTGAGATTTTGAGTAGTTGGGATTGAGAGAAATATCTAAGAAGGAAGAGATTGATTAGGTTTTGGAGTATTGGGACTTAGGGTTTTGGTTTGAGAGAGATGAGAAGGTGGCGGCTGAAAGAGAGTGAGAGAGTTTTGATTTTCAGATTTTTTTTTCGAATGTCAGATTCAAGGACGCCAGCGCAGCTGCGCTCTTTTGTTGCATTGTTTTTCTTTTTGAACAGCTCTAAAAAAAAAGTAACTTCTGATGACGCCAGCGCAACAGCGCTACTTCACAGCTTTATTTTTTCTTGTTTTTCTCTTCCATGTACGCATCCCCTTTACTCCAAACACCAATTTCTCCATATTTTCTACTTTACTTGACTTGGTAGAACTTCTCGTTGCCTTGGCTTCCCCCAAACTTGTTTTGGAACCTACATGACAATAAAAATTAACAATTAACGTCGACAACTATAACTCAAAAATTTGCTAAAAACAACTAAAACTATTAAATCAAGAAAAGTAAGAAACTTTGGGTTGCCTCCCGAAAAGCGCTTGTTTTAACGTCGACAGCCCGACGGAGCAATTTCTCAAGACGAGTTGAGGTGGACAACGGACTTGTGTTTATCAAACTCATCATCCCAATAAGTCTTCAGTCGTTGTCCGTTAACCTTGAACGTCCCCTTCTCTGGATGATTTACTTCAACAGATCCATAGGAAAACACATTCGTTACAACAAAAGGGCTACACCATATTGATTTAAGCTTTCCAGGAAACAAGCGAAGCCTTGAGTTGTATAAAAGAACTTTATGACCAGGTAATAACTCTTTTTGTGAGATATGCTTATCATGCCACGCTTTTGTTTTCTCTTTATAGATCTTCGCATTCTCATAGGCTTCATTTCGAAACTCTTCTAACTCATTCAATTACAAAAGTCTCTTTTCTCCTGCAGCTTGCATATCCAGATTCAACTGCTTCATTGCCCAATATGCCTTGTGCTCGAGCTCCACTGGTAAATGGCAAGCTTTTCCATAGACCAATCTGTAAGGCAACATCCCAACTGGTGTTTTAAATGCAGTACGATATGCCCGCAGTGCATCATCAATCTTCTTGGCCCAATCTTTGCATGAATTATCCACTGTTTTCTCAAGAATCTTTTTGATTTCTCGATTTGAAACTTCTGCTTGCCCATTGGTTTGAGGATGGTAGGCAAGGGCTTTCCGATGTTTGACACCATATTTGAGTAAAAGGGCTTCAAACTGCTTGTTACAAAAGTGGGTACCCTCATCACTAATTATCGCTCGAGGTGTGCCAAACCTTGTAAAAATGCTATTCTTCAGAAAATTCAACACTACTGCACCATCATTTGTTGGAGTCGCAACCGCTTCAACCCATTTAGATACGTAATCAACTGCCAACAAGATGTATTTGTTATTGTAGGAGGAAGGGAAAGGTCCCATAAAATCAATCCCCCAAACATCAAAAGGTTCAACTTCAAGAATGTTTTGCAATGGCATTTCACTCCTTCTCGAGATATTCCCTAATTTCTGGTATCTGTCACATGCAACAACAAAAGTGTAAGCGTCTTTAAACAAGTTAGGCCAATAGAAACCCGATTGGAGCACTTTTTCCGCTGTTCTATTGCCTCCAAAGTGACCTCCACACTCAAGTGTGTGACAGTGCCGTAAAATTTCTTCCATCTTCTTTTCTGGAACACACTTTCTAATAACTTGATCTGCACAATGCTTGTAAAGTATAAGATTTTCCCAATAACAGTACTTCACATCAGATAAGAATTTCTTCCTTTGTTGATAATTAAGATTTGTTGGGATTACCTTTGCCACAAGAAAAATTCACGAAATCAGCATACCAAGGAAAAGTCTGAGCAAATTGTATCGCAAGGATCTTTTTATTTGGAAGGTCATCTTCAATTGGAGGCTTCACCATCTCAATCTCTGCTGGTAACTCAAGTCTAGATAGATGATCTGCTACCAAATTTTATGTGCCTTTCTTATCTCTGATTTCCAAGTTGAACTCTTGTAACAACAACACCCAACGAATGAGCCTTAGCTTCGCATCTTTCTTGGCCATAAGGTATTTAATAGCTGAATAATCAGTGTAAACGATTACCTTATTTCCAATCAAATAGGGACGAAACTTGTCAAAGGCGAATACTATTGCGAGTAACTCTTTCTCTGTTATTGCATAATTGAGTTGTGCATCATTAAGAGTGTGACTTACATAGTAAATAGCATGAAACACCTTGTTCTTTCGCTGCCCCTACTGCGTAGTCGCTTGCATCACACATCAACTCAAAGGGTAACTCCCAATCAGGTGCTACTACAATAGGTGCTGACACAAGTTTATCCTTAATTGTTACAAATGCACGTTCACAGTATTCATCCCACACAAATGGAACATTCTGCGCCAAAAGAGTTGAGAGTGGTTTGGAAATCTTCGAAAAATCACTGATGAATCACCTATAGAACCCTGCATGTCCCAAAAAACTTCTAACCTCTTTCACAGTTGTTGGCGCTGGCAACTTCTCTATGGTCTCAATCTTCGCACGATCAACTTCAATGCCTTTAGATGAGATATGATGCCCCAAGACAATATCTTCACGCACCATGAAATGACACTTCTCCCAATTTAGCACCAAATTTGTCTCCTCGCATCTTTTCAACACTAACTCTAAATTGTAAAGACAATTGTCAAACGACGTGCCTACCACAGAAAAGTCATCCATAAATACCTCAATTCCACGCTCTACCAAATCTGAGAAGACAGCAATCATGCATCTCTGAAAATTTCCTGGTGCGTTACGTAATCCAAATAGCATTCTCCGAAATGCAAATGTACCATAAGGACATGTAAACGTGGTCTTCTCCTGATCTTCTGGTGCAATAGCTATTTGATTGTAGTCAGAGTAACCATCCAAGAAACAATAGTACTCATGTCCTGCCAATCTATCCAGCATCTGATCAACAAAAGGCAAGGGAAAGTGGTTCTTTCTCATAGCCTTGTTCAGCTTCCTATAGTCGATACACACTCTCCACCCAGTAACAGTTCTTGTAGGAATAAGTTCATTGTTTTCATTCTTCACAACTGTCATGCCGCCCTTCTTGGGTACAACTTGCACTGGACTTACCCATGAACTGTCTGAGATTGGGTAATTTCTCCTGCATCTAACCATTTCAGAACTTCATTTCTTACCACTTACTTCATCGTCGGATTAAGTCGCCTTTGTGCGTCAATGGATGGTTTACTATCATCCTCCATAAGAATATGATGCATGCATATAAAGGGGCGAATCCCTTTGATATCCGTTAACGACCAACCAGTCACTAATTTGTGAGTTCTAAGCACTCTCTGTAATTTAACTTCTTCATTATTAGAGAGCGACGACGAGATGATTACTGGAAGTATGTCTGACTCGGCCAAGTATATGTAGCGCAGGTGTGCTGGTAGAGGTTTCAATTCCAACTCAGGTGGTTGCTCAATTGATGGCTTGGAACGTGCAGAACCTTCTCCTAATTCTTCAAAATATTTTTGCCAATTTGGTTCAAACGAATCCATCCAATTTAAATATGTTTACACCTCCTCATCTTCCAAATCAACAAGATCATTTTGTACTAAGCTAGCCTCCGAGGGATCTAGTCGACCCACCTGGCTAGGCACTATAGCTTGTACATCATCAACATGAAAACAACTGTCACTAGCTTCAGGGTACTTGATAGTTTTGAACACATTAAAAATCACTTCTTCTTCTTGTACCCTTAGTCTCAGCTCTCCCTTTTGAACATCAATGAGTATTCTTCCAATTGCAAGGAATAGTCTCCCAAGAATTATAGGAATCTCCTTATCTTCTTCCATGTCCAGAACTATGAAATCCGCAGGGAATATGAATTTGTCGACTTTGACTAGCACGTCTTCAATAACACTTCTGGGATGCTTTAGCGAGCAATCAGTTAACTGCAACGTCACAGTTGTAGGCCTCGCCTCACCCAATCCAAGCTTCCTGAAAATAGATAAAGGCATCAAATTAATACTAGCACCCAAATCACATAAAGCTTGCTCAAAAACAATATTGCCAATTTCACAAAGAATAGTAAAACTTTCTGGATCCTTGAGCTTTTGTGGTAGCTTCTTATGTAGGGTAGAGCTGTACTCCTCAGTAAGTGCAATTGTCTCGTAATCTCCAAGCCTCCACTTATTTGAAAGGATGTCCTTCATAAACTTCACGTAAGTCGGTATCTGTTCAAGTGCATCTGTAAATGGAATATTAATGTGAAGCTTCTAAAGACTTCAAGAAATTTAGCAAACTGTTTGTCAAGCTTGTTCTTTTGCAACCGTTGAGGAAATGGCACTACTACAGGTGGTTCTTGTGCAGGTTGTGGCTGAGCTTCTACTTTATCTTTATCTTTCGCCTCATTATTCGCCTCACCTTTCTCAACCTTCTTTGTTCTCACTGGCTCCTCTAACTCCTTGTCGCTTCTCAAGGTGACAGCTTTACAATGCTCTTTACCTTTTCTTCCAGGATTCACCTCTGAAGTGCTAGGTAAATTCCCTTGTTGTCTTTCTGAAAACATCGTAGCCATTTGGCTAAACTGTGCCTCTAAATTTTTGATTTGTGCAGACTGGTTCTGAAAGTTTGTCCTTGTTTCATTCATAAATTGAGTTTGCAAAGTCACCAATTGAGACAATGCATCCTCCAAGTTTACCATCTTCTCTGGTAAGAGGTTATTCTGATCAGGCTGCAACACATTCTGAGTATTTCTCCACGAGAAATTCGGATGATTACGACATGCTGGATTATATCTGTTAGAGTACTGATTGTGCTGCTGCCTATTAAAATTCCCCACATACTATGCTTGTTCTGTTGTGCCTTGCGCAAATGGATTTCCAACCTAATATTTTGCACTATAATATGGACCACAATAAAACTCACACACCACTACCGCTTGGACAGCATTAGCAGTTGCTTGATTATTCTGCAGTTGTTTTGCAAGATTATCAATTTTTGCTGCTAAAGCAGTTATAGCATCAATCTCATAGACCCCAACTATCTTCTTTGATGTGACTCTCTTGCTCGACCACTGCTGATTGTTCAAGATAATATCATCAAGCAACGCATAAGCTTCATCAGTTGTCTTGTTCATTAAAGCTCCTCCTGCTGATACATCAACCAAAGTTCTTGTGGTGCTAATCAGCCCATTGTAAAAATTGTGAACTTGTATCCACCTAGGTACACCATGATTAAGACACTTCATCAACAATGCCTTATACCTCTCCCACGCTTCACACAGAGTTTCTTTTTCATGTTGCGTAAAATTATTAATTTCTATAGGCAACTTCGCTGTCTTTCTATGTGGGAAAAATATTGATAAAAACTTGTGCACCAAATCTTCCCAAGTGGTGATTGAATCTGAAGGCAGCGAGTTCAACCATTCTTTAGCTTGATCCCTTAAGGAGAAATGAAACAAGCGAAGGCGCAGAGCTTCATCAATGACTCCATTATACTTAACAGTTCCACAGACTTCTAGAAAATTCACAATGTACTGGTTAGGATCTTCAGAAGGTAGCCCATGGAACTGAATATTCTGAATCAACTATAGCATCACTGTCTTCAAGTCAAAATCATTCACCTGAATCGTTGGCCTTCTAATCACAGGCTAAATTCCAGTGGGTGGCAAGGTATATTCTCGCAGTGTTCTAGGTGGATTTTTCTGATTAACTGCTTGATTATTTCCTTCTTGTGCTACCACGATGTCAGTCATATTCATTTGCAAATGATGGGTAGTTGTAGTAGCTCTTTTCTCTTTTCTGTTCTTCCGACAAGTCCGTTCTATCTCAGGATCGAAATGCAACAAATTGCTACCTCCTAAATTTCACATGCACGTAAAGGAATATATTCCTGAAACACACGTAACAAAAGTAAGAGAACAAAACAAAATTAAATAAAATCCAAAGTAAAATTAAAGCTATTTGGTATCGATATTAATAATTGACACAGTCTCCGGCAACAGCGCCAAAAACTTTTTTTGTGATTTCTAACGCAAGTGCACGTGTCGTAACAAGTAATAAAATAATGAGTAAAGATCATTCCTACGAGGACTGAGATTATTAACTACCGAAATTGTTTTAGCTCTAACTTTATTCAGATAACCAAAATTAGAGAATTTGTAATTAAAAAACTAAAGATTTAACAAAACTAATAAAACTAACAACTAAACAATTGCGAGTTTGATGAAAAATTTGATTCAATAATTAGGAAGCTCCAGGGGTTCCGATTTCACCAAGATTTATCCTACTCGAATTTGTTGATTAAATCCAATTGACGACTATTCCTTATACTGCCAATAATTTCACTAAGGTAGATATTAATATTTCTCAAGCATCAAAAACCTATCCCAATAAGCAAGCTACTACATCCCTGTGATAACTGTGAACTTATGGAATGCATTAAGTCCTAGAAATTTAAATGCTGCATTAGATCTCATAATTATCTCTAGCTTTTGACAATTTAATGATACTCCACACGTGATCTAATCTAGTTATCACTTCTCAGTCTCAAACTAAATAACAAAACAAGCAATTATTGGCCAGACAATTGATATAAGTCGGGGTTTGCATATTTTTATATATTTAAATTAGACTTTGTTACATTCAATTTGATAATAATTAATAAGTATTAAGTCATTAATTTTTTTATCACTTATTTGAGACGTTTTCATATTTCAGGGCTAAAAAGTTATTTGTACGTGAGAAAGTAATTAAATATGAAGAACTCGAGGACATGCAGATCAAGAGTTGTGCTGAGGAAATAGCACTTAGAGCAAAGTCTTGAAGAATTGCATGAGAAGAAAAGATCAAAAGCTTACTGAAGAATATTTAATCAAGATTTGAAGAAATAAAACAAAAGGAAAGAAAATAAAAAAAAGGAAAAAATAATATAAGAATTGACCATTGACCAAGGCATTAGCCTTGGCCAACAATCAGATTCACGAGACAAGTCCAAATTGGACTTAGAAATAAAAGAAAACAAAAAGAGATCAAAGCCTTGGCCCATTGGCCAAGGTCGGCAAAACAAAAAAAGAAGAAGAAGAACTTTGTGCCGGCACATGAAAGAAACGCAATAGAACAGCGAGCAGAGGCGGAAATTCACAGAAAAAATTAGTTTAGTTTTATTAGTTTTTCTTCTTCTGCGATACATTAGGATACTTTTGGAGTTTCTTCACGTTTAAACTCTGTAACGTTTTCTTTCCTTTACTTTAATTTATTTAAATAATGTTTACTTTTTAGAAATGTTATTTTAGTTTTTTTAGTATGTCAGGCTAAATTTATTCGCTGAGGTGACGATGAAACCTTGTTAATTTTAATTGATGCTATATTTGTGAATTAATTTTTTCCCATAACTTGATCATTCATGTTTAATGTTTATTCTTTCATCAATTGTTGAGATAATTTTTTTGATGGGTTTAATCATGTTTTTCTCATGCTTTGAATAGTTCTTAATAATTGAAAGTTTTGATTTTTAATGCCGAATATTAATTGTGATTTCTAGTTGGGATACAATTAATAATTTGAAGATTCTTTTGCAAAGTTAGAATAAATATACTTTTGGGATTCATTAACTTAGGGCTTAAAAGGTGATATCTTTTATGGTAACGAGGCTAGACTGCAAGATTATCATGTAGTAAAATTTGGAAAAAATTAATGATCAAATATAGTTGACGTTAAGATTAGTAAGGTGGATTCCGAACCTTAGCCTTTTACGATTACTTGTTTAGTCTCGCTTTTTAACCTTCATCTTTTATTTATTTAGTTATTTTCTTTTCTAATATTTCTTTTTTTTACTTTATTTTATTTGATTTTTCTCTAGTTATTAATTGTTTTCGTTTTAAAATTTATTAATTTATTTCATTCAATTTATTAGTTGTTCTTATTTTAAAATTTATTTATTAAGTTTCTAGATTCATTATATATTCTTTTAGTTTTACTTTATTTTTATTCTTAAAATTATTAATTACTTTTGTTTTAGGGTTTTTAATTGTCTTACTTATTTAGATTTATTGTTTAGTATTTTATTATTTTATCTCTACCTGGAATATCATTCTTTCCAACTAGATTAGGAAGTCTAAATCTTAGTCTAAAATTTGATCTTAACTGAACAAGTCTCTGAGGGATCGACCTCGTATTTGCCTAAGCTATACCTTTATACGGTTCGTGCACTTGCGAGTAGTTTAAAACATACAACAACAATCACAGGCATTAAACATAGTGTGAAATATTGAACATAAAAATAGAATAATTAATCAATCAATCAATCCAACATAATTCAAGTGATCAAAATCTGGCTACATCGTAGCCCTAGAAAAATAATCTGGCAACTCATAATAAATGTAAATGAAATCCAAATTCTATTAAAGTTCATGATGAGAGAGAAAAAAACTAGAAATCTCAATAAAGTCGTGGCGAAATCTTGTCTCTAATCCGTCCTTCCTCGTCAATCGTCAGTTCCTTGCGTTTTCTCCTCTCCAAAATGTCCTCTTTGCTCACAAAAATAGCCACCAGAAAAGAACCTCTTTTTTTTAACATCTGATGTCTTCTTTTATCGTAGGGTTTTCTTCTTTTCGTGCCTTTTTACTACATTACCCTTAAGTTTTCTACGACGTTGCGCAGCTGCGCCATGACTGCGCTACTTCTATTTGTTCGTCAATCTCTTCACCAGTTGCATAAATGTTTGCCTTTGTTCATTTTTCCTCAATCTTGGCCTCAAAATCCATGTCTTCTCATATAATTCACCTATATCGCAAAACAAACATGAAACCAATCAAATTGCTCATAAATTACTCAAGAACTAACAAAATTTAAGTGAAAAGGCACTGAAATAATATATCAATATTACACCCAACAGTAATCAACAAAGAAACAAATTTTCACATTAAGAAGGTATAAGATATAATATATATGCTTGTAAGATAACATTTCTTGCTCAAGATTCAAGCATCGTATTGGCTAAACTCACATAGATAACATGAAAGCATTTAGGCACATGAGTTTACCTTTCTTGAAGCTTGCATTTGTTTTCTCCAAAACTCTTCTTCTTTGATGCATTGTTGTTATTTCATTATTGTTTCTCCCTCCTTTGGTACTCAACCAAAGCATATGACACTTCTAGTATAAAAAATTTATTTTCTTGTTCACAAGAGCAATGCATAAGGATGATTTCATTCAAATAAATAAGCTCCTCCTTTTTGTAGGCATATCTCAATAATATTATCATTCCACGCTATGGGCATTGAGATCATTTACATATAGCACAAATCATAGTGTACGAAATGATTTACAATTCTCCTCTTTTAGAATTGGAAACCACTGTTATATCTCCCCTTTGGTATTCAACCAAAGCATATAAGAAATTTAGCACTATAAGCAACAAACGGTATTCAAGGTATTCATCATAAATTATACTTCTTTTATAATTTTCTCATATTCCTCATTAGGCTCAATTTTTCATATTCGTTTGACATTTCATCCATGTTGATATCATGCATACTTCTCATTTATGATCATTATGAACCAGTAATAAGCACACTAAGGAGCAAGTAGAAGGAATACTTAAAAAGATATAATGAAAACCAATTCATGGATGAATACAAATTTTAGTTCAAGAAAAGAATCAAAATCAATCAAGAATAATCTAAAGATGGTAATGGTATGTTTGTTCAACAATATTTTTCTTGTCAAGGTACATATCTCTATACAAGCACATCTCATATTTCCATTTAATCAAGACATTCTTATAAATTCTTTTCTTCAAAAAATTCATCTCAAGCATGTCTATGTTATTCTCATATGAGTATAGAATATATGCTAGAACCAAGTATCCCAATGTATTATAATGATTTGTTAAGCACAATAGTCATTTCATATTGAGATAAAGACAAGTATGGTCAATAGTATACTCCATCAAAGGTTATGATAACATTTTGTATTGTGATAGAGTGACACTTGAAATTTTCTTTTGTAATACTCTTAATGAGAAGATTGGAACAATATTGCAAGTAAGCACATAAGAGCATAACCATTATTACATTGGTTTTAGAGGTAATTGGATATAGAAGATTATAGATCATACCTCTATACTTCTTTTCCATCAACCGATATTAACTTATCTCAACTTTGTAGAGCTTGGTTGATGTATTCATTTGAATCTTAATTCGTTTCATTCACTAAGCTCAATCTTCTTGATTTGTACTTTTGTGTGCTAGGCTTGATTGATGAATACTTTTCCTTATTTTTCTCAATTGAGAGTTCAAGAAGGAACTTTTAATTCTTCCCACATGCTTATATTTGAATAATCTATGCAAGCTTTTAAGGAAATCTCACAAAGAAAAGGATTAGTTGCTCCAACAAGATCAAATAGTCCAACAAAGTCCTTGAATCAACTCTAGAAAAACTTTAAGTGTGTTGACCTTAGTTGAATCAACTTGATATTTACCAACCATATATGGTATTGTTATCAAGTATCTATGCTTGCAACAATGTAAATTTAAGAATTGAAATCAAGTAAGCATGTCTTCCTACTAAACATTTACATAATGTGCACTCAATCAATGATACTTCAACAGTTATGTTTTTCTCTTGTATATGCTAATGAGATGAACATACTACTTTATCAATATCAAGAGACAAGTATAACAAGTATGTTTATTGCTATAACACATCATTTTCAACAATTTGTTCAATTTGAGAAAGAAACCCATTACGTTCACAAAAGATATTTGAATCTGAGAGAGTTCTTATACCTTTTGGTGAATTACCTAGGATCCTATCGTTTGGATGATCTTTCACATTCTTTCAAAATCTTAGGGATTTTGATCAATGTTTTGTTTGTTGTTCATCTTATTTTGATCTTTGTTGCTCTTCCTCCTATAAGATTGGTTGTACTCCTTGATTGTATTAATCCTTTGAAGCACGAGGAGATCTATCTTTTTGAGTGCCTACATCATCATTAATCTTTCTCAGTGCAAAGAGATTAGCATCATCAAAGTTTTTATGCATTTTATATGTTCATGATGTCAAATATGATCAAGAGCACAATCTATCAAGAAGTTATGATAACGTTTTAGTACAGTGATGGAAAGACAATTCAAGTTTCCTTTTATAATGCTCTAATGAGTATTTTTTTTTTTTGTGTTGAGCAATATCGCAATCAAGAACACAAGAGCATTGTTATCGACATATTAGAGGTAATGAAATACATTATTAAGCATACCTCTATACTTCTTTTTGTCAACCAATATACATTTTCTTAACTTTTGTGGAGCTTGGTTGATATATTAATTTGAGTTCTTGACCATTTTGACGGTTGATATACTCACTTGAGTTCTTGACCACTTTGATATGAACAAGTACAAGCTCCTTGGTTTGATTCCTTTGTGATCTTGGTTTGACTTGTAAATACTCCTTCTTGATTTACTTGATTGGGAATCCATGGAAGAATTTTGAATCTTCTTTCATTGCTAAATTCCATTTCACTTTGCAAGCTCTTAGAAAATGTTTCTCAAGGAGATGGATTAGTTTTACCAATCAACAATCAAATGTCCAACAAAGTTTTTGTATAATAATTTCAAGTAGAGATATAATGTTTCGTTGAATGAATCTCTCATTTATCAATTTTGTTCATTTAATTCATCAAGAAGTTCGAGACTACATCCAATCATACAAGATCAATCAAAGATTTTCACTTCATCATGTACTATCAACATATTATATCATCATTGAGAGCCAAGTACCTAACTTTGAATTACAATATATACCAAATTCTTGACTTTCTACATTTCAATCACATCAATTTTCTCTTTAAAGCTATCACCATTATGAACAATAAGACATTTCATTTTTCTTTCAAGATGTTATGATATTATGCATTTCAACTAATCACAAGGCAAGCATGAAAATAACATTCATTGTTACGACATTTTCAATGCTATGATCAATATTTCTTTACTGTTTGTGAGTGTGGTTAGTATTCCTTAAGGACTTTTACTTTATCTCTTTAATACTCTATTTCTTCTCTAAGTATAGACATGACATTCAAATCAAGAAAAAAACATGTTATGACATTTCTTCTTTTGGATATCAAAAGATCATATTCACTTATTCTTTCAACCAATTTTCATCAATTAAACTATCATTTTAAACAAGTATAGAATCAAGCTCATAAGTTGCATCCCATTTCATCATGCATGCCATTCAACATTTCAACCATTTATTTTGCACTTGCAACAATTATCACATTCAATATTTGATAATATCAAACTCAAGTACATATGATTCATTTGTAAGATATTCATCTTTCTAAACACTTCAAATGGCATTCATACATGAGTATTCATTCATTCAATTTAATTTTATATCACAAAATTTAAACTGAAGAAATTGATTCATGGGTCACATGGGTGATAAGGATCTTTTAGCTTCTATCTTCCACCACTAGAAGCTAGTTCATCTTCTTCAAATAAGAACCTTAATTTTCTCAATATAACCTTTTAACATTCTTTGGAAGCACCTCAAATTCATTTTCACTAAAGTGTATTCCATTATACCAATGTATTCCTATCCTATTGGATGTATGATGCATCTCATATTCAAACACCAAATATGGCTTAACTCATCCAATTTAAGGAATTCTTAAGACAATAAAGATTCTAACCATGATTATTTCAAAAATCAACAAATCATCATCACAAAGAATTACATTTTCTCATTTGACCGTTCTTGGCACGATTATCAAATTTATCATAATACAATTCTTTTCTTGCATTCAAGCCATCAAGTTTACCATGTTCATACAACACATGTATATTCAAAATCACATGACATAACAATGCATATAACATCTCATGCATAGATTCATCAAACTCATTGGCATGATCATTTTACTTAATTATCAAATAATTTTCATTTTCAATCACATATGTATAATATCACATAGTTGATTAATTAAGTTGAATTTTAAAACATTCTCAAGAAGCACATATAAAAAATAAGTTCAATATTACCCGTGCTTCCTCATCTCAAAGATCTTGCCGCTTTCATAAGTTGCATCACCATCATCTTTGGTGTTGCTTGACATTCCTACATCAAAGCAAGATCTAGGTACCCATCTTTAATTGGGTCCTCGGGGGTAAATCACATTTGTAATGGCTTTAATAATCCATTTGTATTTTAGCCACCATGGAACTTTTGTTTCATCATCAATTAGTTTCATATCATGAAATAGTGAAACAAGTTGTTCTATTTTATCACAATATGTACAAGCACAAGGTGATACATCGTGATTTGAGCTTTTGAGAAAACAATTCTTTAAGATCTTTTGAATGAGATATGGTTTATATCCTAACATATTTAATTTGCATACCATGTATCGCATAATATCCCATTTTTCTTTTTCTTTACTAGAGTTTTTTATTTCTTCATTCAATTCATTGCAAATCCTTCTTAACTATGAAAACTCGTTTTCAAACACATTTTCTTTGTTAATCAAGCTAATATTGTCAATTTCAAGCTCAAGATTGGCTTCAACAAAAGAATTTTTCTTTTTAAGCTTATTTATCTCAAATAAAGCATTTTCAACTTGCTCAAGAAAATTTTCATTTTTAGAAATTGTTTGCATCAATTCATCTTGAACATTCAAGATGGCTTTTTCTAGTTCATCCATTTTAAGATTATTGTTACTAGATAAGGAGCAACTAAATTTATAAGATGGATATACCTTTTCATCTATTCTAACAAGGCATGCAACATCTTTTTTTTCTTCATCTTCTTCTCGATAATCTCCTTCTTCCTTTCCATATAGTTCTTCAAGAAATGTCCATATCTCATGAGTAGATATGCATTCTTGAATTTGCTCCAATTCTTCATCCTTGAATGCACAATAGAGGATGTGCATAGCTTGAGCATTTTCGATCAACTTGGCAATGTTTTGCTCAGTTGACTCATCTTCTACTTCGTATGGCCCATGCTCAACAAGATTCCATAATGTGTAGTCCATGGATTGAATATATGTTGTCATATGATTCTTCCACCTCATGAAATTTGTTCCTGAAAACAAAAGAGGTCTATCAATTGAATATCCAGCAATGTGAAGAGATGAAGTAGTAATTGCCATGATCTTTGCTTTACTAGCGGTTAAGCTATTTGTAAAGTCCTCGCTCTAGATACCACTTATTGTCCCTTAATTAAATCTAAGAGGGTGGGTGAATTAGGTTATATAGGCAATACTACTACTTTTTCGATTAGACAATATACTAGCAATGATTAATCAAAAAACTATCTTAAGCAAATATGCACTCTAGTAATATAAAATGTAAGTGAGGCAATATATCAAACACTTAGTGTGCAAAAATTAATGCAAAGAGAGAGTTGAGAGAAAGAGATTGTGAATCGCGATTTAGAATGGTTCAGCCCCCGCCTAAGTCCACGACCTAAGCTCCCTGCTTAGGATTTCAACAATCTTTACTATTATGACTCTTCAAATGTTGGTGAGTCCACAAACCAACTACAACGGTAGTTCAAGCTTTTATAATAGAAAATCCATTCTCAATACAAAGCTTCAACCCCAACACCTTTGATAAGGAAGTCCTTCATTTCAAAGTGTTTAACTCTCTCTTTTGATAAGTGATTGAGGTTCACAATAAAAGCCATCTTTTAGGGTAGATGAATACAATGAATGTTTTTCTCAATATTGCTCACAAATTCTCGCTCTAGTATAGCACAATAATGATTCAAAGATGAATATAGTGTTAGAAATCAAGAGTAATTGCTTTGAATCAATGCTTGAAAGTTTTTTAGTTGGGAGAGTTTAATAGAGATGAAAAATGTGTAATTAATGCACCCCAACGTTCATAAAACGGCAATATTTTGAATTAGCGTTTTGACCCGACCGGTCGACCCCTATTCCACCGGTCGACCGGTCGAGAGACCCTCATCCGGTGGACAAGCCTCGGGCGGATGACCTTTTTGCCACCGGTCGCCATGGGGTCGTCTGATTTGCTCAAGGCTGCCAAGGCTCTGGTTTTTTTATATTTCTTTTATAGAATCTTTTGTAACTTTTTCGAAGATGGATGAAGTTTTTCAAATATTTCGAAAAGGATTTTAAGAATCATCATTGAGCATATACCATTTGCAAGATCCAAACTCCGATTAAGTCTCAACCGGTACCCCTTATGACTCCCGTCTCTATCCTTATAGCTCCATCTTCATCTTCCAAGATCTTATTGATTTGAATCTTTACATCTTGAAGCTTTAGAGATCTTGACAAAAAGACACTTGAGCTTGATCATGTTGAACTCTTCATTTGATCTTCATGATTAAATCACTTGAGCTTGATCAACATCATCCTTCATGAACTTGCTCTTGAGCTTGTATAACATTGATATTCACAAAGTGCTTTGATCATCTCTTCAATCTTCATGAGCTTACTTAATATGTTAAATATCCTTCAAGGTTTGATTAATTCTCAAGTAATAAACTCATTACAAGATATGATTAGTCAATAGATCAATTTCATAATCAAAATTTAATTATTATCAAAATATAGGATTAAGGCCTTCAGGCTAACACAATCGTTATTATTTTTTTAAATTTCAAATTCATCCCTATTTTTTTAAATTAGCTAATTTAGTCTTTATTATTTTCCAAAAAGTTCGTATTATTTTCATATAAAATCTAAAGTAGTTCTCAATGTTTAAAAAATAATAGTAATTAAATGGGAATAAGATATCCAAGTCCCTAACCTTTTAGTATTGGGACACTTAGATCCTTGAGTTTTTAAAAATCTCTTGAGAGGTCCTTGACCAAAGGATAATTTGGTGTTTTTAAAATAATTAAATAACAAAAGACATATAAATTTAAAACTAACCTCATAAATTTAATAAATTATACAAACACCCAAAATAATTAAAAACATAACCCAAAGAACTAACAAATTACAAACACATTTTAACAACTCCAACCCACTACCACCACCACCACCACCACCACCACCATCACCACCACTACCACTGTCACTCTCGCTAACACAACACCATATTAACAAACCAACAACTTTATCACCAACTCCACCACACACCAAATGTATATACAAACTAATCTATACACACCTTAAACGAAAAGAAAAACTAATCTATACACACCTTAAACCAAAAAAAAAAAAAAACTAATCTATACACACATACAGACCCACATAGATTCATGGCTCGGGGGTTGGTTGTTGTGGGTGGGGTTGCAATGGGTTAAGGGTTGGGGTAGAGAGGTTGAGACGGGGTGAGGAGGTGGGGTGTGGGGTTGCGTTTTTTGGGGGGGGGGGTTGTTAATGTGTAGTTGATGGTGGAGTTGGTGTTGGTGGTCGGATTTTTGTTGTGGTTAACCTTAGAGTTGGATTTCTGTTTTTTGGTCGAATAGTTGGTGTTGATGGTGGTGGTGATTGTAAAGTTGGTCTTGGTAGGGTTTGTAAGGGCATCCTCAATGGAGTCTTCAAATGCAAAACTTTCCTAATTTAGGTATTTTTAGAAACTCCAGTCTCTAAAAACAACACTATTCATAGCAAAAGTACGTGAGGTCCACCACTTTTGGCTTAAAAGATGCCAAAATAGAGACTCAGCCTCCATTTTCTTCCACAAATTTGTTTAAAAAAAATAGAGACTGGGTCTCTATATTGGCATCTTTTAAGCCAAAAGTGGTGGACCTCACGTACTTTTATCGTGAATAGTATTGCTTTTAGAGACTGGAGTCTCTAAAAATATCCAAACTAAGAAAGTTTTGCATTTTAGAGACTCCATTGAGGATAGCCTAATAGGTATGTGGTATAGTGGTGGTGATGTTAAGGGTTAGATTGGAGTATGTCAAATGTATGCAGTGGTGGTGATGGTGATGTTAATGGAGTGTAGTGTATGATGGAGTGTGTGGTAATTAATGGTGAAGTTGTGAGTTTGTGTATGGTGGTGGTGGTGGTGAGTTTATAATTTATTATATTTTTGAGATATTTTTTTATTTTTTAGGGTGGGTGTATAATATATTAAATTTATGAAGTTAGTTTAAAATTTTTTTATTTATTTTATTCAATAATTTTAGAAAAATACCAAATTATCCTTTGATCAAGGGCTTCTCAAGAGAACTTTAAAAACCCAGAGACCTAAATGTCCTAATATTAAAAAGTTGGGGATCTGAATGTCTTATTCCTGTAATTAAATTGAATTTTTTTAAAAAATAATAGAGACTAAATTGATTAATTTTAAACAATATAAATAAATTTAAATTAATTAAAAAATAATAAAAATTAAAATAATTAATTTTAGACGATAAAATGTAAAAATTTGAGAAATAATAATAATCATTTGAAAAATTTTCCCTGTTCATCATTGCCCAACTAAACAACTCCCTAGCCATTAGTCGTCAAACAGCATCCTCCACCTCTTTCCCAGCCCACAGTCTCATTGCCTCCTCCCCACATTCCTTTCTCTCTCCATCTACATTTTTCATTAAAAAAAAAAAAACACACACACACACACACACACATGTATTAGAGCCTGCAGTCATCAACACTGGTCAATCAAGACAATTTGGGTACAATTCAATCATCGTTTCTTGAGGTATATACTCCAAATGCACCGTGGATAATAATTCTATTTCATGGTCTCACTAGTGAATTATCATGATCAAGATCACGTTAATTTTCTACCATGTTTACTATTATTCTCTTTTATGGTGCCATCGCATGCGACATCCATTCCAACCTCGCTGTTATCTTCGCCATATATTCTTTGCGCATTTATGTAATTTGGAGCATGTCTTATAGTTTCTTGTTATCTTTTCCTTTCTTGATGTATTGGAGGGGAGAGTTGTCGTAATGGTAAAAGTGTTGTTGTGTGACTTAGATACTACGACCATTTGAGTTGCACAATAGGCCCAAGCGGGTCCGACCCTTTTCCGGAACTCACTCATAGTGGGCTCCCCTTTTGTGTGGAGGTGTTACTGATGATAAACGAGCCATTTTCATGACTCCATCAATGTGTTTAGTTCTCATCCGGTAACTTTGTGGAAATTCTTAGTAATTTCCAAGAATTTCCAAGAAGCATTGATTGCTAAGTGACCTAAAGCATACTCAAATTAATGTAATCCTAGTTAGTCTCTTTCATATTAAGTTAGTTCTCTGATATAGGATATTAATTGAGTTTCTTGAGTTGATTTTTAGATGTTGTAGCAGCATTTTTGCATTTAAAGATACATAGTAGGATAGCATTGTGTCAGTCATGTTCAGTTGCGAGCATGGTTTTATCGAAAATTTATCAAATTAAAAATGTCTATACGGTATCACATTAATGTCTTGAACATTTCATAGCACATAGCTTTAGAGATGCGTTTGGAGGGTCGCGCTTGCATTACTAATAATATGTGACTAATATCAACTTCCATTTCTTTATTTGTAACTACTTTGAGAATTGGATTGTATTCTTTTGTAATCCAAATCACTTGCTAACTGATGGATTACTATGGTGAATCTTCAAAAATGTAATCTACTTATATATTCTGCGGTGGAACTTTCTGAACTTCCTTAACTTTTGAGAGAAACTACGATTTATGCAACAATCTATATGTTGTGGAAGAGAATTTTTCATAGTAAGAGAGTTAATCAGCAAATAATCACAAGAATCGAGATATAATTAATATACAACCAGAAAGAATCAACATGTAGATAGGGAAATATTTACATAGATATGGTGAGACTCTGAACCTGTGGCCTTTGACCTTGATCTGTAACGACAGACTCTTTGGGTTCTGAACTTAAAATTAGGTGGATATTGGCTCGCTTGCTCCTTCATGTGTATATATGTATATACGGGTGTGTGAATTTTTTCTTTCAAGAGTAAGATGAGATAGTTATGATACTATGTGCCTGACATATAAGTCTCGAGTTAAATCATCTTTATATGTGAACTTTTTACTCTCACAAGTCTTGTGGGATGCTTATGCTCCAAATTTGCCGAGTGCAGTTACAACAAACCACAAGGGATGTGTTAGGTGGTTTTTGTACCATAGGGGGGTGTTATGCAATTATGACAAACCACAGGGGGATCCAGAGCATTTCACCCTATCGGGGTTCATGTCCTTCCAAGAGTGTTCCGCTTACTAGCTTGCTGCCTTAATAAGGCAACTGGACTAGTCTAAAAAATGCATATAGAGCGTTTATTGCTTATTTCAGAAACTCTTCCATCCCTAGTTTTTCCCTCTTGCGCTTATAAGTCATTTGCTCTTATATCTTAAGACAAATTGACAAAATGCATTATTACACTTATTCTTTAACAATATCAGTTTGACCTAATCTTAATATACTCTATTTAGGGCTAAAACCACCAGGGCTTTATGAGGAATTTTTAAGCTAAGCCATACACCATCTGAGTCTGTTTCCTTTGAATAATTTAGTAGATTTCCCTTTGTATTAGTTGAACGAGAGGTTAAGATATTTGGTGACAGATAAATATTATTGTAGTACCTTTATTTTATGGAACAGACAAAGAACATTCTTCAGTTAATTATAAACTTATTCACATTATCATTTTCTCACTAAATGAGCCTAAAGTACTCAAACCAAAGAAGTTCTTTGTCAATCACAAAAGGAGACGAGTGAATTCTATGTTCATCACGAGTCAAGGTTCTTCTAAAATTAGTTTTAGTCAACAGATATCACCTTTGCTTTGTAGCCTTATAAACTCATAATATATTTGTTAGGTTCAGAAAGTGTTCAGGGGTCCAGAAAATCATATTGAACTAAGGTTGTGTATATTCGATCTTAGCTCCAAAATACTTGTTTCTACTCATACTTATGGAAAACTTTTGATAGTTGAGCAGACTTCACTTCCTTCTGCCAGCAAGGTAGAAACTCAATTTGCTGATAGATTCAATCCACTTTGTGTCTTAATTATTTTCTTGCATTTCAATAAATATAGTTCATAGTTTTTACACCACAAATTTGTCTACTCTTTTTGGCATTGCATACGACATGTCTTTGGACATCACTCTTTTTCATCATTTATTGACTTTGCATATATATGTTCTGCTCATATGTTATAGTGTTATTTATTTACATTTTTCTTTTTGAGTCAAATGTGTTAGTATATATGAGTGATTTTCATGACTAGTACTTATATTGGCCAAATAAAAAGTCATCAAGGTATTTCCTTCTCATAACAAAGATTCTTGGAGCAAACCCATTTATTTAACTTTGTGAGGAAATAACAATTTCCAAGAAGCATCCATTGCTAATCTAATTGACCCCAAAGTAGGGCCGACCCGGGCCTGTGCATGTGGGAGCTTCGTGCTCCTTGTTACCATTTTTATCAATTGCCAAGTAACCTAAAACATATTCAATATAATCTTAGTTAGTCTCTCCATTTAAAATTAGTTCTTTGATATAGGATATTAATAAACTTTCTTGCAGTGACCTTTAGATTGTGAATCAGCATGTTTCCATTTGAAGATATATAGAAGGATAACATTATGTCTGTCATGTGCATTTATGAGCATGATTTATGAAAAAATTTCAAAGACTTGGATAAATTTGAAATCCTATAGATGTCATGAACTTTTTATTACACAGCATCTGATATGTGTTTGGAGAACCTAATGTCTCTGATAACATAGCTTCCAAGATGTATTTGGAGAACATAATGTCTCTAATATTTTTGCAGTTCCCCTAAGTGGGAGAAAGCAATTTATCAGTATGCATATGTGACCAACATCAACTTCCATAATTTAATTTCTCACTAATATGAGAATCTGATTGCATCGTTTTGTAATAAAACCACTTGGTAACTGATAAATTACCATAGAGAATCTTTGAAAATGTAATCCACATATGTAATTCAATTTTCTGAACTTCTTTAATTTTTTGAGAGACACAATGATGTATACAACAGTCCATATTTGGTGGAAGAGACTTTTTCATAGTAAGGGAGTCAATCTGCAAAGAATTACAAGAATACAATATGGTGAGACTTCGAGCCTGTGACCGTCAATTTTGACATGTAAATTATAAGCTCATTGGGTTCTGAACTTAAAATTCGGTGCATATGGCTGGCTTGTTTTTGAATTTTGACATGTATGTTTGTGCACACGGATGTGTGGGTTTCTTCTTTCCACCAAGAATAAGATGAGATAGTTACGGCGCTATGTGTCTAACACACAAGTCCTGAGTTAAATCATCTTTATATGCAAGCTTGTTAGTCTATTCTTGTGGGATGCTCAATATTCTCAAAACTTGTACACTGCTTTTGTAGGCGTACATATCAGGGGCACTATTTCCCAAAGCAAAATGTCCTTCCTAGTTCATTTGGAGAGAGTTGTTGGCTTCACTAGCTTGGTGCCTTTATAAGGAAATTGAACTCTTTTAAAGAATGCATTGAGCGCATTTATTACCCTCTTAAGTCTGTGTCTTTTGAATTATTTAGTAAATTTCCATTTATATTAGCTACACTGTTGAGTTATTTAGTAAATTTCCGTTTATATTAGCTGCATGAGAAATTAATCTTTTTGGTGACAGATGAACAGTTGGTGTAGGACCTTTAGTATTAGGGCATAGAGGAGTAGCATTCTTCACATAATCATTACCTCATGATATGAGCATAAACAGCTAGAGCCAAAGAAGCCTTTTGTCAATAACATGGAACTGAATCACAAAAAGTGACAAGCAAGTCCATGTTTATCGTGAATCGAGGTTCTTCTAAAATTACTTTCAGTCGGTTGAGATTACTTTGCATTGTTCCTCTATAAACAAATGATGTACTTGTGAGTTACTGAAAGTGTTAGGTGATCCAGACAATCATATTGAGCCAAGGTCATATATTTGATATTAATTTAGACATACTTGTTTCTGGTCATACTTAAAACTTTTGGTAGTTGAGCAAACTTTATGTCCTACCCAGAGCCAGAGTAAGGTGGACTTTCCATTAACAGATGGATTTCGTCCACTTTGTGTCATAATTATTTTACAGTGCTCCAGCACAATATAGAGGTCTTGCCCGAAATGAATAGAATATTGCTATGGCTTCTCATTTTGAAGTTATATTTCTCTTTTTTTTTGGGTTGAATCTTTTTTAACTAGTACAAGAAACAGTTGGTACCCTGCTATGCATGACTAGATTATCTTTTACATCTTTCTTGTAATGAAGAGCATCAAGTGATTATGTATCGTATCAACAACAGTTGTCAATATTTTCCTTGAACTTCAATGCATTATGAATGAAGCTCCATTACTAATCACTTTTCATAAACTACTGCCTCAACCTACAGTAAGTTTAGGTGAATAAAAGAGTTGATCGGGGATGGGGTTAGAGTTTTTCTTATGCACGCCTGACTAGTGACAATTGATTGGAGAAAAGGTCCTGATATGAGATTATTAGTTGTACTACTAGTTTTGCTTTAGGTTTCTACTAATGGATTATAAGACTTCCTATGTGCATTATGTCAAATCATGTAATTGCATATATAATCTTATTGGTGTATATTGGTCATGATATACCAGTTGATACAGCTTCTCTGTATTTTGTTTTCTGTGCTCAGGACAACGTTTGAAAATGCTGTCTGTGGAAAGAAAACATTCTGTCAATGATCAGCTGAACTCTAAAGCTCAGATCAAACCAATCTCTGACAGAAGTGACATGGTGATGGAAATTCTTCTCCGGCTACCAATAAAGGATGTGCTCAGATTCAAATGTGTATGCAAACACTGGTGTTCAATCATCTCTGATCCAATCTTCGGCTATAACTATTGCCGGGTCAACCCTAGAGCTAACTTTGTGGCTGGCCTCTTTTTGTATGAATGGCGGCGACCTCACCACCCCAGACTCAACTTTGTTTATCTCGATGGTCAGACAATTAGAGACCCATTCCATTCGCTGAACTTTGTTGATGCTTCTTCTGATATCCACGGGATATGGTCTTGCAATGGATTGTTGTGCCTATGTGTCAAAAATTATGAGACTTACTCCCTTCATGGTCGCATCTGTGAGACTTATTCCAAGAGCTACTACATTTGTAACCCTACTACTAAACAATCTACAAGGATACCTGATCTTAAAAGACCTCCCATGTCAAGTACATTGTCCATGGCCCTAGCTTTTGATCCTCGAAAGTCCATTCACTACAAAGTAGTTTGTATTTGGGTTTTTAAAGCACATTATCAATTTTCAGTGTACTCGTCTGAAACTAGGCTTTGGAGAGATGTTCTTTCTTTCAAAGTTGGAAAAGATGATAACTTTTTCTTCGAGTTAGGGGTCTTTTGGAGTAATGCCTTGCATTGGGTTAGCAGTTCGGGCCCTTTCTTATGTTTTGATGTGGACAATGAATGCCTCAAGACAATGCCAGCTACTCCAATCCTCACATGTGAGCAAACTAGGACAATTGGATATTTTGGGGAATCACTTAGTCATTTGCATCTTGTTGAGACACATAGATCTCTGAATAACAATTTTTATGTGTCGGAGCTGCAAAGAGACTATTCTGAGTGGCTCGTGACGCATCAAGTTTCTTACGAGTTATGTTTGCGAGCACATCCAGGTTTGAAGCCAAATGATATGAATATTCTTTGTATTCTTCGGTCAGAGGAAGAAGAAGATTCCTTGAGTTTAGTGGTTTCAACGCCCCATGGCACCATCTTATTTCGTGTCTCTTACAAAGTTTATGCGACTTCTTGTCATCTTCATTATATAGAGAAAGATAAAGAGAAGTACAAATGGCATCACGCGCATCAGTATATCGTGTCGCTGTCTTCTGTTTGATATCTCTGATACATTCAGGTACATATTGTTGTTTCCCCCTTCATTTCAGGAACTGTGAGCTTCTTAATGGAATACAAAACCTTAATTCTATACTGCAGATAACTTCCATATATCTGTAAAACTAAACACTTTATAGCTGAATGCTAATCTCATTGATGATGTATATCTGTTTCTCCTGTCTTATGCTGGTTTAGGAGTTTTGTGTACTCGACATCTTTTCTTTCGTTCCTTTTTTACTGTAACAATATAGTCAAAAGAACTCGTGTCTAGTCACAAGATTTAGCTGGAAGTTCTTGCTGCATTTTCGAACGGTTTCAGCTCTTCAGAAATGATTTGACTAGCTTTGTATTCTTATTTTGTTAAACTCATCTACCTCCCAAATTGAAAAAGCTGAGCTTAGAGCAAAGGCTCTGCATATATTACAACTACATGATGAAGTTTTCCTACATTGCAAGATATTTACATGTGTCGGCTCAAGACTTAACAACTTAAGTTTTTGGATCAAGGTTGAGTGCTACTCGTATTTTAGGGCTCATTTATTCCTGCGAATCTCCAAGCTCGCCACAACAAAACCTACTCTAGTATCATCATATGCATGCTAAACAGATTCTGTTATACATTTATTTGCATCTTTGTCCCAATAATGGTGATTAATTAGCTTAGAGAAGATGCAGCAGGAAGATGCTTAGAGAAGTAAAATCTCATCTACTTGTTAACCTCTTTTAAGTGTAGTAGTTGAGCCAAACCTCTTCTTTTAAACTTTATAAAAATAAAAAATAAAAAACCCTAAGTCACGCTTTATTTCACTAGGTCGAGTGAGCTAAATCTAACAAAGTTTGTAGGAACTAAGAAGTAAGATTACCCCACATTTGAATCGTAGACATGTCCTTATGAACTTTAAAATATTAGTGGCAGTAGCGATTTATTAGTTCGATCACCAAAGAAAAGAAAGGAATTTTCCCCCACCCCCAAGATTTAAGAAAATAAGGACCAGATAACATCAAAGAGTTTTATTACTTTATGTACAACAACAATTGTTTTCTTAATATTTGGTATCACATGGAATGTGGACTTTGTTTTCATAATTATTAAATCTCGTCTAGCTCGATTGGTTATTTCAATTCGGCAGACCTGTTAACTGAATTTCGAGTGAATTATTGATTAAAAAAAAAGAAGTAAATCACCTTTGATGGTTCAATCTTTAACCTAAGTACTCCGATAGTAATTAACAGTTGACACTACCCAGCCTACCCATCTCAGTTGGCAAGTTGCATGGCATTTCACCTGACACCATTCCCAGACCTAGCAGTAGACGGGTGGGCCGGTTAAAGAGTAGCTAAACGATCGGACCAAATAGATACAAATAGCCTAACCGTCTTCCCCGTCATTAAAACTCAAGCTCGAGACATATCGGACTTACTGTCAGTAGGCTTGAACAAAGGGTCTGACAGCATTGGTACTGTACTGACTTTGACACACTATGAGCACTGGTTCAATGGTTAATCTAAGTGACTCAATAGCCATTAATGGTTGAAGCATATTAATAAAATTTAAAATGCCATTAGTAGGGTTTGTGCTTACAAACTCTCACATGGAACATTATATTCCAAACACTATACCAATCCCAAGCTATGATACAACAAACTCTCACATGGAACATTAGCACACATCAAATATAGCACGCACTTGTCAATCCCAAACTTTCATACTATTTGCGCAGATCAAACTCATTAAACACTTATCATCCCCAATATCAAACCTTAATCAATATTTATTATGTTAATAGTAAGCCATGAAACAACATAATAAGAATCTTAATATTTTACTTATGCCTTCCATCTTACCAATCACAATGGTAAAACAATATCAACGTACAATTTTTTTGTCAGCATTGTGTAACTATATATATATATATATATATAGTTATCAACCACTAAATCAACCCATTCATGCCTTGACTAAGTTTAAAATAATGCTTTATTTCACCATTAATGCATATCTATTTTACATGGAGCAATAAGAAATTGATAACCACCTTCTTAAATATGATCATTTTTATCTCTTACATGATGTGCGATATAAGTAACGTATACCAATATGAGAGTGAATTCTAATTTTTTAATATGACGTAACATAAATATTAAAGATATATCAATGCATCATATTATTAAGAAATTTTTAACTAAAGATAGATGTAAAAGAACAAGCAGAAGGGCATCGAACTAGGATTGTTCATTCCAATCTGATATAAATTTCTAGGTATTTCACTTTGTAATAAGAGTCGATGATTGGTTATGCTAGGAGATAATAAGAAGAAGCAGATTGAATTTAGGATAAAGAACAACAATATGAATAAAGTTTATAAGAACCACACACTATAACATTTTAGTTCTTTATAATACTCCTATTGAAAAATTAAAAAAAAACCATTGCAATAGATGTTTTATTGCAATAATTTTTTAACAATTGAATAAACTAAAATTGTTTCCAATAGTGTTATTTAATTGAAAATGTTGAAATCTATTTTATCACTATTTATTAATAATTCCTTATTAGATTACTTTTTTTGGCAGTGGTTCTAAAATTATAGTTCAATTACAAATGTTTTTTAAACCTTTATTTATCATAGAAAACTATTGCAGTAGAAAATTTGCAATTGGACCATTTGCAATAACATCATATGCAATGGTTAAAATCATTTACAACAATTTTTAGCCTTTCTGTAATAGTTTTAAATGTTGCAAAGATTAAAAAAAAAGGGTTAGTTACATAAATAGTCCTCAATGTTGATACATTTTTCAAATTAGTCATCATTGTTCTAAATCATTCAAATAGGTCCCAGATGTTTCTCAAACATGGTCAAATTAATATGAGCCATTAAATTGTTAACTGGAAATTTGTTAAGACTCCATCACCCCTACCCCTGCAAAAATAACTAAATTACTACTTTTCCCCCACCCACTTCCTTTTTTCCCTTTTTTCTTTTTTGGTCCATCTAAATCCCCTA
The DNA here is from genome assembly GCA_037974665.1 of Ehretia macrophylla. NCBI lineage: Eukaryota > Viridiplantae > Streptophyta > Magnoliopsida > Boraginales > Ehretiaceae > Ehretia > Ehretia macrophylla. Next base: position 10,987,405 of record CM075782.1, read on the forward strand.
TCCCCCCAAACGCTCCACCCCACCCTCACCCTCACCCCCTACCCCAGCCCTCTACCTCCAACCTGTGTACTTCACCCTCACCCTCACTCCTATCCCCAAACACCAACCCCCTCTTATACTACCTCTCACACTCATACCCCTGCCTCATCCACCATAAAAAAGCCTCAAACCCCAACAAACCCTTTACCCCGTCCCTATTCCTATACCTCTTCCTCCCACAAGCCCAAACCCTTAATCCCATGACCATGTGTGCATTGTATGTGTATGTGCAATCGAGTGTGGATATGTGGTCACGTTTGCGTGTTGTATGTAATTGCGTGCATAATATATATATATATATATATATATATATATATATATATATATATATATATATATATATATATATAAGGAGTTTATGTGTGTGTATGTGTGTATATATCCGTATATGGGTATATGTAAGTGTATATGGGGTGTGTGTGTGTGTATATATATATATGTATATATGGTGTAGGTATAAGATATAGTGTGTGTGTATTTATACACACACATAAGATTTATGTATGTGTGTATCATGGTTGTGGTGGTGGTGTGTGGGTATTGATAGAGATGAAGAAAGGAGAACTAAAGATGTTTTGGGGACAAAATTAAAAAATATTTTAAAATCTGAGGACGAGATTGAATTTTTGAAGAAAGACGAAGGATTAGTTTAAACACTATATCTTGTTCCAATTTTACCCCCAAAAGACTATATATGTCTGTTAAATCTAACCTTTTAATAGAATGGGCTAATTTGAAACATTATATCTTTTTCCAATTTTACTCCCAAAAGACTGTATATGTCTGCTAAATCTAACCTTTTTTAATAGAATGGGCTACTTTGACTAATTTTGACAAACATGACCTATTTGAAATAATGAGGATTAAATTAAAAAAATATGTCAATATTGGGGACTAAATGTGCAATTAGCCCGATAAAAAAATATGGCAGTGACAATAAGTCTAAATTTCATCTAGATAATCTTAAGATGCCATTATGACTCTCAAAATGAGCATGGTGACTATCATAATATGATTTTTCGATCAAGTTATGAGCTCACATTAGGAGTTAAAGAAGTCTAACTCTATATGGAGATTTGGAACAAATAATAAAATGTTGCAAGTATCTTAGTAAACAGTAATAAAGGTAATAGATAACCCTCAGCCAGAGACTTTTAACCCATGTTAGCTAGGGTCAACATTGTTAACTCTTTGTTGTAAATGGTCTCAAATTGTGTGGTGGGGATGTCCACTTTAGATCTGCATTGACAAAAGAGCCATTACAAGATTGGATGATTGGTTTTCACAGTTGTCATCGCGATTCAAAGCTGCAGGGCTTAAGAATGGAGATGGTGAAGCTCAGATTGAATTTATTGCCTGGCAGATTTGGAAATCAAGGTGTGCCTTTTTCTTTGAAGGAACCAAAGTTAATATTCCCTTGACGTTGTCAAATGTATATAGCTACATACAAGATTACAGTACAACTAATATATAAACAAATCAAAGTCAGTCAAACTACTAACGTATCGCATGCCCAAGACATTTGGGTCCCACCGCATCTCAATTGGCTTAAACTCAATGTTGATGCAACCTTTAGCCCTCATTCTAAAGCAGCTATAACAGTTGTTTGTCGTTACCAATCTGGGAGGTTGGTTAATGGTGTGTGTCACGTTCTCAAATTTGACAGGACAAATCCGAGAACATGACTGCCGTGAACTTAAGAAGATCAACTTCCTAAACCCGCAAGGTCTAAAACCATAAAATAATAATAAAGTAAACTAAAATAATTCTTCAAATAAATACAACAACAGAGCGTCTAGTGCCTTATAAAACTAAATTTTTAAATATCTAAAATTCATATATTCATTAAAAACTCTATTATCCAGAAAACGATCTAAACTCAATCGTCAAATCTTACAGTCAACAATCAGGGAGGCTCAACCCTTCTACATACAATGAGCTTATTCCTTAAAATCTGCAAAAACATATTTTGGAAATAGAAATACAAAAATGAGATATGAATCTCAATAAGTAGTAGAGCCCAAAAAAAATATGGAATCGTACTCTACAAAAACACATAATAAATAATTTGATGACAATAAACTATAATTTATAAAAACAAAAAGACATATATATATATAGAGAAAAAATCACGTTACCCCCCTGTGTTATAGGAAACTATCACGTTACATCTCTATGTTTTCCAAACTATCAAAAACACCCCTGTGTTTTCAGAAAGTTATCACAGCGCCCCCCACCGTTTCTTTTCTGTTAGTTTTGCTGTTAAATGTGTTATTCACACGCGGAAGAAACATTTGGGCAATTTTTTGAGCTTTTTATGAGGCTTTAATTGACCAAAAAGCCCTTGATTTTAGTTTAAAAGGGCCTGCACCAATTTGACCCTTATTTTCGCAGTGTCCTCATCTTCATCTTTGGCAGGTTCAGTTCTTCAACTTGGTCTTATTATGTTTTTTTTTTTTAATTATTGCTATTATGTTATTAGTAATTTAACAATGTAGACTTATTTTCGCAAAGTCTCCTCATCTTTGGTAGGTTCAGGTCTTTAACTTACTTTATTGTGTTTTTTTATTTAAATTATTGCTACTATGTTATTACTAATTTAACAATGTAATGCTTTATAATTATTGTAAGCTCACTTAACCAATTTTTCCAAAGCCATATTAATTTTTTTTCCTCAGGTCAACTTTTCTGAAATTATTTTATGCTATTTCAAAAGGTAAACGAGCTACTTGTGGATTACTGTTAGAAAATTTACTAGTGTGATTTCAATGTTTTTTTATGAATGTGGTGCTAAAGCACCATAGGCTTGACCCATATTTTCATGAAATCTGCAGTTGTTTAATTTTGACTAATGATGCAGTGAACATCAAATTTACTAGTGTGATCTTTTTTTTCTTTTTCTTTTTACTTTTTTCATTTGCTCTAATCATTGTATCTTTATAAATTAACAATGTGTTTTAAATTTTTTTGAAGAATGTCAACAGGGAGTAGTAGAACATCAAGATATGATTCACTCGACTTGCGCTATGTAAATCATCGGTGTCGTTGTGGGCAATGGTGTAATGTTAGAGTGGTGTCGAAAGCTTTGGAAACAAGAGGTCGATTGTTCTATTGGTGTCCTGCTTGTAGATCCTTCAAGGATTGGTGTAACCCAAGTACTGCAAGTTGGACACCGAGTGGACCACCTTTAGTTCCACCTAGAGAGTTTGATACAATGGAATAAGTTGAAGATGGAGAGGAAGTTAATTGGCCTATGAGGCAAGAGATCCCTAACAATGAGATAGTGAAGTTGCAAATGCTTCTTACTGGCACTTGTGTCTTTGCTTTTTCAATGATTCTAGTTGTTTTTATCTTGTTATTTAAATAAATGTTAACATATGTTATAAAAAATGTTACGTTTATCGAATGGTATTTCGTTTAACACCATTAACAATGGTGCATGTGTTGTAAAAAATGTTATGTTTATGGAATGGTATTTTATTTAACTCTAAAGATTGAACAATCAAGTCCTATTTAACTCTACACACATCAAGATTTCACCAATGAGCAGAGCACGTCTATGCTATGAACGTGGGCATATAACCATCAAATATTCAGCTCCTGTCATACTTAATTACTTCTGCCTGTAATAAGTCAACATTTATAGGGATGCAAGTGAACACCTTTATAAACTCATATCTCTCGGTCTATCATCATGAAGTATCACATACAGATTTAGCCTCTGGCAAAATTCTTCATTTCAATGAATTACTTATGAAAGAATCTATAACGTATACCACAAACCATCTATGTATATAGTTTGCTGCTTATCAAAAAGGCAAAAAATTCAATTATCATTTACAATGATGATCATCCTATAGTAGAGCAATAGCAAGAAAAAACATGAGAACAATGTATGCTATAATAATAAGTATTTTTTATGACTTCATGGAAGTCAATCTGTCCAAAAAACCACAAATAGACTTGTCCAAAAATCACACATAAACCTGTACAAAAACATAATACATCACATAAACTTGTCCAAAAATAATTCAATACCCAAGGAATCATAAAGTCAGCAAACAATTCAAGTCAAAGTATGAAAGGCCTCTTCTTTTTCAAATTCTCAGAAATGGTGGGTAGCATTGCTCTTTTAGTCTTTCTCTTCTTCAAATCATCAATCATGGATGTACTTGAGAGATTCGCAGTTGAGGATGCACCGGAGGTAAAGCCACTTAATGCATTGTTTCTGAAACTTGTGTACACTCTAGATGGATTCATAGTTGTCATACCATTAGCATTTTCACTAACATTAGTAACACCAATATCATTTCCCCTACCAATTCCACTGGCAGTTCCCCTACCACTGCCTCTACTTATACCACTATGACTGCCACTACCAATGCCACCATCAATCCCTAAACCACTGCCCCTACCTATACCATTGTGACTGCCCCTACCAATATCTCTACCATTCCCTCTCCCACGTACCCTACCACTTCGTTTTGGTCTTGAGGGTAGTTGAGTGTCGATATCTGTATTTAAGGTAGACTATTGAGTGTTTGGACCCTACAATTGCAAAATTGAAACACATTCATATATAAACATATTATAAAGTTAGTAATATAATGCAAATTTTACATACATGAACATTTTCAGTTTGAGGTTGTGGTTCTTCATTCAAATTTTCAACATTTGACTGTTGTCTCATTTCTTGCATTGATTCATTTCATGTTACTACATATAGTTTTATGACATATGAAGAATCAATTTAGTGTTTCATATAAATAAACAAACCTTTAACAGTGGTGAATTCGGGTGGAATGCATTTCGGCATATGCTCTTATTATGTCCCCTTTTGTAAACATCTTTTACATGTGTGTGTCAGGCCTCACCTTGTTGAAATGCTTTCATTTGCAGCCTTCTTTCTTGTTTTTTTGGGTCTTCCTGTCCTCTTTGGCACAAGTGGAGGCTTCAATGGCTCAATTCTTGAATCAACATAGTCATTGATGCCAGGAACTGGATGAATCATATTATCATAAACTGCTAAATACACCTCCTTGGAGTAACATTTGTCAATATAATATTCCAATCTTTTTCGATACTTGTAGATACAAGACAGGGCATGCACACACGGATACCCTGTCAACATAAACATACCACAGCTGCAATATTTGGAATCAAGATTGACAACATATTTATGCCAATCCTAGACCACTTCATATTCTTCCCTCCCACACCAATTAGCATGCCATGACTTAGCACCATTTCCAAGTTTCTCTATCTTTCTCATAATGTTTGGGCATATTGGTCTCTCATATCTTTCCATATTTAGCCTCTTGGCTTGAAGCCTTAACATCAGTTTCTCTCTTATAATCTCTAACATTGAGATTACAGGTTTGTCTCTAGCCTCAAGTATACAATTATTGAATGACTCACAAAGGTTGTTTGTAAGGCTATCACATTTTGGTGCAGTTGGGAAGTGAGATCTAGCCCATTGTTAAGCTGGGATGTTTCTAAGCCATTCAGATGTAGTTTCCTTTTCCCCTAACTTAGGGTCAGCCTTTTCTATCATGTTAATCCACTTTTCATGTTCCTTCAAATTTGCAGTTGATGCTGCCTTCCAGAATAATTCTTTCAGATCTAAACCTGGAAACTTCTTCTTGAAATTCTGATACATGTGCCTAAGACAAAATCTGTGGTGAACCTGTAGATATTCATCTGCAAACACCTCTACCAAACCTTTTTGTCTATCAGAAATGTATACCCATTTTTTTTCTACAGGTTCACCAATAACATTATGCAACTGTTTCAAAGACCAAGACCATGTTTCCCTCATCTCAATGGGCACAATAGCCAAAGCCAAAGGAAACATAATGTCATTGCCATCTCTTGCGATTGCAGTCAGTAATTGTCCCCCATATGCAGACTTCAGAAAACAACCATCTAGCCCAATAATGGGCCTACAATTAGCCAATAACCCATCCTTCATTGCAGCAAGACAGAAGAACATATTTTCAAATATAGGTTCAGGGAAACTTCTGTTCACAGTCAATAATAAAGTGCTCCCAGGGTTATGCAATAAGACTGTTGCACAATAATCTCTGACTCTTGCATATTGTGCATCCAAATATCTAAGAATCAATTTCAATGCCACTTTTTTAGTTCTACCAGCTGTTTGCACCCCTACATTAACATCTATTTTTTGCTTTATTTTTTGTACCACTTCAGTTGTGGTAATTTTGTGATTTAATCTAACTTCATCCACAATCATTTGCCCCAAATACTTGTAAGTAGCATGCCTGTTCTCACGATGAAACCCACAGTTATGCTCACCTTTCAAAGTTTTCACTCGGAATATGGGACCACGCTGTACTGGCGAGGCATGTATCCTCCAATCACAACCGAATGCACATGTTGTTGTAATTCTTCTCCTTTCATTTTTACCATAATCCAACACAATTCCATTTCTTACCTACCAATCCCTAAGCACATTCCTAAACTGTGCAGCATATTTAAATGTCAAGCCGACCACAAACTCAAAATGATCCATGTCTGTTTGCTCATCAAATTCAGGAAATTGGTCTATCTCACCATCACCTAAATCATTCAAGTTTTCTTCTTCAACATCACTATACCAATATTCTTCAATTGGGTTTTTGCCTTTTTCACAATCTCCTCTAATTCGCTTTTTCAAGTCAGACCACTTCTTCTTATATTTGGTTTTCAACCGATTGTATCTTTCTCTCATTCCCTCTCCCACATTACTATCATTGAATACTTCATCTTTACTTGAACCTTCAACATCTTCAAGCATCCAACTTGGTGCGTCAAAATTAGAGTCGTACAATGTGCTCTCATCCAGGCCTTCTTCAGTAGTTGGTATGTAGTCAGGGTCATCTGAATCTGTATGTTGATCAATACCTTCAGTCTGTTGTTCATGGCTTACTGGCTCACTGTTACCAACTGGTGCAAGTTCTTCTTCTGCAAGTTGTTCATGGTCTTCATGACTAACTGCTTCATTATCACCAACTACTTCATTTTCTTCAACGGGTTCATTGGTACCAACTGGTGCAAGGTGCTCTTCTGCAATTTTATCATGCTGTTCATGACTATTAGATACATTGTCACCAACTACTTCATGGTCATAAACAGGTTCATTGTTACCAACTGGTACATGTTGTTCTTCTTCAACATCTCTAGTCTACTCATGTTGTTCTTCAACATCTTCAACAACCTCTTCATTTTCTGCAGCAAATTGCCATGGTTCTTCAGTTGGTCCTTCGTATGGTACAATTTGGTTTCCAGCCACAACATGTCCATTTGCATCTATAGCTGCAATTAGGTCTTCAATTTTTTGTATGTAAACTGTGGCACAAAGCAAGTCCTGAAAAATACTATGAAATTCTCTAACAGTTGCATCATTATATATTTACCTTAACCCATTCTCCAATGAGTAACCTGGTCTTAAATAGAATATCTCTATACTACACTATTTGCTACCACCTAAATCCTCATATATATCATAAAACTTAAACAGATTTAAGGTATCTAATTCCACAGTGGGAATGATCTCCATTCTGCCACCTATATATTTTACTGTAGGATTATTTACAAATGTACCCCTACCCATACAACAAGGTCACAACAACCTGGAACTATACCAAAACCATCATCATCATCCATTCTGCATTTAAATACAAAACATAACAAAATATTAGTCCATTTTCTAGCTGAGAAAGATCAAAACCTATGTGGAGGCAAGTTGTACTTCCAAACTGAAAAACAACTAATATTTTCCGATCATAACCAACAGTATTCTTTGAGCAATTTCATTTCAATTTTAAGTGTTTCTATTTTATTAATCACTTCATGATCAGTAATGAACTTTCAATACTCTTATTTTACAATTTGTAAAGTAAAGAGAATTAACAACAGATCCCAATTGTACTTTGTCCATTTAATTATAATAAATTAGTTTCAAAGCATATTTTAATACTACAAAAACTGCTAGGCTAGAATAGACGAAAAGTTTCTAGAAAACAGATCATGATTTACATGCCAATGTTAGAACATAAAAATTAAACTACATTTTGTCCAATCACTTTTGATTAGAAAGAATCTAAATGAGAAAAAGTTCAACTTAAACTTATTAACTTCAACCCAATCATCTAATGGATACTTCAATTTTTTTTTCTCATCTTTCATTCACGTAGAGCAATACACAAGCACTATGGGAACTTGTATATTAAAAGAGGTAACCAGATACTGTTATGGACCATCGTTTAACATTTAAAGAAACCCTAATTTTTTAAAAGCCCTAATTTATCACAAATACCCAAAACCATAATATGTACCCGACATTATACCCCACTTGCATGGTTGAAATTTTATTTTCAAATCCAACATTGGGGGGGACCGCATGTTGACAACAACTAAACAAACCCAACATAGTTTGCCGACAATACACACATTGATTACTGTAGAAAAGTGCAAAAAATCCAACAATGGTGGACCACTACTGATTAAACAATAGAAAAGTGCAAAAAAAAAGTAAACAACCCAAGATTCTCAATCTTTGACACAAAAAAAATTAACAACTAGCACGGATTAAACAATAGAAAAGTACATACCTTGTTCAACTTTATGCTCTTACTCTTCGAAGAGAGATTTAGCCTCCAATTACCACAGATTTAGTCTTCGTCGTGTGATTTAGGGTAGAGTTTGGGGTATGTTCTCTCTCTTCGATTTTGTGAAGTTAGGAATTAGGGATTTTGACCTTTTTCTCTCTCTATCAAAGTATATTAAAGGAGGGGAAGTTCAGTCAGTTCGGCTATTTTTCAAATGGTATCAGCGAAAAATAAACAGAGGGGGGCAATGTGATAACTTTCTAAAAACACGGGGGTGTTTTTGATAGTTTTGAAAACACAAGGGGATAACGTGATAGTTTCCTATAACGCAGGGGAGTGACGTGATTTTTTCTCATATATATATATATATATATAAAATTCTAAAAGCTAGTGAAATGCCATAGTCACATAGGATAACAATGTCAATGATGTGAATAACGAAATTAATTAAAATAGTGCCATAACAAAAATGAAACCCAATAGTACCAATAATGGATCCAACAATATAATGGCCAAGGCTACATATTGGTAGCACAGTCCCAAAAAGTAGTTTGTTGTCGCACATACCACCAAAAGCAAACGGGAATCCCTTACGAAATGATAGTGTACTATCCCACGATACGTTAGTGTATGATCCCCACCAACAAAGGGCACAAAAGCACAGCCTTCAAATAAATGGCACAAGGGTTTACAATATTCGTTATGATACTTGATCATATAAGAACGAAAGAATTAAGAACCATTTGTAACGTTCATGATGCAATTGCGTTAAGACTTTTAGGTTACACATTTTAGATTAAGCTTCCAATCTTTTAACACCATATGAGATCTTTAAAAACTTTAAAACAGTTAAGAATGCAAATAATTTAGAAAGATCTTTAAAAACCTTAATACAGTTAAAATGCAAATAACTTAGAAAGATATTTAAATTTAACTAAAGTCGCAAAAGAGAAAAAGTGTAATTAAAAGGATCATTTTAATAAAAATTCATATTATTTCAATCGGTGGCCAAACCATGAAATTAAAGATGTATATTAAGAAATTATTTTGGTGACCTAATGGTCACTACTCAAGAGTTGATAATATTGTTCTATGAACAGTGGCTGTTCATACATTTACATAATATGATACCCTTTTTTTTTGAAAATATATAAATACTTTATTTGTCTTACTTATTTGTAATCACGTGTCATATATTATTAAGAAAATTAATATAGTAAGTATTAAAATATGAGAAATCACATTTTAAGAAGTAAACTTACGATTTGACATAGTGTACATAAAAAAATTACATCATCTAAGAAGTAAGTTGATATGCTTAGAAACTAAATCTAAGATCCATGAATAATTTAAATATCATAAGCAATATCAATAGTTTTGGACATAAATCAATAAACTTACAAATTCGATTGATTCAAAATAGATCAATAATCCAAAATCCATGTTATAGACAAAATAATACGCATTTTCATAAAATCAAAATGAACTATCAAAAGAAGGGTCTTCCTACTTACCTTAATCCAAGCATCAAAATCAAAAACTTAAAGTTTCACAAATAGCACCTCTAATCTCACGAAGTCATAGGCCTACATATATTACATGTCAATGGTTGGACAAAAGCTTGACAAAATTACAGGATTTCTTTTCTTTGTGTATTCGGAGGCTACAAAGAAAGTGAGATTTTTATACTGTCCAACTGATTTTAGAACATAGACTAGTAGAGCTGGGCTTAATAACTTATTAAAATGCCTAATCCATGAAACTTTTATTTTATTTTATTTTGAAATTCATTCCCAAGAAAATCAAATAGTTAAGCTAATGTCCAAAAATATGGGGTATTATAGTGTGGCTTCTCATGTTTGTTCTAGATTTGCTTCAGAGGCGGAATCCATAGCTATCAAGCATACTTTCTCGTTTGCAAGAAGCTTAGGCTATGACTTTTACATCATTGAAAGTGATGCACTTGTTGTTCTTAATGCTATCAACTTGTCATGTAATGGCACCCCTTGGGCCATTAAGCCAATCATCGACGATATTCTGTTGATTGCAGCTGAGATCAACCATGTCAGGTTTCAATATACTAGAAGAACAACCAACAAAGTTGCAGATTGGGTGGCAAAGCATTCTCTTCGAGACAAGTTAGAGTTTGACTGAGTTTCTAATATTTTCCCCCTTTATGGGATATTTTTGTAAATGACATCGCCAAGCATTCTCTTCGAGACAAGTTAGAGTTTGACTGAGTTTCTAATATTTTCCCCCTTTATGGGATATTTTTGTAAATGACATCGCCCCAACTAGGGTAGGATAACTTCTTTGTACTGTTTTGAGTTTCATTTTAATGAAATCTGTCTTTTTCAACCAAAAAAAAAAAAAAAAACCTCTAGTGAGTAATATTAACTTTTGGCCCTCATTAGATAAGGTCCAATAATGATAAGTGTTCCATTAGGTATGGTAAGTTATATTCTTCAATAAATAATGTCCAATATATAAATGATGAAACAACAACGATACATTATTATATATAAATATATCAAATATTCATGAAGAATATATTATATTTTGAATTTAACCGTTTCCCTTTCTTTTTTAAAAAGGAATAAATATTCATTAGATCATCAATGAGCTGATAACATATGAATATCATTTCATATCACACTAGATACAACTTATATTTCAAACAATCACTAATAGTATGGCTATGTTTGTTGAATAAAAAGGGGGTCAATTCCATTAGTAATCTTCAATATTTTTAATTGGATTTCCTAGTTAATCTTCAATGTATACTTAGATTTCAAGTTAGTGCGCATTGTGCTATGAGTCCCAATGTCTTATAAAAGTCATCGGGTTAGCCCCTTATGTTATTATTTTGTCAATTATGAATGAATAGTCATAAAATTACTTTTATACACCTTGAAATTCTATTTTCAAGTTAGTTCTTAATGTTTACTCATATTTTCAAAGTAATTCCCTAAAACCAGCATGCGTATGATCACACGATTGCGTTTTAATAAGAAAGTAAGGACAATGAGTATTTTGAACATTTAAGACTCATAATATTACTTTAGATACATTAGAGTGAAATTTGCAAAAAGAAACATTTATTAAAACTTTAAGGGCAAGGCTTAAAAATGATCCAATTTTTCTTTGGAGTCCTTGCACTTAAATTATATTGCGTATTTGCTGCAATTGGCCTATGTATAATTATGGTAAAACATAAAATGACCATCTTAGCCCCTGCTAAAGCATTAACCCGGTTTTTTTTGCTAAAAGCAAGCGGTTGACTTTGTATTAATCACAAAAATATTTACATATAATTTAGTAATGTTCTACCAAAAACTGTATATATCTAAGTTTCAAGTTCTACAAATCGCCTAATTTTTAAAAGAATATTTAACTTTCTTAACCTTGTACAATTTTGTTCTAATATCAAAGCAAATATTTACAAAAATATCTTCTTTGGAAAGAGCTTCATTAACCCGGTTTGACCTCTTGATTCAACTCCAATTTCTCTCTGCAACAAAATTACCAAGATACCCTCAGCATTTCCCAAACTGAAACTTTAAAGACGTTATCGTAGTTTGCCAAAATATGAGAGGAGGTAAGTGTAATTATGAAACAACCGAGGGATGTTTCCATAAATTAATGTGTGTACGCGTGCACATCCATAAAAAAATTCTTGCCCCTTTGCTTCACAGCGGTGTTTAGCATTTAGCCCTAAAGGTCCTCTCTCTACCTTCGCTCTTTTCACTTTCCGCCGTCTCTCTCTCTCTCTCTCTCTCTCTCTCACACACACACACACGCACAAGCTATCGCCGTCATCTTCAGCATCGTCTTTTGCCTTTCAGGTTCTCTTTCTATACACGTACATACTTTTTGTGTTACATAGAAATTAGGGTTTTCCAATTTTTTTCTTCGTACATTTCTCTATTAATGATTAATCTGCAAATCGTTTTAACATATATACTTATATAAGAACTGTAGTAGTAAAACTCAATTGTTGAATCTTCAATCTTCAACCTAATTTTTCTAAACTTATCGATTTTAGGGTTTACTTGTATTACACACATTCCTACTTTATGGTTTTTTTTTGTTGATTTTGATTTATTTATTAATACTTAAATTTGTAATTTTTTGTTTACCTTGTGTAAAGTTTAGGAATTTCAATTTAACTTGTGCAATTTGTGTTAAATTTAGGTGTTTTGATACTATATAAAATTTCGGGGTTTTTAATTTATTTTTGCATTTTATGTAAAATTTGAGGGTTTTTAATTTATTTTAGCAATTTATGTGAAATTTAGGGTTTTCAGTTTATTTTTGCTCTTTATTTAACATTTGGGGTTTTAATTTATTTTTGCACTTTATGTAAAATTTGGGATTTTTTATGCCTTGACGATTTGGGTCTAATCTAATAATATTTGTTGGGTTTGAAGAGAATGAGAGGATGGATATATTAATATTTTTGATAGCTGATATGATAGCAATTTATCATGTATTAGCTCTAGCTGATCATTCTCTTTCGTTACCCACGCCTTGTAATGAAATGACATAAACCCTTCTGTTATTATTTACTTTTTTTCTTTAATTTTAATATCCTTGTTTATTGTTTAAAAGGTTTTCATCATTTAGACATGTTTCGTGATGCGTACTGTGTTTCTTTTTAAGTATTTGGTATGGTTTTATGGAGAATGAGATGATGATGACTTAATTTTCTGACGATAGAATGTGATGGCTTGTTTATCAAGTATTCGTACTGGCTGATCATTCTCGCTATGACCTGTATTAGCTTTATCTTGTTTTATCTTTATTTGGAGGAGTTTTGTTTACCAAAAATATTCTTGTTTGTTTTCTTCTTTTTTCTGTTCTTGGTTGTCATTTTGATTTTCAATGATCTTTTTCTGCTTTATGTATGATTATAGTAGTCTTTGAGCATTATATGCTTGATATTCAATTAATTTGCAATTTTATTAAATTTTATTCGATAAATTTTGAGTTGAGCAGGTTCAGCTTTGAGTTATGAGGGGAAGGAGTTTCAGCCCTTCGCCGGCGAGAGGCTATGGTAGACGAGGAAGGAGCCCTAGCCCCAGGGGTCGCTTTGGTGGTCGTGGCAGGGATGCTCCAACTAGTCTATTAGTTCGCAATCTTCGCCATGATTGTCGGTAAGTGTTGCTAGGGAGATGGTAATGCCTGTGGACTCATTGTATGCTTGAACACGCCTGTTAGTTTGAAAGTTATTTCATTTCATCTACTTTCATAAGGTATTTCCATGCTTCTCTAATTAGGTTTCTCTTTGAAGGGATTGTGGTTTCTAGAAACTGGAATATGGCTTTGTAAGTCTTTTAGGTCTAATTAAACTTCACATTGTCAGCAAGTTGGTATTATCTACTTTGAATTGTATCATTTTTTTTTTTTGAGTGCTGCAGTAGTTTTCTTGTCTCCTATGTTTAAGAATACACGAAAAGTTTCAAAATAGTAATTGCTGAATTACAGATTGGTTTAGCAAACCATTAATGCTACAGTTCTTGTTGAAAGCCGATATAATCAAGTTTTCAGTTTTTTGACTGGCGAAGCCAGAGATTTTATCACTTTTCTCATGATTCTTTACCATGGAACTGTTTATGTTTTTATCCCACGTTACATTACATGGTTGTTTATTCATATAATCATGTACTGTCATGTAATGTGAAGCAAACTAGGTATAGTTTTGAATCTTAAAGGCTTTATTGATGATTGTTGTCATGCTGCAGCTTCATTCGTGTTTTGCTTGTTTGTCATTACCAACTTCTTTTCTCCCTTGTTGCATTGCATGTTCACAACATTTTTATTTTTTTGTGAGCAGGCCAGAAGACCTTCGGAGGCCATTTGGACAGTTTGGTCCTGTTAAGGACATCTACTTGCCACGGGATTACTATACTGGGTGAGCTTGTGTAGCTTGTTGCTTCCTGGTTCTTGTTGAACTATTGATTCACTGTTGACTATATCACCTGTTGCTTTTTAAAAATTTATCTATACAGAGTTGAACTGTGCCAAAACTTTCTCTCAAGTTTTTGCAAGAATATTCTTTTCTTTAACAGTATTGAAACTACTCACTTAGAATCTCAAATTGGGTTGTTTCATCAAAACTGTTGAGTTTTAGCAGTGAAATAAGAGTTTTGAAGACCATCAAATCAAGTTTAAGAGTTCTTGACACATTGAAGTAGTAAGAGTTCTTTGACTTCAATCAAGTAGTAAGAGTTCAAGGTGATTATAATCCTAGTGAAGATTGGAAGGAAATTGGGTTTGAATACAATGTGAAGATATCAAGATTTCAAGTCTTGAAGAACTTCAAGTCATCTTTAAAGTGTCGCTTGCAAGGTCAGCAGCCATGTGCTTGCTTATGCTCTTACCAAAGCGCTTTCGTGCATTTCTTTCAGTAAAGTGCTTCTTTGATTATTTCTGAAGGTATTAGGGTGGTAGGTAACTGCTGCATCATCTTTTCTATTATAAAGCATAAATGATTCATCTAATGCTGGCTTTGATGTCAAATCGAGCCCCTGCTGAAGGGGCGAGATTTAGCTGATATACGGCCGCTTAGGTTTGGTGGAGATTCTAAATTTTATCATGGTCAATATAATTGTGCTGACTGAGCCAGCAATTAGTCTGTGAAAATTTGACTTAGTTCATACATTAGGAATTTTTTATGTTATCTACATTCTAATGTTTCTCTCTCTCTCTCTCTCTCTCACACACACACACAGTGAACCACGAGGCTTTGGTTTTGTCCAGTTTGTGGAACCTGCTGATGCAGGTGAAGCTAAATATCACATGGATGGTCAGGTTTTCCAAGGCCGGCAGCTGACTGTTGTTTTTGCTGAGGAGAATAGGAAGAAGCCAACTGAAATGAGATCTAGGGAGCGAAGGTAGTTTATGCTTTCATGTGACTGCATTGTTTTCTACAATTACTTTTCAATTGGCTTATGATTTTATTTTTCCAATTCCTGTTTATTGTATTTAAAGTAGACATCTCATGCACAGGTTAATTTACTGTTTTGTGCTGCGTACATGCACACATGCAGTTTGCATGTGAGAGGCTGAGAGAGGTAGAAAAGAGAGGGGAAGGGGCAGTGGTGGACTTACCAAGAAGGATGCTAGTAATGGAATTTTAAAATGTGGTTGTATCGTGAGTAATTTGGCATAGGAAAGAGAGGGAGTTAGGCTAGTGGAAGGTACAAATTCTTATGCATGCTTAGTGGTGTTGAACTTGATATTTTCTGTAAAATACATGTATCCAATTTGTTTGTATAATAATGTAGGATATACTTTACTAGGGAGTCTTTAGTATGGGTTTATTTGACATGGTAGTTCAGTTATGCATATAGATTACCATTTCACCAGGACTGCAGAGAATCTTCCTGGGCACTGATTCATTTTGCTTTATCTTCCAATCCACAGGGGCCGGGATTATGATCGAAGGCGGTCACCTCCCCGTTATTCTCAGTCACCTCGATATTCTCGATCTCCTCCATCCCGCTATGCAAAGTCCCACAGTCGTGATCAGTACTCACCTCCACCTAAGAGAAGACATCACTCGAGGTATGATGTGATTTCTCTTAACTTATTGGTGTTCATTTGGTATCACTCTGCATTGTTGCATGACATAGTTGGTTTTTTTATTAATTTGATGTAGTATTAATATTCGGTTGTGCGTGACTTAAGTTCAGTTTCTATATAGCCTTTGATTTAACGAAGGCAACAGTATTAACAAATTTCAAGGTCTAGTTCTTATAGTTGGACGGCTAAGATGGTAAAACAAATGTTATGATTCCTCAATACCCACGGTCCTGCAGTTGCGATTATGTTTTCGACATGATTAGAAGCGGATTTATTCATGCAGTTAGTTTTTTTGTGATAATTCCAGTTGGGTAGTGTTCAACTATGTCTACTGTTCTGTTCTTTACCTGGCAGCCATTATGCTTTCAACTTGTTTTAAAGTCTATATGTTCTGTAATTAGTTTCTTGTTATGATTTCCACTGTGTAGCTTTCAACTATGGCTACTGTTCTGTTTGTACTTGGTAGGTCCATCTCGCCCCAAGAGAGGTCATACTCACGGCACAGTCGTGAAAGGTCATATTCAGGCAGTCCGGTGAGGAGGGACCGTTCTCCACCCTATCATGGCTCAAGGAGTCACAGTCGAAGCCCCCCAAGGGAGCGCTCACCATATAATGGCCCAAGCCGCATCCGCATCCGCAGCCGCAGCCGAAGTCCAGTGAGAAAGCATTCTCCCGTTAGAGGTCAAAACAGGAGTCGAAGCCCAAGCCGTAGCCGAAGCAGGAGCCTTGATCCTGTGGATTACAACAGAGAACCAAAGAGGGATGACTGAGTCTCTAGTAGGTGCAATTATGCCGCGTGTTTTATGAAGTCGTAACGTCTAACTAGAATTTCAAGTTAAGATTTATTCGTTTCTGTGGATGGTTTCTGTCGGTTTAAGTCTGCTTTTCATCTCGAACACTTAAACTTGGGCATGCTTGATTGTGTTATGATTTTTGTGATATATAGATTTATTGCAGTGTTAATTAATTCCCATCTTACCATTAGCTTTGCCTTTAGCCTCTGAGATCGGGAATGAATTTGCTAATTAACGTTACGAGCGCGATTTGACTGTTGGAATTGTTGATATAGTTATAATAAAATAATGTGGACAGTTTATAATTGTTGACTCGTTCATAATATTATGATGTTATGAGAAAATCAAGTAAGATCGATCATAGTAGTTGATGGGAGTTGGTGAGTTTTTTAGGGTGTTTTTATTGCAAATCTTCTCTCTCAGGAAATGAGTCTTTCAGATTGCTGGTTGAGTACTTTCCTTGTGCGAGTTCTTACCATTGATGTTTTTTGGACTAACCACTTTTCATGCAAAGCATTCCAGAGCAGGTTGCGCGTTGAAGCCGCGTTTCTTTCGGTGGTCACTAATTGCTTTGCGTATTGCTTTTTAGATTTGGATTTTTTCGTAATATTGAAGAAATTTAATGATAAAGAATTGTTAGGGTGAAATGATGTAAATAGTTTATCACCATTGAATATATGGAGTCTTGGTCATAAGTCTCTTTAAAAGCGTTCAACTAAAATGACAAAAGAATTAATCTATCCGGGATAGATGCGACAAGGTTATCTAGGATAAATTGGTATGGGATAAAATAGTAGTCTCAAGATATAGTTTTTGTACCTGGCTTACTATGTTGGATAGGTTTGCAACTAAAGTGAGGCTATTCGAATAGGGCGTTTCTTCTGATACTAAATGCGTTTTTTGTGGTTTGGGGTTGGATTGTAGTAACCATTTGTTTTTTGAGTGTCCCTTCACTAATCGCATTTGGACATGGTGTTCTATGAGCTTGGGAGTGGGGATTTGAATGTTAGTTGGGACATTTTGGTGGATAAATTAAGTATAATTTGTAAGGGCAAGCTCAATGTAAGCTTTAAAACACAATGATTACAATTTTTTTTGTAAATATAGAGCCTTTTGAAGTAAAAAGGTAACACCAATGTTTATTATAGAGCCTCAAATTATTACAAATTGTTACTTTTGTGTCAAATTTAATAGATTTCACCAAAAATAGAGTTTGGGCTCCATTTTGTTCAACAAATTTGTTGAACAAAATGGAGTCCTAGGAAAAAGACAAAAATTTACAGCCCATACCAATATGTCAGATCTGATGAGTCAGATCTGATTTTTTAAAAAAAGAGTCTTCGCTGAGGGCGGGTTCTCAGTTTCTTCACAGGGACAGCAGGGTAGCTGTTCCGTATCTGGCAAAAAAAAAAACAAAAAGTACAAACATCTGAAAAAAAAAATACAACCGTTGCAATTTTAGCTTTAATGTTCAAAAAAAATATAGTCGTTAGGTGTTGGATTTTGTATATATTCAAACAAAAAATCCAACATCCAACTTCAACAATTAATCCTTTCAAGCAAATATACCCAAACAGTAAAAAAAAAAAAAATCGCATCCGCCAGATAAAAAAAAAAACAAAAAAAGGTTCATGCTCAAGATGTGTTCCTTTTTTGCAATTTATTCTTGAATCACCTGCATATATATATATATATATATACACACAAAAAAAATAATCAACATTTATCAAAAAAAAAAAAAAAGGCGTGCGTCAGCGGGGAAGGAGGGGAAGAGAGAGGATGCAGGGTGGGGTGGGTGCGTGCATCAGGCGGTGAAGGGGGGGGAGAGAGGGGAGGTGGGGTGGGGTGGGGTGGGGTGGGGTGGGGTACGTCTTGGGGTGCAGAAAAGCTGCAGCGGGGAGGGGGGAGGGGTGCGGTGCGGTGCAGGTGAAGAGAAGTTGCAGCGGGAGGGGGAAGGGGGGCGGGGCGCTGAGGGTGAGTGGAAAATGGGGGAGGGAGGGGATGGGTTTTATATGTAGGGTTTTTTTTTTAAAAAAAAATGCTTGGGATTAATTGTTTTTTAGCATTTTTTTTAAAAAATCATTTGTTTTTAATTTTTATTTTTAAATGGCTGGGATTAATTTTTTTTTTTTAAATCCAATACAATGGGTGTTATTTGAATAAGAGACTTGAGATAGAGATAAGAAATTGACGGTTGAGATTGAATCAAGAAAATTCAACCCAATGGATGTTATTCGGATCAGAGATTTTAATTTTAATTTTAATTAAATATAAATTAATTCACAAGAGGGAATATAATAAAATTAAAAAATACAAAATGAACGTAATTAAACGTCATCATAATTCAATAATTTTTACCGTTGTCAGAATTAATTAATTTTTTAGTCGAAATGTTCGTAAAAAAAGTTACGATTATGAAGATAATAATTTATCAAAATAAAATTAACACACGAGAAAAAATAACATATATTCAAATTAGTTTGTGAAATTAAATTTAACACAATATAAAGTCCCAATTTTATAGAGCCCCTCATTGGGGATGAATTTTTTTTAAAACCCCTAAAAAATACTTGGGGCTCTATATGGGGCTCTAAATTGCTAAAGGGCTCTAAATTTAAGTTTAGAGCCCCTCAATTTAGAGCTCCCATTGAGGATGGCCTAAAGGGTGTAGTCTAAAAGCCGCAATTGTCATGAATGTTTTCAATTCTTGTGTGTATAACATTTGGTTTGAACGTAATTGAAGAGTTTTTGAAGCCACACCACAAACAGAAGGCTAAATTACTGCTAGAATATTTTCGGATGTTAGGGGCAAAGTTAGTTTACAACATAAATATCCAAATACAACATTGTTTTTTTGTTTTTTTTTTTTTTGTAGAGATTGGTATATCTGTTTTTCTTGATCCTACCCATGAGGGGTATTTTACTGTAAATGTTTAATCTTTGTGGAATGAAATAATTTATTTGCCAAGAAAAAAAAATCACAAAGAATTAATAGTAGGTGCATAAACTTTCTTTTGTCAAATTCAAGAGTTTATAAAAAAAAAAGTAACTTATATAAAACAAATCAACAATTATAAGAAAAACATCCAATTGCAGACTGATTGAAAATATATTAAGTTGTGGGGATATTAGATGTCTAGTCAATAGGCAAACAGTTCTTGAGGGGGAAAAAACTAAATAGGTCCCTCAACTATATGTAAAAGCCCATTTTAGTCCCTTACTTTTAGAAAATACTGATTTTAGTCCCTCTAATTATATTCCAAGTAACTCAAAAGACCAATATGCCCCTATACATAACTGTTAACAAATTCATATATTTTTCACAAATTATCTTAAAGCATTACATATCATCCTAAAGACAATACATATAATCCCAAAAATAATATACATCATCTACAATAAAAAAAAAAAATTACAGTTATATTCATCTATTTCAAACATAAAGAACATAAAATTTATCCCAAAAAATAAAAAGTCATAATTTTTAACAAAAAATAAAAACCCATAATTTGCCACAAAACAATTAAAAGTCATAATTTGCCGCAATAAAATAAAAAGTCATGATTTGTCTTAAAAAAATAAACAATAACCAAATAACTAATTTCTCTGACCAGTACCTTCCTTTCTAATTACTCAAAAGCTAAACCGACCTCCATCTATTTGCTCAAGCACATCTTATGCAATGTGACTTCTTTGAGATTTGTTCATTTTTTAATTAATTAATTATTTATAATATTTACTTTTTTTAAAGTTTAATTTTTCGTTTGTTTTGATTTTGTTAATATTTTTTTTATTTGGTAACAATATTTTTTTGAACTTTCGTTACTGATATTTCTCTTCCTTCATCAAAAAATGGTTTTCACCTTCAATCATAACTTCTATAGAAAATTTCAAACTTCTGAGTTCTTATCAAAAATTGATTAAATCAAATGAAAATGATTCCAATTTTGCATGTGTGTTAGGAAAATTTACTGGCTTGAGTTGAAGCCTTTGTTTTCAAAGGTAAGCAAACAAGAGCTTTAATATTTCTACTCAATTGATGATTTATTTAAATTATTAATATTTGTTGTTTATTGTTTTTGTGTTATATTATTACTAATTTCGTTAGTTAAACAGAGATTACTTGTAATATGTGCTATAATTCTATAGGATCTTTTCTAATGTTATTGTTGTTGTTGTTGTTGTTGTTTATCTATTTATTTATTTTTTTACGTATATGATGTTAATTTTTAAGTCAGGAGCATAACATGTGCTTGAACAAATAGATGAAAATCGGTTTAGCTTTCGAGTAACTAGGAAAAGAGGTACAAGTCGGAGGAATTAGTTATTTGGTTTTTTTTTTCTTGTGACAAATAATGACTTTTTATTTTTTGCAGCAAATTATGAATTTTTATTTTTTGTTGCAAATTATGAAATTTTATTTTTTTGTGACTTTTTTTTTGGGGATAAATTTTACGTTGTTTATGTTTGGAATAGATAAATATAATTGTAGTTTTTCCTTTAAGATGATGTATATTTCCTTTAGGATAATATGCAATACGTAAAATAATTTGTAAAAAATATATGAGTTTTAACATTTCTACATAGGGGTATATTGATCTTTTGAGTTACTTGAAATATACTTAGAGGGACTAAAATGAGTATTTTTCAAAAGTGAGGGACTAAAGTGGGCTTTTGCACATAGTTGAGGGACCTATTTGGCCTTTTCCCATTCTTGAGGTGATTCTTCGAGTCCATAGGCAGTGCAAAGCACCCTGCTTAATTTTTCTCTCAAGTCGCCTTCAATCTCTTTGTCTTTAGCAATTAGGGGTCTTCTTCCCCATCTTCACCAGCAATCTTTAGGCAACTCTCACCATCTCCAGGTGTTGAAGCTGGAGCTCCCTTTCTCTCTCTCCCTCTCTTCTTCATTTCTACTCTTTGGTCTATACTTTATCTTTATCTACCTTATGTACAACTCCAGTTTTACTTATGATATTGTGTTTTTTGGTGTGTTGGTGTTCTATACATATTATCAGTTGTTGTTGGATGCTATTCGGGGTCTTCAAAATTGTAAGTGGAGTTTGCTCTCCGTTGTTCACAATACTTATTAATGCCTTTCTTCCTCGTTTGGCCACGCCCGGCTCCTTTCGAGTTACCTTTATGACAGCTTTGGTTGATTTAGCAATTCTGATAAGTCCCCTTCCTCCTGTATGGTGGTTTTTATCGCCCTTAGCATTGTCTGTACTGGTTGTATGTTTTCTAGTTCGTATGCGTGTGTGTTGTTCTGAGCTCTTGTATAGTTCTAACTTGTTAGTCATTCTATGTCCTATTTTTAATTAATAATATTATTTTTGACAAAAAAAAAGGTGATTCTTCGAGTCCAATCATTTAGATTTTGAAGTATGGTGTAATTTGTCACATGATTTTTAATGTTATTTCTTCCTTTACCCTTAAAGGAAGAGAAATAAGATTTCGTAAAACATTGCCCCCACCCGAGCGCGCGTACACAAAAAAGGCTTCATGAATAATCTAAACAGATAATTAAATGATGTATGATAAATTAAAACAGCAATTGATGATGAAAAAAATTATATTACAAAGAAAAAAATATCATCTAGGTCCCAGAATTATATGCATCATCTACATTAGGTCTTTGTAACCTTAGAAATCTCTTGATAGGTCTTTAAACTTAACATCAGTTTTTACCCAAAAGGAAAAAAAATTAACATCAATTGATTAATTTTAACAGTGAAAGCTTTGACCTTGCCAAATGTCTAAAGTGCCAAGAAAAGTAATGTCAAAAGACTATTCAAAATTATGACAAAAAAAAATGACTATTAAAAAAGAAAAACCCAAAGCATTTTCGAAATTATGGGCTTTCTGGTAAATATTTTCGGGTTGAGGTTTAGGGTTCGAAAATGTATAGATGCATAACATGTTTATAAGCTACTGGTTTTTGTTTCTTATTTTAGAGGTATTTGACTGCACATTTCACACTATTTTTATCTTATTCTGTTGCTTTGTGTTTCAATTATTTTTGATCGCACATTTCACACTATTTTAATCTTATTTTATCACAAATTTTATTTCATTTCACGTTTTAGTACTTATTTGTATTTCTAATCATTTCAATTTAATTTCAGTTGTGTTTTTGCGTATTCTTGCATCAACTGGTTAAGTTATTTTAACTTTTTTTATTTTTTTCAATTTTATTTCGGTCGCATAGCTTTTAAGTCTTAAATTTTTCATATTACTCCCTCCAATCATGTACCATCGATAGCGCTTTTGTGAGCATTTTGGACATTTAGCAATGTCAAACTTTTGAGCATTAAAATAAACTAAGAGATATTAAGTCCATGAAACCCTCAAGAGATTTCTAATAGTGTAACGATCTAATTGGAATAATGGATAAAAACTAAAGATTTAAATAACTTTTTCCCGCTCTAAAAATTAAAAAGGTAAAAAAGGTTGTAATGAGTTTTCTTTTTCTCTTTCCTTTCCTCTCAAGTCTTATAACGAGGCCACATACAAAAGAAAAACTTTGATATCTGTTCGTGATAAAAAAAAAAATGAATCTTTAGGCTTCGTTTGTTTGCCGTAAAATAATTTATTTGTGTAAAATATTTTATGTGAAAAATATTTTTTTGAAAAATAAAATATTTTACAAAACTCCGTTTGTTTGCCGTAAAATAACTTGTTGGAGGAAAATATTTTTTTAAAAAATAAATTATAAAAAAATATTTTCTGGTGTTTGGATGTATCATGAATTCTGTAAAATGTTTTCTTATACCAAAGTCCCGTAAAATATTTTACAAAATTTTGTACTAGCCGCAATTATTGACCAGAAAATATTTTACGGTTGACTAATTTTACAGTGTTACCAAATACCGTAAAATTTAGAAAAAACAACCGCAATTTTTGACAATAAAACATTTTACGGTTGACTAATTTTTCGGTATTAGCAAATACCATAAAATCTAAAAAATATTTTTTGAAAAAATATTTACGACAAACAAACAGAGCCTTACATGTGTATTAAATGTACCACATCTAAAAAGATTGATATGAGTTCCGACGGATTAAATAGCAACCCTATACAAAAATATAAAAAGCACAACATTAGTTGGCATCAACCATATCCCAAAATATTTGAATTAATAATTAAATCGTAGGAGTACAATCATAAAAATTCATAAAAAGTCTCGATTACATCCACAATTAATACGAAACCGTTCCCACGGGGCCTTGTGACTTTTCAAGTGCCCTTTTTCTTTTTCAGCTGACCAAAACCACGCTTTCTTTTTGAGGGAATATCTCATTTTTTCTGCAAAGAAAAAAGCAAAAAAGCAACCTATTTATTCCAACCCTTTTTCACATTTTCTTTATTGCAAAAAGAAAAAAAAAAGGAAGAAAAGTACCCAAAAAAAGAAAAAAGAAAAAAAGAAAAAAAGAAAACAAATGTGCCATGTTACACTAGACACACGGCGACAAACTCGATGTGCCCAAAAACTTTGTGCTTTAAACTTCGGAATCTTCAAGCCAACCAAATCCAAAATTACAAATAAAAAAAGGTAAATTATACATATAGACCTTATTATTTACACATTTTTTTAAAGTTGATTCTTAATGTTTTAAAAAAATTATAATAATCTTTAATATTTATAAAAGTGATTCAAAATAATCTTTATTATTCAAAACTAGCCAATTTAGTTTTTATTATTTTCAAAAGCTTTAATTTAGTCTTCAAATAGAGGACACGTGCAGGAACTAAATTAATTTTTTTTTTGAAAATAATAGGGACTGAATTGAATTTTTTTGAAAAAGAACAAGGATCAAATTTGCTAATATTGAACAATAGAGACTATTTTGAATCGCTTTTATAAACATTGAAGACTACTATGAATCTTTTGAAATATTAAGGATGACATTAAAAAAATATGTAAACTATAAAGATTAAATGTAAAATTTCTAGAATTTTGCTATTTGTCCTTATATTTATTCTAATTTTTTAATTAGTTCTAAATAATTCAAAAATTGTATTATAAGTTTCAACTGTTTAAAATAATACTTATCGTTAACTTTCAAACATAATAAATATTAGAGAAGTCAAATTGAAAATTTGAAAGGTGATTCACACGTGTAAACGTAATTGTTGTGATTTTTCATTCAAATTTAACAAAGAGACAATGGGGGATTTCAAATCTTAGGGGATGAGAGTGAAAGAAAAAAAAAAGACAACAGGAGAACAATGATATAATTTTCGTAAAACATTGGGGAATCACAACTTTTGTAATATTCATGCTAACTTGAAAATACAAAAAAAAAGTTAAAACCCACTAAATTTGTTCAATAAAAAAAAAATAGATTTAACTATTTAACTATTTTTTTGCTCAATCAACAAGAAATTATTTCATTCCACAAAATAAAAATATATGACAAAGTCATTTACATATGTGTCTGACTTTACAAAAAATAAAAAGCCCTTGAAACTCAAATGAGCTTTAACTATATGATAATAATTATTATTATTTAAGATAATAAATTAATATAATAATTTTTTTAATACTTTAAATTTTAAATAAGATAATAATTTAATAAAGTATTAGAGTTTATGATCCAAATAGTCTTAAATTAAAAATCTCACGAACTACCCTAAGACATTTAAACTGTTTACATACAAGATTAATAATAAATTCCGTCCATACTAAATACTTTAAACTTCAAATGAGGTAATTATAATTATTACCACCTTGAAAGCATCCGTTCGTTTATTTGGACAACAAAAAGACAAGCAATAGAAACAAAACCGGCACTGTAAAGTACTGAAACTGAGATTAGCAAAGAAGCTCTGCTAACACTACACCATCCAAAGGTCTATTTCCCTTCTTCTTTTTCTTCTAAACTCTAAACCAAAATGTACATTCACACATCTGCCTTTTTCCATTTTATTTAAATCTTTAAAATGTAATTTTTATGGTTAATTACATGCATGTATTTGTATTTATTTGATTATGACCTTTATACGAATTTCATATCTAACGAGAGTTTTGTTTATGTATGTAAAATGAGGATGTGGGGTCAAGTTGTAACAATAGAATGAGAAAATAAATGAAATGCTCATTTGTATAGTACAGAAGTGAAGTATGCTGTCATGGTCTAGTTTCCACTTATGTTGTCTTGGTCTGTAGTATTATTTTGAGAGAGCTTTCTTGGATCCTTTCTTAGATTCTTGTGCTAAAAAATAGTCAGCTTTCTCTCTCTTAAAAGTGGTGTTCTTTTTTACTTGTGAGGCTTCTTTTAAGCACACACCACAACTTGAAGTCAGGTACATTTCAAATGTTTTTTTCTTGAGTTTCTGCTTCTGGGTATTGCTTTATGGTGTGTTTTTCAGAGGTTTGAATGATGGGTTTTGTGAACTGAGGCTCAAGTTTTGATGGGTTTTTGTGTTTCTGTTATTTCTTGGTTTTTTAAATGGGTAAGGAGAGATTTGTAGATTCCGTTTATGTGAATTTTCAAAGATTTGAAGCTATGGTTGTGAAGAAAGTTAGGTTTTTTATTAGTTTGTTTGTAATTTTTGGTTGAAAATTTGGATTCATAACTCTGTTGAGCATACATTGATGGTTCCTAGCTAAACTAGACTATAATTTGGCTGTTACTTTTCTGGCTATGACCAATTATTTTGTTTCTTGTGATTCTGCATTATGCTTTCATGCTTTGATGTGTTACATGTGAATTTAGAATCATAAAATTTAAGAGGTTATGAACTGGCATTTGCTGATTCTTTTGCATAATCCCACTATTATGTGCATTTGCCTTGGAATTTTCTGTCTACCATAACCTGAGAGCAGCATTATGTACGTCAATCTGATTTAGATTGTTGGCCAGATTTGAGAGCTGAGCGCATGACTCTATGAGGTTTGCTGGAGTATATAGCCACCACAAACTTACAACCTGTAATAAATGGTGGATTTATGTTGACACTGCTGGGACGATTGTTAATTTTAGAGTACAATTTTATGCCCTCTTAGTATTTGGATTTGGGGGACAAGCAGTGACCCTATTAAATATGTTTTAGCTTTGTTTCATATTGGTCTTGGCTATGTTGATTGTAAATTCTTTTTCTTTTTAATGTAATTTTTCCCCTTCTCCATGACTGATGGAGATACTGAAGCGTTTCATTCGGAGTTTTAACGGTCTCTTACTTCAAACTCAATATTGGTTTCCTTTATTTTCTGCATTTGATGCGATGAATAAATGACATTCTGATTCTTTTTAGCAATTGAACTTTGCTGTTTCTGCTGTCTGTCACCCATTCAAAGATCTTAAATAATTCTTGAGCTAATAGCATCATGTAGCTGCTTTGTCTATATAGTTGCATGTGATGTATGTATGCATTATATTTCACAATGTTAGGCAAAGTTTTCAGTTGTATTTGACTCTATCCGAATTCTATGGAGTTTGGTTCTTCGAGTTTCATCTGTTTCTGTCTCTCTCTCTGTATGCCGGTCTGTCTCCGTCTCTGTGTGTCTGCATCTGCTGTATGTGAAGCTGTATATCTCCTGGTATTTTGAACTAATGTTCTTTCTTTCTTCTGTTTTTCCTTGATTGTCCTTTGCTTGGTATCCGTATGTTAAACAAACATAATTGTCCTATCCACAGAGCCATCTATAGACATATTCTAAAGTTTTCATCTCTTCTCAATTACACAAGTCGGCTTTTGCTTTTTGTTTATTTGTTTGTGTTTTCCCTCTGACTGCTAAATTCCGCATGTTAAAGGAATCAATCAAACTTCGTATAACTTTTAACGATTTTCAATGTAGAGATGATAGTATCATTCTTCCCCTCATTGGTCATTTGTAAATTCAGTTCAGCTATATTACTATTTCCTTGACAAAACACTACGTTTTCTGACCATTAATTTGTCTTATTTATACAAGAAGGGCAGCTGTAGGAGATGCATTATATCATGTTGGTTATTTCTGTCTTTTGAATTCAATGTTTTCTTTTTATAGGGTTGGTATTCTTGGTATCTTTTGTTCACTTTGCATCACCCATCTTTTTCTTGTCGTAGTGTTGATGAAAGTTTGACTTTGCTTAAGACTATTTTGTCTTGTAATTGGATGGTGGGAAATTGCAGCTTCTGCAGTAATTACTCTGATAAGGCAAAAATTCTCATCATCTTTTTGAAAGTTATTCTGGCGTAAATTCTCATGATTATAAATATTCTGGTGTAAATTCTCATGATTATAAATATTCTATCGTAAATTCTTATGATTATAAATATTCTCTCAATTAATAATGTATAAATGGCTCTAATAATTGTGAATTTAATGCTAAAAGTTCTTTTTCCTTATAATATCTCTCTATCTATCTACACACAAACATTGATATGGAAAAAATTGCTTTCTTGTTTAACATTTGATGCACATTTCATTCAGTCTTGCTCATCCACTGTTTTTTGGAGTTGGTATATAGGAAATTTTGGTTTCAAGGTTGTATTTCTATTAATCTTCAGCTGAATTTGTTTTTGGTTTCAGAATATTGATTGCCAAAGACATGTTCTATTTGTTTCCCATAGATGTTTGACAATTTCAGTTTAATGTAGGTTCAGGCTGGGTGAGTGCAAGGATCAATATTCCAGAGTAGAGCCGATGATGCTTGAAATATGGCTTGCAACTGTACTGCTATATTGTGGCCTATCCTCCAATTTAGTAGGTAATTCAAAAATATTTTGTATTGACATTTATTCTGGATATTTGTCTTGTAAGATTGATTTGATCAAAGTATACAGAGTTTTATCGCATCGTGAAACAGACAATGTCAGGTCCACATTTCACTTGTGTGTGCACCTGACAAACTATATAATACCCCGAGTTTTGTCAACTATGTGTGATGGTAACATTCCTCTTCTTTCACAAACTATGACAAAGTTCTTTCAAAGAGGATAACCTTGACTGAACCAGTAAAAGGGTGTTAACTAACTGTTACTACAGAGATCATATCATGAAACTAGGTCAAATTCCAAAGATTGATGAAATACGTTTTGGCATAGTGGACTCGGAGAAAATCAAGTGAAGCCACCTCTCTTTCCTCTTACCCCACCCCACCCCACCCCACCCCCTACCCCTCCCCCCAAATTACCCTTGAATCTGTGATGAAAAAGGAGAAAGTTTCAGATGTTGCGGTTATATGTTTATAGATTTAGTGGCAAAGTAAATTCTTGCAATTTGTAATACCCGGAAAGCATAATATGCATGGCATGGCCATGTGGAAAACTTAATAATTACATGATTGGAGAATTATTATACAATTGAAGCACATATACTTGTGAAAATAAAGGAACAAAATCCTTGGGAAAGAGTATTATAGGGGAAGGTAAGCAGTTTCGGCCTAAAACAAATTCACTGTCAAAACACCATGTTATGACAAGTATGCATTACATTTTCTCATGCATTACATTTTCACAAGTATCCGCACTATAAGTATGCGCATCTGTAATCTATCAGGACCTAAATGCACTAGTAGAGATCTAAAGTTCGTCAAAGATTATAAGATAGAACCAACGGTATCTAGTAAGACGAAAGATCAAGTAAAAGTTGTCGTTATTAGCTCACAAATACTTTCCTAAGTTAGTTTAAAGAATCAAAGTTAGACTGATAGAAGGTAGGTTTAGAAACCCATCCTAAGATGATGTTGAACTAATATATGACCTGTTTTGAAGACAATAACTAAATAAATGAACCCCCTATTTAGTAGCTTAAGATATTCAAGAAGCTGTTTAATTCTGTGTGGTGTTAGAGCATGGATCCAAAAGCCGCCACCTCTGGAACTGTACGAGCTTGCCCAATGCAAAAACAGAAAAAATAACTGGCAGCACATGAGAGGGGTGCCTTAAAGTCAATAAATGAATAAAACCAACCAATCTAGCAACTTAAGGATTTAGATGAGGGTATGTCATAACCGGTCATCATTGCAAATTTGCCATTCTTAAAAGTGTTGAATGAAGCAGTTCAAATTTTGATTTCTAGCTTTCTTCCTTTTTCTCTTTTCTCTAATCTCCCCCCCCTTGGCCCTATGAAACAGATGTTTGTGTAATAGACTTTCTCTTAAGGGCCAGATGCTTCTTTACTTAATTTTGGTATTATCTGTTGTGATTCCTATTTGATGCATGTTTGAAATTTATGTCATATGTGTGGCAACAGTTTACCTGGTTAGACAGTTAGAACTTGGTATGTAAATATATCAAATGTGCCATGTCAACTCATCTAAATCTAACTGTCTGCCTAATTTTGGCCTTGCCATTACGAGGCAAAGGCTTATTTGTTGTCTCAGAATTCAAGATGAGAAAACAAAATTGAATTGTTTTCTTGATATTTTAGGTGCATATGTTGGGATAACAATCGGCACTGATGTTTCAAACCTTCCATCAGCGTCAGATGTGGTTGCAATCCTTAAGGCCCAACAAATAACTCATGTACGGCTGTTTGATGCTGATGCTCACATGCTAAGTGCACTTTCAAACACTGGAATTGAGGTTATGGTTGGCGTCACAAATAATGAGGTTTTAGGGATTGGAGAATCTCCATCAACTGCAGCAGCCTGGGTCAATAAGAACGTTGCAGCTTACTTGCCTTCAACCAACATTACAGCTATTGCTGTGGGCAGTGAAGTTCTTACTTCTATCCCACATGCTGCACCTGTTCTAGTTCCTGCCATGAATTACCTGTATAAAGCCTTGGTTGCGTCAAATTTAGTTAATCAAGTTAAAATCTCAACCCCACAACCAATGGACATAATCCCCAGGCCTTTTCCACCATCTACTGCCACTTTCAATTCTTCGTCGAATTCCACAATTTTCCAGATTCTTCAGTTCTTGAAAAACACAAACTCTTCCTATATGTTAAATGCTTATCCATATTATGACTATGTAAGTAGCAACGGAATATATCCGATTGATTACGCTCTTTTCCAACCACTCTCCTCAGTCAAAGAAGTTGTTGATCCAAATACCCTTTTGCACTACAAAAGCATGTTTGATGCTATGGTGGATGCTACTTATAATTCTATTGCAGATCTTAATTTTTCTGGGATTCCTATTGTTGTGACAGAAACTGGATGGCCATGGTTTGGCGGTGCTAAGGAACCAGATGCTACAATAGAAAATGCTAAAATTTTTAACAATAACTTGATCCGGCGTGTTTTAAATAATTCGGGTCCACCGAGTCAACCCACCATTCCAGTAAATACCTACATTTATGAATTGTTTAATGAAGATAAACGACCTGGTCCTGTCTCTGAGAGAAACTGGGGCATCTTTTTCACGAATGGAACTGCTGTTTATCCAATAAGTTTGAGTGGTTTGGATCATGCCACTGCAAATTCTTCAACTGTTTTCTGCGTAGCAAAGCAGGGCGTGGACACGGATAAGCTGGAAAATGGACTTAATTGGGCTTGTGGACCAGGCCAGGCAAATTGCAGGGTCATTCAACCTGGGCAGCCTTGTTATATTCCTGATACTTTGCAAAATCATGCTTCCTATGCTTACAATGATTATTATCAGAGAAAGCGTAGTGTTGGTGGAACCTGTGACTTTGATGGTACAGCAACAACAACTACTATTGACCCCAGTAAGTTTCTAAGGACTTGCACTTTGTCATACCTGCCTTGTGTATAATAATCATTTATTTATGGTGTCTTGAACTTGCTTCTTTTTTCTTTTTGTTTGCAAGAATTCATAAATGTGTTTGTTCAACATTTAATGGTACTAACGATAATAGGTCATCATTAGACATTTTAATCTTAAGCAACTTGTATCCTTAGAGACATTACTTGGCTTCTGTTGATCTCTGGACAATGACATTGGTAAAGGGCATGTGAGTTATATCCTCTGCCCAAGCTATCGCTGCACATCCCCCATTTAGCATTTGATGCTCTGCTATATGCACATACCGTGAACCTTTTGTCTTGGTATGGCTAGTCATACCTCTATTTTCTTTGCACTGCTGTCCTTCATGCCCATTTTGAAGTGTTCATTTTATATAAGGAATTTCATTGAAGGATAGAGTGTATTAAATTTTACATATTTTTCCAATTTCATGGGGCTGCCAAAATCTTTTTTCAAGGCAATGTGAAAATAAGTTGAGATCCCATCTGAAATTTGGACTGCCATTTTGTATGCAAGTGGAATCAACATCCGGAAAAGTTTGAGTTATATGGCTGTAATGCTGCCATTAGTTTCCTAACCACTTAAATTTGTTTTCCTTCTCAAAAACCCCCTTTGGCATCTCAATAAGCAGTTTCTACTTTAATCTATTATAGATGACGCATAAAATTTGGTCTCTCGAGTTTAGTCCTAAATCATTCTATACTATCCTCTGCTGTACATAATCCTCTTGATATGAATCTCTCTGCTTAGAAGGTAGGGTAAATTTTATAGCTTCATCTTCGTAACTTATGCCTTATCTTTTATTTTTCATTTATAAAATATCAGCTGAATCTCTTATAAAGAAATGTGACTCTATGTGGTTTTTGATAATATATATATGTTTTAGTTCTATCCTCACAAAAATTTATAAAAAAGAAAAACAATGCCAAAGAAGTATAATCAGTCTTTTTAGGCTCTGCTGCATCATCATTGTTCATTTTCTTGCCAATTTATTTCGATTGGGGGACAGAAATCACTGCTTGAGGAGTAACTATTATGTTAGTTATGTTGCGCCATCATTGATTAGGATATGCTTCTTCAAAATGTTATTTATCAAAGAAAATTACTGCTAAACTTCTTTTTGACTTTTATTCAATTCTTTAGAGTCATAATAGATATACATGATGGTTGTAAAGAAGAGAAAATATTGATAACAAACAAAGCCTTCTATTTCAACTTGATATCCTATTTTATTTTGCAAATTCTGCTGTGCCAAAATAATGTCATTTTTACAAAATGAGAATCTTCTTTCGAGGATTATTTTTATCAGTATCCTATAATATCAAAACTCACTCCATTTGTTCAACTTTATTTTTATCAGTATCTTCTGTCTCCGGCGTCCCATTCTAGGTACCAACCATAGTTACCAGATTCGTGGTACGGTCCGAGTCGTGGTACGAATTCGGGTACGGGGTACGACACTTAGAGTTTAAAGGGTACGATGGGGGTATATTTCTTGGTATGTTAATTTTTGTTCACAATACAGTATGAATAATTATTAGGTTCCATTATCAAATATTCTGTAGAGCAATGGTATTTTATGTTTACTAATTATTAAAATCAATTTGCTGTAACGTTAGTCTAAAGTCCAAAATCCAAACCCAACAATTAAGATAGTTTTTTAATATTGTATATCAAACACAAGACACAAAAGCAAATTAGAAATTTTTTATATGTTAAAGGTTTGCAATCTGTATATGTTATACTTTTAGGCTCTTTATTCTTTTTCATTATTTTTCTGATAAAAATTTGTATGTTTTTCGAGTCGCTAACTTTAGTTAACTGGAATGCGAATCGTAGAGTTCCGGTATGCAAATGTACCGTGAATTGGGACGTGGAATCCGATACGCAGTTCGAAGGGGGGTAGGGCGAATCTGGTAACTATGGTACCAACAGTTTACTTATCCTATGTTTTCAAATATCATCCAAAATTCTATGTGCAGTTTAATTAAGGCATATTAATTTGAGATGTATATTTACATTTTTCCTAGATTTTGTTAATAGCCTATGAATTTGACCTCACCGAGCGGGATAAGGTATGGTTAGTTAAATTATGGCCCATGAATTTAGTCTGGAAACAAACAGTGAAAGAGAAAGATGGTAGAATTGCACTTGTCTCTCCCGTGAACTTAAACATGGCACCACATTGGTTGTTTATGACTTATTGCATCGTGCAAACCATTCCTTAAGAATCTTACAGAATGTTTAAGGAAGCACTTCTTCTCGGGAGGGAAGTGCCCCAAGTATCTTCAAAGAACACCAACAAATGTTTTCACGTTTTACTTTCTCATGTTGAAAGATCATTTTGGTTTTCTTTCATATTTGTTTTGCCCTCATTGTCTTGTAGATGTTTAATGGATACACGTTCACTTCGTACTTTTAGAACCTTCTTTCCCGATCCCTGATTGCTTATCGGATGCTGCCTTCTTGCAGGTTATGGATCCTGTAAATTTACTGGAAGGTAAGAGTCTGAACTTCTATCTATCATTTCTGACTATAAGTGAATATTAACAATTAACAGAAAGTCTTGTGAATAGAAGAATAAGAGAGAAATCACTCTTTTTCGTTTCTTTTTGCCGTTTGAACTCTGACATGCTATATTGTGCTTTGGGACAGTTCGAATTCAAGCACAGGTGGATTGTTCCCGCCAGTAGCATTTGGACCTGTAAGTCCGACAGCACAAAGTCCAAGAATTCGAGCACAGAAGATCGGCTGTTTGTTGGCAGTACTTCTTTCGTTAGTTCTTCTAGACATGAATGTCCATCTGGTAGCGTAGCATCTTCATAAACTGACAGTTCTCTCCTGACTTCTGAGATTTACATAAGTTAGTTGAAAATTCATTTCACAGGTGATGGAACTACTCATTTTTTTTGTCAATTTTGCCTTTAGTTGGAAAAGAATTTCAACTTATTTGGATGATTTTCTCTCTTTTCCTATGAGAAATGTGAACTTTCGTCCGGAAATCGTCCTAGGTGGGGTTGAAACAATTCCTAGATTGGTCCATGTGTAATCCTAGTTTTGCCTCCTTGGAAACAAAAAAAAAAAAGGAAAAAAAAAATTGTCCTAGGTGGAGTAACTCATGTGGTTTTATATACTGATTTTTGATTTATAATTTATTCATGTGAGGTAATTGAGCTCTCCAACCAATGCCTTTCTGCACGATGTCCAATGATTAGTTTCGAATTTAAGATTTATTTATATGAGATAATTAAACTTTTAAACACTCCTTGCCATGTGTGATTCGTGATTGATTATTAATAGTTGAAGACATAAAGATGTTGTAGAAGAAACAACTAATTTAAAAAAGGTATATACTAAAATTAACGTTTGAAATAAGATCTGGACGATGGTAGATACAAGAAACAACAAATTTAGAAAAGGCATATGCTAAAGTTAACACTTGAAGCAAGATTGGATCCAAGGTAGATGAATAAGATTAGATTAATATTTAACTTTGATACCATGATTAAAAAACATGGGATTGGATCTTAAAGTTAATTGATATTAGGTAAAGTATTTCAAAATTTTATATATTGCTCTTGAAATTTATAATTTATTTGCGTGGAATAATTGTATTCTCTAATATTTTTCAAATCACCTTATATTAAAAGAGGAATGATAGAGAACGTGGTTGGTCGCTAGAAGTTGTAAAAGTGGTCTTACCAATGTAGGAATTTTCTTCAAACCACCTAGGCTAATGGTCAGCCCAAGCACGTCCAATAATATAGTGACACATCATCATTATGGGGCCCATCATTTAGTACACAATATTAGTCTCAGTTACAAGGATACCTTCATGCAAAATGTGCAAATTACTATCATATCCTCATGGGTCCCACCAATATATCCACTAATAATGTAGAATTTACCATGTTACCCTCAAGGGTCCCACCACCATATCTATTTAAAATATACAATTTATTATGTTACCCTTATGTCCCACAATACTTAATTGATTTGGAAATCTAGATCACATTAATATTTAATACAATCACATCAATATTTAATACATTTGAAATAGTTCTCCCTCTGCTAAAAAACTTCCCCCTCAAAATTTCATTGAGTAAATAAACGATACAATATGTAGAGGGGACATCTTGAATTAATAGGAAACATATTTTTATTCGTATTAAGGCATTTATATCATTGTAGAAATAGTAGAAATTATAGGTTAAAGTATAGCGCTTATATGATTATTAGTAATAAAAGTAAATTATTCTATACATTACTACTAGTAAAATATAAAATCGTATCATAATTAATGATGGATGTAAATCAAATCATTATCATATTAGAGATTAATTACTCAACTACTTAAACAACTATAATAAATGAAGCTTAATGCCTATATAAGAAAGTATTGTAAAAAATGGTTTTCTACTACATGTTCAACGAATTCAAGGTTAACAATTCAAATGTTACATGTATTTTATAATTTTAACTATGCTTTTTTATAATCTATAGTGTTATTACGATAATGTAGAGGAAGCATATGTTGATTTGTATATTTTTATGTTTACAAAAATTGAATTTATTAGATTACTTATTAAATTTTGTAGCATTAATTCCTAAATGGTTCACATGTTATACTATACTAATAAGTGGGTACTTGTTATTAATTGTTAATGGTATACTTATCGTATGATTGTTATATTAGTTTGTATGCATGAGTTAACATAGTGAAAAATATGTAGCAATGTATAAGAATGACAGCGGTTCGGTTAACTACAGTTTTTGTCAAAATCGAAACTGGAATCGTTTAGCATAACCGAAAACCAAAACTGAAACTAAAAACCGACTGTTAAAAATCATTATTCAAAATTGAAACCGACAAGTATAAAAAAAACTGCAGATAACCGAAATCGAAACCATTAACTTAAAAAAATTAATTTAAATAGGAAAAGTGTCCAAAAATATGAAAAAATATTAATTTAAATGTAAAACAATCTAAAAATAGAATAAATCACAATCCATACATAATAAGAAAATAAAATTAAAACTATACTACATTGCAAATATTCAATTCTAAAAAAAATAAAAACGAGAAATTATTTGTCCATCAATACAACTAGATAACAAAGTTCACAATCAAAGCATCAACCAAAGTATAGAAAATTTGTCTTCACATTTTTTCATTCTTCCATCCAACTATGAGAAATCATTTGGAAAAAGACAAACACAATGTATGAATAAATTGTTTTGTACAAAATCAAAATTGTTGGATTCTCATTAAAATCTTAATATTATAAAAATTAATATATGACAAAATGTTATAAATACCTTAATCTACATCTTCCTCTTTGGCACAAACTTTAGCAAAATCTGGTGGTATGAAGACACCTACAAAAATTGCATACAACTGTAAACTTAATATCTTTATATATAAAAAGAAACGATCAATTTTCATTATAAAGAGTACTTTACCTTGAATATTACCCCATAACCAACTTTGTGAGCACATTAAAACCTCTAAAGTGTTTGGATGAAGTCTACTTCTACGTGGACTAACCACTCTCCCCCTGGTACTTTTTGCCGACACAGGTGCAACAGTAGAAATTGGAATTGCCAAAAGATCTCGAACTATCAGTTGCAAAGTAGGATACTTATCCCATTTGTCTTCCACCAATTAAGAATGTTGAAGTCTTGACTACATGACAAAACCGGCTCTTCCAAGTAATGATCTAGTTCTGATTTCACAAGTGTAATAGTAGCGCTAGAACTAAGAAATTGTTCTAATTTGGCCATCGTTTCTCCTTCCACATCAGAAAGAGTTGAATCTGCCAAATTTTGTAAATTGGATAGACTATGAATGTTTTCATGAGATTTACAAATAGACTTTGACTGATAATCTTGAAGCAAATCATAACAACATTTCTTAACCCTTTCAATTTCTCCAGTTGCATATTCACCATAAAATGAGGGAAAATAAAACTCAACAACTTTCATTTTGTATTTAGGATCCAAAACAACTAATACAGCCATAACAACATGCACATAGCTCCAATACTTCTCAAACTTTTGAAACATATTTTTTGCCATGGAAACAATTATTTAATCTTCGGATAACATCCATTTACCCAAATTTTCTCTAATCTCACAAACTTTAACAAAGTAAGTGTTTGAAGTTGGATACTTCCTACCAGAGAAAAGCTCAGTCACACTATGAAAGAGCTTAAGCTTTTCACAAATTTTGGCAACTAGATTCCAATCAAGTTTGGATGACACATTCTTATAATTTTTATCTCTAAGTCTCATTCTAGAAAATACATCCTTGTTGTGAGACCTCGAACATGCATTGCATATTTAAATGTTTTAACCATATAATTAGAAGTCTTTATTTGCATTTTAAGTGGTATTTGACTTTATTTTATTTTGGGTTGACTTTTGACTTTGACTTCTACTATTTTGTCTAGAATGAAAAACTTGTAATTATGTGAAATAGTTTTGGTTCCTAGGTAAGTTTAGCCTCAGTCTTCAAAGTTGTCATCTTTGACTTGTTGACTTTGCTTATAACAACCTAATATCATTCTTGCAAGATAAAACGTATTCAATGTATTATTTGGGAAGCGTTAGGTGGCAAATTATATATGGTTAGAAAGTTCTACGAGTCTAGTTTCTAACGCTTCAAACTGTTCACGAATTGGAGTTCTCTAGCATAAGTTATGATCGTTTTAGTAAAATGTGTCAAAGTTGTTTTGTATACACGGGTTTGACCAAACAAATGCTATTTGAATTTGCTTACTTAGTTATTTGACCATTGGACTTAGCCTATTTATTTCAACCAAACATTATTTTGCAAGACAAAAACACATACAACACCTAGAACACCTACAAAATTCTGCCATAAGAGAAAAGAGAAGAAAAACTATTTCCAAGCTTGATTCTTCATTCCTTGGTGGATTTGAACAAAGTTTGATCCATAGAGAAGTTTCTTCTTGCCATTTCATTTTCATTTCAAGCCTTAGATGCTAAATTAAGGTGAGGGAGGTTGTGTGCTTGCATGATTTAAATTCTGGAAATTAAATTTAGTTTAAAGAAATATTGTTATCTTGATTCATAATACTAGATATATGTGTTAGGAGTAGACTTTTGGGTTTGTTGTGTTCTTGTTGTTATATCTTGTATTTGTTTTGCATTTTTGAAGATAAATGCTAAGGTTTGTAGATCTAGGTTGTTGTAGTATTATGTGATCTTGTTTATGCTTGTATTTGAGGTTTGTGATGTTATAGAAGCAAGATATGAAATAAATTTGCCATGAAAGCTATCAATTATTTATTGGACAGCTCACTGCCTCTGACTTCTTTTATGTTTTAAAAATAGTAAACGACATCGGAATTAAACAAAATTTTTACAGTAGCTAGATTAGGTAGTTGGGAACAAACTTTGTGTTTTACAAAAAGTCATATTCCAACGTTTAGACCTT
Source organism: Ehretia macrophylla (assembly GCA_037974665.1). Lineage (NCBI taxonomy): Eukaryota > Viridiplantae > Streptophyta > Magnoliopsida > Boraginales > Ehretiaceae > Ehretia > Ehretia macrophylla. Next base: position 11,026,540 of record CM075782.1, read on the forward strand.
CCGAATTTTCTATTTTCGAGATGTGGTAGAAAAATGTTATAATTGGACAGTTGGCAGTATTTGCACTAAAACGGCTATAATTCAATGAATTTAACTCGAAATTGAGTTCCGTTTGAACCTAGAACTATTTACATTCGATAAGCTTTGTTTCTAGATAGAAAACAAGGTATTTAGAGATTGTTAACATAGACATACAATTTGATTAATTTAAACTTTTGTTGAATTAGAAATTAGAAGTGCCTTAGCTAGTTTGTTAATTGAGTGTTGTAGAGTCCTTGTCAAGCATGTTGTAAATGTTTACTATGGGTTGGGTGTTCTACTTTATTACCCAAATGTGAGATATCAATTGTCGAATATGTTATTTATAAATACAAATGTATTGTTGTGTATGCTTACTTCGATCCGTAGAAAATATGTCTAAGTGTGTTATAAGAGCTTGTATAGATGATTATATGTTGTAGTAGTAATGTGAGAGCTTAATACATACATATGAATTTATTGGTGATGAAATATGTGATTTTGTGTTAACTTTATTAATTAGAAATTGAGAATTTGAGTTAGATTTGGTGTTTATGATTATATATTTGTGATTAGTATATGATTTCATGAAATTAGTGAGAGTTTTGTGGATTTAGGGGTTTATTTTGATATATTTCATAAGATTCCAGCAACTATGAAATTTTATAAATTTGTTTCTTTAGTTTGTTTAATGCTTGGTTTTGTTGTTGTAATGTGTTCATAATGCTTTATAGTAAGTTATTATATTGATTGTGTTGAAGTTATATGTTGTAGAGATTCATAGGATGGTTTAATGTTGTTAGAAGGTTGAAGTTGATTTGTAGAGATTATGTTCTTCAAGGTTTAATTGGTGTTAATGTGTAAGGGTCATGTTTTTTTTTTTTTTTTTTATGTACTTAGGTGATATTAATATGTTGTAAAGATCATGTTCTTTGATAGTTGAATGTTGGTACTAATGTGTTGGATATATGTTTAATGATGTTTGGTTGAATTAAAGAATGTGTTGTCTTTAAATGTGAGTGTATTGATGCATGTTAAATGTGGCATGATTGCTCGGGTATATGGTTGGGAGTTTGTCAAATGAACATGATACGTGAATATGCTCGGGAGTTCAACCTACTTTGTTGATCTCCTTTATTCGTCATGAATATGTGTTAAATGGTTAATGCGAATGTATGAATGTCTTTGATGTTATGTGATGCAAAGCGTTGGGTGGATACCCTTATATTGTTGGGTTGACACCCTTATGTGAAAGCGTTGGGCGTAGTCCCTTATGTGAAAGCGTTGGGCGTAGTCCCTTATGTGAAAGTGTTGGGCGTAGTCCCTTATGTGAAAGTGTTGAGTGTAGTCCCTTATGTGAAAGCGTTGGGCATAGTCCCTTATGTGAAAGCGTTGAGCGTAGTCCCTTATGTGAAAGCGTTGGGTATATTCCCTTATGCGAATGCGTTGAATGCTTTGGGTGGATACTCTTATGCGAATGTGAATGCGTTGGGTGAATACCCTTATGCGAATGCATTGAGTGGATACCCTTATGCGAATGTGAATGCGTTAGGTGGATACCCTTATATGATACTATGCAATCGGGTGGATACCTTTATATGATGTTATGTGGACGACTACCATAGTCTGACACTATTCTCATGTGGTCGGAGTAAGGCCATGGGGACTGGGGTGTCTAGGTGGATACATCCGGAGTATCAATATGCGGGAGTGACAAGGAGATGTGAAAAGTGAACGTGATGAGTTCGTGTAGGGACTAAAGTGACGGCATCAACAAACAATGAGCAGTATCCTTATAATGTGGTTTATGGCTTTATTGCTCATGTTATATGTTGTTTCTAATATGATCAACTGGTTTACAGGTTATGGTTTTAAAAATCCCTTTAATTGTTTTCCCTTCCCACTGAGCTTTGTTATAAATAAGCTCACCCGTCTATGATGCATGCTACAGGTGTACATGACGATGATTATGTGCATGAGGAAACTATTGGAGAACCGTGGAATGAAATCCGTGCTTAGCTTGTCTTTGAGTTGAAACAATGTTTAATGGTTTTAGTAGTTTATTGTAAGAGGTTATGTTTAGTTTATATTTGGAATACTTAATAACTTGTCTATTTTGAAGTCTAGCTTGTTTTGATTGTATATGTAAGTGATCATGGTTGGATTCATGATCACGTTTGGGTTTTATGTATGCTCGTTGAGAACCTGGTTTGAGTATTGTGTCTACTTGGATATAGACTTTATATAAATATGTTCGAGTATTTTCTGTTTCTTATTGGATGTCCATATTACAGTCGTTATAATGTCTATGTGTCGTCGCGTCCTGAGCTGGTTTCCCTAAGACCGGATTTGGGGCGTGACACTTGTACTCTAAAACAACTTGAAACATCAATTAAGTAGAATTCCATCTTGTTTTAATATCAATCCTCAACTTCTTAGTGCAACTAATTTTCATTTGACATGCCATCTCTTCAAACTTTTCCCATCTAGATGGACTAGTAGACCATAACAAAATACTCTCACGAATGGTTGCAATTGCATCTTCTATAACTATCAACCCATCTTTCACAATGAGATCTAGAATATGAGCACAACACCGCATATGACAAGCCTCCTTCCAAGCAAACAATTAGAAAATAACTTATCAACAATTACCTTTACAACTCCATCATATGTGCTGCAATTATCTAAAGTTATGGTAGACAATTTGGTTTCCAAATTCCATGCAGTTAAACCATCAAGTAAATTTTCAGCAAATACTTATGTGGTATGAGGTATAGGCACATAAATAAATCTACATTTAATATCATCAAGTGGGCCAATCACATTTATGCTATAAAATACAAAACTATGAAGATGAATAGATTTATTAGCCATAAACAAACAATCTTACCTCAAGATACGACTTTGCAAAGCCCAATTGTTGTTAACAAAATGAGCGGTGATGCTTATATAATTAGAACTCCACATGTCGGTTGTGATGGCTACACGACTTGTGTTTTTTTCTAGAAGATTGCACAATTTTGACCTCTCTTCCTCATAAATTTTGAATATGTCTTTCTTAAAAGTATTTCGAGAGACCATCTTAAAAAGAGATTGAAGACTATGTACAAAATCCCTAAATCCAACATGATCAACAATAGAAAGAGGATATTCATGCAAAATGATAGCACGAGCAAGCTGATGTCTTGAAAATTCAGCATCAAAGCTAAAATTTTCGTATTGAAACTTTCCATCACTTTGTTTTTGAGGTTGTTGCTTTTATTTTTGGCGTTCAATTCCTTAACCAGTGTTTTCCTGCATTTTTCTCGGGCATACATTTAAATGGCTTCTCAAACTTGAAGTTCTGCTCCTACTTGAAGCTTTCAATGCTTTCTTACAACAGTTACAAATAGCATATTCAATATCATCATTTTTCATCTTCTTCATATGATGCCATACACTACTAGTCAACTTCCTCTTTTTTTCCCTCACAAATTTGATCAGTTTGAGGTCTATAGGTTGTGATCTTGGGGTTGGGAAAAAGTCGGACAATTTGGATTTTGAGAAGAAGTTGAACTTGTAAAATGTAAATTAGTAGGTGTATTGTATTCATCTTGACTTTCTACTTCAAGGTCAATATCCTTTTGGGATGACATTTTGTTGAATAAAAACCAACCTACATCAAAAAAATAACAAGTTTATAATCTGAATTAAAAAAAAAAAAACAAAAAAACATACATAACAACTATTTGACTCCTAAAATTAGTTTCATATGAAGGAATAAGAAATTACAATAAGTATTGAATTCACAATGGATTACAACATACAAAACACAGTTCATTCTACAAGCTACGTATTTGTTGTATTATATGCTATGCAATTATGCATAGGTGCAGAAAAATGAGACTTTGTCCTTTATTACACCATTTTCTCGTTGTAGACCAAAAATTTAGGGCCATAAATTTATAAGACAATAGGAGAATTTTTTGAAAGAAATCTATGAGTAAGAGTATGATGACCCATAGAGAGGTTGAGACCATTGTTAGTCTGATTTGGATTAAGTTGACTATATTAGAGTTATTTAAGTGGTCATAATAATAACTATATATTAGTATGTTAAATATTGGTATGATGATAAACAAACAATCACACAAGAAAATACATACACTTAACAAAAATTAAAAAGGAAAAAAGAATAAGAAAAAATAACTAACCTTGATAAATAATGTTTGCGAAGATCCAAGAAATCTACTCAAACATTAATGGAAAAATAAAAAAATAAGATATTTAACAAAAATTAAAAAAGAAAAATGAAAAAGGCTTTTATGGGTTTGAACCTTTGAATATTGAAGCTTTGAGGACTACTTGAGGTGCGGCGCATGAAGCTTGATCTTTGATATTAAAAATAAGTTTGAACTTTGAAGCTTCGAGTTGAGGTTGAAGAATGAGGTAGTGAGGTAGGTGTGGTGCTAGACTGGATGAGTAGAAGACTTAGGCAAGATATATAATTATGGATATTAGTTTTATATCTTTTATTCTCTTTTTTGTTTTAACTTTCTAGGGCAAGTACATGTATATTAGTTTTTTATTTTATTTTATATCTTTTGTCTTTATAGTACTTTGACTCTTTGAGTTGTTGACCTCTTTTGTCTAAATGACTATGTTATTGTTTACTTGTTTTATTATTAGATTTTTTTTTTCTTTAGTAAAAAGAAAAAAAAACTTTTATTTTTTATTTTTTTAAATGGTAATATTGGATTTAGTCTTAAACCTTTTAAAAAATGTAGTGCATTTTTATTATTTTCTAAAATTTAAACATTTGTTGTATATGTAGATATATATATATGTATATATATATATATATTAATAAGTTATAATCGGTTTTCGAATTTTTAATTTTTTAACGCATAAAACCAAAACTTATCAGTTTACCCGTCGATTTTTGTTATCGGATTTTTATCGGGAGGATATCCGTCGATTTCGGTTATAGCGGTTGCTCGTTGTCATCCCTAGCAATGTAGTATTAATCGATAGATATGAGCTACTATGCTCTAATATATTATAATAAGTTAAAATTTATAAAACTTATATTATTTTGTAGAGATAGGACATGTATGCGTATGAACTTGTTCAAAACCGATTAGTGTGTACTATATAGAAAATATGTATGGAATTGTACCTACATTAATAGGTTGTGTTATGTAGTATTATGTAGAGATTTAATCTTTATATATACAAAATAGATTTGTGATATTATGTTTTATACATAATTGATTATAACAAGTAATTTTAATGTCATTATTGTAGTAATACAAAGATGAATGATCCCGTGATTCTTAATGTTTGTGGTAGATCATCAAATTTATCACATTTGAGCAAAGAAGATATATGTAACATGACATTTGAGTCAGAGGATGATGCATTCAAATTTTACAACAATTATGCACTTTTCACTGGGTTTAGTGTTAGAAAAGAGAGTGTTCATAAAGATAAAGATATTAATCAAGCAAGAAGTCGATTATTTGTTTGTTTTTGTTAGGGTTTCGTAAGAAAGTATTCTTGGAGAAGCCTAACAGACAACGAGAACATCGACCCTTAACAAGATGTGATTGTACCGCAAGGTTTTGTATAAAGCTTGATAAAGTGAAGATGCATTATGTGACACCCCAAACCCAGCATGTAGTAAATAGTACTTGTCTGCAGAAATTTAAATGTGTGTTCAAGTGTTTGAATACAATTATGTGACTACTTTGGTAAATTACATTTATTAGCTAGAATACTATTCACATTTCTTAAAAATGTACAAATTATATTTAGTTAATTTATATAAAATAAATAACCTATTATTTTGATAATTGTATTAATTAGATTTATTTTCTTGCATTATTTACTTAAATTCTACTATTTGCTTAAAGAGCTCCGAGCCTAGAGTGATTTTTAAATTATTTTATTTAATTATTTGGCATACACGTTTACCTTATTTAAATTATTTTTAACGAACGTTAATCGAAGGAATTTCGTTTCGAGCATTCCGAAAAAAGTCTGGGTGAATAGTATCACGTAATGAATACTAATTTTTTTGTAGAGATTCCTTTTGGGCCTTCAGAGTTTTTTTTTTTTTAAGCTTTGGGCCTTTGTATATTATCCAAATGAATTAAGTAGAGCCCAATTAACCAAGCCCAACCCATTAGTTATTAGCCTAACTCTTTTATATACTTAACAAAGCAGAAAAAAACATAACAAAAGAAAGGAAAAGAAATCAGCTAGGCAGAGAGGAAAAACCGTGTGAGTGCTTGTGAGCTAGGGCTTGGTTTTGCATTATCTTTGAGCCATTTTAGCAAGAATCAAAGAGTCTCCTAGCATAATTCTTCCATTTTTGGACTCCTTGGAGGTGAGAGAAGCTTTTCATATCTATTTTTGTTGAATTCTAGCCATGGTGAATTTTTGTAATTGTTGTATATTGTCATATCTTTGATCATAGATGCTTGTAATACCTCTTATTGATGTTGTAGAGTACTTTTTTGAAATTATTTGGCATCTTGAAGGGCTAGAAATGGTGAATGCTACATTCTAAAAGGTGATGAATAGTAAAAAATATGAATAGTAAAATCCTTGTGTTCTAGCTTAATTTATTGCTATATATGTGTGATTTAGGAGTTATTAAACCTAGATTAGAGCTTTGAATGAGTTGGCAATGCTTGAAATGTAAGATCAATTAGTTAAAGTTAGTTTAGTGGACACTATTCACTCAGGCCTTTTAAATATTGCTCAAAACCTTAATCTAATGATAGATATGTGATGTTGGGTTGATAAAACGGTCCCATGTTAAAATTTATCGAATTCCGAGAACGTCAATTTTTATGCCTCATTGTATGCGCATATTAGAATTAATGCAATTAGAGCCTTAAATACTAGTTCAATGCTTGGTTTAGGTTCCATAAATATAGTTGAGGATAGTTAGATACTTTAGTTAACTAAACCTTGGCTAAAACTAGTTTCGGCATATTGAACTTAAAGGAGAAAATGGAGATTTTAGGCCTTATACTTAACTTTAGCTTGTTTATTGTGTTATATTGTTGTAGAGACTAGGAATACTAGTTAGATGACTAAAATTAAGGTGAACTTCTTAACTCAGTTACATGTGTAGTTGAGTTGTATATAAAGGTACAATGAAGAAGAAAATGAGTATACTATATCTTGCTTATATTACTCATATTGCTTGTTAGTTGTATAGTTTGTGTGAGGAAATGAGTATGACTTGAATATTTGATTATTTCATTGATTACTTGGATTATGTGTTAAATTAAAGTTATTGTGTTTAGGTAGAGGTTTTAAGTGGTAATGAAAGGAGATTTGGACAATTGAAGTAGATTCTTGGCTTTCTAGAGGTGAGGGAGCTTGCATATTTTCATGTTTAATTTTATGTCAATATTTTGAATTTCTTATATTGATGATTATAGCTATGAAATTATTGAATAAATTAGTTATTGGTTGCTCTAGCTAGCTTAGCTTGGGTTTTGTGAAACTAATGTAATATTTTGGTGTAAATTGCTAGTTAAATGAGAATTCTAGTGTTGTAGTTGTTGTTGTGTTAGAAGTGGAAGATAATAGACATTGCATGTTTAATGTTTGAAAGAATGCTTGTAAGAAGATTGTGGGAGCTCAAGAAGAAATTAGTTAGCATATATGTTCACAAATATACAAGATTGGAGTTTTAGTTAGCTTTTACTATATATATTGGAATTCCAAGTAAATGAACTAACCATACCATGTGTACGTGTGTGTGGGTTCAATTGTGGCTGACCAGTTTTTTCAGCAAAAATGAGGCAATTTTGGGCTTAAAACTGTATCAATTGGAGAAGGATTAGGGGTTGAATTATATACCGTTAGAAATCCTTACAAGTCTAGTTTCTAATACTTTTTACGGTGCATTAATCGGAGTTTTTTAGAATAAGTTATGCTCGTTTTGGTGAGATGTGTTGGAACTACCCTATTACGCGGGAATCTGAATTGTGTTGTTATTTTGCTATAGTGTTGATATATTTCAGTTCTAATTGGATGTATTCGATCAAGATCTTATTGTGTAGTGTTCTTGGATGATTAGTAGCATAATGGAGCTCTTATAGTTAAGTTGTCTTCATGAATTGTAATTGAAATCTTATTGCTAGTAAAGTTAATTTAAATTGAAATCTATTCTATTCGATTGTGAATGAGAAATGCTAGTAGAGTTGTGAGGATCACCACCTTTAGAGATAGGTAATATTTCTATATATGCTAAACAATTCAATTACTAGAATTAGTTGTTGTTATCAATGTGTAACTAGTGAACACTTAGAAGGGTTAAGTAAGTTATGTGAAAGAATGTGTTTAATGCTTTTTGAACCTACATGTAAGGTTAATTGTAAGTTGATAGTTGTCTATTATATGTTAAATGTAATTAACTTAAGTTGATCCTATTAGTGATATGTTAGAATCTTAGCTTGAAGTATAGTTATTTTGCTAAAATGGTATGTTAGTTATTAAATGGTTCATAGTTAACTTTTCTATTAGTTGATAAATGCATTTCTTTCCCTATGTGCTAATAATAATGTCATTTTAACATGTCTTGTAATCCAAAGTAGTTAGTGCGTATTAAATGATCTTAAAGCATGAAAGTAATTCGTTAGTTGATCTTCGTTAATGTTTAAAGGTAACTGTTTAGTTGATTGGTTAGTTAGAGTTCTTCTTCCATTTAATTGAGTTAAACATGTTATCTAGTTCATAAGCATATTGATTGAATAATGAAGTGTTGAATGCCATGGAATATTTACAATTGCTTGATTCTTGAACATGAGTGTGAATAATGTGGTTGAGTTATCTTTAAGTTGCATGGTATTGTTGTGTTTAGGTAGTAGTCTTGAATGATATTTGGAAGGTGTTGATGCTTTGGAGTTGAATTGGAGGAGTTATGGGCTATACTTTTATAGGTTTGGTTTATTAAAGGTGAAGGAGTCTTCATCTCTTTTGTGCATCTTAGCTTATTTTATTGCTTCTAGATTGTATGACTTAGTTTAATGGATAAGGTTTATATGCACTATTTACTTGTTGTCTTATGATTTCTAATGTTTACTTGTAATTATTCCGTGAATTCTCGAATTCGGGTTTCGGGGTTGCGCAACCTTTTTGGGTATGGTAGTGTCGAGTAACACGGGTGGCATCAAGCTTGCTGTGCTCCCTCGGCTACCATGGTTTTTCAGTCCTTTTCTCGCTGAGGTATACTCCCCTACCCCAGAGGCGTGGTTTACCTTGTTGGGGCATACAGACCTACCTCGGGCGATATGGGTCGTAGGATTGGGGTACATCAGAGTACCCCATTTGGAGGAGTAAGGGGTTTGTCGGCATTTACTTAGAGATCATGGTTCATGGTTTGAGATCGAAGACAAGAAGTTGAACCATATCCTTTTATAATGTGTTTGATTATTTGTTCTATTAGCTTACTTTATTGTGTTATTTATGTTATTATCTTTGTTACATCTCACAAAAGCACACCTAGTTTACTGCACCACCTCCCTCATTGAGTAACTTTGGTTACTCATTCCCCGTTTAACATGTTTCAAGTGCAATTAAAACAACTATCTTGTGTGCTGTGTTGTTGGTTGCTTATCTTGCTAAGGTTGGAAGTTGTTTGTGAAGATAAGACTTGATATGTTTATGTTTTATTTTGAGACCCTTAAGGTCTTGTAGGTATTTTTGGTATGACTTGTTGGATTGTAAACTAAATTAAGGACTTATGTGATTTGATAGAGTAGTGGCATGTAATAGCTAAAGATAGACTTTATTGTCTTTTGATTGCGTGCTCGTGTGGTTATGTTTTTTGTCTAAGGCTCAGATGGCATTGAAACTGGAAAAAGTTGAATGGTTGGAGTTGGGGTGTTGTATTGTGGTTATATTTACTGCTTGCATGTTTTTGATTAATCCTATAAACAGGAGAGACTCTATCCGTTTTTCCTAAATTTTGTGTCTGGGTTTGGATATGGGTTGAAAATGGCATGATTAATAGGATTTCTAGTTCCGTGATGGATCGGGGCGTTACACGTTATGTTGTAACCAACTTTGTCGAAGAACACAATCATGAGTTGGTACCTAAGTATTGTGTTTTATAGTTGTAATCGCACAGAAACGTGGATGAAGGTCACAAAGATGGAGCCCACTCTTTGCTTAGGGCTAGAATACTAACTAACAAAAAATACGATGTATTTATGTATGAGTATGGTAGATATGAGAATGTTGGATTCAATAGGAAATATTTGTATAACCAATTAAACCGTGATCGCTGAGCAAAAATATGCGATAGGATGCCCAGGTCGCTTTGGCTTATTTGCATGGTAAATCGGAGGGTGATCTTGGGTTTTTTTCCAGTACACAATTGATCATGAAAATCGATTAGATAAGTTGTTTTGGACAGATGAAAGGTCGAGAGATAAGTATGCAGTGTTTGGCGATGTTTTGATATTAGACGCAAACTACAAAACCAATTTCTACAAAATTCCGCTTGTGATTTTTGTACGGGTAAACAATCATCGGAATACGTGTATATGTTGATGGTGTGTTAATTCAAAACGAGTGCACAGATTCATATATATGGGTGTTGAGGACATTTTTTTCTGCAATGAACAATAAGCATCATTTATCAGTGGTAACTGACGGAGACAAGTCAATGCATGCGGCAATTGTCAAAGTGTTCCCCGATGCCAAACACAGGCTATACAAATGGTATCTTGGTCGTAATGCCACTACAAATATGAAGATACCAGATTTCAATGCCACATTTAGCCATATGATGTCCTTTAAATGCTCCATTAATGAGTTTGAGTATGAGTGGAAGAAAATGGTTGTTAAGAATAGCCTTGAGAATGACCAGTGAATAGCATGGGTATACGAGAGGAGGCATATGTAGTCTGAGGCCTACCTTTATGGTCATTTTTTCGCGCTAGTCAAAAGTACTTAACGCGGCGAGGGTATGAATGCACATTTCAATAGATTTCTTGGAGCAACAGGAATCTCATTGAGTTTGTTAGAGACTACCACTGAGGCTTGGAACGCCTTCGAATTAACAATGTCAATGAAGAATATGTAACAAATTTTACGAAGACAATATTGGAAACCCAATTGTTGGAATTGGAGGATAATGCAGCCAAGGTTTATACCCGAGCAGTGTTCAAAAAGATCAGGAAGGAAATTGAGTTATAGGCAACGCTTATGCATGAACAAGTTATTTCTCATTCTAAGGATTCTCGTACCTATGTTGCGACAGATTACAATAACGAAGGATTAATTCGACTCATCTTGTTTAAAAGAGGGGGATTGCACATTAGTTGTGAGTGCCAGAGGTTTGAATCATGTGGGATGTAGCGTCCCGATCCCTCACGAGACCAGGACTCTTATTTATCACGCTATTCTCAACCTAATTCCAAATCCCGGGCATGAAATTTAGGGAAAAAATAGACGGAGTTTCCCCTATATATAGAACTATCTGGAAACCTACAAACAACAACATACAACCACAAGACCATAATCTTCAACCTCAATCCATTTCATCCTTACAAGCATGCAAGTCAACTAGACAACAAAGTAAAGATTACAAATTAATAAAACATTACAAGCCATTCATAACTATCAATACATTCTAAACTTAACTTTACAATTACAAAACTGAATTCAATGACAATCCATGTAAGCCAGCATAGTCAACACGAAACTCTCGAGCCTTCTTTTCTATCTCTGATAGCACTGATCCTGAAAGGTGTTAGAAATGAGAGTGAGTATACAACATGTATACTCAGTGAGAGAGGTGATGCAGCATACCGGGCGTGCAATGCAGCAACTTAACACAATTAATACAATAAATAAGCAATGAATAACAATTCTAATACCACATTTTAAAAGGATACAATCGATAACCCTTATCACTCCAAATCTTCGATCCCCAATCCACGAACCATGATCTCAATCTCGATATGCTAGCATCCTTTACACCAATGGGTACTCCGGATGTACCCGATCCTACGACCCAACACCCCCTGGCAATCTTCGGACCAGGCGAGTGAGGGAATAGCAGACGGAGCTAAGGCAACCAACACTGGTAAGCCCGATGCCGCCCAACGAGGCCATCGCATCCGCCGTGACAATGAGGTTGCGCAACCACGATGCAATGCAAGAATGATAACAATAACAATATAATCAAGAAATACATTTAAGGACAAAAAGTAGGTTGTCCTCACACCAAGTTACAATTTAGCAACAATAAGCATATATCAATTACGCAATTATACTAAACAATATACTCTTTTAGCAATAAAATAAACTATAATGCACGTAAGGATTCAGGTCCCTCACCTTTATCAAGCTTCAAGATGTAAAAATGGCTTAGTTACTCCAACTTTCCTTTAGCTCGAATATGCAAATCCCTAGTATATTCATTTAAGTATAACACTTTAGCAATTGATTATATTAACTCCACATTAGCACGTAATCCCAAATAACCACATATTATTCATGTATGTCATATTGCCACATAGCCTAAGTAATCAAACGAATAACTCTAAAACATTTCTTTAATCTTACCAAGGACATTAACTATATCAACTTTAACAAGTTAACTTCATAACTAATTCAACTTCATTTATATTGCAAAGGAATATCAAACTAAGTATTAAATCAAGACAACTATGCTTAACACTTAAGCATAATTCAACTATAACAAAATCTAAGAATCATTATCATGTTTATTCACCCAAGTACAACATATATAACTCAATTAATAATCAATTATAGCAATTAAGTAATCCAAATAACAAACTAGGCAACAATCTTAGCTAACCCACATAGAATCCAACAAAACCCTAAATATCACCTAAACATTTTCCATTTTCTCCAACAAAGGCTTAACTTAATCAATTCAGTTACCTATTCTATAGACCTCCAAACTGATTGATTTATATATATAAACGTAGCTCTCTGAGTGTAGATAACTTTAGCCTCAAGCATAACTCAATTCCGATCTAAATTCCACAAGTTATGACATTTTCTGTGCAACTGCGCGAACTACCTCCTGCACCAGCGATTTTCAGACACATTTCGGAAATAGCTAAATCGCGGGGCCAAAACGTTAGAATTTTCCTTAGCTCTAGAAATCCACATTTGTTCTAAACTGTCTAATATAGCTGCCATATAAATTTTGTTAATTTTAGATCATGTTTGCTATGTCAAAAGTGCTTCAAAAGACAGGGCAGTGGGCTGACCGAATATGCACTTCTTGTTCTACTTGATGTTTTCATGCACTAAACTAACTACAAGCAATATACTAGTATGCAACGTATTTCTATTCCTCTCTTAAAACTTTTAGCAAACATGTAGCCTACACACAATTGAACAAATTACCTAGCATCCACTACAACATAATACATTAAATTTTTCCACATGATAGCCAAACACGCAAGTAAAGTAATCCATTGAACAATTTAAGGCAAGTCATTCATTTAGCACCTAAACTACTCATATAACTCAAGAAACCACATAAACACCCCTTATACACAAGAACACTACTCGGCCCCTTAGGTTCACCACACACAAACACACCACATTCACTTTATTTTGAGCAACTAATAAGTGATCCTAGTCCCTACAACACATATAACTCAATAACCAAGCTAAAACTAAGCATTAAGGCTCTAACTTTATTTTTTTCCCTTTTTAATTCAATAAGGCAATACTAGTAATGAATCAAGTTATCCAATCATATAGACATATTCTATACCCATATTTGAGAGTAAAATAAGCATAGATAAGCATATATACTACATTATTTAACTTCAAGAAGCCAAAGAGCACAAAACAAATAAGTTTAACACTTTCAACATCTCAGCTGTACCTCAACTTTGGCTGCACAATTACCTAAGCAAACGACCTCCTATGAAACTGATTTTTATGTGTATGGAAATATATTCGAAAGTAGATAACTCTAGAATCAAACAGAACTCGATTCTGAGTTAAATTCATCAAGATATGACTAAAACAACTCAAGTGCGCAAAGCTGTCCAGATTGGTCATGAATTCTGTCAGGCTTCGGTTTTTATTTTCTTAGAGGCACTAGATGGAGGAATTGGCCAACTCGACCTAAACAGAACTTGTTCTAAACTAGCTTACCTAGGTCCTGTAAAATTTTCATAATTTTCTAAGTTATCTAACTAGGTCAAAAACTCCACGAAATTCAGGCAAGTAAAACTGTCCAGTTCCAGTCAACTACAAAACTTCACTGATTTCAGCAATTACGAGCAAACAAACGATTTTTATTCACAATTCTTCCAACATGAAAGTTGTACCTCTCCAAGTATAGATTAATATGTGATTTTTCCAGATTTTTCCCAAAATAATTATTTGCTCAAACAATACATAAAGTACAGCAGCTACAACAAAATCCTGCAAACATATACATGTATAAACTTGTCTAATACAACAATTTCTTACTCAAAAACACATATATATGCAATGTAAGTTCCGAAATCAGTTTTTAAAAGATTTCCCCTCACCTTACACATGCTAGGAACGCGAGCTAAGGCACGAAAATGCGAGAAAATCGGCTCGGGGTTGTTTATTTCTTCTTCTTCTCCTCTTTCTTCTTTTGATCGATTGGTGTGTGTTGTGTGTGGTCTGATGTGTGTGTGTGTGTTGCAGTATTCTTGTGTGTGTGTGGAGTGTGTTGTGTGTGTTTTATGTTAGAAAAAATATCTAGGTGGCTTCAAAGACCAAATTGCCCCCTTAACTAAGTGTATATTTCTAGTTTGCCACCTTATAGTATTTTGACTAATCTAGTTAGCTAGTGTAGTGTAGTGTAATTATTTTATTGCCTACGATATGCCTACGATACTTAGAATATAAAAAAAATGCACGTGAATGTACACTAAATAAAACGAATGCACATTTTTCAAGAAATATAAAAAGTAATGCCAATAATTATATTCAAACAATTAAGGTAACATGTAAATGTACGCAAATGATTAAAATAAGCATATTAATATACGCAAAGAAATAAAATAACTATATGCTCAGGGTCGGGGTATTACATGGGATGCTGTGTAAGCACATTATATATGTGTTGTGTAGGATTGAAAGTAATCCCACCATTATTCATCCATCAACGTTGGACAATCAATATTAGAGAATGTTTTCACCAAAAGAATTTGTTGAGCGCAACTACAAACGAAGTCGAAATGGCTCGACACTGTTACATAATGTCGAAGTGTAGCGAGATGGGGTTTTATGCCAAACAGATGAGCGAGGGATATATAGAAGTTGTTGATGGTATCGCCACACTAACCGCAACTGCTAAAGAGCGATGGATGATAAAATTGAATATTTCGGTTGGTGTTGATGGATCATGACAACCCTTTGAATTCAATGTCTTGGATCCTAATAGGGCAAAGCTAAAAGGCACAAGGGATAAAAATTCCCAAAACAACGAGCACCAAGATGGTGTCGTAAATCCAGGTTAGTAAGCTAATTATGTAGCAATTGTAGAATAATCAAATTTAGTAAAATGCCTATATATTATTTGTCTGTCAATTTGTTATAGGCATATTGGAGACTAATCAAACAATTGTCTAAAGGTAAGGGATGATGCATCCATTGATACTAGTCCATTGTATTAAGCATGGAATGAAAAATCAAGTCAATTATCAATGCCGACCCCTTTTGTAAACATGGGCTTCCCAATACCCGATCATATGCAATGGTCTGTTGGTATTAATGTTTTGGATGATGAATATGGTAGTAGTGTTAGGGATATGCCCTAATACTATAGATGAAATGACCTAATTAGGGTTTAATAAGAATATATGTGTGTTTCATACACAATGATATTTATGGATGTTTATATTGTCCACTCTGTATGAACATGTCCTTAATGCTTATTCTAGAAGAAAAGTACGTTCTAAAGAAGTTTAGAATGCTTCGTTGTTTTTCTTTGATATGAGAAACATTAAGAATCGATTCATAGCCCTTCAGATTGTTCGACCAGGACTAGAATAATCGAGTGTGGGTTATCGTGTGTATTACCTTTGATTAACATAGTGATGTTAATGATAAAGGATGGTATGCGAAGTACCATAACAACATGCTGATGTGGACTAATATACATATGAGTGATCATTAGTGTACGGATCATTGAATGTGACAATAAATAGTGAACTACATGATTTTAGGTTAATAGTTTACTATTTAGTTAAGAATTGTGTAAATTAATCATCAGACTTAAGAAATTACAGCTGTCGGTTATATCAGGGGCTAAATATTGCGTCTGGACAATATTTGTCTTCTATAAAGTGGGTTAGGGCTTTTCGTATTTTAGTCTTGTGGTATAGACTGATAGGTGACTGTCAAGATAGGATCTATTAACCTCCGGCGTGAGGCAATGTCCTATGATATCTAAGATCGGTTGTTAAATGAGGAAGTTATTGGCCAAGACAAGTATGAATTGATGGAAATGAGTTCTTCTATGGTAGTCATCTCTCATTTCACCGGTTTAGATCTATTCATAGAATTGGAAAGTGGACTTAACCATTTCATGGTCCTTTCCCGATTGGGATATTTTTAATAGAAGGATCAGACTGCACGCTAATTCTCGACAGTAAATAGGTTCATGAAAGACAGTGTCTTCATTATCGTATACATTTTTATGGTACGTTTGTTGCTAGTGCGTAACTCTTGAACATGAAGGCATTTCAGGAGATGGCAGAGACATTTTCGAAATAGATAAGGAGTTTTATCGGTTTCTCATCTGTATACGATTATAAATCTAGAAGGTCACACACTTATAAGTATCATGAATAAGTTTGCCAGAAGCTCGCATAATGTAGTTGGTGGCTTTAAGGTGTTAAAAGTCATTTATGTTGGCATTAAGGCCAAAAGTATAATTTTGTAAAGTTTTGGGTTCAAATTGTAATTACCAAACCTTTTGGGGCCAAACTGCAAATATTAAAAAGTTATTTCAATATATTTATTCTAATAGATATTAGAATGGACAAAAATAATATATATATATATATATATATGTGTGTGTGTGTGTGTGTGTGTATGTGTATGTGTGTGTGTGATGTGATTTGAGAAATGCCACGTCATCAATCCTAGTCATCAAATGAAAAGACAAATTAGTGACAAATTAGTGATTGGGAATGCACATGTGGCGTGTACATGTGTAAAATAAGATGAGTGGATTGTCCATGTCATCAATCCTAGTCTTGTAATTTGAACTGGATGGTTAAGATTTAATCTTGAATAAAGACAAAACAATCCTAGCCATAAAGTGATGATAGTTGCTTTTTGCCAAGTGTCAAGAGAGAGAAAAGCTATCTTTTGGATTGTAATGATTACAATCTAACGACATGCATGACTTTGTTTGTTCTTGCAAGAAAGAAAACAATTTTGATTGGCTATTAATTATGCAAGACTAACGTATAATATAGATTATATTATATTAAACAAAAGATAAAAACTTTTTCTCTTTTCTCTCTAATTTTTGGCCAACCATTAGATTGTAATAATTATAATCTTATTACATGAAAGGAGTTAACCTAAGTTACACTCAATCTCTCTTGAATTGATTGGGTAATTTGCATGTATTATATGATTATTATAATAGAGATTATAATAATATATTGAGGACAACATTCTCTCTCCTGTCCAAGCCATAGACGGCCAAACAAGAGCAAAAATAGCTAGAATTCTTCATCTTCTTCAAGAGCATTTTCGTCCATAGTAAGATGTAGAAGATAGCTTTGTACTTTGATTAAAAACTACATACATTTAGCTTCAAATCTCAAAAGTGTACTAGCACATTTTGCTTTTGAGGATTGGTTGAGCTTTGGATGCTTGGTGGGCCAACTAAAGCCTTCTACTTTGAGGGATTCAAGAGCTCCAAGATCAAGCTTCATCTTCAAAGTGTCTACAAGAGGTATACCTTCAAATTTCTCTTTTACATTATGTATTATAGATATATAATGTGTATATAGCTAGTTTATGGACATAGTTGGAAGAATACATGTCTATGTTAGCTAGAATGTTTGAAATTTTTTGAAATATGCTACACACCTATTCAGCCCTGGCATACTATCCATGTGTTTCTTCCATGATCTTGGACCCAACTATGGTATATGTTTTAACATGATCCCTATGTGTTGGTTTACTTTCAAGTGGTATCAGAGCGTCTGTTAAGATGTCCATGAAATTAGTTTGTATGGGCTGTGTGTTAGCTCTTAAAATATGCAAGTTTGAAGCTTGTCTTAAGTCTACATGTATGTATGTTTTAGATCTAGTTTGGATCTTAGCTTGTATATGTGGATCTTGAGGAAATAGGTTTTGTTTTCAACTTGCATGTTTGAATCTATACTTTATGATGGCCGATTTTCACATGCTTGATTTGAATAGTTGTTCTTCTTGTAGAATATGATAATGTGTGAAGATAAATGTTAGATTTGATCTTTGCATATTGACATATGACTTGGAATAAGAAGATCATCCTAAAAGCTAAAAAGGTAATTTGTGAAATGATTGCTTTTTGCACGTTATAAAGTCAAAAATTGAAAAAAAACAAGTCTTGCCCTTGATCTTGGTGATGGCCAAAACTATTAGTTGTGTAGAAGGGTGATTTTGCTTTTTGTTGAACATGTAAAAGTGTTAAAAGTTGCCTAGCAGTCCTCAAATGTATATATTTAATATGTGCATGTGTTAAAAAGAAAGTTTAAAAGCTAGTTTTAAGCTTATTTTAATGATTGACATGCATATGTTTAAAAGAAGGACTATTTGATGATTAAAGTGTTTAACAGTAAAAAATTCAACTTGTTTATGTGTCATGAAATAGTAAAATTGATTTCATGTAAATGGAAGATCATTATGTTCTTTTCTTGGATTTGGAAATAATCTAATGTGTTGCATTTCGATATTTCTAAGTTTAAGAAAATTAAAAGTTGTTATATAGTGATATAATGCTTTTAAAGGAACTATTGGGCTAAAACTAATGTACATGGGCGAAAAAGACATATTAATTTGGGCTTGGGCCTTGTGTGCATGTGTTTGTGTTAAAATTTAGCCTATAAGGCCACTTTATGTGTTTTGGGCCATAGACTCGTGATTTCTTTGAATTTTGGACTTGCATGTGAAATCATAATGAATTATGAATTATGAATTAATGGGCCAACATGACTTGCATTAATGAAATGTGTTTTATGATTATGCAATAAGTATGGATGAAGTTTGATTCTTCATATTGATGAGTTAATTAAACTTGAATGCTAGCCATTTATATGATGATTATTATATATTAGATATATTTGATCATACATATGCATATATTTTGGAAATGGTGAATTTGATCATGGATTTAGGCTTTAAAGGTCATTAAATTGGGTTGTAAATTGAGACATAAGTCTCACTTATATTCTAAACTTTTGAGAGAATAATGTAGTGAGGACACTTATGTAATTCTTCAAAGAGAAGCTTGCAAGAAGACCCAATGGACAATCCAAGGAGTTGGAGGCCCAATGAAAATTTCAAGGAGTTAAAGAACTTTGTATATGATAGTTTTATTTCCTTAGGCCCAAATCCAAGCCCATGATCCATAGTTTTATTTCCTTAGGCCTAAACCCAAGCTCATGATCCACCATTCATGCATTTTTGTATTCATATTCTATAATTGGCTATAATTGTGATTATTAGCTTATAGTATATTGGATGCATGATTATTTGATGAGATCGTAATGACTCCTTATGTGCAAACTAATATTAGATTGATAAAAACGGTAAAATGAGTTTTATTGTAGTCATCTGCCATCCTAGGATTTAATAAAACTTAAATGAATACAGTCTTTCTTACCCAAAGGTAGAGGATTTGTTTCACAATAAGTTTATTAAAATTGCTAGAATAAAACATAGAGATGTGGTTATCTTCTAAAATCTAATGACCAATTATAACCACAAAGGTTTGAGGTTATTGATTCAATTTGTCAGATAACTGAGTAATGGCGGGTCCAATCTAACTAGATCACTTAATCAATTATAGCCACAAAGGTTTGAGACCAAAGTGATTTAGGGACTAAAGTTGACCATACCCTATTTAGAGAAATAGACAACAAAGCGTTGTTGACCTTTGGTACTTGTATTTCAATTATAACCACAAAGGTTTGAGGAATACATGAGATCAAGGGAAATTGGTCATCCCACTTAGAATCTTTTTATAGATTCACCCTTCTCATTTTAGGGAATATGAGATTTCAAAGGAAATAGTGAGAGTAGCTATTTTTATGTTTTAATAGATTTATATATTTTTGTTAGCCTACAATCTTACTTTTTGTGATATTTACCTTTTTTCGCAGTTTGTATGCAATGACTATATTCTCTCCATCTTTAATCATGATTATTTAATTGGACCGACCTTTGAAAAATGGTATAAAAGTTTAAGAATAGTCTTCCGGTTTGAGAGAATTGAGTATATTCTGGATGTCCCTATCCTAGCTTCTATTGATGAGACTGCATCCGAGACCGATAAGATTACTTACTATAAATAGGTTCAGGATGACTCACTCTATAGAGGATATATCCTTTCATCGATGAGTGATGATCTGCGTTGATACTATGAGGGCCTTCCTCACTCCATGGATATCATTCGATCTTTGGAGGAATCTTTTGGTGAGCATAGTTATTGTATGAGATTCTAGTTGACCCGTGAGCTATTTAGTATGAGACTTGAAGAGGGAGGTGACGTTAACCAGCATTGCCTTAGGATGATTTACTCGGTAACTCAGCTGGAGGCATACGCTTTCGTCATGGATCCCCGGCTTTAGATAGACTTGATCTTGTAATCTCTCCCACCATCCTACTTTCCCTTGATCTTGGACTTCCATGTACATAGAGTTGAGATCACACTGCATGAGTTGCCAGATGTTCTGACTAGCTGGTAGAATCTTGGTTTGGGTGTAGCACCTAATCCCCATTTTGACTATTCTCCCTCTGTGGTTGGAACTAGCCAAAACATAAACATTAGAAGGAGGAGAAGGAGGAGACATAGGAAGAATCGGGCTGTAGCATTCTTACTGGGAGATCTATTATCAGGAGGGGATTGAGTAAAAGACCCTTTTTTAATGAATGATTTGGTTGCTTTGGATCGGCTTGGTATGCGATCCTGTTTTTGAAAAAATGATTGTAAATGGTTGGTTAGTTTGAATTTTCTTTATTTGATGAAAAATAGTAATGACTATTTCAATAATTTCTTGCTAAGGATAGTTTTTGAATTGATCCTATGTAAGAAAAGATTGGCATTTTGTAAAGTTTCGTTATGGTAATGAAATATTCGGATTGCGTATCAAAGGAAAGAATGTCTTCAAAACGGAAACCACATAAACATTCATATTTCATTACTTAGCATTTAATGAAATGAATAATTACAAAATTATACTAAATAAGGATGTCAAAAAAGGCCTAAAACTTTAAGGTGTTCAAGAGTTGAAGACTTGAATTCTTTTTAGGTTAATGGATGAACTTTTCTTTTTGGTAAAAGAGTTTGTCTGAAAAGAATAGTTAAGACTCTTCCACAATTTGTTTGGTTATAAAAAAAGATTTGGAAAATGCCTCTTTTATCACCAAAATCTTTTCAAACTATTTTAAGCTTATCTCTATACCATGATTTTAATTCTATGACTAGATAAAATTTAAACTCATTTTCATGCATAGATTCTTTTGGTGAAAGTAACTATGATGAATGGTTAATGAGTTTTTTCAATATGAAATGATAGAGACTGACTTCATTGAAAATGAAAATGATATCTAAGTTTATAAGAAAAGTTAGTGGGAGCTTAAAACCCTTAACAAATCTTGTAAATTCATGATACCTTCATTAATCAAAGTTCACCAAAGGTCCAATTAAATTAAATAATCAAGTGCTGCATATCTAGGGTAAACCAATCATGTCTTGTAGGATCATGTCTATGAAATACAATAATATGATTATTTGTTTTCCTCATAGCCTGTACACTAAGTCACAATCTCAAAGTTTTCTTTAAGATGGAGGAGTCTAAGAAATGCTTGGTCTCTAGCCTTTATGGCAGGGTATCCGTCTTTTCTTGTAAATTTCCTTTTGATTATTAAGGAAAGGTTGCGAAAAGATTTTGCACCTAATCCTTTAGCCATTCACAGTCTCCTTTAATGCGATGACAAATAAGGCCCGATATGATGTAATGAGTTACATGATGTATATCGGAGAGGATACATATAGGTTATATTGATCTTATTATAGTAATAATGATTTCTATATGAATTGTAACCCGGGATTTTCAAGGTTTATGGAGATAGTGAAATTCTTAGAGAAGAATTCATTAAAAAAGAATTAATAACGGATTTATGAATTTTGGAAAGAGTTCCGAATAATAAGTAATCGTTATCTTGTTATTTGAGCCAAGGTGCTACTTGACTTTTAATGGTGATATTATGTGGTTCTATCTATTGGTGGTTACCGATATCATGTAATATGGTGACTATAATAGAGGCTTCTTGCACAGGCTTAAAGAACCCGATCTCATCAAGAATCTGAACATGATAAAAGTCAATTCAAGGAATGTTTTCTTGACAAAAAATGATTTAACAGAAAACTTCCTATAGATGCCTCTATAGTTGACCTACTGATCCTGTAAAGGTAGTTACAGTTGATCACTATCTTAGAGAAGATGAATATATGGATACAAATGTATAGTGTGCTAATCCTATGGTTGATAGCATTAGTGCAAGTGGAAAATTGTTAGGGATATGCCTTAATGCTATAAATGAGATAACCTAATTAGGGTTTAATAAGAATATATGTGTTCATACACAATGATGTTTATGGATGTTCATATTCTCCGTTCTGTATGAACATGTCCCTAATGTTTATCCGAGAAGAAAAATACGTTCTAAAGAAGTTTAGAATGCTTCGTTGTTTTTCTTCGATATGATAAACATTAAGAATCGATTTATAGCCCTTCAGATTGTTTGATTGGGATTAGAATAATCGAGTAAAGGTTATCGTGTATTATTACCTTTGATTAACAAAATGATGTTAATGATAAATAATAGTATGCGAAGTATCATAACAACATGGTGATATGGACTAATATACATATCAGTAATCGTCAGTGATCATTGAATGTGACAATAAATAGTGAACTACATGATTAGGTTAATAGTTTACTATTTAGTTGGGAATTGTGCAAATTAATTCTCAGACTTGAGAAATTACAGCTGTCGGTCATATTAGGGGCTAAATATTATGTCTGGACAATACCTGTCTTCTATAAGGTGGGTTACAGTCTTTCGTATTTTAGTCTTGTGGTATAGACTGACAGGTGACTGTCAAGATAAGATCTATTAACCTCTGGCGTGAAGCGATGTCCTATGATATCTAAGATCGGTCGTTAAATGAGGAGTCATTGGCCAAGACGAGTATGAATTGATGGAAATGAGTTTTTCCATGGTAGTGATATCTCGTTTCATCAGTTTAGATGTATTCGTAGAATCGGAAAGTGGATTTAACCATTTCTTGGTCCTTTCCCGATCGGGACATTTTTAATAGAAGGATTAGACTGCACGCTAATTCTCGACGGTAAATAGGTTCATGAAAGACAATGTCTTCATTATTGTATACATTTTCATGGTACGTTTGTTGTTAGTGCGTAAGTCATGAACATGAGGGTATTTTGGGAGATGACGGAGATATTTTCGAAATAGACAAGGAGTTTTATCAGTCCTTCAGCGGTGTGCGATTGAATCTAGAAGGTCACACATTTATAAGTATCATGAATGTCCCGGAAGCTCGTATAATGTAGTTGATGGCTTTAAGGTGTTAAGAGTCATCTATGTCGGCATTCGGGCCAAAAGTGTAATTTTGTAAAATTTTGGGGTCAAATTGTAATTACCAAAACTTTTGGGGTCAAACTATAAATATTGAAAAGTTGTTTCCATATATTTATTCTAATAGAGATTAGAATGGACAAAAATAATATATATATGTATATATTGATGATGTGATTTGAAAAATGGCACGTCATCAATCCTAGTCATCAAATGAAAAGGCAAATTAGTGATTGGACATGCACATGTGGCGTGTACTTGTGTAAAGTAAGATGTGTGGATTGTCCATGTCATCAATCGTACTCTTCTAATTTGAATTGAATGGTTAAGATTGAATCTTGAATAAAAACAAAACAATCATAGCCATAAAGTGATGATAGTTTTGTTTTGTCAAGTGTCAAGAGAGAGGAAAGCTAGCTTTTGGATTGTAATCATTACAATCCAATGACATGCATGACTTTGTTTGTTCTTGCAAGAAAGAAAGCAATTTTGATTGGCTATTAATTATGTAAGACTAACATATAATATAGATTGTATTATATTAAACAAAAGACGAAAACTTTCTCTCTCTTCTCTCTAATTTTCGACCAACTAGGATAAGAAAGAGAAGAGAAAATGTTAACCATTAGATTGTAATAATTACAATCAAATTACATGCAAGGAGTTAACCTAAGTTACACTCAATCTCTCTTGAATTGATTGGGTAATTTGCATGTATTATATGATTATTATAATAGAGATTATAATAATATATTGAGGACAACATTCTCTTTCCTTGTCCAAGCCATAGACGGCCAAACAAGAGCAAAAATAGCTAGAATTCTTCATCTTCTTCAAGAGCATTTTCGGCCATAGTAAGATGTAGAAGATAGCTTTGCACTTTGATTAAAAACTACATACATTTAGCTTCAAATCTTAAAAACTAGCACATTTTTCTTTTGAGGATTGGTTGAGCTTTGGATGCTTGGTGGGCCAACTAGAGCCTTCTACTTTGAGGGATTCAAAAGCTCCAAGATCAAGCTTCATCTTCAAAGTATCTACAAGAGGTGTACCTTCAAACCTCTCTTTTACATTATGTATTGTAGATATATAATGTGTACATAGCTAGTTTATTGACATAGTTGGAAGAATACATGTTGATGTTAGCTAGAATGTTTGAATTTTTTTGAAATATGCTACTCACTTATTTGTCCCTAGCATACTATCCATGTGTTTCTTCCACGATCTTGGACCCAACTATGGTATATGTTTTGACATGATACCTATGTGTTGGTCTACTGTCAAGTAGTTCAATGCAATATAAAGATACTGGTAATACTGTAATGGAGCCTATATTTGTCCCACATAACGTTCCATCTGAATGTGCATGCTACCTAGATATACTGTGGTGTTTAAAAATTTTAAAGCATATAAACGCAGTAGAAACTTGATAGCATGCTTATCTAGGATCAAACCACAAGTTCTAAGATGAATAATTACAAGAATACGAAGAACATGTGTAAGAACAATTCATAAAAAAATAAATTCCAGGAAGAGATAGTTTTGATACCTTGACTCGTTAGCTTAAGAATCTTAACGAAAAATATAAAACTTGATCACCTTTTTGCTCCTTGAAGATTTACGCGCCTAGGAGCTCTTGAAAGCTTTTGATCTTCTCCTTTATGACCTTCTTCCTTATCTTAGATGATGAATAATTGTGAGATTCTCCATCTTGTATTTTTCTAGTGATTCTTGCATGAGAGTGAAATGGGGAGAGAGAGAGAGAGAGTTTTTTTTTTCTTCTTCTTGTTTCTACTCGTGTAGGTAATGTCAATAAGGAGGTGAAGAAGGCCTCTATTTATAAATATGGAATAGCCTAATAGTCAATCCAAGCTAAACTAGGATTTGGATTTTAGCCCATAAGCCAATCCTATGCGCCTTTGGACTAGGCTAACCCAATAACATATTTAATAAAATTACTAACTTTCCCATCTCTCTTTGGATCTCACGTGTGGACCATGCGTAGTGGGCTAGGCGTATAGCTTGGTCAATTATGCTTAGTCCATGTATTATTTTGCTAAATTAATTAATTGTTAGTTTCCACATTATCCACAACTAATCCAAATAGGATATTCTCCTAAAAAGGATACTAAGTTGCAATTAAATATGTTAATTTAGCAACTCTAAATACAATAAGCATCTAAGAAACTATAACATACATTTAAAAGGAAATAGGTTAGAAGAGGGACGAAAAGACATAAACAACTTGACAATTGAAAAGACTAAAATGCCCTTGCTAAACCCTATAACACATTTAGGCTTTTTAACCTGACTTATTCCACTAAAAAGTCATGGCTGCACTCCAAGATATTTACTGTTGAATGCAAAAGCTCGTCATACTAAGTGTGGCCTTTGTCTACAACCTATTAAGCAGAATGACCATAATACCCCTCCATGTAACACTCATAAACAAGTAAGACTTTTCATGTACTATCTCTTTCTTGATTACATATTCTCCTTGAGACATCTAAATCTTTTAAGTAAGCATCCACTGGATAAGTAACACTTGATCTAGGGAGAGACTCTCAAGCCAAATATCCGACATACTTCTAGAGTACATCACTGAGCTCAGATTAAGACGATCTACTGGATAATCACAAAGGAGCGATTATTTTGTCATGTGACGACATGGATTCTCTATTTCATACGCACATCCCAACTAGTCAAACCTATATGCCTAACACACAGAGTCGTTGACCATTCAATGTGTGATTCACACACTAGTGAGGCTTAGTCCGGAAACCTACCAACGACCAAGGCAAGTCACCCTTCACATAAGACTAGCTCACTATAACCTAGACCTTGATGAAATGCCCAACTCCATCAATCGGTTATGAACTAATTCTAGAACCAAGTGTCTATGACTTAGACCTTTTGTGCTCAGACACTGTGCACCTAAGTCATTCACTATGGATCAAGGGGCTCTATACAACACAATTATACATGAATAAGCTAGATAGAATATGTATGAGTGTAACCATTAATAATAAACAATCACAATATGTATTCATTCACTGAAATGTCATGTGCTAGTGATCTTTTGGGCATACTATTCCCAAAACCATCGACCTCATCTTTTCATATGTCAAATGTTCGATATCAATGACGATAAAGTGATTTATAAAGTATAGATTTATACATATACACATGCATATCTATAAATTATTCGTATACATTTATATATACATATATATATATATGTCTAGCAACTCTTAATGCTATTTTAAAAGGGTATAAATACAGCAGTGGTTCCCATTATTTATTCAAAAGTCATTTTAGTTCTCGTTGTTTCAAAATGCTCAAAGAGATCCCCAATGTTTGCAAACATGCTCATTGTGGTCCCTACCATTAAAAATCTAACAGAAAGTTCATAAAATGACTAAACTATCCCTACTTAAAAAATAAAATGAGCAAAATATCCCTATCTTCTTCTTCCTCTTCCAACTCCCCAACTTACCACCACAAGCACCATCAACCACTATCCCCACCCTTGCGAACCAACCCATACCACTACCACTACCACTACCCCTACCCTCGCGTAACAATCCAAACCACCACCTCCCACCCCCAACGATCCCAACCCCCCCATCTTCTTTCCTTAAACAACCCGAAACCTAATCCACCAACACAAGCACCGCCAACTACTACCCCCACCCCCGCGTAACAACCCAAACCACTACCCTCCACCCCAGCGAAACAGCCCAAACCACCACCCTCCATCCCCAGTGATCCCAAACCTCTATCTTCTTCTTCCACAAACAGCCCGAAACCCAACCCACCACCACAAAGACAACCAACCACCACCCTCACCCTTGCGAAACAGCCCAAACCACTACCCCTACCCCTACGATCCCAACTCCTATCCTACCCTGCAATCCCAACCTCTCATCCTACCTCACGATTCCAACCCCTATCCTAAACCCACCCCCGTGAACCCAACCCCCACCCCACGAGACCCCTACGTGTATATTAGTGTATGTTAATGCATGTTTGTAGGTATGTTAATGTGTGTTTGTGAGTGTGTTAGAGTATGTGTTTATGAGTGTGTTAGGGTATGTGTTAATGTATGTTTATGAGTGTGTTAGAGTGTGTATTAGTGTGTGTTTTTTGGTGTTTTTTATGTGAAATTTTGTATTTTTTGTGATTTTCAATTTTATCCTAGACATACTATTCACATTTGTTAAAACTAATCAAAATTTTAACGATAGGGACCACAATGAGCATGTTTGCAAACATTGGGGGGACTTTTTTGAGCATTTTGAAACAATGAGGACTAAAATGACTTTTGAGTAAACAATGGGGAACATTGCTGAATTTTTTCCCTTTAAAAACATTTACCAACTTTTGTTTCAATTACCAACATGCCATTAAGAAACCCTAATCAATATAAAACATTTCTTTTTTTTCTTTTCTTTCTTTTCCCATCACATTTGTTTTTCTCATCTCCATTTCACAAGAACGATCACTCCAAAGAACACCTAAAGGTAAATATTCTCTTCACTTCACCTCACAAGACCATTTTATCATTTATGTGACTATTTTATTTTTGAAAAGTTTGAGCATTTTTGTGTTATGGGTTTTCATTTATGTTTGTTTCTCATCATATTATCTTGGTAAAAAATTGTGCATATATGACATATTTTTATTTATATTCACATGACTGTTTTATTTTTGAAAGGTTCGAGCATTTTTGTGTTATTGGTTTTCATTTATGTTTGTTTCACATCATCTTCTCTTGGTAAAAATTAGTGCATATATGATATATAGTTTATGTGACTATTTTATTTTTAAAAGTTTGAGTATTTTTTATATTATGAGTTTTCATCTATGTTTGTTTCATTATCTTTTCTTAGTACAAATTAGTGCATATATGACATATTTTTGTATATGTTCACATGACGGTTTTATCTTTTGAAAAGTTTGAGCATTTTGATTGGATCAGGAAAATATCAATACTTAGCAGTCGGAATTCGAAGGATCGGGAACTTGTTTTGCTTTATGCGAATAAGAGATGCGGCGTATACAACCAGAATATGGAAATTCAAGTTGTGTCTTCATATGGGCTAACTTTTTGGGAATTTATATGTACTTAAAAGGATTGAATAATGGTTTTATTCCTTGTATGTCTTTGTTACACTGTATACATCAGTTTTATAGATATAGTAAACAAACGTAAGTTGCTGAAGAAGATTACAACAGATACAAGATAACTACAACAAGTCAAATTGAAATTTGAAAAGTTTCGTAACAGAAACAGATAACGTTATCGCTATCACACCCCCGCAAGCGAAGCCGGATCAAGTACGGTGAACTTGTCACGAATGGTTCTGAACCATGTAATCAAAAGACCCTTAGTCATTATATCAACCAACTGATCAACTGTTGATATGAAACGCACTTGTAACTGACCAGAAGTAACTTTTTCTTGAACAAAGTGGACATCAATCTCAATGTGCTTCGTACGTGCATGATAGATAGGATTCGCAGTTAAATATATGGCTCATATATTATCACACCAAAAGGTAGTAGGAGCTGCACTAGAAACCTAAAGTTCATTAAGAAGCGACTGCAACCAGCAAATTTCTGTAGTAGCATACACAATTGAACAATACTCAGCTTCAGTGCTAGAGCGAGTAGTAGTGTCTGTTTCTTAGCAGACCAGGAGATAAGATTAGACCCCAAGAAAATACAGTACCCATGAGTGCTACGCCTATCATCAGGACAACCAGCTCAATCAAAATCAGAATAAGCATGGAGCATAAAATCCACTGATTTTCACAAATGAAGACCATAGGACACTGTCCCTTTAAGATATCACAATATTCTTTTAACCGCAGTCCAATGATGCTTAGTGGGCTGATGCATAAACTGGCAGACCTTATTGACAACAAGAACAATATTAGGTCTAGTTAAAGTAAGATACTGCAAGGCCCCAACAATACTTCGATAGTGTGTAGGATCGGAGAACGGATCTCCTGTAAACTGTGACAACTGTTGGTTTGGGGCAATAGGAGAAGAAACCGGATTCGCACTAGCGAGCTTAGCACGAGCTAAGAGATCCAAGATATACTTTTGTTGTGTGAGCACAAGACCATCTGGAACATCATGCACTTGAATGCCAAAGAAATAAGAGAGACACCCAAGATCTTTAAGGGCAAATTGCCGATGAAGCAAGGTAGTAATAGATGCAATAGTGACCGAGCAACTCCTAGTAAGTATGATATCGTCAACATAAACAAGTAGAATAAGCACCACAGAGGATCTCGAGTAGATAAAGAGAGAGGTATCTGATTTGGAGGATGAAAAACCCAGCTGCTGTAGAAAAGTGCTAAGACGTGAAAACCATGCCCGAGGTACCTGTTTCAAACCATATAACGCCTTGTCCAATTTGCACACATGAGTCGGACAAGAGGGATGAATGAAACCCGTTGGTTGTGTCATTTAACATCCTCATTAAGAAGCCCATGCAAAAAGGTATTATTTACATCAAGTTGACGCAACGACCACCCTCTAGAAACTATAAGAGAAAGAACAACACAAATGATAGTTGACTTGACAACCGGACTAAAAATTTTAGAATAATCCAAACCTTCATCTTGACTATATCCTTTAGCAATAAGATGCGCTTTATAGCGCTCAACTGTTCCATCTAGCTCTTAACCCGAAAGTCCTACTTGCAACCCACCACATTGGCTTGAGGAGGCTTCGGTACCAAGTGCCAAGTGCCAAGTGCCATTATGCATAAGTACATTATATTTTGAATTCATAGCAGTACGCCGATAAGGATATTTTTGAGCTTGAGACTAGGAAGTAGGTTCAAACTCATCAGGAAGTGTAGCCATAGTGGTGCCTGCTGTATAAGTAATATAGTCCGAAAAAGATTTCACAGTATGATTATTATCACGCAACCGCGTCGTCATAGGATGTTGAGAGGAACTAGGAAGTGAATTAGGTGCATGAGATTGATCATGAGCTATAGTGGAGACTGTGGGAACAACACCTAAGGAGCTAGAACTAGGACTGACAAAGGAGTTGGATGATAAAGAAATGCTAGACTATGAGGGAAGAGGAGGTTCACAATTCAGCGGTGTATTTACGAGTGAAACATTGGGAAAAGGCTGACTACGGGACCTTATAGAGGAGTCAGCAGGCACTGAAGAGGAATCGAAGACAGTTGGCGCATGGGTTTAGGATTGCGACTGGGATGAAGACAACTCATTATTAATTGGATGTTCATGATTGGTACAAGACGGAGTGGCAGACAAGAGAGAAGCACTGTTGGATGTGGACTGTTGCAGCTGTTGCGATTGAGAAGCACTTGAGGTAGCTGGTGGAATGACGTGACATAGCCTGTCACGAGAGGCAACAACAGGTTGCAAGGATCGAGGAAAAATAGAAAGAATGGGAGAAAGAGGAGAAGAAGGTAAGCTAGGCGCAGGGACTAATGATGGTGCATTAGAGGCAACGCGAAAAGTAAAAGAAGTCTTGTAAAAAATGATGTGACGAGATAAGTAGACACGCGTAATTGCTGGATCAAAACATTTATAGCTTTTGTATTCTTCACCGTAGCCAAGAAAAATACATGGGATAGATTTAAGACTCAACTTGTCTTTCTTGTAAGTCCTTAGATACATAAAACAACTATACCCAAAAGTTCGAAGTATGGAATAATCGGGTTGTTGACCATACAATATATAGATAAGAGATTTATTTTTAAGCACAGGAGTAGGGAGGTGATTTATGAGAAAGACGGTAGTTGTAAAAGCCTCAAGCCAAAATTGCTTAGGTGCCGAGGAATAAAACATTAAGGTTGTGTCCATTTTTGTAATATGGTGTATTTTACACTCAGCAACACCATTTACGATATCGAATGCCATTTTGAGCAATAAAGCAAGAAAGGGGATCTTTAATTAGTTCGGGAGTTCCATCACATTGAAAATGCTTTATTTTTGTAGAGAACAAATTTTTAACTAAAGCTTTGAAAGAAATAAAACAACACTATCATTTTTATTTTTCAAAGGATAAAATCATGTGTAACGGCTAAAATCGTCAATGAACAAAACAACATATCGAAAACCAGAACATGAATCAATAGGGGTTGGACCCCATACATCACAATGAAAAATCTCTAAAAGGGCGCGAGGCTTGCGACTACTAGAAGAGAACGGTAATTTGTGACTCTTGCCTAACATACAAGCAGTACAAATTTTATTAACTGAACTAAAATCAGAAAAATCTAAAGAGACTTGAGACTTGAGCGATGTGAGCCCACGTCTGGAGGGGTGACCAAGGCGGTTGTGCCAAACGTCAGTGGAAACACGAGATGCAGCAAATGCAATGGAGGAGCGCGACACGGACAAGGAAGGAACATGAATAGTATATAAGATGGAATCAACACTTCCATGGAGGAGATGGGTGCCTGTGTGGAGGTCCTTAACAACACATTTAGAAGAGAAAAATTAGAGTGAGACACTATTATCATGAGTGAATTTTGAAACAGATAACAAATTTTGAATAATTTTGGGAACATGCAGTATATCTTTTAGGGTATAGCTACAATTAGAATGAGAGAAATTAGAGGAACCAAAATTCTGAATGGAAAGAAGCTTACCATCCCCAATTACTACATGATCGGAGTCCGTGTAAGGATGTAGCTACTGAATCTGAGTGGGATTAGGAGTCATATGCGAAGTGGCACCGGAGTCGGGGATCCAAGGATTAGAGACAGAAGTCGGCAAGAAAGGTGAAAGAGAGCCTTGCTGATTATGATAACCTGCAAACTGGGACATAGGCAAAGTGTTATGTGATGGCGCATAGCGAAAACGACACCGAGATGCCGAATGCCCTTGTTTCTGGCAAATTTGACACTTGCCGCGATAACCACGGCCAGAGTTATAGATTGTTGCATCGGCTTGGAAGAGGAAAAAGATTGGTGAGGCTGTGAAGAAGCTTTAGAAGCAGACGCAGAGGATTTGGAGTTGACAATGGCAAGCATGGCTTGATTTGTAATTGCAGTGGACTGAAACTGTGAGACAAGAGCAGTAGTAGTGGTATCATCAACGGAAGTAGCAGAGGCGTCAAGAAGGACTTGTTGCTCATATGTGAGCAATTTGGCACGGAGCTGTGCAAAGGAAGGTGGCTTCTCTAAATTCTCGATGGAAGTGATAAACGGACGATACGATAGCGGTAGGCCATCCAAGGTGATAAGGACGAGATCAACGTCCGAAATTCGATCACCAATGGCACCAAGAGCAGATGAGACAAGGCGGATTTGTTGAAGGTACTCGAAAACAGAGAGATTGTTCTTTTTAATGTTCCGAAGCTGAGCATGAAGCAAAGAGCGATGAGCGAGAGACTGTTGAACAAAGGACTATTCGAGAGAGACCCACAAATCACGAGCCGAATCGAACTCCATGGCTTGGTGAACCAGGGATTCGGACAATGTGGCTGTGATGCAGGCCGTGAGAAAGCTGTCGAACCGTTGCCAATCATCCAGAGAAAAGGTGGAAACAGAATAGGTGGATAGAGTTGAGGATGCAGACGAAGAGGTAGCAGACTGAGAATCAGGCTTAAGACAAGTTCCATCCACAAACTGCAGAAGTCCATTAAACTTGAGAAAGGTTGTGAGCTGAGACTTCCACGTAATATAGTTGGTATTATCAAGATTAATAGTAATAAACGATTTGACATTATAATTAGAGATGGAAGAGGGAGATGGAGTGAAAAGAGCGGCAATTTATAGAGTGGAAGAGGCTGCAATTTGCGGAGTAGAGAAGGAAGACAGTGGTGATGAAGTTGCCATTGGTAAAATGCAAGCCGAATGAGGAAGAGACAAATGAAAAAAGAATAGAGTAGGCAGAAGCTAGATGAGGAAGGATAATCAGACGCTAGTACTGATACCATGAAAGGATTGAATAATGGTTTTATTCCTTGTATGTCTTGTTACACTGTGTACATCAATTTTATAGATACAGTAAACAAACGTAAGCTGATGAAGAAGATTACAACAGATACAAAATAACTACAACAACTCAAATTGAAATTTGAAAAGTTTCGTAACAGAAACAGATAATGTTATCGCTATCAGTACTTTTATATGGATATGGTAAAATCGGCTTGGTATTTTGGATTTTATCAATTTAGGCTGAATTTAACTTTTGATATGTATTCGGCTGTATTATGTGTATGGGCTCATTTTTTGGGAATTTATATGTACTTTGGTATGTATATGGTAAAATCAGTTTGATATTTTGGATTTTATCAATTTAGGCTAATTTTAGATTTTGATATATATTCAACTATATTTATGTGTATGGGCTCATTTTTTGGAAATGTATATGTATTTTCCTAATGGATATGATAAATTTGAAATTTTGATATGTGAAGAAAACAAGAAGTTCAAATATTGGTTTATGAAAAAGAGAATTTTAAATTTTGATATCCAAGGAAAACGAGAATTTTAAATTTTGATATGCGAATAAAGTAGGAAGTTCAAAGTTTGTTTTATGGAAAAAAAACAAAAAAATAAATTTTGATGTCCGAGGAAAGTGGGAATTTAAAATTTTAAGATGCGTTGAAAGCGGGAAGTTAAAATTTGTTTTATGAAAATAACAAAAGTTTTAAATTTTGTTATGCAAGGGAAGCGGGAATTTGAAATTCATATATTGAAAAAAGAAGAAATTTCAAATTTTGGTATATGAAAAAGGCGACATTTAAAATTTTCTAAAAGCCAAAAAATTAAAATTTTGAAAAAATTGAGAAGTAAGAAATTCAAATTTTGATTAAATGAATAAAGTCGGGACTCGAAAAAAAGAAGAAATAAAATCATCAAAATAAATATCTTCACCTAGGCGAATAAATTTTCGCCCAGGGTAAAACTCATTGACGAAAACAAATGGTGCTTCGCCCGCGTTAATAAATTCTTTGCAGACGAAGCTTACTGTCAAAACCACAATGGTTCTTCACCCGGGCGAATAAAGTTTCGCCCAAGGCAAAATCCACTAGAAAACATTATAAGAGCAAATAATTATGCATTAAATATTCATTAAAGTAAAAAACAATTATACATCTTTTAAGGAAAATATCTCAAACCTTCTTTTATATTTTGTTGAGGTTGGGAATCTCACAGTTGAGGATGGACTGCTACGCTTACCGAGCTGAACTTTCAAGTTGGTCTCCGAGCTCGACTTTCAAGTCGGTCTCCGAGTTGAACTTTCTAGTCGGCCGCTAAACCTGCACAAAGAAAGGAAAGGAAAATGCGGGGTGATGACTCGAATTTTCCTCTTGGGCGTGCGAATGATTAGTATGTCCGAGCTGACAAGGTAGCTGAGTGCAATAATGATGAGTTACCTAGAAATGAAGGGGTGGAGCTCTATTTATACTAAATTCGGACCTGACAGCATTTAATGCGGTGCATCTTTATGTCCCATCAGGGCAACTGGCACTGAGGTCGGGGTTTTTTAGGGTCGGGCCGAGGTCGGATCAGCATCCAGGTTAGACATTATCTGAAATGTGTTGGGCTTGGCTCGGATTAGCCCGCCTCAGCTCGGAGTGGGCATCATACCTCAGCTCGGGGTCCCCCTCGTCAATCTTCCTCCCCCCCCCAAGTCGAGATCGAGAGGGTGAGATCTAGATTTGAGAGTTGTTCCCGAGCTGGAGTTTCCCGACCCCGGCAGAGTGGGGATGGCCACGTTAACGGTGCATACCCTTCAGATGGCTGACACGTCACCTGGCAATTATGACAAGATGCGACGTTTGGGATTTCCGAGGCGGTTACCAGAGTTGCCTATAAATAGGGCCTTGACATCCGAGATTTATTTCACACTTTGCTTACTAAATTCGAAACTTTTAGGTCGGCAACTAGGGTGGTCGGACACTTTTAGCTCAAAAAATATCTTCTCGGGGTATTCAGCTCGGAATCCATTAGCTCGGAGCCAATTAGGTCAAAGACAATTAGATCGGGTCATCTTCGACAGCTAGAGCGGTAGGTACGTCCCGACTCCCTTTAGTTATTCCTACATATTTTTTAATTTGTAAACAGGATGGGGAAGTCGGAGTAGGAAGATTCCCAAGCGATGGAGGTTAGGTCCTATGAAGGGGATGAGAATCCGTCGAGCTCGGAGTCAACCTCAGATGGAGGCGGCGGTGATGGCAGCGAAAGTGCTTCTCAAGGATCAGCTCGAAAATCTGGGCTCAGGGAGAGCGATGATAATTGCCAAGTGATCGAGGTCAGACAAGTGCAAGAAGAAGCCGAGGCGGATCCTTTAGCCGACCTGGGAGACTTAGGAGATAGGGAAGATGCGGAGCCATTGAACCGGTTGGAGGGAGTTGAGATACCGGAGGAGTACTTAGCTGGAGCCTCTACGTCTGATTCGATCGATGCGGTCCCGGTCAGGGAGGTCCGACCTTGGAGCTCAGCAAAAGCCAGTGGTTCATCGGCTCAGGAGAAGAGGATAGAACAACTGTTTGTCTGTTATAGGCGCGAGCGCCATTCTATCGCTCAGATGGCTAACACCAGGTTAAGGGATTGGTCGGTAGACCAACATCACAAGCTGAAGGTTCCAGGTCGGAACGAGCCTGCCTGCTATCCTCCACCTGATCACTTCACTATCTATGACCTCGTCTTCGATGTCGTTTGGCTCCCACTTCCTGACTTCATCGCTGGCATTTTGAATTACTTTGAGCTTAGCCCAGGTTAGATGTCACCAAATGGGTAGGCCGTAATGGTGGCATTTTATGTGTTCTGCCTCGAGAGGAAAATAGAGCCGACCCTGCGTCGGTTTAGGCAGTTCTTTGTTTGCAAGCCCAACCCGAAGCAGCCAGGGTGGTTTCACTTCGCAGCTTGGGTTAGCAACGCCATATTCACCAAGTGGCACTCTTCCAACAAGGGCTGGCACAACGACTACTACTGGGTTGAGCCGGCCGTGAACCCGGGGTATAGAGTGGATTGGAATCTTTCATTGAAAAAGTCTGTGAATGACGACCCCAAGCTCTCAGAAGCCGAACTTGCCGAGGTTAGGGTGTTGAGACCCGAGCCGGGTATGCTGATTGATATTGACAGAGTCCTCAAGTGGGACAGAATTTGGAAATCCAGGTTATTCAAGAGAGAACCTGACCTGAGGATGGAGCATCCTCACTTACTTCCTGAGCCCGAGGAGAATGTAGAGTCCGACTCAGAAGAGGGTCAGTCTGCAGGACCAATGCCCGACCTCCCCGTCTTCTTATTTGCCGTTATTCCTTTTGATTTGCACTTGGCCATTCTTCACCTCTTTTTCATTTGTTTTTGTAGGCATGGTGGATACGGTCAAGCTCGCGTATGCCCAGAGGAGGAGAAAGACCGAGGCCAGCGGTGAAGTCTCAGCTCAGTTCGACTTGGGCTCCGTCCCTTCAAAGCAGAGGTAGCGGCCGAGGGGCCAAGTACGAGAGGTCGGTGCCTAGGTCTCTTCCAAGAGGACTTCGGAGTCATCCCTACCCAAGAGATCGACCTCGGGGGTTACGATCCCAGAATGTTCGGTGTCCCGTCCTGATACCAAGAAGCGGCCTCAGACCGAATATTCCGGGAAAGGAAAGGCCACGGAGGTGAGCCCTCTTGACAAGGGTTTCTTGGAGGCAGCCAAGGTCGCCCATGATCCCAAGCTGACAGAGGTCCCGGCCGAGCGGCTTTCTTTCGACTTGAGGACGGCCGCGGCGACGGTGAGTTAAGCTAAGTTACTTGTGCACAACTATGCCTTTCAGCTCGGCTAACTGCTTTTGTTGACCTTTTGTGTAGGCCGAATCTCATGCTCTGACCATACCTAGCCTCCTCACCAAGGTCCAAGCCCACTGTATTGAGCTCGAGCAACGATAGGCTGATACCTGAGCTGAACTAGATGCTCAAAGAGTGGAGGCCACAAAGAGGTACAAGGAGGACGCAGAGGAATCAAGTGGGTTGAAGGCGGAGCTCACAGCTAAGGAGAAAGAGCTTGAAACAAAGAAAGCCTGGCGTGAGGCTGCGGCCAAGGACATCAAGCGCTATAAGCAAGAGAGGCGCGAAGCTGAGGCGAAGCTGTGGGAGCTTGTAGATCGGGTCGGCCTCTAGGGAGAAAAGGCGGTGGAAGCCTTCAAGTCCAGCGATGCAGCTGTAGACTGGTTGGCCACGGAAGGTGGGGCAATGCCCAAGTATGCTGAGCTGGAGTACTACTTCCGAGGCCAAGTCGCAGCCCAGGAGCAAGCGAAGACCTTTCTCCCCGCTTCCAAGAATGATTACATCAAAATCTTAGAGGCTCCGCCGTCGGAGTTCTGGGAGATTCCTGAGCTACCCGCCGACCTGACATCTCAAGCCAATGAGGTGATTGACTTTGTCAAGAAGGGAATGGATCAGGTCGGGGATGAAACCGATGCTACCACCTCCGCTGTCCCTTCTAAATGAATTTTTGTAAACTCGCCCGGGTCGGGCTCTTGTAATCTCGCCCAAGTCGGGCTTTTTGTAATTTGTATTTCAATTATGATGAAATGAATATTTTGCATTTTATTCGAGTTCGTACTTGTGTACCTTTCTCTTCGCAAATTTTTCTTAAGTAAGTGGGGTTGGACCAATATAATGGACCATTCAAACTTAATTTAAATATAGAGAACCGAGCTGGACGCGATTAATGAATTTTCATCCTAATCCGAGCTGGTTAATCCGGATAACTATTCATCGTTGCCAACCTGGACTCGTCAGTCCGATTTAAAATTGGTCAAACTAATGTTGACAAATGTTGAGTTCAAATTTTAGACCCAAACTAATATACCGACCTGAAGCTGGCTAACACCGAGTTGGACCTTAATCCGAACTGGCAAAACTAATTAAATTGTTATTGATTATACTCGAGCTGGAACCTAGTCCGAGCTGGTTTACTTAATCATTAGCTTGTAATTAAGCGTGGCCACTGCGTTAATCCGAGTTGTTAGTAGCTTAGTAGCTGAGGCGTTGGGGCCCGGCTCGGGCTTTGCACTGGTTTACAAAATACATTGTATTGAAGTACTTGGGCCCAAGAGCCGATTACAAGTAATGTTTTGGCTTGGGGCCTTAACAAAAGATTTCAACTCGGGGGTTATTGCAAAAGATTGTGGCTCGAGGCCCTTACATTGTGATTCGGCTTGGGGCCGTAACAAGAGATTTTGGCTCGAGGCCATTGCAATGTATTTCGGCTCGACGGCCATTATAAGAGACTTCGGCTCGGGGCCTTTAGACAAAATATCTCTTCAGGTGCTTAGCGTGCCATGCATTTTTTAATTGCTTCCCGTATCTGTCGTGGAGGTAGAAGGTCCTAGGTCGGACTTCTTTCACGACTTCGTACGGTCCTTCCTAGGTTGGGGAGAGTTTATTACCCAAGCGTGGCAAAAAAATGGCCTTTCTGAGTACGAGGTCGCCAACCTTAATAGGCTTAGACTTGACCTGCTTGGCAAATGCTCTTTGCATGGCAGCTTTGCTTGCCAGCATTCTAATTTGAGTTTTAGCTTGGAGTTCTTCGGCGAAGTCGAGCTCTTCACGGATCCGGGTTCCGTTTATTTCTGGATCATGGTGGAGGGTTCTACTGGTCGGAGACCCGATCTCCACTGGCAGCACTGCTTGAGTACCAAAGGTCAACTCGAAGGGTGATTCTCCTGTTGTCGAGCTGGTGGTGGTCTGTTGAGCCCACAACACCTTGGGGAGAATCGATGCCCACTGGCCCTCTGCTTCCTCCAGCTTGGTTTTCAGGCCCTGCAAAATGATTTGGTTAATCCTTTCAACTTGGCCATTACTTTGAGGGTGAGCAATAGATGAGAATCTGAGGTCGATTCCAATCTCAGCACATTTGCCTCGAAAGTATGCACTGTTGAATTGCTTGCCGTGGTCAGTAATGATGACTTTTGGTACCCCAAATCGGCAAATGATGTTTTTCTATACAAAATCTCAACCTGTCTTTTCTGTTATTCTAGCAAAACCTTCAGCCTCGGGCCATTTGGTAAAGTAGTCTACAGCTACGAAGGCGTGCTTCTTTTGGCCAACACTGGTTGGCAATGGGCCGATGATATCTAGACCCCATTGATAGAATGGCCACGGGCTTATCATCACTGTCAGGTCCACTGAAGGCTTTCTTTGTATATTGGCGAACCTTTGGCAGGTGTCACACTTTTTTACATACTCTTTGGCATCTTGCTCCAAGGTGGACTAGAAATAGCCTTGCCTCAATGCCTTCCGAGCCAGAGCCTTGCCACCCAAGTGGTTTCCACATACCCCCTCATGAATCTTTCGGAGTACATAGTTTCCCTCCTCGGGCCCAACACACTTTAAGAGAGGCCAAGTATAGGCTCTCTTATAGAGTTCTCCGACAATTATGACAAACCTTGAGGCTTGTTTTATAAGTTTCCGAGCTGCTTTTTCATCCTCTGGGATCATACCCCATCCAAGTAGTCCACGATTGGTTTGGTCCAATCTGGGCTTATATTGAGCTCGGCTACGGCTTACACCCTTAACTGAATACTCGGTTCGAATACTTCTTGCACATGGACCAGGGCAGGTCGGCTCTCGCCCAAGACCAACCTGGATAGGGCGTCAGCCTTCATATTCTCTTCCCTCAGAATGTGCAGTATCGTGAACCTTTTGAGCCCTGAGGTCAAATCCTTGACTCTGTTGAGGTAGGCCAGCATAGTACTGTCCTTGGCTTCAAACTCTCCCGATATCTGACTAGAAACCAATTGAGAGTCAGAGCTCAGGTCGACTGTTTGTGCCCCGAGCTGAGTTGTAATTTTCAGTTCTGCGACCACTACTTGGTACTCAGCTTCATTGTTGGACGCCGAAAAGGCAAACTTGAGGGAGTATTGGTGCTCATGCTGGGTCGGGTCGAGGATGACCACTTCGGCTCTACTTCCAGACTTCCCTGAGGCCCCATCTACATGGACCTTCCACACATCCTCCGGGTCATGCTTGGCTCGGCCAGTGCACTCAACCACAAAGTCTGCAATGGCTTGGGCTTTGATAGCTATTCTAGACTGGTAGGTGATGTCAAATTGACTCAACTCAACTGCCCATTTCAGCAGCCTGCTCGACGCCTCCGACTTGTACATGATGGACTTGAGTGGGGCATTCGTCATGACCTTAACTGGATGAGCATCAAAGTATGGCTTCAGCTTTCTTGCGGCCGTGATGAACTCGAGGGCGAGTTTTTCCAAGGAGAAGTACCTCACCTCGGCCCATTGCAAGGTTTTACTGACATAATAGACCGACTTCTGCTCCTTCCCTTCTTCGCGGACCAGTGCTGCCGCCATTGATGTTCCTGAGCATGCTAAGTATAATACTAACTCCTTCCCCACCTCAGGTCGGGATAGTAGGGGTGGCAAAGATAGATACCTTTTCAGCTCTTGGAAGGCGTTCTGGCATTCTGTAGTCCATTCGAAGTTCTTAGGAATCCTTAATATTTTGAACAGGGGAGCACATCTGTCAGCCGACCTGGACATGAATCTGCTTAGCGCCGTGACCTTGCCTGCTAACACTTGGACGTCTTTCACGCAGATCGGCGGTGCCAGTTCAAGTATCGCTTGAACCTTATCCGGGTTGGCTTTTATTCTACGGGCTGTGACCATGAAGCCCAGAAACTTTCCTGCCTTTACGCCGAATGCCCACTTTTTCAGGTTCAGTTTTATCCCAAAGTGCTCCATTACTGTGAAGGCTTCAGCCAGGTCGGCTACATAGTCTTCTTCCCTCCTGCTCTTGACCAACATATCATCTACATAGATCTTCATATTTCGGCCAATCTGATTTTTGAAAACCTTGTTCACCATCCGAGTGTAGGTAGCTCCAGTATTCTTGAGGCCAAAAGGCATGACCTCATAGTAGTAGAGACCTTTATCGGTGGTGAAGGCAGTCTTCTCTTTATCTTTGGGAGCCATCTTGATCTGGTTATAGCCTTTGAAAGCATCCATGAAAGAGAGTAGCTCAAACCCGGAGGTGGCGTCTACCATCTAATCAATCCGAGGTAGAAAAAAGCAGTTCTTAGGGCAGGCTTTATTGAGGTCGGTGAAGTCAATACACAGTCTTCATCCACTTGAGGACTTGGTCACCAGCACTACGTTGGATAACCAGGTTAGGTATTGGATTTTCTTTATGTGGCCGGCGTCTACCAACTTGTCCACCTCTTCTGCTATGATTTGTTGCTTATTATAATGAAAGTGCCTGCTCTTCTACTTTACCAGATAGTGATTTGGGTCGGTATTTAGGTGATGCTCAATCACTTCCGGGTCAATACCTATCATGTCAGAGGTAGACCATGCAAATATATGTTCGCTTTTCAGAAGAAACTGGCTTATACCTTTCTTGAGGTTGTCAGGGAGTTCACTCCCAATCTTCGCTCTCTTTGTTTCATCAGAGAGCTCCACCTCTTGAAGGTCTTCAGTTGGGCTTCCTCTCTTAGCATCCCTCTTCTCCTCGGGCAAATCTGGTCCCCAACCAACCTGATATTTGGGTCGGATGGAGTTTTCATAACATTCCCGAGCTGAGAGCTGGGCTCCGTGAATGGTGGCCGTGCCGGTCGGGGTCAGGAATTTCAGGCCTGGTGGTAAGTTGAAGGGACAACCCTGAAATGGTTGAGCGCCACCCGTCCTAAAATTCCATTGTAAGTAGAATTGCAATCCATCATATGAAGTTGGCTTGCATCGAAACCCACTTGTCTCCTTCGAC
The DNA here is from genome assembly GCA_037974665.1 of Ehretia macrophylla. Lineage (NCBI taxonomy): Eukaryota > Viridiplantae > Streptophyta > Magnoliopsida > Boraginales > Ehretiaceae > Ehretia > Ehretia macrophylla. Next base: position 11,069,162 of record CM075782.1, read on the forward strand.
TCGGTGGGCTTGTCCAGTGAAACTAGCTAAAGTGCCCCTCAATGGCCTGAGTCGGCTCTTGTCCAACCCCATTTGCTCAAATGCCTTCAAGAATAGGACTTCTGTCGAGCTCCCGGTATCCACCATCAGCCTCTTTACGGTAAAGTTGGCTATTTCAGCGCTGATCACTAGTGGGTCGTCATGGGGCAATATTACACCCTCTAAGTCTTTTAAGGAGAAGGTGAGCTCCTCCATCTCCAGGGCCGAACCCCGCACCGGTCTATACTCCCTCCCAGCGCGAACATAACCCTTCCTACCAGCCGAGGTCTCCCCACCCGACGCCAATCCTCCTGTGATGGTCTCGATCACAGCTAAACGTCCGCCCCCAGCCTGGCGCTTGGGTGGACTTCTCTCCCTATCTCTCTGATCGTGATTCCGTGTCGGCTGTTGATTTACGTACCTCCCGAGGTGACCTCGGGCTATTATTCCTTCGATCTCCTGTTTCAAGTCTTTACACTCCTCGATGGTATGGTCTTAGTCCATATGATAGTGGCAATACTTAGTCCTATTGCGCATATTAGGTCAGCCTTTTATCCTTGGAGTTGGAGGCAGGTGGTTCTGGTGCTAGATCTCTATCAAGATCTGCTCCCTTGTGGCGTTAAGGGGAGTGAACATAGTGAACCAGGGGTTCTACTTCGGCTGATAAGGCTGCTTGCCTCGATCATTTTGGACTTTACCCCCAGGTTGGGCTAGGGAAGTCTCTCCCTTCTTGCCGGTTTCCTTCTCCTTGCCATCATCCCTCTTCGCCTGATAGATCTCTTCTTAGTGTATGTACCCTTCTGCTCGTACCATCAGCTCGGCTACAGTATCCATAGGGTCGATGGCCAAGGAAGATGTAAGGGGTCTCGACCTGAGCCCACTCTGGTAAGCCATCAATGCCATAGAGTCCTCTAGGTTGGGGATCCGGAGGGACTCTTCATTGAATCTAGCTGTGTAAGCCCTCAAACTTTTCCCTCTATGCTGTTTCACCAACAACAATGTAGAAGTATGGCGGGTGGCGCGTCGGCTTTTGGCGAAGCGGGACAGGAAAGCCTCAGCCTGCTGATGAAAACTTGCAATAGATCCGGGATGAAGTTTTTAGAACCAGTCCAAGGCATTGCCAACCAGGGTGGTCGGGAATGTTTTCGTCTTCATAAGGTTGGACATATCATGCAAGGTCATGTGGTGGTCAAAGTTGAGCAAGTGGTTGGCTGGGTCGTTGTCCCCATTATAGACTGTCAGGTTGGGCATCCAATTGCCGGTGGGTAGTGATGTAGCTAGTACCTCGGTTGATAGTGGGCTTACACCGAGCTGGTTAATAATTTTGACTATAGCAGCTGCGGTCTTGGCCTGCTCGGGGTCGGCTTGAGCTGCCCTTTTACCTCTTGCCTCCTCGGGTCCTACCACTGGCTCTAGGAAGCCCTCTTCATCTTGCGCTCGGGTTTGCCATGGGGCTAGAATACAGAACTGTGAACGCGCGGGCCGCGGCATAGCTGCTTGTGGAACTGGGTGCTTCGTTGCTAACCGGGCTACCTGCTCCTTTAGTTCCTAAAACATCCTGAACATCATCCTCATCTCTGGTGATAGGCTGGAGTTGAGGTCTCCATCTGTCGTGGGGTTGGTTTGGGTGACTAAGTGTATACGTTGGCTCGTTCCAATGTCGGCTTGGGTTGGGTTTTGGCTAGGCACATGCGTGGTTTCGAGGTCCCCATCCGGGTTGGGCAAATCCTCTACCGCTGTGCTGTGGCTTCTCGTTTATACCATGATGGTTTCTCAATGAGTGGTGAGAAGAGTGATAGAAAGAACTCGTTCCCACAGACGGTGCCAAACTGTCGAAGTTAAGAATCTCATAGTTGAGGATGGACTGCTTTGCTTGCCGAGCTGAACTTTCTAGTTGGCCTCCGAGCTCGACTTTCAGGTCGGCCTCCGAGTTGAACTTTCTGGTTGACTGCTAAACCTGCACAAGGAAAGGAAAGGAAAAGGCGGGGTGATAACCTGGATTTTTCTCTCGAGCGTGCGAATGATTAGTATGTCCGAGCTAGCAAGGTAGCTGAGTGCAATAATGACGAGTTACCCAGAAATGAAGGGGTGGAGCTCTATTTATACTAAATTCGGACCTCACAGCATTTAATGCGGTGCAGCTTTATGTCCCATCAAAGCTTTATGTCCCATCAGTCAGTTGGCACTGAGGTCGGGGTTTTTTAGGGTCGGGCCGAGGTCGGATCAGCATCTAGGTTGGGCATTAGCTGAAATATGTTGGGCTTGGCTCGGATTAGCCTGCCTCAGCTTAGAGTGGGCATCATACCTCAGCTCAGGATCCCCCTCATCACATTTCATACCCTATTTTCTAAAATCCATTTCTATACACCATACCCTATACCCGAACCCACCCCTCAGATCTCGCTCTCTTTGTAGCGACACTAAGCCTTGCATATTCTCTATCCATGTAAGCGTGTGTTTTTATATAATGTAGATGTGTATGATATGGTTTTATTTGTGTATAATACTATATATATATATATGTATGTATATAATGTAGATGTGTGTGATAGGGTTTTAAAGTAGATCTGATTGTTGCAATATATATACAATACATATACATTTATAACTAATATAGATGTTTGTGTGTAAATATACATATATCTTCGACTCCCCTTTTCTCTAAATTCAGATCAAATTATTTTATTATTTTTGTTTCGTGTTTGTTTAGTTGATTGTGAACGAGCTTCAGTTGGGGATGCAAACCCTACCTGCGAATAAAAGTCTATTTGTTGTTCATATTGCCAGTATAACTAAAGTCATTGGGTTGCCTTCACGACTTTATTATTCGCATCTTCATAGCCCAATTTGCTCGAATGTTAGAAGATATTACGTATTTGAACATGACTTCTAACTTCTAAGGGTTTTAGTTTTTTTTTGTTGGGTTTCAATTTTAAGGTTTAGTAGATATGCAAATATTGGTTGGTTTGGACAAGGTTAAAAAATGGACCTATTACTCAGATGACTAATACTTAGCTTACTGGATTGATTATCCATTACACGCCAGACCAAAAGAAAAATTAATGTAAAAAAAATTGTTGCTTTTGTGTTTAACACTTGCACTTCTGAGAATGCCTATGCTATGTTGTAGCTTTAATTACATTGAGTACGCATGTAGGTCATTTTCCTTGGTTTGGTATGCCATCACATGTAATTTCTGATTGTGATGTTTTTAACTCTTTGATCTATTGTGTTCAAAAGTTTCATCCTTTGCTTGGAACAATATAATGTTTGCTAGTCTTGGTGTCTATCCTACATTCGTGTTACTAAAATTTCATTGATTTGTGTTACCTATTTCTAACACTTCACTCTCTGGAAGAGATTGGCCCTTCCTTGAGTCAGTCTAGTCCCTGAGTCACTTTTAGCAGTTCTTAATTTGCAATTTTCTTCATTGATAGAGATGAAGGTGGTATGTGTTTTAGAAGTGGTTATGACTTACTTCTCTTTAGTTTTCTATTTTGTTTTCGAGATGAGTGATTTTACACTATATAACTTCGAAGCCAATCGAAGAACACTTGTAAAGTGTAAACGCAACAAATATGAAAGATACCCGCCACGAGTACCTGTCACCCTTGAGGACATATATACACGATTGGAACAGATTGGAGGTGACGTGAACGAATTAGTGTCATGTGTGAGTCGACTTGAAGAAGAACAGAGGGTTGGATTTGCAAGCATTACATCACGTTTAGATGCTCTATCAACATCTCTATTAGGCGAATAGACCATTCTAGACCCATAGTCTTTTCCAAGTTATACGTTTAAAACTTTTGGCATTTAATTTATTTAAATGGAGATATTTGTTATGTAATATCATAGGTAACTTGTGTTAAATTTGGGTACCTTGAACTTGTATTAGCATTGACAAACTTGTATTAGTTCTTGAAGATTTTTTGGAACTCTTGTTTATGACGGCTTAAAGTTGTAAATTTTTTGTCTTTATAGTTTTTTTGTTCATTAGTTAATGTATGTTACCTTCATCTTGTGTTAGCACTTATAGTGACGAAACCAAATGGTGTTTCGCTCGGGCAAATAAATTTTTGCCAGGGTAAAGCTCACTGTCCAAACTAAAACGGTGTTTCGCCTGAGCGAATAAATTTTTGCCCAAGGCAAAACTCACTGTCAACCCAAAATGGTGCTTTGCTCGGGTGAATAAATTTTTGCCCTGGGCAAAACTCACTGTCAAACCAAAATAGTGCTTTGCCTGGGCGAATAAATTTTTGCCAAAGGCGAAGCTCACTGTCAAATCAAAAAATAAATAAATAAATAAATAAATAAAAAAAATATATATATATATATACACATACACACATATATTCGCCTTTTGAAGCATAATAACAAAAAAACTATGTTGCTAACATCATAACAATGCAAGGTCGATTGTTCACAAATGACAAAAAAGTATCCAAAACTACAATGCAAATATCATGGTCATCCTATGAAATGTGATGCATAATTACCATCTAGAACAATCAAGTATCCAAAATATACAATCGAACAACTATTTCCAGAAATTATAGTGCTCCATGTAATTAGAAAAGAATCATATGACACTCCGAGATGGATCACACTCATTAAACTTGTGTCTCCACAATTGGATTGCCAATTGTTTGCGTTCAAACTCTGATTGCTTGGCAGACAAGTACTTCATTGCATCAATAAACAAATGTAAAAACCACAATCCCAACAATTGTCTTGAGTTGGAACCCATTTAGGTATATGAAATAGGTATGCCGTTATATTTGGCATGTTGGGGTATACATCCCCACCAAGCTCCGTCAAGAGGATGTCCAATTAGTGTAACTAAATTGAGGCAAATTGTTAGTATACATCATATGTTATATAATAATATGCAAAAAATAAATTCGAAGTACTTTACAAAACGCATGACTTCTGCATTTATGACCTTCTCCGATCTTCTTGTGAAATTGGAATCACAAATATTCACTAATTGAGATACAAAGTCAATGTATGACGATCCGATCCCTCGTAGAATCAAGTCTTGATATAACAACCCGATCCAATCCTCAAGGCAAGATACAAGAAAAAACGGACGGAGTTTTCCTTGTACTTAGGCCAGACCAAACCTGGTCAATCAAGCTCAACAACATACAACAATACAATTGTGACGCCCCAGCCCGACCCTACCTAAGACCAAGTCAGGACGCATCAGGACGCGTCGGGACATGAGCATCATAACGTTTGACACTTGGCACTTTTGACAATTTAACCTATACCACACTTCATTTAACAACAATATAATCAAATAATACATCCACTGGTGATTACACATACATCAAACTTTACAAATTCACTTGGCCAAGCTACCTAAACAAGGACATAAAGGTACACGAGTTCAAAATAGACTACCAAGCTTAGCATTAAATACTTGGCCAAACTTATATGCCATATACAACAAAATCCATCCAACTACTAACTTTAAAGTAAGGCATTCATATTACTTATTTACATGGATTCAAAAGTCTCTCAACTTCCAACATAAAGTAAACAACTTGGACTTAATACACTTTACATATTTGAAATAAAGTTTCTAAAACAACACAATCTATAAGGCTCCAAAGCAATAGCCAACAGACAAGACAAGTAAAGCCATCACTTTAATCACTTCGAGGCATGATCTTGGCTACACCTATATTGTGGTCATGAAATGGAGCGAGTTTCGACAAACTCAGTGAGAGGGAAACAAAGGAAGGTTTTGAAAACATTTTTTTTTTCCTTTGAAAACGTACACTTAAACTATATACATTCAATGAGCAATTATCATGCATTTGAGACAATATATAAACATTCAAAAAGAATACACTTGCCACTTGTTGATGTCGTTCACTTTACCATCATCATCACACTCAACCAATTCATTTTCACTACACTGATACATTCCGGAAGTACCGAACCCTAGACCCACACCCCATGACACGCTCCGTCCATAAGGATATGGGATAGAACATGGTGACGTTACCATGCCTCATAGTACCCACACTCTATGAACATTCTCCATACTCTATCCATATGGGATAGGGGATAAGTCATGGTAGACATGGTATTGTCTGGCAAGCCCGATGCTGCCCAGATCAACATGAGCTACCATGCCTCACAACATTTATATAACATTTCAACACTTAGCACTTTAACAATTAACATGCATTTGAACAATTCAACACTTTAACATTGTAACACTTAGTAATTCAACACTTAAATATCACTTGGAACACATTGGTTAGATGACAAAATAGGTCATCTAGCCTCAAGCATGCACTTCCAAACATTAACTGACTCCGACCACACTTAAAAACATTTCAAACTTTAGTAATACCTTTCACCCACAACAATTGAAATAACATTAATTCAACCTCTAATAACACTTATCCAACCTCTCCCACAATTAATCAACCATACAACAACCAAACTACCACTTAACGATTAATTAACATAACATACACTTCATATTTTAACTAATTTCCAACCACAATAGACACCATACTTGTGCAAAGCTACAAACTCAACAAATACAATTCAACAACACTAGACTCGACTTAGCAATATTTACATCAACGTTTCTCAACATTACACACAATTAAACAACTAAACCACACTCATACTACCACTTAACCAGTGTTTAAAAAGGCGTAAAAAAGGTGCGCCTAGAGGCGAGGCACACCATCAGCGCCTTAACAAGCTAAGGCAAGGCGTTTTGATCAAGGCGCACAAGGGCACGCCTTTCTGCGCCTTTGTAAAACATTTTATTTCTACCAATATTTTTTTTAGTATGTGTGTAAAGTACTATATTACCCTTGAATTTTAGATATTTCAAAGAAACCCTAAAAGAAGAAAAAGAAGACAAAAAGAGGAAGGACAGATCTGATCTCTGCAGCAAACAAAAAAAAAGACAAAGAAGACTGAAGAAGAACTGAGAACGACAACTTAGGTACGATCTATCTCTCTTCTTCTCTCCTCTTTCTTCTCCTTCTCTCATCTCTTTTCTTTTTCTCGCCTCTCTCTTCCCTTTCTTTTCTTTCAATCAAATCTCGATCTCTCTGTCCTTTTTTTTTCTTTTTGCTGGGTACTGCCCTTAGTGGGTACCATCATCTCTGTTGTTGTCTTCTCTTTTTTTTTATGGGTAGTGCGGTAGTGGCATTATTTCCCTTTGTTTTTTTTTTTTTTGGTGGTCCAACGATAATGCTTCCCTTTTGACAGGCAGTGCTGGACAGTGCATGCTTTTCTGTTTTTTATTGCTGCTTTTTTTTTTGTCACCCCACATACTGGCTAGTTGGCCTTTTGTCTTTTTCTTTACTTTGAATTATTATATGCATTGTTAGGCTAGCTAATGTAACAGATTATTGTATTTTATCTCAAAATTATATTGAAATTATAAACTATGTACTTTTATAGATTATAAAACTTGAATAATGGAAAACAATGATGGGAATGCCGTTACTAATGTTGATAATAATGAGAAGAATAGCGATACTGGCTGGAAATATGGCTATTTAGGTAATCCTAAAAATAAAAATGATGGGCTTGCAAATATTGTATGATAGTGACAAAAGGAGGAAGTTTTAGATTGAAGAAGCATTTTGTTGGGGGATATAGGGACATAAAGCAGTGCAAAAAATGTCCTGAACATGTTAGGGAGGAAATCAAACAGTTCATGGAGAGTAAAAAGAAACAAAAAGAGCAATTGAACTTGTTGTCTGATTACAATAATTTTTTAGAAGATGATGAATAAGATGAGTTCTTAATGAGTATGTCAGATCGTAAAGGGAAAATGCTAGTCAATCCCAATCAAATTACTGCCTACAACTCAAAAAGCAAAAAATTGAGACAAGTTGGTCCAATGGATTCCTTTGCTAAGCCAAAACCATCTACAAATGTTGGAAAGGGTGCACAAGTAACAATTAATCAAACCTATAAGAAAGAACAGAGAGAAAAGGCATTTGCTTATTTGGCTCGATGGATGCATGATGCAGGTATTTCATTCAATACTGTCACTTATCCTAGCTTCAAAGTTGCACTAAATTCTATTGCTAGAGCTGGAATAGGAATGAAGCCACCAAGTGCTTATCAAAGAAGAGTGTCTTTCCTACGAAAAGAAGTACAAAACACTAATGATTTGATGAAAAGCCACATAGAGGAATGGGCAAGAAATGGATGTTCTATTATGTCATATGGATGGTCTAATCGATGTCATAAGCCAGTGATTAACTTCTTGGTGAATTGTTCAAAATGAAGTATGTTCATGGAGTCAGTTGATACATCTTCTTATACAAAGACTGGAGAGAAGTTGTTTGAGCTACTTAGCAAAATTGTGCAAAAAGTTAGAGAATCCAATGTTGTGCAAGTCATAACAGATAATGGAAGTAATTTTATTACAGCTGGCAAGAGAAGTTCTATTAGTATAAATCATATGTTCTTAGTTCTTACTACTTTTGTATTTTAAAGTATTAATCTCTTGACTTTTATGGTTTAGGTAAATTCTTGGAAGCAAGATTCTCACATTTGTATTGGACACCATGTGCTGCACATTGCATTGATTTGATGCTTGAAGATATTGGAAAGATTGCCTCGATCAATAGGGTAATTAAGAGGCCAATTCAAATGAATAGTTTTATTTATCAAAGGCCGAGTCTTTTAAACTTGATGAGGCGCTTTACTGGACAAAGAAACTTGTTGCGGCCAGCCAAAACTAGATTTGCAACTTCTTTTATCACTTAGTCTTCGATACATAAGCAACGAGATAGCTTAAAAAAGCTTTTTACATCCCAGGAATGGGTGACTAGTCGATGGGCAAAAGAACCTGGGGGGGAAGAGAGCACATCAAACTGTTTTAATGCCATCTTTTTGGAATGGGGTGGTTTATGCTCTCAAGTTAAGTGGTCCTTTAGTTCGTGTTCTCAGATTAGTTGATGGAGAGAAAAAACCATCTATGGGGTACATATATGAAGCTATGGATCGAGCTAAAAGCCACTGCTGCTTCATTTGTTGAAAATGAAGACAAGTATTCAGAAACATTTGAAATAATTGACAAGAGATGGGAATGCCAACTCCTTCATCCTTTGCATGCAATTGGGCATTACCTGAATCCAGAATTTTTTTTGATAATCCCGATATTGAGCAGTATGAAGAAGTGATGAAAGGTTTATATGCATGCATAGAGAGGTTGGTTCCAGAGTTAGAGAAGTAAGACAAGATCACAGATGAGTTGCCAAACTATAGAAGAGCTGAAAATTTGTTTGAAAACTCGATGGCTATTAGGCATAGGAAGACTAAAGCACCAGGTAAATTTTTTCAACTTAATTGTTTATTTTGTTTATCAATATTTCATTGAATATCAAACTAATAGTAGTTGTTTTCCACTGGTTAACTTAAGCTGAATGGTGGGCTGCTTATGGAGCTTCTATTCCCAATTTGTAAAAAAATTGCCATAAAAATTCTAAACCTTACATGCAGTGCATCAGGGTGTAAAAGAAATTAGAGTGTCTTTGAATAGATTCACAGCAAAAAAAGGAACAGGCTTGCACACTCCCATTTGAACGATTTGGTGTATGTCAAGTACAATCAAGCATTGGTTGAAAGATACAAGATGCGTGACAATATTGATCCTATATCTTTGAAAGACATTGATGATAGTAATGAATGGTTAACTGGGAAAATTGAAGAAGATTGTACGGAGGATGATTTAATGTTTGAGGATGATGAAGATGGAGGTTTAAATTTGGGACAAGTTGCTAGTACTTCTGGAGTTGATGAAGAAAGATTTAATTTTAGATCAAGATGGAGTAAGAAATCAGGTTCAACCTCTAGCTCTCGAAGACAGCCCTTACATGAAGATATAGAGGAAGAAGATGATGATGAAGGCTACCAATCATTTGATGGGGAGGATGATGATGGAGTTGTTGCTTCTTTCCAAGAGGAAGATGATGATTATATTTGAAATAGTATCCTTTGTCTTTTAGTACTTAGTATTACATAGCATATTAGTAACCAAATATGATTGACTTATACTTATTTTGATGTGATGGAAGAGAATGACATAGATATCATGCATTTTTTGTGGATTTTATGATACTTAGATGATACTAGTGATATATAATGTAATACTTTTTTATGAATATATATATATCTTTTAGATATTTTTTAGTTAAAGTATTATCTAATTAAAACTTTTATTTTAGTATCTTACATAATTTTTTTGATTTCATAGCTTATTTTTCATAGTATAAGAAATGCGCCTTACTTCGCTAAGGCGCGCGCCTTTGCCTTGCGCCTTGCTCCTAAGCATTAGGACCCCATATCGCGTTAGTGTGCCTTACGTTTTTTTATACACTGCACTTAACAACTAATTAACATAGCATACACTTAAAACACCATTGAGACAACCCGAAAGCCCCCAAACATGTGACCAACCAGTCGGCCATCACCCCTCAAACTCCTACAATTCAAGCCATTATGCAATGTTAGACAACTACACAACATATATAGACCTCAATGGCATGTTGTACAACTAGTTTCCACTCAATTCTAGCCATTTAACACTTTGTACAACACTTAAAGTCTATCTACAACAAGTCATAATTCACTCTAACTAAAATTCAATTAAAGTGTACTAAATAACCTATCTAGCATGGATCATAAACATATATAAGCATATATAACATATATAAGCAATTATATAACAAATAACTTAACTTTAAAACTCAATTTTGTAAAAAGTCCCTCACCTTTTTCGCTTTAAAATGCTAAAAACGATAAGTAGATACGTAGAACAAGGTAAGACGAGTTCCAATATGCAAGCTTAGGCCCTAGCTCCTTCTCCTTTACCTTCAATTTTCTTAAAATGCAAGATTTTTAATATTCACCGAACCCTTGAAGCTCACGGCTGAACTTGAGTTTTCTTGTGCAATTTTTGGCTATTTTGTGAGTGTATGGTGTTAAGTAGAAGTCAACTAAGGTCAAAGCAAGAGATAGGTTAGTGGGATTTCACTATTTAGATTAGGATGTTATTTTTAAAGTGCCAAAAGACTTAAGTTAACCTTCTAGTTTGCTTCTAATTTCAATTATACCAAGTCAAGAGTTAATTTAATTGTGGTAGACTAATTATCTAAGCGTATAAAGACTAGTTTGGTCAAACTAGGTAAAAGGTCATCTAAATGCGACTAAATGATCCTTAAATACACATTTCACATAATGTCATTTAGTAAATCACATATATTAATTCAAATAACATATAAAGCAAGTGAAATCACATAATTCGAGACTCGGATCTCACACAATGTGACACAACAACCAATGATTTTTCTCAAAGTTCATTGGTACAAATATCTATAAGGCAAATAAAATTGAACTCAACTTTTTCAAATATATGACAAACAACAAGCACATATTTTAACAAATGCATATTTCAAAAGAACAAATCCTCATTACTAATAAGATACCTCCTTGCAATGAACTAGTTCTCCAGAGTATTTTTCACCACCATAGTAACTACCCTTTAATTTTCTTGCACTAGACGAATGTGTACCAAGCATTGTTGCTACAAGCAATCACATTAAAATGTAAGAAATTAGGCATGTTTATATAATGAATAAATTTACTACTAATTCATATATAAGATAGATTATTATACCACAAAATTCACAACCCAATTCTAAATACCAATAACACCGTTGGTAGGTACCATTTAGGCATTTTATTATCTTTTTCACAAGTTTTGATTATCAATTTCCATACCAATGTATCAATTATCTAAAAATCATATATTAAAAAGGTTAATTATCCACAATAGTACTTAGGTGCAACTTGCTTGAAATTTTACTTAAACTTTTCATAGGACAACTCACGTTTCCTGATAAACATTTCATTGGTTGTAGTTCACACATTTGTCTCCTTGTTATATGCACTATTTTGCTACTTTCAACTATTTCCCTGCAGCAATTAATAGTACTCATTAGAATGTAATATAGACCAAATGTAATAAATGAACTATAAGATCATTTAACTCATTGGGGATCTTCGGATGAAGAAAATAAGAATAATGCCAACTCACGATCATCAATCATAAACACCAAACCCCTATCGAACAGTATCTCCATCTCTTGATTTGGTTCCAAGATCTCCTCTATCTTAATAGACAAATAAATTACTTGATCACTAGCATCAAGCTTTGGTGTCGGGCAACTACCATCAAATTCTTCAAACAATCACCTACGAGGAGCAACACTCAAATTTATGGGCTCAACATTCCTGTTAAGAGGAAGAGAGTTTTTCAAGATAGAATTATTATTCTGAGCTTGCAGTTGTGAGGGAACTTCCAATTGTATCTTTGCCATTAAGGTATCCCATATCTTCTTCCCTAAATTGGTGAATTTTTCATACAAATGATGTTCCTGATCCCCAAAGGATGCGCAACTTGCTGCCTTTTGTTCTCCAACATGATTATATTCCTCACTTTGTTCCTTCATCTCATCTCTAACTCCCTCATCATTAGGCCTACCTTTTAAGGCAAGTTCATCATGGTTACTATCATCATCATTGACATAGGTAGTTTTATCTGCTTGATTAAGCAAAAGCTACTCCAACTTTTTAAACTTTTCCACAACATAATTTGTCAAATTGTCCAAAGTTCGTGTTCACCTTAAATATTTATTCTTTCATCTCATCAACCTTCATCTCGATGATTGACAATCTAAGATTAGAGTCAGATGTCTGCTCCTATACAACACATAAAAATTGCATATTGTCATACCCACCAAGATTTTTGAATTTATGTAATCTCTTTATTTGTCCAAAACCTTACCCATGGGTTTTCATCATGAACCGGGTCTTGCTTATCAACCGGATTGAAATCTTCAAAAAGAGTACCTGCAATGAGGAAAATAAAAATTTGATAAATAGCTTGATTCGGAATAGATAAAAGATCTTCAATGATATTAAATTACTTACCATCAACAAGAAGAGACAACCACCAACATATTTAAATCTCAAACATCTTGACTATTCAATGGCCTTTGACAAGGAGTTTAGCATAAACTCTACCCCAATTGAAGCTTGTAATAACATCTACATTCTTCACAGAATGCAACAATTGTTTCTTTACAACAAAATCACTTATGGGAGCCAGTAAGTGTCCTATGATATACATGTAGTACATAGCCTTGAAATCAACCCCACAACTTCTACATGCTATCATCTTCTCGTGCAAATCGCCTAGCGAAATTAAAGAATCATGAGGTTCAAACTTCTTACGTAATTCAGCTACGTCCTTACTAGGACCCTTGCAAGGTATAAATGATACTTTATCTGGTAATCCAAATATTTTTTCAACATGAATGGGCTTGACTTTCAATTTGTGGCCATGAATCTCTAAAGTATTGGTCATTGGATCAAATCTATCCATTAGCCATTTGCCTAATGAATGTTTTAACACTTTGCATTGAATATTTAGCAATGACCCAAATCCAATATCATAAATGGCCCATTTTTGTTCCTCAATTAACTTGTTATGTAGCTCCATAACCTTAAATAAAAATAGGTGTGTATGTACTGTATCCTATAATAACATATTGGATTTTATTACCAGATAACTAAAGAATAACAACCATGAACTTTTTTGAAATTTACATACCTTAACATGCCTTATAAGCCTTTTATTCTTTGTATTTTTTAGAACTTTGCTTAAACATAACCTCATATTTTTGTTTTTCCTCTGGGAGGAGCTTATGCCACTCCTACTTGTCCTTTGTACCTACATTGAAAATTTGTTTCGTATGAGGTTCTCTTGTTTTAAGTTATTCATGTCTCACCTTCCTGCAAACATATTATACATTTTAAATAAATGTTCTATATCATAAGGAACACATAAATGTGCATAATATACATCACTTACAAGAAAAACCTATAAGTTGATATCGGTCCTTTCACAATTTTGGTATTACTTGTTGATGTTCTCTTCCTCTTATTCATGGAAGAGGTACCAATTTCCATATGTTCCATTTGCCATGTCCCCACCCTTGTGTAAACAAAAAAAAAATGCATATCTTACATGTTTTCAAATTGATAATAATTACTCTTTATTTATGGGACACAAGGGTGAAAACACAACAAATAGAGCATATAGAAATTAGTACCTCTTCCATGAATAACAAGAAGAGAGTATCAACAAGTAATACCAAAATTGTGAAAAAACCAACATCAGCTTATGGGTTTTCTTGTAAGTGATGTATCTTATGCACATTTATGTGTTCCTTATGATATAGCACGTTTATTTAAAATGGATAATATGTTTGCAGGAAGGTGAGACATGAAGAACTTAAAACAAGATAACCTCACATGGAAAAAATTGTCAAAGTACGTGCAAAGGTCATGCAGGAGTGGAATGAGCTCCCGCTCGAGGAAAACAGAAATATGACGTTATGTTTAAGCAAAGTTCCAAACAATACAAAGAAAATAATAGGCTTGTAAGGAATTGTAAGGTATGTAATTTTTGAAAAAGTTTATAGTTGTTATTTTTTAGTTATTTGGTAATAAATGAAAACATGTTATTGTAGGATACAATACATATGCGCCTATCTTTAATTAAGATCGTGGAGGTACACAGCAAGTTAACTGAGGAACAAAGACAAGCCATTTGTGATATCGAATTTGGGTCGTTGCTAAATATTCAATGCAAAGTGTTAAAACACTCACTGTGCAAATAACTAATGGACAAATTTGATCCAATGACCAACACCTTAGAGATTTATGGCCACGAATTAAAAGTCAAACCCATTAATGTTGAAAAAATATTTGGATTACCAAATAAAGGAGCACATGTACCTTGCAAGGGTCCTAGCAAGGACATAGTTGAATTATATGAGAAGTTTGAAGCTTATGACTCCTTAATTCCATTTGGAAATTGCACGAGAATATGATAACATGTAGAAGCTGTGGGGCTGATTTCAAGGCTATGTATTGCATGTACATCATAAGACACTTTTTGGCTCCTATAAGTGATTTTGCTATAAAAACAAAAAAAAACAAAAACAATTGTTACATGCTGTGAAGAATGTAGATGTTATTTCAAGCTTCAATTGGGCAGAGTTTGTGCTAAACTCCTTGCCAAGGGCCATTGAGCGGTTGAAATGCTTGAGATTTAAATATGTGGGTGGTTGACTCTTCTTGTTGGTGGTAAGGAATTTAATATCACTGAAGGTTCTTTATCTATTCCAAATCAAACTATTTATCAGCTTTTTATTTTTCTCATTGCAAATACTCTTTTTTGAATACTTCAGTCCAGTTGATGAGCAAAGATCGGTTCATGATGAAAACCCGTGGGTACAATTTTGGACAAACAAAGAGATTCGGCAGAGATTACAGAAATAGGACATCTTGGTTGGTATAATAATATGCAATCTTTATGTGTAGTATAGGAGTGGTTTGAGTAGACATCCGACTCCAATCCTAGATTGTCAACCATCGAGAAGAAGGTTGATGAGATAAAAGAAGAAATATCTGAGGTGAACATGAAGTTGGACAATTGACAAATTATGTCGTGGAAAAGTTTGAAAAGTTGGAGCACCTTTTGCTAAATCAAGCAGTTAAAGCTACCTACGTCAATGATGTTGATATTAACCGTAATGAACCTGTTGTAGAAGGTAAGCTTGATGATGAAGGAAGTGGAGATGAGATAAATGAACAAAGTAAGGAATACAATCATATTAAAAAGCAAAAGACAGCAGGTTGCACATCCTTTAGGGATCAGGAACATCATTTGCATGGAAATTTTCTCATATTGGAGATGAAAGTGTGGGATGTGTTAGTGGAAAAGTTACAATCAGAAGTTCCCTCACAACTGTAAGCTCATAACAATGATTATGTCTTGAAAAACTCCCTTCCTCTTAACATGAATGTTGAGCCCGTAAATTTGAGTGTTGCTCCTCGTAAGCAAGTGTTTGAAGAATTTGATGTTAGTTGCTCAGCACCAAAGTTTGAGACTAGTGACCAAGTAATTGATTTGTCTATTAAGAAAGAGAATGAGAGCTTCAAACCAAATCAAGTGATAGAGATACCGTTTGAAAGGGGTTAGGTATTTTTGACTAATGATCGCGAGTTGACATTATTCTTATTTTCTGGCAAAAAAGATCCCCAGTGAGTTAAATTAGCTTATAATTCATTTATCACATTTGGTCTATATTACATGCTAATGAGTACTATTAATTTCTGTAGGGAAATGGTTGTAAGTAACAAAATGGGGCATCTAATGAGGAGACAAATATGTGAACTTCAACCAATGACATGTTTATCAAGAAACGTAAGTTGTCCTATGAAGATTTTAAGTAAAATTTCAAGTAAGTTTCAACTAAGTACTATTGTGGGTAGTTAACCTTTTTAATATATGATTTTTAATCAAAGCTTATGAAAAAGATGATAAAATGCCCACATGGTACCTACCAATGGTGTTATTGGTTGTGAATTTTGTGGTATAATAATCTATCTTATATATGAATTAGTAATAATTTTTTGTTCATTATATAAACATGTCTAATTGCTTACATTAATGTGATTGTTTGTAGTAACAAATGCTTGGTACACATTTGCCTAGTGCAAGAAAATTAAAGCATAGTTAATGTGTTGGTGAAAAATACTCTGGAGAACTAGTTCATTGCAAATAGGTAACTTATTACTAATAAGGATTTGTTCTTTTGAAATATGTACTTGTTAAAATATGTGTCTGTTATTTGTCTTATATTTGAAAAAGTTGACTTCAATATTATTTGCCTTGTAGATCTTTGTACCAATGAACTTTGAGAGAAATTATTGGTTGTTGTGTCACATTGACTTTATATCTCAATTAGTGAATATTTGTGCTTCCAATTTCACGAGAAGATTGAAGAATGCCGTGAATGAAGAAGTCACGCATTTAGTAAAGTACTTCTAATTTGATTTGTGCATATTATAATATAACGTATGATGTGTACTGATCATTTGTCTCATTTTAATTAAACTCATTGGACATCCTCTTGAAGGAGTTTCATGGGGATGTATACCCCAACATTCAAATATAACGACATTCCCATTTCATAGACTTGAATGGGTTCCGACTCAAGACAACTATTGGGATTGTAGTCTTTACGTTTGTTTAATGATGCCATCACACAGAAATATGAAGTACTTGTCTGCCAAGCAATCAAAGTTTGAACACACAGTTAACAATCCAATTGTGGAGACACAAGTCTAATGAGTGTAATCCTGCTCGGAGTGTTTTATGATCCTTTTCTAATTACATGAAGTACTCTTATTTCTAGAAATAGTTGTTCGAATGTATATTTTTTATGGTTGATTGTGTTGAATGGTACTTATGCCTCATATTACATAAGATGGCCTTGATATTTGCAATGTGGTTTTGGATACATTTTTGTATTTTGTGAACAATTGGCCTCGCATTGTTGTTATGATGTTGGCAACATGATAGTATGTTAGTTTGATTTTACAATGCAATGCAATATGATGGTTTTTAATTATTATGTTTTTACTACAATCTAGTACAAGTTGATGACTTTTTGGTTATTATGGGGTGAACATATTGTCAAGTTTTCGTATATAATTTCCCTTTTGAATTGTCAGTGAGCTTCGTAAATTGTCGCTTGGCTGAAGCCCCATTTTGGGTTCGATAGTAATCTTTGCCCTAGGCGAAATTTCGCCTGGGCAAAGCAGCATTTTGGTTAGAACAGTGGGCTTTGCCCTAGGCGATAATTTTATTCGCCCGGGCGAAACACCATTACATTTTGTCAATGAGCTTCGCCCAGGGCGAAAATTTATTCGCTCGGCTCAAGCACCAAAAGTTGGGTTATGCATGATCATTTTTATGAATGATTTGGTACACAAATTTTTTATCTTACGTGATATTCATTAATGTTGGGTTTTCATGAGTGTCATAGAAAAATGATTACAAGCATATAGTATAAGTGCCAACGCAAAATAAAGGTAACGCACATTAACTAATGAACAAAAAAAATATAAAAATCAAAAAATTGCAACATTTTGCCGTCATAAACAATATTTACAAAAAACCTTCAAGGACTAACACAAGTTTGTCAATGCCAACACAAGTTCAAGCTACCCAAATTTAACACAAGTTATCTATGATATAACATAACAAATATCTCCATTTAAACAATAATAGTCTATAATAAAATTTAACCCCACATTGGTAAACATCTAAAGTCAACTTCAAGAACTTAAAAAAAGCACAGTGAAAATAGGCAGAAAATTTCAAATAGAACCACCTCAAAACTTTTTTACTATAAATTATTAAGCCAACAACCAAAAAAGTAAAAAACTAAAATAATCTCAAGACAAAACAAAATAAAGCTAAAACAATGTCAAGACACAACAAATATTGTTAATTGTCTATAAATATATGGCTCCATCATCAAAGCCACCGTCACATTTAGCAAATAAAGGATGAACCAAATACCACCACTACCCACACATACATTATGAAAATAACCTATGTTGGCCACCTCAAAATCCATTATCATAATCACAAAAAACATCAAACTTTCAGATATTGAAATATCTAAAACCACTTCAAACTAAATCAAACCAAACAAAGCTCCAGAGCTAGATCGAAGCTGAAAAACGAAAACCTAGCTCAAATCAAACAAAGCTACACAATGCAGCGAAAAATAGCATAAAACTTGCGCAAAAAGTGTTTTAACTTCTTCTCTTTACCTTATTGGTGTCCTTGTCAGAGCAACGCTACGAGTGTGTGTTTGTTAGTGAACTTGGCTCTGATCAGCGATCTAGTTGCGGTGTTGGCCTCCCTAGATGTGCAAGATCTTACACCTTTAGAGAGTGAAAAGTGATGTGATATCAATATATAGGTAGAGAGAGTGTGTGTGAAGAGAAAGAAGAGAGTGAAGTATGTTAGCAGATAAAGCATACAAAGAAAAAAGAAGCATAGAGAGATAATTTGTGGTCTGTTTATATGAGATAAGAGTTTCTTTTTTTTTTTTGTATTTTTTAATTTGGGCCAAGTCCAATAGTTATTTTTTTTGTTCTTTTTTAAAATACTTATATTAGGCCTCAGATCTTTTAAAAATATAGTCCATTTTAAATTTTTTACTAATGTAATTTTATATATTAGAATAAAAATTATTTTTATACTTTTATCAATTTAAAATATTATATTATATATATTATAATAAAAAAATTTAGTGGAGGACTTCACCCAGATGAAGCACCATTTTGTTTAGACAGTGAGATTCATCCTAGGCAAACATTTATTTGAAAGGATCTTTTAGAGTTATGCATCTAGTTTAGCCATAGTATAGGAGGAAGCCAACCTCTAATTTCAAAAAATTTTCTTTATGGCAAACTTAGATTCAAAACCCTAACCTTGATATCATATGGCTAACAAGATCTAAACATATATATAGCTAATATATATTGTATACAAGGTATATATAGGTATACCTCTTGAACATCAAATGAGATGAAGATGGCTCTTTGAAAGTAGACAAGCTCTTCCACACTTGTAGAAGTCCTACTCCATCCACACAAGCAAAAATAGCCCTCCTTTGATCACCAAATAGTTTGTGCTAGACTTATTTGATGGTGTATTAAGCTTGAGAGAAGTTACAAAGTAAGATGAAGTGTCTTTCTTTTTCTTTTCTTGGTTGTGTGCCTCAATGAAGAAGAAGAAGAAAATATCTACCTTTTTGCTATGTCATGTGTATATGTATATATGTTAGGTGATAATAGTCAACATATGCATATACATCTATCCATGGGCGGAGCCAAAAAATCAATATTGGGGAGGGGTGAGATTTTTTTTTTTTTTTTTGTATTGTGCTTTTTGTACAATATTTTTTGGTTAGTACAAAAGAATGTAGAGTGTTTTTTGTACGGTATTTTTTAGTTAGTACTACTTCAAGGTATTTTGTAGTTTGTACAATATTTTTTATACAATTTTGCGCTAAACCAACATTCAACATGATTACATTAGCTTGTCATGTAAACAATTAAATAAACTCAGTATCAC
This sequence comes from Ehretia macrophylla, assembly GCA_037974665.1. NCBI lineage: Eukaryota > Viridiplantae > Streptophyta > Magnoliopsida > Boraginales > Ehretiaceae > Ehretia > Ehretia macrophylla. The sequence goes on from CM075782.1 coordinate 11,089,260, forward strand.
AGCAAGACTAAATAAATTTGACTTGGTCATTGTTAATTCATAATAAATATTCTTAATTAGCTATTATTGAAAAATAAATAATAAGAAATTAACTAAAAAATTTAATCAAACACAATGACAAATTTAAATTTAATCAAACAAACATAATAACCCACTAAAAATTATCTATTTATTATAGAAAATTGATATTAAATAAGTAAGAACAAAAATATACACTAAAAATTATTATGAGAAGTATTTCAATCAAATTGCTTATCTTAGTCACTTATGGTGTCTTGCATTAAGATGTTCACCCACTCTAAAAATAAAAAATTATGCATTCATAAAATTATATAGCTAAGAAAAATTAGTAAATAATCATATTACAATTTTTTTATGATATATTACCTTAGCTTTGCGTGACTATGTTGGTGTGTGTTTTATTATGCAAGAAGAATTTAAAATGGTTAGAAAGAAGGGATTGGGGATGGAAGATGGTGAAGAAAAAGGGAATGAGTTTCGGGAAGAACTAAAAAAAGCAAAAGAAGAAATTAGAATTTTTTAAAAGAAATTAAAGTGGGTTTAATCATCAAAGGAGATAAAAATAAAAATAAAAGTAAAATGGGCCATTGACTAACTGACTAACTTTATTGTTTGAAAACGTTTATATATCCTTGGTTTTGAAATATTTTCATGTTTTTTGTATGCTTTTTTTTTTCTATTGGAGGTTGGTGGGGCCTTGAGTTAGACTACTAGCAAAAAAAAAAAGAAATACAACAATAACCGTGGGGATTCGAACTTGAGTCAACCAAGTAAACATACTTGTGTGTAATTAACCACCAAACTAATTCATATCTTATGAATTTTTGTAATTTTTATAATATTTATTGGGGGGGCCAAATCTATTTTTCAAAAAAATATACATTAATTTTTTTTTTTTTTTTGAGGTTCGCTCCCTCCTTCCCTAAGGCGAAATACATTAATTACATCTTCTTCTAAGTGAATGGCACCATACAATTACATTAACCCTAGCCTTTCATTTTTTTTTCTTTCTAAAACCCAGTTCAAATTGGCCAAAAGTAAAACTTTTAAAGTAAAAGCTGCGGCCTGCGGGATTCAAACATGCCACCTTTGGCTAAACATAAGTCCAGCCAACCACCAACCTAAGTCAAGAGTTGTGTACCTTTCAGCAACTTTACAAATATTTATGGGGGGCCAAACCTTTTTTTTTTAAAAAAAAATATACATTAAATTTTTTTTTTTGGAGATTGGGGAGGGTCGTGACCCCCCCAGCCCCTTTAGCTTCACCCCTGCATCCATCATCTTATTTAGTATATACTTTATATGACATAAGATGGAAGACTTAATTTTAGCCATATGCATAAAGTTAGTTGGTTGAAAAAGATGATGCAGACAAATGCTAGCCATGTTAAGTGCTCTTGCACTTTTTGACATACATGCATGCATATAAAAGTTTTTTTGCATTTTCTGTTATTTATATAGATATAAATTTGACGGTAGGGGTCCTATGCATTTTTATATGACCACAAGGTGGTTTTGGTAGAAATTTTTCAAACACATAAGGGTCATATGTACTTACGACTGACCACAGAGAGATTTGATACAATTCACCTTATTTATTTTTTTAATAGGGAAAATGGTAGCAATGGTCCCCATTATTTCATTTTTGTTCAAAATAGTCACCATTGTTTAAAATGATTCAAATTAGTCTCCATTATTTCATAAAAGTTCAAATCAATCCTCATTGTTTTCATAAAAGTTCAAATCAGTTCCCAATATTTAAAAAAGATTTAGTTTAGTCCTCATTATTTCAAAAGGTTCAATAAGGTTCTCAATATTTTTTAAAAGATTCAGTTTAGTCCTCAATATTTTTTAAAAGGTTCAAAAAGGTCCCAAATATTTTTCAAAAAACTCAAACTAATCTTTACTGTCAAAACAACCATTAACTTTGATAAAATAGTAGTCATGTGCGTGTCACGTGACCAGTCTTTAAAGGATAATTTAGGTAAAAGAAATATTTTTTTTGAAATTTGAATCACGTGACTATTACAAATTATGAATTCTCCTTGAAATTTCGATTCTAACTGACTAAATTTTATGAAATTTAGACAAAAATTGAAGTAGTTATGATTTTTTAAAGATTATGCATAATTTGTAAAATTTTTTTGCATGGCATGAAGAAGAAGATAACCCATACAACTTTGTTTTGCATATTAGTAGCGAACCAATTAAATTATGCTATGTGTCAGACTGTATTATGAAAAAGAGTTTGTCAAAGTTAATTGTTGTTTTGACAGTGAGGACCAATTTAAGTATTTTGGAAAGTATTAAAGACCTTTTTGAACTTTTTGAATCAATGAGGACTAACCAAATCTTTTAAAAATATTGGGAACCTTTTTAAACCTTTTAAAAAATATTGGGGATCTTTTTGAACCTTTTAAAACAAGAGAGACTAAATTGAATCTTTTAAAAAAAATTAAGAACTTTTTAAATATTTTAAAGGATAATTTACTGAAATGGTCCTACATCTTTATTTTTTTGACATTTAAGTCTCGTATCTTTCATTTTGGATAAAATGGTCATTCATCTTTCATTTTTGTGACAATTGTTAGTCTTTGGAGCAAAATTCGTAAAAAAAATAACATTAATGAGCACGTAGATAACATGTAGATGCAAAATTCATAAATCTCTAGGGATAAAATTGTTATGCAATAAAATATAATTATCCCAAAGTTTATACATTTTGTGACTATGTGCCATTTATGTGCTCACTAACGATATTTTTTAATAGATTTTGCTCCAATAACTAATAGATGCCATCAAAATGAAAGATAAATGATCATTTTATCAAAAATAAAAGATACATGACTTAAATATAAAAAAAGATAAAGATATAAAACTATTTTGATAAATTACCCTATTTTAAAATAATAAAAACTAAACTAAATTTTTTAAAAACAATAAAAACTATTCATGCTATTCTCCCTTTTTAATATTTACCTTTCTAATGACAACATATGATTTCAAAATTACAAGGTACTGTGCAGCTAACGCGTGAAAGCCATTTACTTTTTATTTTTTATTTTTTTATTTTTTATTTTTGTCTACAGTAAGTTCGAACCTCAAACAAGATAACTCGTACTTTCCTCTTCTTTTTCTGTTTTGGGTCAACTCGTACTTTCCTCTGACTCGCGAATCCAATGTTACATATCTTTGTCCATTTGTGAGTGAGGTTACACACACTAGTGTGGAAAAAAAGTTATGAACAGTGGAAGCGCAACCATCGGAGGAGGAAGAGGAGGAGGGCGGTCATGGCCATCAACGACGTCGGTTTCGTCATCTGGGAAGAGAATACAGAAGGAGATGGCGGAACTGAACAGCGACCCACCTCCCGATTGCTCAGCTGGTCCCAAAGGCGACAATCTTTACCACTGGGTCGCCTCCATCTTTGGCCCCTCTGGTACAACCTCTCCATTCCTCTCTCTCTCTCTCGTTATCTATCTATCTATCTATGTATATATATATATATATATATATATATCTCTCTCTCTCTCTCTCTCTATATATATATATATATATATTACTATTATCTGCTAAACTCATTTAAAAGCTTAATAAATTATTAGAGATGAAGTTATTCTATTTATTTATTGCCTTTTACACGCTTTTTTATTGTATTCAACATGTTGCCTCACTTGTCTACGAGATTTTCCTTTTTCTATTTTGGGCTGCCCTTGTAGATATTCGTTTTAAATAGGTGGTGGCGATAATGGAAATCACTAGCTTCAACAACGTGTTAATTGGCCACCTTATCTATAAATTTAAGCTTCTAGCGGTAACACACACACACACGCATATACGTGTTTATATATGTGTATTTCTTTTAGCGTTAACATACTCACACATATATGTGGATGTATATATGTATATTTCATTAGTAATCTTAGTTTAGCTTACAGTTTTTGAGGTTTGAACTGAATTTTTTATGGAAGGCCAACTCATGATTGGCGGTGGAATGGGATTTTTGTTCTTCCTTTTTTCTTTTTGTTGTTTTTGAGTTCTGTGTTTTGTGGGCAGGGTACGGCCAATGTAGCATATTGTACTACCTTCTTGTATTGTACTTTATGTTTACAAGCAGGGGAGGGAGTGAGTTAATTAAGATTTTTTAAAAAATCAGATTTGGTCCCCCAATAAATATCCAAAAAGTAATAAATTTTTTTAAAAATATGGAGTTGGTCTGGTGGTTAGTCATAAATAACATTTATGTTGATGGTTTGGGTTTAAGTCACCATAGTACTATTATTTATTGCATCAAGCTAGATCGTTTAATATTTATTGAATACATAGACCGTTTAATTTGTACCATGAATAAGAACAAATAATTAAATATACAATTGAGAAGTTTTATAATATTTTCTTATGATACACCTAAAATGTAAACCAGTTATGATCGGAACGATTATTTTGCTTACCAAATCTTTAAAAATACCGTAACAGGAAACCATAACCAAATTTTCTTTAATAAAACTGTAAAAAAATAATTTAAAAATTGTAAAAATTGAGTCTTTTTTCTACTAATTCAAAAAATACTATACAAAAAAAAAAAAAAAATTTCGGTCCCCCAACATTAGATTTCTGGCTCCGTCCCAGTTTACAAGGTTGTACATTTTGATTAGCACCTTAGCAGATTGGGGATGTAATGATTCCTTTTTGTTGTTTTTTGTTTCTTGGTGGTCTGGGCACAATTAGTGTGGCATATGGTACTACATTGTTGTATACTAGTACTTTATGCCTCAGCCATTGTGCTTTTTGTTCCATAGCTTGGGGATGATATTGTTAATCTTATGGATAGATTGTCAGAAGCATAGTATCAGTGGTAAAGCACATCAAACAATACATATAAATATCTTGAGTGGTTGTATCTTACTCCAGCTTTGATGAAGACTATTCTGACATTATCATGATTTTGAGTCTCTCTCTTATTCAATTATGTTTTTCTTAGTTTTGACTGTGTATATACAGTCATGTGCATGTGTATGCATGCTTATATGTGCCAAGCATATATTTCCTCGTTGTTAGTCACTTTGGCTTCAGAAGCATAATTTGCACATTTTTGCTAGTTGTTAATTATTTCTATTAGACATTCATCTCCAAAGAGTGAACTGTTATAATATCTGAGTATGGGAATGGTTTTAGTGAGAAATAGTTGCTATTACTTCTCTGTTTTGTAGGAACACCATATGAAGGAGGTCTGTTTTTTCTTGATATAATGTTCCCAAGTGATTACCCATTCAAGCCTCCAAAGGTATGCTGAATGATATCCCATATGTGTGTGTATACTTTAATGAAGAAAGGGGCGCTAAGATTGTCAAGCTTGAGGGACCTGCCATTTACAACAGCTCCATCTGATCCTTGAACCATTGATTGATCCTACACTGCAGCCTCGAGGATGAGATGGAGGTTGTGACGAATGGAGGACTCTGCAATTGAATTTATCCTTTTACAAATGCAACTTTTTCTAGTCTTTATGTCATTATGCTTTTGAATCATTATGATTAAATGTAGTTGAAAGTATTTTTTGAGTTCTCTGTGCAATCTCCAGTGAAATCCTATTTCTATCTTAGCCAAATTAGGAAATCTTCTTCTAACTTGTTCGTGATTTTCATTCTGAACTATGGAGTGGTGAGACAGCTGAATATGACCTATAATGTTTCTGAAGATTGTATGCCTGTGATATATCCAGAAAAAAATAGAAAAAATCAACCCCACTCCTGCCCCACTCCCAAGACCTCTGCCCGCCCCAATGACCCCCATCCGGTGTGAGAGCATGGTGGGACTTGTAAAATCCATCCCCACTGCCATCCTTACTTGCATTGATCAATACCTCACCAATCAGAAAATGGAAATTTGGACTTATTGTAAGGCTCCAGTGATTATTAATACCTCACGAACAAAAGTTGATGGACTGAAGTATGATGATACTGAGGGGTTGATCAAGGGCAGATTATGTTGCAGCCCCACTGACCCAAATGTTCTTTTAAAATATAGGTATATTTACTTCAAAATGCTTTTACAATATGTGTATTTTTATTATGAAAAATCGAATTAGCCCCCACTGAGAAGAATACTAATGTTATAGCCCCCACTGAGATAAAATTCTAGATCTGCCCTTGAGGATGCTAATTAAGTTATTTTCTAGTGGTAGATGATAGCAAGAAGAAACAACTGTAGCAAGTCAATATTTTTGCACTCTCAGATTCTCATATGGTTTTGTTATAGCCAAGTGGATCTGTATCTATTACAGACCATCTTATCTCCTTCCATAAGGGAAGCCGGATGTGACATTTAAGCAATACCTGCCTGCCTATGGTTGGTTTTATGTGTTTGCCCCAACCTTATGTTATACTTGTGCATTATTTTAATTTGGCCATAAAACGTTCTCTCATCCTTCACGTAATTTAAAAATTTGATGTTGTCTGGCAGGTTGTGTTCAAGACCCGCATCTACCACTGCAATGTTGATTCTGCTGGCAATGTTAGTTTACACATTCTGAAAGATAGTTGGAGTCCAGCTTTAACAATCTCCAAGGTGCTACTTGCACTAAGGTCAATGTTTACCAATCCTGACACGTGTAAGTACGTCCACACTCATGCATGTCTTTAATTTCTCCTAAGATCACACACTAATGAAATCGTACTCTGTTTTTCTGTTTTTCGGGGGACTCGGGGGTTTTCGCTACCTTCATATGCCTTTTTGTGGGGATGTTATCTCTCAATGTCCAAGTTATGGGAAACCATAAAGATAGGACCTTTGCACATTTTTTTAACTCTTTGAAAACAATACTGTTTTCTTACTCCCGCTTTCCTCTACTTAATCTGAAACGATAATCTAATCACTGCCCCTATTACGAAATATTACGCTCATTCTATTTCATTCCTGATGAGTTATATTCTGGGTCTGCTTCGTGCAGATAATCCACTTGATCCAGGTATTTCCCATTTATACTTGGCAGATAGGGCCAAGCATGACGAACTTGCTGCAGAGTGGACCACACGATTTGCTAGATGAAAACTCAAGAGTAGTTGACAAAGAATCAGTTGAGCAACTACCTGATGTTCGAATTTTAATTAATGTAGTTCCAATCAGCAGATTACAAGTAACAAATGTTGTATTATACCTCTTCTAATTGCTGATGCTCTTATGTAAATAGCAGCTTAAAGAGTAAGCTTGTATGACTTTTTACTAAATTTTTCATAGATAGCTAAGTCTCGTGTGCATTTACCATATGATGACAATTGTACAATTGATTTTGCCTGGTTTCCCACAGGCCTTTGTATGCATATTTGTCCATTGTAGTGAATAATGAACTCCATTGATGCTTGCATGGAGAGACATATGTAATGAAAGTTATGTTTTTCATGCTTCTAGTAAAAAAGATGAGAATATCATGCATGGTCATGGTTTTGAGAAGGGGGTGTAATTTTGTGGAATAGTTATTTGCAATGTACATTCTGATACTTGTGCTTGTATATTCTGTATTGTTTTCATGGTAGACTAGATGAGAATGAGGATTTAGCGGTTACTCATCTGGTATAAGTATACTGGGGCTTCTGTGCCATGACATATTTTTTTTGTGTATATACTCGGTTTTAGTCCCAGTGTAACTAAGCTATTAGTGAACTGATGGTGATTTCGTTTTATTTTCCCTTTCTTATGAATTGTCGAAAAATTCAAATACTAGGCACATTGGATTCATCCCGAGGCTTAAAATCCCATAGTGTAGTAGTATGTATCGATATATGTACTAATTCAATTTAGGGGAGGCTTAAATTCAAGACTTTTGCCCTATGAGTCAACACTTCGCTGGTTGTCCATTATAATTGCCTTTTTTGCAATTTTCCTGTGGCTAGTTTGAACTAGTGGTTTCGTTTTTCCTCATTGTACCCGTTCACTTGCAGAACATTAAAGTATTCTTAAAGGTTCACTCGAGGGTAGAATCTTGTTTAGACCTTCCTTAAGATCTGGTGCGAAAATTTACACTATTCCATATCCTTTCATGTTCAACTACCTTCCTTATTATAGTTCATTATTATTGAATCTCTCTCTCATAATATTATACAATTATGAGAGATCTAAATCTTTATACATATATGTGAGCCATATAATGCAGAGGATACATATTTGGATCCTTTCATAATATTTAATATTATAACAAAGATTTAATAACGATAAATTGATCTCTAATGAATTATTTAGATCCTTTTATTATAACTGCATGAATAATTTATCATTATTAAATCACTCCTATAATATTATAATTTTATGAGAAAATTCAAATTTGGCTGATACATATATGCACGTGTATTGTAATAGAGTTGTTGAAGGTAGAAAGAGGCACGGGCAAGAACGTGACTAAAGTGAGGTTGGAAGACTTGGCTAAAGCTGGTTTAACAGTTGATAAGGCTAATAAGTGATTGAAAGGAAAGCTAAAGAATGTTATTGTTTTAATGACGTCACTTATTTTTACGGGAGCCGTCTTCATATCCAAATTCATATGAAGAATTTTATGCGTTTATGTTGCCTGTCGGTTATCTAACCCGAAAATGTGAACAAGATTCAAAAGGATGACAAAAAGCCTCACCGTGACTGTAACAGACCAAACCTTGTACCTGTCATTCTGGAAAATAATGGCATGTATACTACCGTCTGCCTTGTTCACTGTATGTTTTGCAGATTGATAGCCTGGATGTGAAAAACCATGGAAGAACATGAAAATATATCTCAATGCAAAGTGCTCCAATGTTTGACGTCTACAACTTAGCCTTCATAGATGTGTATTAGTACGAAATGAACCCTCTCACATAGTTTTCTGACAGGACATTGTCAGAGTCCTAGTAGTTAGTTTAAGTAGAACCGGGTTGCGCTGCTCGATGCCCTGAGTGAAAGCAAATCAGTGGGGCAATGCTGGTACCAGAAAACTGCGCCAGAAAGCGCAGCCCTACATTGCTAGCCAGAACATAATGGTTACTTTGGATGTATGCTTTGCATGTAGATGTCGACGTGCTCTAGAGAACAACTATCATGGCATTTTGCTGCTACAAGTATACCAGATGAACAATTTTAAAGATCACATTAAAAGGTTTGACAGAACAGGACATTGATCCACAAAAACTGAGTGGTAAATTTTGTACAGAGAACAAGCAGATCAAAATGTCCATATCAAAAAATTTGAATTTGAGTAATCATGAGTGAGGAAAAGAGAGCCATGTGAAATCACGCTACACTGTCACCTTGGAGAATAAAATGCTGATCAGACAGTATTTTACAACACTTGCATCTAAAGCCAACTGTACCCCTTCCTTTGTCCCCCCTAAAGTTATACAGGAACTCGTTTTCCACGATAACGGTCAAAGAACTGCACAGAATGATGAACAATTCAGATTATAAATGTAAGAGGAATACATTGGTTTTGATCCACACACAGACAAGCACCAAGAAAAAGAAAAGGCAAAAAGCACATACCAAAACAAAAAAAGCTGACATCCAGGGAACACAATGACTTTTGTGTTCCTCTATGCCAATCGACACATCTCGTTAGAGCCAATTTAATCATATCGTTGAAACATATACTAAGCTGACCAGAAAAAAATAATAAATTCTGAGCAATGTGTTTACACCAGCCTAGCCAGTGATCTGGACAGGCAATTCGCCTGTTTTGTCTGGTTTTGACAAGGTTTGACCAAAGGGTTTTCACATAAAACTAGGACTATTTCGGGTCCACTTTGTAGTTAAACTGGTTCTGACCGGCTAATCCAGTCTGGCCTTAAAAGAATTGATTCCAAGTTCCTTTACCTAATATGTTGAAAATAAATGAAAACACATGGACAAGAGAACAAAGAAAAAAGAATAGCAATTAAAAATTTAAGAGCAGTTCCATAAATAAAAAAGATCAGCATTGATTTATTTCAGTTACCAATGATAAGATGCAAAATATCTTCGAGTATTTCCAAACCAATAACAAAAGATTTAAAATAGCGGTTTCACTGCAGGAAAGCATAGTCCAAACCATGTATAAATCTGTTCTGTTTTTCAATTTTGCTAAGATGAAAATTTACATGAGAAAGTACAATAATGATTCTGTGTTATAGCTAATCTTATTTTCTTAATTACTTGAAATTCCTCTTTTAGAATCTCAGATTAAATCCAACAGTTTTTGAGTTCCCACACCGATTACCAATGCCTCAAACTTTGCTTTGAAGTCTGAACCAACTCAATGTGTTCATTTAGCTCTAACGCTTGATTTTCTCTCAGTTTCAACAGCAGAAGATGAGGGATGTGTTCTAAGCTAAACGACGATGCAGTTGTCCAAGTGATGGGGTGAGAAATGGTAAAGAGGATCAGACATAGACCATACGCCACAGGATCACAGGGAAGGGAAGTAGATGATAGATTCTTCCTAAATTGAAAGGAACCGGACTAGACCATTGGGAAGCATTCAGAAAGTGGACTTCCGATTGGATTCAGACAACCAACATTCAGAGTAGAACTAGCATTTGTGGTAGGTCTGGGCAAGACCTGGTAGAGAGAAGGCAATTCTAGAAAACATAATGGCAAACCCAGAAGAAAAAGCCTATTAGTAGCCCATACACAGTTAAGGAAAGAGCTCGAGGAGCGTCTCACACTCTCTGAGCCAAGGGAGAGATCCAGTCTTGCAACACTAGCTCATCTTGAGGCAATATCTCTTCTTCCCATCTTCGGAATCATTTTCTTTCTTTTCCAAATAAGTAACTCAAAACAAACATGAGTTAGAAGAATTTTCCAAAGTGTTGTCTGCTTTCCACTTGGCTAAAATATTGACAGAGAATTTTAAACCTTTCACAAAGCAACACGCAGTCACCTGGCAGTCGATTGAACATAGGTGAAGAAATTACTCAACATAAGTGAGGAAAAGAAAGGGGCAAGACAAGCAAGAAATGAAAAGTACTGCCGGGGAAAGAGATACAAGAAATCCAGGAACGATGAATACAGAGGGAGAGAATTAAGAAGGGGAATGAGACCATCCATTGCAATGGTAGAAAACTCAAAAAGGATTGTGCTTCCTTCTAAGAACATCAATGCCGGGTTTGTATTTTTTTTCCGTTTTCTTCAATTGGATCTACTGAAATATTATGTAGCATAAACATTCACTACCTAATTGAACTTTCTTTAAATTTTTGACAGGTTATAACCAGTCTTTTGTCATGATGCTAGAACTGTAAATACCATCTTGGTCCACCCCCATACATCCAAGCAGGGTGGAAAAGATTGCCTTTTTTCTTCTTCCAGAGGAAGGGAGGAATCCACTCCTATGGATTACTTAAAACATCATCAGATCTTCCTGAGACTTGGGATGCCCTCCCAATACACCAAGCAATCTCAATTAGCAAAATCCAAATAGAGTGCTGCAATTTTGTATGATAACCTCTACCACCACACACTGCTTCCCATTCCAAATTCATTCTTTTACACATAAAAGTGACACCACAGCTAGTACTCCAGGGGTACAGAAATTGTGACAAAATCTCCACCTACAGAAAATCCCTTAATAAGGATGCTTACAGGGACCTCGCTGATGATGCCTGAAGGTATTGACCATTACATCATACAAAATTGCATTTGATGGAATAAAAGAAAAGGAAAATCATTAGATGGCAAAGACAAAGCTTGCAGCCATAAAGTCATTAATAACAGGCATGGCTATGTCAAATTTGTTTCCTTTTCAAAGTTTTCACAACATTTTTATAAAACCAGATGATTTCTTATGCTATCTAGTAACCTCCTTATCCTTATATTATCTCTACAGTCCACATTTGGATGCAAGTTACAAATCACATAACATGAATAATTGTTAGACCCTCCTTCTCCAAAAACAAAAGGGACAGAAGTAAGATGAGGAAAACAGAAAAGAAGAGCCAAAATGTGACTTCATCATGCCCAGATCACGTGAAGAAACTATAGAGGATACACCAGTTAAACATATTAAAGCAAGTCAAGTAGAGCTGTGTTGTTATTTAGAGTGACATAAGCTACACTGATAACAGAATGCAATGGTGCCAATTGAACTACACAAAATGGCCATGACAAACAAGTAGACAGATATTCTTGGTATTGAAAGTCAACAAAAAATTCTTTTAGTTTTTATTTACACTATAATCTTGACACTTTTCCTTCCCTACAAGGAGATAGTATGTAATTTTAGAAGGGGCATACCGATCTGACATAAGGCTGCTGGAAAATCCAACCAAAAACAGGTATCTTTTGCAGGAAAACTGCCAGTGTCGGCCAAAATCCACTGCAGATAGTACCTCGTTAATAACAAAGAGTAAATAAAACATTCCCACAATAATCAAGAGAAAAAGAGTCAATTAACCTGAAGAGCACAACAAATCCATAAGCCTCCAGAATCATTCCAAGTATAGGCCATCCTATGATAACAAAGAAGAAGCCAGCGCCAAATGCAGCTGTTCCCTGTGCAATCACCAGAAGAACAAACCAACTTATAAATAAGAATGAAAATACTCAATAGACAGAAATATCGACATGCATAAACACAGAGAGGGATGGAAAGATTATAATTTCATACGCAACCTTAAAATTGGAAGGTTTCATGAAGAACTGCATGGATGATTTAAGCCCAATGGTTAATGCCACCCCTGAGAAGAAGAGGATCTGATTCAGTAAAATAACACAATGTTAAACAGGCACGAAAGGAATCAAACATAAGCAAAATTTTCAAACGGAATCAGTATAAACCAAATAGATCAAAAGATAACAGTAATGCCACTATGCTTACATTTCCCATGGCAATCAATCCCTTGTCGAAGAAGAAAATAATTCCCAAAAAGGAGAAAAATACTCCAAATCCAGTCAACCCGAGCCCAATCTCTGTTCCATTACAGCTCATTAGAAGACATAATACTTGTCAAATAAATATATTTTGCTACCATTTGATTTCCCAATTCAAAAGCTTGTTCACACTACAGTCACACTATTCCACTTCATAAAAGAGTAAATGAATTTATCCAATGTTTGGATAAGCCAAACAGCAAAAACATTTAATTACCAATTGAATTGCAGGAGAATTCCAATTATACACCACTAAGCTTGATACATAATTTCTTCCAACTCTACTACAATTACACAAAAGATCAAGTAAATCAAGAGTAAACTTACATATGCAAAATTGTTTAGTAGTACACAATGACCAATTTTACAATAGTCACATTATGAGTCCCTAGTATTCAACAAAAGTCGTCAAGTTGTTCCCTCCTGTTATCTTTCCATCAAATTTGCACAAAAACCACAAAATTACTTGCATACCCTCGCAAAATCATATTCTAGAATCTATATTTCAAGTTGGTCCACCAATGTATACTGCGATTTTCAAATTAGTTCCCAAAAACCAACAGGTGCACGGTCATATGGCCATTTTTGGTTGCATTTTAACATAAAAATAAAAGTAGAGACTATTTTGAACACTTTTGATACACATGGGGCTCCCATAATATCACTTTCGGAAAATTGGGCACCCATAATATGACTTTTAAGAAAATTGGAAACTAATTTAAAGACAGAGTAAACATCGAGGACTAGTAGTAAACTTTGCCCAATTACAGCAAACAAGAACAAGGTCGAATTAAATCAGATGGTTCTATTTCTCAATCTTTCTGAATTGCTCCTAGGGAACCAAGGTCGAAAAGATTGAAAAAATCAATCATTCACAACCACTGATGAAGGATTCCTCGAAAAGTTAAGGATTAGTAGTAAACTACTATTAAATATTTGAACCAATACACAATAATTGAATTCCAAAATTCATTAATTGAAATAAGGGAAATACAAAGAAAGAACCAAAAACTCATCCAATTGAACCCTAACTAAACCTTAAGAGTTTATCACAAAACAAGACCTATCAATATCACATCCTAGCGATTATTTTCTCGAATTTCCATCCACAAACATACGCGTATATTCACGTATATATCACAATCACAAACATACGTACATACATACACACACACAGAGAGTTCAAACTCAATCAGATTAAACAAATAATTGCGAAATTTGAACAATAAATAATTAAAAGAAAATTTTAATTTAACGCAATTAAAGTAAAATTATTAGGAAAATTACGAAAGAGGAGAGGCTATTATTCAACACAAGACTTACTTTTGCGATCGTTCATCTCGAACGAAACCATTTTTGCCAACTGTGATCTTCTCTACAATCCAATCCAGCTGTGATTACTAAACCACTGCATATATACACACACATATACATACATATATCAGAAATAAGAACGAGAAAATATATATATATTGCGTGTGTTTTTTTTTTACCTGTGATTAAGTGTGTGAGATGAGGAAGCAAATGTATTAACTGAAATGTTGGAACCTTATTTTTGTATAGGATGTGCACTTATACGATAGCACCATTTTACTAGTTTTGAACTTTTTTTTTTGCTAAAATAGTTTAGAACATTTTCTTTTGCTTAAAGTCACTTCTTTTCTTTGGTTTTGACCTAATTGCTCTTTTTTTTTTTCTTTATAAGTTGAACTCATTTTGGTTTAATAGTAAAATAAACTTTACTTTATAGATCCTCCCAAAAATTGCTTCTTTTTTTAAAAAAAAACTAATATGATATCTTATGAGCCAAGGTTAATCGATGAAGAAAAGAAAAAGATTTGAGCCAAGATTAAAGCATTCCTAATATATAACTTTTCATCTTCAATTATATAGTTCGGTTATTAATTAATATTCGGGTTATTTTTAATAGTTGTCTTGAGGTTGGTAATATTTTTTTTTTTTTATCTATTTTCTTACCTTAACATAATTAGTTCAAATGAGGTTTTTGTCTATTTTCTTACTCACTTAACATCTTCCTAACATATTTGACCTACATGGAGTTTAAGTTTGTTAAAAATATTGTTGTAGTTACTTAAATAGTTTTTTTTATTTATTTACATTTTTCCTCTTTTTCGTTTTGTCTTTTTTTTCTTTTTCCCTTCTTTTATATCTACCTTCTTCATTCTCCCTTCTTTTACTTGAAAGGAGGCTGCCAACTCCCTCTCCTTCTCTTTCCTTTCCACTCTTCCCCCACCCCCCCCCCCCCCCCCCCCCCGCCCCTCCTCTATTCTTTTCTTTTCCTTTTCCTTTTTCCGTTTCTTTTTCCCTTCTTCATTCTCGGTTTCTCATGTTACAACATCTTCATCATCACTATTAACTTCCTTTGATGTCACTCCTATAACACAATCACACTAGTAAACGCTATACGTCCATTAAATTACACCTTCTGTATTATATACATAAAATTTTGCATGTCTCCCATGAGTTGAAACCTTGCTTTGACAACTGCCCAATTAAAGTTTGTTCAATTTCCAACTATAAGTACAACAGACTGACTAGACCTAGATTCACAAATATTTAGTTCCAAAACAGACTGACATGTTCAAAGACAATTTCTATGTTCACCCTAGTGCTCTCATTACAAAGAGAAGTTGTTGAGATAGAGACCTATATTCTTGATGGGTTTGTTCTCATTAGTTGAGCCAATATTGATATCATTGTAACTCTATTCATACCAATTTAAAGTTGAAGATGATAGAGACATTGCAATAGAGAGACAAAGGAATATAAGTTTTATCTTATATTTGTTTATTATCATAATAAAAATTTTATCCTGCAACCTATGTATGTATACTAAGTACTATATTCATTTAATTTATAGTTTATTCTTCATTTTAACACTTCATAATACCAACAATATGGTATCAAAGCCAGAATGGGAGGTGACTATCGTCGGGGTTGCTATAGCTGCCATCAAAAAATAGAAGTTGATGTTTCTAATTGCGTCATTTTCCCTGTGTTGTTGATCTTCTACTTTCATTGCTAGGCACAATCAATTGCCAGAACTAGCATGAGAAGGTCTTTCAAATTGTCGATCAAGTGATACTTTATATTTTAACTTCTACGTCTCAAACTAATACACCTAGCCATTCCGTAAATCTATCTCAAGAACATTAGTAATTATTGCTCTTAAACTTGAACTTGCAAAAAAACTTGTCAATTACATATTTTTAGGCATCCTCCCAAAATGATAAGTGTAATTATTGATGTTTCTTCTTTACGTAATTTTGTAAAAGGGAAAATTACTCACAAGGTTCAACCTAATTCTCAAACTTCTCCATTAAGTTTTAACTTTATCCAAATTTCTCCTTAGCGTCTAACTACGTCAACCAAATCCTTAAAATTAAAGAGCAATTTGTTGGTCCTTTTATGTTTAGAGATAAAAACTTTGAGAAACAAAAAGAAAAAACAAAATTTGTGAGACCTCCACCCCAAACCACCCTACCCGAACCCATCCCCCTCTATCCATTTCCAAACCCCACACCCTTCTAACCTGACACAACCCCCATCCCTACCCGAAACCCACCCAATCCCCTGGACCCCCCCTTAACCCATCCCCATATCCCTAATTCAAAACCTACCACAACTCTCGTTCTTCTACCCGAAATCCACTCCTAAGACGAAAACCCAATCACTGCTACTTGTGTATGTTAGAATAAGTTACCTCATTGTGAATTATCTGATTTTATTTACTTTTCATCTTTCTAAATGTAATTAGCTGCAAATTAGGGCTGGTAATAGATGATTGTTTAGCTTCTTTTAGGTAACTATATTTGTATATATTGACATGAATATGTAATAAGAAAATGTGTGAATTCTCTCACCGAAATTGTTGTGCGGCTCTTCATGGTATCAAATTTATGTTTCATTCACCAGTATGATCTTTAACAAATTCTCCAAACGCATCAAAATTTTTCATTCCGACTATGGTGGTGAATATCGATCTCATAAATTTTTGGATCTCTTAAAATCTCATGGCATGATTCATCAGCTTTCTTGTTCAAACACCCTTAACAAAATGGTGTGTCTGAACGAAAGCATAGGCATCTTATTGAAACCACTAGAACTCTCCTCCTCTCCTCCAAACTTCCTCAAACTTATTGGAGAAAAACAATTCTTACCGCTACTTACCTTATCAACTGCACTCCCACTCCATCACTTCACAAGAAAATACCATATGAGCTTCTTAATGGTACTCCTCCTATTTATTCTCACTTATGGAAATTTGGCTCCATATGCTTTGTGCTTCTTCCCCATTCTGAGCATACCAAGCTATCAGCTCGTCCACAATTAAGTGTCTTTGTTGGTTATAGGATTGAACAAAAAGGTTATAGATGTTATGACCCCACGAGTCTTCGCCTTCAAATTTCACAGAATGTCATCTTTTGGCAATCTATCCCTTCCATGGCCCATTCTCAAAATTCTTCTACTTGAACCATTTTCAATGATCCTTTTTTTTCTATTTTCTTACATGTATTGTCCTCTAGTGACTCATAATCTTCTACTCCAGAATTGGAGCCACTATCTTCACCTACACCTACGCCCATGTCCGACATGACTTCCCTTAACAAGGCTTCACTATCCATTTCTCCTAGGTTTCCTACCCGTACTTGCATTTCACCCCCATACTTATCTGATTATCATTGTTATGCCACATTTTTGTTTCCTCTCCATGAGCCTCAGACCTATAAGGAAATGAGCTCGCATCCTAAATGAGTTCAAGGTATGCAGGTTGAACGTTAAGGTTTGGCTAAAACCGGCACTTGGGAATTAACCTCTATGCCCTCAGGCAAGACTTTAATTGGTTGCACGTGGGTTTACAAAATCTAAACCAAAGCCGATAGATCCATTGAATGATACAAAGTTCGTCTAGTGGCCAAAGGGAACAACCAGGAGTATGGTCTAGATTATGAAGAAATTTTTGCTCCTGTAGCTCACATGACCACAGTTTGTACTATCATTGTCGTTGCAGCTATTCATTCTTGGACTTTATTTCAAATGGATGTGAAAAATGCATTTCTCAATGGTGATTTGTATGAAGAAGTCTATATGGAACCTCCACCTGTTTTGCCCCATTTGTGTAGCTAAGTCTGTCGTTTTTGATGTGCTTTGTATGGACTTAAGCAAATACCGCGAGCATGGTTTGATAAGTTCCGCTCTACCATTTTACAATTTGGTTTCCATCGGAGTGCTAATGACTCTACTCTATTTATCTGGTAAAGTGATTATGGTTCAATTTTTATTCTACTTTACATTAATGATATGATTCTTACTAGTGATGACATGGAAGGAATCTCGTCTACCAAGTCTTTTCTTTCTCGTGCCTTTGAGATGACCGGCTTGAGCTCTCTTAGTTATTTCCTAAGAATTGAGGTCTGTCGAAGTACCCATGGATATTTTCACTCTCAAATGAAATATGCTTTAGAGGTTGTTAACCTTTCTCACTTCTCAGATAAAAAGCTCTCTGATACTCCTCTTGCAGTCAATGTCAAGCTCCCTCCATTTGATAGTGAACCTTTTCAAAATCCTTCTATTTATCGTCAACTTGTTGGCATGCTAAACTACCTCACCATCAATCGTCTAGATATTGCTCACCCTGTTCACATTGTTTCCCAATTTATGTCTACTCATACTTTATGCTGCCATATTGCACATCATATGTTATCTTTGAGGCACCATTCATCGTGGACTTCAATTATCTTCTTCTTCTTCACTTACAATTCGTGCTTATTCTAATACTGATTGGGCTGATGATGTTGCTGATCGTAAGTCTATAATTGGTTATCTTATATTTTTAGGAGATTCTTTAATCTTCTAGAAAAGTAAAATGCAGAATGTTGTCTCTCGCCCTAGTGCGAAGTCTGAATATCTCGCCCTTACTGATACCAATTCTGAACTTGTGTGGGCTTTGACGATTTGCTCTCTAATTTTGGTGTTGTGCAAGATCAACCTACTTTTCTATATTCACATTTCTCACAATAATGTTTTTCAATAAGCGCACCAAATATATTAAGCTTGATTGTCACCTTGTTCTCCATCATTATCGTGACATAACTATTTTTCTCTCACATGTCTCAATGGATAACCAATATGCTGACTTTGCTCACAAAGTCGCACTCTTTTCAGTGATTCACCTTTCTATGTTCCAAACTTCATCTACATAATTTACCAACACCTAAAGTTTGAGGGGGGTGTTAGAATAAATCACGTCAATGTAAATTATCAAATTTGATTTTATTTACTTCCGTCTTTCTGAATGTAATTAGCTGCAAATTAATGCTGATAATAGGTGATTGATTAGCTTATTTTAGGTAACTATATTTGTATATATTGACATGAATATGTAATGAGAAAAGGTGCGAATTCTCTCACCAAAATTGTTATGCGGTTATTCAGTGTGTGAATCTTGATCTCTATATGGGTGAATCGGTGGATACATAGAAGAGAGATAGTGTATGAATTTATGTGCGTTTCAAATGGAGAATGAAAAAATATAGTTATTCCTCTAGACTAATTTTTTTTTTGACAGAGTTAGATGTCTTGGGGCAATTTGTATTGAAGTTTTGTTAGAGAATTTAAGAATTAGGCTAAACCTCACTAGGAAGAATACCCTTTTCTATAAATACATCATCGTGCGAGGTGATATACTTTGATATCACGAAGACGATTTGATCATTGACCCCAAACATTTTGCAAAATATAATTAAATGGAACAATGGAAAATTTTACTGAATCATAAGTCAATAGTTATAATTACATGCAACAATAGAAAATTAGTATTTATTCACAGATTACGCTATAAGATACACTCTCATTAATAATTGAAGCTGCGACATATTGGAATTCTTACAACCCATAGGAGAGTAAGATGATGGTTGGGCACTCTTACTCCATGAATGGAAGCTAAAGAAGAATATCTAATGGTATAATTTCACATTAAATCCACGATGCTTACTAAATCCTTTGCGAATATGCCCTCGAGCAGCTCAAGAATTTATCAATTCTCTTTTCAATGACTGAATCTCAAAAATAGGATAGGAAGGAAAGAATTAGAAAGAAGTAAACTTTGACTATACACACTAAAACCTTCGAAATGGAAAATTTTCATTAGTAGACCTTAATGTTTATGTAAAATTTTAAATTAGTTCTCAATGCTCTAAAAATCACGTTATGAATCTCTAATATCTACCATAAATGTTTATAATCAAGCTGAAGTTGTTATCTTTGTTCCAACTATGTCATGCACTTTTCATCTTGATCTAAATACAAAACGGTAAAAGAAAGAGTAAAATTCACAATACTTCTCCTGTGTTTTGTAAAAGTTGTATATTATTTTTTTTCAAAAATAGCACGAAACCCCCTGTGTTATTCATAATATTACACACTTACTCCAATTTGAGCTTTTGTTTAATTTTGTTAGTTAAAAGTTGTAAAAGACAAAATTGCCCCCATTAAAAAATGTTTTATATTTTATCTATCTTTTTGAGTTTCCTTCACTGTTATGCATCACATTAATGAAATTTTGACAAAAAAATATCATATAATTTTTATTTTTTTCTCATTTTACTTGAAATTACGAATCCAATACTTCAAATTTTATGTGACTTGAATAAGAAATGAAAAAGATATGAATTTTTGAAGTTTTTTAATGGATAAAAAATTTTGTTGGGCTAAGGTTGAAGACGACTCAAAACGTTGTCGTTTTGATTTCAAATTACGACCAACACTACAATGAAACGTGGTGCAAACTTTATTTTTTTAAAATTGGCCAATGGAACAGGGACATGTGGCAAATCTAAATTACCCAAAATCTCAATAGTTTGTGCGCGCCTTTATACCTTCACACATGGAAACAAAGCACTTAACCGCTAAGTTGGATGCGTCTTTCATTCGAATTGAGGCATGAAATATCTTATTACTTGTTTTCGGACAACAGCCAGCTCCTCCACTTCCTCCAGCCTGTTCTACCAACCACCTCTGCCACTTCATCCAATCACCCTTACCTCCACCAACCACCAACCACCAACCACCAACCTTGAGGAATCCATTAGCATGAAGATCCGTCCAAAAAATACACAAAGATAGACATTTTAACATCATGAAACTTTGCAAAAAATAGGGTTCAATTTAAAAACCATTCCCAATGTTAAATTTCTATATAAGCTATAAGGATTCCGAAATATTATTAATTGTAATCTTCTAAAATAATTTATGGTGGAGTTATGTAGTGGTGGTGGGATATGTTAATGGTGAGAAGGAAGAAGGGTGAAAAAAGAAAAAAATGATAAATAGAAAGAAAGAAAAACGAGAAACAATTTAAGGGTATTTTGGTCAATTCAGACTTTGAGGTTTTGTACGATTCTTACTTGCATTATAAGAGTGTATATGTCACTCATTGTTAAGTTTGACAGAAAACTTAACGACAGGGGGTATGGTGCAACATTATGGATAACACAGAGTTTCGCGCTACGTTTGAAAACACAGAGTTTTATATGTAACTTTGGCAAAACATAGGAAGTGTTGTGCATTTTACTTTAAAAGAAATGAAAAAGATATTTTTTTTAATGGTTAAGGTTAAATAAGGAATTTCGTGATTAAGAAAGGTATATTTAGAATTTCACTTAATTAGTAAGGGTAGAATAATCATTTTTTCATGAACTGTACCTTTTTCTTTCCCTTTTAGGAGTAAATGCACTACTTTTTTAGAAAGGTAAATTTCACACTTAATCCTTATTGTTTACATATTTTTTTAATGTAATCCCAGATATTTCAAAAGATGTGTAGTGGTCTCTAATGTTTACAAAAGTTATTCAAAATGGTCCATATTGTTCAAACTTAGCCAATTTGGTCTTTATTATTTTTAAAAAAATTTAATTTAGTCTCTATTATTTTCTAAAAAAAATTCAATTCAGTCCCTACATGTGACCTCTATTTGGGGACTAAAATAAATTTTATGGAAAATAATAGGGACTAAATGGACTAGTTTTGAACAATAGAGATCATTTTAAATCACTTTGTAAACATTAGGGACTAATATAATTTTTTTAAAATATTAAGGACCAAATTAAAAAAAGTGTAAACAATAGGGACTAAGGGTAAAATTTATCATTTTTAAGGTATCCTCAATAGATGTTTCAAAATGTAATATAGGTCTCTAACTCTCAAATTTAGGTATTTAAAAAGTAATAATTAAGATTTTTAGAGACTTTATGGAAAAAAAAAAGTAACATCAATGGGGGTTTGTAAAATCCAAATATATACGGGATCTACCACTTTTGCTATCTTTTAAATCAAAGTGGTGGATCTCATGTATATTTGGATTTTACAAATTTCCATTACTGTTTTTTTTTTTCATAAAGTTTTTAAAAACTTCAATTATTATTTTTTAAAGACTCAAATTTAAGAATTAAACACCCAAATTACATTTTAAACACTTCATTGAGAATACCTTTAGAACATTGGGACCAAAAACGTAACTTTCGAAATAAGAGAGATCGGAATATCTTGCCTCTTGGTTAGATTTCTAACCTCTTCTTCTTTATGTAACATTTTGCATTTGGATTTTCTTCCCACTGGCGTGGGTTGATTACTTGTATTCCCTTTCTGCAATTTATAATATTGTGCTTTTGACCAAAAAAAAGAAATAAGAGAGATCAATTTAAAAAGAAAAAGAGTAAATATTGGGAACGGTGATTCCGATGGCATCGAAATCCAGATTTCTTACATAAAAAAACTAATCGTGCATCGAAATAGCTCTTCAAGAGTGGGATAAAATAATGGACAAGCTGGAACTTAAAGATATGGCATCTAATTTTAATAAATACACGAAGTATTTGCGGTTAGAATAAACATTAGCATCCGGCATGACCTCGATATGCAGTTGAACCTGACCAACAATATCAATCGTTTACAAATATCACATCCCAAGATCCTGCATGTTGTTTGAGTTTTGTGTACTAGACTGTCCGTTTTTACCAATTCGGAAAGGATCAGAAGTATCCCTTAAAAGACTCGACCGATCCTCATCTTCATCATTCCCCTTAGCATCTTCAAACTCAATCCACATCTTCGATTTGCAAAGTTCCATAAGAAAGTACCAAGCAATGCCAAGCAGAGTGAGCAGAGCACTCACCATATAGACAGTTTTGGTTGCAATCAACATTACATAAACTAAAAAAACAGATGGAACTAAGCACATAATTATCAGCCCTGGCAATGGCAATGGTACTTTGTATGGCCTATTCACCTTTGGCATTTTCCTTCTCAACCAAAGAAATGATGCAAATTCTAACAACATTCCCAAACTATACAAGAAATTCACAGATGATATAATTTCTGCAAAGCTCATGTAGGAGACTCCCAATACTATCAATGTTGATATCAAGATTCCAAGCCAAGGTGTGTTGAACCACTTCGATCGGACCCCGAAAATTCGAGGCAAAGCACCTATATCAGCCATACCAAGAAACTGATAAGCACAACTGCTCAATTGAGCCTCGTAGAGTCCAATCACTGACAAAACTGCGCCTATCTCAATCCAGTATTTCAACCATTTTCCAGCAATGATCTCGGCCACATTCGCGAAGTAGCCATCGATCCATCTTCCTTGATCAAGAGGGATAGCTCCAGTGGCAGCCAGAAGAGGGATCAAGTAACCCAAACAGGTGAGGAGTCCAGCTGAAAATAGTGCTATGGGGAAATTTCTTTTTGGTTGATCAACTTCACCAGCTAAAGTACTAACATTGTCCCAAAAATTCAGGTTCCAGAAAAGGGTGTTGAAAAACAATGTCCAATCTTTTTGGACACCATGTTGATCACCTAAATTGATCCACCTACTGACATCAATCTTGGGAATTGAGATCAAGGACATGACTAAGAAAGGAGAAAGCGAAACAATACCCAAACACACTGCAGTGTAACCAACTATTGTCAAACCCGTGTAGTTAAGAAATGACAAGAACAATGTTGAAAGAAAGATGGCGATGTACCGAGGTAGACCCGAAGAAAATATTGGGAAAACCAGCTTGAGATAGTCTACACAAAGAACTGGATATGAAGCCAAGTTTATAATACCGCTGAGGAGCTTCCAGGAGCCCATCATGGAGCCCCAGAAGGGACCAAAGGCTTTATGTGCCCATATCACAAAACCACCATTGCCTGGAAAAGTTGTGGCAAGCTCAGCAGTGACGAGAGCTTCCGGGATGCTCCATAGAAAAGGGAAGATGAGGAAGCCAAGAATGGCGAGAAGGGGGCCAGCAGCACCCACAGAAGGCTCAACTCCATAGGGGCCACCAGCAACCTCGAAGTATATGAGGAAGATGAGAGGAATCAAAGCAAGTTTCTTGTGTTTTGAAGAAGTTGGTTTTTGGGTTGTGACTTGTTGTTCTTGGTCTTCAAGGAGTAATGGGGATCGAGGAGAAGATTGAGAAGATCCCATGGAGGGCGTTTACTTTTTGGTCTAGATGCCTTTCTCTCTCGAGAAGTGTATATCATTGGTGTAGTCCTATATAATTGGATCTTGGATTCATTATTCAAAGTGGTCTTTTTCTCTTTTTCCTTTTATTTTTTTTTCTTCATTTTGCATCCTCAAGTTATCCCCATCAAGTTTTATTTTAGCTATTTTCCCTTCATGTAAAGTTAAATTATGAAAAGATTATAATGCAATTAGATTTTTTTTTCCCCTTTTCCTGACCTTATTTTTACTTTTTTTTTTCCTATAATTCTTCTCCCTATTTTGTTTTTCACATATTTATTACTCTCTCTTTCTTTCTCTTTCCTCCTCTTTCATATCTCCCTCATCACATATCACCACTTCAGCCACCATCTATTCGTGTACTCCAATTTTTAATACCCATTTTGGAGTCAAAAGGAGAAAAGGATTTAAAAATTTAATGTAATATTTATTATCCCATATATTTTATATGTAAGTGCAAGCATAATAGATATAAAGAGCTCAAACCTTATGACTTTTATTAAAGGGTAAATATGTCAATTTATATATAAAATTTATCCTTCCCTTTCATATTCTTTTCAATTTTAATTATGAAATCACATAATCTTTTACAATCCTTCCATTTCCTTTATGATTTTATCATTTTATCATTTTATCATTTTTTCCCCTTTATTATCCAATCCCCTAAATCGAAACTAAATGTTTCTAAAATGGGTACTATTTTGCAATTTCTTTGTGCTGACCACCTTTTGATTGGTAGGTGTGAGTAGTAAGGATAATTCGTTTGTGCCGGCTGGGATTAATATTGAGTAGTGTTTTATTGGTTTTAGTTTGGTTGGTTCATTAGGATGCCAAGTGCATTGTGTAGTGATTACAAAAATTTCAATTCATGATAATACGTTGTTGACCAAAAAAAAAAAAATGATAATACGTTGAGATTCTTTATTTCTATTTGTAGACATGTGTCTCCACTAAAAGTTGAAATTTATTATTTCAACCCAAATAAAACTTGAGATCCTTAGAAAATTGATTCTAAAGTGAGCATTCCTCAAGCAATTAATTTTTTACCTCAATCAAATGAAAATTTTGATAGTGATTTATGTCATTACATGAGCCTTGAGTTTGAGTGTTTGCAGATAAGAATAGACCATTCGCTATCATTCAAGACAGAAAGTAACAATATGGTTTTTTTTCCTTCTAAATAACGAGAAATTCATTATAAATAGAATTATATTAAATTCATGTTAATGTTACAAATTCTGTAGTGTAATAAAATATCTCAATACATACTTCACGTCAAGCAATGATTACATGATATTTATGATAGAAAATTATAAATTTAAATTTAAAATTTTTTATTACAATAAATTACTACCCGACCAACTAAGTTTTGAGCCAATAATATGGTGATTTTCTTGGTCCACCTAATATTTGTGCCAAAAATATGATCATTTTCTTGGTTGCGTAGTGCTTCTCTTTTCCTTGGAATACTTATTGCAAACGCAAACGCTTTCCACACATTAAAGTCAAGGACAGGTTGGCATTATGCAGTGATAATGGCTGCCATGTTCCAGACACGAACAATCAATACTTAACGTTAGCTTAAGCTTGCCAATTACAGCTTGTCACGATACAGCAATTATGGTCTAATAAGTAAATTTCTGTAGTTTAAGCTTAAAGACAAACACATGTAAAAATGAAGGCATTTCTTGACTACAAATAAATTTTAATATACCAGATCTGCAGTTTCATGTCGTATTCATTTAATATATCTGATTTGACTGCAGATATATGCAAGAATCAGAAAGGGAATTTGGGACCTACTCTCGAGTTGGTTATATAAGAATCAAGAACTATACCGAAGGACGAATTTATGATTTTCTTTTTTAATGAGAACTATACCACATAATATGATATTTGTACATATATATTTTTTAAATTTTTTAATAAGAAGACTAATAGAATGAGGAAAATTATTTGAAAGGTATGAATATATTAGAAGACGATTCGTGCATGCACTTATTAAAATGTGTGAAAATATCAAAAATATATCCTATAAGAGGTGTAGAGAAAGACATAAAATGAGTTAAACGAATATACTAAAATGAGACCTCACTTTTATGGAGCTAACAAAGGAGACAACTCTCGACATGAATGAGTAGTGACGAAAAATCCATATAGTTGACCCTGCCTAATGAAAATACTTGGTAAGATTTAGATTAATTTGGTTTAATTGGAGATTAATTGAGTTTTAGACTAAAATTATCTTTATATTTAAAAAAAATCAGAGAGTTAGTACGAATGTAGTTTTCACTACTCGATATTTCTTGCTCTTTTTTTTTTTTTTGTTAGTGTGATTCATAAAGGCCACCAAAATACATCAACTTATCCCAGTGGGATTGGCTTCGTGAAGTACAAGCAAAAGCAGTTCCAAGGGAAGGTTAGAATTCCAATCTACCTGAAGAGAGCATATTTAATATTATATGAGCAACCTAATTTGCTATTTGGTTGGTTAATCGACGGATCCACCGAAAAGAGTAGCTAGACATAAATGATTGGGTAGATAGTGAATTGTGAGCGATTGAGGAGATTTATCAGTCACACAATGATGAACCCTTGAAAGCTTCAACAATAGATATTGAGTCAGATTTGACAACAAAGGCAGGCAGGGGAAGGGACCGTGAGAGGACCGAACAAGCCACTTGACATGCCAGAGCCTCAGCTTGTAAAACATTGTCACAACAGGTTGTAAAAGAACGACCATCTATTACCCTACTATGTTGATCTCAACGAACTATTACAATACCTAAAAGTTGTACCGAATCAACAAAAGATGTATCACAATTTAATTTAAAGGTGCCAGGAGGAGATGGAACCCAATCATCATCAGCCTTATGATGGGACCGATCTCGACTCTTTCTAGAAGGAAGTTCCCCAAGATAGAGCCTGATGTCAACCAGAAGGTTATCGATATTTGGTTGCTGAGTCTGCCAGATTGTCCAGCAGATAAGAGATAATAGTGCAGCTGCATAATGACGTGGGTAGCCCAGAGCTATACAGGACTGAAGGAGATCAAAGTGCCACGTATCAAAGCGGGTGAGATGAAATTCAGCAACTCGAAGTTGAAAAGGGCATGCAAACCACAGCGTCGACGTCCACAGGCAGAATAACAAGACGTGCTCGACTATTTCATCCCTAACATTACAAAGTTTACACATAGGTGAGGGGTAATAGTGTCTTCTAAAGAGATTCTCTCGCGTGGCCAGGTTTCAATTGTGTGCTTTGATGTCTTTATTATTTTTGACTAGTGTCTTTTGTTGATGTGAAACCCCGCACGAGCCTCATGTGCATTTTATAATATTTAATGTATTTTTGTATCATTTAAAATGCATTTATATTAATTAATATGTAATTACATTAACTAATATGCAATTTATATCATTTACGTGTTCATGTTCAACATGCCAAAATGTTCAATTACATGCATTAGGGAGTTTTACGTGTCGTAGGCATTAATTGTACTTCAATAGGTCTAGAGTAGTAACCAATTAGTTACAATTCAACCAAAATGGCAAACTAGCAAAACATGACTTAATTGGAGGGCAAGGTGATCATTTGGCCAATGAGATATTTGATCACCTAACTCCACTATTCTCTTCCACTCAAAACACACTCAACACACACAAAATTATGCAGCACACATTACACACACTACACTACCCGACCAAAAAGAGAAAGAAAAAAAGAAAGAAGAAGAGAAAAAGAGGAAAAAGAGGGAAGGAAGAAGGGTTTAAGGGCATTTTATTCAATCCTTTAGCATCTTCAAGCTCCATTTAGCCTTCATTGTTGCATCTAAGGTGAGGGTTATTTTCTTAAAAGATTTCCAAAGCTATATTGAGCATGATTGTGATTATATACGTGTTCTAATCTTGATATAGCTTGCATATCTAAGCTTGGATGATGTGATTGAGTATTTGTGTGTTGTAGATCTAAGAATTGTAATTTCATGTTGGTGATTGTTGATTGTTGATGTGGGATGGTTATGGTTGAGTTTGAACTCTTGTATGATGCCTAATAGCCACTTTGAACTTGCATGAGTATTGGTAGGAGGATGAGAGGTTGTTTGGATGATTATTGAAGAAATTGGGTCTTTCCCATCCAGCTATCCAAGCGTTACAGCCTTTATCCGATCGCCCAGATAGAAGCCATAATGCCCGACAGAAAACTCCCATCTGGGCGACCAGATGAAGGCTATAACGCCCGGATGTTTGACAGCTTTGCGCAACATTTTCGAAAGACCATATCTTACTCAATTCAAATTCCGAATTGCATTCCGTTTGATTCTAAAACTATCTTATTTTGATAATATTCGATTATAGACCAAAATTAGAGTAATTAGAGTTTGGGAAAGTGGGAAAATTAACCACCTAATTTAGGCTAATGTAAAAAGGGTTGAGGATGCTTCATAGCTTCGTTCGTGCTTGCATTTTATTGTCATTTTGAGTTATTTTAAGGTATCCTTACACCCTCCTTTGGTATATGGTTATGTTGAGTCTTCTATATGGTATTAATATGAACAACCATGATGAGTATTGGTTTCATGATTATCTAAACGATGCACATAAATCTACATGTTCGAATGAGGTCGTTACATAGTTGTACACTTGCTTGATAAAGTAACTTTCCTCATTGACCTTTATTTGCAAGTTTATATGTTATATGAACTCTATTTGGATCATGATTATGCTCAAATCTTGATATGTTTGCTTGCTATACGTGGTCGGGGACAACCTACTTTGTTGCCTCCCCTTTATGTTATTATTCATGTTATGGTTACAATGTTAATCTCTACGGGTTCGTTTCTCCTGGGTAGCATCGGGCTACCAGTCAGTCTCGACTACTATAGTCCCCGGTGGATATCCGGATATCACCTAGGGGTTTGGGAATATTGATGAAGATTGATTCAAGGCCGGCCGATTACAACAACTGCAATAATAATTGTATCATTTTGAATTATGTGATACACTCCCGTAGGAGCCTTTGCCCCGAGAGTTGGGTTAATTGTTACTGCGTGTTCATTAATTCTTGTACTTAATTGAAACTCATGCATAACATGTTTTCCAAAAAGGGCTTTCTAAATGGAAAATATTTACGAAAATCACCCGTGACCTTTAACCCTCGTTGAGCTAGGTGTTGCTCATTCATCTTTCTTTATTATTTCAGGTATAGTTAAGCCAGTCAGGGAAAGGAAAACTCCAGTTCCTTATTAAGTTGGATCTTATGCCTTTTGTGATCCTACGTGATGCCATGATGTACTCCCTTATATTATATCATTGTGTGATATAAATTGGAATACTTGAAGGATTGTAATTATTCTTTTGGATATGCGGATTGTAAATAATTAGTTTATTGTTCTTGTGAGGTCTAGATAAAGTAGCTGAACCTAGATGATGTAATCTGAAGGATCTAGGTCTTGTAGATAAATATTCGTTAGTTGTAATTCTAATTATTAGTAATGAAGTTTATATAATGTATTGATTAGAGGAAATCTTGTAATAGGTAATGTAACTGTAATATTAGCAACTTAGATGTAAGTTCATGGAAATTAGAGCTCGGGCTAGTATATTTTGCCTCAGTGGACCTAAGAGGAGTGATCTTCTTAAGCCTGTGGTATCACGATCCCAAATTTTGAAGTCTATGTAAGTTGAATGTAATCCTTGTTGTTTTATTAATGCAGTATTAGAGACTATTACATTAATTAGGAAAATGGGATCGTGACAGTTGCTATAGGCTTTTGGATGACATATTTTGATTCTTGAGGTAAGTTTCGATAATGAAACTTTTGTTAGGAGGGGAAGATTGTAACAACTTGAATTTTTTAAGAGTTTGAAAAAAAAAGAATTAAAATAGAATTTTAGTTCAAATAGGATTTTGATAAGATAAATATGAGTTCTAATTTTTCAAGATTTCATGATTTAAGATAAAAGATAATCTGAAAAATATGATAGAGTTTTAATTACCTTTGAATTCTGAGTGTCTATAAGATTAGGATTAAACCTCTATATAAATGAGCCACGAGACCTCAGAATCTCACAAGTTTTGGAGAAAAGGAAAAAATTAGGAGAAAATTTTACCGAGTTCTGAAGGTTTAGAAGCCTTTAATTATTGGTTATGATTTCATGGTTTTTAAGGTAAGTATGATTTACCGTTATTTTGTACCCTTTGTTTATCAACAAAATTTGTTCCATTCTTTGTCTTCTTGGAACTTCTTATTGATTATTTTCAAATCTTGTTTCTTGATTCTCTAGACAAGATTAAGTGCGTGACATGTTTTGAGCCTATAGACTATACAAGTTGTGTATCAAATCCTAGACGCTGGGAGTTAATTAGCTACCATTTGTTATCGATTGTGTATTGTGAATCGTGCTGCTAAGCAATCACAACTTGTTATAGCTTTTCTAGTTTCGATATTATGTCATTGCATTAATTATAAAATTTTCTATCGATTATTGACCTCCGAAGTTGATTAATGTTTGAGCCTCAGCTTTCTTTGGGGTGAGTTCTACTTACTGGGCATTGTTTCACTCACTACTTTATTTGACTCTTCCAAATAAGAACGAGTACATAGAAAGGTAGAGGGTTCTTGATTTTGACTGCGAGATTTGATAATTGAGTTTAGATTTTCCTGTATTAAGACTTTTAATAAATATATGTATTTTAGATATTTAAAACTTTTATGAGGTTTTAGAAGCTTTGTTTTGTTGTATTTATTTCAAGGATTATTTTAGTTTACTTTATTGTTATTTTATGGTTTTAGAGCATTGTGGGCTTAGAAAGTTGATATTCTTAGGTTCGCGGAAGTCATGTTCCCGAATTTATCCTGACAAATTTAGGGGCGTGACACCCTGCATGCCAGCCACATTAAATTCTTTATCCACAGAGTTGCGTTTGAAGACTAGATATCCCACCAAAGTTGAGGCAAATATTGATAAGAAAATGAAGCCCTCGATCGGAAGAGGGATACTTATCCTGAAGTGTAAGGGCGTAACCATAGTGCACCTAATAAACACCAGTTTTAGTCTCAGGCCAGATGAGGGTGTCAAGTTGGCGAGTCCAAGAAGGCTATAGGCCTAGGATCTGAGGCGAAAATAGGTGTGAGAGTATATTGATATTTCACTGTCCTATTCCTAAGAGCAAGTTTGCCACACAGGTGATGGAACAATAAGAAGGGCGCTCAAGAGTAGTATTGAGGGGTAACCACCGATATGACCAAATAAAGATAGACTCCCCCGTACCTATTTTCCATATACAGTGTTAACCGAGAAATTTCAGTCCTTTATAAAGACTCCACTAACTCCAAGAAGCCTGACAGGGTAGTGGTGCTCTAAATAGATCCGAGTAAAAAAAATAGAGACTGCATAACACCTGATAAACAAGATTGTCTAGGTGATGTAGTAGGCGCCACACCTGACTTGCTATAAAAGCAAGGTTCATAGCCTCGAAATCACAAAAACCCAGCCCACCTTGCCATTTAGGGGTTATGACAATGGACCATTTTAGCCACACACTACCCAAACCAAAGACCAAACCACACAAAAATGGAGCAACCATAGAGGTCAGTTTCTAACAAACAGTCTTCGAAAAATAGAAGATGGACATTGCATAAGTCAGAATTGTCTGTAGCATTGTTTTAATCAAAACCTCTTTACTTGCCTTGGATAGAAGTTTTTGTTTCTACCCTCTTACCTTAGTTTGAACCTGATCTACGATCTAAGATAGAGAACGTACCTTGGAGGACCTCTTAGTTCATCGGCAAGCCCAGATATGAGGCTAAGGTTGTCTATTTCTCTAATCCTATGCTGTCTATTAGCCATTGATGAGTGGCATATGGCGTACTATTATTGAAGACTATGGAGGATTTCTAGAAGTTAACCCGTTGGCCAGATGCAAAGAAGTACTAATATATGGCCTTCTTCAATGTCAAGGCTTACAACTAGGTAGCTCAAATAAAAAACAATGAATTATCATAAAAGAGTAGGTGGGTAAGGGGGCATACCCGGGCAAGCTTAATCCTACGAAATTGACCCTCATTACAAAAGTGTTAGATAATGCTCGAGAGCCCTTTAGTTAACAGAAAAGAGGAAAAGTAAGAGAGGATCACCCTGTCGTAAATCCCAGCTCGGACTAAAGAAAGGCAACGCCTTACCATTCAACAGGATACTATAAGAGAACAAAGAGACATATCGTATAACCTAGTTAGTCTAGACAACACTAAAACTCAATTGCAAGAGAAGTCTACAAAGGAAAGCTCAATCCACCATATCATAAGCCTTGGACATATCTAGCTTGATAACTGCCACATGTAAGTTCAATTGTTGTTTGCGCCACAAATAATAGCCAATTTCTTGGGCAATGAACAAATTGTCCTGAATGGCCCAACCTTTAATAAAAGCACTCTATTACGAAGAGACTAGTCTATCAATAAATGGATGAAGCCACAAGGCAAACAACTTCGATATCACCTTGTAACAAAAGTTTATACAACTGATCAAACAACAGTAAGAAATTTGCTCAGGCATCTCAATATTTGGTACCAGTCCAATTTGAGTCTGATGAAGGGTCAACAATAGAGACTCTCCCTGGAGAAATGTAAGAACAGTCTAATAAACATCATCTTGAACAATATCCCAGTATGTTTGATAGAAGATTCAAGTGAAACCATCAAGCCCCAGAGCTTTAGTATTGCCCAAACTCTAAAATGTCTAGGCCCATTTCTTCCCTAGTAGGTGGCAATAATAATATCTGATTTAATTTAGAGGGAACGATTGACGTTAAATGCTAGAGTAGCTGATCTACTGATTTGTCTCATTCCGATTGGTAGAGGGATTAAAAATGTGTGAGAACAAAGGCCTTAATTTCCACAACAGCCTCAATCTAATTTTCAAGTCATCTGAAGAGATTTACACTCAAAATATGTTGTGTATTTTCTGTATGTATAATGTTTACAAGTGTGCTTATTTATAATACATCAGTAATTGAAGATAAGTATACAAGCTGTGAGAAGATAGTACAAATATGCCAAGCACAAGACTAATCAATCTAGCACATCGTTATCATATTGCGAAGTAGCTAGCGGAGTAGCAACTAGTTTAGCCGCTTGGAGACCTGCACGAGCAATTAGCTCTGTAGTATATTTCGTTTGATAGAGCCGAAGACCATTATCAATATGCTGAGCTTGTAAGCCTAGAAAATAAGAAATTGGACCAAGATCTTTGATTGAGAATTGGAAGTTCAATGCATCTAGAACAGACTGAACAACTGCCGAAGACTGACTAGCAACAAGGATATCATCAACATAGACCAACCCAAACACATGAGCAATTGATAAGTGGCGAATAAATAACGAAGTATCCGAGATTGAAGAAGTAAAACCCAACTGCATAAGAAATGTACTGAGCCGTAAGAACCATGCCCTAGGAGCTTGCTTAAGACTATAAATTGCTTTCTGAAATTTGCATACATATGACGAATAGAAAGGATGAACAAAGCCCGGTGGTTGAGCCATATAAACATCTTCCTGTAAAACACCATGTAGGAAAGCATTATTAATATCAAGCTATTTAATTACCCAATTCCGCGATATAGTAAGAGAAAGCACAATTCTAATGGTGGTCGGCTTAACAACATGACTGAATGTCTCAGTATAGTCAAGCCCTTTCTTCTTGATTGTAACCTTTTGCAACGAGACGAGCCTTGTACCGCTCAATAGAACCATCCGAGTTACGCTTTATACGGTATACCTACTTACAACCAACCAAATTGACTGTCGATTTCGGTGGCTCAAGAATCCAAGTACCATTATGAAGCAACGCATTGTATTCCTTATCCATAGTTGTACGCCAGTGAGAGTATTCGGTGTCAGCAAAAGAAGAGGACACGGTAATGAAGGTGATATGGTTAGGGTATATACGTGGAACACGAGTATTATCCCGCGTCCGCGTAACCATGGGATGAGTGGATGTGGGAAGAATTTATGGCAGACGGGGAGGTGGTGACACGCTGAGGAGACAGAAGCACATCACGATAGGTTGGTTGACTAAGTTGTGTAGGAGGTGATGAATGAGCGAGGGATGAAGAGTCAGTAGCTAGTAATGGAGACTCATGGAGAGATGGCGGTAGATTTTGTGAGGTAGGAGAGGTGGTGGGAGTGGACAAAGTAGTAGGCACGATGGTTGAACTGTGAATGGACTGGACAGGTGCGAGCACTTGCGATGGTTGAGTAGTAGGAGTGGGAGAGACAAGTGGAGGGGGGCATATCAGTGGTAGTAGAGGGAAAGTACTAGCTGTTTGTGGTGAAACAACGAACGAACCAGAAAGTGGAGGTGTAGTAGACACGACATCATGAGAGGATAGTAGAGCCAAGAGAACACCACGGGCAGACTGGATGTTTGCACTGGTTTGGCAAAACGAAAAATGAGTTTCGTCAAATACAACGTGATGAGAAATATGAACCTTGCCAGTTATGAGATTGTAGCAGCGATACCCTACGTGACATGGATTATACCCGATGAAGACACAAGGTTGTGTTTTGGGGCTTAACTTGTCAATTTTTACAGGTCCAAGGTGAGGGTAACACAGGCTTCCAAACACGTGGAGAGTGGAGTAAGATGACGAAGTGTTGTATAGGACCTGAAATAGAGATTGCTATGAGAGGACAAGAGTAGGTAAACGATTAATGAGAAAGACTGCAGTTGTGAAGGCCTTAAGCCAAAAACTGTTTAGGAAGAGCCGCTTGAAAAATGAGAGTAACACCCATTTCTGTAACATGGCGAATTTTGCGTTCAGCTAGGCCATTTTGTTTTGGCGTATAGGGACATGAGATGCGATATTGTATACCCGAGGAGTCAATGATTGTTTTAAAATGTCCTTGAGTTAATTCTCTAGCCCCATCACATTGAAATGATTTTATTGTGGAATTAAAATAGTTTTCACTAAGCTGCTTGAAATGTATAAAAGAGTCAACACAGTCATTTTTGTTTTTCAAGGGATAGATCCAAGTAAAACGACTGAAGTCATCAATAAATAAAATGAAGAAACAGTAACCAGAGAAAGACAAAACTGGAGCCAGGCCCCAGATATCAAAATGTATTAGTTCAAGAGGAAAACGAATGATTTTATTAGCTAACTGGAACGGAAGTTTATGACTTTTGCCTTGCATACATGAGTTACAAAGCTTATTTAATCTGGATATACCACTAACACTAAAAAAATTCCTAGAACTAAGTGCAGACAAAACAGAATGAGCTGGGTATCCCATCCTATTGTGCCAGACTTCAAATGGTGTATGAGCAAAAGCAGCAAACGCAACAGGGCTGAAAGATGTGGATACAAGAGGCAGGAAGAGTGTAGAGTTTTGAATCAACACGTCCCGTGAGTAGGGAAGTCCCGGTGTGGAGGTCCTTGACAACACAACAAGAAAGAGTAAACTCGAGTGAAACATTATTTTGCTTAGTAAACTGAGAAACAGAAAGGAGGTTGCGAATAATATGAGGAACATGTAAAATGTCATTAAGTGAAAATTTACGATCTGAAGCGTAAAAAGTAGAGGAGCCAGTGTGAGAAATCGAAATAGACTTACCATCACCGACAAACACTTGATCATTACCAGTGTAGGGTTGGATGTTTTGTAACAGAGAAGGATCGGAAGTCATATGCGAAGATGCCCCGGAGTCTGGGATCCATGGCTGAACTGAACCGGAACCAGACCTAGACGAGCTAGAAAATACAGGTTGTTGCTGATAGTGATAACTTGCGTAGGAAGAGTTGGAGCCGCTATTTTTGGACTGAGAATAACGATAGCGACACCGCGCCGCCGAGTGACCAGTCTTTTGTTAAATCTGACATGTCATGCAAGAGTATTTGTTGTTAGATCGTGAAACCTGTGGGGTTTTGGAATAGTTGAAGTTGGAGTTTGGATTTGAAGTTTGGGTTTTGTGGACGGGACTATTGGCTTCATGAGTGATGGTGGCAGATTGTAGTTGAGTGGTGAGTGCTATGGTGGTGCCAGTAGAGTCATGAGAAGAAGGAGGGTCATCCAAAAGAATCCTTTGTTCGTATACGAGGAGTTTAGCACGAACATGGGAGAAGGATGGAGTGTCCACCAACTGTTTGATAGAAGTAACAAACATACAATATTCCTTGGGGAGACCCTCGAGAGTTGTACTAACCATGTCTGAATCAAAGAGAGCATCACCAACTGCGGCAAGAGCAGTGGTGACAGTGTGTATTTGCTGGAGATACTCGGCGATAGAGAGATTGCCTTTTTTTAAAATACGCAGTTGAGCACGCAAGAGGGATTTGCGTGCCATGGATTGTTATTGGAATGACTCGCGAAGGGACTGCCAGAGAGAATTAGCAGAGTCGAAGCCTGTCGCCTGATGAATGAGAGACTCTGAGAGAGTAGACGTGATACATGCTGTGACGAAACGATCATAACACAACCAATTGTCCAATTCAGAAGAAATGGTCGCATGATCGTGGTCAGTAGCAGAGTCGGGAAGAATGGGTTTCTTGACGTAGCCATTGACGTAGCCCAGGAGCTTGTTGAAGGTAAAGAAATTGAGCATATGGGTTTGCCAAGTCAAGTAATTGGAGTGATCGAGAAGTACAGTGACATAGAGCTTGACGTTAGCGGACGGTAGAGAAAAGGTGGAGACGGAGGATACGGTGGTGGAGGTAGCAGCGGTGGAGGACTGAGCAGAGGCGGTGGAGGTCATGGTGGATCAACTAGAGAGGAGAGAGTAGCGGAGGTGATGAGTGTTTGATGGGATTTGGACGATATAGTGTTTGGCTGTGGGAAGTATTGTTAGTCTAAGAGGTCTGCTGATACCATGAAGAAATTTACACTCAAAATATGTTGTATATTTTTTGTATGTATAATGTTTACAAGTGTGCTTATTTATAATACATCAGTAATTGAAGATAAGTATACAAGCTGTGAGAAGATAGTACAAATATGCTAAGCACAAGACTAATCAATCTAGCACATCGTTATCATCATTCTTTAATTGAATAATTTTGTTTTGTGTTCGACGTTGAATTGTAGTGGCATAGAAGAACGCGGTATTTTGATCCTCCCAATTTAACCACTTTACCCGTGATCAGACAGCCTAGAACTTCTCTTCTAGGATCGATAAGTTGTCAATTTGGTTGGTGATGTCATTTATCAGACCCTGGTTATTTTCAGTGAACAGAAAATCCTGAAGTAACAGTAGCTGATCTTTAAAGCTTTTATTTGTTTCACAGAATTGTGAAAATATTTTTTGCTCTATTGTTCTAGGCTTCTAGAATAGTATGGCAGTTTATAGCTAAACTGGTGCAAAATTGGACCCTACTGAGGAGCGAACCATGAGCCACGTATCACCTCACCACAGTGAGGTTCATCCATCTAGATAGACTTAAAACAAAACTATCGTGAAGGTCTGAACTGAAATCATTATGTGTGGAAAGAATAATAAGGGTATGATCTGAGCCTAACATGGGGTGAACCCCCATCTAAGCATCTACAAAGGCATCACGCTAGTGCAGGTACACAGACCACGATCTAACCGTTCTTTTACCACATGTTGAGACTCTCTTTTATTTGACCCTGTGTAAAAAAGTACCCTTCCATTCTAGAACCATTAAGTTGTTTGAGTTAATGAATTCGTTTAAGCTTGTGATCATTTTATCAACCTTCAACTGTTGACTATATTTTTCCTGTTGAAAGGCTATATCATTAGACAGGCAATGTATAACATTAAACATAGTAGGAGCATACACAAGAGTAAAGTACCATGGTAGCTCGTTGGCTACCAGGACTTGGCTATATACAAAGTGATGAATGTGTTCAAAATATTGACATGCACATCTTTCGTCCATAGCAGCAGCAGACCACCCGAGAAGCCACATGGATTTACTGAGTGGCAAAAATCAAAACTTAACTACAGAGCAACATGCCTGGTATGAGATTTTTTTTATCCGAGTATCTACAAGACCAACCAACGTCGGTTAAAACTATATAGTGAGGTCCTTTAAATAGCGAGCTGTCATAGAGGACCCCAACCCCTAACAATTCCAAGTGAGAATTTTCATGAAGCCCCAGGAAATTGAGCAGAAGTAGTCTCCGAACCCCGTTTAGGCGACTGAGATGTCGCAGCTTTTGATTTTTGAGAGCAACATTACTCGATTCAAAATTAAGCCCCAGGATAAGGTTTAGACAAAACTGCTAATATACTTGGGTCTAGTGGGGATGGATCAGTTGCAACATGAGAGGGACTCGCTTCAAATGATGGACCAAGCAGAGAGATAGAGCCCTGAACGTATTGAGGCGTATACAATAAAGCCACGACAATTGGGGGCATATATGTAAGTCAACGTGTGTCTAAAAAGAAAGGCCCAAATCAGCTGAATCACTATACTTGTCCATACCCTTACGAATTGCGTACCACGCATTTGTTGATGTTTCCTTGGCTTGCCACGTGGAAGAAAAATCGAGAGGGTTACTTGGCACTGAAGGGCCCCTCTTTGTGAGAACCCGCAACCAGGTCCCATAGGCACGAACTTGAGAACTATGAGCTGATAGTGGCGTTGGGAGATGTTACGGATATGTAAACATATCATGACCCAATAATCCGCACTTGTAACAAAATGTACTACTAATAGGCAAGGTAGATTACAGTCGGAGGCAGTCGATCATGCAGCAGCAAAAAACCTGAAACAAACGGCTTAGAGATAGGCTATTTAGCCCAGAAATGTAGACACTCATGAAGCCCCAGACCCAGTTCATCTGCAGTCCATTTCTTCAAATTCCCCAAACAAATGATTAATAGCCACTGCATTTTCTCTAGTAATGTAGCCGACAGGAAAACCCTAGCTTGAACCCAGAAAGAAGTAAAATCGAGCTTCATTTCATCTACTGCGTGGTTGGGAGGCCACGACTGTAAGAGTGTTAGGATTGTTATGAAAACCACCAGAATATATTATGCTACCATGTCTACTGATGTCCACACCAGAATGGAAATAAACTGCATAATTATAATTTAAAAGTTGTGAAACGGAAATTAATTTTTTTTAAAAATCTAGAACATAATAACAATTGATCAAAACAAATACCCTATTGGTACTAAAAGAAACTAAAACATCTTCCACTGCAGTAGCCAAACTTTTGCGCTGGTTTCAACTCTTAAAGCAAACTCTCATTTCCTAAGAATTTGTATTGTCCAAAACACCTGTAATGAATTGCAGATATGATCACTGGTTCTTGAGTCTACGATCCAAGAATCTGTAGAATCAACCACAAAACTGTTTCAATGTAAAAGGCTAAGGAGGTACCTGTCTTGTTATTAACAAAGTACTTTAGAAGGTCCCTTATCTAGTGTCATTTGATCACGGGTCTTTCTTCTTTGGGTTCATTACCAGTATCTCTCCCCATTGTTCTATCTTTCTTTTCTTCGATGATCACTCTTTCCCCTTCCTGGAGCTTCCTCACAAGATGCCTATGTGACAATTTAACTCTTCCCATTGTTCAAATGAGTTTTATCTGTCTGAAACTATTAGGTAAGGTGTTCAAAATCAGATCTACTTGTTGATCAAGACTAATCTTGGCTACTAAAATCATGGCTATTGAAAGTAGGTCAATTACCTTGAAAGCATGATCTCTAATAGGTGTACCTTCTTTCATTTCTAATGTCATCACCTCACACATTATCTCTTAGGAGGCAAGTATGTCAGACGCCCGTTTAGTTTTCTTATGCTGAGACCTTGAGGTATTTGATAGGGAATCTAGGATTATCTCCTCATCCTTTTTATTGGATACCTTT
Source organism: Ehretia macrophylla (assembly GCA_037974665.1). Lineage (NCBI taxonomy): Eukaryota > Viridiplantae > Streptophyta > Magnoliopsida > Boraginales > Ehretiaceae > Ehretia > Ehretia macrophylla. Next base: position 11,129,517 of record CM075782.1, read on the forward strand.
CACAACCTGTCCGCATATTTTCGATGAATGGAAGAATGTTTTAGAACAACGGGACGGGCTCGGATTAGGGAATAATTGTACGCATAACATGTGAGTACCTTATCTAATGTCCTTTTCGAGCCCACAAAATTGGGGTCAGTTAACTTATTCTCCTTGAGAATAGTGGCCAATAGGCTTAAGGAAGCTGACCTTCCTTGACACATATATATTGTAATTATTAGAACATTATGTGTAATGCAAGTATCTTATACACATGTAAATATGGAAAAACACAATTTTCTCATAATTCCTCCATCTTTAGGATGGCTGACCTTGCAGTGATATTAGTAAGAAGAAGTCTCCATATTCACTTGCTACCATTGTTCCAAGCACTAGCTCTAGACTTTAATCTAAAGTATCAAAGGCTAGAGTCCTTGCTTTAGCCATAGAAGAAGAGGTTGAAGGAGCTTCATCCCTCCCTCTTGATTTTGATGCAGCCCTTTTAACCTCTAGTCAAGAAGACCCTTCCGTGAATATTTCACATTGGGGCTCTATATCACTTCTTTTGGATCATATTGGCTATAATCCTAACTACCTTGCTTCAAGCATGGATCTCTCATCTTCTCCTCAAGGTTTTGCAACTTCCATGAAGATTTCAGTTCATTCTTCATTTGATATTCCAGCCATAAGCACCACTTAATTCTTGGTCGGTCATTACCCAAAAGGTAATAAGCTTCATCCCTAATCTATTGCAGCTATGGTACTTCTATGTCCTCAAGCTTTTATCCTTCGGATAATACCTTATCCATATATTCTTGAAGGAAAATGATATAGACTTTCATGATTCATATTCAAAAATTTTCTATGAATATGGAGGAAATAATCATGCAAGATCTTATGCGATTAAACATAAAATAGTAAAACATTAACATTTTATAGTTTAATTCCAAAACAAACAAAGATCTAGGCATATTTGAAGCAAGAACAATTTCACCTTTTGTTTAGATGAACCACACGCTTGGAACAAAGAACTTCCACTCTTCTACTTTGATATTTTCTTTTATGACCAAATCCTTAACCTAAGTGTAATCTAGTTGTGAGATTAGATTTTTCTAAACTAAAATCAAAAGAAAATTATTTTGAGTTTTTTTAAAATATGAAGCTTACTCAAAGAGAGGGAAAAAGAGAATAACTCAAGAGGAGATGGTGCAATTGAAGAGCTTGGAGTAGAGACCTATTTATAGGAAAAGAATCCTGAGAAATTTTTTTGGAAAATCAATGTGGGATAGGAGAAATCCCTTTTTCCTATTTTTTTCCCCTTCCTCATATTTTTCCTACCTATGGCCGAAATTCTTATGCCAGGAATGCCCATGGACCCACGCGTCTACCATGGTCTGTGAGCTAGGGTCCTGGCTTAGCCAGTATGCTCTAATTAATTTATTTATTATTTATTTAATTCAAATACAGCCTATAATTAAAAATAAAAATCTTTTTTCTATAAAATAGAAAGTCTATTTTTAATATCTAATTGCCAATGAATTTAATAACCTTTGATTAATTCCCAAAGTCAAAATTTACACAATTATTTACGAATAAACTATTTTTTCGATAGTGAAAAATTATCTTAAATATTCTAGATGTCTTTAGACTTCAATTAATCAATCAATTAATCATATAAATCCTATAATCCAATTTTTACCAATAATCAAAATAGAAATTATTTCCCAAAATAGAATGTCTACTTTGATTTCTAATTGTCAATGGATTATGTTATCTCTCAAAATAGTACATCTTTATTTAGCTTAGACACTTACAAGGTAAATGATTAAAAGAGGGACCAAAGATATAATTATCCTTCCTCTGAAAATGAATAAAATATTCTCGCCAATCTCCTAGCAATACTTTATCATTTTAACCAAGTCTATTCCACTAAAAGACTATGGTTGCACTCCATGATAATTACTTATTAAACAGGAGTTAGTCAATCTATACATAACACTCTGTCTTTTGACCAACTAAGTGTTATCTTGACCACTTTGCCCTTCTATACTCACTCATAGTCAAATGAAGGTTTCCGAAGTGTACTATCACCTCTTTGACTACATCTTATCTCCTTAAAATCTCTAATCCACAATCTAACCATTCTTCGGAAGTTATCCACTTGATCATGGGAGCGACCCACAAGTGTAACATCCAACACAAATTAGTGTTACTATGCGTACAGATTCAGGATGATCTAGCTTGGATCATTCTAAGGGAGTGATTAATGTATAGACTTCTTATTGCATATGCATGTCCCTTCTAATCAAGTCCTCTACACCTAAACCACAAAGTAAGTGACCTGAGCATTTAGACCACACCTATAATGGCTCAAAGTACAAGCACTCAACTTTGGCGATTCATCCACACATGCTCAAGTTTAAAAGCAATGCCCAAGTTAGAAGCTTGTAGGTATAAGCGAACTTTATCTTTGATAGTATGTATTTAGAGTTCATACCTACGGGGTCCGTCCAATGCATACCCATGCATAAGCGTAATAAGCCTGGACCAAATCCATGATCAAGACACACTCCCACACTGCAAAGAGACCTTATTCTACTCTAAATTCTACTATAGTAAAGTGCCCAACTTTACTACTAAGTTATGGACTAAATATTCTGCTTATAAGTAACCATGACTTAGACCTTCTGTATGTAACCACTATGTACCTAAGTCAACACTTAAAGCAATGGTATTTTATTCACATATATACCTATGCCAATCCACATAATGAGAGAAATATGCTTATATAAATATTATGACACTAATCATCTTATTGCAAACCATCCAGATGTAATTATAATTAAGTGCTGTGGTCTTTTGGGCATACCATTCCCAACAGACTCCTACTTGCATGAAAGAGAATTAGCTTGACCGTCATTGACTCAATGTCTACAGAAAATACCTTTCTTCGAAAGAGTCCTTGCAAGAGCTAAGAGATGTCGCGAAGGCAATTCTATCACAAGATCCCTTCTATAAAAGAATTCCTGGATTAGTGAAACTTCTCTCAGTGAATCTTGCATTTTCTACGATTCTCTACTTAAGTGCTTTGTTATACTATCCAGGTAGATAAGCATATAATATTTCGTTCTCCAAGGATACTAGAATATATGTCTTGCTATTACCTAGTGAGCTTGTCCTAAATTTGACTAGAGTTTACCACATCCTTACTTTCTAAGCATGCTAAACTTATCTAACACCTTCTTAATTTATGCAACTTGGGAAAATGTTAGTACTTTGTTCTAATAATCTCATATGAGATTATCCTCCAGAACATAGCTAACATCTCATCTATCTACTACATAAAATCTCTTAAGAAGATAGTCAAATTTCCACAGATATTTATTCAAACAGCTTAGCCATTCATTTTCTAGTACACACAAGGTCCATCAACATCTTAGCTTAAACCCAAAAGTTTGACCGCTACGTTTGAACACCTCATAACGGATTTGTCTGGTTGCATCTTATATTTGCATTTGTCAAGCTTCTTGTAAAGGAAAACAACTTTGACGTCTACTTTCCATACCCTGCAAATAATGATGACAAAGAGAATTCCTATGGACTACAACATGGTTACCTATGTGAAAGTCTTCACCTAACTGATACTCTCTTCAAGAGTGTATCCTTTTAATCACTAGCTTAACTGTACTGCCCACTGATCTCTAATTCCTGTGTTCTGTCATACACTAAGGGTTCTACCCTTATCCTGATATAAGTACAAGATTCTAGACATAGTTGGAATCCAACTATAAATCCATCATTTAGTGTCAATAACTAAAACCGTTATTGTTTCATCGTTTCTAGTGGGTAAGTCAATCTTGAATGGAAACTATCTCAAAAGACTTTCCATATCAATCCGATTGTTTTTTTATCCTCCCACTATGACAAGGCTCCATGGTACTTCAAGGAATTTGATGTTTTGTCTAAGGTGCAGGTATAGTAGAAGTCTCTCCCACTATTCAGTTTCTGAACTTAACAAGCCCACCCTGACCCAACCTGAAAGAGATTAAGTCAAAGCATAATGGGAAAACAAACAGAGTCTCCTCTACATAGAAAAGATCACAAAACCAATCTAACCAACACAACTACAATCCTCCAACAACCAAAAACCAACCATTCAAACCAATAATACAATTCCCAACACTTCAATCCACAATTAAAACCACAAGTTACTTAAACAAACTAGCAATAACTAAGTTAACCTGTATTACGTATTTAGTTGTCCTTTTGTTTCAAAACTTATCTTCCGACATGTAACCAAGAACCAAAAACAAAACTGATTACATGCAACACGAGTATATGAGTATAACTTAGTCATCAAAATAGATTACTAGGTATAAACAGACTATGACTAATTTAGACTCATATACAAGTACACTACATACCCCAAGGTAATATACATTGAACATCGTTCACAACATCTGGATTACAAGCATGTCATCAAGATTTACGCCAATCAAACAAGCCACGTTCAAAGTAGACAGAAATTGGCTTCATCATATACAAACACATTCTCATCAACTTGTCGATCGCACTTTTGTTCATTTTCACCTGAAAGGGGACATAAAATAGGCTGAGCTTACAACAACTTAAGCTCAGCGAAGGGAAAATTTGGGATGGGTTTTTGAAAATATTTTCTCTTTTTAAACCTGTTTGAAAACTTGTGAATGCCATGCACATAAAAGCACCAATTAGTAAACACATCATATTGCTATAGAATAAACATTTAACACATATTAGGGCAAGAATACGCTTACACTGTTATACCACATCATTTTACATGTAGAGGCCAACCAGATGATTCACCAAACCCTTATGTCTCCCAACATAGGGTATTCCAGATATACCCATAACCTACGACCCACGCCCATGGACGTCTATGTATAAGTTCTTGTTAAGAACAAGTGACTAGACATGACCGCTAGTACAACGAATTACATGGAATGGTCAATAATTCATTGTACATTATAATGGTGCAATAAGTCCTTAGACCTGAGATACCACAGTTATCTTGTGTTAGGGATACCGTAATTTGCTAGTGTAATAAAGCTAGTCCTCATCAAAGATTAGATAATGTACTCAATGGTTACGATTTATTTCGGCATGGAGATAGGTGTGTATAAATTGAATCTATCAATTAGGGATCCTATACGATCTATTAATCAAGTAACTAAAAATCATTGGCCAAGGTAGAATAGTGGAAGTCGTTTCACATATTATTCATAAATTACTGATTAAATAAATTTGGACATATGATTAAGTAATAGAGTTTGACGACCCTATCCATGACTCTAGCTCAATCGGGATAATTTAGACATAAGAAATTGATTACATAATTATTGCTAAGGGGTTCGTAGAATTATACTTCATCATTAGTTGGGTAGTCATGATATACTGCTAGGTATCACTTACGACTTTTGAAAATTAAATTAGAAGAGTTTTAATTAAATATTAATTATATTAATATTATTTTACTGCCAATTAATTATGAACCCGAAAGGTCACACACAAAAAGAATTTACGAATTAATTGGATTAGAGAAAATATTAAATTAATTTTAGGATCGTCCTAATATTAATTTAATTGGGCTCGTAGTAACTTGATATTGATCTGGTTATTGTGAAGTCCAAGACTGGTCTGTTTAAAACTGGTCCATATGTGGCCCTAGGTCATATATGTCTCATATATATTGTAATATTCTGACACAGGTTTAGTTAGCACAAAAAATCATAGTCAGAATAATATGTAAGATTTCTCTAGAAAACCTAGTGGGGGTAAAATCCAATTAATGGTGAGAATTCTGTGTGGATACTTTTGGAGGCTTCACAATTGGAGAACTTTCAGATACTACAACTGATCCGACATCATCAAAGGTAATCCTAAAACTATTATGCGTATTTAATTCGATTAATTATACATGTATGTAATTTATGTAAATAGTCATGAACGTGATGCATGTGTACTTTAATATTTATTTCTCTGCGTTTTATTTAATTAAAATTTTTAAATCCCATGCATGACTCCCAACAGTGGTATCAGAGCCACTGTTCATGCCTTTTACGTGGTTATTCGATTTTAGCACATAAAAATAGCACCATTAAAGTGTCAATTCTAGTTTGAAAAACTATTGAGAAATTTAATAGATAGATGATATATTAGTTTTGTGCCCATGATTTAATTGGATTAAATTTATGCCCTAAAGTTATTTTCAACAATAGTTACATAAAAGGTGGATTTTATGAAACTTGTTTATGAAACAGTTTTATAGAAATTGTTTTATAAAACTATTTTATGTTTTTCAATAAATACAACAAATTTTTATGATGTGTAAAAGTGTTTTACAAAAGATTTAAATCTGTTTTAAAAAATTGTTCAAAGTTCATTTTGAAGCTGTTTTGCAATTTTTTGAAATTGTTCACAAAAAAAAATAAAAAATTGAAGAACAAATTTTTCAAAAAAAGAAAAAAAAACTCCCCACCCCTGTTCATCTTCTCCAGCGGCAACGGTATTGTGCCGCTGGATCCACCACCCAGCTACCCCCACTGGCAGTGGAAAGGCAACGTGGAACAACTTCGCTGTTCTGCGTCTCAGGGTCAGCTCCAGGTCGTCACCTCGCGCTGATGTAGCGGCTGCTACGGCTGGAAGAAAGGAAAGGAAAAAAAAAATTGTTTTGGGTTAGGGTTTAGACCCAGTTCGGGTCCGGATCTAGATCCGGATCTGAGACGGATTGGGTCCGAATCCAAACCTAACCCAATGGGTATTGGGATAATTTTTGGTTTTCTTAAATAATTTTAATTGGGCTTATGGACTTGGGCTTTCAATTAAAATGTTAAGTTTTCCTTTCTTTGGGCTAGTGGGCATGTAAACACTTGGATTAATTTTAGGTTGAGACCTTAATAAAATAGTTGGACTCATTTTATTGTCTGATTTGGGCTATTTTAAAGTGTTTTAAAATAGCATTAGGCCTCTTTTGTGGTCTGTTATGGGACAAGCTTAATTAAGACTTCAACATAAATAGTATGAACTATTTTGATGTCTAATTTGGGCTATTGGCTTTTGGACTTAGAATTGAGTAGAGTAAGTTGGACTTATTTTGCTATCTAAGTCTAAGTTTTAACTAGTTTGTGTGACAAATCAATTAAACAAGCCCAAATATATTTTGACACTTTAAATTAATAAATAGTTTATTAATTATTAATATATAATTTGATAATATTATATTTTGTGAATATGAGATATTTATAGAATAAATTTAATAAAGAGTTTATTAAATTGGAAAAACCTAATGTAAAGAGTTTATATTAGAAACTTAATTGCGTTATACTTGTAGTTAATTAATAAATTATTTATTAATTAATTACCATAAATATAATGAGATTATATTTATTTAAATATGTGATATTTAAGGATCTAAATTATTAAAGGTGTTTATTAATTGGATGAACCTAATATAATGAGACTATATTAGGAGACTAATTGTGTTATATTCGTGGATTACTTTTATTATTATTTGTTATGTATGTGGGTGATCATGGACTAGTCTTGAATGTATGAATGGATGAATGAATGAATGGGTGAATGTCATTATGTTATTTGTTTACACAATTTGGGTTTTATGTAATATTTTAAAATGGGGGCTTGCATGCCTCTTATCTCCGTTTTAAAGATGTAAAATCCATATTTTCATTTATGTATCCCCACTAGATTAGGAATCTATGAACATAAATGTAATGAAAGATCAAGATGAAGACATCAAAAGTTGGTGGGCCCAGTTCATGAAAGGAGTTTTGTGAAGCCGATGAGGAGCAGCCCATGAATCTATCTTGTGGGCGCTTTATTTGATTTAGGTATACAACCCAGTGGCTCGGGTTGATAGTGCTCCTAGTCCATGATCATTTCATTTTATTTTATGCATTTCTTTATTTATTTATGCGATAAATATGTGATGAATGCATGTATGCTTTCATATTATTTATGCGATAAATTGAAATTAGAAGCATGTGAAAAATGAGACCTAAACTAAAGACCAGTAAACCTTTCCAAATTAAATATGAAGTTAATAATGGTGTAGTCTTGAGAAGATTATATCATTATCTTCCATTATCATAGATTAGTTTGTGTTTTGGGCAAGTAAGTAACTGGCTATAGATACATAGGAGTTATTTATTTGTATCAACATATGAACTAAGTCTATATAAGCATGAGATATGGAAAATTTGGATTCTCATTGGCTACCAAGAATCTATCATGTGAGGTGTTAGTGTTGCATTGATCCAAGTTTTCCATGATAATGGGTTTGACTTAAACAATTCATGAAGGCCAAGAATCTATCATGTGAGGTCGAATGAATTGTAGGCAAGAATAATTGAAATTTGTATGATATACATTGAATAAGAAGTTATTTACCTATTTATTTTAATTTTACTAAGAATCTAACATGTAAGGTGGGTTAAAGTAGATCGGCCCTCAATTCTATAAAGAAAAACACCTTATTGTTTTTTCGTTTTCCACTTAGGAAGTGTGGGATTCAAAACATTTAGTGGGGATTACTGTTTAAAGACCCAAATCAAATGGTTAATAATATAATTATCTAACATCCTTAGAAATTACTGCATACATATAATATCATATGTGAACTCAACCTTCTATTTTGACTAGACCAAACTTCGATGACTAACTCAATGTTTTGAGAATTGTTCTCAAATTTGAAAAAGTCATACACGTTCTAGATGCCGAAATAAGTTGTCAAAGAGATGCAAGAGAGCATGAGTAATGTATCCATCATTAATTACTTACAAAAGTTGTGAAGTAAGCATGATAGGACAACTAGGTATAAGATATCTAGTGGTAGATATAAGATATCTAGAAAATTGTTCCAAAGAATAACTAGAGGAATTGATTTGAGAGCATGTGTTCTCAGGATGAGTATCTTGAGTCCATGAGTTTATTTATGGTTTATCATATGCAGATAAATCTAATCTTCAAATTCAATTCTTAATTATCTCTCGTCGTTCATAATGGATTTTTCTGTGTGAATACATTTGACACAACTTTTGGACATGAGAGTCATGTATCAAGGGTAGATATGAAAAATGGAACTTAATTGGTAAAAAAAAATTATTTCCACTGCAAGAAAGGAGAACTACTAATAGAGAAAAATCCAAAGAACTTCAAAGAGTTTGAAGAGAAATGGATGTCCTCTATAAATATATATCATCTTCTCATTTACCCATCTAGGTGTTCATTAATTTTGGAACAATTGTTGATCATATGTTTCATTTATTTGGGAAATAAATGAATTGACACTAGTAAATTAATGAACAAGTTTTATATGCATGATGTAAAACGTGATGGCAAGATAAACAAGTAATATGAGAGATCAAGAGATACGAATAACTCTAAATTATGGTGCCACTTACGATTAGGTCATAGAAGAGAAACAATAATCACTCAATTGGTAAAAGAAGGATTGGTAAGCGCTTGAGGCCCCAGGACATTCCCAACAAGTGGATCTTGTATTCTTAAAAATGATCAAATCGCCCTTTGTAGGAAAAAGTCAAAGTACCACAAATATTTAGGGTTTATACATAGGGATATATATGGGCCATTTGGTGAAATACCCAATAAGGATTTAACTATCTTACATATACTTATGATTGTCATAAGTATGGATCTGAATCGCTTGAAGTGTTCAAGGAATTCAGAGATAAAATAGTAAATCAAACTAGAAATGAGAAGTAAGTCTAAATGATGAGATCATGGAGAGTTCTTAGCCTCAATTTCTGATAGTATCTCAAAGGAAAATAACATAGTTATTTCACTAACTCCTTCTAGTACTCCGATACTTGATGAAGAGTTGGAGAGAATGAGATAGACCTTGTTGGACATCGTCTGTAATTGATCAACTATGTTGAATTGTAACTTAGCCTGTGAGGCTATATTCTCTTTATAGTAGTCCATCTCTTGAATAAAGTCACTTCAAAATTAGTCTTAAGTACCTCATATAGGATATGAGATAACAGAATACCTAGTCTTAAGGTGTTAAGAATGAGGGTTATCCTGCCTTTGATTAAAGGCTTAAGTCTGATAAATTGGAAGTAAGATCGGATAAGATCAGCTGGGTATCCCAAGGTTTTGTAGGGATATAACTTTTATCCTTTTGTTGACAAGAAAGTATGTTAGCAAGTATGACTCCTTCTTGCAAGAATTGTTCATCTGAGAAGGTAGTATAGGAATAAGAGTGTGACTCAATGGGAGTCACTAGACAAGCAGTTGACTTGAGTCAAATCTAGGATTTGATTCTAGAAAATCCAATCCAAGAGCAACTAATTATATCACAGTTTTTCTAGATCAGTAAGATGACAATAATCATGTTGATGGTTTTTGTCAATTATGAAAATCTATGTTTGACATAAGCTTAAATGGCTTAAGGCCATAAAATCTAAAATGGATAAATGTGGAGACCTTTAAGACAAATGGTGAAAGATTATTGTCATAGGCAAGGAGTTGACTATGAAAAAAAATTTCTGCTAATTGTTGAAATTCATTATGATTTATTAGTCATAGTTACACACTACTATTATGAGATATGGTAAATAGATGTCAAAACGGCATTCCATAATGACTTCATTAATGAAGACATTAATATGGGATAATCAGTATGTTTTGAGTCCAGTGATGAGTCACAAAGAGTGCAGGCCAAAGGGATCTATTTATGGACTTAACCAAACCTAAAGAATCTAGAACATTCGATTAGATCATTTGACTTCATTGAGAATGAAGATGAACCTTGACTACACATGTAGGTCTAGTTATTCAAATAAATTCTCCAAGTAAATTTTGGGATAATCTGTCTATATCCTTGGAAGACGATCTATAGCGATAGATCAAAATGATTAATGGGTTTTTCCCAAAAAGGTATTAAAGGTGTTTAACATGTACATAGATTCTAAAAGAGGGTTGTTCTCTTTTAAGACATAACATTTACCTTTCTAGGATTGTGAGTCCTAAGACTGTTAAAAAGAGAGAGACTGGACACATAAGGTTCAAAGTGCTGCAGCAATTAAGAATCTTGTATACGTCATGTTGTGTACAAAGACATGATATCATAAATGTTATAAGTGTTATGAGCAGATGTCTATCTAATCCAGGTTAGGAACGCTGGAAAACAATCAAGAACATTCTTAAGCACTTGAGAAGCACTGAAGAAATGTTCTTGGTATATGGAAAATGTGGAACTTAAAGTTTCACAAATTCAGGCTAAGAGTTTGAAGTGGATTATTGGAAATCCATATTTGGGTTCATACTCACCTGTAACGGAAGAACAATTATTTGGAAAGGTTCCAAATATTGGTACAATTGCAAATTCTAGGGGTTGAGTGTATCGTTGCATCAGATGTAACGAGAGGAAACGGTTTGGATCTAGTAGTTCGTAACTGAACTCAGGATGGTTCTTTTCATTAAGTCAATGGGTAATGTTGTGACGACAATGGAGTCGTACTGCAAGCTAAAGAAACTAGGACTCACTAGAGATCCAAGCGCGTTAAATAGGCATTATCACATCGATTAGAGATTGTGGGAAGAATGATATTATGCAGTAAATAACGTCAATAGTTGATGTTGTTAATCCACTGACTAAGGCAATGATTTAGCAGTCATTAGACTTAGACTACCATCTTGAATCTCTAGTGAGACCTAGGTTCTTTAGCTTGCGTTAAAAGTCAATTAGAATAATATTTATAGATTCTATCCTTAAGAATAAGATACCGGAGTAATTGGCTTTAGTGTAAGTGGGGGATTGTTAGATTATATGCCCTAAAAGTCAATTTTATGACATAATAATAATATATTATTTAATGTGGGCAATTTATTTAAATATAATTAATGCGATTAACTATTAAAATAAAAGTCATTAGAATAATATTTATAGATTCTATCCTTAAGAATAAGGATATGAGTGACATAATCTATATTTATAAATATATTCTAAAAATAGTCCCCGATCGTAGGATAAATTAATTGAGCGTTAGTTTATCTGAAAAGATCGGATCACAATCTACCATCCAAATAATATCAGATATTGATTGGGCGGTTAGTCTCATATCGTAGGGTAGATGTATAAGTGTTTGTTGAGAACAAGTGACTTGACATAATCGCTAGTACAACGAATTATATGAAATTGTCAATAATTCGTTGTACAGTGTAATAGTGCAATAAGTCCTTAGACCTGAAACATCATGGTTATCTTGTATTAGAGATACCGTAATTTGCTAGTGCCATAAAACTAGTCCTCATCAAGCATTGGATAATGTACTCAGTGGTTACGATTTATTCCGACATGGAGATAAGTGTGTGTAGATATGGAATCTGTCAATTAGGGATCCTATACGATCTATTAATTAAGTAACTAGAAATCCTTGGCCAAAGTAGAATAGTAAAATTCGTTCCACGTATTATTCATAAGTTACTGATTAAATAGATTTGGACAAAAGATTAAGTAATAGAGTTTGACAACCCCATCCATGACTCTGGCTCAATTGAAATAATTTAAACAGAAGAAATTGATTGCATGATTATTACTAAGGGGTTTGTAGAAAATTATACTTCATCATTAGTTAGGTAGTCATGATATACTGCTAGGTATCATTCACGACTTGCGAAAATTAAATTAGAAGAGTTCTAATTAAATATTAATTAGATTAATATTATTTCGTTGTCAATTAATTATGAACCCGAGAAGTCACACACAAAAAGAATTTGTAAATTAATTGGATTAGAAAAAAGATTAAATTAATTTTAGGATCGTCCTAATATTAATTTAATTGGGCTCGTAGTAACTTGATATTGATCTGGTTATTGTGAAGTTCAAAACTGGTTTGTTTAAGACTGGCCCATATGTGGTCCTATGTCATATATTTCTTATATATATTGTAATATTCTGACGCAAGTTTAGCTAGCACAAAAAAGTATAGTCAGAATAATATGTAGGATTTCTCTAGAAAACCTAGTGGGATGAAATAAAATTAATGGTGCGGATTCTGTGTGATACTTTCGGAGGCTTCACAATTAGAGAGCTTTTAGATTCAACAACTGATTCGACATTGTCAAAGGTAATCCTAAAACTATTATGCATATTTAATTCGATTAATTATGCATGTATGTAATCTACGAAAATAGCTATGAACGTGATGCATGTGTATTTAATATTTATTTCTGTTACATTTTATTTAATTAAAATTTTTAAATACCATACACGATTCCCAACAATTTATAGCTATCAGCTTTGCATCTTCTATAAATAGCAGGCCACTTCGCATTTTTCACCACATATTTCAGAGAATAAGATAGCATACTGCATAGCATAGTCGAGAAAGTATCAGACATTGTCAATTCAAAGGCTTCTACAATTTGTAGTACTACAATTACAGAATATAATATTGTTGTATCTTGAAGGTTTATGCTATAAAGACATAAGCACTATAGCGGAGAATCAAAACTTTAAGGGCATCGAGTGTAACTCGAGCCTCGAATATGCTCTTTTGTACTGTTTCATTTCCTGTATTCTGGTCCTTCAATTGTTTTATTTTTTGTAATTTATTCTTTAACTCTAGTTCATAATTAATTCCAAGTTACATGTATATTCCAAATCTGTTTGCTATATTCTCTATTCCTGTTTCATCTATTATCAACATTCTTAAGGCTTTATCTACTTTTTATCCAACTTGTGTTTGGTTTCAGTCCCTGTTTAGTTATTGGTTTTAGTTTTCGCTTTCTGAATTTAGTTTCTGGGAAAACCGTTTTTGCCAGAAATTATTCGAACCATTATATAATATTAAAATTAAAATTTCTGTCAAAATCAATTTTTGACAGGAATAATTTTAGTTTAAATTTTATTTGGCTATTGGAGTTTAATTTGTAGAAACATTTTGTCAGGTTTTGTTTTAGCTAAATTTTCTCTGCTTATTTTATTATTTTTGTGAATCAGAATTCTATTAGAATGATTTCTTTCAGAATTTTTTTTAATATATATATATATATATTTGTGTAGTTAAATTTTGGAAATCATTATTCTGTTAGAAGCTTTTCTTTAAGAGTATATTCTGGAATATAATTTTTTTTTTTATTGTTTCCAGTCTAGATTATTTAAGTAACTGCTAGAGTAACTTTGAGTTTTGTCAGTGTAGTTATAATATTTTGACTTAATAGAAAAAAAGGATCTTTTCGCCATGACTACCGAAATTTGAAAACATTGACATTTTCGAAACTGGATCTGTACTTTTGCCTAGAGGTGGATCTAATGGAGGATCTAGGAACAAAAATGTTCTCCTGACTAAAAATGTGAACAAGACAACAATGGCACTTGCATAAACTTTTGTTGCTCCGACACCCATTGGCCACAACGACAGGGCAGAAAGGTACAATGGGAGAGACTCAAGCGGTGGCAACAGAAGATGTTATTTTACTTGATCACCCTGAGTTTGATGAGGTTCTTGAAAGAGGATAAATTTGAGTTAGGTGAAAATCCAGACATGCAAACTATGGTTGATGTCGATACATGGAAGCACGCAAACTTCCTTTGCAAGAATTATATTCTCAATGGACTAGATAATTCACTTTATAATGTCTATAGATACAACAACAAAGGCATTGTGGGAGTCTTTGGACAAGAAGTACAAGACCAAGGATGCTGGCACCAAAAAGTTCATGGTAGGCAAGTTTTTGGACTTCAAAATGGTTGATTCAAAGACTGAAATGGATCAAGTCCAGAAGTATCAACTAATTCTCCATGAAATTCATGCAGAGCATATAATCCTGAGTAAGTTCTTTCAAGCGGTACCCTTAACAGAGAAACTACCTTTAGGCTAGAAGACATCAAAAATTACTTGAAACATTAGAGAAAGGAATGACTATCGAAGAGTTGATTGTCAGGTTGAGGATAGAAGAAGAAAACTGTTATTTTGAGAAGAAGGTTAGATTTCCACATTTACAGTCTAAAGCAAAAGTGATTGAGCAAAATCCAAGCAACAAATAGAGGTAGCTCACAAGACAAGGGCAAAGGGGAACAAAGAAGAAGAAGCAACAGTTGGCAGAAACAGCTACATTTGTGACAAGCCAGGGCATAAAGCCAAGGATTGCAAAGAATGCTCAGGCAAATGTGGTGGACGAAGTGGGAGATAATATGTCTAGCATAAACTTGTCCATGGTCATATCAAAAGTCAACCTGGTCGAGAATTAGGTGTTGTGGTGGGTGAATATTGGAGCCACTTTACATATTTGTTCTGATAGTAGAATGTTCACCATCTATCAGACAGTTGATAAAACTCTCTAATTAGATATTTTGTTAATATTTGATTACCAAGTTAAATAGAAAAAAGAAGAGGAAAAAAGATCTACTTCTTTAAAGTAGGAAAATTGATTCAAGAGGTTATTAATCTTTTCTTTCTGTTTATAAAATTCTAAATTGAGAGAATTATAAATTCTTCGTACTAAAACATTTGTCGATCCCTCAATAATTTTGTTTCCCTTTCAAATATTAATCCAAACAAACAAAAAAAAAAATCTTTAATTCCTCCTTTTACTTTCATTTCTTTTCCTTTCATTTAAAAAGGTACCTTACGAACACTAAGTTAACAAAAAGTAAATGAGATCATCTCTTACTTTTTGCAAGTGTAACATGCCCCACTGAAAATTACAAACAAGTCAAATGTGGATGTTGGTTTCCTTTTCAATTGCTTTTGGTTTCACACGAGAGTTCCGAGAAGTTGGCCGCCTTTTGTGACCAATGACTACAATAAATGCTGACTTAATACCATCTCCATCATTTGCCTCCCCAAAGAGTTTTTTGCAATAAAAATTTAAGAAAGGAAGAATATCATAGCATAATAATTGGTGAAATTACTCTTTAATTACTAGTGTTCTGCTTGATGTAAACTGGTCTACCAATAGACTGGTCTTATAATATTTTTAATATAAATCTGAAATGCTTCTGAGAGTTTTTGACAATTGAAAAAAATAACAAAAAAAAACAATTTAGATATTTATGGTGAATAAATTTTTTATATTCATATCATTGAAATCTCAACCAGAGTGACCCACACGTCAGTTCATCTGCAAAATTCAAGACAGAAATAATAAATAAAAAAATCGTGTATGTAGCTATCTTGGATGAATCATTGAGACTAGCTGGACACAAGCTAAAGGGTAATTTTTTTAATGTTATAAATATATAGATTCCATATTTGTGCTGTCTACTTTTCATTTCAGCGCCATACAAAAGCATTTTGACAAGCCAAATCATCATATGCATATCTGGCCTTATGACTCTTCCCATGACTCTTCCCCAACATTATATTCATCAGCATTACTGAATGTAAGCCAACTCTTTGACTTAAGAAACTTCATCAGAAAATACCATCCGATGCCACCAACAGTCATTAACCCACTAACCAAATACACAATCTTGGTAGCAATAGCCATTATCAACACCAAAAAACCAGCTGGTATCAAACACATGATGATTAGCCCTGGCAGCTTCAATGGAACCCTGTACGGCCTCTTCATTGTTGGAAACTTTCTTCTCAGCCAAAGAAAAGATGCAAATTCCAATAACATGCCCAAACTATACAAGAAATTTGCAGAAGATATGATGTCTGTGAAATCCATGTAAGATACACTTAATGATATAGCAGTGGACAACACTATTCCCACCCATGGTGTGTTGAACCATTTTGATCTTAGTGAGAAAAACTTGGGCAAAAAGCTTAAATCAGCCATACCCAAAAGCTGATAAGCACTACTACTTAACTGTGCTTCAAAAAGTCCAATGGCTGACAAAACAGCACCAACTTCAATCCAGAATTTTAACCATTTACCTGCAATCATTTCTGCTGCAACTGCCATGAAACCAGTGTCCCATTCATTTTGATCAACTGATATTGCTCCTGTAACAGCCACGAGTGGGATAATATAACCTAAGCAAGTGAAAATCACTGCACAGAATAGAGCTAAAGGAAAAGTCTTCTGTGGCTTATCAACTTCACCTGCCATGGTGCTAACATTATCCCAAAAGTTTAAGTTCCAAAACAGTGTGTTGAAGAATAAATTCCAATCTTTTTTCACACCCTTTTGGCCTAAACTAATCCATCTATGTGGATGAATCTTTGGTATAGCTATCAATGACATGATAATAAATGGTGCAAGTGATACAAGGCCTAAAACAACTGCAGCAAAACCAACTATACTCAGGCCTGTGTAATTGAGAAAGGATAGTGCTAAAGTGGATACCAAGATTGCTAAGTTCCGAGGAAGGCCTGAAGAAAAAATGGGAAAGATTTTCTCCAGGTAGTCTATACAAAGAACTGGAAAGGCTGCTATGTTGATCACACCACTCAGGAACTTCCATGTCCCCATCATGGAGCCCCAGAAGGGGCCCAAAGCGCGGTCAGCCCATATAACAAAGCCTCCATTGCCGGGGAAGGCGGTCGAGAGCTCGGCAGTGATAAGAGCTTCAGGGATACTCCAGATGAAGGGGAAGATGAGGAAGCCTAATATGGCATATAAAGGGCCTGCAGCTTTAACTGCTGGCTCTTCGCCGTACGGGCCACCGGCTACTTCAAAGTAGATAAGGAAGATGAGGGGGATGAGGGTGAGTTTTTTGTGGCTTTTGGTAGAGGTGGTGGTGGTTGTGTTGGTGGTTACTGGTAGTTCTTGGGGTGGTGATGAGTTGGTTGTCACGGTTCCTGATGGTGGTTGTGTCATTCTGTCTTCTGTCATTGAGGGTTGGTTCTTTTTGTTGTGCTGTGATGGTTATGGGTAAGAAAGAGGGAGACAAATCGAGTTTGAGTTGACTTTTTAAGATTGTTACGTATCTTTTGATGAAAAATTTAGGAAGATTGTCACATCTCTAACGAGTAGTGATAGGAATCTTTTGGTGTCAATTTTAGGGAGATTTTAATATTTGATTAGTTATGTGGAAAAGACAACATTTTGATTTGATAAAAAAAAAAAAAAAAATTGATCGAGAGATAGGTGTGGGCCATCAAGTCATGATTCTTGTAATTACAGCTTTGAGGAAGAAAAGATACGATCATTTTAACAATTTTTTTATTTTTTTCTCTTCATATAAAAAATTTAGAATATTTTTTTTATGTATTTAAAAATTTATTATTTCAAATTTACTTCAATGGCTTACATATATTTAATTAATTTCATATTTTATGAATCATTTATTTTAATTTCATCCAAAAATTGTTTTTACATTTCATAAATTTTGTTTTTTTGACCATTAACATATTTTAGAGAATATGATAAGAAATTGTGTCTCTTCCCAATATATACAGATCTTGTAAATAAATTTAAGAATCTACACCATTTAAGAGATCACTTGAAAAATCAATTGGAATCTATTTAGAGTATTCTCTTTCCTACATATAAGATTAATAACCAAGTAGGGCTGTGGGATCCTTTTAGTTAATGCTACAGCTAGAATAAGAACCTTTTTGCACATCTTTCTTATCTTTCTACTCTGCTTTTTATTAATTATTCGATTGTCTTTACCTAAACCCCACGCGACTATTTTATTTTTCACTTTTTTGTTTTCACACGGAGTCAAAGGACACTGTTCATTTTTCAATTATTTTTCTTTTTTTTGACCAAAAAAAATGATATCTTCACATATCTATACCTTATTTATGGAGAAATCGTGTTTGGCCAGTCAAAACAGTCTGCAGCAGGACTGTATTAAAGTTCTGCTGGAACTCAAATAGCAAATCTATAGCACCGTCCAAAGAAAAGAGAAGAAAATGTAGAAGAAAAAAAAAAAAAAAAAAAAGAACAATACTAATTTTAAACATTCACCCGCAAAATGAATATCATTATTGATGTGTTGGGTTTTGGTTCAAGTTATAAATTTATTCAATTATGAACATAAGTAAAAGTTTAGTGAATAAAAACATATAAATAAGACTCCCGGTCATATATTGATTTAAGAGAAAGGAAAAGTATGTAATTAAAACCGATGGTAGTTATATATTTGACATAGTATTTTAACAGTGTTTTGTCCATCCAAAAAATTCTAACTATCTATGGAGAATTTTTCATGTTTTCTATTCTAGAAAACCGATTGTGGAGGGCTTGAGCTTGTTCTGTACATATAACTAATTATTCATGGAATAGGCTTTCTCAACGTATATAAATTTTTGAATTGTAACTGTTACGGTTAAATCCGAGCTCTACTTGAGGTCTCTATGTAAGAGTTGACCTGTAATAAGGAACACACAATAGACTATTTTCGTGAGACAATTCAAACGCTCAAGTCAGCGCTCAAGTTAAATAAGAATTCCGAGCTCTTTGAATCCGAACCCATTATACATGAAGGTAAGGTTCGTGTTTAGGCTTAAATTGTTATACCTTTGCCCTGGTGTTAATGGCCTATTTAGTTCTTCAAAACGATCTCAAAATTATGGCGGCTGGTCCTCAAAAAGTTTTGTAATTGCATAATCGATCCCATCAACTTTTGGAAAATATTTAAACGCTCCAGATATTATTAATAAGAAAAAGCAGATGACAAAAACACCCTTGCTCCTTTCCCAAGTCTGCAGGAGTCGTATCAGATCAGACTCATCTCTCTCCCTCACACATGTACTTACTCTCTTCTCTCTCACTTTCCTTTGTCTCACACAGTCTCTTCTCTCCTTCCCTCTCACATGGCGTTTCAAATCCCTCACAATTTTATCTTCTTCCTTCATCTTCACCACTCTGTCTTCAGCTCTTTCTGCCATCCCTATTGAGGAGCAAACAAGTTCAGCAGCACAAACAGGCAAAGGCTACAAGAAGCAACCACTAGCACCATTGTTTGAGCCAGAAGAGTTGTCCTTATGGTCTTTTATAGTGCTGGTATTGCTAAGTTCATAGCAACTTTCGTGTTCCTTTACATCACGATCTTGACTGTTATGGGTGTCAATAGGTTACTCTCTAAGTGTGCTTTTGTGGGTAATCAAGGCACCGCTTGGGCCTTTGGTGGTATGATCTATGCTCTTGTTTATTGCACTATTGTTATCTCGAATTGGTGGTATGATTCTGCATTTCAGTATACTACTATTCTTTTTTGTGATGTGTTTTACGTTCGTGGGGACATGATATAACTTTCAGTTTATAGCTTAGTATTGCGTGATTTAGTAACAATTCGGGTTAATCATTTTCATCCAAGATTCTTCCTTTTTGCCTTCCATTTCCTCTTTGTATGTGTTCATGGTGCTGTTTTTTTTTTTTTTTTTTCCTTTTTCTCTATTGTGGATTCATATGTTAATTTGTTTAAGAAAATACTAGATTCGCATAAGCTCAAGAAATAATTGGCTTGGACTTCAAATGGACTTTACCATTAACTAATCTAAATTAAAAAGCGATTGTTAGATTATTAAATAAGCCTTTAAGGTTCACAATGGGTTGTGTACAACTGTTTTTTTAGAAAAAGTCTAAGTTGACTAGATTTTGAGAACCATTGCTTCATAGTCAAATTCTGTAATATGGATATTGTTTCTTTTGAACCAAAGAAGTTTTCCACACTAGATTTAGATGTTTCTATATTTTGCTGATAGATCTGTGTAGCTATGAACCCTTTTGTTATAACTTTAAAAGTTGATATTTTAGTATTTGCTTGGTCACATGAACCCAGCTGTGACTTTTAGATTGTTATTGGCAATGAAACTTTCCTATCTTCTACATGGTGATGCAATTCTTAGAGTCATCTGTGGTGCTGGAATTGTGAAGGGGTTCATGAAGGGACCATACCAGAGAGATGGTGGTGGAGCCAGAGAATATATGTACATGGGTATTTTCACAACAAAATTCGTTTTTTTGTATGTCCGTTTTACCACGATAAATGCTATATTCTAATTCTTCTTTGTATGTTCCTTTTTAGTGGATTTTCTGGGTTGGACCTTTCATCGGAGCTGCTAATTGCAGTCTACTACCAAATTGTGATAAGAGTCATTCCTTTCAAGAGCACATCTTAGAAGGGCTTCAAGTTTTATAAGCCCTTTTGAGCCTCATTGCCTATCTCATTCCAGCTCTTTCAACAGCCATTTCTCAAGATTCTTTCCTGTGTGTCATGTCTTTCCTTTGTATACTCTGTGGTGGAGCGTTCTATGTGTTTGTAAATTGCTAGTGTATGTTGTATTTATGCTTGTTTGCATCCTATGAATGAAGAATTCTTCTTACTTTTTATGTCTTTCTAGGCTAAGTTATAAATTATCCAGGTTAATTTAATCAGATATTTGCTCACCATCAATTTTCTTTCCTCCACCTTTTTCTAAAATCTGTATGAAATAGATTCCAAACGGATAGAGCGATTCTCAAACTCTGCGCTTAATGAAAGCTTTGTGTATTAAGTTGTCGTAATTTGGGATCAGAAACATGCCACGCAACATCTAATATGAGATCCAAAGCAAAAAGAGAAAAAAAAATGTATAATACAAACAAAATGAAACCTGAGGGCCGCGAAAGAAACTACCTATTCATCCTTTCTGGCTTCCAACTTATTTATAACCGTAACCTCCAAATTAATCTTGACATGTTTTCAATCTAAAATTACAGACTTGCATGCGAGAGAATTATTATCTCTAGTAAAATTTTTATTAATTAAAAATAATTAAATTGAGTTATTATTTAACAATTCTATTGGACCTGCTGAGTGTTTAAAGGCTTTTTATCAACTAAGCATTTCAAGTGGTACACTTGAACAAGCACAACTGGGACACATGTAGAACAATTCCTCCGTTTATAAAACTTTTGATGCAACTCTTATGTTATACCATTCTTCACAAGAACAACGCTTGTTGAGAAACGCCAAGTCAAAATCTTCGTATCTTGAAGTCATACTACTCTTACTTGACATGCTTTCACACCTAAGATTCAACAATTTTGCATATGCCAAATATACGCCGAATATAGATGATTATAACCCAAATGCAGTTAAATACTTGAATAAATTTTATAAAAATGTTCTTTGAAATACTGTAAAATACGCAATAAATACAATAAAACATACATTAGATACAATAAAATATACCCCAAATACATCACAATAATTAAAAAAGAGATAAACACAAAAAAATGTTAAAATCAAAAAAAATTTAATGAAAGAAGGTGTAAACTTACGTATAAAAAATAATGTGAAAACCAAGAGCCATCATCTACGACAAAAATTTTGGCGACATGCTAAAAAGTATGGCTAAAATACAATAAAAGATACAGTACATACAACAATAAAAATGCAAAGATCTAAATTTGTGGTATAGTAGAGTTATTTATAGATGAGATTGGAGTTAAAGCAGGGAACCATAAAATTTAGGAGGGAAGTTTAACATTTTTAAGAGGAGGGAAGTTGAAATTTTCAAAAAATGAAATGCTGAAATTTCAGAGGAAAAATTGAAATTTCGGCAACATATATAAAAGCTGTGTGATTTATTATAAATTAATGGCATAACAAGATAAATTACACATCATACTATATAAATGATACAACAAGAAACAAAAATGGTTATTTGTAACATGATATGATGAACTCGATAACACGTTATTATTTTGGGAGTCAAAAGATCGTCTTACTACCCTACTCCTAGACACCGGTCTCTTGTTGTTCGTTGCATTGAGGAGTGTGTTTAACACCCATACGTATGATTCGGTTGTCTCATTCTGAACTAATGCAGCACCAAATATACATGTATTTCGATGATTGTTTATCCTAGCCCAAATAATTAGTGGAAACTTGTATGAATTGGTCTTGTAAGTGTCATCGAATATCAAAACATCGCCAAATACTTCAAACTCTTCCCTCGGGGCAGATAACTTGTCCAATTGATTCTTCTCATCAACTGTGTACTGAAAATAGAACAACAAATCGGAATCCGCTTTACCATGCAAATACCCTAATGCAACATTGACATCCCCTATGGTAATTTCTACTCGCTTGTCACGATCCATCATATTGTAAAGATATTTCCTAGAGAATCTAATGCCATCATACTCACCCGACTCTTGTGTGAATAGATCATACGTTCAACTGGAGCTTATTCCCGCACGATTCAAATAGTGAGCTTGGTCCCTACGACTATCATCTACACGTTGATGGGAACGGAGCATTGGGACACCATAGCTAGGAACTAATTCATGATTGTGTTCCTTCACAAATTTGGTCACCTCGTAACAACTACGGATTCTATTCAACTTGATCCAAAGTTGTTCTTTACAATCACATTTTGTCAAGTCCCTATGCTCCCATTGCTTGTTTTTCATCTCAATGAACTCATTCCTTTGCAAACCGGCACAGGAGCATGTAAACAATCTGACCACTATTTGATCACTATCGTCTTTTTTTATTGTACACCTTCTAATGCTAAAACTGTGCATGCAGACATATCGATTGTACAATAGATATGCTTCATTTTTTGAGTGAATCGTACGAGTGAGGATGTCTTGTTCATTTAAATCCTTCAAATTCTCTACCTCATCAAGTGTTGGAATGTTGTCATCGTGTGATTCACAACATAATAGAGTCATAGCGGAAGCGTTGAACATTTTAAAAAATTTCAACATTAACTTTTGTAATCACATGCATTTCCAAAGTAAAGTCCATGGTAACCAACATGCAACATATAATATATCAAATATACTATAAAGTAAACAGGAGGTTATGTCTGATTCTGTATTTTTGTGTGTAGGCTCGTTGGTATTCATTTTTCCAAATGCTGAAAATATATAAAATAGGTATTATTTTAGTCAGAAATGTATGTGTTTTACAGCTTAACAATTCCCATTTACGAAAGTTTAACCATCCAATTACTAGAGAAAGACCATTTCAGAACTCGTAAAATCACTTTAAATTACAGTGACGTTTATATATTTTGTGATACTAAACTTCAATAAATCAGTACCATTAATAAACATATAAAATATATTTGTTTTTGTATGCAAAATACATAAAATAGTTTACAGTGAAGTTTTTATATTTTGTGATACTAAACTTCAATAAATCAATACTACTAATAAACATACGAAATAAATCAACATTTGTATACAAAATACGTAAAATGCTTTACGGTGAAGTTAAACTTTAATAAATTAATACTATTAATAAACATACGAAATATATTAGTGTTTGTATGCAAATTAAGTAAAATAATTTAAGGTGAAGTTTTATGTTTTGTGATTTTAAACTTCAATAAATCAATAATACTAATAAACATACGAAGTATATCAACATTTGTATACAAAATACGTAAAATGCGTTACGGTGAAGTTTTTATGTTTTGTGATGCTAAAATTTAATAAATCAATACTATTAATAAACATATGAAATATATCAGTGTTTGTATGCAAAATACGTAAAATATTTTACGGTGAATTTTTTATGTTTTGTGATATTAAACTTCAATAAATCAATACTATTAATAAACATACGAAATATATCATTGTTTGTATGCAAAATATGTATAATACTTATCTACTTAAGAAGAATAATATCAATAATAGATAAATAATATATACAAGAAGAGATTAATTTAACATACCAATTTTTACCTCAAGTAATAAGCTTTTGCACCCGGAAAACAAAATATAAGCTTTGGATACTTTTTTTTTCTTGGCTATTTGCATAGTATTGTCACATTTAATATTAGTGGTTATATTTCATTTCAAATTAAATTTCTATTTCATATCGAATAAATGAAACTTTTTATCCTAGTATAGCTATTGATAATGGTTTCTTCAAATTGAATTAAATGCAACTTTTATCCTAATATAGGTATTTGTAATTACTTTTTCTGATTTAATCAAATAAAATCACAAAATTATATGAAAACATAGTTGATATACGTAATAGTAGGAAATGTTGTTTATTAGTATCGACTTCAACATGTGAAATGTTATATTTATATCACATGACATCCATTTTATGAAAAAAACTAATAATATATTATGAATGGTACTGATTATACTACTACTTTATATACAACTTAATAAACTAAAAAAAAAAAGCCAAATCAGCCAACTGTGCTTTGGGAATCCGCACAAATTCAAATTTCACAACACTTTTGTAGTCATCATTATATTTATATAAAATCATAGCCATTTTATAACAAAAAACCAAAAATATATCATGTATAGTACATATTATATTTCTTTGTACACAACTTAAACATAAAATAAAAAAATAATAAAAATCAAATAAGTGTCTTGGGAATCCACGCGCAAAATCAAATTAGGCTATCCTCAATGGAGTCTCTAAAATGCAAAATTTTTCTAATTTGGGTATTTTTAGAGACTCCAGTCTCTAAAAATAACACTATTCATGACAAAAGTACGTGGGGTCCACCACTTTTGGTTTAAAAGATGCCAATATAAAGACCCATTCTCTATTTTTTTCAACAAATTTATGGAAGAAAATAGAGACTAGGTCTCTATTTTGGCATCTTTTAAGTCAAAAGTGGTAGACCCCACGTACTTTTGCATTGAATAGTGTTGTTTTTAGAGACTGGAGTCTCTAAAAACACCTAAATTAAGAAAGTTTTACATTTGAAAACTCCATTGAGGATGCCCTTAACCAATTATTGCATTAGAAGTGTAAATTCATCCTTATCCCTATATAAGATCAAAATGCAATTAAAAAAAATATTTGCATCAATAATCCAAAAAAATCAAATCGCCACATGTCATAATTGAATTGGGCCGTTTTTCAACATCCAACGTACAGGGACGTTTGTAAGAATTTTCCGGCTAGTAAACATTACCCTTTCCTCTGCCACCAAAATGTCGCATCACCGGTTGCATTTAATGCGAGGAGATGGTTAATCAATTCAAGCGGCTTGACTAACATGAGTCCCATCGGAGTACAGTTTTGTCCGGTTCCTTTGTGGTTCAGTCTGAGATCATGCTTTGGTCCGTTAGTCTGACCGCTGTTCCTAATTCTCTATCTCACGGACCGAGCCGACCCCATATCATTAACCATTATTCTATAATAGGAAAATTTCTTAGAGCTAAAATCATAAATTTAAATTAGAAATAACCAAACTATGTTAAAATATTATATCTCGCGTATTTGTACACGCGGACTCTTATATCACAGAAATTGCAGCCCAACATAATCTAGTGTGATTCTGTAGATCGATCGACAAAAGAGAAAGAAAAATTGTGATTATGTAGATCGGATCATTTTATTTTATTTTATTTTTTGGTGTGGTTAGAAGATCGGATCATTCTGAAATGATAAAGAATAAATTAATAAACTGCTCTTTCTCATATACCAATAAGGATAATATATCACGTGTACCAACGATGGATGGTCGACAAGAAGCCATTATTTATTCATGGACCAATTTCAAATATGATTAAACAGGGAAACAAAGAATTAAGGCAATAAGAATTCAACCATGCATTTCGCATTTATGGTTGATTATTGAATATTATATTGTCATCAGAAAGTCTACCTCGTTCAACAATTCTTAATAGATTTAGGTGAGCATATAATTTACTTTGTCACTTAATGTGATTAACTTTGGTCATAATAGTGTATACTTTTATCATAGTTTTAATGTCAAAATTGGATTTGAATCCATGGTCCAATTATGACGGGTCACTTGACTCCAATCAACGAGCAGTTATTGGGCCAAGGCCTATATACAATGCTATGTGTTGTAGCCTACCCCCGATTTGGGTCCGACAGAGACCCAAGGCCCTTGGCAAAGCCCGCATAGCGGCATCGTCCTACACGAATAATCGCGGACGAACTCGAATACAACTCGAACTCTATCAGATATCTGGAGATAGACAATCAAGGAGACATTCTAATTGATTAAACTACTAGTAGCGAATGACGATCGACAAACTCGAGATAAGGGTCAACCCTATCTTACAGGATAAGGGATTACTCGCTTGAAGTAGTCCACTCGAGATACAAGTCCCAAAAGTCTGTGACTCTTAACCTACCCACACCTATAAGAAAGCCATGCCTATGCAAGGAGAGGGGATCGAGTATTAGCCGGTCTCCTCTTTTCCCTCCTGATTTCTCTCATTTTCTTACCCCTTCTGATAAACTACTGACTTGAGCGTCGGAGTGTCTTCGACCGGTACCACACTGGTGTCCCAAGACTCACGTCGTTCTATCGCCTTCTGTCCTTGTAAGTTGCTGGTGGCCCGAAGTTCGTGATTGTAGATTTTAACATCTACACATAGTGCATATAATGAAGTTACTTTTCTACATAATTCTTTATTCATCACCATATCTTTTGGTATGTTGTAACACTTAAATCTATTACAAAAAATTTAAAAACAGTAGTAAATGACTTTATGTATCGATTTTTCTACCCTTGCATATGGTCTCATTGTAAATTGTCTATTGTAATGTTTTTTTGTAAATAATGAGCAATAATTTGAAAAAACCATTACGATTAAATTATAATTTTAAAAGCATTGAAAAAAGTAATCTCATAAACAATTATTAACAAAAAATAATAACAAAACCGTTGCAAAATATTTTAGTTTATAGAACAGTTAAGAAAATCGGTACAATACTATTGCAATGATTTTTTCATTTTTTAAGTAGAGTGTTCCAAAAAAAAAAAAAACTCTAATATTGTAGTGATTTCATAAAATAATCACAATTAACTATTAAAGTAGGAAAAAGAATCAACAGAGATTTACAGAAAACAAGTTTGTGGCCTTTGTACAATTAGAGAGTGAGGAATTTATATTTTACATTTGTCATGAATCATCTTTTAGAGATACATATATAAAGAAAATTTCCAGGCAAATAGTATTACTATAGAGTTCATTATTTACTCTTCAAGTAATAAGATGAAAAGTAAAATTTTTAGAAGAATACGTGTTTTATTAATCAAACATTAATTGGGTGGTTTTGCAGTACTATAAAATCCTTATTTCACTATTACATTTTAGATAGTTTGTAACAATCCAATTGAAAAATAAATAAATAAAAAATTGTTGTGAAAAATGAAAAACACTGTTGAAATATGTGTCTTATTGCAACAATTTTTAATTTTTGTATAAACTAAATTTTTTTGTAATGGTTAAAAATTTTTTAATCACTTTTTGCTAATAATTGCTCATGAAATTACTTTTAGCAACAATTTTAAAATGTTTCTTATTATTTATAAAAATTGTTTCAAAAGAAATTTGCAATGAGACAACATGCAACTGTTAAAGTTATTTGCAATGATTTTTAATTTTTTTGCAATAGTTTTAAATGTCTTTAACTCTTAGGAGTAGCTCAACTGGTAAAGAATTTGAAAGTGTAGTCAGAAGTCGTCGTTCGAGTACCTTCAAGGCCACTGGAGATTTAAAAACTCAATTGATTTCCAAATTCTAACAAAAAGAAGAAGAAAAAAAGACTGAGAAAGTGGTTGAATTTCCACAAATAATTTTTAATGTCTAATTGTTAAATTGAACTCTAGATAGCATGCACACTTCGGGGAATTGGTTTGTCATGGCCCATCTAGTAAATGGGCGGATGACATTTGGGAATTGGGGTCTACATCCTACTACGATATTTTCTGAAAATGGGTAACATTTATTGATCATCCCCATTATTGGCTATTAATACAGGGTCAGTCAGTTTAACTAATCGTTAGTCTCAATTACATATGATAAACTTTATACGTATAGAACTCATTTTATGTATTTCTTAGATTGACGGTCAGTCAAATTAATCGAATATTTTTCTTTAATGCAGTTATGGTGTCAGTTTTTGAAACATATTTAAAATTGAGAAGATGTATTTATATGTATGTAAGATTCATTCAAATACCGCATGTTCAGTTTTACCGGAACAAAGAATTACCCGTCAGTTTCCATAAAGCATATGATATGTGCAACTCAGCGTGCGTTTCGCGTAAACTATTCCGCAAACCCAAATCACATCAGAAGAGTTGGTGATCATCTCATTGTTTTCCGCCTTGTTCTCTACTCGAAAAAGTGGTACATAATGCTTTCTAAAAGTACACAATATTCCTTTGTGATGCCCTTTTCTACTTTTTCTTACACACAAGATATTCATGTATGATGTTATCTTATTTTTATCATCTATTCATTACTTCTTATATAAATACTTAATTAGTAGGAGAT
The DNA here is from genome assembly GCA_037974665.1 of Ehretia macrophylla. Lineage (NCBI taxonomy): Eukaryota > Viridiplantae > Streptophyta > Magnoliopsida > Boraginales > Ehretiaceae > Ehretia > Ehretia macrophylla. The sequence continues at coordinate 11,158,668 of CM075782.1, forward strand.
AATAAATGAATGATAAAAATGAATTGATATAAAGAAATACTTTTTTTTTTTAGTTTATACCCCCATAGGTTCCTTCTCTTTTCCCGAATTATTTGGTTGGTCCCTTATCTTCAAAATGACCACTACGTCAGTCCTTATCTTTATCTTTTGTGTCACTGTTGGTCTTTCCGTCACATTTCTAACAATTTTGGCATATGTAAAGCATGTGATATCTATTTTGGAGGGACCAACGATGGCACCAAATATAAAAATAAGGGACTAACTTATAACCATTTTGAAGATAAGAGACTAATTAAATAATCCGGAAAAAGATAAGGGACCTATGGGAGTATAAACCCTTTCTTTTTTGTTGTTTAGATACTTTTGAAGAAAGTGGTCATAAAAGATGACTCATTTCTACAAAATCATAGGTTGGGCTGCTCAATACTCACAATCAAGGAGAAAATTAGACTTTTAGAGTATCTCCAGTGGAGTCTCTAAAATCAGGATTTCTATTTCTAAATATATAGACCCTGAGTATTTTAGAAACTCTACTTAAGTCTCATGTATTTTTTTGAGTCTCTAAAAAAAAGTTATCTCTAATGAAAGTCTTAACTAAGTTGAGTCCCAACAAGGGGATCTTCACTAATTGCGATATAAGCGCGACATAAAGCAATATCTTCTTGATTTGTGAAATTGCGACCCCTGAAACCTCCTTCTGCATTCTCCATAGCTGAAATAGAAAGAAAAAAAAATAGTTAGTATTAAATTATGTATTAACTAAAATATAAACTTAAATTTTATGGAAGAAAATTAATTAAAAAATTATAATAAATTATAAATTTTCCTCCTTCCCCCCTCCCTTCCCCCGTCTTTGGATTTTCCTTTTTGTGACCCGCGTCACCTCCCCACCCCCTCCCTTCCCTTGCCATCACACCCGTCAAGTCCGCCTACCCCACCCTACCCCTCATTTCTGCCCCCTATTGCGCCGTGAGGCCTTCCCCCAAAATAGTGAATGATATTAGAGTGATATTGAAATAGAAAGCTCTTTAACGTGGTTATAAGATTATTTCTTGTAGCACATAATCCGGTATATGAAATTGAAGACAATTCAGTAAATTCAGTGTATGAAATTGAAGACAATTCAGTTTCTCAAGTGTGAAACCTCCAAGAATATCCACACGAAATCCACACCAAGATAACTAGCTAACCCTCACTAAAGTTCTAGACATAAAACCTATTTTACAAGAAGCCAAATTAAAGTGTGCTTGCAAAACTGTCTTAAAGTAGCTTTCTATTTATAGGAACACAATTGGACTTTGGACCGGTGGACTAATTTCACTTTAGTCCAATTTCATTGAATCCTGTAAGGGTATCTCTAATGATGAGAATTATTCACAAAAACTTATTATTTTTGGTAATTTTTAGAGACTCGGGTCTCTATTTTAACTCAAATCTCCAATGGGACCCACCATTTTTCAGAGATTTACACCAAAATAGAGATCCAATCACTTTTTGAGTCTCTAAATTTGTTACCAAAAAAGTAAATTGAATCTTTATTTTAACTCAAATATCTAAAAAGTGGTGAATCCCATTAGAAATTTGAGTTAAAATAAAGACTCAAATATCTAAAAATTACTAAAAATGAAAAGTTTTTGTAAAAAGTGCAACATTTTTTTTTATCATTGGAGATACCCCAAGTAAATTAATATTAGGACTATCCTAATAATTAATTTAATTAATTCTCACTTACTAATTAGCTTGTCGGATCCCTATTGTGTGTGACTTCTTAGGTTCATAATTAATTCATAATAGAATAATATTAATTAAATTAATATTTAATTAAAACTATTGTAATTAAATAATTTTCACAAGTCATAAGTAACACATAACAATATATCATGGCCAATAAATTAATAGTAAAGTGAAACCATATGATCCTATCAATATATAATTACTATTATAATTAATTTCTTCCGTATGATCCATCTTGATTAAGTGAGAGTCAAGAATGGGAATGTGAAACTCATTGACTTAATTATATGACAAAATCTAATAAATTAGTAACGCGCCAATAAATTGTGAAACTACTTCTACTATTCTACCTCGGCTAAGGATTTCTGATTACTTAATTATTAGATCGCATAAGGCTCCTAATTCAAGGATTCCATATTGCACACACATATCTCTATGTAGAAAAATATGACCACCAAGTACATAGGTTAATACTATTAGATTAGGTGCCCTAAAGGTCAATAAATATAATTTTAGGACATAATTTATTGTATTATTTATTTAGTAAATGAAAATTACATTTAATTATAATTAATGTGTTAATTGTTCTTAAAAAAAGTCCTTAGAACTATCACGTGGATCTCATTCTTAAGTTGTTAAGAATATGCAAGCCAATGATAGATTCTAAAATTAAGTTTTTGATCGTATAATGAATTAATTGGCATTAGTTCATTTGGATAGATTTGTTTATATTTCACTACCTTGATTAGTATGTGATGTTCATGAAGGGGCAATGAGTTTCATATTGTATTAGTAATTATAGAGGTACTCATTAGTAAATAACTGATTAGACATGACCAATCATATGACAGATCACATGGATTATCGATGATTTGTTATGTATTACATCTATGTGATAATTTTTTAGACTTGAGACATTGTGATTGTCTAATGCACTGGATGTCATGATTTGCAAAGTATAATTTGATTCTATTCATGGTTTGGATCACGTGACGAGTGGTCACAATTTATTTCTGCGTGGAGGCATGTTTGTGTTCAATATGGAATCTATCAACTAGAGGTTAGATGTGATATATTTAATTAAGTAATCATAAATTTTGGCCGAGATTAAATGGTAGAAGTCGTTCCACAATTTGTTGATGACTTGTTAAATTAATTAGATTTAGTCATATGATTAAGTTTGTGAGTTTGACGTTCCCTCCATGACTCTCGCTTAACTGAGACAAATTAGACGCAAAGAATTAATTACATGTTTGTTATATGGGTTTGTGTAAATTTCACTTCATTATTAATGGAGAAATTATAATATACTACTAGGTGTCACTCGTAATTGGTAGAAATAGATAAATTAAAAGGGTTCTAATTAAATATTAATTTAACTAATATTATTCCACTATCAATTAATTATACCTGGAAGGTTACACACAAAAGAAATTCAAAAATTAATATGTATGAGAATAAACATTGGAGTGTCCATTTATTTAATTGAATTTAAGACTGATCAAATTGGACTTCTAGTCAAATAAATCCATTTATCAGTCTAAGTCAAATTTCATTGTACTGGCCCAAAGCAAGCCTTGAGATGTTTTGATTTCCTATAAATAGAAAGCTATGACAGACAAATTAGCTAGTACAAATCTATCTTTCATAGAAATAAAATTCTCTTAAACACTCTAGTGATGGTTTGATCTCTTTGGTTTCTACAACAGACTCTGCTCTACAGAGGTAATCAAGGCAATCCTCCTATGTACAATTATGTGATAATTTTTGCATTGGAATAATAATAACAATGGTATCAGAACCAACGTTTATGCCTATTACGTAATTTTCGGATTTCAGACAATCTAAAGTTATTCATTTTTTGGGTGAAGATTTAAAATTATTTTTAGCAAATATTTTATTTTGAATTTTGATGATAATACCTAAATTTGTCTTGTCTCATAATTCAATTCTCATTCTTAATATTTCATATGCTTTTTGAGTTGAACTGTATATATGGAAGGGCTTGACATTTGTACAAGAAGAAAATCTTTGAAGATAAAACATCAAATCATTGAAGATCAAGTTGAAGATGTTGAAGAAGAAGCACACCATTGAAGGATATCATTGAAAACTCAAAGATGGTGTGTGATGTGTTTGTGATTTATGTTAATTGTATTTATTTTTAGAGGTGTTTGGGCTTATTTAAGTCATTAGTTGGTCACTTTTAACATTTTTGAGTAAAACAATTTTCACAATTATAATGCTTAAAAGTAACTAATTGATGCTAATTTCACATTGTAGGTGCGCCCGGGATAAAAGAATAAGGTTAAGTGAAGAAAAGAAGATGAATTTGGGTCAAGTAAGTGCGCAAAAAAAAACTAAATTAAAGTGTGTTCATGACCAGATAAAACAATTAAAAAAAAAAAAGAAGATATGTACATGTATGTATTGACCAAGGCAAATCTTACTTGGTCAAACGGTCATGGCCTGTTTGCAAGTGTGACCTTTTGCAAAGAAGACAAGACTCAGTGTCCAGCAGAATTTTGTTTTCGAACAAAATATGGATAGTAGGTTTTTATTGCAAATTAATTCAGTAAAATAATGAACAACTCATTTGAAATCTCCTTCGAAAAATAGTGGAAGGATAAACAGGATTTTCAGCAAAATAATTGCGGTAAAATTTTTCATGATCTTGTAATCTCTCTCTCTCCATACTAAGCATGGTCAAGTATAGAACTACAACGTGTTGTCTCCTATGTCGTTTATCATGTTGATTGACTAATTGTTGAACTAATGCTAACTTCGCATCGAAGTCAGAATTATCGAAATATTGTATGTATTCATAATTGGAATTCATATTTCTAAACACAGAAAGAATATGATGATAGAAATATAATATGATAGCTTTTGAAATTACAAGAAGAACAAGAAATAAGACTAGCAAATTTTAGAGGATTTGGTATGACATTTTATGAGCTCTATACATGACTATTTATAGCTTTTAAATCTCACAAACCTTTATAAACCAACAAAATGTGACGGTACATAAAGATGATGAAATTTAAAGTCGATGAAATATAGAGTTGTTACTTCAACCAAAAAATCTACCACAAATGAGACAATACATAGAAAGAAAATATCAACAAAAGGTGATAGTACTTAAAGTTGATAGAATTTAAAGTCGATGGAACATAGAGTTGTTATTTCAACCAAAAAATTTGCCACGAACAAATTAATACATAAAAAAAATGGCAATAAAAGGTGATGATACATAAAGCTGATAAAATTTTAAAGTCGATAAAGTATAAAGTTGTTACTTCAATAAAAAAATCTACCACGGATAAAAACATGAAATTCTATTCTATAATCATATACTAACGATTAACGCTACCATCATATAAACCCTGAACCAAAACAACATGAAATTCTATTCTATAATCACGATCTAACTCGCAAGAGTTATCACATGGGATTTTCGCCTAAAACACCTAAAATTTAACACTGCCCAATTCAAAGCACTAGTGACGAAAAATTCATGTAATCCAAGATCTAGGAGGCCTTACCTTTTCTTTTTCCTTTTTGGCTAAATGGAGGACTTACCTATTGACCCATAAATATTTTTAAATCACGTATCTATTAATTAGGTTTTATTAAAAAAAATAAATGTATTTGTATAGTCTTAGAATTATGTGTTTCTACTACACCTAGATGAGATGGAACGACAAACTGATGCCCCCTACTTCATTAATGGTCCGTCGGTTCCCAAAAAACAATTACGTGCGTTTGCCGGGAGTCGAACCCGGGTCTATTGCTTGGAAGGCAATTATCCTAACCGTTGGACTACAAACGCTTGTTGAAGAAATTTTGATTATATATTTTAAACTATGAGATAGATCTTCCAAAGAACAAGATTTTTTACAAATGGATTCATTCCTGTAGTAATCGGATAAAAAAATCGAAGATTTTGCATCGTACTACAAGTAGGTGCTCTACGGAAAACCATACTATTCAATAATTGTTTTTTTGGGAGACACAAGACGATATATTCACTACTTTAGAGGATGATTAATCCCTTTAAAATTTTTCTATTAAGATAAGTAATCTATGCAGGATATATTTCACGATAAGCAGGCCAAAAGGTTAACTGGGATCAAAGGTAACAAACTAATTAACACAAATTATTGCTTCTCTGTAAACATGCTCTAAATAAAACCCTTCCTGAATTGCTAAGATTTCTCTGCAATCCTCAACCAAAGCGCCTGAGTGGACCATTTGCTGGTGTGATTCCTTTTAACCAATTAAGAATGACTCGCTGAGTCTGTCTCACAAATAATTCTTCTCTAAAATTTGTAATCTACTATTACTTGTTTGCTTTTCTCCACTAAAGTTCAAATTTTATTTATTTATTGGTGATAAGAAACTTTCTTAAACAACATTATATATAAGATCAATCCTAAGATTACAAATCCCATGGTGTAGTAATGAATTTCCAGCTTTGCCCTAATCAGTTGAAGGCTAGATAATATTTGTGATATATAGAAAAATATGGGTTCAAACTAGATATCTTTAATTATGACGAGTCACTATCCGACCACATTCTTTCTTTTATTAAAGTGGAATTTTTTTTTGGACAAGCACTATTATGCATGGATGGAACCAAGTTTGGATTCTCTCCTTTGTTGATTCTCTCATTTTGAGATAATGTGCATAATAAGCCATCAAATTTTATCTTTTTAAACCGTAACCCTCATATTTGGAGTAATAAACTAATCATAATCAATAAAAAAGATACTTGAAAAAATATTTGAAACTAATGGTTAAGATGTAAAAGAACCAAATCTAATAACTAATAAACACACTTCATATAAAAAATAAAAAAATCAATAAAAAAGAGTATCCAGACCTGCACGAAACCCCCAACACATTTACTATAGTTCCTCCAAGTCAAGGATATCAAATTTTCTGCACTCTCTCATGTTTAAAATTTTAATCAATTAAATCAAAGTAACATCGATATTGCCAAATGCCAATACTAATGCTAAATTATAGGAGGGGTGTCAAAAGCGGAATGTGCAAAAGGACAGCAGGACTTCCACTTTTAATCTGGTAACTGGACTTCCACTTTTATCAAAATTATAAACCAAAGATTTCATCAAGATTTTCCACCCTTTTGTTCTAATATAATTTTGCATTTAATCCCTTCATCTACACCAATGATAAATATGTCATTTCTAATTTTATTTTAATCTTTTCCCATCAACAATACTTTGTGTTAAGGTTGGAATCGAGCTGGCTTCGCAAATTGGGCTGAGTCTCATCTTCCATGCCTAACAATTACGAATTTCAGCTGGATTACCTACAAAATAAGGACCCCTGGGGCTGTGCCCGGGGGCCCCATCCGATACTCAAGTCAGTTATGGGAGAAAAAAAATTGCTTAAAGGCAATAAAGAGTTGCTTGAGAGCAAAGTAATTAATTAAGAGCAATTAAGAGAGAGAGAGAAAGCGCGTTTGCATGAGCTAGAATGAGATACATATCCATTGGATATGTACCTGTATTTATAGTTGTGAGCATCGAAAGTTATTGAGATGGGATAGGAGTGAATCCCTTGACTTTAGGCATATGGAGATATACGGTTAGGATCATGGATCATGGTCCCTTATTTTTAGGTTAGTAGGGTTATGTAGTTTTTCCAACTTTAGGCTCAAGGATCTATTCCATCATGCTTATAATTGACATAGTCAATGGACCTATTGATTTAGTCTTCCGTTGGGCCTTTTTTTCCATTGGTGGATTGTGGCCCAGTCTTTATTCCGATGCGATTCTTTAGCCCAAATATAAGTTCTGACTTTGGGCCTTGATTTATGGCCTATCACTTTGGACAACATTGCAATATAAGATAAGAAATTACCCTCATTAGTAGTGTCGATGGATGTGACACTCAATAGAAAATTGACAATCTTCATCACTTATTTTTTTTTTAGGTGTGAAGGTAAAACCTACTATCGGACCAAAGTCCTTTTCTATAGGATAAGTCCACATGTGTGCAAATAGGGCAAATTTCACAAATAGTCCCTATTGTTACCCTTTTGTCTCAATTTAGTCCCTATTATTTTATTTGTCTCAATTTAGTCCCTATTGTTTGCAAAAAAATCTCAATTTGGTCCCTTCCGTCAAATAAGGGTTAAATCTAACAGAAAGCACTGTCTCAGGGGCAATTTTGGAATATAACAATAAAAGTTCAATTTAGTCCTCAATGTTTTGAAAAAGTTTTATTTGAGTCCTCAATGTTTTAAAAAAATTTCAAATAAGTCCTCAATATTTTAAAAATATTTCAAATAAGTTCTCAATGTTTTAAAAATATTTTAAATAGGTCATCAATGTTTTAAAAATGTTTCAATTAGGTCCTCAATGTTTTAAAAATATTTCAAATAAGTCCTCAATATTTTAAAAATGTTTCAAATAAGTCCTCAATGTTTTGAAAAGATTTTAATTAAATCCTTAATGTTCTATAAAGTTGGAAATAAATCCTTAAGGTCCCCCATATCTTAAACACACAAAGTTTGGGTGGTTAACAAGGAGAAAATAGACTTGTCTTGATGAATGTAGCCCAAAAAATTTAGTGGAGTTAGTTTTTAACTAATAAGTGATAGATAACTAAGATAGTGTCCGCAAAACCAAATTCGAATTTGTCAAAACCAAAATTAGGGAAGTCACAATACGTAAACAAAGAGGCAGAATAATGACATAATATACGTTACCAACTACAGACCTTTAGCATTTTTCATTTGAATACCTGTTATGAAAACAATCATAAACACCTCAACATTAGAAAAAATGACGTTTCTTCATCCTTAATCTAAAAAAAACATAACAATAATATCATCAAAGCATCAGTCATAAAAGCCTGTCATAATCCCATAACCTGTCATAAAAAAAAAAGTCATTAAATATGGTTAAAGTCATTACATTTAGCTATCATAGTCCTATCCATATACAAAAATCATCATTACATATCCTGTCATAATCCCATCCATCTACAAAAATATCCATTAGTCATGTCATACCCTATTTGTAACCCATCCACAAAAACCATTGGGTTGACTAACTTTGTTCATACCATGTTCATTCATCAATATGAACAAAGTTACAAAAAATATCCATCAGTCCTATCATAACCTATTTGTAACCCATCCACAAAAACCACTGGGTTGACTAACTTTGTTCATACCATGTTCATTCATCAATATGAACAAAGTAAGGACTTAATTGAAATCTTTTCAAAACATTGAGGACTTATTTGAAATATTTTTAAAACATTGAGGATTTATTTGAAACATTTTATTGAGGACCTATATGAAATATTTTTAAAACATTGAGGACTTATTTGAAACATTTTTAAAATATTTTTAAAACATTGAGGACTTATTTGAAATTTTTTAAAATATTGAGGAATCAAATGAAACTTTTTCAAAACATTGAGGACTAAATTGGACTTTTATTATTATATTATAAAATTGCCTCTGAGACCGTGGTCACGTGCACCTTTCTGTTAGATTTAACTCTTATTTGACGAAAAAGACCAAATTAAGATTTTTTTATAAACAATAGGGACTAAATTAAGACAAATAAAATAATAAAAATTAAACTAAGACAAAAAGGTAACAATATAAACTATTTGTGAAATTTGCCCGTACAAATATATAAACTTGTGATCTAGTCTAGACTACTGCCATATGACATTGTTGCGTGTCCTCTACACCTGCAATTTTCAAATGTTCTATAATGTGCCTGCATTATCATATCGCCAATGTGATACGCAAGCATATCTTACTTTTCAACCGTTTTAGATTTTGGTTAATTATTAAATCGATCTGTTCTCCCCTTGTCTGGTCCTCTTTTCTTGTGTTGGGTGCAGGGGGTCTACAATTATTTTGGTGTGATATCGCAACTGAACACTTTGATTTCAAAGTTTAATTTGTCAAAGAATCTATACTTAATCAGTTTAATATTTTTAACATGTCTCTTTATATAAAAGTGTCATTTTTGTATTATGTACGTGTCAAACAAAATTATAGTGATAAGACTTTTATTTTCAATACATTTTCTCGTGATTTGAACTCAAAACCTTTTAAATAATAAAGTTTTAATATCATCTCAAATAATCACTTAATTTAAAATTTTAAACTGTTCGAATTTTTTAGTTGCCAATACTTCTCTTATGTGCAAGTATACTTGATCTAAAAGCATACTTAATCCAATTTGTGTCTCCAATAATAAATTAATTAATTTGTGTTTCAAACATGTTCCTTACGTGTAAGTAAATTTTTTGAGCCACATATGTACGTGTGAGACAAAATTATAGTGGCCGAGACTTTTGTTCATACTTGCATTTTGGTTCCCAAACATTGACACTCGATGTGCAATGTGTATGAATAGTCTCACTTAGTGTTTAAAAAATTGTGCAAAACCACAGGCCATTCATTTTCGTCTTTCACTACTCAACCAACCAGCTGGCAACAACGCAGTGCTGAGGGTGGTTTATCAGATACCTTACAAGAAAGTTCCATTTGAAGTTGGCAAAATGTGTGCAGTAACTTGTTATGCAGCTAAGCCTTCCATCAACACACGCAGTAGGAACATATTGTCCCAGAAGTGGCGGACGAGAACAGCCGCTAGATTTCAAGTGACTATGGCAGCTCTCAACAGGAGCGAAAGCATTAATCTTCCTGTTTTGTCCATACAAGAAATGCCTCGAATTTATCAGCGTATACATGATATTGTCCAAAGGCAATCGCAGTCAAATAGCTTGGCCATGAATGATGCTTGCAGAAAGCAACAGTTCGATCCCATGGTTCTTGAAGAAGCATATGAACGATGCAGGAACATCTTTGCAGATAATTCCAAGACATTCTATTTAGGTCTTGTCCTCAAAAGCTCTTCCTTTCTTCTTTTCCGATAGTGTTAGTACTCTAGTATGTCGCTCATGTATATCGACAAACTGAGCTCTTATTTTTAAAAGTGTTATCATATTTGAATCTTTTAATTTTGTAACACTTAGTCGTTTTGATATTTTATGTTTAAAAACTAACAGTAAAATAAAGCGGCGTGACTTTGCTGTTGGTTTTTTAATAGAAAATGACTAAAGTTAAAAATATATAAATGTAGTATTTTGAAGATAGGAGATATGTTTGTCAAATACGATTAAAACCCTTTTCTATATTCCAAGAAACTTTTCTGTCTTTTGCTGGGGTGGGGGATGGAAGAGGGACGTGTAAGTATGTATTAGCCACAGCTACCTGATTATCAGTTGTGGTTCACTGATTTGCATACATGGTCTTCAAGAAAAATAAAAGAAAAAGACTTGGTCGATGTAAATGAGAGAACTAAAGAATAATACTGCTAAAGCCATTCGTGAAGAAAACATTATTTTGCCAAACGTACGTTCATCATGAATCATAATTCTATACCTGATCATATCTGGAGGTGATATACAAAATCAGACATGTAGTTGAATTATGATTTGTTGAATCATAGTTGATGCTTGCTTTTTGAGACTCAGTAGCATTGTGCAACATGCAGGTTCACTGCTGTTGACAAAGCAGCGACAGCGAGCAATATCGGCTATCTATGGTAAGTACTTCTCATTTGATGAATTATAAAGTCAAACCTTCCAGGGAAAGTGAAATGTCAATGTCGAAGTTAGGTTGACCTCCAGTTCGGCAGTCAGACCTGTGCGCTATTAACATGGGGTGAGCAGGTATGGTGCCCACCCCCTCTCACAGCCGCACAATTAGGCAGCTGGACTGGAGAATTTTCCCGAAATTAGCTAAGAGGTATCTGGTTAGTCTCAATACAAGGGGCTCAAGTTTGAGCGAGGAAAATTTTTTCCAATAGTACTCTTGATTGATATCCATACCCGTCTATGAGAGAGGAAGTGAGTTCCATATATGTGTGTAGTTCAATTAATGTAAAAGAATTGATATCATTTCAGACGGTTGGAATAGTAAAGCTCAAGTAGCCTATAGATTAACAATGAATGATGAAAACATAGTTTTAGAAGAAGCCTAGTTAAATTCTATGCCATTATAAAGCTATTCTGCAGCCTGGTGCAGGAGGACGGATGACCTGGTTGATGGCCCCAGTGCTGTCAATATGAGTTCTGCTGTTCTTGATGAGTGGGAAGACAGATTAGAAGACATTTTCAGCGGGCGACCACATGACTTGCCTGATGCTGCACTTGTTGACACCATTTTCAAGTTTTCATTAGACATTACGGTACCTATGAATTTATTAATTAGTTTTCTTCAAGTCTATACTCTTTTCCCGTTAAAATGCTCAACATGAGAGTAACAGGAGGGGGAAAAAAAGGCCTGAAATATGAAGCCTAGAAAGTGATACTATATCCATATATATATTAAATTGTATAATATTGTCCTATGGTTCACTCACTATAAAATTTTAGATATTTTGCAACACTTTAATTGAAAAATATAAAAAAAATTGTGCGAAAAATGAAAAACATCTTTGCAATAGGTGTCTTATTTGCAACACACCGGTTTTCAATCGTTGTATAAGGGAAAACCTTTTGCAACAGTTAAAATATATTTAATCATTTTTTGTTAATAGTTGCTCACGAAATTACTTTTTGCAATAATTTTAAAATGTTGCTTATTATTTAGTAAAAAATTGTTCCCATATAGAATTTGCAACGAGACTATATGTGACGGTTAAAGTAATATGTAACGGTTTTTAGCCTTTTTGTAATATTTTTGAATATTTTTAAATGTTGCAATACATAAAAAAAATGTGATGGTGACCATAAGTGCACGGTATCTCCATGTGGTATTATAATATGGGGAATATTGCATAGTACATCCCTGCGGTAATGCTTTGAAAGTGCTGAATCTCTCCCCATTTTGATTTTCTTCATCACCTTATATATTACTTTTTTTTTCATATCACTCATTTATCATCTCTCCCCATTTTGATTTTCTTCATCACCTTATATATTACTTTTTTTCATATCACTCATTAATCATCTCTCCCCATTTTTGATTTTCTTCATCACCTTATATATTACTTCTTTTTTTTTCATATCAGTCATTTATCATCTCTCCCCATTTTGATTTTTTTCATCACCTTATATATTACTTTTTTTCTTCATATCACTCATTTATCATCTCTCCCCATTTTGATTTTCTTCATCACGTTATATATATATATATATATATATATATATATATATATAGTTGGCGTGACAAAAGAAGTAGAAGGAAATTAATTAAGAGAGAGAAGTACAAAAGAATTTATTAGTTATTATGTAAATTAGGCATACTCATAACTGAGTGATAGAAAAAGCGATGATATTTAGCATTTAGAGTAATTCTAGATGTCATCTCATTTTTATCATCCATTTATCACATCTTATATGAATTTTAGATGACATACTAAAATAACACACTTTTTTCAAAATTTTCTGTTATTTTAGTATACCACCTAAGTATCTATATAAGAGGTGATAAATTGTTGATGAAAATGAGGTAACATTTAGCAATGGTCGGTTAATAATGCTCGCTAGGGAAGGGAAGAAAAAAGAGGAGAGGGAAAACACAAAAAGAATAAAAGGGAGAAAAGGAAAAAGAAAAACAAAAGAAAATTAAGAGATAATCCAGTCTTTTCCACTTTGTCATTAATGAACATAGTGGTCATGAACAATTGGGCAAGTGAGCATAGTTTAAGAAAAAAAAAATATATATATAAGGAGATTATGAGCTAATTGTGGTACCATAAGAAGGTATGGTACACGTAAAGAAAATCATAGGGGATAATATTGCAATTTACCCATACATTTTATGTTCATCTTGATAAGCCGTAACAAAAGTTAACATGGTTTCCTTTTCAACTTGAAGCCTTTCAAGGACTTGTTAGAGGGTATGAGAATGGACATGAATAAAAATCGGTATGCAAATTTTGAAGAGCTTTGTCTTTATTGCTATTATGTTGCTGGAGCATGTGGCCTTATGGGCCTTCCAGTATTCAGAATTGCACAAGAATCACCATTTCCAGCTGAAAAGATCTGCAATACAACACTTTATTTGGGCATTAGCTGTCAATTGACAAATATTCTTAGAGATGTAGGAGAAGAGTAAGTGACATGTAACAAATATGTTATATTTCTTCCTCATTCCCTCAAGATCACTACTTATGAAAAATCATTTTGTTGTGAGGTGTTTCCTTTTAGTGCGTCAAGAGGAAGAGTCTATCTTCCCCAAGATGAACTTGCACAATTTGGGCTAAGCAATAAGGATGTTTTCTCAAGGAAGATCACTCATAGCTGGAGAGAATTCATGAAACAGCAAATAAAGAGGACAAAATTCTATTATGGTATGGCTGCAGAAGGCGCTTCTCAGTATGACAAGACTACTCGTTGGGCGGTAATCATTAGCAACATTTTAAAATGATCATTCCATTTCTATTATTATTGTTATTACCACCAGATTATTATTATTATTATGATTATTACTATTATTATTATTATTATTATTATTATTATTATTATTATTATTTGTTTTTGGGTTCTTTCATCAATGGGTATTTTCGAAGGAAAGAAGATGAAAGAGCACCAAATTAGTAAGAAAAAAAAAATCAAAAGCATGTGATCAATTTTTAATAAAGCATCATAATAAATGTGTCACTCTGGGATGGAAACAAAAGATCATCATCTACTAGTAAGCTGTAGAAATTAGTTTTATGTTCGGTTTTATTGGGAAAAATTCTTTTATAGTTGAATATTTGCTCCATTGTTGGCATGGTTAGATATATTATTTGAGCTTTGCGTGTCATATTTGCAACTTAATTTTGAAACTATCGAGATCTTCTGGCTTTAGTTTTTGGATGAAAGTAGATGACGCAGTTATAATGCTTATATATTGGTAAAATTTATATTATTTCTGTCCATTATATATAATTGTTTAATTTTTCAAAAGTTCGTTACTTGCATGATTAATTTCACGTAAGCCTCTAAATGATATGACCCAGTTATAATGTATATTGGTAAATTTTATGTTATTTTCGTCCAATATGATTGTTTAATTTTTTGAAAGTTTCATTAGTTGCATAATTATTTGGGATATGTGAAAAAATGGAATTCAATGTTTTAATGTGGTTTTTTGCAGGAGAAATGGTTTTCTCATGTAGTATATAATTAAAATGGTTTTGAAGTTAATATTGGAAGACTAAACTACCCATTATGTAGACACAATGTTATGATAGTTAAACTCCCCAAAGTTTGGGATGAGGTTATTTTTGTTGCATATATCCATGTATAATAGGCTTGTTAAATGCAGTGGATGCACATTTTGTAAATGTAAAATTAAATATTATATATAAAATCAAATACAATCAAAAGTTACATCACATGTTCATTTGCATCATTAGCATAAGCAATTAGTATCATAGATAGGGCAATTACAAAAAGAATGATATCAAACTTGAAATTTTGTAATTTATATTAGGTAGATTATTGCATCATTGTGATATGTTGTGGGCTTGAACTTCTCCTATGAAGCTTGAGAAATGTTCAAATGCTAGCTCATCCTTGTTGGATACCCAAAATGTATAAAATGAGCATTTTGATTTTGAACAAAAGAAAGATAATTTGAATGGATTGTCTCTTAATTTTGATATTCAGAAGACTACTTTATTCCCATAATAGCATTTCTATTTTTGAAATTCATCAACCTTCCATTTACATCTGCCTGAATACTCGATTATGATGATGATGTCGTAGACTTTTTTTGGATTTTTTTTAATTAGTACAAATAAAGCTAAATTTTTTTGTTATATGAAGGATTTTGAGCTATTTTTTTGGGTGACTTTGGTTAATTGTTGTGTGAGAATGTGTGAATATTGGTGTAGAATTTGGCACCAAGAATTTGAAAAAAATACTTTTGCATGAGCTTTAAATAGGCCAAGCATGGCTAGCTAGCGGTTGGACACCCAACAGCTAAATTGTCTCTTCTGCGGACCACAATAGTAGGGGCAAAGGTGTAATTTTTCTAGCATAAATCCATGTTAGCAAATTTCACTAGCTACAAAAGGACATTGACAAAAGGGCATTAGTGTCCTTTTAGCAGGTCAATCCTTTGACTGTTACGAATGAACTAAAAAGGGTAATTTCCAAAATTGGGAGACCAGTTTTGGAATTACCCCAAACCTGCGGGACTAAAAAGTCTTATTCCCTTTTTCTAAATCATCTTAATTAATACATATTTTTACTCTCATTAAATTGGTGTAATTTAAAACTTATCTTCATACTTAATTATCTTTTATTGGTGGATTTTAGATGGCATTAATGTCTAAAGTTTCATGATTTACTTATTGACAATTTTGTAGATTTGGTCATCTTTGGGTATGTACCGCATGATCCTGGATGAGATTGAGCAAAACGACTACAATAACTTGACAAAACGAGCTGATGTCGGGAGGTTCAAGAAGCTTCTCACATTACCACTTGCATATCTTCGAGCTCTCTCCGTTCCTAGTGTGGCGGACACCCATAAGGAGGGAAATCAATGAGATGCGCCACTTTCTCATATCACAGTTTATAAATGCCTTTTTCTTTTATTTTGTTTTTGAGTACATATAAAAGGATTCTTTTGGTTCACATATTGAATGATTTTTATGGCCAATTGCACGAAAGATATATAACAGCCACAAGCTTTATTGCATTTAGAATCAATATTTTATTATTTTGAGAGATTTAGCAGTAATCTAGCGGTTGATTATTTTCCCTGATAGTTGAGAGACTAGGGTTCAAATCTTATGAATATTTCTCCATGAGCCCTGCCAGGGGAAATGGGGGTTGTAGTTCTCATATAGAAACATTTTTGTTAACCTATTATTGACTTTACAAAATACTTTCAAGGGTAAATACCCAGTTTGATCCTTTATTTTTAGGGTTTGTGTCATTTTAGTCTTTATTTTTTAAAATGTACACTTTTACTCCGGTATTTTTATCATTTATCTCAACTTAGTCCTTATCTTTCAAAATGTATTATTTTAATTCCGTATCTTTATTATTTATCTTAACTTAGTCTTTATCTTTGTCATTATAGTCCACATTAGTTTTTTACCATTTTGAAAGATAAGAATTTAGTTGGGACAAATAGTAAATATACGAAACAAAAAAGGTACATTTTGAAAGATAAGAATTAAGTTAGGACAAATAGTTTAGGTATAAAACTAAAAAAATACATTTTAAAAGATAAAAATTAAAATGACACAAACCCTCAAAATAAGGGATCACATTAAATATTTACCCTACTTTCAATGTATGCGTCTATCAACTTTAAAATTTTAATTTAGTTCTCACTCGTTTACTATTTTTGGTTCTAAAAACCACTTTAGTTCTTATAGACGCCACTAAATTTGATTTGTGTCAATAAGCACAATAAGATATAACATTCTTTTACATAAAGATTTGCAAATCAAGTGTCCAACAACACATGAATGAATATTAATGAGATTGGAACGATACTCGAAACCACGACCATGGATATGCCTATGTGTCACCCACTGTAGTCACTTACCCCCAGTTTGGATTGTACATGGGAAAGGAAAGGAAAGTAAAGTAGAGGAAGAAAAAAAAAGGAAAGGAAAGGAAAATAAATCTCTTGTTTGGATTGCAAAAAAATAATAAGGGAAAGAAAATGAAAGAAATTTATAATTTGTTGTTTGGATTGGAGAAGTAAAGGAAAGGAAATGATAATTTTAAATGAAAAATTACTTTATTATCTTTTCTTATAAGATAGTCATAGAAAGAATTAAAGATAAATTAGTCTTTTTATTTATTTTTCTTTCATTTCCCTTCATTTTACCCCAAATTAAAAGGATTGTAAAATCCTTCTCATTAAAAGAAATAGAAGAATTTTAGAATCCCTCCAAATTCTTTAATAAATCTGAAAATACAATTGAAACTGGGGGAGGGATTCCCTAATCCCTCCCCTTCTTTACTTTCCTTTAAAAAAACTAATCCAAACAAGCTGTTAGAGTCGAGCATGGCTCTAAGGCCTTCGATTACCATGCCTCTAATCATTTACTCACGGTATACATTATTGGTGGAGGTGGCAGTTGTCTGTTATCAGTATGTTGGGGTTCTTCCATTAATCGGTAGACACAAGTTTGATGCTTGGGCTCTGTTTGTTTGTTGTAAAATAATTTGCTACTGAAAATATTTTCAAAGAAAAATATTTTTTGGAAAAACAGAATATTTTTTAGTGTTTAATTGTCACATTGAAAAATATTGTATGGTGTTTGGATATAATAGTGAAAAACTGATTGAAACTTTTAATTTATTAATATTATTAAAATATTATTACTTAATAAATTAATTAAATTAACAATAAAATTATCTTTAATAAATTTAGTTAAATATTATCATTAAATTAATTAATTTAGTAGTCATTAAATTAAAATTAATTAGTCTTTATTATTAGATAAATAATTTTTTATCATTTAATTAATAAGTTTTACTATTAAATTAATTAATTTTTAATTTAATTATTTATTTATAAAATTAGATAAAAATTAATTAATAGTTATTAAATAAATAAAATATTAAATTAATCAAATAATTAATTTAATTAATATTAAATATAATTTTTAATTGTTAATTTATTACTCATTAAATTAAATTTGATTTATTTTTTATTAATAAATAATTTTTATTACTAAATTAATTAATTTTTATTTAATAATAATTAATTAAAAATGTGATGAAAGGGGTACGGGGGTAAGGTTGGGGTGGGGTAAGGTCGGGAGTTGGGTTGGGGTGGGTGAAGGTGGGTAGAGTGAGTGAAAAATATTTTCTTATCCCAAATGACTCATTTCAACTAAAAATTTTTCTTTAACCGAAAAATATTTTTCCTTTGATTAAATTTTTAGTGTTACCAAATAGTAAAAAATCAGAAAAATATTTTCCAAAAAAATATTTTACAGCAAACAAACGAAGTCTTAATGTATCTCAACATGTTAATTGGGTTGGGTTTATCCGGTTACAATCAAACGGAGCAACAACAGGGCATGACAGCAAAGCAACAACACCAAATGCAAGAACCGTTAGCCCACATGTGTCAATAATAAAAGGAAGAGATGCGCAACATGCGATAGCATACCTTAGTCCTCTAAGATGATGTCTGCCCACCCCATCAGCCTTACTAGTCGGGCAACCCACCGCGGTAGATATTTAATTTTCTTTTTAAAAAAAAAAATTGTATAAATAAATTTTGTATAGTTTTTTCCATTCTTGGTATACATTTGTACAGGAATTTATTAAAATTTATTAATTTTATATTTAATATTTATTTTATTATTAATAACTTTATATTTCATATTGATTTTAGAAGTTCTTTTAAGAGAAAATGTATGGGCGACGTACCCCCAAAAAAACATAGCTACGGCTTGACGACAAAAAGTATAAAAAAATTTAAAAATAAAAAAAGAAATTTGGCTACGACTTGGCGATGGAATATATAAAAAATTTAAAATTAACAAAATTAATGTGGTGACCGTTTAGCGACAGACTAAATAAAAAATCTAAAGACAATAAAATTAATTAGGCGATAGACCGATGGATGGGTGCTATAAACTAAATTGAAAATTTAAAAACTAAATTGGCAACAAACGGGTAATAGAATTTAGATTTTTTTTTTTCTTTTTTACTCGGCGACAACATAGTCTATCACTCTGTGCGATGGAATGGCGATGGGTTCTATTTTGCGACCTAACTTTAACTGGCCAACCACTTTTCGTCACTTTTCCATCACCTGTTTTTCTAGGCGACGACTGTTTACCATTATGCTTCCCTTATTTTCTTGTAGTGAGTATTCTCTTTTAAGTTCGAAACTTTCATTTCTTAAATTCATGGCTAAGTTAACCTCAAATTTGACCAATAACAACTAATAGAAGGATAAATAAAAGCACTTTAGGCTAAGAATTTTCATATATTATTTTGTTATAATTGCATCGTCATATCTAGAAGCTCAAATGACGAGTACATGAGAATATAAATTTTTAAGTCATAACTAGCCATGCTAATTACAGAAGGGTGAAAACGAAAGATGCACAAGGAGAGCACAATAATGCGTTGTCAGTGTTTAGTTCATCTTAATTTGTCTCTCCTCCATTGAATAATTCACTCGGCCGAACATGTCGCTCAAGGACAAAGCACGAAAACTAAATGAGGTATCAAATTTTGCGAGCATCCTCAGTTTAGTGTGCAACATAGAGACGATTCTTTCCATCAATGTCTTGGGCAAGATCGCATATAAGACAAACCAGCATCTTCGTAATTATAAAAGTTGTGCTCTAGTCTGGTGCCATGTTACTTTGTCGCATAGCTTTCGTGGGTATAGTTTTCAAATGCTGCATACTCAGAATGTGCATGCATTATCGCTTTGTCAATGTGACATCATCAAGGCATGGAGATAATTAATAGTACGGATCAAATTTGTCAACCATCCCATACAATTCTTCCATGGAAAACTCTTTAATTAGTCTAGATTGATGTCAGTTTGTAAGAGTTATGAGATAAAATATAGACCCTACATATGTGCGGGGTTAGATGTTAATGAGTAGACTAATGTCAATTTAAACTGACTGAATAGCAACCCTTCAGTCTCTCATGTGCCAACTAGATTAAACTCGAGACATATACTTTTCAAATAGTTAAACGGTGAGACTCAAACCTATGACTATTTTGGTAACTTATCTTGTGATACTATATTAATTAACAACCTCATCAAATCAAGCTAACTATTTTCTCACTAGGTGGAGCCAATTATTTGGATCTATCGACACAATTCATTCCTGTCAAGAGTCATTTCCATTAGTGTTATACAAGTGGAGTATCGCCTAAAAGTTTATACTATTAGAGAAAAGTTTATTATATTTGTTTATTGTCTTTAACTCACTCCCTCATGTGCCGACTAAATTAAGCAAGTGAACAATTTTTTTTTTTGAATGATTAGCGATGAGAGTCAAATCCATAACAATTTTGATAACTTGTGTTATGATACCATAATAATTAATCATTTCATCTAAAAGTTTAAACCGCTAGAAAAGGGTTTATTATATTAATTTTGATTCAATGTGACCTATAACTATATATTTGCTGGCAAATCTCACAATTAGTCCCTCTTGTTTACTTGTTTTAGACAATTAGTCCCAATTGTTTCAGAAGTCACGCGGTTAATCCCTATTGTTTGTAAAAGTCTCACCCCTAGTCCCTATTGTTTCAAAAGTCACACGTTAGTCCTCATTGTTTACGAAAGTCTCATCATTAGTTTTCATTGTTTTCAAATGTCTCACCATTAGTCTCTATTGTTTGCAAAAGTCTCAACTCTAATGGTGAGACATTTATAAATATTGGGGACTAATAGAGAGACTATTACAAACAATAGGGACTAAATAAGTGACTTTTGAAACAATAGGATTATTTGTGAGACTTTTGCAAACAATATGAACTAATTGCGTGACTTCTAAAACAATGTAAAACTATTTATCCAAAATTTATAAACAATATGGACTATTTGTCCAATTTGCCCTATAAAGAAACATAGAACGAGAAGTTAGTTTAACTATCCAATCCTTACACATATTTGCTAACATTGAGAAAGATGTGTGGAAGGTGTAAAAGACAAACCAATTCATTTAGTTATAGCTGTTGAGTTAATACCTCAAGGAGGATTCCATTTGAAGTTGAAAAAATGTCTCCAGCAATTTCATGTGGAGCTAAACCATTCATCACACTATGCAGTGGGAGATTTGTGTCTGATCATTACACGGAAACAAGTGCAAGAGGTGAAGTGATCATGGCTCCTATGAAGAGGAGTCAAAGTG
Source organism: Ehretia macrophylla (assembly GCA_037974665.1). Lineage (NCBI taxonomy): Eukaryota > Viridiplantae > Streptophyta > Magnoliopsida > Boraginales > Ehretiaceae > Ehretia > Ehretia macrophylla. Next base: position 11,180,285 of record CM075782.1, read on the forward strand.
TTCTTCCTGAGTTATCTGTACAAGGAATACCTCAAACTTATCAACATGTAGGCGAGATTGTCCGAAGGCAATCAAAGTCATATAGCTTGGCTATGAATGATGCTTGCAGACAGCCAAAGTTCCATCATTTCTTTCTTGAAGAAGCTTACGAGCGATGTAGGAAGATCTGTGCAGAATATGCCAAGACATTCTATCTAGGTCTGCTTTTTTTTCTCTTATTTTTTTTTTCTTCTGTTTGCGCGAGCAGGAGACACGAGCCCCTTCTGGGGTGGATTCCTCCTTTTGCTCCTTAGCATGTTTCCTGAATCCGAAAGAGAGTACTTTGGTTCTCCCACTAACTAAAATGTTAGAGAAGTAAAAAATTATAAACTCGAACGCCACCATATAAGATACTTGGATACATGATATATACTGAGATGAATTTGAAAATTATAAGAAGGTCCTGAGACTTATATTGCAACAAATTCTTTTATATATGTGCGTATAATTTATGAATACTGAGACTTATATTACATTTATACATGATACAGGTACACTCCTGATGACAGAGGATCGACAGAAGGCAATATGGGCTATTTATGGTAAGCATTTCTTGTTTAAGGTAGAAGATCCTGCTTTCAAAGAAAATAGTTTGTTGTTGCCATCAAGAATATTTCCAAAATTGTGTTTTAAAACTCAATACAAGGCGCTCAAGTTCGAGTTATTAAGTAATTACCTCATCTAAAAATTTGAACTGTTATTATTATTTATTTTCTTCAAGGCGCCAACCACACGTAGATATGCAATTTATTTTTGAACCTTGCACGTAGACAATTTTAATGTGAATCCAGGACCATTTGGTAGTCTGAGTTCTAATATCATATTAAGTAACTAATTCATGATTTAAAATTTTAAACTGTTAAAAAGGAGTTTATAATTATTTATTATCTTCAACACGAGTATTTACATTCAAATGATATTAGTTATTATCTTGCAATTGATGTGAAATTCTACAGTCTGGTGCAGGAGGACAGATGAACTAGTCGATGGCCCTAACGCTGTCCATTTGAGCTCTGCTGCTCTTGATAGATGGGAAGAGAGACTTGAAGACATCTTCAATGGACGACCATATGACATGCTTGATGCTGCACTTGCTGACACCATTTTCAAGTTCCCTCTGGACATTAAGGTGCCTAAGATTTCATCAAACCATTTTGAGCATTATATATATATACTTTTTCTTTTTATTCCCTGCAATTCAGATTAATAAAAAGGTGAAGTGCACCAGACTCCCCTTGTATTTTAGCGAAAGTGTACAATACCTTCTTATAATTCAAAAACTCCCTGAACTAGTCTCTGTGTTTTTTAAAAGTGCACAACACCGCCTTATAGTTAAAAAAATTCGTCATATTTAACGGATTTTATAAAAAAGACATAAATACCCTCAATTTTTTTTCATTCTCTTTTTTGTCCTTTTCTCTTTTGTTTAGACCAAAAAAATATAAGAAAAAGAAATATATATATATATACAAGAAAAAGAAAAAAAATATATATATATATACACAAAAAAAAAAAAAAAAAAATCCACACACACACACACATATATATATATATATATATACCACACACACAAAACACGACTGGGTATAGGGGGTTTACGGGCGGGGTCGGGGTTGGGGTTGGGGTTGGGGTTGGGGTCGGGGTGGGGGGAGGGGGGTGGGGGAGGGGTGTAACGGGCTGGGTGTGGGTGTAGGGGTGACAAGTTGGGAGTTGAGGGTTGGGGGGTTGGGGCTAGGTGACAGGCTAGGGGTGGGGTGGGGTGGGAGGTGTTAGGGAAGATAACTATTTTTATTTTTTTTATTTTTTTTATTTTTTTAAAGGGTAATTTAGTCAATTATTATAATTATTTAATAGATAAATTCGTTAAAAATTAATAAAAATCTCACTTAACGGGTGTGAAGTACAATCTCTGTTAAATTTAACTGATTTTTTAATGGCAGGGGGTGTTGTGCACTTTCGCTAAATTACAGGGGAGTCTGATGTACTTCACCCTAGTAAAAATGATCAAGTTTTGGGTAAATGTCTTATCTAGTCTTTTATTTTTATCGTGTTTGACAAGTTGGTCTCCTATCTTTAAAAGTATAAGTTTTTTATCCCTTATGTATGTTAGTTGTGTCACCATTAGTCCTTTGACCGCTTTTTGTATAAAATTAACTATTTTGGCACATGCTATTCACGTGGCGTAAAAAATCCATTTGTGGTCACGTGACCAGTCTTAACAAAACCATTAATTTTTTGATAGAAAGTATCTGAATGATTAACAGTGACACAATTAACATAGATAATGATTGACTGTGCTTCAAATATCTCCATACTCTTAAGGACATTTTGGTTAATGATTTGTACCCCATAGGTATGGGTTAAACTCTTTACCGTATTGGCTTTCATAAATAACGGATCAAAAACTAACAGTTTTCAAAACAATGGACCAACTTGTCACATGCAGTAAACATAAGGGACCAAATAGAGCATTTATCCTAAAATTTTAACTACAATAGTTTGCAAAAATAATGTAAGCTAACGTGCATGGTTTTCACTTGAAGCCTTTTAAGGACATGATAGAGGGAATGAGAATGGACACCAAGAAAAATCGATATGCAAATTTCCAGGAGCTTTATCTTTACTGCTACTATGTGGCTGGAACTGTTGGGCTGATGAGTGTTCCAATAATGGGGATCGCGCCTGAATCACCACTTTCCTCGCAAAACGTCTACAATGCAGCACTTTATTTGGGTATTGGCAACCAACTCACAAATATTCTAAGAGATGTAGGAGAGGAGTAAGTGTTTGCAGAAAACATACCGTATATTAAATTTCACAGATAGTTTTCAATGTTTATATATATATATTTTTTAATTTTATTTATTTGTTCAAAAATGATACGCTTAGTCTACAAAGATTACAAAAAGTTTTAATTTAATACCCAATGTTTACACTTTTTTTTCAATTTTGTCTTCATCGTTTCAAAAGTGACGAGCTTAGTCTCCAAAATTGATAAAAAGTTTCAGTTTAATCCCTATTGTGAAATTTCAATTTGTGACCAACAAATGAAACTTTAGAAACTAAGTTAAAAAAAATGAAAATATTAAGAACTGCATCAATTTTTTTTGTAAATTTTAGAGACTAAATGCGTCACTTTTGAAACAATAAGGACGGAATTAGAAAAAATGTAAACATCAAGACCAAGTGCGTCATTTTAAAACAATAGAGATGAAATTGAAAAAATGTGAAAATATTAGGAACTATTTGTCAAAGTTTGCCCTTATATCCTTCATATGTTGATCGACTAACTTTTCACTTTCGTTCTTTCAGCGCGTCAAGAGGGAGAGTTTATCTTCCCCAGGATGAACTTGCACAATTCGGGCTAAGCGATGAGGATGTTTTCTCAAGAAAGGTCACTCATGCCTGGAAAAAATTCATGAAAGAGCAAATAAAGAGGGCAAGATCCTACTTTGATCAGGCTGAAGAGGGAGCTTCTCAGCTTGACAAGGCTAGTCGATGGCCGGTAATCACTACCAAACACCTTAGAATCACCATTCCTCTCTCTTTTGGGGAAAAACAAAAAACAAAAAAGCATGAAAACAACACAAATAATTAATAGCAATTTCTTAAATAAAGAGATATAAAGGAGGGGAAAAAGAAAGACACAAAAAAAATATATATATATATATATTCAATTGAAAGTTTCCCATCATTCTTCTTAACAAAATTAGCAATCTCTTAAACAAAGATATATAAAGGAGGGAAAAAAAAGACGCAAAAAAAAAAGAAATAATAATTCAATTGAAAGCATCCCATCATTCTTCTTAACAAAATGCTGATTTACAAGTAAAAAGTACAATCAAAATGTCTTAAATCGGTGGTAGCAAGACTTGAACCCTACACCTTTAGGTAAGTACCTAATTAGATTCTTATGTCATATGAAATGATTAGCTCATCTAATGGGGATGCGATCTCCAATGGTCTTAAATGTTTTTTTAAAATATATGGGTATTTCTAGTCTAATGAATCAATTAGTCCCCATTAAGAACAAAAAGTTTACTGATTTTCTCAAGGGGTAATTTTGCAGGTCTGGTCATCTTTGTTGTTGTACCGGATGATCCTGGATTCTATTGAGCAAAATGGCTATGATAACTTGACAAAACGAGCTTATGTTGGGAGGACAAAGAAGCTTCTCACATTACCTTTGGCATACACTAGAGCTTTATCAGAACCCAGCTTGGCTTTCCTATAAATCCATTTAATTTGTTTGATAGAAATCAAAGATATGATGAATGGATTCTACATTAATAGATAGAGATCTAGTGTTTTATCTTTCTGATTGAAGCTCCTATGCAACTTTTGCCAATCCTAAGCTCTCATAAATGGTTGAAAAATAATAGGAAGAAGAGTTATGAACAAGCTCTAACAGCAAGGACAAATGGTATAGGTATTAGTTCATGGATTAAGGTCCTGAGTTTAAGTCTCCTTTTGACTAGCTTAGTACATGTATTCAAACGTATTGTTGCACTACAAGATTTGTAACTTTGGGTGAATCTAATGTGGTCTTATCTAAAATAAGTTTCTCGTCGTTACAAAAAAATAAATAAAAAAGAAGAGTTACAAACAAATGCAAAGCATGCATACAGCAAGACAATCAAACTACAAAGGGCGACAGCTTTGCATACTGCCACCTACATCACAATATTCAGGGGCGGTGGGACGGGGGCCAAGGGGGGCCCGGCCCCCCCAACTTTTGAAAAAAAAAAAAAGTTAAGTAGAATTTTTTTTTAAAACAAAGTTCGGCTCCCTCAATTACTTGAAGGAAAAAACGTTATTATTCAAAATAAAAAAGAAAAAACGTTGGCTTCCTTTTTTTTTTTTTTTTTTTTGTCAAAACCTGTTGGCTCATCATGAGTCCAAAGCTTTTCCTTTAAAAAAAGATAAAGTGTGTCTCTTTACTTCTTTTTGTCTCTTGCTTTCATTAAATTTAATTTAATTGAAAATAAATAAATTATTTCTTTTATTCTTCTTCCCGAAACTCATTCTTTTTTGCTTCATCACTTCTTCTTCCATCTCTATTCTCTAATCCCTCTTCTTAAGTTCTAACTATCTTAAATTCTTTAGTATTGTATAATAAAATATACAACAACATAGTCACGCAAAACTAAGGTAATATATCATACAAATAATAATATTATACTTATTTATTATTTTTTTTGGCTACATGATTTTATGAATGTATAATTTGTTTTGTTATTTTTTTTTATAGCGGATGTGGGTGAAATGAAATTAATTCAAAACACCAAAAGTGCCTAAGGTAAGCAATTTGACTGAAATACTTTTCATTTATTTGATTAATTTTATTTTAACTATAAATTTTCTGTAATAATATATAATTTTAGTGGATAAATTTCAGAGAGGTGTAATAATTTTTTGTTAGTGAATTTTAGTTTTTGTTATAACAAAAAAGTTATGAAAATTTCTACATATCAATAATAATAATAAAAACACTAAATCTTTTGTTTGTTATTTTTCTTATATATCTTTTATTATATTGAATTACATTGGAAAAATATTTTTTGAATCTTTTTTTTACTGGCTCAAAAATACTGTATAAAAAACACTGTACAAAATAAAAAAATTCGGCCCCCCCAACTTTCAGGTTCTGGCTCCGCCCCTGACAATATTGCTACCCCTTTCACACTATAAAAAAAACTGAACTTTGTGACGGACTGTTGTAATACCGTCATCAATACGGTGACGACTTGGTGAAGGAAAAAATTGAGTCCAATTTTGTGACAGGACGGTGATGGCATAGTGTCAAACGAAAAAAACTTTTACCATCACTAACAGTGACGGCAGTCTTGGCCGTCTCTAATTTGGTGATGGCTAGACCGTCACTAAATTGGTGATGGTTCGGCGAGAGTAAAACAAATTAGGCAAGGAATTGTGGACGATTCGGAGATGTGGAGACTGCTCGGTGACAGTATGGTGACAGATTCCCTCACCATGTCGTCACCATAAAGGGTGACAACTCAATTTCCTATGTTTTGATGAATGAACAAGGCCTTTAATCCAAAGCAACAACAAACTTAGTAAATTTTGAACTAGCAGTACCAGTTTGAACATGTTTTGTTAACGAGAAGTACTTACAAACGTCATTTCATAGTATTGACGTAGTTTGTTGTTGTACAAATTAACTACAATATTATACAAACATTAATAAAATAGTATATTATTGTACAAATTAACTACAATATTATACAAACATTATAATATAATATGCAAACAACAAGGTTTTATTTCATAATCTTACGATAACTAGGGATCACATTGACGGATGGTTAAGATAAGACATCACCATACAAAAATACTTAACAAAATACACACACATAATTAGATAATACATTTGATATTATTAACCTTAAGTACTAATTTCGAACATAAGTTTCACGGAAAGAAGTTCGACAAATAAATGTGCAACATTTGATCCACAATCATTTGCTTGTGTTGAGCTTCAGAAATAAAGCCCTCTTCTTTTGGTAGTTCGTTCAGATCAAGTTGTGGTTTAACTCTGATGCTGCTGGGCTTGGATGTTTCACTTTTTGGTTTGTGTTCCTCCTTTTTTTATATAGAAATCCACTGACCTTGTTGGTTGTTACTCATTGTTGATAAAATGTGGAGGCAACGAGGTTAATCTTATGTAAGGATAGAATACAACAAGCGGATGGATGCTTTCTTTATATAGACGTGAAAGTGACACAAATTTGGCGACGGATCATGCTAGGTCGTCACCAAATTAAATTTTTTTCGTGTACAGTCACATTTAATTGTAGGACCATTAATTAGTCCGTATGCGCGTGACTCTTTGTACAATCACCTCAGTGATGTGTCAAATCATGACAACTTTTTAAGCGCACGACGACAATTTCCAAAGGTTTAGCTATTGAAACATGACAGACTTTATTTATTTACACCAAATTATTATTTTTTCATTTTCACTCACATTTAACTTTAGGACCATTAATTAGTCCGTGCGCATGTCTGACATGTACGATCACCACAGCGATGTGTCAAATCATGACGACTTTTTAAGCGCACGACGACAAATTATCAATGTATAGCTGTTGAAACATGACAGACTTTATTTAATTTATGTCTAAAGACATATCGAGTTGTCCAATCACGACATACAATTTCATTAAATTATATTTTTTTCTAATTAATGTAATATAGAAAATTAAATCTTCTTCCACTTCATATATTTTTGTAAATTATAAATTTATAATTATTAATTGTATGTCTTTTATATTTTTTTTAGACAATCAACAATGAGGTTATATCATAAGATTCAAAAGATAAGCATACGTACAAAATGACAGACTATTAATTGGATGTCCTATGCGTTGGTCGGATTAGACATGAAGTAAGAGTGATTTATAAGAAAGTGTTGTTACTAGTCTCATTTGTAGGCTCGAAATTTTGGATACAAGCATGACAATCAAAGAAAACAAGCTGAATCTTTCTACAGAATTCGAACCAAATACTTTATATATCTCCCAACATCTGGCAATATAGAATTAGTATTTGTACAACTACAAGCATATCAGAGAATTATTCTAGTACTTGCACATTTACCATGTCAACTCTTGCCTACCTCATCAATATACACGCCACTTTTGGATTTATAGTGCAGCTGTGCAAATCAGATGACAATGTTTTTTTTTTTTTTTTTTATCTTTTTGATGACGATGAACTCATCTCAGGTGAAATCATATTAGATTTATTCTAATGCTATAAATTCTATGGTGTATAAGTAGCATGTCCCAACACATATTTCAAATCAATATATATATCAATGGCCAAATAATATTTGTGATAACATATTTGTTATTTCTATGATAGTGTTTTTTTTTTTTATTATTATCATAATTACTACTTCTAGTTTACTATGCTAAAGCGAATAAACCAAAAAAAAAAAAATCTCATCCCTCGCATTTTGCATTTCGGCCTCCATTCTCATCCATTAAACAGCGCCTGGAACCACAACTGTTGAGGAATTCAGGATGAGTTTTTGAATTTCTCTTTTCTTTTGGAAAAGCAATGTATGACTTGTCGGATTTGAATTCCCTTGTAATGGCTGTAAAGTGATGAATGATGAAGGGAAAAAATAAATGAGAAGATCCAAGTCCATGATATGAACACCACTTCATTACCATTAATTTCTCCTATGGTTTGTGAATCTACAATTGGTTTTTTTTTTTTTTTTTTTGAGAATCTTCAATGGGTCACTAAATCCGACGTGTAAAATATTTCTGAATTGGTTTCGGTTGAAAAAGAATTAAGAATAAAAAGAAAGAATTGGAATTGATCAATAGCCTTTTCAAATCTAACAAAAAGAAAACGAGGATGAAACATTATTTATAAATGGGAAAATTTCACAAATACTCGTTAATGTTGGTACGTTTTGATTTTTATTTTTGTCTATATTGTTTTAAAATTGACACGTTTGGTCTCTAATATTTATATTTTTTTCCAATTTAATCTTTATTGTTACAAAAGTGGCGCGCATAGTCCCAAATATTTACAAAAAAATTTAATTTAGTCTCCAATGTTTTAACTTTTTGTCAATTTAGTCCCCATAGTTTTATGTACATATTACACTGCAAGGACTCAACTAAAAGTTTTTGTAAACTTGGGACTAAGTGTATTACTTTTAAAACAATGGGGACAATTTGCAAAATAAGTGTAAACATTGAGTATTAAATTGAAATTTTTACAATCTTTGAGGACTAAACAAGTCACTTTTGAAAATAATGAGGACAAAATTAAAAAGTAATTTAAATAATGAGAACTATTTGTGAAATTTACCCTTTATTGATCAACTTAACTGTGTAGGAAATTTTCTTAAAAAGAAACCTCGTGTAAATGGATTTCGATCCTATCTAATTAGAGGATAATTGGAGGATCCTCCAATTACCCCCTAGAAGAGTGACTCCTCAAATTACTTCCTATGAGAGTGACACATCACCTTGCTTTTGAATAAAATGCTAGATTTATACCAGTTCATTACCCCTTAAGTTTAATACTAAAACGATGTCATTTTGCACATTCCATAACAAACTAATTTAAAAATATGATATGTATAATTGTAATCGTCACTCAAAAAACATGGTGAGAGGAAAAAGATGAAAAGAAAAAGTGGGAAAAATAAAATATTTTTTTAATATATGATATAATTATTTACTCGAAATTATATCATTTCCTAGTTGTAATGCAAAAATCCTATTTCTACGATATTAAAGTTTAGTTTCTTTTGTACATTATAAAGTTTATGATAAAATAGAGACTAATAAAAATAAATAATAATATTATATATTTTGTTTGTGAGTGAGTAACAAGGACCACGAGATGGGAATTGAATAAAATAATATAATTTTCGTAGTTGTAATACAAAAGTCTTGTTTCTAGGATATTAAAATTTGGCTTCTTTTGTACGTTATAAAGTTTATGTTAAATTAAAAATCTATAAAAATAAATAGTAATATAATATAATTTTTTTGTCAGCAAAAAGGACCATGAGATGGGAATTGAATTAAATGTAATCTCATATATTATAAAGTTTTTTTTTCTTTTTTCCCATGGTCTTTTCCTTTCTTTTTCCTCCCACAACATTTTTGGAGGGAAGATTATAATCGTATCATATTTTCGATTAGTTTGTTATGAAAACAAAACGGTACGGTTTTAGTGTTAAACTTAAGTGGGTAATGAGTTAGTAAAAATTTAACATTTCATTTAAAGATAATCTGATGTGTCACTCTCTTATGAAGAAATAATATGGAGAATCCTCCATTTACCCCTTAATTGGAAAGGATCCAAATCACATATAAATACTATAGAATAAAGTTTGATTCTATCTATGGGGATTTCATAAATTTTCTATACCAAAAATGGAAAGTTCAACACAATTTACGATTTATTTTATAGAAATTGAATGCAAATACTAATACATGGTCTGACATTTACACCACCAAAGCTAAGTTCAATAAGTTAGATCAACTCCAACACCGTCCCTAAAATTATTTTTTCTACATTTAGAAAAGTTGTTGTACAAAATGACAATAGACCCCCTTATATCATTCCCTATTTTTAGGGATTCCTCAAACCCAGTTACTAATTCCCAAATTTGGGGAGAAATCCTTTTATTAATGTTCCTCCAACCCCAAAATAAGAATTTATTAAAAGAGTCTTGTTCAAACAAAACTAAAATAAAAAATTCTTAAAATAAAGAATCAACTATTTATCCTCTATTTTCAGAGTCATTAAAATAAGAAAACTATCGGAATTGGCCTTAATGCACTAACAATAAAACGGCAAAGGTAGCTTTTCATCGCAAGCTGATGGCTATTGCATTCAAGAATATGGAGATTCTCAATACAAAATCCAGGCCAGCTAACCGAAGACAAAATCCAGGCCAGCCAACCGAAGACAAAATCCAGACTTTGAAAACCTATTCATTCATTCAACATTTCATCTCACGTCCTCGTAACAAAATAAGGATTTTTTTATATCATCATAACATTATGAACGAGATCTAATAATTATGAACTATCTACATCATTTCATCATAATTGCATTAACAATTCATAATCATTAAATCTCGCTCATAACATTACATCATTATAAAGTATAAACAAATCAAACACGCTCCATGGTAGAGAACGTAAATTACTCAAGAGTGAGCAAAAAATGACTCAAAACACCACCTATCAACCTCAAAAGGATAATTGATGATAAAATAAAACAAATTACTTGTGCTAACGTAACAGGGCCTCACTAGCATAAAAGAAGTCAACACCATCATCGGTGGGAGCATTTTCCAAGTTATAAACCAAAGGTGGAAGAAATTCCATTGGCACGAGTCAGACTGAAAATCAAACCAAACCAAACCAAGTTTTATCCCACCAAATGGCAAAAAAAGAAAAGCACTCGTTAAAGCAAAAAAATAATAAATATTTCCCTCTACAGAAGATCACTCCAACTAAACGTCCTTCTACAAGAAAGTTGAGAAACTACAGCAGAAATGAAACTCAGTTCCCTACAAGAGGGACAAAAATATAAAGGGGAAAAAACTATGGAAAGGAAAATAGAGGATGCCACATTGTTTGCAGGAAATGGTACACATATGCAGCACTTCTGCCGCCAGCTCCACCTCCATTTCCGCAATCTACGTACAGCTCCAGAATAATACTGAATTAACCAAAAGCATCATTTTTCCTGATAAACATGCTTTCTGCCAGCCCACCTCCATACACAGCAGAAGCATACCTTCAAATCTTTGAAAGAGCTCTCAACACATCAAGCAACTAGCAGGGACCTGTCGAAAAAGATTCAGCAACTACGTCCAGCTGCATTATAAGAAGTAGTCCGGTGTTCTTCGGGTTACATCTGGCTCACCCCGCCTAGGAGCTGGCTCAAACTGCAATTGACAAGTGATTCTGGATTCAGTCTCAATTGGCTAAGCAAAACATTCTGTTTTTGTTCTACGAGGGACAAAACCAATTATACAGAGTTGGCTCTCATAAACATATTTGTCCCATACATCTCTCGCCATGAGAAACTTTGAGGTATTATTGTTGGGACGAAGAGAGGAAGGGAAGAGGTCAGGGGAGACAGAGAGAGTGAGAATTTTTTACCTGTATAAATGTGTGGCCTTTGCAATCATCAACCTCTAAAATGGAAGCCATATTGCCACATCGGTAACAATAATTTGGTGCACTGAATATGGTAACAACCTTCTGATCCTGCAAGAAACAAAAAAAAAGTTGGTCAAATTCTACAGCTTGGGAATGGATCTGTAAAAAATCTATCGGAGTTTAAAAAGATAATTACATGAGCCCAATTGAAACCCTCCATAACCAGCTGGTGTGCTCTAGCAATGAGCTTTAGGTTATTGGTATGGTTGAACTGCTCTGATATGTCCTGTGGATATTTAAGAGGCAATAGAATTTAAAGCTCTCTAGCATTAATGAAATTAGCAATGGAAAAGAAAATAAAATCTGAAGCAAGTAACGCAAGGTACTTGGCCAAAAGTATAACCAGCGCCTCTGGGAGAGATACCCCAACCACATCGATCATCAGGGTCAGACCATAAAAGATCACACATGGGTCCCTCATGTGGAACTTCTTGTACACGATCAAAGTTGCGTATATTATCAAGAGTTTCAACAGAAGGGGACAACCCACCATGGAGACAAAAAATCTCTGACTCAACCTACAGAAGTTTAAGAACAAATTAATGATGATTTCAAAAATCTGGTAATTCAGCACTGTATCTTTTTCTTCCAATCAGGCAAATGCAAGCACCAGCAGCCTCGAGCATCATTTAACTTCTTTCAAGTAATTCTCAGACTAACTAATTCACACAATCAATTGCTAAAAGTCAACATAATAACATCAGATATCTTAAAGGTGCAGACATGAATCTTGTTCCAAAGTGAGTTTATATATGTCATAGCAAGTGTGAATGAGAAAGTGGAAAAGAGAATTAAGCAAATCGTTTGTTTTATCTAACATCTACCCTTCCATGTACATTTTGTTCCAAAAGCACACTTGCAGCGAAGACCGCTAATTTTAGAGAATCAGAAAAAGTTCGCAAAAGCAATATTGTATAGTATTTCCTTCAACACAGGCAATCTTTGTTTGTTTCACACGTCAATGGATAGATGGGTGTGCATGTGTGGAAATGTGTGAGTGAGGGAGAGAGAGTGTCTGTGCACGTGACACAGAGAGAGAAAGAGAGAGAGAGAGAGAGAAATTCTGCATCGTTATGTACAACCTAATCAAATAGATATCTATCAAAGTTCAATGGCAGAAACGTTTGTAGCTGGAAAAATGTTAAAAGCAAAGCCCATAAACATTCTGTGCATATAAGAAACTGTACTAACCAATGCTGTAAGCGGAAAATAGTCAAATAGATCAGTAAAGATCTTCCAAACATTAGCATTACCATATCTGCAAAATGCAACATCCATAAGTCAGGACACTGTAAAAAGAGAGCAACCACCATTAATCAGTACACAAGGCACAAACTTGTCCCGCAGGACAGCCAGAAGGCAGCACACATGGATTGCAAACTGATAAACGATCGAGAGAGGTCAGGTTTCACGAAGCTAAGGAGTACAAAAGTGCCCAATTCTTCAGCTAGAAATGTGCCACGAGTACAAAAGAGCCCAATTCTTTAGCTAGGAATGTACCATGGTAATAATTTCTATCTTTGAAAATATTATTCTTTTTTCCCCAGAAAAGATGTTGCAACAAAGTTCCCTATGTGTCAGGTGGTGTACAAACTGTTCAACCATGCCTTGCAGTGAGGACACGTCTATAACTAATAATAATTGAAATAACAGACACCAAAGGAACAGCAAAAGAAAAAGGACTAGTATGTTCTTAATCTTGCAACACAATAAAGCTCCATCTCTGGTTCCAAGAGATGTGTTAAATAAAATCAAGCCATAAATCAGTATCTCAATAGAGAAAAAATTATAGATAGTGAGGATAGGAGCTTTCAGGCCTGATTCAATTGCTCTTATCCTATTTACTCAACTGGCTAAAAAACTTGTTCTGAGAAACCGGATTCTGCACACATTTCTTTCTTTATGTTTCCTTCGGAAGAGTTGTATTTATTATCATTGAACAAGAAAAGCAATCTTTTCCAGCATCAGTATTTAATTATTAAAATATACTAAGAAGAAAGGGATCAGAAAAGTTATTCTTGCCACAAGCATATAATGTTGCATGAATTCTCCAAATAGAATGAAGACTTAGATACTCAAAAGTTTCAACTTAAGAGAATAAAACAAATCCTACACTAAACAGACTAGCACGATAAGAGCATGCTAGTTGCATATTGCACGCACATTAAAATAACCTAATGCCTACAAGAAAATACAACACATGCACATGAATATATGCATGCAAACAGATACGTGTACATGACGCTAAAAGCAACAAAACTGCAGGTCAGCATCTCAAAGCAAATATTCTGGACACAAAGCAACTCACTTTCTGAGGCATTCATCATAGAACCCATACACTTGAGTAATCTGCAGGAAACACAAAGAGACTTTCAGAACCAACCATCCAAACCTCACAAGCAAAATTCATAGTATGGTAGACTGATAAAGAATTTAAGGACTACAACTAAACCAAGACCCCTCAAGAAGTTGGGAAAATAAAAGTAGAATTCATGAATTCAGCTGTCATTAATTCAGTAAATAAGAATTGCCAGCTTAAGAAATCTAAAACAGCCATAGAGGCATACCTGACGACTTTCATGATTTCCCCTTAGAATAGTAATTCGCTGAGGATAGCGCACTTTAAGGGCCACCAAAAGCTGAAATGCAGATAAAGCATAAAATCAGAAGAACAGTGAAGCAGCAAATCAAAGTACTAATAACTTAATAGTGATGACTTGATATGGTGCCATGCAAGTAGCTCTACCCAGACTAAACATAAACACTAGTTAGTGTCTTATTGGCTTCTACAGATCTGCATCATATAACTAGCCTTCACACTTGAGCAATTTATTAGACAGAATGGCTACCTTAAGTCAATATGTCCTGTAAATCTTTTAAGGTTGAGAGTTGAAAATCATCTTCTAAAAGTTTGAGAACATAAAAAATACTATATTTTCTAATTCCGATCCTCCCCAAACCCCACCCACAAAAGAAAAAGGAAGCTGACTTTAAGCAAACTATCATGCATAATTTCAAATGAATTCGCAGGAGTGGAATAACAATAATGACATTGTTACATCAACAACATCAACAATCAGCAAGGTATACTGTTTCCATTGCCATAACAACTTTCTACGCCTTTCACACAACTTAATTGCAGAAGTTCCCTTCATTAACACCCTTTTGTGATTACTTTGGTAAACCACGTATTTTTCTAATCCACATGCCAAAAGAGATAAAGAAACCCCTTCCTGCCTTCTCTCCCTCAAACCCTTACTAAAAAGGAGGAGGAAAAGTAAGCTAGAGAACAATGTCCAGGTATATGTCGTTTGATCACCAAGTAATTTGTCATCAGTTAATTCCAAAGGTCGTTGTCAATGTATAAAACATAAACTCACCGTAACTGTTTCAACTGAATAGTAGCCACGATCGACATAATCCCCCATGAACAAATAATTTGTATCTGGGCACTGCAGCCAATAAGAAACCATTATAAATGGTAAGTTAAGCTTAAACATAGAAGTGAATTAAGAAGAAAAATTATAACCAAATGCAAGAAGCAGATCCAGTAATTAAACACCTTACAAGCACTAATATCAAGTCTGCAAATCTAAAGCGTGGCCATAAAGTCATGCGATTTTCAACATTCCCCAAAGGAAAATTTTTAATTTTCTCTTTGGGTCGGAGAGAGAAGCTTGGTAGCAAAGACAGCCTCCAGTAATTTAAAACATGTATTACCACCACATACAACTAATGGTTAGCGCAATCAATGGAACACTCATATAACTATTGTAATTCCTAATCATATAGATGCAGCAAGCCACTGATTATCTTCCTTCTCTTCCACCTTTATCCATGGTAGATTCCAATAATATTAGCATAGCCAGAAAAAGTCCTTGACAGCAGAATATCATTATCTTGGCCAAACGGGTATGCAGCGGAAACACCAAAACCTAGACAAGATTGTACAGCAAGGAAAAACTGTACCTTTCCACCAATTCGGAATAGCTCTGCGAGATCATGGAATTGTCCATGAATATCACCACAAATGGTCACAGGGCTTTTAACAGGCTGCACAAAGAAACAAGACAAATTCGTTTTTCACTCACAATACAAAATTAATAGAGTTAAAAGAGCATATGTAAAAACTTTCATGAGAATGCTTCCACCATTACAAAAGTTCCAACATGCACATCAAGCAGATGACAGAAAGGTGGACTAAATTTTCACGTCCAACATCTGATAATCAATTAAATCAAGTAGCAAATTCATAGTTATCACAGAGAAAGAGAGAGAGAGAGAGAGAGAGAGAGAGAGAAAAGAAACAAATTTATACACATGCTTTCCTGTTACAGAATACAATTTTGTGCTCACACTGAAATCCAAAACCCCTTTCAAGAAAAGAAGATCCTTCCCATTGCAAAACATCTCTCAGTTACTTAAAAGTTATACCAAGACTTGTCACGGATATTTCCTGCCACCTTATAAGTAGAATGATAATTCACATCTTTCCGGATAAAGCCCTAGGTTACACGACACAAACCATCACAGCGAGTCAAATAGTTTAAAACTATTATCTCAGAACAGATTCCTGGTCTATTGATCAGAAATTTTGGTTTTCATGACAATCTAAGGAGTTGTCTCAAGTCAAGTAAGCCTTATCCCAACTAAAAACCAAAACACATAACTACTTTCCATTTACTTAGGTCTATTTGCAGATGCGGGAAACCCAATCCCTCTTACAACATCAGTAGAGGTACTAGTTAACTTCAGCTCCGCATTGTCCACACTTTGTCAACATTGAAGTTGAAAGTTTAGATTCATTCAAATGAACCTAATTAATTATTGTGAGAACTAGCTCTCTAAGGCATTAAACCTACCAGCACAATTACAACCATTTCAAGTTATGTCCATCCTCGTCCAATAACATCTTTATTAATTTTGTGTCAGCCCGCAACATAAAGCACACTTTGCCTAATGTATTCTTTAAAACTTTTTTGGAGTACAAGGATTCACTGTAAAATGCCTCTTCGAAAACTAACAACATGTAAGTAGATATACACATCAATCCAAGTACACATACGTACATATCCCATTGGGGAATGTTACTCAGTACTTATCACATCAGTCTTTCTAAACAATGAAGTTAAAAGTTTAGATTCAATTAAGGTGGTGACTGTCCTCCTCCAGGTGCTACACCCACTTCATATATATGTCCATTCTTCGACCAATCATTCTTCATTTGCACATTAGTTTAATTTGAGCTAGTTTTATTAAATAACAGAGTTGAAGGTTTGTAGATATGACATATCTTTTAAACCAGGGTATCTCATTCAAATGCTTCTCAAGCTGATTACAACCTTTAAATGAACATATCTGTAAACATGTATATAGGTACTTATATAAAAGATACATCAAAAGACGTTTATCAAAGCTGATGGGTGGGCAGACATGTGTGCATGAATCAGAACAGCAATGCTAGGAAAAGTGAAGAAAAGTGGCAAACCTGCACGTTGCTTTCCTCCATTAGAATCTCTTTTGCTTTCTCACATAAGCCTCTCACCTATAATTTCAAAAAGAAATAACATTCTTCACAAGACTTCTCTTTTAATAATAACTAGAAACCCACTCAAGAGACAAATTTCATACGGTTATAATGAGACAAATATCAACAAACAGAAGTAAACGCCATGTCAAAGCCCAAAAAGAATCATAAATATGGTATTCAAATATACAACAATTTCAGAGCGTGCTGATGTGTTCATGTTCAATGTTCAACTCGAAAAGGAATATAATAGAAACAAATTAAAGCTTCCTGGGAGGACTCTCTCTTACTGATAATAAACTACATCATGACATCCAAAGCCTTAAATAAAGACAATTAAATCTTCCAGAAAGGACTCTCTATTACTGATAATAAACTCCATGAGTACATCCAAAAAATACCAACAAAATAGAGTCCCAAATCAGAGGGAAATATTCATCTTCAAATTTCATACATTTGAGGAGCCACACCCTCCGTCTACTTTCGTTAAATCTGACAGGAAGGAGTCCCTTTTAACAAATTTTTTCTCCAAACTGAAGTTTTCTCAAACAAAATTTTCAACTTTCAAGTTTCTGTCAAGCTTCTAAATAAATTCAATCAATATATAGGACATCAAAATGCAAGATGTAGACACGCAATTAACTGGAATTTTTTTATGACATTTCAGCTATTGTCGAATTCAATCAATATATAGGATACTTCTCCGTTATTACTACTTCAAAGCATATCTTTACATTCATGACAACCACTAAACGCCATAAACATTTTCCATTTTCCATAAACAAGGAAAAAAAATAGCTGAAATGTCATAGAGCTCGGTCCACATACTCCAACAACAGCGGAATCAAAAATAACAGTTAAAAAACCCTAATTATCGAGAAAAGTAAAATATTTTTATTAACTCTTGCAATATCGTAAAAGATTTCAAATTTTTCACTTTGATTTTCTACAGATCTGATACAAAAAACCCTAGATCAACAAATTTCTCGCAGTTTCACAGACCCCCAAAAAAAATTCAGATCAAGTACGATTTAACCCCACAAATTTAACAGAAGTGAGAAAATCAGATCCAAGATTTTAAAAACTTATTCTCAATAAAAAAAAATAGAAAAAAAAATAAATATCTTTTCTGGAAACGCAGACCTCTTGCTCGGACAAGGGCTTGCACTGCATAAGCTGAGAAATCTGCTCATCGAGGTTACCATGAGCGCCACCGCCGCTCGTCGCCGTCGTCTGATCCAAGCTCATCCTTTCTTTCTTTCTACGACGTCGTTCGGGGTGGGGGGTAAAGTGAGAGAGTGAGTGAAAGGAGAGCGGGAGAGAGAGGGAGTGGAGTGTGGTGGGGAAACCAATGAGAAAAAGGAAAAGGTTACAAGAGGAAAAAAATAGAAACTCCCAGAATAGTAACTCACTATTTTTTTTTGTTTTTCTTTCTTTTTTATTTTCTGATCACTTATTTGATTTTCTAATATACTTTTCTTATAACTAATTAAGATTTTTTTTTTTTTTAATCTAAAAGAGGTCAAAATCGAGAATTTTTACCAATCACTATTTTAGGAGAAGTAACACTTTTTTTTATCCATTTCTAAAAGTCATGCAACTGCGTGATAATTAATTAAGATTTGACTCTTAAAAACACATGAATGAATGTGTGTGCACGTAGAATTATGGTTAATTTAGATTTTGAATTCACCTTTTTATGGATAGGGATATTTTTGCGGGGTCAAGGATGGGGGAATTTTTTTTTTTTGCTAATCAAGCAAAGTATACTTTATAAAGTTTAAACATCAGACATATATAATGATCACGTCAAAACATTGACAGTCCTACAAAAACAAACCAAAGTGAAAACAGAAATGCAAACTACACAAACATATTCTCAATTTTTCAGTTCATACAAATTTGCATGTTGAGAGCACTCCTACTGAATTTGTTACTACACCCAATCTTCAAGAGAACCATCTCCTCAACTTTCCTATTAATATCCTCTTCCGTGCTAAACTTCTGCTGATGGATGCGTAGATTCCGTTTCCTCCAAATTGAGTACACCACAGAGCAAAAAAATAAACAAAGCAAAGAAGCCTGCAACCCCTTACCCAAGCAGAACCTTTTAGACTAATCATCAATATCCTCCCAAGCTTGGATAGACCGCACTGATAAGCTTATTAAGCCCATTCTCCAAAATCCTTTTGTTCATCCCACATTGAAGGAATAAGTGATGCCTATCCTCCACTGCCAATCCACACATAACACAAATATTGTCATCAATAACACCCCAACTATGCAGTCACTCCTTAGTCGGGAGTCTATCCAGAATAGTCATCCAAGTAATCATGCTACATTTAGGAATAAAACATTTCGCCCAAACAAGCTCATACCACTGCACCTCATTCCCTCCAGTACAGACACAATTCCAAGCTAAAGCAATAGAAAATGAGCCATTAGTATGCCCTTTCCATCTATAACTATCCTCAGATGGACATTCGGACTAACCTGAATTTGCTGACTGGTGTTGTGAAATAAAGGATGATCCGGCCAATTCTAACCACCACTCTCAATCACAGATTCCACTCTATCATGCCAACCAATCTCAAACCCCACAATTTGTTGCCGAGGAACACAATCCGCCAGGGCACCCCAAGGATGCCAAGGATCCTGCCAAAATAAGGTACTACTGTCATTCCCAATTCGAACTTCAACCAGCTTCTTAACTTTATCCCTTAGCTTCATTAGCTTCCGCCACTGCCAAGAACAATTAGCACCAATTTTACAATCCCAAATGCAGTCTCTTTTAATGTAAAACCCATTAACCCATTTGGACCAAAGAGACTCTGAGCCAATAAAGATCTTCCAAAAGTGTTTGAATGCTCCAGCCATATAAACATCACCAAAACGCCGAAAACCCAAACCACATTCCTTTTTAGGTCTACAAATAAGCTCCTAACTCACCCTAGCTCCTCTAACAGACTCATTAGTACCCTTCCACAGAAAGGTTGCCATTTTAATTTCCAACTCCTTCGCCATACCTTTAGGTAGGATCAACACACCAGTCCAGTATGCATGGATACCAAAAAGAACTGAATTGATAAGGACAATATGACCAGCATAGGACAAATCACAATTGGCCCAGTGATCGATCCTAGCTGTCAATTTATCAATAAGCCCTTTGCAAGCATTCTTGGATATACACTTAGGCGACAGAGGGACCCCCAGATAATTGAAAGGTAAAAATCCTTCCTCAAACCCAAACAACTCCACAACTCTTCTCTGATACTAATCAAACAACCTCCAAAGAAGACACTGCTCTTTGAATTGTTAACTGAAAGTCCAGAAAGCTTGTTAAAAAGATCCAGGCTCTATTTAACTGCTTCAATAGAGCTCCTTTTGGCCTTAGTAAAGATAAGAACATCAGCAAAGCAAAGGTGAGTGATTCTTAACTTAGCACATTTCGGATGATAGTGAAACCCCTTCTTAGCTGCAATCCTCCTCATGATGCAAGAGAAAACCTCCATTGCCAACACAAATAAGTATGGCGATAAAGGGTTGTCACGCCCCAACCTGACCTATGAAGGCTAGACTAGGGAATGACCTAATTCTTCTATGCTATTTGTACGACTTGGTCATTTCTTACGATTAATACTTAACGTTGATTTAGAATTCCAAAAGATTTTTCGAAAATCCGACAGTATGACAGCTATTTTTAAGACCTTTGGTTTGACCTATTTTCTAAAACGCCTCAAAACCTTTAATTATTGATTCAATTCCAACTAAAATTTCCTTTAGCTTACGAATCAGTACCTAAGTGGAGTTGGATAGAGTTAACTTTGTTGATTATTCACCTAGCCCTAGTGGTTTAAACCCCTATGATAACTACTAATCAAGACAATAAAACAATAACCAAATAAGGAGTTCGTCCGGTTATAGATAGTACAATCCCAAAATTAGACCCAAATTATAATGGGGTCATTTACATCAATAAAATGAACAGTTTGCAATCAAACACAACATCCATATAGCAACCACTTTCAGGCAAAGCACAAAAGCACGTAGTCACTCTAAGGAATCATCAACAAGCACATTTACTTCGGGTACTTGTTCCAAATTTGCTGCACCTGTGACAAAAAAGAGGGTGAGTCCTTATGAACTCAACGAGGGGGAACGAGAGATAACGTTTTGAAATCCTTTTCTGGTTAAACTTATGAAAAACTCGTTTTGAAAGCATGACATATAACACAAGTAAGTTTATAACATAATATAAATGTAATTGAACACATTTACCCGTCTTTCCTCCCTGAGGTCCTCTAGGAACCAAGCGAGAGTACTTAAACACATAGTGAAAAGGATACGGTGAGCTTTCACTTTCAAGATCATTTCTGATAACAGTTGTTGCGGCCGGCTTCAATCATCCACATATCACGCCAAATGGGTATACTCCGGATGTACTCCAAAAACCTACGACCCAACTCTCCGAGGAAGTCTAGCCCCCAAGCGAGAGAGGGAATTGGATAATGGTAGTCACGGTTGCACCGGCAAGCCCGATGCCACCCGATGTGCGTGAAACGCTACCACGCCAGAATGAAAGGTTGCAACCTTGTATGCAATGCACATTTATGACATTTAATATATCACATTAGGAGGACAACAAAGTAGCTTGCCTTCGAGCAGTCATAAGATTGAACATTGACAAGTAAACACGCGAGGCACAATATGACAAATAATTTCACTTGAAAAGCACATGAAGTTATATGAATATTAAACGGGCAGCCATGTAACGCATGTAAATCAAGTCATATAACTCATTTCGAAGTTCACGTAATCAAATAACAAGATTATTCAACATGCAACGACATCTACGTGGGATCGGGTGCAAGAAAGGCCTACTTGTTAACATGTAATCATCGAAATCACATTTAGGGCTAAAAGGGAAACTACGGGCAGCCTACTAATCACATAATTAAACACGATATTCATAGGATCAACACTTAGCGAATTTACCTAATCACTAGAGTTTCAATTTGTGCTTACCCGTGCGATTAAGCCCCAAGTTATCTTGTAATTAAACTCAAGTCATGCATTGATTAATTCAAACACCCTCAAGTATTCAAAATAGTCCACACAACATCCAAATGCCACAATCCCAAGCATTTAATACAATAAGAGAAGCTACAATAATCTTTCTAAGCATATCACTAGGTGAAATCCTCACTGCAATGGACTATTTTCTCACAATCATTGAGACAAGCAAAAAATCTCCAATTTCAGTGAACAAGATGTCAAATTAAATCTTAAGGAGTGAACTAAATTCAGAAACAAACCTCGCATCATTTGGAGTTTGGGTTCAAGAGTTATAGCCAAAACCGTGAGACTACACAAAACTGTCCAGATTTGCACATATTTCAATACTTGTAATTTTTGAGGGCCTTAGGGTCAGATTTAGCCTTAGTCCATTTCTGACAAAAATGTCCAGAACTGAAAAATATAGCAGCATACCAAATTTCATGAATTGTGGATATCATTTACTAAGTCAAAACTGGTTCATTCTATAAGTATAGTGAATCTGCCAAAACCTCCTTCATTTTTCCAAATTTTCCAGATTTGGACACATTTTAATATTTTGCCATTTTGAGGACCTTAGAGTCAAAATTAGCTTTGGCCTATTTTTGCAAAAAGTGTTCAGAACTGGCAAAACTAGTTATCTACTAATTGTCACGCATTTTCAACATCATTTACCTGGTCAAAATCACCTCTCAACAACAAGACAGCAGGCTATCCCATATACGATTTCATCTAATATCACATTCTAGCCAAATATCTTGCCATGCATGTTTACAAAAGCTCATGAACACACATATATCACAAGTACAGAAGTAAAGATAGACATTTAAAGGCATGCATGTGGATTTTGAAAGCTTTTCAAGAAGTTTTAGCCCTCACCTCTTTGAAGATCTAGCAAATGAGCATAAAATCCTTGTTTTTGAGCTTTGTGTGAGTTTTCTTGCTATGTTGCTTGCTTGTGCTTGCTATGGCCGAGCTTGGGAGAGTCTTAGAGAGTTGTTAGGAGTCTTGAATGCTCAAGGAGCAGCCTGTGTCGAAAATGAGAGAGAATGAGAGAGAATGGGAGAGTTTTGAGAGAAAAATGAATGTTTGAAGAGTTGCTTGTGAGCATTGGCTTATGTGTTGGCCTTGAGCTTTGAAAAATCTGATTTTGTGTCATATTTTGAGCATCTTTTGAATTGTTTTAGCATGTGGGTTGAGAGGGAAAAGAAAGTGAGCTTGGGTGTTAGTAAAATAGTGCATAGGTGCAAGGAAAAGCATGACATGGTGTAAGAGAATCTTGGGTAGAATGGAATATTTTATAGTTAGTGGGTTTTGTAGATATTTGAATTAGGAATATAATATTGGTTAGTGGATTATGTAGGATTATTTAATAGTCTAGTGCTTTGTGTAGGATTCTTTATTGGTTAGCATGTAGGCACACAGTTCGAGGTTTAGGGTACGCACTACGAGGCACGCACTAAAATCAATACGGGGCACGAATCACGGGGTAGACACGAACTACGAGGTAGACACGTGCTTAATGACTAAGGCATGTACTTCAAGACTAATGCACGCAATCCTAGGTGAATGTACGTAAACCAATGTAAGGCACGCAAATCAAGGCATGACTCTATATCTAGGTTAAGGTACGCAGTTCAAGGTCAGGGCACACAAAACGAGATAACGCACTCAATTCGAAGTCAGGGCACGTAAGTCGAGGATTAGGGCACATAATTCTAGGTCAAGGCACAAATGACGATGCATGCACGAAAACCAAGACAGGGCACGTAATCCAAGGTCAGTCATATTATTCTTGGTCTATGGCACGCAAATCGAGGTAACACACGTTATTCGGGGTCGGGCCTCACAGGGTCACCTTGCCGCAGGCCCCTAGCACCTCAGAAGTACCCCTCTAGACTTCCATTAATAGCCACCGAGTAGCGAGTAGTGGAAATACAAGCTCTGATCAAATTGACAACTCTCACAGGGAACCCAAACGCCTCAAGGACTTTAATCATGAAACCCTAATCCACTGAATCATAAGCTTTACGGAGGTCAACCTTCAAAGCACATCTTGGACTTAACTGTTTTCTCCCATACCTTCTAATCAACTTCTGCGCCATCAAAATGTTATCAGCAATGGACCGACCAGGCACAAAGGCTGACTGATTTTCTGATACCCAATCATCCAACAGAGGTTTAATCTTGTTAGCAATAATCTTAGATATACATTTATACACCACATTACAATAGAAAATAGGGCGAAAGTCAGCAACACAAGAAGGACTTCTTGTTTTCGGAACAAGAGTAATAATTGTAGAGTTACAAGCCCTCAACATCTGCCCCGACTGAAAAAAGGAATTGACCGCTCTAACAACATCACCACCCACAATACTCCAGGCCTTCTTATAGAAGTGCGTTGTATACCCATCTAGACCCGGACTCTTATCGACATTCATAGCAAACATGGTACTCTGAATCTCCTCATCCTCAACAGGCATCAACAGGTTCACCTTATCTTCCTCAGATATAGACTTCCCCAGAAGTAATTTGATATCATCATAGGAGAACCCATACCAGTGGCTATTAGCAGAACCCAGCAAATTCTGAAAGGTTTCCACAATCTAATCCCCTCATCCATAGTGATGGACCCATCCTCCAACACCAGCCGAGGGATCTTATTTCTAATCATTCTGCCTTAAATGCATTTGTGAAAAAATTTCAAGTTCGCATCACCCTTATCAAGCCAGCTAATCCTCGTTTTTTGGTGAAGAATTGATTCTTCCTCTTTAACTGCCTTCTCAAGCAAGATTAAAAGCCTTTTTTCTTCAATAACAAGCTCATCATCATCACATGTTTGAATACGAGCTTGAACATCCTTAATCTTGTCTCTGAGAATACCAATGTTCGAAGAAAGGTTCCTATAGAACCTATCATTGAAACCCTGAAGCTCTTTCTTAAACTTTTTTGCTTTTGATAAAGATTGTACACAGGGCTACCCTTAAAATTAACACTTCAAACTTTCTGTACAGTGGGAAGAAACTCTTCATGATCCGTCCAAACATTAAAAAATTTGAAAGGCTTTGGTTTAGCAAGATTCCTCAGCCCAACAGTCACCACCAAAGGACCATGATCAGACACTTCGGGGATATCAACAAAAAGATCAGTAAATGGGTACTTTCCAGCCCATTCCTCGTTCACAAACAATCTGTCCAACTTGTTGGCTCTAACGGCTGACCTAGAAGTCTTGTTGCTCCAAGTGAACTTAGCCCCAGAATTCTCCACCTCTACTAATTCAGCCATATCCACACAATTACCAAAGTCAAAAGATCCCTGGGAAAGAACAGAACACCGCAACCTATCTTCAACCTTCAAAATTTCATTAAAATCACCAATCACCCCCCATGGTTTAACCCCAACAAGGGCCTTCCAATCACTAATTTTCTGCCAAAGGCCCTCTTTGTCCCTGCAATCATTAGCTACATAGACAAAGGTAACAAAACATTTACAACTATCCTCCTCAACCCAACAATGTATCGCCTGATCAGTAGAATCAATCATGTCAATTCTAACCTTATCCTTCCTCCAAAGAACCCAAATTCAACCCCGATTGGATTTGTCATAGTTATTAACAAAACCCCAATCCCTGAATCTTCTCTTGATAATATTAGGAGCACAATTTTGTTTCACTTTAGTCTCTAATAAGCAAATAAAATCAAGTTGATTCTTATTTATAAAATTTACAACCTCAACTTGTTTTAAGGATTTATTAAGCCCTCGAATATTCCATACAACGTACTTCATTAAGAAACAGGGTCCTTAGAGGTCTTCTCATCAACCTTAGGTTTGGTCTTGGCTTTTGCCACTAAATCCCTAATTGCCCCACTCAAGTTCTCCGAATCCTCATAAATAGAAATAGCCTCATACTTATTAGTGCTCTCTACCCTTAACGATTCCCCCACATCGTTCATCCTCTGAGCATAACTCCATCTAGATGAGGTCCTTCTCCTAGTAACCATGTTCCAATCATCATCAATCTTTTTGTTATCTCTCATCTCATATACTTCCCCTTGGATTTTAGAAACCTGTTGGGTTGGGGCATTCTCTAGTTGATTCTCTTTAGCTCTCCACACTACTTTCACCCCAGGACAATTCACCACAACATGACCCACCTTCTTACACTCACCATAAACCCGAGGTTGCCAAGGGTACTCCATTTTAATGATAGCAATCTCTCCACCACCCATATTAATAGAAATCTCATCTCTCAACTCATTCTGCATATCCACCTCAACACATACCCTAACATATTTAAGTTTCGTTCTATTCTCCGTGTATTTATCAAGCATCAAACGGATACCAATACTACTCGCAACATAGCTCATATCGTCTGGGGTCTAATACTCCGTCGACACATTGTGGAAATTAAACCACAATGGTACCTTGTCCAACTTAAAATTGAGAGGTTGAATTTTCGGTCTCCACTTCCTCAAGAATAGCATCCTTCCACTAACATGCCAAAACTGTCAAAGGATTTCCTCATAATCCTGGTCACGCACAAGCTTGAAAATCCACAGCCTATTATCATTGGACATCACCTCCACTTTCCTATACTTACGCCATTGGTTGTCAACCATGGCGCAAATTTGGAAGAAAGACGATTCCTAATCAAAGAATTGACCCACCAAACAATTTTTCCACAATTCACTACCCAAGTCTGCCACTTCCTTTGGTGGTGAAACCACCACCTTACCATCTACCATAGCAAGAGGAAAATACTTCAATTTAAATCCTGCTCCTTGTCCCCCTAATAGATTTCACCATTCTGGCCTTTCAGAACCGTCAACTACCTTCCCATTAAGTATCTTAGGCTCACACATCAACGGTACATCAATGTTCTCAGACCCACAAAACAACGGTACATCTATGTTCTCAGGTCCATAAACCAATGACTCATCTAAATCATCCCTATACTTTTCACTGCATCCTGAATCTCCCACATTCACACCATTCTCCAAACCACCACCACCACCTCTAATTATACCTTCGACATCTGTACCAACAGAATTATTACCACACAAAGTTAGAGGATTAGGAAAACACTTTCTTGTCTGAGCTTTGACTTCACCCGAGGACGCTCCAGATAGATCAACCATCGCCGACTGCCCAACTGTAACTCTACCAACAAGACATATGCTCGCCGACAACAAATATTTAGCTCCAGCTGCAAAGTTTACGTCTGCCACTACAGCAACTTCAACCAGGCCATCATCATTAGACTACACTGTAGTTGGCACCATAGCCTCACGCTGCTCCCGCGCCTCACCACTACCAACAGCCATCCTCACCAAAGTTTTTTTTTTTTTGTCGATAGGGGATAGGGGATAGGGGAATTGACTTGATGAATATTTTGTCTTAAGTTTTTGTTTTAGCATAATAAAATGTAGATAATGCTTAAAACGTGTAAATTACGTAAAATTGATTTACTTTGTATTTGAACCATAAGTTATAAGTAAAATCTAATAATATAAATAACAATATGTCTTTACTTTTGGGAAAAGATTAAATTAGTAAGTGAACTTAGAACTAGAAAAAGTTATTGGGTATTACAATAGTTTGATAGTGGAATAATTCTTTTTCGCAGAATATTTATATCATGTTTTAATTTTTATCAAAAGTTGCATTTTGTTAGTGATGTCATGCTAAGTTTAATACTTAAGACAAGTCCAACACCCTTCTTATTTTTTTCTCCATAATAGAGAGTTAGATTGGTGATTTTCTATATTTACAAATTTTCTATCTCAGTTTTACTCCAATAATACTTTTTATTTCAGACTCTAGACTCTCTATTTTAGAAACTTTATATTTCAACTTCACTCCAACAATACTCTTTATTTTAACGACTCTCTATTTAAAAATATTTCAATAACTCTCCAAGTATTATCTAAACTCATTACTTAATAGTTCTTTTAATTTTTTTAATTTCAATTATTAACGACTATGTTCTAACAAAAGTTGTAATATTAATATAATTTAAGATGTTAAATTTTTATTATTATTATTCCAATACTTTCTATTTCATTAGCTCCATTTGATACTAATATATGTCATTGCCCCTTCCATGATAGATATCAATAATTATTTGCATTAAGGTAATGTCCCTGATAATGGGGTCTGGGGCAGCAGTCTCGATGGGGGTCCAAGGGGGCAACGCGACGGTATACACCAGTAATAATTACAATAAAATAAAATTCTGACATTAGACATTAATGTTCCATTAGAAGTTGGCTTTATGTCTTGGAAATTAGCAACTTATATGTGATGGTGGCAACTTTATATCTTATCAACCATTTTTTCCATATTCCGTCAATCAAGCCATTATCTTTATGTTCCATCAACCGTTTTTGTTATATCTTATTAGTTGTTCTTATTATGTTTCATCAGTCATTCTCGTGATGTCTTATCAATCGTTCTTGTTATATCTCATCAACTATTCTCGTTATGTCTTATCAGTCGTTTTTGTAAATTTTTTGGTTAAAATTGTCCTATAAATAGCCATGCCTCAAACTCATCAAATGAAACCATAAAATCTCTAAAAATCATTAGTCTTCT
The DNA here is from genome assembly GCA_037974665.1 of Ehretia macrophylla. Lineage (NCBI taxonomy): Eukaryota > Viridiplantae > Streptophyta > Magnoliopsida > Boraginales > Ehretiaceae > Ehretia > Ehretia macrophylla. Next base: position 11,209,238 of record CM075782.1, read on the forward strand.
TTCTTATTGTTATTCATTGAAGCTTGTTTTGCTTCATCATATGTTTCATTAGGGGTATGGCGTCAAATTATCAAAGCATACAAATTCTAGATGGTTCTGACTCTGACGAGGACTTAGATATAGTCCAAAGAATAGCCTGTAAAGAAAATCAATGACTTAAGAGACTACAATAGATTGTTAAGGTTGTGGTAACAATAGTTTTCCGATGAGTACTTGAGATCACCAAATGAGATTGATATTACTAGATTACTACAAGTTGGAAATCAAAGAGGCTTTCCTAAAATGTTGGGAAGTATTGATTATATGCATTGGAAGTGGAAAAATTACCCGACTGCATGGAAATATATGTATAGTAGTCATATTCGTGAACCTACAATCATATTGGAAGTTGGATATGGCATGCATTCTTTGGTTTACCTGGTTATCTTAATGATATAAATGTTTTGGAGCAATAATCAATCTTTACTAAGTTAGCTGAAGGACGAGCTTCTAAGGTGAACTATTCAATCAATGGGCATAACTATACAATGAGAAATTATCTTGTGGATGATATATACCCATCTTGGTCAACATTTGTTAAAACTATACTTGTTCCACAAGGAAACAAGAGAAAGTATTTTCCTGAAGCTCAATAGTCAGTTAGAAAAGATGTGAAATGTGCATTCGGGGTGCTCCAAACTCGATTTACTATTGTGCGTGGACCTGCAAGCTTTTGGGATATTGAGACACTTAAAAATATTATGACAACATGGATAATAATGCACAACATGATTATTGAAGATGAAAAATATGTTGATTGCCAAGATCTCAACTATGATTTGATTGATGATATTCACATTCAACAGTTTCACGCGAACATACAACTGAACTTACGAATTTCATTCAAACTCATTATCACATTCGTATTGGGAGACTCATTATCAACTACAAGCAAATCTTGTTGAATACCTATGGCAACTACATGGAGGTGCATAAGGTCAACTCAAAGTTCTATGTAATGTTCAAAGTTTAATATAAAAGTTTTTCATTGAAATAAAAGTAACTTATATTAATATTAGAGTTCTTCAATATTAAATTACATGGATAACATAATACATCATATCCAACCCATTTTTTGCATAATTTCTGCTTGCAATTTTTTCCAACATTCAACTTGCAAGGTAGACATATTAGTCAGATCTTTGTCCATAATTCTCTCATCCCACTCCCATTCTACTTGTTTCATCTTCTCTTCGTGTATTCTTTCTCTGAACTCTATAAATCTTTCAATACTTTTTGCAAAAGATTGATCTTCATCATTTGCCACTTGTGCTTTTTTCTTTCACTTATTTAGTCTTTCTTTTTCTGCCTTTTTGCCTAGTGGTGTCTCCATGACTGTAGATGTTTCATTTAGATTGTTATCATCCTTTAAATTTATTAAGTATGGCATTGATGGAGAAGAGACACTTGGACTATCACTTTTAGATTTTTTTGATTTCTTCTTTTGACTTTCTTCTATCAATTTTGGTTGATGACTTAACATGTTCGAACAATGCTCATATTGAAATGACGTTTTGTGGCACTATTGGTACAATAGTTTGACATCATGTATCTGTAACAAGTAATTGAATAAGTTAGTAGCATTTACAAATAAAGTCAAAAGTTTATAATATTAAAAACTATTGATACCTTATCTTGTTCAGTTTTGTCACTTTGTTGTTTGGATTCAATTTGGCCACAACATTCATAAAATTTATTTGTGGCACGTTGAATTCCCAACCAACAATGCATAATAGAATTCTAACTACGATTGAATGGAAAGGTTTTGTTGGCGTGAAAAAACACGTACACTCTTGTCCATAATGTTTTATGTTTTGGTTTATTGCCATGTACCAGATCCAAGCTAATGTTTAGCCATGCTAACATAAGGAGACGATTTTCTTCTATCGAGAAATTACCTTTTCATGAAATTCTTTTTTGTCGCATGTTCTACTTGTGCTAAAAATGGAAAATATGGGATAGACTCGACTGGTGGTTTCACTAGTTTGCTTGGGTAAGTCCAACGAAAAATCGTCAAGGTTGGGGTTCCCGTTTAATAGATTTGTGAAAAACGCACCATTTTGTGAATTCATCTACAACTAAAAAAGGAAATATCATTAGCTGTTACTTGGTAAGCTCTTAAGCTATTCTTATTCTCATATTATAGAAGTTGTGTATCTAAGTAGCATAATAAGGAATATGACCATGAGAATGCAGAAATGTGACATCATATCATTTATGAGCATGGATCTTTAATATGGTCCAATTGGGAAATTGGTTGTTTGTAAAAAAGGTGTACATAGAAAACAAAACAAGCATTGAAGTATGTAAGTGCCATAGATGCAATGTAATTCGGACAGAGTCAGAAGAACTTGTAAGCTCAATGTTGAGTACTACAATCTAGATCATTGGTTCTTCTACTTTTAAGCCACTTTGTGATTGAAATGTTGCCTTATGGCAAGAACCTACACACACTCATTTTGGTTATTATGATAAATAAACTTTCTTATTTCATTTTGGTTCCTTGATTAAAATGAGTACTCATTTGTTATACATCCTAACCATTAAAATGAGTACTTTATGTTTTCATTGGTTTCTTTCTTTTACTTTCATTCATATAAGAAGTTTAATAGTAATATATTCCAATATGTTTGCTACTTACACTAATTCTGGCCAAAAATATAGCACTCTGTGCAACAAAAATTTTGTAGAAATAGAAGCTGCAGGCATCCACCTTTTGCAATTGCTAAATAAACTATACACTGCGAAATAAAATTTAGGGTAAATAGCACCACAACCCCCTATGCTTTAGCAAAAATGCATAGGACCCCCTTGTGGTTTCAAAAGTGCACCGGAACCCCCTGTGGTTTTCAAACCGTGCACACGCACCCCCTCCCTAATTTTTCGTCAACAAATTTAACTGAATTATATAAAAAGACTTAAATGCCCTTCAATTTTTTATTTTTTATTTCTCTCTTCCTTTTCTTTTTTGTTTACAGATACACACACATACACAGAGAGATACACAGACACACACACAGAGACACAGACACACACACACAGACATACACACACACAGACACACAGACACATACACGCAGACACACAGACACAAACACACACACACACACACACACACACACACACACACACACATATATATATATAAAGGATTTGCAGGTTTTAGGAGGGAAGGGGCTGCTGACGTGCGCCCGCGCGAGCGCGGGGGGGGTGGTTGGGGGTAACGGTTGGGTGACGGGGATAGAAGGGTTGACGGGGTGGGTGTGACGGTGGGGTGGGGTGGGAGTGGAGGGTTGACGGTGGAGGTGAGGATAGTGAGGGGGGACGATGGTTTGAGGAAGAAGATGGGTTTTTATTTTTATTTTTGTGAAAATTGCATTGGGATAAAAAGAAAAGAACAGAAAAAACCATATATAAGGGCATTTTTGTCTAATTAAGTAATAATTTAAGCCTAAAAACATGAAAAATCGCACTGAACGCGCGTGTAACACACTCTCTGTTAAAAGTGACGGTTTTTTTAACGGAGAGGGCTGTGGTGCTACATTTTTAAAACCACAAGGGGTTCCGGTGCACTTTTGAAACCACAGGGGGGTCCTGTGCACTTTTGCTAAAGCATAGAGGGTTGTAGTGCTATTTACCCTAAAATTTATCGCACTTTGCCATCATTTCAGATAAGAAAATTGATAAGAAAGATCCACTTCCCTAAAAGAATTGGCCTAGCAATTAATTCTGAAATCTATAATTGTTGTGAATTATGAATACATTCAACATTAAAAGAAATTAATAGCATAAATCAATCAACTAAGAAACTTGTTAAATGGGTAGTTTAGACGAAATAAAGAACGATGTTAACTATAATCTTTGATCATCATATGACTATATTGTCCCAAAACAAAAATAAAATCACCAAAGCTCTCGCAATGTTTATACACAGGTTTTGCTTAAAGAATCACCACTGGATTGAAACTTTTTACCAAAAGCATCTGAAGGCACAAGAGAACGTTACACTAAAACTTTTTACCAGCAATTTATCTTAGGATTGGTGTTCTATTGGTGTTAACTCAAATCATAACTTATTCATCATATGAGTAGGGAAGGGACGAAAAAAATTTAAACTTTCAGGGTGAGATACTCACATTAGATCAGAGCATTTGTAAGATGAGATAAATTGCATCATAAGTAGAATTTTTTCACATACAAACAAGTTCAGCATAAATATTTCAAGAATCGCAAACTATAATTGAATCTTATGAAGAGGAAGCAACAATTACCATAGTATAGTCACTGCCTCTTGCATTTTCTCAGTCATTTTATCAAACAAAGTACAGGTAAAGTGCAGTTTCCTCCTCACCCATAACTTCAACCAAATTATCAACACACAATGCATAGAAATAATGTAACATAAACATACAAATCACTCAAAATGTTGCAAAATTAAGCCAAAACCATCATACCTTTTAATTTCAAGTGGATTTTCTCTAAAATTTCTTCTTTTTTCCTTTCTGCCTTTTGTTTCTTTTCTTTGAGCAATCTTTTGCATCTTTGGAATGGTTTAAATCTCATATTAAATCTCTATTTATAAAATATTCAAAGTTTTTATCTTGCTGTACTTGCTGGTTGAACACCAATGGTAAAAAAAAAGTTACCGTTGGTGTTCTGTTGAAATGAATTTTTTTTAAAAAAAATAGAGAGCTTAATTTGCTCGCTGGTTATAGCGAGCAGAATAAGTAGACGTGGCGAGCGGTAAAGTTTGGAGAAGGAAGTAGCTAACTTGTTGAACCTTCAAAAATGAGTTTGGCTATATTGTAGCTAAAAAGTCCAAATAGCTAACTTGTTGGGCTTGCTCTTATATATACCATTAAAAATATGTAAAATTATGAGCATATTAAAAATATGTAAAATTAGGTGCATATTAACTGACTTCACTTTTTCCAAACTTTCTCTTATATTTCCAATTTCGCATATATTCTTATTCCTCTTATTCTTTGAATCATGTAGCCCTTTGTTGAAAATCCTAAAAACTAAGTGCTCAACTTTTTATATTTAGGAAAAAATTACAATCAGGTTTATTAAGTGACCACCTTATATAAAGGTTTAAGGTGTTAGAGATGAGTTTATTATCTTCATTTATTGTCTTCAACATGGCTGCACGTGTAGGTGAGAATTGTAATTTTAATGGCTTTAAATGGGTGGCCAATTTTAATGGTTTTAAATGGGTGGGAATTTATTTTTTAGTCTTGCACGTAGACAACTTTAATGGCTTTAAATAGGTGGCGACAAGACTTGAACTTAGGAACTTTTGCTGCGTAGGCTCTAATACTATATTAAGTGACCATATCATCGAAAAGCCTAAGTTGTTAGAGGGATGTTTATTATATTCATTTATTATTTTCAACAATTTTGAAATAACATAATTTGAATCAACTAGAGGTAAAATTGTTCTTTGGGAATTGAAGTAGCAAGCTAGTTATATGTAACCAAAATAGTTGTACAAAAATGTGTATTTTCAATTTTATAAGCATGTATTCATTACTTTGGATTTGTAATTGAAACTACTCAATAATTTTTCTTTCTTTTTTGGCCAAAAGATCTACTCAATATCAAAACTAAAATCTTGTAATATGAATAACAACTACCTAAAAGTAATTTAAGAAAAATGAAAAGTATATCAATGACTTTTGAGCATATTTGAAAAAGAAATGATAGTGTGGTGTAGAGTCTTAGCTTGTGGGAAAAAAAAGAAATAAAAACTTGAATCGTCTAAAGACGTAAAGGTTTCAAAATTAGATTCTTTAAAAAACATCATATGGTGATAAATTAATAGATATAACTCAAATTATAATGATAGAAAGATATTGTTGAGATACCTTATATTGCACTAAAGTGTACCATTTCATTTTTGAAACAAAAGTACTTAAACATGTTGTGGTTCATGTTTCTAATATCCCTATATGTAGTTAAGAGACATTTCATTTTGAGTTCTCTTGTCCTTATGTCCTAGTAATTTCCATTGAATTTTCAAATGATTAATTAGTTAAGTAATCCTAAATAATCAAATTCTATCTAAAATGTCTAAACTCAAGGTACTTTTGTGGATATTTTGACATCAAAGTTTGGGGTTATTTGAAATATTAGATCCGCAAACTTAAATAAAAGGGTTACTAAATGTTCTTATTAATCATTTTCTCAAAACTTCTTAGTGAACTTTTTATAATGTGTTGCAATTATTTAATACTGAAACAACGTATTTTGTACGGCATGTTCATTTTTTTCAAATTTAATTGCATTTGGTAAGTGATGCAATATTTGAGCTCAAAATTAATATGTAGTATGTCGGTTATATTATGTTATGACAATCTTAAGATTTTTCACGCATGCTAAGGGGATAAGGAAAAAGTCAATTGTCTAACTTTGAACAACTTCAAAAAAATAGGAGAAAAATGAGCAATCACATTTAAAACCAAATATCTTAAGCTTGTAGATCAAATTAGATTTTTTGCATGTGTATTAAGGCTTAGTTGTTTTTGCGACCTTGGACTTGATCTAACTTCGTTCGCTCAAGACCCAATAGCTTTTTGGCCCCAATTCAATCTCACTCCTCTTCTGTTTATGTTTTTAAGTTGGATGCCTGCCACAGTATTCTTCTTTGGTCTTACTCCAGCTTATATTCTGCTTATTGCTTCTAGTGTATCCTACCACATGGTTCTTGCTATCAGTATTTGGTACCTTTGACAACCCTATTCCTTTTGAAATTACTCGTGGCCTAAAATTAGAGTGTACATCTGAAAATCGTTTATAAAATCACGAGTTTTTTCAGTGTTTGAACCAAAAAAAATAAAAAGTCATAAAACAACAATAATCAATAAATTAGAAGAAAAAAATACATCAAGTCAAAAGATTAAGAATATTTCTTTGACCAAGACTCCAAACATGAAGCCCTCTATGATCTCACATATACCATTAAACGAGCTTGGAGCAAGAACGAGCAATGTACAAGTGAAGGCACGATTCCCAAAGAGGGGTCATTCCCGAGAAAGACAGAAGCGGGCAACTATCTTGGATTTTTTTTTTTGCTTGTGTGCTAAGTTTTGCAATATTTGCACTTTAGGGTTTATAAGTGCTATTACATAGACATTTCTAACTTTAGGAAAATTAACCCTTGGCCCCAAAACGTTTTCTGTTTATAACTTAGCACCATAACTTACCAAATTGACTCCAAGTCAATTTCTACTATAAGCCACTAATTATTTAACAAATATCAAATCTTTATTCCGCTCGTTTACTTATTCCAAGCCTGCTTCTAAAGTCAAGTTTGATCGTAAGCTAAATGTTTGACCATCAAACATTTTATTCTTTATTACTCAGTCGAATGACTTCCATCTCACCCCTGATACAGTTGTATGTTATCTTGTAGGTTCAAGCACCAAGCTAGTAATAGTTGGTATTAGTACCAAATTGCCTATCTCCAATAGAATTCCTTCTAAATGCTATTAATCGAGGTTGGTGTCTAGCAATACTGCTCAATGACCAGATGGACCAAAAGCTTAGATCAAATGATCTTTTTCTAGAACCTTTAAATGACTAGTTACCGTGCAATTCATTTCTTTCACTTGATGTTCTGGACTTAACCTAGTGTATGGTCAACACTAGTTAGACCCTAACAGGTCGTCTCTATGATACCATAGATATTATGTTGGCCACTTTTGTATGATCCAATCATACTACCATGTCCATGGATTTCTGATCAACATTTCGATGAAATAATATAGGACATTATCCCTCTCATCTAGGATAGTGGATCCCTGTACCAACACTTTTTAGTTTCACAAGTACTTAACTACATCTGATCCTTATTCAAGCAAGTTTTATCTTCCTCTCTTTTGTCCAAGACTTACTATAGTGACCCTAAGTCTAATGAGTACCTTGCATCTATCACCTAAGAACCCACTCACTGACTTAGGCAGATGAAATCCCTATTGAGTTTGCTCGACAGATTATGTTCAATATACATATCCTCATTGCTACCTATGCATTAGTCTAGGTGTTTTACACCAGTGATCAATGTGATCAATTATATCTCTAAAGTGGATCTAATTGCATATAGGTTTTGATGGGTTTATCAATGTCTAGTCTCGATAAATCCTATGACCTAGAACACTTTTAGGAAAGCCTTAGATATCGACTATCATTTTGGTCATGCCTTAAAGATTCACCTAGGCCAATCTTTAAAAAAACGACCATTGCAAACCTAAGAAGAAAAACTTCATAAGTCCGCAAACTCTAAATCTAAAAATATCACAATAGATAAAACTAAAATATTCTCCACATAAATGTTGGTATATGTCAATGCCCACCCCATAATAAGTATCATTAATTATATGGTAGCATAAATTAATGATTCTGACTTAAAACGTCGATGAGGTCAAAAGATACCGCGATGGTTACCAGAAAGAAGTTCGGAAATTTGGAGTTATCTAAGATGACACTAGGATGATGCAATGCTAAAGTCAGCAAATTTGACCAAAGGAAACTTCCTAGAAGTTGGCTTAGCCACCTATGTGGTCTAACTTGGTTGGTGGACTTTGAACAAGGTTGGTAAAGCCAACTAAGGTAGAAAATTAGCCAACCAATGTGGAAAATATTTGTTAGGAAGTCTCCTATGGCGGTCTAGCTAAATCCTATAAATAGACACGTATTAATTCATCAAATTCATCCACAATATACCTTTAAACACAAACCCGAAGTTAGTTTTTCTTTCTTGTATTCTTCTTGTAAGTCCAGAAGCCATTAAAGCTCTAATCTTGAGAGCGCACAATGGGACAATTATCTTGTAAGTGTTATATTGAATTGTTATAAAGAGTAGTCTTGTCTGTCTACTTAATTGTTGTTAATATGTTTATGGAAAATTTGTTACATTCTTACATGGTATCAAGAGCTTAAGGGGCTCAAGGAGCTAGTCTTCTTCTACCAGTTCAAGTTTCGATTTAGTACTAACGATTCATAACCGTCCCCCTACCTTCACAGAAGGAAAGCTTGATGGCACGAACTACCTATTGTGGAAGTTCAAAATCACTACGGTTTTGGACTCCTATGAACTCCTTGATAAAGTGTTAGGAACAGATTCAGAACTAGTTGCAGTCCGTGCTAAAGATGATATAGAAAAGACCTCTCATCCAGATCCCCAGCTTGTCAAAGAATGGAGGAGACGAAATGTTGGTACACTTTGTGCAATTGTCACAAGTGTTCAGGATTCCATCCTCACTCTTATTCAACACACAACCAAGGCATCAAAAGGTTGGAACATATTGAAAAATCAGTATGAAACAAGGAACCGGACTCGTATTCAGAACTTGGAGAACTAGTTAGCTGTTGAGAGATTAAGTGAAGATGAAGCAGCTAAGTCATTTATAAGTAAGATGAAAAAACTACGTGATCAAATGGCTACAGTTGGTATTTCTAAATCATTCAAGGAACTGGCTTGAAAGTGTATTAGGGTGTTGCCTTCAAAATATGATGACCTTGTGACAACACTCAATACACAAGTTCACATTCCTCCTTTGTCGTTTGAAGAATTCATTGCCATTTGATGGAGAAAGACTGAGAAAATCAACTTCACTCTGCCTTTGCAGCCAAGGCGAGGAGTAGCCAAGAAGAAAAGAAGAAGATGTTCTTTGCATCGTGCTACTACTGCAATAAGAAATGTCATGCTGTCAAGGATTACAGGAAACAAATCCATGACAAGAAGAACGGAACTCTAAAGCCAAATTGAAGAAATAAAGAGTCTGTCAATATGACTGAAACGGAAGTGCATTTGTTTATTGTAACAAATGTAATGGAGGAAACGTGTACTAGCGCACATGTACATCAAACAAGTGCATGGGTATTAGATAGTAGAGCTTCCTGACACATGACCAACAAGAAGGAGCTGTGACTCCATAAAACCTCTACAAGAACCAATGAATGTTGTCGTCGGGGATAATACTATGTGTACTGTTGAAGGCACTGGAACTATCTCGCTCGTGTCTAAAGATGGAAGAAACAAGATGTAACGCCTTGACTTCTCATGGAATTAGGTCCCTGATCCCAAAACCCCGAGGCACAAAAAACAGGGAAAAACAGACGGAGTCTCCCCTGTACATAGGCCAAACCAAAAACCTGCATGCAGAAGAATCATCCCAAAACATATCCACAACATATATATAGTAAGTTTCATCCTTGGTCCATATTATGATTCTAGCTTTCTCTTCCTTTAAATAGGGTACATACATGGATTGAGACTTAAACAATACTAATCCAATGCCTTTACTAAGTTATCATACTACTCTAATCAACTCTTAATTTAAACTTTAATTACATCTCTTTACATAACAATTACATTCGAGAGCACAAAATAAAATACAAGCCAGGATATCCAATTTACTTTACATAACTTCACATAACTATCCAACCAAAGATACAAGTAATCAAGGGACACTTGATCTTTCTCTCCAACCTTTCGAGACTATCTCCGCCATACCTGTAAAATGTTAGAAAGAAGGGTGAGCAAAATACTATTGCTCAGTGAGGGAAGGGAAACAGTTATTCGGGGAGTTTTCGAAAATATTTTCGTGCAATGCAACAAATAATAGTAAAGTAAATTAATAATACGAGACTAATATACAAATAAGCAAACTAAACAATGCACACTAAAGAAAATAAAACAAACATGATAGGACAAGTACATAAAGTAACCACGAGAATACAATATCAATATGAAGTAATACTCAAGTATACGAAACTAGATAACACATATAAAGGAATACAATCACATGTAACTCTCCAAGGAACAAGGGCCCAAGCGAGAGTTACTCAAAAGGATACAATGTCAATCACGAGCATGAACCACGAACCACAAGCCACGAATCACGAACACAATAAGATAATGATAACGATAACGATAATGATAACGATAACGATAATGATAAGCCGACATCCCTTATCAATCCAGTGGGTATACTCTGGATGTTACCCAAATATCCTACGACCCAACTCTCCCAGGGTGGCATCCCTAGCGAGAGAGGGACTGGTTTCCATGGTAGACGATCTACATCGGTAAGCCCGATGCCGCCCGGTGTTTTCTGATACTACCATGCCCGAAAAGGTTGCAACCTTGACACTCGAGTTACGATTAGCACATAATGAGACTTAAAATAACAATTTAATAGCACACAAGCGAGGAACAACAAAGTAGGTTGTCCTCATCACATACGATAACAATCAGCAACTATACAATCTATATAAATGAGAGACCATGCATATTCACTCAATTCACTTCAAGGTATACATGCAATTCAACTCATGAAACTCCTCCAACTAGATACATATTCCATTCAAGTTCATTAACCACTTAGTAATGTCATTAGAACACCAAGCAACCTAACTTTAAACTAAAGCGAACACTCGACACCATAAACTCTTGGCAACCAAATCTCATATATTCTAATCCACTCACTCAATTAGCTCAATATACGACTCAAAACCACTAGATAACCACAATTCCACTTCACTCAATACACATACATATACTCACGACCAATTACACATACACGACCCCTTTGCACTTTCACACCCACATTGATTTCTTCCCCTATTCTAAGCAATTTAAACATTAATTTAGCTTCACTAACATTTATGACACATTATACAAGCAATAAAACAAACATTTAAGCCAAAATTATAAAATTTGATGAAAATATTATTCATCATCTTCTTTAAAATTCCACTTACCATATCTAGCCATACAATTGCAAAATAACCATAAAAGTTTGTTCTACATACTTAATAACTCACAATATAAGCAAAGCAAGCCATAAATTCAACATTTATAACAAATCAAGATTTTACATAGTCAAGATTTAAGCTTTAAATGCAATCCCTCACCATATTCAAGTTGTAGAAGCTAGATAGAAGCTTTATGATGGCTCAACACACCCCAAACAAGCTTGGATGAACTCAATTTGATCAAACCCTAGAGCTTTTTTTTTTGTTTTTTTTCTTTATTGGTCGTCGGTCTCCCTTGTTTTTTTTCTTTGTTTTGCTTTGTATGATATATATTATGTGTATATATTTGCTAAGTCTTGGGTTGGGCTTGGGTTACTTAGGAAAAATATGTCATAGGTTGGTTAAAATTGGCCCAAAACAAAGCTAACTACAAGAAGCCCAAAATGCAACTAGTTTTTTACTATTCACTCAAGACACAAAACATTTTATATCTTACACTCCCGACATGCTATGCACATTATTCCAATGAACGTATGCTAGACATATGTCACGTAATATGGAAAAAATACGAAATTCGTAAAACAAAATATTATAAGTTTCACCCCGGGCCAGGGCTTATTTTTAAATGATGAAAATTAATTTATTAGGTGCAAGAAAATAGTTTCAAATAATACCAATCATAAAATAATGAGTTAATTATTTAATATAAATTGATTAAACTTAGTTTGCATATTTTTCAAGAATATGAAAAGTATTCAAATAAATAATTGCAAATCAATAAAGTAAACACATAATCACATACAAACACTTTAAATAAACATATAATTACATGTAAATAAGTACTATGCACTATTTACTAGGTCCAGGGTATCATACAAGAAGCTGTCCAATATACTCTTTGTACCCCAGATCACCAAAAAATTTCTATCTGTAGTTGCTATTACAGATAATGATCTAGAAGTGCAGTTCAAGAAGACGGAAGCTTGGATTCATGACAAGGATCAAATTATAATAAGTAAAGGTATTCGCAAAAATAACATTTATGAAATCAGCTTTCTTTCTGCCGTCATGGATGCCAAAACAAGTCAACTTGGTCATAAAAGGTTTGGGCACATTTCCTATCCTATGTTAAAGGAAATGCAAAAGAATAAGATAGTGGTAGACTTGCCTTCAATTGAAGAAGTTGAAGGACCATGTGAAGCTTGTATGCTGGGCAAGCAACATAGACAGACATTTTCCAAAGAGAGTCATAACCGATCAAAGGCTCCTCTAGAGTTGGTATATGCTGACCTCTGCGGAAAAATGACTACCACGGCGTTAGGAAGATCTTCCTACTTTATGCTGTTAGTCGACGATTATAGAATAAAGATATAGGTGTACTTCATTCGGGACAAGGCTGATACTCGTGAAAAGTTTAAAGTGTGGCACAAACTTGTGACAATTGAAGAAACTTCCTACTGATCGTAAGGGGGTGGGGGAAATTTGTTCTTCAGAGTTTACCAACTACTGCAACAAGCTTGGGATTAAGCGCCAATTGACTGCTCCATACACACTACAACAAAATGGAGTTGTAGAACGAAGAAATCAAATAATTGTAGAAATGGCTCGATGTATGTTAAAAGGTGCTGGCCTACCTGACTCATTCTAGGCTGAAGCAGTCAGCATAGCGATGTATATCCTCAATCAGTGCTCAACCAGGGCACTCAATGATAAGACTCTTAATGAGGCTTATTATGGTACGAAACCTTTTGTGTATCATTTAAGAAAATTTGGGTGTGAGTGTTTTGTACACATCCCAAATGAAAATAGAAATAAATTAGATGACAAGAACAAGAAGGGCATTTTCTTAGGATATAGTGAAGAGTCTAAAGCATACAGACTCTATGATGTAGAGGCCAAGAAGGTGATCATAAGCCGAGATGTGGTGTTTAATGAGCGACCACACTCAAAGAAGGACAACGATCCTGTCATTTCATCATCAACCGATAAAGTAATCCACCAAGTGCTTGAACAACGGTTGTTGAACAATAAAGAAGTCTCTAATGATGAGGAGACTGAAGGCCAACCTATTGTACCCATAAGGAAGCCACAATCAAAGTGGTACTCAAAATAAACCAAAAAAAATCTTTTGTTGTCTCCAACACGGTTGGTTGGTTTAGTCCTATATATGATGTGCTTCTATTTTTTATTGTTTTTTATTCTTTAGGAAAAGTTCCTTTCATAGTTATCGAATTGTGAATCAATATTTCATTTTTTTGAATCGTGTATCATATCAAATCGTGAATCGATTCAATCACAAATTTAAAAATAGATAATAATTGATATACCTTATTTCCGTTAATTATTTTTGGTTAAATTCGTTGATTTAAACTAACAAAGATATATATTTATAAGTTAATTTCACCACTCCACTACACCTAATAATAAGATATTTTTTTAAGTTAATCCTACCACTCCATTACAAATAAAAAAAATATTTTATTGATCTTTAGTGTTTTATTGTAAGAGAAAACCAAATAACTAAATATTGTAGAAGTTAGCAAAGAGCTATAAAATATTCCTAACAAACCAAATGTGGATAACAATTGTAAGTCAAAGTGCTCACTGCTTAGATCAAACGAAAAAGGTAAAGGAAAACTCTTTAAAATGTTCAATTGGACGTCAGTCTTGATGTGGCTAATAACAAAGTGCTATGTGTCAATTCGTACGGGACCCATCGATATTGATGTTGCAGGTTTGAAAATTTTAGAGTTGAATACTTTACTAAATTACCCTTTGTCCATTTAAAGCAGAACTAATGGTTCCGTCGTGGGACCCATTGACATTGATGTTGGTTGGTCATGGGACCTACAAACTGATTGGACGTTTTTACTATCTTACCCCCAATAAACTATGCGTAATTACTATAATGGACTGCATATTAATGTGCAGAAAGACAAAATAATTGTTAAATGACTAAAGTAGGCCTCTGCAACATTAAATGTAATGTAAGTTGATTTCATTTCAACTCGAAATAATCCCGCCCAAACTTCAAATCTAAAATGGTTTATATTGAATTTGTATAGGGGTATTTCTATATGTTATTAATGGTTCATTATTAATAGACAAACATTCTAATGTATAATTGTCCAATCAATTAAATGACAATGTAACTACTACCATTAGATAAACATCATATCAAATTAAAATGTGATAAATGCAAAAGAAATTTTAATGCATCTAACTACTAAGTACTCTTATATTCCTGAATTTTAATCCTTTATAACTATTATAAATTATAGTAGCCAACTTTGTTTTTTACAAGACAAAGACAAAGAGGAAGAAAAGAATTACAAGTTAGATAAAAAAAAAGTTGTATTCAATTTAATTTGTAAGTATGGAGAGTTTGTATATTTCTTTCATAATATTTACAAGAATTTTATTTATTTTGTATGTATTGAGATTTTTCTTATTTTTTCGTAATATCTATTTTGTAGTAGCTGATTTTAAATTTTTACAAGACAAAGAGAATTACATGTTAGTTTTTAGAAAAAAAAAAATCGTGTTTAATTTATTTTGTAAGTATTTTTTTCATTGTTTCATTATTTCCTAATATTTGTAAGGATTGTAACTGTATTGTATATATTTATTTACATGCGTTATAAAATTATATTTCTTTTATTTTGTGAGTATTTTTTCCTTTGTTGTAAGTTCTTTCTAATTTGTAGTTGGGATTTGTATATATTTATTTACATGCGTTATAAAAATAATTTTGTACATGCCTTTTAGTTATCTCTATAATATATATTATGTAATATATTGTTTAAAGTACTTTTCGTGTTCTGCCATAATTTTTAGTTTGGATTTGTATTTTTATAAAGTAGCTATTACTAAGTTGAATGCTTATTATTGTAGAGAAACAAGATGGACGATGATGTTAGCAACATAGATATACGAAACGTGATATTTGGATCTGAATAAGAGACATAGTTCTACAATAGTTACACAAGTGCAAACAAGTTTAGTATTAGGAGAGACACGACACAAAAAAGATCCTATTACTAAAGTAGTAAGAAATCGATTGTCTATTTGTTGTTGTCAAAGGTTGTGAAGGAAATTTTTTTTGGAGATGCCTGAAAAACAACAAGAACACTGTGCATTGATCAGATATGAATGTAGTGCAAAACTTTGTATAAAGCTTAATAGAGCAACAATGCGTTACATAATAACCACCTTTGTCAAAGAACACAATCAAAATTGTGCTCAAATATGGCATATCACAGTTGCGCTCACACAGACGCGTTGATAATGGGCATAACAATGAAATGCATGCTATGTTTTATGTCGGTATAACTCCTAGTAAAATCATGGATCTTTTTAACTACAAGTCTGCAGGATATAGAATTTGTTTTCACTAGGTCTGACTTGTACAACAAAATATGTCGTGATCACTAACAAGAAATTACAAATAGGGATGTCAATGTTGCACTTGCTTATCTATACAATGGGAAGTTAGAAGGAAATCCAATGTTATTTTTTAAGTACACAAGTTAATGGTGACAACCGGTTGGATAAATTGTTTTGGACTGATAGAAGGTCAAGGTATGAGTATGCGGTGTTTGGGGACGTTTTGATGCTACCTATAAGACTAATTCGTAAAAGTTTCCTCTAGTCATCTTAACTGGGGCAAACAATCATTAGACCATATGCATTTTTGGTGCTGCATTTATCCAAAATAAGAGCACGAAATCCTATGTATGGGTGCTCAATACTTTGATGTCTACGATAAACAACAAGAGTCGTTCTTGGTGGTTACCGATCGAGACAAGTCAATACAACCAATTATTGGCATTGTGTCTACAAAACACAGGCTTTGTCGTTGGCATCTACAACGTAATACAACGTCAAATGTCCGGAAAGAAGATTTTGGTAAAATCTTTAGTAAATTAATGTATCTTAAATGTTCTGTTGAATAATTTGAATTTGAGTGGAGAAAAATGGTTGTTCGTAACGACATTGTGAATAACAAGTGAATAGTAGATTTGTACGGGAATAGAAACAAGTGGTCTGAAGCGTACCCTCAAAGTCATTTTTTCATGCTAGTCAAAAGTACTTAGCGTTGCGAGGGTATGAATGCATTCTTGAACAAATTTCTTGTGAGCAATAGAAAGTTGATAGACTTTTTCAGGGATTACCACAGAGGGTTGGAGCATATCTAGATTAACAATGTCAAGCAAGAAGTTATGACAAATTATACAAAGCCAATGTTGATGACCCCGTGGATAGAACTTGAGAATCATGCAACCAATGTGTTTACTCGAGCAATTTGCAAGAAAATTCAAAAGCAAATTGAGTTGCAAGCAATGCTTTGGCATGAGCATGTTATCTCCCACTCAGATAGTGGTGCTGTACATATGTTGTGGCCGATTATAATAACGAAGGGTTAGTATGGAACGTGTTCTTTAAGAGAAATGGCCTACTAATTAGTTGCAATTATTTGAGATTTGAGTCGTGTAGGATAATATGTAAGCACATTGTATACGTGCTTAAGTGTGAAGGATTTAAACATATCCCGCCATCTTGCATCAACCAATGTTGGACAATTGTTATTAGTGAGGACTTCTGTGTCACGCCCAAAATCCGGTCCATTGGGAACCAAACTCAAGACGCAACGATACACAGACATAATAACGTTTGAAACACGAACAACTCACGAGATACAACAAAACTCAACATTCATTCTTAAAAGACCGCATCATATAAACAAATTTTCATTATTCTCTTGCGGAATACACTAATCTTATATTTATTCTCTTGACAAAAGTAGACAATACTTTCAAAACCAAAGCATACTTGAACATAAACATATGATAAGATATAAGCCTAACTAGCTGTGATCATGATCCAACATGACCAACCATATAAATACATCAAAAGAAACTAGGCTTCACAATATTTCAAACTAGCCAAGTGCCACTTCATACATAATAACTACTAAAACAAGTAAAATATAGTTTCAAAGTCAAGTACATCAACTACTCATGAAACACATGATCAAGCTCATTATTTCCTTCTTCACTCACATAATCAACATCATGTACACCTATAACATGCATTAAAGAGGAGTGAGCTAAATAGGCTCAGTGAATGAGGGATATAAGGAAGTTTGAAAGCTTTAACTCGAAAACCTTTTGTGACACATTAGAAACAACATATCACATTAGCAACCACATACTCACATACGCTTAACAACCTTGAAACATTCATGCTAAACAACACATCAAGAAGTTATCGCTTTAGACACTCGTTGAAGCCGACACCTTATAACTCCGCCACGAACTCAACACTTCTCTCTCCTGCGTGTGTACTTATGATGTACACGATCCTACGACCAATCTCACCATGGCCTTTATCGACCACACGAGAGAAAGGACTAGTACATGATAGTCATGCAATTATCGACAAGTCCTATGCCGTCCAGCACGACACGATGCTACCATGATGAACTAAGGTTACAACTCGACACTTCACATCACATCTCATAGCTCATTCATTAATCAACAACACATCCACTACTCAACAACATATCTATTAACTCAACAACGCATTCATTAACTCAACAACACATTCATCAACTTAACAACATATCTATTAAGTCAACTAAACTTCATTCAACACATATCTAACACATTAGTACCAACATTTAAATATCAAAGAACATGATCTCTACAACACATTAACATCACCTAAGATCATAAAAACATGACCTTTACACATTAACACCAATTAAACCTTAGAAGAACATGAACTCTACAAAACAACTCCTACTTTTTAACAACATTTAACCAAACTATGAATCTTTACAACACATAACCTCAACACAATCAATATAGCAACTAACTACAATGCATTATGAACTCATTACAACAACAAAACCAAGCATTAAACAAGCCAAACATGCCAAACTCTAGAAATGCACCAAGCTTGAAATTTTTGGAAATTCATCAAAATAAACCCCTAAATTCACCAAATTCACTCCAAAGCCATGAAATCATATCCCAATCACATATATATAATCATAAACACCAAAGCCAACTCAAATTCTCAATTTCCATCTAACAAAGTTAGCATAAAACCAACTATTTTGCCTCTAACAAGTTCATATGCATATATAAAGCTCTCAAACCACTACTACTGATAATTATATGCACCAAGATGCTTATATGAATATTTATTATACCATTGATAATTGCACATGTATTTGATTTGTTAAGCACGGCGGTTGCAACCATTGTTAATTGTGGTAGTGTCGGGACCTCCGGGCAGTGACGGGCTTGCCGGTATATCTCAGCTACCAAGTTGTTGATTTCTTCTCTCGCTAAGACCCATGATCCTTATTCGGGTTGGGATCCAATGATATCTTGGAAAAAAATGGTTACATGATGGAAATTGCTTGTACTCGTTATGATCATTTACGCATTCTTGTGTGCATGGCATGTTTGTCAAACTGTTTACGAAAAAAAAACTTTGTGAAAACTCCTTTCCCCTTCAATCATCACTGAGCTAAGTGTTGTTTTAGCTCACCCCTCTCTTGATCAATTGCAGGTGAGGTAGTGTCCGATCAAGCCCCTCAAGTTGATGAAGGAGAACCTTGGTTCGATGAGAATGACTTCCACTTATTGTGATCAGCTTGTTGTTAATTGAAGACATTTACTATTTGGACAACTTTATATATGTAATATTCTTTTGGACAACTCTATGTATTTAAGTTTAGTACTCCTATTCTTTTGAGATCTAGACACCTAATTGTTGGCTAGATTTTATGATTGAATAGGTGGATCGAGGTCTTGTATATATGTAATCAGTTGAAGTTAACCTCCAATGCCGGTGTAATTGATATTCTTTTGAACAATCATGGAATAAGAATGTTTGAACAAGTTATTAAGCTTTCAATTTATAGGTTTTATTGTGTACAAACATCGTGTTTCGGCCTTAGCCTAATGTTAGGTCAAGGTCAGGGCGTGACACCTATTTAGGTGGTATCAGAGCTAGCCTGAGTTAATATAGAGGTAGCTTGTGTTAGCGTAGTCCAGGTTTGGAACCCCTAGTTAGTGGGTAGAATCTTGAAACGAATATGCTTTAGTGTTATACGTGCTTATGTGAATCTATGTGCTTAACGTTCTATATTTGCTTATGTGCAATCTATGTGCTAGGTATGATTATATGTATTAAATGTATTAGGAGTATTGTTGGTACCTATACTAACCTTCGTATAATAGTGCATACAAGTCATATAACCATGAGTGGTGTCTATTCCATATCTATAGATGGCAGGACCTAACACCAACAGTAATGTCGAATCTCAATCAATGGGAAATATAAATCAAGCCAACCCTGGGGTAGTAATGTTTAATTTGATGGCAACTGCCGTGGAACAAATGAGTCAGGTTATGGAATAACAAGCAGCAGTGGTAGCAACAACAGCTAATAATAATAACAACAACAACAATAATGGTGCGGGTAATAGTGGGGGAAACAGAGATCATAGGGGAAGTGATAACCTCAAAGATTTCCTGTTCTACAGCACTCTGAAGTTTAGGGGTCAACCGAATGATGAAGAGGCAGAATATTGGCTATCTCAAATTGAGAAGATTTATGTTGCACAAGACTATACAGAGGAGAAAAAGGTCACCTATGCAGTTTTTAAGTTAGAAGGTGACGCTAAAACGTGGTAGAACAATGGGAGGCTCGACACACTCCCTTTACATGGAAAAACTTTGTTGGGGCATTTAAGAACAAATATATATATAAGGTCTCCCGGGATAGGAAGATGAAGGAGTTCATGTACCTCAGACAAAGGAGCATAACGGTGGCTGAGTATGGGGTGAAGTTTGATATGCTTTCCAAGAATGCACCACATATAGTCCAGACCCAGACCAACAAGATGTAAAAATTTACTCAAGGGATGAAACTCGAGATTTAGGATGGGTTGGCAGTGGCGGAGTTTGACACTAATAATATTGTCTTTGTGGCTGCAACGAGGATAAAGGAGAAGAAACTAGCCATAAAAGTTGGACTATCTCAGCAAAACAAGAAGCCCTTTCAAACTCAGGGTCAGTCCAGAGCATTCCAGACCCAAAATCCCCAGGGCCATGGTCAAGTGAGACCAGTTGTTCCTAGACCATAGCCTAATGCCCCAGCCGCTCAACCAGCTCGTGGTACAGTGGGTGCTATTACTACTACTACTCAGAATACCTTGTATAATTATTGCAATAAGATGGAGCATGTAGAAGCCCGATGTTGGAAGAAACTTGGAACGTGTTTGGGGTACGAAAGTGATAAGCACCAGGCTAGGGATTGCCCGAAGTGGCAAAACAAAGATGTGCAAAATCTACCTACAAGAAAAGCTTCAGGACAAAAAGTACAAGCTCGAGCTTATGCCATGGATCAAACAAAACTCCCAAATGATGCAGCTGTTGTTGAAGATACCTTCCTGATTCAAAATCAATGTGTTAAGGTGTTTATTGATATTGGAGCCACACATTTATTCATAACCCCTAAATATGCATATCGCACTAAGTTACCTGTCGAGAACTTATCGTATCATGTAGAAGTTAATACCCTGATGGGCTCTAAATGTACTACTAGGCTGGCATGTAAAGCGTGTCAGTTACGGATTGAGAACCGAGAGTTTTTGGCCAATCTCATAATACTTAGGTTTCGAGACTATGAGATTATCTTGGGAATGGACTGGTTGTCATGACATCATGCACGACTAGATTGTTGGTCGAATGTTATGAAGTTCCTGGTACCGGGACAACCTGTGCTTAAGGTGAAAGGGAAACGTGATTTGTTAGGAAAGGCTATGATATCCTCAATCAAAGCTGTGAAGTACCTGAGGAAGGGTTGCAATGGGTACTTGGTTTATTTAATTAACAAACCAATGGATCAAGTCAAGTTAGCAGAGGTTCCAGTGGTTAAGGAGTATGTTGATATATTTCCGGATGAGTTACTAGGGTTACCACCTGCAAGAGAAATTGAGTTTGTGATTGAGACACTACCAAGTACACAGCCAATCTCTAAGGCTCCATACCGTATGGCTCCGACAGAGTTGCAAGAGTTGAAGGTCCAATTGCAAGGATTGCTAGAGAATGAGTTTATTCAACCTAGTTCATCTCCATGGGGTCCGCCAGTCCTATTTGTGAAAAAGAAAGATAGAACGTTGAGGCTTTGTATTGATTACAAGTGGTTGAACCAGGTAACTATCAAGAATAAGTACCCGTTGCCATTGATCGATGAGTTATTTGATCAACTTCAAGAAGCTAAGGTCTATTCAAAGTTTGACTTGAGGTAGGGCTATTATCAACTCCATATCAAACAGGAGGATGTGCCTAAGTCAACTTTCAGAACGAGGTATGGGCATTATGAGTTTGTTGTAATGTCCTTTAGATTAACAAATGCTCATGCCGCTTTTATGGACTTGATGCACGGGGTGTTTCAACCGTATTTGGACTAGTTCATGGTAATTTTTATAGATGATATCCTGGTGTATTCAAAGATTGAGGAGGAGCATGAGCGATATTTGCGTTTGGTGTTGCAGAAGTTAAGAGAGTATCAGTTGTTTGCCAAGTTTAGTAAATGTGAATTTTGGCTCAAATAGGTGGCATTCTTGGGACATGTAATTTCTCAAGAAGGGGTTGTGGTGGATCCGTCAAAGATTGATGTTGTGCAATCATGGAAGAAACCGGAGAATGTCACCGAGGTACGTAGTTTTCTCGGTTTGACGGGATAATACAGGAGATTTGTAAAGGATTTCTCCAAGCTTGCAGGGCCACTCACAAAACTCACATAAAAAAAGGTCAGTTTTGTGTAGGATGATAAGTGTGAAAATAGTTTTCAAGAGTTGAAGAAGAGATTGACCACTGCTCTTGTATTAGCGTTGCCCGAGGGGAGTCAAGGGTTCGTTATTTACAGTGATGCCTCAAAGGAAGAATTAGGGTGTGTATTGATGCAAAACAATCAAGTCATTGCTTATGCATCACGGAAGCTGAAGCCTTATGAGGTGAACTACCCTACACATGACTTGGAGCTTGCAGCCATTGTGTTTGCATTGAAGAAGTAGAAGCATTATTTGTGGGAAAGTAAGTTTGAGATATTCACCAAACATAAGAGTTTGAGATATCTATTTTCTCAAAAGGAGTTGAACATACGACAAAGGAGATGGATGAAGCTCTTGGATGATTACAACTGCACAATTAATTATATCCCTGGGAAAGCAAACGTAGTGGCAGATGCATTGAGCTGAAAGGCAATTTTGGCAAGGTTAGGGATCAAGGAGCCTACCTTGTTGTCTCAAATCTGAGAGTCTCAACAGCATGACCCTCAACTTTAAAAGATAAAGCACAGTAATCTGGATTTCAAGTTGCATGAAGATGGGTTGTGGAAGTCTAGGAACCGGATTTGCGTGCCAAATAATCCGGAGTTAAAAAAAAGGTACTTGAAGAAGCTCATCATTCTAGGTACACCATTCACCTAGAAGGTACAAAGATATATCAAGACCTAAAACGACACTATTGGTAGAACAGCATAAAGGGGAGATTGCGAAGTTGTGTCTCGATGCTTAACATGTCAATGGGTGAAGGCAGAACATCAAAGACCTGCAGGGCTTCTACAGCCTTTAGAGATACCGCAATGGAAGTGGGAACATGTAACCATGGATTTCGTTATAGAGTTGCCAAGGTCTCCTTGGGGAAATGATGCAGTTTGGGTTATTGTGGATAGATTGACGAAGACCACTCACTTCATTGTGATGAATAAGACAATAATCTAAAGAAATTAGCCAAATTGTATGTGGCTAACATTGTGAAGTTACATGGAATGTCAGCTAGCATTGTGTCTGATAGAGATCCAAGATTTATATCTTATTTCTGGCAAAAATTATAGGAAGCCTTAGGGACAAAGTTGAAGCTTAGTACAGCGTATCACCCACAAACTGATGGGCAATCGGAAAGGACCATCCAAATTTTGGAGGACATATTGAGGGTTTGTGTTTTAGATTTTGGAGGTATGTGGGAGAAGTATTTGCCTTTGCCGGAATTTGCTTATAACAATAGTTATCAGGCAACAATTGGCATGACACCATATGAACCATATGAGGCCTTATATGGACGAAAATATAGGTCGCCATTGTATTAGAACGGAATCGGTGAGATGAAGACAATTGATCCTACTTTGTTGCTAGAGTTAATAGAGAAGATTGAGAAGGTGCAATTGATTAGGAAAAGAATGCTCACAGCCCAAAGTAGACAAAAGAGTTATGCCGATAAGAGGAGGCGAGACTTAGAATTTATAGTTGGTGATCGGGTGTTCTTAAAGTTATCACCCCAAAGAGGATTGATTAGATATAGAAAAGGAGAAAAGTTGAGCTCGAGGTATGTTGGACCGTTTGAAATAGTGGGAAGAGTCGGCAAGCTTGCATATCGATTGAATCTACCCCTGAATCTCTCCAACATTTATAATGTGTTTTATGTCTCGAGGTTGAAGAAATACCATTCAGACCCCTCTCACATTCTAGAACTGGAACTGTTGAAACTTCGGGAGAACTTGTCCTATGAGGAAAAGCCCGTATGAATTCTAGACGAGTAAAACTGAGAGTTGCGCAACAAAAGTATTCCGATGTTTAAGGTGCTTTGGGATCACCATGGAGTTGAGGATGCAATGTGGAAGAGACGTGATCAAATGGAACAACGACACCTATCTTTGCTTGCGAGGTAAATAAGGAATTACGAGGGCGCAATTCTTTTAAGAAGAGGAGATTGTAAGGTCTAGTACGAGACCTCATGTGCATATAGGTCATATCATGCATAATTAAATCATTTTATATGCAATCGCCTTGTTTTATATGTTTTTAAATGGGTTTATGTGTGTTTATCTCGATTTACTTGTATTTTATTGTGTAGCGTGCAATTAAGTGTCTTAGGTATCGTAGGAAATTAATTGAACACTACTGAACTAAGACTAGTAACTAAGTAGTTAGGAAACAACCAGAATGGCAAACTGGTAATACGCAAGCAAGTTGAAGGGACTTTAGTAATTGGGTTAAGTCGTAAAATATCTTACCTAACAAATAAGACCAAAACATACCCAATAAATACAAATACACGATCAAAACACACACATATACACACCACACGTTTGGAGCAAGGAAAGATAGAAAGAAGAAGAGAAAGAAGAAATGAGAAGAAGAAGAAAGAAGAAGAAAGAAGAAGAAGAAATTTTAGCCATTTCTAAGCCATCTTCAAGCTAGTTCTTGCTCTTACAAGCTTGCTAAGCCATTGTCTTGCATTATGATTTAAGATTGAGGTGAGGGAAGTTTTTGATAAAGCTTTACAAAGGTTATACAAGGCATGTTTATGTGTTATAAGTGTTTCCTAAGCATGAATCCAAGTTTGTGCATGTAAATTTGAAGTTTTGAGTTAGAGTTGCAAACTAGGGTTTCAAGATTATGTTGGTATGCTCTCTTTTGTTAGATTTTACTTATATAAGTTTGTATAATGTTCAATGTGTGGTATTTGAATGGCTTGAGACTTGGATTGTGGCATGTGTAATTATCAAGGGTTGAGTTTGTGAAATGGAACAAGTAGGTGTTGGAGACGTGAATTTGGATGCCTTAAATGATTCTTGATATTATTTCACTAAAGTGAAAGTTGTTGTTGTATGTCAAATCGGTGGTTTGGAGCAAGGCAATAAAATGTGAAATCTTGCGTGTTAAACTCGGAAGAGTAGCCTTGAATTTGTGTCCAAAATGCTCCATCCGGATGAGAGAACCTGGTCGAGTAACTCGACCAGATAACTAGTCTAGATGCTCACTGACCTTTATCCAGTCTAGTTACTCGACCGGGTGACTCATCCGGATACCCACTGCTACTCATTTGGAAAAGTGGATCCGATCGAGTTACTCGAACAGATTATTGACAGCTTTGCGCAAAGTTATTTCAGAGGCCATATCCTACTCAATTCAACTCTGAATTGAGTTGAATTGAGTTCCGTTTGATTCTAGAACTATTTAATTTCGATAAGCTTCGATACTATGCCAAAATTAGATTAATTAGAGTTCAGGAGTATAAGGAAATTAACTATTTAAGTTGGGCTAATACAAAAGCATTGAAGTTGCTTAGTGTATCAAGTGGTTAATTTTGTTAGGTGTTATTGTTAAGTGGCCAACTTGGAATTTCTTATCATTTTATGCTAATACCAAGATGCTTAAATGAATATTTATTATACCATTGATAATTACACATGTATTTGAATTGTTAAGCGCGGCGGTTGCAACCATTGTTGATTTTGGTAGTGTCGGGACCTCCGGGCAGTGACGGGCTTGCCGGTATATCTCGGCTACCAAGTTATTGATTCCTTATCTCGCTAAGACCCATTGATCCTCCTTTGGGTCGGGATCCAATGATATCTTGGGAGAGAACGGTTACATGATGGAAATTTCTTGTACTCGTTATAATCATTTATGCATTCTTGTGTGCATGGCATGTTTGTCAAACTGTTTACGAAAAAAAAAAACCTTTGTGAAAACTCCCTTCCCCTTCAATCCTCACTGAGCTAAGTGTTGTTTTAGCTCACCCCTCAATTGACCAATTGCAGGTGAGGTAGTGCCCTATCAGGCCCCTCAAGTTGATGATGGAGAACCTTGGTTCGATAAGAATAACTTCTACTTATTGTGATCAGCTTGTTGTTAATTGAAGACATTGACTATTTGGACAACTTTATATATGTAATATTCTCTTGGACAACTTTATGTATTTAAGTTTAGTATTCCTATTCTTTTGAGACCTAGACACCTGATTGTTGGCTAGATTTTATGATCGAACAAGTTGATCGAGGTCTTGTATATATGTAACCAATTGAAGTTAACCTCCAAGGCCGGTTTAATTGATAGTCTTTTGAACGATCATGGAATATGAATGTTTATACATGTTATTAAATTTTTGATTTACAGATTTTATTGTGTACGAACATCACGTTTTGGCCTTAGCCTAGCGTTAAGTCGAGGTCAGGGCGTGACACGACAAAGATATACAAAAGTTGTTAATGGCATCGCAAAACTAACGGCTCGTGCTAAGGTTTTATAGTGGTTGGAAGAGAATACTGATGAAAATTAGGCTAAATCATCCCAACGTGCAGAATTAGGAGTATTAGATCCTAAAATCGTCAAACCAAAAGGGATAAGGGACAAAAATAACCAAAAACAACGAGTACCAAAACGTTGTAGAAAATGCTGGTTGTTGATATTATTTATTTAATTAATGTGGTATAATAAATTTTACTTATATTACTTACATGTCATTTTGTTGTAGGAATATTGGACACCAAGCAAATACGTGTCGTAAAGAATGCGACCATGCATCAGAGGATACCAACTCAACGTACCATGGGTTCAATGATAATCCATTTAAATCAGAATGCCTTCATCTTATGATAACATAAGCTTTCCAGTACCAGTCCGAGGCATGGGAGTAGTGGTATTAATTTGTTTAGGTATGGTTACGGTAATACATCACTACAATATAGAAAAGCTGATAATTTAGTCATAGACCAAATTTTTGGCGCACACAGTAATAATACTTCTTCTAGTTCGTCGATTCATATGCCAATTTCTCGATCCTGTTGATCAATAATTAGGTGATTCACTTCCTTATATAAATTTATATATGTAAAAATAAAAACTTTTATATCACTTATAACTTTGACCCAAAAAAAGAAGAAAAAAAAACCCTAGTTTATAACATCTCTTTCTTTCTTTTAACATAACCTAATATAACATAACATACATAATAACTTCTAGGGATGACAATGGGTATCCCCTGTATCCGAAACCGACAGGTAACCACCCGATAAAATCTAAAAATAAAAACTGATGGGGAATCCGTTAGGGTTAGGGTTTTATAAGAGGAAACCGACATGTAAACTGATATGTTTTTATTTTTGATGTTAAAAAAAATTGAAACCCAAAACCCGATTAACAATTTATTATATAATATACATACATATATAGATAAATTTTAAAAAATAAAAACTAAAAAGTCCAATACTAATAATCTTTGTTGACTAGTTCTCATTAACTTTGACTACGACTAATTCTCTTTAACATTTAAATTTTAACCAAATATAAAATATTCTATATTCTCTAACCCTAAAAGTAAAAGCATACAAGACTTTTAGACTTTTTATTTCCTACTTTTTAGCGTCGCTCGCCTCTCAGCTCTCAAACTTTTTTCATTCTTCAGACAATTAGACTTTAACTTCTCAAGACTTTCATCACACTTTCCAACAAAAAAAAAACTCCCATCTCACTCTCTCTTCAACATGCGCCAAACGACTATCATGTCTCATCATGTTATTTTTTGAAATTATTTTTTGTTAAATATGTTATTTTTTTTAATGTTTCAGTAGATCTCTTAGATCTTCGCAAGCATTCTGTTAGTCTTATTTTTTTCTATTAATCCCTTGTAAAATTGTTAAATGGTTTTTTGCTTTTAGTAATTGGAGCTATTGCAAAACAACAAAAACAAATTTTATTCCAAGAGTTTCATACTGTAATCATATACTGTAAGGTTTTTTTTTATGTCAATCATATAATGTAAGGTTGGAGAGCTAATTAATTGCACCTAGTAATGGGGTATAATGCTAATCATATAATGTAATGTTGGATCTTAATGGACTTTTGGAAATGAGTTTTATTCTAATATTTGATTGTCAGCAACAACTATATTTTCTTCTTTGGCGTGTAAATCACAATCTGAAACTTATCATCCTTTCTAGTCTGATAGTTTTCGTAGTATTAAACTGTGCTTTGGAACTAATATATTATATCAAGTGGACAAAGTACAATTGGGATCTATTGTTAAATTATAATAATAGAGTATAATGCCAAATATGTAATTAATAGTTGCATGAATGTGTGCTTATCTACCTTTTATATTTGAATTGATGCTTGGATTTTGTTCTGACATATCAAAAATACTAGAAGAACATATTTGCACATCTTTTGCTACTTGCTTGTCAAATATCTCTTCTTTAGTTCTTTTCCACATATGTATGCTTTCTTTATTTTTATTTTAAAAAGAATTCAGATTATAAACTTGTTATTTTCTTGATGTTTAGTTTTTGTTCAAAAAATGATATCCCAAAAAGATATTGACCTTGAAATTGAAAGTCAAGATGAATCAAATGCACTTACTAATTTATATTTTATGAGTTCAACAAACCCAAATTGTCCGAATTTTTCCCAACCCTAAGGTTCACAAGCCTTAGAACCTCAAATTGAAATTTGTGAGGCAAAAAAGAGGAAGTTGACTAGTAGTGTGTGGAAGCATATGAAGAAAATGAAAAAAGATGATGTTGAATATGCCATCTGTAACTATTGTAAGAAAGCATTAAAAGCTTCAAATAAGAACAGAACTTCAAATTTGAGAAGCTATTTAAATATATGACGGAGAAAAAAATAAGAAAGCATTAGTGAGGCAATTGAACGTCTACAACAAAAGCAAATATAATCTCAAAAACAAAGTGATGGAAAGTTTCAATACAAAAATTTTAGGTTTGACCCTGAATTTTTAAGACATTAGCTTGCTCGTGCTATAATTTTGCATGAATATCCTCTTTCTATTGTTGATCATGTTGGCTTCAGGGATTTTGTACACAACTTCCAAGGTCTTTTTAAGATGGTTTCTTGAAATACCATTAAGAAAGATATATTCAAAATTTATGAGGAAGAGGTCAAAATTGCAAAGTCTTTTAGAAAAGAACACAAGTCGTGTAGCCATCACAAGCGACATGTGGAGTTCTAACCAGAAAAAGGGTTATATGAGCATCACTGCTCATTTTGTTGACAACAATTGGGTTTTACAAAGTCGTATCTTGAGGTAAGATTATTTATTTATGCCTAATAAATCTATTCATCTTTATAGTTTTGAATTTTATAGCATGAATGTGATTCGTCCATTTGGTGATATTAAATGTAGGTATATTTTTGTGCAATACCTCATATCACGGAAGTACTTACTGAAAATTTACTTGATGGTTTAACTGCATGGAATTTTGAAACCAAATTGTCTACCATAACTTTAGATAATTGAAGCACAAATGATGAGGTTGTAAAGGTAACTGTTGAGAAGTTATTTTCTGATTGTTTTCTTGGAGGGAGGTTTGTTCATATGCAGTATTATGCTCATATTCTAAATCTCATTGTTAAAGATAGGTTGATAGTTATAGAGGATGCAATTGCAATCATTCGTGAGAGTGTTTTGATTTTGTCTGGTAGTCTATCTAGATGGGAAACGTTTGAAAAGATGGCATGACAAATGAAACTTACTTGTACTAAAAAGTTGGGGATTGATATTAAAACAAGATGGAATTCTACTTATTTGATGCTTCATGTTGTTTTAGAGTACAATGATGTATTTTCTAGAATGAAACTTAGAGATAAAAATTATAAGAATGTGTCATCTGAACTTGATTAAAATCTAGTTGCCAAAATTTGTGAAAAGCTTAAACTATTTCATAGTGTGACTGTGCGTTACTCTGTTAGGAAGTATCCAACTTCAACTACTTATTTTGTTAAGGTTTGTGAGATTAAGAAAAATTTGCATAAATGGATGTTATCTGAAGATGAAACAATTACTTTCATGGCAACAAATATGTTTCAAAAGTTTGAGAAATATTTGAGCTATGAACATGTTGTTATGGTTGTATCAATTGTTTTGGATCCTAGATACAAAATGAAAGTTGTTTAGTTTTTATTTTCCCTCATTTTATGGTGAATATGCAACTAAAGATATTGAAAGGGCTAGAAGATGTAGTTATGATTTGCTTCAAGAGTATCAGTCAAAGTCTATCATTTGTAAATCTCATGAAAATATTCTTGATCCATCCAATTCACAAAATTTGGCATATTCGGTTCTTTCTAATGTGGAAGGAGAAATTATGGCCAAATTAGTACATTTTCTTAGTTTTACTGCTACCATTACACATGTGAAATTAGAATTAGATTATTACTTGGCAGAGCTAATTTTGCCATGGAGTCAGGACTTTGACATTCTTAATTGGTAGAAGACAAATAGGATAAAGTATCGTACTTTGCAACTAGGGATGGCAACAGGTAGAGTTTAAATTTGAATTCGACGGGTATCCGACCCGATTATAAACCCGTTTACAAAACCGATGGTGTATTTGTTAAGGTTTGATTTTTACAAGTGATTACCGATGGGTAATCCGATAGGGTTTGGTAATAGCAATTTAAAAAAACTCGAAACCCAAGAACCCGATTAGTAATTTAGTAAAAATAAACTAATAAAAATATTTATATATTTAAATACATATACAAATAATATATTACTTTAAAAAAGATAAATTTTTAATATTGGTCTAAGATTAATAGTTGTGGGTCATAGTCCAACTCTTATTATTTATGTTTACCTATTATTTTTATCTAATTCAACTAATACAACAGCTCAATTACTGAATAATTAAAACGAGAATGATAATTTATAATTGTGACAATTACTTTATGTTCTTTTTTTTTCAGATTATTTTATATTATTATGGAAGGATGATAATTTCTCATCATAAAGATTTTATTGAATGTTTGTATTAAGTTTAAGTTTGATAATAGACAATAATTTTAATTTACATTTTCTAATCTATTACGATTTCTCATTATTTTAGTACTTTTTTCATTTCTTTAAAATCTTTTTAAGTTTTTCTTTTAAAAATTTATTTTTTCTATTCATTAACGGGTTAGGTCGGGTATCCACGGGTTTGTAATATTTAACGGGTTCGGGTTTGATAAGCAAAATTTAAACCCGATGGATTTTCGTCACGGGTTTGGTAAAATATAATTTAAACGGGTTCGGGTTTAGTTTTGTAAATTTTAGTGAATATTCGACTCGTTGTCATTCCTATTTGTAACTAGTAGCTCAAGATCTTTTGGCAATTTCATTTTCTACTGTTGTATATGAGTCGACATTTAGTACCTGTGGGAGAGTGGTTAGTCCACATAGAAGTAGACTTCATTCAAACACTTTAGAGGTTTTATTGTGCTCACAATGTTGGTTATGGGGTAATATTCAAGGTAAAGTACTCTTTATATTGAAAATTCACTTATTTATATGTATAAAGATATTTAGTTTACATTTGTATACAATTTTTGTAGGTGTCTTCATACCACCTAATTTCGTTAAAGTTTATGCCAAAGAAGAAGATGTAGATTGAAGTATTTATAACATTTTATCATATATTAATTTTTTTAATATTAAGATTTTAATTAGAATCAAACAACTTTGATTTTTTACAAAATGATTTATACATACATTTTTTTCTTTTTCAAAAGATTTCTCATAGTTGGTGTCACGCCCAAACCCAATCCTTTTGGAACCAAGCCTAGTCGCAACGACACACGGATGTTATAACGCTTAAAATATGATCAACTCACGAGACACAACAACTCAACATTCATTCTCAAAGGTCCGCGTCATATAAATAACATTCAACACATCTCTTGTGGAATACACTAAATATACATTCGTTCACTTGACAAAAGTAAACAACTCTTTCAAAGCTAAAACATTCTTGAGTATAAACATGCGCTAAGATATAAAACTAACTAGTTGTGATCACAATCCAATATGACCAACCATATATGTATAACCAAACACTAAACTTAAAGAAAGCCAAGATTTACCAAGTATACAACATTTAAACTTCAAAGACCTCTAAACAACAAAACCCAACACTAAGAACATTGTTTTACATCAACTAGGACGTATCAATCATAAGTCACATTCTCGGACTCATTAACAACTTCTTTGTGCACATAGTCAACATCAAGCACACCTGTAACATGAATTAAAGAGGAGTGAACTAAACAGGCTCAGTGAAGGAAGGTAAAAGGAAGTTTTGTAAGCTTTAACCTGAAATTCATTTGGTACACATTAGGCACAACATATCACTTAGTAACCACGTAATCACAATCGCTTAATAACTTTGAAACAACCAAACTAAAGAACACATTGAAAGGATACCGATTTACTTGCTGATGACGACACTTATAATTTTTTCACGAACTTATCTCAAACACTTATATTTCTGGCTAGTGCACTTTAGAAGTACACGAATCTACGACCTAACTCACCATGACCATCACTGACCATAGAGAGAGAGAATAGCACATTGTAGTCATACAATTACCGGCAAGCCCTTTCCCGCCCAGCATGACACGATACTACCATGGCGCACTATTGGTTGCAACCCATCACCTCGCACCACATCGCATCAAACACATTCACACAAACGCATCAAATAGAGAGATCAACAAAGTAGGTTATCTCTCAACCATATTAATCACTCAACAACACATTCATTCTCTACAACACATGTAGCGCCCCGATCCCTCACGAGACCGGAGGCCCCGATTCCATTCCCGAGGTCACAAAAAACGAGATAAAATAGACAGAGTCTCCCTTGTTTACAGAACTAACAGTTTACCTGCACACAAAATATAAACCCACGAACCCATAATCCAACCTTTTTAACAGCTCCCATCCTCTATTACCATCACATTCAACAACTTCTTAAGGCCATCCGAGCCTTGGAACACAACAAAAGTCCATAAGCAAGCAAGCTAATTAGACAACAAAATAAATCATTAAAATTATTACAATCCAATTGCACCTATCAAATCATCTGAGGCTTAAACTTTATAATACATTTCCTACAACCAGCATAGACAAGACACGCAAGCCTCAAAAGAAACATAATTCATTACAAGTACACGTAGAACTAACAACTACTGAAACATCCGATCAAGGAGAATCCCGGGCTACCTTTATCTCAGACTTTAAAGGCTCCGAACCTGAAATGGTTAGAAAGAGGGATGAGCATACTAACAACATGTATGCCCAATGAGAGAGGAAATATATAATTGGGACGTTTTTGAAAAGGTTTTCGTGCAATGCAGGTAAAACATAAAATCAATTAACAAGATAAGTACTCATTCGAGATAATAAAACTAACTAACATATTCAGGAATTATAACTAAGTACAAGCAATAAAATAAAAAACAGGACTTTGTAACTTATTAACCATATAGACATAATTAACAACATGAGACCAATAGACAATTAACAATCAAGCGTTTCCTATGAAGGAAAAGAGGATAATTACATCAAGTCAAGTATACAATATCATGGAAGATCACAACTAAAGGTAACTCTCCAAGGAACAAAGGCCCAAGTGAGAGTTACGCAATAGATATCCACGTAACAAGATAGCAATTTATCGATTAGCACGAATATCACATAGTCAAGCTTGACTCAATCAGGAGTTAAACTCCGGCACATTCTAGAGATAGCCTCCGACACATTTTGGAATTATATTCCGACACTTAGCACATTCAGGAGGTATACTCTGGCACATTCAGGTGATTTACACCGTACGCCAATTAATCACATAACCGAGATAATGTTCAAACATAAATCATCACAACTTAGCATATAATCAAGTAACCTAGTATACACGCCCCAATCAATGTCACACAACCACCACTTAACAAATATTAGGACTATACGATCGAGATACATGCATTAACCATGAAATAACCACAAGTGCACAAAGGGGCCATTATCATACTTTCACGAAAACATACCAAAAGCTCACGTAACCCTTAAAGTTGCAAGTTAACATATAATAACCAATTACAATTAAGGCCTTCCAAATACACAAGTTGTCCAACAAAATACTATTTCAAATGGTTAGTATTCAAGCTACATAATTCACAAGTAATCACGTAGGTGTCATTCATAGCCAATATAATAAAGTTCACATTAATGACTCAACTAGTAATTCCACATGATTGGATACTAATTAGCAACAATAGACATTAACAATTCCACCACTTAGTGATCCTAAGCAACAATATCAAAAAATAATCCAACTAAGACATTTTCTAATTTCTCTAACAGAAGCTTAACTTAATCAATTTCGTTATCTATTCTCTTGACCTCCAAACTAACTTATTTTTATGTACAAACGTATCTCTTCGAGTATAGATAACTTTAGAATCAAACGGTACCTAATTCCAAGTTAAATTCAGCAAGTTATGACCTTTTCTATGCAACTGCGTAAACTGACCAGTAGCAGCGATTTTCAAGACACATTTATAAAATGGCTAGATCGGAGGCCTAAAACGTTAGAATTTGCCTTATCTCTAAATCAACATTTGTTCTAAACTGTCTAATCTAGCTTCTGTGTAAATTTTGTTAATTTTAGAGCATGTTTGCTATGTCAAAAGAGCTTCGAAAGACAGGGGCAGTGCACTATTATGAATTTCCAATTGCTTGCTCTACTTCACTTTCTAGCTAATTCCTTGCATCAAACTAGTTCAAGGCATTAGGATAATATGCTAGACATTCCTAATCTTCACTTAAAACTTCTATCAAATACTTAGAATGCAACTTTGAGCATAAACTACAAGTAAACACTACAACTAAAGTTATTATGTAAAAGCTTGTTTCATAAGCACTAAAGAGCTATAAACACACTTAGCATGTTAAATCACTACTAAATCAAACATTTCTAGCTCCATAAATCAATTCTCTACACATTTGCAATTTTTAACAAAACAAGAAAACAATAAAAATACCAAGTAGGATGATCCCCTCACCTAATTAGTGGCAAAATTGCAAGAAATAGCTAAAACAAGACTCTAATCTTCTTCTTTCTTCCTTTTTTTCCTCTTCTTTCTTGTGTGTGTTTAAACGTGTTTAGTGTGTGTGTGTCTGATTTTTGTGTGTGTGTTGGTGTGTTTGTATGTGTATGTATGTATATAATGGAAGACTAAAGGCCCAAATTACCAACATGCCCTTCAACTAAATACTATTTTACTAGTTTGTCATTCTAGCTAATTTTCAACTATTTAAATGCTCTTGCTTTAGTTGTCTATGTTTAATTAATTTATTCGATACCTTTAGCAATTTTCCTACCCGCCTTCCGAAAGTGATATACAAATAATTTTAATGAACGTATGCTAATAAACAAATAAGTAATGAGAATAAAATACGAAATCCACAAAATAAAATACTTAAAATTTTACTCCGGGCTTGGAGCTACTTATTCAATAATTGAAATTAGTGAAAACTAATACTTAAATACAAAGACATATATTTCAAATAAATATAATACTAAATAACTATATGCTCAGGGTTAGGGTGTTACAACACATACATTCTCAACAACACATTCATTCTCTACAACACTTACATTCTCAATAACACATTCATTCTTTACAACACATACATTCTCAACAACACATTCATTCTCTACAACACTTATATTCTCAACAACACATTCATAACACCTACTTATTTCTAACAACCAAGCTTTAATAGTACATATACTCAATGTGACACCCGAGATCTTAGTCGTACTTTGAGTTCACTATCACATCCACTATTTGCGCATTTCTTCTGTATTTTACTTGTTGTCTTCTTTGATTACTATTCATTATGTTTTTCAACTGCTTAATTACCTTGAATTATCATTTTTCTTAAATCATATTAATTGTTTTAGGAATGAAAAAAATGTGCGTTTGAGCTAAAAGTGGTAAGAACGCCTGTTTAGAAAATATTTTACCAATTTAGTGAATAGTGTTACGTATGAAACATTATGTTTTAGTTAGCTACCTTAAATTATGCGCAATAGACTCATTTTAAAGCTAACTAGGCTCATTTTAATAGACCGTTTAAGCACACAACTTAACCCCAACTTATTATATACTCACATGCACACACAACTAAGCTCATAAGTTAGCAAAAAAAAAAAGAGCAAAGCTGAAAACACTGTAGCAGGGCCGAAAATTAGCATAGGAGGAGGATGAGAGATTTTTGCTTAACAAATTCTCATTCCAAGCCAAGCCAAGCAGGTGCAAGTGGTTTAGGGTGTTTACTAGTTTCCTAGGAGCTCCTACGCGCAATAGGTAAGGGATTTCATACCTATTTTTGCATTTAAAAAATGTGACAACTTTCTTGAATTCCTAGATTTGCTATCAAATGCTTATGCAATGCTTGAATATGCTTATGTATGTTGTATATAAGTAGTAGAGACCTAATTTATGCTATTGTTTCATAGTTTAAACGGTTGAAATTGCTTGTTGATCGTAGGGCATGAATAGTGACAGAAAAACTAGGGTTTTACGAAATCGGACCTTATAGCATGAATTAATGGTTCTAATAGGTGCTTTAGATGTTAATGAAAATGGTGTAAAGGCCCCGTAGGGTTTAATTGCTCATAACCTAGCAAAAGAATAAAATAGCCGACTTTTAAAAAGGGGTTTCGGGGTTATCGTGAATTCGGGTTGAATTGGCCTTCACATTTAGTATTCCTAGGCTATATAGGTCCTAAATAAGCTTTTTTAGCTCCCATTTGAGTCCCGGTTGAGGTACGTGTAGTACAAAGTCATAAAGAAAAAATTGGGACTTTTGGGCTAAATGCGGGTAATTGCAAGACTTCGAGGGTCCTAAGGGTGCCTAAAGGGTTAACTAGAAGCACAGAATAGGCCGCTTACTAATCTATAATCATAGCATAAGTTTGGAAGGAAAACGGGTTGAGTTACAAAGGGGTTTAAGTACAAATTCGATTGTCTCATGCTTCTAAGGCCTTGTCATAACTCCTTAAGTGTTTAAATGTGTTTTCAAGATGTTTTGGAGCTTTTGATATAGTTTCATGTGAATGTTGCAAATGCCCTTTGTTATTTGCTTAATTACTTACATGAAATTGCTTCTTTTCTAACTGTTTTGAGGACAACCTACTTTGTTGTTTCTCCCATGTGTTATCGATTCTATTATTGATATTATATTGTCATTGTTAAGTGCATTGCATAGTGGTTGCGCAACCATAGTGTCAGGGGCAGTTGTATTGAATATCAGATGGGCGGCGGCGGGCTTGCCAATGGATATTCGATCTCCGTGCCCTATTCTCTCACTCGCCTAGTCCAGAGATTGCCAGGGGGTATTGGGTCGTAGGATTATTGGGGTACATCTAGAGTACACCCACTGGAGTGATTGGGGTTATGCCGGCACATTGATCGTGATTCATGGTTCGTGATCAAAGAAAAGAGAATTCTGGAATGTTGAGGATTGAGTGTATCGTATCCTTTGATATGTGAGGTTACTTACTGTTTAAAATGCACTTTACTCGCTTTTCTTGCTTAATTGATATAACTGTTGCATTGCACGTCTTGGGTAGTCCTTTTCCCTCACTGGGCAATTGTAGTTGCTCATACCTCGCTAACATGTTTTAGGAGGTGCAGTTGGAAGAGAAGTTGCCTTAGTTACTGTGTGATACTTGCTTGAGGTGGATGTGTTTTCTGTTGGTTATATGAAGACTCTGTTTGTATTACTTATGCCCTATCTTGGAGCCTATGGGCTCATGTGTATATTGTTTAGCTGTAAGTTGAATGTAATGTATGATAAGTACCCATGGCCTGTAATAAGTAAACTTCCTACTTCTAGTTGCTGCATGCTTGGGTGTGGTTGCAGGGGATTGTAGGGTTGACTTTAATTTCTAAGAATGTTTAAATTATATCATGGAGTGGTATGATAAACGGTTTTGTAAATGAGTTATATTTCGGGATGTATGCTTGTTTGTATCTAAATTGTTGTGTGTCTTAAGGCTCAAATGGCCTTGAAGCTAGGATTTGAATTAGAAATGGTGTTCTTGTTGTTCTGTGACTTATTTGAATGCTTACAGGTTTTCAGAATGTCCACAGTACAGGGGAGACTCTGTCCGTTTTTTCTAAAATTTGTGTCCGGGTTAAGGCTTGGGTTGAGAATAGCATGATTATTAGAGCAGGTCTCGTGAGGGATCGGGGCATTATACTCAACATATTAATACCAACATTTAACGATCAAAAGAACATGATCTTTACACATTAACACCAACTTCTAAACATCATAATAAGCCATTTTCAATGCCTTATCACTACACAATTCTTAACTCCTCCAACATTTAGACATCATTTTAACCACTTTATAAATCTCTACAACACATAACCCTTGCACAATCTATATAGCAACCAACTACAATGCATTATGAACCCATAGCAACAACATAAATATGCATGAAACAAGCTAAACAAACCAAACACCAAACTTACACCATTGCTAGAATTTTAAGAAATTAATCAAAATAAATCCCAAACTCCACCAATTCACACCAAGCCATGAAATCATCCCCCAAACCCATATATATAATCACAAACACCAAAGATAGCTCAAATTCTCAACTTTCAAATAACAAAGTTAGGTTAAAACTCTTGAAATGCCATAAACAAATTCTATTACATATATATAGCTCTCATATCACTACCTTAACATGTATTCATCTCTACAAGCATTTATAACACACACACACACACACACACACACACATACACATATATATATATATGAATTTCATAAATTAAAGGAAGCAACAACATGCAAGAACTTAAAATCCCTCACCTAAAATTGTTGGAAAAGGCTAGAATTGTCAAGAACAAGCCATGGAGAACAAAGTTTAAGCAATTTTCACTTTGATTTCACCTAAAAATGCAAGCTTTCTTCTTCAAAAATGGCAGAACCTTATTTTTACTATTTTTCTCTCTTTTTTTTTCCTTTGGCCGACACCCTTTTGAGCTTTCTAGCTTGTTCTCTTGTTTTACTAAGTGTATTATATGTATAGGTGTAAAATATAATGCCAATTAATCAAATAAAGTCAAATAGGTTAAGTCAAAATTAGTCAAACATGGTATACTAAGCATTTATCAAGTTTATTTGTATGTATATATGTATGTATTGTATTTTCAAGGGGAAAAATAAGTCAAATATGGTTGGCTAGAAAAAATATGACTATATTTAAATGTTTATATATAATTTAAATGTAAATATGATGTATTAAAATAGATAAACACATAATTAGCACATAATACTTACAAATGATGTTTAAAGTAAATAAATGCACATAAAATGCATGCTCGGGTCTCACAGTTGGATGGAAGAATGAAAAAATGTGAAGATATCTGTAATTTGGTTGATGCTTTAATTATTAACTTTGTTCTCTTGTTGTGTTGATGGATAAACATTTTCTCAGTTTTAACTTTTTATTTAGATTTGAATATTTGAAATGATGTAGTATACTTTTAATTTAATTGTCTTACGATATATGGATTTTGATTTATTTTATTTTTAGATTTTTACATTTCAATTAATATTTTTTCATAGTTTTAGACTGATTTTCTATTTAAAATATTTTTTAAAATTATCAGTTTCAGTGTCGGTTATTTGTGATATTTTCATACTCGTCAGTTTTAGTTTTGGATAATGGTTTTTAAAACCATTAGTAATTTATTTTGGTTTCGGGTTTAGATTATGCTAAATAGTTTCGGCTTCGATTTTCCAATAACCACTATTAATCGAATCATTGTCATTCCTAATAATTCTCTTATCTTCTTCTTATTCTTCTTCGTGAGAGCGCCGCATCCTCCCTAAGACCTCATCCAAATTTTTGACTCGTTTCGCTCGTCTTTTTAAGG
Organism: Ehretia macrophylla; assembly: GCA_037974665.1. Lineage (NCBI taxonomy): Eukaryota > Viridiplantae > Streptophyta > Magnoliopsida > Boraginales > Ehretiaceae > Ehretia > Ehretia macrophylla. Next base: position 11,249,649 of record CM075782.1, read on the forward strand.
TGTTCTTAACTTCGGGCCTGTGAAGTGTACTTTTTTTGTTTCAATCTCTTATATTCTCGAAGATTTGGACTATACATTTGACTTTTTTTTTTATATATTTGAATATATGCATTTTTTTGGTTAATTATTGGCTTTATGGTTTCAGTTATAACATTTGTTGTGCATGGTCGTATTGGATAGTCCTTATGCATAATAAGCCTTGGAAAAATGATATAAATGAAAAGAAACAAAACAAATCTTACAATAGATATTTGTGAAATAAAATACTCCTGTGCTACCAGACTTAGCCATGAGGAAATGTTCGTCTACCATATCCATAATCAAAATGAAGGAAACATAATGTTCACAAAAACATTATGTACCATATATCACCCACATCACCTAGTAACCTACAGTACCTAAGTCAATGATATATCCAAAAAATTGTATAAAAAACAATTCCTTCACTTACAAAACCAAAACAACAATTGTGCAATTCTAACAGACGAACACTTTCAACAATCATATCACCATCTTATGACAACTAATTAACTGAATTTTGGTGGTTGGAAGGATGTCGCCAAAGCTTTAATGCCAATTTCACTCGTTCTTTTTCTCCTTCAAGTGTAGTCAACAAATAAACACTTTCAAATGACTCCATAAGCAAGCAAACGTACAACCTGCAATCCCAACCATTAACCTGTTGCGAAATCCATGATAGTTGTTCAATTCGGAATGTGGTTATACTTGGCATATTGTTGTACGTAGGCCCGTACACCTCATTAAATCAATCCATATAGCAAATCTGGAATTTAAAATTGTTGTACTTAAAATCAACATCACAATGCACAATAAATCTCGTAATACAAATTAACTTAAGGCAAGTAATTTACCACACGTAGAACATCAGAATTAACTAAATCCATAATCTTCTCTTTGTTAAACGTATCACATATCTTGATGCAATGATTGACAAAGTCAATGACACACAAAAATCAACGATTGGCCCCATGATTAATTGGTATGTGAATCTACAAGATTGAAAATGCATACACATCCCATTAACATAATAAAGAGCTAACCACTTTAGTAAATACCTCTTAAAACATGAATCAAAATACGGAAAAAAAAAAAAAAAACTACCTCCTCACAAGCAAACAATGATCCTGAGAATTTGTCGTCACAATAGCTGTTCTTCATTTTTTGCAAGGTGGGCTGCTTTTTGCTAAAGATATGTTGCTATTGCCAATGACTTTTAAATATTAATTAAAAGAAAATATCATGTTACCCCTGTGTTATAAGAAACTATCATGCTACCCCCTATGTTCTAAAAACTATCAAAAACCCTCCCGTATTTTTTGAAACTCACTATACGGCCCCCTTCCGTTTATTTTAAACTAACACCGTTAAAAAAATAGTTGAAGTGACCGATTTGATCATCTTTTAATATGCTTTGTAAGAGAGAGAAAACATATATATATATTTTTTTTCTTTTTTTCTTTCATCTCCACCTATTTTCACAAAATAAAAAAATAAAAAAAAGATCATCTTCCTCAACCCCCCCACCCCCACCTGTAAGCTAGTCCCTACCTTCTACCCATTCCCCTCTCTACCCCCATCAACCACTCCCTCTCCACCCACACCCACCCACCCACCTACCCACCCATCAGCCCTCACCCCCAATCCCTGTCAGTCTCTCCCTACCCCACCTACCCATCAGCCCCCACCTCTCATCCCAATCACCCCTCTTCAGCCTCCCACTCCCATCAGCCACCATTCCCACCCTCACCCCCGTCAGCCACCTTCCCCCACCCCCATATATATATATATATATGTATATATATTCTAATTTGTGTGTATATATAAATATGTATTTCTTTATATATATTTCCAAGTTCAAGGGCTTTTTGGGCAATTTATGCCTTATATAAAGCTCAAAAACTTGTCAAACTGCTTCTTACGCGCATGTATTGCATATTCAACAGCAAAACTAACGGACTACAAACTGAGGGGGCGGGGTGATGAGTTTCAAAAAACACAGGGAGGGTTTTTATAATTTTGAGAACACATGGGGGTAGCGTGATAGTTTCGTATATCATAGGAGAGTAACATGATATTTTCTCTATTAATGAACTGAGTTTATGGTATGATCAACTTACTATAACCAACTATGATAAAGTGTATATAGCGAGAAGACCATAGGTAAATACCACTTTGGCAATCTATAATCCTTCTCAAGCTCATTGTATGTCAAATGTTATGCCACTACGTCCATAATCTGGAAAAGAAAAACGATTAGGTGTTGATAAAAATTTTATAAATATGTCTCCTAAAATGTCAAAACATTAAATAAATATAGTTTATGGTGTCTTATAAAACACCCATACATCCTTATCATCAGCGTGATCACCAGCTCTACCAACTCTATCATCTCCTTCACTAGCTCCATCATCAACTTCTTCCTTGTCATCAGCATGATTACCATCATCATCATTATCCTCATCATTACTATCTTCCTCATCATACTCGTCATCCTCATTATCACTATCAGCCTCATCCTCACCATCATCACCATGATTTCTATAATCACCAACAAGAAAACCTCCTAATAGAAGATGCTCAATATTTTCAACTTTCTAAAAATTGCTTCAACAATTTAGTCACTCCTTTGACTTCTTCTATTAAATCATCAACCTTGTTCTCAACTATTGACAACCTATTTTTTAATCCAATTTATCGATCACCACCAACTAGAGCAATTGATCTTATGCACTCATACCCGCCATACCTTCCATATTTCTTTGACCTTGCATTCACATTTTTGTTGGTCCAGAATGCAATACGAGGGTATAGATCATGGGGAAGTGTCTCTCATGAGCAGGATTGAATTTTTCGAAGAAAAAGATCTGCATGTGGAAAATGAATAAGTTAATATAGTTAGTGCTTACTTAAATACAAAAAAACTTAGCAAATAGTATCATTTTCTTACCATCAAAAGAAATAAACCACCACCAACATAATTTTGTTCCAAGTATCTTGAACACTGGATGTCATCTGCCAATGAATCAAACACAAATTGTGACTAGTTTAATTGTGAAATAGAATCAACATCTTTGATCGAGTATAGCATTTCTTTTTTCACCTTGAAATAGGTTATTGGACACAACAAATATCCTAAAGCAAATATACAGTACATTTCTTTAAATTCTAGCCCAACGTTCTTACATTTTTGGATCTTACTACTCAATTTGCCCAATGATATCATAAAGAAATACATCAAACATTTGACATAATTCATCAATCTCATTGTTCATGCCCTTGCAAACTACAATTTGTCCTTCTCTTGGCAAACCAAAGATCCTCCTTACATCAGGATTAGTTAACTTTACTTCATGACCATGGATATCTAAGGTACACGACCCAGTATCAAAATTATCCACTAGCCACCTATACAATGGATGCTTCAAAATAGTGCATTTTAGTTGGAGCAGACCCCCAAACCCAATACTTTTAATAGCTTCTTTTTGTTCATCCATTAGATACTTTTTTAATTCAACAATCTTGATCAATAATAATTGGGTTTGTAAATTATCCTACAATACCAAATTATAAGGAACATTACAAATTACAAATCATCTTAATAAAAAAACTTAAGTTTTGATTAATTTTGGGTTATCTTTTTGCCATCATCCATATGTTGGTTCGATTTCTTTTCATATGCTTTGGAGCTTTCCTTAGCCATATTTTGACATTTAACCATGTCATCCTCATGAAGTTGCTTCTATTCCCTCCAAACTGTTGCTCTTACTTTTTTGTCAACCTTCAATGTTGATATTTCTTTAAGTTCTTGGAATTGCTTCTTCCTATAAAATAATAATAAATTTCAATTAACGTTCGTTCACATTGTGCATGAGTAATGTAAACAACATACAACACTTACATGAAGAACCATATGAGGATGTTGGCCTCTTCACTATCTTAGGACTAGGATTCGTTGCTATTTTCTTATTCTTCTTCGAGAAAGATGAACTAGAACCCATCTCTCGTAAAGATGAAGTTCTTCGTGTCGTCACTATTGTTTCTTAAATCATATTACATTATATGTCAAATTACATATATCAAGTTCAAAACAACAAATATAGAATTCACATGTATTAATTTCCATATATCAACTACAAATTGCACAAATATCATTTTAGAAACAACAAATACAATATTGCACAATTCATTAATCACATAATGTAAATCCTTAGTGATTAATGATTGGTGAGAAGTAAGAAATAGTAAAATATGTAGTTGAAAACTATTGGTTTATAGAAGAAAAATATTTTGGATAGAGTGAAGATGATATGAGATAATTTATTAAACTTTATCATTATATCAAGTTCCTTGTCAAATACTATGATAAAAAGAATAGAAAAACAAAGCAATGGAATAATATATTTTCCTCCAAGAATGAGATCACAATCTATTACTCAATATATCCTACTCAAAAACCAAAACAAACCCATAAAAATCAAACCAAAAGCAAAAAAAAACAAAAAGTAGGTGCTAACAGGTAGCACAAAGAGCCAAAATTTGAATGAAACATATGACGCATGTATAGAGCCAAAAGTTGAGGCTAAGCAAAAGGTTAGGTGATTAGCACTAAAAGGAAGCCAGAGGGACCTAAACCTGGTTTTATGGTGGAAGGTGCAACTTTGGAGACTGTTATTTCTATTCCATATGATGTCGTCAACGATCTCAAGGGCTGTTACTGAGTTTATTTCGTTTTGGTATTGTTTTTGTTTAGTTTATTTCCATGCTGAACAGCAAAAAGGGTTTTAATTTATCTACATTTGTTTTCTTGGTGTCAGACAACTTTTAGTTTGAAGATGTTCTATTTTACAATGAGTAGAGATACATGTATTATTGAGATTTTGCAGATACATGGATTATTGAGATTTTTGCATAACATCAAAGCGAGTCTTCGTGTGAGACTGACTCAAAGTGAAACATATTTTGTGCAAACCAATACTAGTTACTCTATGAAGCGTGTCTTTTGAGGAGAACATGAACCATTCTTTTTTTTAAATATAGAAAAAAATAAAAAAAAACTTACTGGTGATAGAGATGGCTATGAAGGTGGTAGAGAACAGATGAGAGACGAAGATGATGATGAGAGAAGAAAACTCTACAGATGAAAGACGAAGATGAGAGGCGAAGATAAAGTCGAAGGACGAAAATGATGATGGCAAAGATTAAGATGAAATTTTTTTTTAAAAAAAACAACTTACCGGTGATGGAGATGGTGGTGACAATGGTGAAAAGCTGAGACGAAGATGAAAATAAGAGAAGAAAATCCTAGCAGACGAGAGAATATGAGAGGCATTTGTGATCATTGATGGAAAATATGAAGATGAACAGTTGAGAAAAAAACCCTATCAGATGAGAGAGATAAAAGGCGTTTGTGATATTTTTTTTTTGCTAAATCATTTATGATAGTTGATGGCAAGAGAGAAGATGAACAGTTGTTTTTGCAGGTGTGAAAGATGTTGATGTAATCGTTGCTTGAGGATTTGGTGCTGTTCTCAGAAATCATGAATGGGTCACGAATGTAATTATTAATAAAGCAATATAGAACTTCCATTTCTTTATCACATGTTTAATATTTAAATACTCATTATCATTAGGTCCTCGGTGTTAACTTAGAAATTTCAATTTTTATAAATTGTCTAATCATTTTTTTTCATTTTTTATTTACATAGTGTTTAGAAGCACTTGTATTGTATAATTCATTTGATTTATAAAAGAATTCTATAAGAATTTGTATTTATAAATGAATTCTCTTATTTGGAAGTATAATTTACAATACATATAAAATTAAAATTAAAAATTATATTTTACTCAAATACCCCTTCTTTATTCTATTGGAATTAGTAAAATGTGGGAATGATAAATAAGAATTTTTTAGCTATCCAACAAGTACTAGCATGGATTGTTGATGCCCTAACTTATTAATCAATTATTTGTTTTGTGTTTTATTGAAAGAAGAAAGGTGAATGGGAGGGTTTAAAATACTTTTTATTTTTTTTTTTATATTTGTATTTGAGTCAAAGTTAAACTTAAATGTTAAGAAAAATTTAAAGGGTAATTTTGTCCTCAAAAGATAGGAACTAAATTAAAAAATATGGATTTATAAATTTCACATTTTGAGCAAGAATTTGGGTAAGATTTGAGGAAACCAACAATTTTTTAAAGTGCTGCTTCCAAACATAAAAAATTGGATTTGCAAATGAATTTCGCAAAATTTTATAGAATTCATTTGTTCCAAACAGTCTGATGACATTTGAAATCTTTCTTGTTAGAATATAATATAATATTTGAATCTATTCATCATTTATTTGAAATTATTTGAGGCCATATTAGATTCTTTGTCAATCGATAATGAATTGGCTGAGTAATTAGTCTATCATGCCTAAAGTACACAAAAATAAGCGGCAAACACTTCCTTGACCAGGCACAATACAATAGTCTCCCCTGGGTAGCTTTTCCCTTTATAGTTTTCATGGTTGATGCAACAAGGGACTTCAACCAAAAGCATTAGCTAATTTTGACAAAAAAAAAAAAAAAATACTAGCTGTTTATTCAAGGAAATTAAGAAAGAATCCTAAAATAATGGCACTTTTAAGTTTATGATTAATGATCTTCGTTGGCATAGTTCTTCAATATGTTGTGCATCTGGTTGTTGAAACAAAGTGGACAATAAAGAAATCAAATGCATATTGGAAGTCGAACATGTGTTGTAGTACTGTAATTGGTTCTTTGCAACTGAAATAAATACTATTTCCAATAAAATATCAACTCAGTAGTTCTCCACCTCTACCCACAATTTGGCATTTCCTAAATGACAGATTTAGTTGCACCAGCCAAGTCAGAAATGGAATCCTAGCAACTAATAGCAGGGATAACTAATTTGATTGTAATGCACTCAGAAAAATAAAAATTGTTCTGAGATTTGATTTAAGTCATAGCTGAAGTAATGACTATGCATGAACAACAAGAAGTGTGTTTAAGCTAAGATCTAAAAGTCATTATTTGATGTAAAAAAGTACAAAAAACTAACTTTCCATAGGAAGCCAGTTTCTAAGGAAACCCAAGATTCTACCAACAGAAATCAAATAATTCAACATAGATTACAATATACCCAGCTCCCATCCCGCAGCCCCCAGCCCCAGGGGTGGCTGGTAAGGAAAGGAAAAAGGGAGAATGTTCAAAACATCTACAGACTCAACATTTAAGCACTACTGAGAACAATTACAACAAAATTCTGAGCATAAATAGTGATGGTAAACATTGATGCACCATAACAAGGATGAAATCTCCTTAAAAATATCAAAGGACTTACTGCACTCGAAGCTCATTTTTGAGCCCCAAAAAAAGGCCAGGGAATGATATAATAGTTTGTTAACATGTTCAATATCATTTTTCCACACACATCCAAACAGAGACATGTTTCTACTAAAGTTGGTTACTTCTGTATTATATGTTCTTTAAATGAAAGAAACTCAATCACTATTTACCAAGACGATATGAAAAAGGATTCTGAGTCGTTGTATTATACATACCGTTCAACGACTTGGTGATCGGAGATTTAAATTGCCTCAAAACCCGTCGACGTTCATTGGATTAGAAGCCTGATAGATGAAGAGCTTGGCTTTTTTGTGTTGAGAGATGAATAGGGTTTTTTGGTGGAGATGAACAATTGGGGTTGGTTTTGTGAAAGTGGTGGGAAATGGTGTTTGATTTCTCGGGTAGTGCGCAGGGGTAGGAAGGTAAATTTGGTTGATATTTCCTATGCCAAGTTAAACACATGAGGATCATTTCGTAATTGAACATTGAAGGGTAAAAAGGGCACTTAATTCTCTATTAATGATAAATTAGTAATAATACTACTATTCATGTTTTGTGTATTCAAAAATTGGGTGAAGAGCACCAAACCCCCCTGTAGTTAGGTATAAGTACATTGGTGCCCCCTGTGTTTTAAAAATTAGCACAAGTAATCCTTGTGTTTTGGTTAAAGTGCACACGTGCCCCCTCCGTCTTTTTTTCATCAAAAGAGCTAACAGAATTCGTAAAAAAACATAAATACCCTTAATTTTTTTACATTTCTCTCTTTTGTCCTTTATTCTTATGTTTAAACTAAAAAAATAAAAGAAAAATAAATAAATAAATAAAGATATATATATATATATACAGAAAAAAGAAAAATACACACACATACATACATATATGTACATACATATATAAATATAAATAAAACTCAAGATCCAAAAACTTTGGCCATGTGATTCTTTTTCTTTCTTTCACGGCTAGAAATCGAATATGAAATATGTTTAATACTTTTTTTTTTCATTGTCTTGTATATATGGGTTTGCGGTTTGGGATTTGTGGTATGTGTCGTGGGGTGTTGGGGATAGGGGATTTTGTTTTATGAGTATATATGTGTGTATATATACATATATTTTTATATCTATGTATATGCATGTATGTATGAACATATGAATATGGGTTTGTGGTTTGGATGTTGGAGGTGGATGGTGGTGCTATTGCAAGAGGAAGATGCTGGATCTTGAGTGCCATGAATGTTGCAGAAGCTTTCTGTTATTGTTTTTCATGGCAAATGAACCCATGTGAGAGTTCATTTGCTTTTTGACAAAAAAAAAAAAGAAGTTCAGTTGCTGATTGTGTTGGGGGGGAAGTTGGTTGCGTAGGGGGAGGGGAGGGGAGGGTGCGGGTGGGGCTGGTTGGGTAGGGAAGACAACTATTTTCCATTTCTTTTTTGTTTTTATTTTTTTTTGTGTTTTTTTAATTTATTTTTTGAAAGGGCATTTATGTCCAAAAATCTAATTATTTTGCTGACATGTATATTAAAACTGTTGGTCCTTGATAACCTAAGAGGGGGGTGAATTAGGTTGTTTCCAAAGCTCACAAAACCTTTGTATTTTTTGATAGGCTCATAGAAAAGAGATGGATTACTGGTCATGTGCCTTGAACATCCACTATCAATGACCCAATTTTCTTCATACTTCATCTTTAGGGTAACCTATATACAAAAACAAAATTTAGGTCCCCAAGTTCTATTGGGTCCTAGATTGTTAGTATTGATTTTTAGCACTTTTAATAATTCATTTTGGTTTAAGACAATAAGGAATTTTAGAGTCTCTACCTATCATATTTCGAAATTTACAATGTGATGTTATATGACCTTGTTTTTCACAATAGGTGCATGATTTTTGAGATCTTTTTGATGTTGATGCTTCATTTGTAGAAGATAATGCTTTTACAAAAAAAACTTTTGAGAGTTTTTTGTTTTGAAGAGGGTTCATATCCTATTCCACTTTTATCAAAAGCCATTTTTTGTGAGCCAAGTATTTTATCAAGATTTTATTTTCCTTTTGTAAATCTTGCTAGGCTTCCATTTAATCCTTGATTTTTTTTTTTCAAGCTTTTCAAGTTTTGTTTGAAGATTATCATTTTCAAAGTGAATTTTAAGTGTCTTTTCATGAGCACAATTTCGATCTTTTTCAAGCAACTTATTTTCTTCTTTTAAAGAATTATTTTCCTTTTGAAGTTTATGTATCTTGATAATTGCAATTTCAAAACTATCATGCATTTTTGAAAATTCATATTGTAATTCTTCAAAAGAACATTCATTATCAATTAATGAGCTAGAAGAGTAATATTCGAAGTTAAAAGAAGAACATATCTCATCATCCTCTTTTGTCATAAGACAAACGATGTTTGCCACTTCTTCATTTTCGCTTTCTTCACCGGTTGATGCATCGTCATCAACGTATGTTGCTTTCAAAGTTTTTCCTCCCTTGGTATTGATTGGTTTTGGACATTTGCTTTTATGTGACCCGTCTTGTCACAATTGAAACATCTTCCTTCTTCTTTTGGTTTGTTTCTCCCTTTGTTCATAAACTTATTGTAAGGAGCTTTGCTTACCTTTTTGAATTTGAGAAATTTCTTAAAGTTCCTTGTAAGAAGAGCTATCTCATCATCATCTTCTTTGTTTTCTTCCTCTTCGTCACTTGAGTAAGCCTTTGATGCAAGAAGTGCAAGTGACTTCTTGTTATTTCTTTTTTCTTCTTCTCGGTCCTTCTTCTTCAACTCATGGCTCATAAGAGACCCCATAAGTTCACTAAAAGTGAGAGTTTTGAGGTCTCTAGCTTCCTCAATAGCCGTTACTTTAGCTTCCCATGGCTCGGTTAAGCTTCGGAGAACTCTTCCTACCAATTCTTTGTTAGAATACTCTTTTCCAAGAGATTTTAGAGCATTAACAATATCAGTAAATCTGAAAAACATTTGTTCAATATTTTCATCAAAAGACATTTTGAACATTTCATATTTATGAACAAGCTTGTTTATTCTAGTTTCTTTAACTTGGTTAGTTCCCTCATATGTGACTTCTAATTGATCCCAAATTTCTTTAGCACTTTTGCATCCAGAAATTTTGTTGAAATCATTTGATTCTAAAGCAAGATATAGCATGTTCATAGCTTTAAAGTTTCTTTCACACATTTTGAAATCATCATTATTATAGTCTTTTTCAGGTTTAGGGACAGTGATGCTTTGTTCTCATTCCTTTTTAGTTAGAGTATGATTGGTTGGTCCATTTTTTATCACATTCCAAACTCTTATGTCATTTGCTAGAATATAGATTCTCATCCTAGTTTTCCAAAAAGAATAGTTTGTTCCATTAAACAATGGTAGTCTAGAGGAAGATTGTCCTTCAACTATATTAGACATTGATGAGCTTGTCATAGGGATCCTCTACTATATGTTAAGCTATATGTAGAGTACTAGCTCTTGATACCACTTATTGGTCCTTGATAACTTAAGAGGGGGGTGAATTAGGTTGTTTGACAAGGTTAAACAATTTAAAAAACTCTTGATGCGGAAATAATGTCTAGTGACAGATGATAATATTCTAGAAGTTCTTGTAGATAATTTATCAAACACTTAGTGAGCACACAAGTATATAACACTAGATAAGCAAATAGAACTTCAAAAATAAATTCCAAATAGATAACTCAACAATTTTTAAACAGTTAATATGAGCAATATTCACACAAAGGTAAATGACTTGAAAATAACGAGAGTAGAGTAAGAGAAATCAAACACGATGATTTTCAAGTGGTTCGCACTCTCGGAGGCCTAGTCCACCACCTAAGGTCTTCCCTTCCCTTAGGATTTAACAACTCGTCACTAAGATGCTTCTTCAAATGTTGGTGAAATAAAAACCAACTACAATTACTCTTGAGTCCACAAGAGTTACACAAGCTCCTTCAAATATAGGTGAAGCTTAACCTATTATCCTCTCTTCCTTTGAGCCCACATAGGATTACAATACTTCTTCTCACAATGATTCTCTCAATCTATGTGAAAGAGTGTATTACAAAGATTGTGTGATAATATGAATGACAATTGTAACTCCTATTTGAGTTTGATATTACAATTGAAGAATACTTTGAATACTCAAATATATGAAAATGATAGCTCATGATTTTTCAATGAAAATCATATGAAATGCTCTTTGAATTAGCTTAGAAATCTAAAAATTAAGGCTTGGAGGTGTGTTTTAGATGGTGAGAGAGCATGGCTTAAAAAGAAGGAAAAATTAGACACAAAACGGATATAATGCAAAAATTCCAGATTTTCCAATTAAGCCATCCGGTCGCTGAGCCCTTCATCCGGTCGACCGGATGGGGCAGGTAACGCCGGGACCAGAGCTCTCTGCCAGGCGTTGTGGCCTTTATCCGGTCGACCAAATGAAGCTAGTAACGCCAAGATGCTTAAAATGCTGAAAAGTGACCTTTTTGAGCCCCAAAACAAATTGTTTAATAATAAAACATTTGGGCACTTTTAAGGACATTTATAAAAAAAAGTATTTCTAGCATTTTTAACATCTCAAAACATTTTCAAAAACTCTGGAAACGATATAGAACAATTTTTATACCACAAGAGTTTGAAATCCAAAAAGTCTTGTTTTTAAAAGAATTTTGCAATGACCTTTTTGAAAAACCTTTTAAGATAAATTATGAGCTACATAAGTCATATTTAGACAAACAATATTTTATTAGCCGGTACCTCTTATGTCGCCACGTCTCCTTTCTTGTAACTCCTTTTTTTATCGTCGAGTCTTCAACTTCATTTCTTCGGGTCTTCATAACTTGATTCCTTATGAGAGACTTCATTTGAATGAGACAGAACATTGGATTACCATTTGGGCTATGATATAATTTCTGATTGGGCTTTGACTTTGATCCAATAGTTTGAAGCTAGCCTTTGATCATTTTGAATGAACAAGTTGATGTGGGCTTTGCTTGAGACAATTTGATGTAATGAAAAACTTACCCAAGATACGAATAAGAATTTTAAATCAAAATTAAGATGTTTTGTTATTATCAAAATAAAGATTATAAGCTTTTTAGGCCAACAAAAACATCCGCCCATTTGCATCTGAAGGGCGTGCGTGTCAATCTCTGTCAAAACTAACAATTTTTTGGACGGCAGGGGGGTCCTGTGCACTTTTACCAAAATACAGGGGCTATGTATGCTAGTTTTTGAAACATAGGAGACACCGATACAGTTATGTCAAATCTCATGGAGGTCTGGTGCACTTCACCCTAAAAAATTTGGTGATTTGACATGTGACAGACCAAAAAAGTGGTCGTATAGAAATGGGATTCAAAGATGAATAGTTGTTTTTGCAGGTATGAAAGACGCTGACGTGATCGTTGCTAGAGGATTTGGTGTTGTTCTCAGAAATTATGGAAGGGTCACGAATATAATTTTGCTATAAGGATAAAGTAGACTTTTGGCACTACTCATGATCATTTGATTATTTAGTAATTTTAAATGACTAAGGGGTTAGTTTCGTCATTACAACATATATATTAACATTTGAAAAAAAGAAAGAAAGTGGTGCTTAAAAGAAAAGCAGGTTTTGAGAAATAGACTCGCAGCGCCTCCCCAGTCCAAGAGGATTTTGCAGTAAGGGTTCTTCTCTTTTCTTTTCTTTTTTATGGTTTGTGAACTTGATTTGTTAAGGTTATAAACATTTTATTATTTATTGTGTTTATAAGGTTGTTTTTTTTTCCCCCCTCTCTTCAGTTTGTATAAATTGGGCTTTTTTTTGGTTGTTCTGATTTTTCTAATGTGAATTCGAAACGATTTGCCCCGATTCTCAACGACGATTCAGGGGGCGATTCGGCCAATTTTACGATTCATCCAGTGATTGGTATCGTTTTTTTTATATGAATGAACTCGAATCGTAGTAGTAATTCTTGTTGCGGATTTGGTTGGTGACAGAAGAGAAAGAAGGGAAAAACAAAAAACAAAGGAAGGGAGAAAAATGGCGCGAGTGGCGGAAGTGCTGAAGCAATTTAAGGTCCCACCTAGCTCGTTGAGTCTGGAAGAAGCTCGGAGCCGGACATTCGAATTCTTCAGATTGGCCTGCAGATCAATCCCTTCTATCATGGAGATTTACAACTTGGACGATGTTGTTACCCCATCTCAACTCCGCTCTACCATCGCAGCTGAAATCCGAAAGAATGCTCACGTCTCTAACCCCAAGGTATAACCAATAACATGTGTTCGATTGGCATCTATTTTTGAATTTGGAAATTTAGGAAAGTAGAGAGAAAACCAAATACCTAGGAATCTATATTATATATATCTTTAGTTAGGATGGAGAGCAGAGGGAAACCTGAAAAAGTGCCACGAGAGTATTAAATTCTCGTTGTCAGATGGGAAACATGGTAGACATTGTTCAGCCCGTCTTTTGGAAGTGAAGTTGTCGGTGGGTGTATAGCTTGGACTCCTTTACCTCTCCTGAGTTCTTGTCCTCATTGTTCTTGAGGATAATCAAGCAAAATAGCTTATATGAATGTTTCCTTGCTACTGTAGCCTCTCCTGCTGTAATCAATGCTCAGCTAGGATTCTGCAGTAACGCCATCATTTATATCATTTGATAAGAGTCATGTCTGGTGATTGAATTGGTGGTTTTTCCGCCATCATTTTTTAAATCCTTTTACCTGCAAAAGTTGTATCATGATCAGACAGTCATATTCCATCATAACTTTATAACTCCTTAGGTGCATCTCAATGCTACGAAAGCTATTGTGTTTTACTCAATTGTGCTACCTGCATGTTCTTACTACTGTTGGATAGCAGTTATTTTGTTGATTGAACAAGTTATGTGCATACACACTAATACCCAAATGGACATGCTGTTGAAGAATCATCTTCCATGAACTTCACTTCTTAGAACTCCAAGTAGTAGAGGAACATGAGGAAGAATTGGACGTTTGTACTATTGTGAGTTATGAAATCCACATTATCATTCAAATCTTCTGATCTATGAAACCATCTTGGTAATCATGTGCTTCTAAAGTTACATAATTTTATATGCAGAACAACCTTCTCCTTCCTGGAGGCACAATGACTGGATGTAGGATAGCTTTGCTTTGTTCTGAGCTGCCTTTAGTCAATTTATATCAAAACTTGTTGATAAAAATCTTAGAATTGGGTGTTTATCTTATAGGAGAGTAATTGGAGATTTGAATTGGTTGATTGAAGCGCATTTGCCCGTTCTTTGAGTTCCTTGGTTGCTGGATGTTTAGGAAAATTAGTGAGCTGGAACCTCTTGAAAGCAAACTATAGAGCTTTTCTGCAATGTAGAGAGAAGGCTAGTGGGTTTGTATATGTTTGGGTGTACTGCAATTAGTTTGGCCTTTTAAGAGTTATGAACAGTAGACTGAGTGAACCTTTGAGTGCTTTCTGTGGTTTAAAGTTCCTATGCTTCAATATCTAGGAACAGCTTTGGCTGCTTTCCTTCGTTCAAAATTCCAAAGTCTTCAGCATCTGGGAGAGGGAGTCACTGGTTTTAGGCCAACAGTTATACAAGGAAGAAGTCATCAGCCTCACAAGGGCATTTCTCCTAATAATTATTTCATTACATGAGTGGATGCCCTATTGTGAATATAGGGAATTGTGCAGGGGCTGCTTAGATGTCACCCTTTTGGTTACGGTGCTTCCCTCTTTTTGTTAAGGCACAGTCATTTGGGTTTGGGTCACCACTCAGTGCTTTTACTCGGGGAAACTATTCGGTTTTAAGATTTGACATCAGTCTCTCACATAGTGGGACCCATATGATCCACGAATCATGTAAAAGATCGATTGGTCAGTCTAGAATTTTACTTACTTAGGGGTGGCAACAAAGCCACTAGGCTAAGCAACATATCCTCATTTACGTCGCGTTTTTTTTGCTTGACGACCGAACACCTTTGGAAAGCTCTTTAAGCTCATATCAGTATACAAACTCGGGAACATATAACCCCACTTGAAAGTAATATGGACCATCGAACACCTTTGACAAGTTCTTTGAGCTCACTAAGAGAAAAGGAAAAAGGTAAGGAACTTAGATGGATGCATATGCATGTGCATTATTATTGTTTTAGATTGAGAGAGAGCCCCGCCCGCACGTGCGCATGCGCGATTGGGGGCGGGGGGACCATTAATTCTCTTTATATTGAAGTAAGTTCAAAGAATTTATAATAAACTATTCCACACGCAAATGTCTTATGTATCTCTGATTGATTTGCTGATTCTTATTAGAACTACTTGCGAAAAATTGGTTTTACTAAACTAGGAAATGGAACAGGGTCCCCTTGCACATTGTGTCCTTTTGCATTTTGTGTTATTCGTTTTATCGAGCAGGATGAGTTGACAAAAATTGTTTTCTTTCTTTAGTGTATAATTTTTTATACATGTTGTTTTCTTTCTTTAGTGTGTTATTTTTTATACATGTTTAATGCTTTGCAGACATATAATTTCCATAGATGTTTAAATTTGGGAAGAATAGTTCAAGGTCCTCTAAAATTTTTGATGTCCAGTAAACCAAATAATATTCACTTCTAGAAAACCCAAAAGAACAATTTCTGATAATATATGGCTCCACCCTTAAGTTTCCTTGCGACTCTTGGAAAAAGTCAATTTCTGGGGAAATACTGTAGAAGATCTGAATGTTAGAATTTATTTGTCTACTTTTGGAAGCTTATTCATCTTGCTGATTAATCTCGCTCACAGCAGCTATATCAGGTGTGCTTGGGACCTTGGGTAGGCATCTTAACAATGTTCTCTGACGGTATTCCTTGCAATGAAGCCCGATTGATTCAATGTATTCTCACAAGTTTTCTATTGCTAGGCTCACTCCTTGCTAAGTCCAAGACAGGTGTCACTACACTGTAGTCATATCTACAGGTTAAATGACAAATAAAAACATGGTCCTGTCCCCCTGTAGGAAAGCCTAAGTTTTTGCCTATTGTCATACACCTATACTCTTATTCTTTCTTGTATTAACCACCATTCTCATCCTCATTTTAATCTTACTTTTGATTGTGCAATCTAATCAACTTAACTTCCCTGCTTAATTTATAAGCCTGCTCCCTGTTGTTATCATTGAGTCCCAATATCAGCCAAAAGCTGTAGTTTTTTTTGTTTTCTCCAAATGCTGACCATACCATTTCAGTTTCCCTAATCCCTCACGTCCATGTCCTGCCATATTCAGCTGGAGACATCTCATTGATTCATCCTGACACATAGTCGGCACATATTCCTTTCCCCTTACTCCTATCCTGAAAAACATCATCAGCTGGTTGTTCTTTCAATTCTGATTTTGTTATCCTGGAAATATAATCATCTCAAACACTATGATCACCCAATTCATCATCCACTTGCTTTGCCCAATTCTTCCCAGTATCTCCCCGATTAGTATTCATGTAGCAGTTATCTTCTTGGGCCATCTTCATCCTGAGACCATATGCTCTAAACTATTTCCCCTTCCTTGCCATTAGGTTTTGAATACGAAATAGATTATCATGCTTGCTTTTTTATTTGTTCTTTTTATGATTGTAAGTTCTTAGGTGGCTTGATATTCTAGGAAATTTAAATCAACCTCTTTCTCTTTTTTTTTTTCCTTTCTTTTTTTCCTCTTTTGGAGACTTGTCTTCTGCCCCCTTTTCTGAAGTCCTACTATTCTACAACTGCTGAAGAAGGGCTATGGTTCTATGTTCTCGATCAGCAGAATTTTAGTGTTGTAAGTTCGCTAATGTGAGATGCTACATGGCAATTTGTTACTTGTAGTAGGTAGAGCAAGAGAAGAAAGGATCATGGTAGATTTTTTTCATTTAGGCTCTGTTTGTTCGTCGTAAAATATTTTCTTAGAAAATATTTTCCTATTTTTCTGATGTTTGGTAACATTGGAAAATTAATCAGAAAACATTTTCCACTCACTCTACCACACTTTCATCCCCCCACCCCTCTACTCCCACCTCACTCCCGTTACATTTTCAATTAGTTATTATTAAATAAAAATTAATTAATTAAATAAAAAAATTAATTAATTTTAATTTAATGACTAATTAATTAACTAAATTAATAATTAAGAAAATTATATAAATTATTATTAATTTATAAAATTATCAATTAATTAATTTATTTGTTATGTATTAATTAAAATTTTTATTAATTAATTAATTTAAAATTATTTTCAACTTTTAGTAATAAATTAACAATTTTAATCAATTAAGTGATTAATTAATTAATGATATTAAAAAAAATTAATAAATTAATAATTTTGATAAAATTTTTATTATTACATTCAAACACCAGAAAATATTTTCCAGTGTAGCAGCCAAACATTAGAAAATAATCAGATAATTAATTATAATCAATTTAAAATTAAGTTAGTTGAATAATTAACTAATAATTTAATTAGTGAATAAAAATATAATTTAAAAAATATAAGTTTAATAATAAAAAATAACTCATTAAATTACTAATTAATAAAATTATATTTAATAAATTAATATTAATGATTAAATTGATTAATTTTTATTATTAAATTAGTTAATAATAATTAATTGAAAGTGTCATGGGAGTGGGGGGGAGGTGGGGTAGGGGGTGGGTGAAGGTGGGGTGAAGGGAGTGGAAAATATTTTCTTTTAATTAAACATTTTCTTTTGACCGGAAAATGTTTTCCGGTTGACCAATTTTCCAGTATTACCGAATATTGAAAAATTAGAAAAATATTTTCTAGAAAAACATTTTACGGCAAACAAATGGAGCCTTAGGGTAGTAATTCTACTGGCTTCTTCGCCACATCTCTGGTTGTGTTTTAAGGAAAGAACTTCGCATGGTGAATTAGTGATGCACCCATTTTGGCACTGAAGGCTCTGCTTTGCTTCAATGAAATAGTAGAACCATATTGTAAAGCATTTTAGGCTTTTGCAACTTCCATAACTGATATGGATTCGTGCGTTAAAATTTGTTGAATCTGTTTTAGCGTTGAGGAGGGTAGTATGTTGCCACTCAGAGTTACTAAGTTTTGATTGTTTGAATTTGGTCACTCTTTTATAGCATTATATTTCTATTACATGAACTCAACTATAGAATCAAAAAGCACAGGTTCCCCATTTCTCTCACGATTCGCAATAAATCTCAGGTGATCGACTTGTTGCTTTTTAAGGGGATGGAAGAGTTGAAGAACATTGTGGATCATTCAAAGCAGAGGCACCACATCATTGGCCAGTATACTGTGGGTCGTCAAGGGTCTGTTCAGGACCTGAGTCCCAAGGATCAGGGCATCTCCAATTTCCTGAAAAATTTCTATACCAGCAACTATGTTTAGATTTCGTTTCCTTTTGCATCAGATTGAAGTTTGCTGTTGGGTGAAAATAAACAAATAAAGAGGAAACCATGCTGTACCTTTACTCTTTCAAGTAATGGCTAATGTTCTTTGTTCAAGGATGATATATGAGAGTCTAGTGCTGATTCTGCAGGAGCTCATATGCTTATTTGTTGCTTTTAAATGATTATCGTAGGATCATGGTGTAATATTGTGGTATTATTGCATCTATCAATTAGTTTACGATCTCTTAATGATAATGAGGAACACACTCTAAAGCAGGACAAAATCAAAACCTTCCCATGATTATAAATCCTGTAGTGGAATGGTACATTCTAATACATGCACCAATTTAGAATTCGGAATTTTTGGTCCACGAGTCAATGGCTATTATTCGTTGCCACTTTGTGGGTGCCCCCTCTCTTTTGCTTGATGTGCATAAAAAGGAAGAAGGGGAATAGGTAACCTGTGAATTAAATCCAATGCTAGAAATGTGGTGCTAAATTTTACTATTCAGATCTTATGTAATAATATCTTTATCATGTCTGTTACCTCTGAAGTGGTTAATTTTCTTGATTTTATGTAATGCGAGTAATCAGATATAACTTGGGTACATGTAGATTACATGGCATTAATAAAGTTGATGAACAAGATTACAAGAGCAGTCTTAAGCATGTGATGATAAGGATTACATGGCATTAATGTGGTTACGTAGCTGCTTGTCATGGATCGCAAGTTTCCTATTCCGATGACTAATTAGGAGGTTTTAAGTTACATCGGTTACACTTATACGTATTGTGAACTAATGTGTGATGTATGTATTATAGGTGAATATTGTTGTTGACTTGTTTTAAATTGGTTATATTAACTTATTTTGGTTTGTTGACCTAATATAACAGTTGTTTTCATTCACTAAACACTGCACAGGTTTTAGTGCGTTCAACCTGTGACATGTTACTTCATGCGATTAAGCGGTATAATTCTCTTTCAGTGAACTTCGTTACATGTTATCACAGTATAAGGCTATCTCTAACCCATTTCTTACCCTCTTTTTACCCCACATGTAGGGAAGCCATTAGAGATATTGATCTCCAACAACTTCTCTAGACCCATCTCTACATGTAGAGAATCTCTACTTCTAAATTTCAGCATTTCCATGATGTTGAAATAACTTCTTACACACATCCTTAAACCCATTTGACACTAAAAAAAGAATAATAGTAATAATTAGAAATAAAATATTGTCATGAAAAATAAGCAAATATAAATAAAAAATAAAGCTATTGGAAAGGTTTTAAATAAAAATAAAAATTTAAAAAATTAGTAATTAAAAACAAAAAAATCATCATAAACAATTTAAAATATAAATAAAAAATTTAATAATAAAGTTTTAAAGTATAATAATATGTTCAATTAAAATAAATAGAGATTTTAGAGTAAAACAAAAATAGGGAAGCTGTTAGAGTAAAATTGAAATATCAATTCTTAAAATAAGAGATTGGTTAAATGTAAAGAAACTGTTAGAGTAAAACTAAAATAGATAATCTCTAAATGTAAAGAAATAGCCTTGTCGAGGTTAAAAGTCTTACAGTTGAATTCGGGAGCTACTTTAGCCGAGCTGGACTTCTCAGGTCCGCCTCCGAGCTGCACTGTTGCGGTCGACTATTGGACCTGCACAAGGAAAGTAAGGAAAAGGCGGGGTGACGACCCGGATTTTTCCCTCAAGCGTGCGAATAATTAGTATGTCCGAGCTGGTAAGTAGCTGATAGCATCTAATAACGAGATCTCTCCTTAAATGAAGAGGGTGGAGCTCTATTTATACTAAGTTCGGGTCTGACAGCATTTAATGCGATGCAGCTTTATGTCCCATCAGTGCTTTATGTCCAATCGGAACAGCTGGAACTGAGGTCGGGGTTAACGGGGTCAGGTCAGTCGTCTAGGTTGGACATTGAGTTGAACAAGCTGTTAATGGGGCGCGGATTAGCCGGTCTCAGCTCGGAGTGGTCGGCTCGCTTAGCTCAGCTCGGGAACTCTCGTCAATTCCCCTCCCCCCCCCCAATTCGAGATCGAGAGGGTGAGATCTAGACTGAAGTTAATCCCGAGCTGTAGGTGCCCGACCCCGATAGAGTAGGGATGGCCACGTCAGCGGTGCATGCCCAACGGATGGCTGCCACGTCACCTGACGGTTCTGGCGAGACGCGACGTTTGAGCTTCCTGAGGCGACTTTCAGTGATGCCTATAAATAGGGCCATACTCTCCGAGATTCGCTCCATACTTCGCTTTCAATTTCCCAAGGAATTCAGGTCGGACACTAGAGTGATCGGACACAACTAGCTCGGAAAGGATCTTCTCGGGATAATTCAGCTCGGACCCAGCATACTCCGCAGTTGAGCATTAGGTACGTCCCGACTCCCTCTAGTCATTCCTGTACATTTGTATTTGCTGTAGACAGGATGGGGAGGTCGGAATCGGAAGATTCTCAAGCTATGGAAGTAAGGTCTTATGGTGGAGATGAAAGTCCACCGAGCTCGGCGTCTACCTCGAATAGGAACCGTGGCGGAGAGAGCACCAGCTCGTCCTTAGGGCCGACTTGGAAACCAAATCACGAGGGGAGCGACGACGACTGCCAAGTTATTGAGGTCAGACTGGTGCGAGAGGAAGCTGAGGATCCTTTGGCCGACCTGGGAGAATTCGATGACGGGGAGGATGAGGAGCCGCTGAATCGACTGGAGGGCATCGAGATACCACAAGAGTTCTTAGCCGGGGTTTCTGCCACCGAGCCGATCGAGGCTGTTCGAGTCAGTGCTGTTCGACCTCGGAGCTCGGCTTCAGCCAGCGCTTCTTCAATTCGAGGGAAGAGGATCGAGCAGCTGTTTGCCTGCTGCAAGCGGGAGTGCCATTCTACGGTGCAGATGGCGAACGCAAGGCTGAGGAACTGGTCAGTTGACCGGCATCACAAGCTGAAGGTTCCAGGTCGGCAAGAATCGGCGTGTTACCTCTCAGCCAACCACTACACCATATACAATCTGGCCTTCGACGTCATCCAGCTCCCCCTCCCCGGCTTCATCATCGGAATTCTGAACCATTTCGAGCTCAGCCCGGGTCAGATGTCACCGAATGGTTGGGCCATAATGGTGGCCTTCTACGTGTTCTGCTTGGAGAAGGGAGTGGAGCCAACCTTGCGCCGATTCAGGCATTTCTTCGTGTGCAAACCCAACCCGAAGCAGCCAGGGTGGTTCCACTTCGCAGCTCGGGTCGGCCACTCCATATTCACCAAGTGGCACTCCTCTAACAAGGGCTGGCATAATGACTATTATTGGGTGGAGTCGTCTGTGAATCCCGGATGTAGGCTGGACTGGCTCCCGAGCCTAAGGAAAACTGCCAACGATGACCCTAAACTCTCGAAGGAGGAGCTTAGAGAAGTTGCAGTGCTCAAGCCCGCGCCCGGGATGTTGATAGACATCGACAGCATGCTGAAATAGGAGCGAATCTGGGATTCCAAGTTGTTTGGTCGGGAGCCCGACCTCTCGAGGGATCATCCCCATCTGATTTCCGACCCGGAAGGAGATGACGGGTCTAGCTCGGAAGAGGATCAATGTGCAGGATTGGCGTCCGACCTCCCGTCCCGTTTACTAGCTTAGCTTTTTTAGTTGGGTCTTCGACTCATTTTTTAACCCCTTTGACCTGGTTTTTGCAGATATGGCGGACATGAGGAAGCTCGCATACGCCCAGGTGTGGAGGAAGAGTGAGGTCAGTGCGATGCATCTGCTCGGTCAGGACTGGGCGGCACCGGCCAAGGTCAAAGGCAGCGCCCCAGAGGCCAAGGGCGAGAGGTCGGCCCCGAGGTCTCTTCAAAAGGGGCTCCAGGGTCCCCTTTGCCGAAGAAATCGGGATCGGGCCTAGCGATCCCGGAGCATTCTTCCTCCCGACCCGAGGGCAGAAAGCGACCTCGGCCCAAACACTCTGGGAAGGGCAAGGCCACGGAGGTGAGCCCTCCCGACAAGCACTTTATGGAGGCGTCCAAGGTGGATCGCGACCCCAAGTTGGCGACGGTCCCTGCCGAGCAACTCTCGCTGGATTTGAGGACGGCCATAGTCACTGTAAGTCCTTAACCATCTTCTGTTAAAGTTGTATTTTTAGCTCGGCTGATTGTTTTATTTTCTGCTGAATCAGGCCGAGTCCCACATCCTCTCTGCCCCCAGCTTCCTTATCAAGGCCTAGACTCACTACGTCGAGCTCGAGCAGCGATATGTTGATGCCCGAGCCGAGCTTGAAACCGTGAGGGAGGAGGCCGCTCAGAGGCAGAAAACTGATTCGGCGGAAGTCGACCGCCTGAAGAAGGAGCTGGACATGGAGAAGGATCGACGCGAAGCTGCGGTCAAGGACGTCGACCGTTATAAGCGAGAGAAACGGGAGGCCGAGGCTAAGTTCAAAGATCTAGTGGAGCGGGTCGGCGTCCAGGGGGATAAGGCAGTAGAGGCCTTCAAGTCCAACGACGCGGCGGTGG
The DNA here is from genome assembly GCA_037974665.1 of Ehretia macrophylla. Classification (NCBI taxonomy): domain Eukaryota; kingdom Viridiplantae; phylum Streptophyta; class Magnoliopsida; order Boraginales; family Ehretiaceae; genus Ehretia; species Ehretia macrophylla. The sequence goes on from CM075782.1 coordinate 11,272,871, forward strand.
ATTGGTTGGCCACGGAAGGCGGGGCCATGGCAAAGTACGCAGAAATGGAGTTCTACTTTCGAGGTCAAGTTGCGGCTCGGGAGAGAGCGAAGACTTTCTTCCCAACTTCCAACAACGACTACATCGAGATCTTGGAGGTTCCGCCACCAAAATTCTGGGAGATCCCCGAGCTTCCGTCCGACCTGATATCCCAGGCCAAAGAGGTCACTGAGTTTGTCCAGAAAGGCCTAGACCAGGTTGGGGATGAAGCTGAGGCTACCACCTCCGCCGCCGCTCAAAAATAGATTTTGCAGCGTTTCCCAAGTAGGGTTGTTGTAATCTCGCCCGAGCTGGGCTTTTGTAACTTTCTTTCAGTTTTAATGAAATACTTGTTTTGGCTTTATTCGCGCTTTAATTGAGTCCGTACACGTATGTTTATTGTCACAAATTTTTACTCAAGTAAGTGGGGTCGGACCAATCTTAATGGACCATTCAAACTTAAGTTTTAATGAACCGAGCTGAAAGTGGTTAAACGTTCTACTATCTTAATCCGAGCCGGAATAATCGAGGCAACTTTATAATCGTTACCAAATCGAACTCGTCAGTCCGTTACGAAATTGGTCAACTTAATGCTGACAAATGTGCCGACCTAAAGCCGGAAAACACCGAGTTGGAACACAATCCGAACTGGAAAATTTAATCAAATTGTCATTGATTTTACCCGAGCTGGAAATTAGTCCGAGCTGGTTTACTTCGTGATTACGCGTGGCCACTGCGTTAACCCGAGTTGGAGTAATTTTTGTAGTTATAGCACTTGGGCCCGAGTCGGGCATTGTGCGGGAGTCTGTCCCCAGGTCGGGAATTCACTCTAGTTTATAAAATTGCATTGCATTGAATTCGTACAAGTAATGTTTCGGCCCGGGGCCTTTACAAAATACTTTGGCTCGGGGTCGTTTACAAAATGTTTCAGCTCGGGGCCGTTTTTAGACAAAATACCGCTTCAGATGTTCTGAATGCCATGCATTTTTTAACAGTTTTCCGTTCTTGTCTTGAAGGTAGAAGGTCCCGGGTCGGACTTCTTTCATGACTTCGTAGGGTCCCTCCCAGGTCAGGGAAAGCTTGTTTGTGGAGTGGGGCAAAAAGATGGAATTCCTAAGTACAAGGTCGCCGACCTTAATAGGCTTAGGCTTGACCTGTTTGGAAAAGGCTCTTCTCATTGCAGCTTTGCTGGCCAGCATTCTGATTTGAGCTTTAGCTCGGAGCTCTTCAGCGAGGTCGAGCTCTTTACGGATTCGTGCTCCGTTGGTTTCTGGGACATGGTAGAGGGTTCTACTGGTCGGAGACCCGATCTCCACTGGCAGCACTGCTTGAGGGCCGAAGGTCAGTTCGAAGGGCGATTCTCCCATCGCCGAGCTGGTGTTTGTCCACTGAGCCCACATCACTTCTGGGAGAATTGATGCCCATTGGCCCTCTGCTTCCTCCAGCTTGGTTTTCAGACCCTGCAAAATGATTTGGTTAGTCCTTTCAACTTGGCCATTACTTTGAGAGTGAGCAACGGACGAGAATCTAAGGTCGATCCCAATCTCAACACATTTGCCTCAAAAGTATGCACTGTCGAATTGCTTGCCGTGATCAGTGACGATGACCTTTGGCACCCCAAATTGGCAAATGATGTTTTTCCATACGAAATCCCAAGCTGCCTTTTCTGTTATTCTGGCAACACCTTCAGCCTCAGGCCATTTAGTGAAGTAGTCTACGGCCACGAAGGCGTGCTTCTTTTGGCCGACACCGGTCGGCAAGGGGCCGATGATGTCTAGATCCCACTGATAGAATGGCCAAGGGCTTACCATCACTGTGAGGTCCACAGCAGGCTTCCGTTGCACGTTGGCTAACCTTTGGCAGGTGTCGCACTTTTTTACATACTCTTTGGCATCTTGTTCTAAGGTTGGCTAGAAATAGCCGTGCCTTAATGCCTTCCGAGCCAGAGCTTTACCCCCCAAGTGGTTTCCACACACCCCTTCATGAATCTCCCAGAGTACATAGTTTCCTTCTTCGGGTCCAACACATTTCAAAAGAGGCCAGGTATAGGCTCTTTTGTAGAGCTGCCTGGCGATTATGACAAACCTTGAGGCCTGCTTTATGAGTTTCCGAGCAGCTTTCTCATCTTCTGGGGTCATACCCCCTTCCAAGTAGTCCATGATTGGTTTGGTCCAATCTGGATTTAAATTGAGCTCGGCTACCGCCTGTACTCCCAACTGGATACTAGGTTCAGATTCCTCGTCCACGTGGACAAGGGCAGGTTGGCTTTCGCCCAAGGCCAGCCTAGATAGGGCGTCAGCCTTCATATTCTCTTCCTTGGGAATCTGCTGTATCGTGAACCTTCTGAGTGCTGAGGTCAAATCCTTGACTCTGTTGAGGTAGGCTAGCATAGCACTGTCCTTGGCTTCGAACTATCCCGAAATCTGACTAGAGATCAACTGAGAGTCGGTGCTTAGGTCGATTGTCTGTGCCCCGAGCTGAGCTGCAATTTTTAGCCCTGCAATCACCGCTTCGTACTCTGCTTCATTGTTGGACTCCGAGAAGGTGAACTTGAAGGAGTACTGGTGCTCATGCCGGTTTGGGTCGAGGATGACCACCCCAGCTCCGCTCCCGAACTTCCCTGAGGCCCCATCCACATGGACCTTCCACATGTCCTCCGGGTCATGCTCTGCTCGGCCAGTGCATTCTACAACAAAGTCCTCAATGGCTTGGGCTTTGATGGCTGTCCTGGGCTGGTAAGCGATGTCGAATTGACTCAGCTCAACTGCCCATTTCAGTAGCCTGCCCGACGCCTCTGGCTTGTGCATGATAGACTTGAGCGGAGCATCAGTCATGACCTTAATCGGATGAGCATCGAAGTATGGCTTCAACTTTCTAGCCGCCGTGATGAGCGCGAGGGCGAGTTTTTCCAAGGAAGAGTATCTCGCCTCGGCTCCCTGCAAGGTTTTACTAACATAGTAGACCGGATTCTGTTCCTTTTCTTCTTCTCGGACTAGCGCCGCCGCCACCACTGTTCCCGAGCATGCCAAGTATATTACCAGCTCCTCCCTCACCTCAGGTTGGGATAACAGAGGTGGCGAGGCTATATACCTTTTCAGCTCCTGGAAGGCGTTTTGGCATTCCTCAGTCCACTCAAAGTTCTTAGGGTTCCTCAGTATTTTGAATAGGGGAGCGCACTTGTCAGCCGACCTGGACATGAATCTGTTTAGCGTTGCGACTTTGCCTGCCAACACCTGGACGTCCTTCACGCAGGTCGGGGGCGCCAGGTCTAGTATCGCCTGGACTTTCTCCGGGTTGGCTTCTATTCCGCGGGCTGTGACCATGAAGCCCAGGAACTTGCCTGCCTTGACGCCGAATGCGCACTTTTTCGGGTTCAATTTTATCCCAAAGCGCTCCATTACGGCGAAGGCCTCAGCCAGGTCGGTTACATGGTCTTCCGCCCTCCTGCTCTTGACCAACATGTCATCTACATAGATTTCCATATTCCGGCCAATCTGGTTCTTGAAGACCTTGTTCACCATCCGAGTGTATGTGGCTCCAGCATTCTTGAGGCCAAAGGGCATGACCTCATAGTAGTAGAGTCCTTTATCGGTGGTGAAGGCGGTCTTCTCCTTGTCCCCGGGAGCCATCTTGATTTGATTATAACCTTTGAAGGCATCCATGAAGGAGAGTAGCTCGAATCCGGAGGTGGCATCTACCATTTGGTCAATCCGTGGTAGGGGGAAGCAGTCCTTGGGGCAAGCTTTGTTGAGGTCGGTGAAATCAATACACAGTCTCCATCCACCCGAGGACTTAGTCACCAGCACCACATTGGATAGCCAGGTTGGGTACTGTATTTCCTTTATGTGGCCGGCGTCCACCAACTTGTCCACTTCTTCCGCTATGATTTGTTGCTTATTATAATGAAAGTGCCGGCGTGTTTGTTTTACTGGATAGTGATTCGGGTCGGCATTCAGGTGATGCTCAATCACATTCGGGTCAATTCCTGTCATGTCAGAAGCAGACCATGCAAATACATGCTCATTCTTTAAAAGAAATTGGCTTATACCTTTCTTGAGATTGGCAGATAGTTCACTCCCGATCTTGGCTCTCTTAGTTTCATCGGAGAGTCCCACCTCCTGAAGGTCCTCAGCCAGGCTTCCTCTCTTTGCGTCTCTCTTTTCCTCGGGCAGATCTGGTCCCCAGCCGATTTGATATTTGGGTCGAAGTGAGTTTTCATAACACTCCCGCGCTGAGAGCTGGGCTCCGTGAATGGTGGCTACCCCGGCCGGGGTCGGGAACTTCAAGGCCTGGTGGTATGTTGAGGGGACGGCCCTAAAGTGATTAAGTGCCACCCGACCCAAGATCCCGTTGTAAGTTGAATTACAATCCATTACAATGAAGTTGGCCTGCATTGACACCCACTTATCCCCATCCTCCAGCTTCAGGGGGAGGTTGATGACTCCCTCGGCTCGGTGGGACTGCCCTGTAAAACCTGCTAAAGTACCCCTCAACGGTCTGAGTCGGCTCCTGTCCAACCCCATATGCTCAAAAGCGCTTAGGAATAAGACTTCTGCCGAGCTCCCGGTGTCCACCATCAGCCTTTTGACGGTGAAGTTGGCTATTTCAGCGCTGATCACCAGGGGGTCGTCGTGAGGCAATATTACCCCCTCCAAGTCTTCTGAAGAGAAGGTGAGCTCTTGCATCTCCGGGGCCGGTCCCCTCACTGGTCCATACTCCCTCCCTGCACGAACATACCCTTTTTTGCCTGCCGAGGTCTCGCCTCCCCACGCCAATCCTCCCGCAATAGTTTCAATCACGGCCAGGCGTTCGCCCCTAGCCTGGCGCCTAGGCGGACTCCTTTCCCTGTCCCTTTGGTCTGGATTCCGGGTCGGCTGCGGATCTATAGACCTCCGTATGTGGCCTCGGCCTATTAGTGCCTCGATCTCCTGTTTCAAGTCTTTGCACTCCTCGGTGGTATGGCCGTAGTCCATGTGGTAGCGGCAATACTTGGTCCTATTGCGTTTCTCGGGTCGGCATCTCATTCTCTGAGCGGGAGGCAAGTGGTTCTGGTGCTGGATCTCCATTAGGATCTGCTCCCTTGAGGTGTTAAGGGGAGTGAACATAGTAAACCGGGGGTTTGGTTTCAGCTACTGTGGCTATTTGCCTCGGTCGTTCTGGGCTTTGGCCCCAGGTTGAGCTCGGGAGGCCTCTCCTTTCTTCCCCGCCTCCTTCTCCTTGTCATCGTCCCTTTTTGCCTGATGGATCTCCTCCGAGTATATATACCCTTCTGCCCGCACCATCAGCTCGGACACAGTATCCACGGGGTCGATTGCCAAGGAAGATGTGAGGGGGCGCAAGCTGAGGCCCGTCTAGTAAGCCATCAAAGCCATGGAGTCCTCCAAGTTAGGAATTCGGAGGGACTCTTCATTGAATCTAGCCGTGTAAGCCCTCAAACTTTCCCCTCTATGTTGCTTCACCAACAGCAATGTAGAAGTATGGCGGGTGGCGGCGCGGCTTCCCGCGAAGCGGGATAGGAAAGCCTCAACCAGCTGGTGAAAACTTGCAATTGCTCCAGGACGGAGTTTTTGGAACCAATCCAAGGCATTGCCAACCAGGGTGGTCGGGAATGTCTTTGCCTTCATGAGATCTGGCATGTCGTGCAGAGTCATGTGGTGATCAAAATTGAGCAGGTGGCTGGCAGGGTCTCTATCTCCGTTGTAGACGGCCAGGTTGGGCATTCGGTTGCCGGTGGGCAGAGGCGTGGCCAGTACCTCGGGAGAGAGTGGGCTTACACCGAGTTGGTTGATGACCTTAGCTATGGCAGCCGCGGTCTTTGCCTGCTCGGGGTCGGCTTGAGCCGCCCTTTTACCTCTCGTCGCGTCGAATCTCGGCATCGGCTCTAAGAAGCCCTCCTCTTCCTGCGTCCGTTTCCGCCTAGGCTTCGGGATGTGGAACTGGGGGCGCGATGGGCGCGGCACATCCTCTTGCGGTGCCAGGGGGCCCTCAGCCAGCCGAGCCACCTGCTCCTTAAGTTCTTCGAACATCCTCAACATCATCCTTATCTCCGGTGACAGGCTGGAGTTGGGGTCTCCTTCCGTTGCGGAGTTGGTTTGAGTGGCTAGGTGTATACGTTGGCTCGTTCCAATGTCGGCTTGGGTTAGGTTTTGGCTGGGCGCCTACACGGTTTCGAGGTCCCCTTCCAGGTTGGGCGAATCCTCTACCGGTATGTTGTGACTTCTCGTTTGTACCATGATGGTTTCTCAATGAGTGGCGAAGAGAGTTATAAAAGTACTCGTCGTTTCCCACAGACGGCGCTAAACTGTCGAGGTTGAAAGTCTCACAGTTGAATTTGGGAGCTGCTTTAGCCGAGCTGGACTTCTCAGGTCCGCCTCCGAGCTGCACTGTCGCGGTCGGCTATTGGACCTGCACAAGGAAAGTAAGGAAAATGCGGGGTGACGACCCGGATTTTCCCCTCAAGCATGCAAATGATTAGTATGTCCGAGCTGGTAAGTAGCTGATAGCATTTAATAACGAGATCCCCCTTTAAATGAAGAGGGTGGAGCTCTATTTATACTAAGTTCGGGTCTGACAGCATTTAATGCGATGCAGCTTTATGTTCCATCAGTGCTTTATGTCCCATCGGAACAGCTAGAATTGAGGTCAGGGTTAACGGGGTCGGGTCAGTCGTCTAAGTTGGACATTGAGCTGAACAAGCTGTTAATGGGGCGCGGATTAGCCGGTCTCAGCTCAGAGTGATCGGCTCAGGAACCCTCGTCAAGCCTAAATTCTTTACATGTAAGAAAAAAAATAGAGAAACTATGAAAATTAACAGAAAAGCCGAAGTTCATCACTCGGAAGTGTAAGGGTTATCCGAACAAAAAAAAAAAAGTGCAGGGTTTTTTATGCAATTCAGTGAACACACTTTCTAATCGGAGGACAGAGTTGAACAGTAGATATAGGCGATCAAAAAGTAAAATGTGCAATATTTATGTGAGTTAGCTGGTTAACTTCATGTCCAAATATTTATGCGAGTTATTATTTAAATTCATGTCAGCCATTTCATTGATCACCGTTTTTATAAAATACAGAAATGGTGTTGATTATTTTGTAGGAAGATTTCATCTATCTGGTAAATCATGCATAGTATACAAACTTTTGCTTGAGTGTCTGAAATTTCCCACAATTTTTACATTGACCACCATTTTTATCAAATAAAAAACATGCTTCTGTTAGCTCGTTTCTTGGGGAACTAAATTTCTCTTTGAATGGAGGCATGTTTTTTGTACAAAATATGCAGTTTTGCCGGAGGCGGATTAAGGGAGAAAGTGTATACTACTTACAATGAGTATATGTGAATATGAAGTACACATCGAATAAATTTTTGAAAAAATAAGAAAAGGAAAAAAAATGGAATCATATTTGCGGATCAGAAATGCCAGGGGCTCCTAAAGTCAAACTTAAGATTGTTTTGCCACCACGGAAATGCACTTCATTCCGTCCAATGGATTGCTTCCGTGTCCCGTCTTTCACATGTAAGGTGAACCCCACACAGGTGGAATCCACCCATACATTAATTTAAACGAATATTTTTCTGTCACCACGAGTGATTTAGGCTATACAAGGGTGGAATTTGGCTCCTAAAGTCAAAATTAAGACTGTTTTGCCACCACGAATGGTATAACCATACAAGGGCGGGACTTGCACAGTTTTCCTAATGCCTATTTTGGAACATGGGCATATAAAAGATCTCTGACGACTTTATTTCAATTATATAAATTGAAAATTATATCATAGAATTTTGATTGATGTACATATTGAGAGAGGAACACTTATATAATAAATCTTATCTACGTAAAATAGAGAGAAGGCTTAGAAATAAAAAAATTCATTACATGTGTTTGAAGTACAAGATTAAGCACTTTATCAAACATAAACAGATATTGCTGCTTGAGAAAGTAGGATTCAAAGTGCCGGAGAAAGGTGCTCATTTGCAATTGTAGAGGATGCCAAGGGCAATCAACGTGAAAGCATAAAACACCTATCAAATTAGAGGTGGTATTTGGGTCAATCCGGTACGACCCAACACAGTTCGGCCAAATTTTGGATTAAGAAAATTGAGTCTGACTCGGCACAAATGTTTAGTAGGCTGAGCTGGATTGAGCTCATATCTCAAAATATAAGACTCAACTCTGCCCATGAGTCCGCTACCACGAGTTGCGAGTTGGGCTGAGTTGAACTAGGCCAATCCTTTTTTTTTTATGATTAGTGTATTCGTAATATATAATATATTAGTAATATACAAACACATATACATATACAAACACCAATATATATATTGATAATTAAAAAAATAAAATTTAAATTTAATTTTTTTAAGAAAAATTAATTTAACTATTAACGAGACAATATACAAATTGATTAATAATATTAACAATTAACATAAATAATAAAACACTACATAACAAATTAAACTATAAGTTAATGAGACAGAATATATTAATGATATAAACATAAAAATAAAATATTACATAAATGCTTGAGAAAAACTAGTGCAAAAGTTCTCTATTTTGTTATACTCCTTGTACAGGTATTAGGCCTGCTGGTAGTGGTGGTGGACTTGGCGGTGGCGGTGGTTGAATAACCATTTTAGGATTAAAATAGTTTGTGAAATTTGGTTGTTGAGATACAAGGTGTCATATAAACGTCTCAGTTTCAAATTTACATCGAAATATAAATTGACGTTGGCAATAGTTACAAATTATATACCCCTGTTCTTCAAAGTATGTAAAATGATTCCAAAGATCTGACGAATATAATTGTCGTGAAAGATTTTTTTCTCCATAGACATAGTTATATATAAAGTTGTAGATTTGTAGTAAAATAAAATTGAATATATTAAGTGACTAAAATACTATGTTACTAAGTATTTATAGGAAAAATTATATGTATGATTATAAAAAATTATTTAAAAAATTGTATCTAAAATCTTTAAAAATAATAATATAAAGGGACTTAAAGTTGCAACTTGCAAACTTGTAATATCATAAAAAAAATTTGATAACAAGTCATTTTATCAACTTAAGAAATAAATTTACTATTTCTTATTATTAGTTTGTTAAAAAATAATAGTTACTACGACTTGATAGTTTTTTTTTAAAAAAATAATTATTACAACTTACATTGTATGCATAAAGCATAATATTTCAATTTCTTTTAATAAGTGAGCTCAAATTATGTGTAATTTGTGCTAGGCTTGAGTTGGGTTCGAGATGTGTCTTATCTGGCTCTAGCTGGGCTTGTGTTGGGCTCTAGCTGGGCTAGGCTGAGTTGGGCTTGAGCTTAAATGGGTTGAATCAAAAATTATATGACCCGACTCGATCCCATATATATTGTGGGTTGGGCCGAGTCGAGTCCATTATCAACCGATGTGAGACCCGAGCATGCATATCAAGAGCATTTATTTACTTTAAATATTATTTGGTAGTATTATGTGCTAATTATATATTTATCTATTTTACTACATCATAATTGAATTTAAATTACACACACACACACACACACACACACACACAAACACACACATATATATATATATATATATATATATATATATATATATATATATATATATATATATAGTCTTATTTTATTACGTCTACTATATTTGACTTGTTTTTACTCTTGAAAATACAATTCATACATATATACATATAAATATAATAGAAAAATACTTAGTTAGCCATCTTTGACTATCTGACTTGGCTTAATTGACTATATTTGACTTGCTTTTACTCTTGAAAATACAATTCAACTAAATTAAGTATGCTTGCATTAGAAGAAATTAATTGTAAAAATGTCTATTGAGGCATAATAAGTAAAAACTTGGCAAAGAATTTAGTTGTACCAAAGTATTTGCTCGGCTTGGACTCTTGAGGAAATCTTAATTTCATGCAAGTTATTGACCTTGAATTTCTCATTCTTTTTTTGAGTAATGTCCTTAAAGATCTGACGTGATGAAAGCTCGTATTTTTTGGTCTTGTTTTGTAGGTGTTGCATTTGTACCCCAATATTGATTTGGATCGTGTTTCTTAGAGTAGAAATTGATCGACAGGACAAGCTCTAGATAGACAATGAATTGAAAGTTCTCACTGTCTTAATGCCTCATTTGACCATTGATTGGCTCATCCTATCATGACTTTTGTTATCCTAACAGCTCTTAACCGGGATTAGTTGCACCCTAACATAACTGATTTGACACCCTAATGGTGTTGTTTTCTCCATTTTTAATTGAGCAAAAAGACAAATTAATGACTATTCTATTGTTATTCTATCGACTAGGTTATAATATTTGTTAGCTGCCACCTAATTTCGCCCTAAATTAGGGGTAATATACTTGTCTTAATTGTCTTTATTTTTAACAACACATATTTTGGTTTGGTAAAAGATTGTGCAGGATTTTTGTTATATGGAAAAAGATCAGTTTGTTGCAACTGTAATTATGCTGAGATGATTCTAATAAGGCCAAGAAGATTTTGATTGAGCAAATCTTTAGAGATTGCCTTGGGTAAAGACTCCTACAAAGGCCAATGATGCTCACGGATGCTTGGAGCCCAAGATTGTAGCACTCATACCTATATATACTGATACTCTCACAAGCTTCAGTGTGCGACAGATTATGAAGAGCAGAGTCTAGATCTTACAAGGGCTGTAATGTGTTTATAAAGTCTGTCTGTGTAAACACTATGGTGAGAGTTTGCTTTAGCACTGTGAGTGCACTGAGCATATTGTTGTAAACACTCTATTCATTTGTCTCATTAAATATCCTTCAGGAGAAGGAGGTGAGTATTTGGGAGAATATGCAAAGTCAAGGGGATCTCGCTAGGTTGTGAATCCTTAGGTGGGCTAGATGGTCTAGGAGGTAAGGGTTAAAAGGGAGTTGTCAATCACTTAAGTCCATTGACTATTGTAACCAAGAAAACATCTAGTGAATTGCCTATTTAGACCAGGGATTGGTCACGTGGTTTTTTCCCAATTAGGTTTTCCACGTTAAAATATTGTGTGTACTTTACTTACTGTCTTTTCATTCGTTTCACTGTATGAATAAGGTGTATCAATGTAGTTGATCCACTGAATACTAAGTTCTATCTGCAAACGTGTTTAATTTTTAAACGCACAATCGAACACGAAGCTGAAAGCTGATTTTCAAGTGGTATCAAGAACTAGAAACTGAATCATTAACTCAGTAAAATCCGGGAGGTTTCTGCCTATTTTGCACGAATGAACAACATGCATGACGGAGGTTCAATCAATAGGGCGCCATTACTTGATAGCTCCAACTACAGTTATTGGAAAGCTAGGATGCGTGCTTATATCAAAGCGATTGATGAAGGTGCTTGGAGATTCGTGGTTAATGGGTGGACTGTGCCCACTGTTGAGACTACACTACCATAAACTGGAGGCACTAGTACATATGGAGCATCATCTGAAGGGACTGGTAATAGTTCTACTGCTGTAGTTAAGACTATTACAGTTCCCAAACTTGAGGACCAGTGGACTAATGTTGAAGAGCGCTTGGCAAATTATAATTTCAAAGCATTAAATGCAATATTTAATGCAGTAGACATCAACCAGTTCAAACTAATTTCAATCTGTGAAATGGTGAAGGAAGCATGGGATGTGTTGCAAGCATCGTGTGAAGGTTTAGAAGCTATGAAAAGATTCAAATTAGAGTATCTAATCACGAAGTTTGAAGATCTAAAAATGCATGAGGATAAGACAATGTTAGAGTTTTATGCACGGCTATGTGACATAACCAACGAAGCCTTTGCTCTCGGGGAATGGTACTCTGAAGCAAAATTAGTAAGAAAGCTCCTACGGTCTCTACCAACAAGATTTGCATCGAAGGTAGATGCGATTGAAGAATCAAATGATCCTGACACTATGCAGGTTGATACTCTTATCAGCTCTTTAAATATATATGAACTAAAATTTAAACAGCAAAAGAAGGAGAAAACACTTGCACTTCAAGCCGAACTATTTGATGAATTGGATGACAGCAATGACCGTTTGGAAACACTGGCACTGTTGACAAAAAATTTTGCTAGAGCTGTTGGAAAGTGGTAGAAACATAAGAAGTTCTCTATGCAAGGGAATAACAGTAGACAAAATTTTAGCATGCACAACAGTGACAACCCTAGCAGAAGGATTAATGGTGAAACACCCAGAGAAACTCATAACAGGCCAAATACGGACATTTCTAGAGAAAAAAAAGAAAGGTATACAATGTAGAGAATGTGAGGGCTTCGGGCACATTCAAGTTGAATGTGCGAACACATTGAAAAAGAAAAAGAAGGCTTTTAATGCCACATGGAGTGATGAGAAGCCAGAAGAAGAAGATGCACCAAGTGATGATGGTACAGGAGACTGTATCGCACTCACTGCTATTCAAAATGATCATACTGTGTCCAAATCTAAGGTCACTGTGACTGGTAGAGAGGACACCGACTATGACAACTCAAAGATATATAACCCATGAATAATGAACAATTCCTGGAAACTTATGAACTGATGTTTGAAAAAATGGGTTGTGGTTTGTAAGAAGAATAAAGAATTTGTGATTTCTAATCTAGAACAGAGTACAAAAATTGATGATCTTGCGAAACAAAATGAAACTCTCTTCCAATAGTTAAAAGAAAAAACTCAAAAACTATTGGATCTACAGGGTGAATTGCAGCAGTTACAACGAGGTGTTCACATGATAAATTCAGGGAAGCAAAAGCTTGATCATGCGCTTTCAATCCAGAAACCAAGTGACGATTGCAATGGTCTTAGGTATCAAGGATCAAGTTCCACTTATACCACAGTGTTTGTCAAAGCCTCGGAAAAATCAGAACTTCCACAGCCAGCACATTCATAACACTTACAGTAACATCCAAGAAATAAACCAAAAGAAGGTTTGTACCTATCTGTCACTATTATGGCTATGATGGTCATATTCGACCCCACTGTTTTCTTCTTATGCAAGAAATAGGTATGTCTACATATCATTTTCCATATCAGCATAGTACTCTAAAAAAGGCACATCAAAGGGTAAGAAAAATATGGGTACCTAAGAGCAACCAAAAATGTCTTGTTATTTACACTTCCTTAAAAGCTGGTGCTACTAGCTCATGGTATTTGGATAGTGGCTGCTCGAGACACATGACAGGTGATCGCAGTATCTTCACAAACTACCATGAATACTATTGAGGACAAGTTACATTTGGGGATAGTATATCTGGAAGGGTAATTGGTCACGGTACAGTAGTAGTTGAAGGATTTTTGAAACTGCCAGATGTACTCCACGTTGATAGTCTTAGGGCAAACTTGATCAGCATTAGTCAATATTGTGACCAAAATTTATATGTACACTTTACTAAGGAAAGGTGCAAAGTAATTGACAGTAATAATAACTGTGTTCTTGCAAGGAAACGCTCATCTGATAACTGTTACACTCTACCAGTTCTATCCAACTAGACCATGGTGTGCCTTAACAGTTCACTTCAAACTACTGAACTGTGGCATTAGAAATTAGGTCATTTAAATTTGAAATGCTAACCAAGATTGCCAATGCAGGATTTGTTAAAGGAATGCCTGGATTATCAGGAAAGAAGGAATGAATTTGTGGTTCATGCCAATTGGGAAAATAGATTCGAGCACCACATAAGAAAACATAGCAATTGGCCACGAGAAAAGTCTTAGAACTGTTGCACATAGATATCATGGGTCCAGTTCAAACAGAGAGCTTAGGAGGTAAGAAATATATCTTTGTGTGTGTTTATGATTTTTCCAAGTATACGTGGGTGGATTTTCTACGGGAAAAATCCGAAACCTTTCAAGCCTTTCAGAAACTGTGTTTGCGGATCACCACTTAAAAAGGTAATGAGAAGGTCATTCGAATCAGAAGTGATCACAGTAAGGAATTCGAGAATCAATCCTTTTTTGATTACTGTGTTGATCATGGCATGTCTCATGAGTTTTTTGCTCCAAAAACATCACAATAAAATGGTGTTGTTGAGAGATGTAACATGATGTTGCAAGAGATGGCACGAGCTATAATGACTGGAAAAAACATACCTAGGAAGTTCTGGGATGAAGGGATCAACACTGCGTGTTACACCATCAACACGGTGTATCCACATTTAGGTACTGATAAGACACCTTACGAACTGTGGAAAGGTAAGAAGCCTACTGTGAAACACTTTCATGTGTTTGGCAGTATTTGTTATGTTCTTAAAGATCGAGATAATCTGAGAAAGTTCGATGCCAATAGCGATAAAGCACTATTCTTGGGGTATGCCTTGAACAGTCAAGCGTATCGGGTCTATAATCTTCGAACACTAACAGTTATGGAATCGGAAAATATAGTCATTGATGATACTGTAGGTATAATCGATGTTAACAATGAAGATGAGATATTACCAAGCACAGTAGCTGCTCAGACGGATAAAGACAAGGGAATACCGATGGAGCCTGAAAATGCATTGGAATCAAACACAGAAAAGGCATAAAAAAGTCCAAACTCCTCTGAGGTAAACATGACTAACTGTGCAGATCACTTGAAGGACGACAAGCAACGTGACCAGTTCAACAGAAAGACTTCAGAAGATCCAGAGACTCAGCCTACTGTGCCAGCAACGGATGATACAGTGACGACGTTGCTACCAAATGAGGATTCATGTGACATGAAGTCTTCAGAGGTAGAAGAGCAGAGACAGTTCATGGAGGACACTGTGGCTCATCTGGATCCATCAAGGCAAGTCAAAAGGACTACTCATTGAAAGATATTATTGGCCCGTTGGAACAAAATATCAAGACAAGAGGTAAGCGTACAATTGACTACCAACAGTATGCCAGGTACACATGTTTTGTCTCACAGTTTGAACCTAAGACTGTAAATGAAACACTAGAAGATAACCACTGGATTAGTGCAATACAAGATGAGCTTAGTCAGTTTGCTAGGAATGACGTTTGGACTTTAGTTCCTAGACCAAAATGTGTTAATGTCATAGGCACCAAGTGGATATTCAAAAACAAAACCGATGAAAAAGGTCTAATCACACTCAATAAAGCTAGATTAGTTGCACAGGGATACACTCAAATTGAGGGAATTGATTTTGACGAAACATTTGTTCCTGTAGCTAGGATGGAGTCAATAAGACTGTTACTTGTCATTGCTTGTGCTTTGCATTTCAAAATGTTTCAAATGGATGTGAATAGTGCCTTTATCAACGGCATCTTACACGAAGAAACGTATGTAAAGCAACCCAAAGGGTTTGTTGATCCTCATTACCCTACATACGTGTATAAATTAACGAAAGCACTGTATGGTCTCAAACAAGCACCTCGTGCTTGGTATAAGAGACTCACAAAGTTTCTGCTAGACAAGGGCTATGCTCGAGGAGGAGTAGACAAAACACTGTTCGTGAAACACTTCAACACAGAGTTGTTGATTGCTCAGATCTACGTGGATGATATTGTGTTTGGCTCTACGTCCAAAAATAGAGTCGATGATTTTGTCGAACAAATGAAACGTGAATTTGAAATGAGTATGGTAGAAGAATTAACATATTTTATTGGTTTGCAGGTCAAACAGTGGCAAAGTGGAATATTTATTTCACAAGAAAAGTATGCCCGCAACTTGGTCAAGAGTTTGGCATGGCTAATACCAAAACAGTTCGGACACCTATCAGTACTACCACCAAGCTGGCTAAGGGGGAGAATGAAAAAGCTATTAATCTGACACTGTATCGTAGTATAATTGGCAGTCTCTTGTACTTAACTGCTAATCATCCTAATATCTGCTTTAGTGTTGGTGTGTGTGCACGATACCAGTCAAATCTGAGGGAATCTTATCTCAAAGCAGTAAAACGCATTATTAAATATGTGTTTAGCATTGCTAGTTTAGATATTTGGTATACTGTGGATACTAACACTAATTTAGCTGGCTACAGTGATTCTGACTAGGCAGGGAATGTCGATGATCGAAAAAGCACTACTGGGGGTTGTTTTTACATTGACAACAATCTCGTATCATGATACAGTAAGAAACAGACTTCTATATCCTTAAGCACTGCTGAGGCAGAGTACATAGCAGTTGGGAGTTGTTGTGCTCAACTACTGTGGATGAAGCAGATGCTTGCAGACTATGGTATTGGTAATCAAGTACTTACTGTGATAATATGAGTCAATCAATATTTCAAAGAACCCTGTTCAACACTCCCGTACCAAACATATTGATATTAGGCTCCATTTCATCCGGGAATTAGTGGAAACAAAACAAGTAGTACTTGAACATGTTGTGATTGAGAATCAACTGCAGATATTTTCACTAAGGCTTTCGATGCAGTGAAATTCGAAACAATGCGTAAAGGCTTAGGCATTTGCACACTCTAACTGTGACATTCATAGGGAAACACAGTGGGACTGCACTGATATAATATTACTTACACTGTGTTCTAACTATATGGTACAAGTACCTCCCCTGCACCACTGTGAGTAAGCTTGCCGCTATTTTACTTACAACGAAGTCTGAGTGCTGATCAGCTGTATTAAACTTGTGACTCTGGAATATTTCCATTCCCGAGCACTAATTAGGATGCCAAAGTTTATTATAAAAAAAGACGTTGCAATTAGATCTGAATTGATTATTACTGTATTGTGCAAATTTCAAGGTCAACACTACTGAGACCACCTGGAAAAAGCTACCTTGGGCTATATAGAAATGCACAAGAGTGAAAGCTGTCAATGTACAGTAAGCTAATTAGTCGAGCGGGTAGTTTGAACAACTGTTACAACTGATCTGTCACTTGATTTCTATGTCCACTGTACGACAAAGCCCAATCACAGTTCACACACACGCCCTAGTCATACTTGTTAAAGCTCATGTGTAATGAATGTTATGTCTTTGTATAAGATCTTCTTATAGGGCCCTATGGGTTGTTCACACCTTGTATGCATAAACCTTGGCTTGACATATGTCTCACGATGGAGTATTGTAATAGATCTGTTTAGTTATCTCTCTCATAATATAATCACAGATAGTACATTGATTACAATCAAAACATTGGGCACCAAAATTATCTTATCGTAAAAAATGGGATTTTTTCAATTTTCTTGGCAGCTGCAGAGACAGACGGCACGTGATTCACTTTCCCACGTTCTAAAAATTTTGCATTTAATCACATCACCATTATCTCTCTCTCTCTCTCTCTCTCTCTCTCCTCTCTATTTTTGTTGGTCAAATCGTGTGCCCTACAATTGGGCTCCACTAATCTTCTTTTTGCTGAGTACTCTCTATCAACTCGAATTCAGTGGAAATCAAAACCCATCAAAGCTAACGAGCCAGGAACTGATCAAACACCCATAACAATAGACGGTTTTTGTTCATCCTCGGAATCCATGGCAATTTATTCGTAGTCCTCTGAAGAGAGCTCTGGTGACCCACTGGTTCTTCAGTGCCGACCACAAGCATCTTCCCAGCCCTTTGGAGAGTCTTCTCTGAAACCCTCTCTCATGGCCTATAGTGGGTCCAATAGCGAATATAGCTTACATGTCCAAACTCTACCGGCACCGTCACCGTCCACCAAGGAGACGCCTACAGCAGCCGAGACTGATACGATTTTCAATTTTTCACAAGCATCTACACCAACCAAGCTTTTTCCAACTACCACAGTGGTTCCATCAACCTTCAAAGATCTTCTACCGTCCCCAGCGGAGACATCCATACTGTCATCCATCAAGGACGAGTCAGTCCCGCAACTTGAGGGAGGAACAAACCCTCAAGATTCCTCTCTTCTACGATTTAAGAGGACAGGTCCACGGATTAAACATGGGACTAGGCGTAGCAAGCGTCTCAAGACATCATCACCATCAGAATCAAAGAAGGGCCAAGTTACCAAAGACAGTGACGATTCACTCCAGCTAGATCTCACTGAAGCCCACTTTGACAGATTTTTCCTGTTAGTCAACAAAGAGTGATTTACGCATTTGGCTGTCAAAGGTTTCTTGACTAAGAAAATGATCTCAGAAGATAGTTATCGCCCGTATGGACTTCATTCTCTTCTGGAGACTAGGGGACTACTGTCTCTAAATTCCAAGTTCCAGTCTTTTCTACCCACTATCTTACATGAATTCTTTGCCAATATTCACAAAAGCATAGTGGATCATTCTTCACCACATTTCACAAAGTCTACCTCCGAGGGCAGGTCCATCAGTTCTCTTCTCTCGCGATCAACCCGTTCTTGTTGTGTCAGCCGACCAAGCCAATCACCAAGGGTAAGATTTCTCTTGACAAAGTGGCGTCAGAATTGATTAGATGCCTCGTTTCTTACTGCCAAATACGCTGCTCTCCATAAAATTGTGATTCAGAATGTCTATCCCACTTCCCATAATACCACTGTTAATGCTCACACAGCCACTGTAATGTATTGCCTTGGCATTGGTGATGGCTTTGATCTAGGAGAAATTATCTTCAACCGAATAGTCCGAGAAGCAGAACTCAAGACAAATAACAAACTGTTGCCATATCCTTCTCTACTCTATGCATTTTTATCTGCTAATCGAACGTTTGAGTCAAATGGTGAAATTTTTTTATAGGTTTCTGAATCTCTCGCCTTTAGTGCTAAATAAGTGCAAGGTACACAACTGGTTGATGTGGATTTACCTAAAGGCACCAGAGCTCAAGGAGAACTCAATGTCAAATCCAAGTCTACCATAGTGAAGACATCTGCTAAGCAAGTTAAAAGCAAAGTCAAGGTAGCCCAATCACCACAGGTTGATGATCCTGCCTCTCACACAAGTGGTGTGGCTCGGCTTACTGCCACTGTGAAGACTCTATGCCAAGCTCTGGCTACTCAAGAAAAGCTGATTCAGGATGTTCTTGATGGCCAAAGTGCCATTACTAAAATGTTTCATGAAGTTCTGACTCATCTGCCTTCCTCCCCCGACCATTAATGATCTTATTTTTATGGCCTGTGCATCAATGATACATTTTCTTTTCTTATTGCCTTAAAGAGTCTGTGGCCCTAATACTCTTTTTTTTTGTTGCTATAGACTGACTCTATCATCTATGATTAGAATGTCATTAACCCAACTCTCGCAATATCGGGTATGCTTGCTATTGCCATCTACTTTTTATTTTTTTTATAGGTTTGGGTTGTGGCTGAAAGCTAACTAGTGTTGGGCCTTCAAACCCCTTTGGCCTTAGTTTATGGCAAAAAGGGGGAGAAACTTTTGTTGGCTATTTTGTGTGGCAGATACAATTATTTGAGTGAAGTTATTTTTTTTTTTTTGGGATGAATGGTTTAAGTGATTATTGTTTACTAGTTGTCTACTGTGGTTTGTTCACACGGATCATGAATTTCATAGTATACAATTTCATTCTTATAGTTGCAGGTATTGCAGATACTTAGGATGGTTTTGCCAAAAACAAAGCCAAAGGGGGAGCTTTTTAGCCGCCTCCCAATTTCGCCATAGATTAGGGGCAATTTACATTGTCTTAATTGTCTTTATTTTTGGCAACACAAATCTTGGTTTGGTAAAAGATTGTGCAGGACTTATCTTATATGGAAAAAAGATCAATTTGCTGCAACTATAATTATTCTAAGATGATTTTGATAAGGCAAGAAGATTCTGATTGGGCAAATCTTTAGAGATTGCCTTGGGTAAAGACTCCTACAAAGGCCAATGATGCTCATAAATGCTTGGAGCCCAAGATTGCAGCACTCCCACCTATATATACTGATACTCTCACAAGCTTCAGTGTGCAACAGATTATGAAGAGCAGAGTCTAGATCTTACAAGGGCTGTAATATGCTTATAGAGTCTGTCTGTATAAACACTGTGGTGAGAGTTTGCTTTAGCACTGTGAGTGAACTGAGCATATTGTTGTAAACACTCTATTCATTTGTCTCATTAAATATCCTTCAGGAGAAGGAGGTGAGTATTTGGGAGAATATGCAAAGTCAAGGGGATCTCGCTAGGTTGTGAATCCTTAGGCGAGTTAAATGGTCTAGGCGGTGAGGGTTACAAGGGAGTTGTCAATCACTTAAGTCCATTGACTATTGTAACTATAAAAATATCTAGTGGATTGCCTATTTAGACCAGGGATTGGTCACGTGGTTTTTTCCCAGTTAGGTTTTCCACGTTAAAATATTGTGTGTACTTTACTTACTGTCTATTTATTTGTTTCACTGTGTGAATAAGGCGTATCACTGTAGTTGATCCACTAAATACTGAGTTCTATCTGCAAACGTGTTTAATTGTTTTAACGCACAATCGAACACGAAGCTGGAAATCGGTTTTCAATATTAATCAAATTGACTTACAAAATAAAATCAGTTGTCACTCTCTAAAGTTTATGGAAAAGTCCATTTTGATGTAACTTGATAAAAGTATGTATCTATTGTTCTACAAAATTGTAGTTGACATAAAGTGTAAAAGGTCCTATTTTTCTGTCTTTTATCTATTTATCAATTTGTGAGTTCTCATTGTTATACTTAAGATAGTTGTTATTACTTATGTTAAAAATCATTTTTTGCATACCCTTTCTTAAGCAATTATGTTTTCAAAATTATGATAAGTGAAGAAATTCTTTTGATAACCTTTACTTTTATAAAATGTAAAAGTAGAATGAATTAGGTCATTCTTTATGTGTATATATGAATACATCAACTTTTTTTTAGAAAAAAAGTGAATCTTTCTTTTTATCATTTGGGCTTCATTCATTTGAAAGTCCAAAGATCTCTCCAAGGTGAAGACTTGTAATAGGTTGTTCAACTCTTGTATGAAGTAATGACCTTTTACATGTGTGAAGGTTACAATAGTGATGAAATGAATTGGAATTTAGTTTTGTTTTCGTTGTATGTGAATACTCCAATTTTAGGAGTATTTCCCTCTTCATTATTATAAGGCATATGGTACTCTATCTTTCTAATTTTGAGCCTGATATCCCTTTTCTTCTTTTTTATACATGTCACATACTGTGGCTTTTGATTTTATCATGTAAATAAAATAGAATATTTACTATATCTTTCAATTCTTTCCTTGAAGATTGCTGCTCATCTTCTATGTCTCATATCTTCTTGTTAGAATAGGTGTCTAAAAAGTCAATTAATCTAATTTTAGCACATATTTGTTATATTATTTATTTATTTAATAAATGGGCAATTTATTTATTCATTACTGAATGACATGCTGAATATGACCAATTGTATGACAAATCATATGGATTGTCAATGATCTGTTATATATTGCATTTATGTGATAATTCCTTAGATCTGAGACACTATGGTTGCCTCATGCACGAGATGTGATTTGCAATCACAATGTAATCTAATTCAATTCATGAATTACGTGTTTAGTGGTCATGATTTATTTCTGCACATAGACATATATGTGGTCAATAAAGAATCCGTCAACTAGGGGTCCTATGCGATCTACTTAATTAAGTAATGAAAAATCATTGGTCAAGGTTAAATAGTGAAAGTTATTCGACTATTTATTGACGAGTTACTAAATTAATTAGATTTGAACATATGGATAAGTTAGTGATTTTTTACGTTCCCTCTATGACTCTCACTTGATTAGAACTTATTAGTCAAAAAGAATTAATTGCATGTTTATTGTAAGGGTTCATATAAATTTTACTTAATTATTAATTGGGTAATTACGACATACTCCTAGGTTACTCTTAACTTGTGGAAAAAAATAAATTAGAAGTGTTCTAATTAAATATTAATTTGATTGATATTATTACACTGCCGATTAATTATAAACCCGAGAAGTCACATACAAAAGAGATTAAAAAACTATGCAGTAAGAGAGTAAATTAAATATTGAATTGTCAACATATTTAATTGAATTTAAGACTAGTCTAATAGAATTTTAGTCTAATTAGCTTATCAGTCTAAGTCCAGCATTCTAGGACTAGCCCAAAAGTCATCTCTAAGATGTTTGTGCTTCCAATAAATAGGAAACTATGACAGACAGTTTTGCTAGCACAAATCATGTATTTCATAGATTATAATTCTCTTAAATACTTTAGTGGGAGTATTGCTAATTAATTCTCTCAAGGACCTCGTATGGATACTGTTAGAGACTTTAAGCTTGGGAAGCTTGGATCTTTTACAAATTTTCTACAACTGATTCTGCTCCGTAGAGGTAATCTATACATAGGTCTCCTATGTATATTTATGCGATATTTATGCAAGTGTTATTAATTGTGTAATTAGTCGTGAATAGATAAGTGATATTATTCTGTTGTGTTACTATAAAATTTTTAAATATCATGTATGCAAATCAATATTGGTATAAGAGCCACCGTTTACGCATATTACGTAATTTTTGGATTTAGCACAATCTCTAAGTACGAAATTAATTATGTGATTATATGCCTTGATTCAATTAGGTTGAACTTCTAACCCAAAATTCCTTCCCGTAAAATGTATGAAATTGTTCATGAGTATTTTGCTTAAATTAATTTCAATTTAATTTTTAAATATGTTGTAAATTACTTTTAACGGTTGTTTCTATTTCCCAAAAAGAAAAATCTACCTCTCCCGTGCAACAGCGGACGCAACGATTATAGTAGTCATCCATTGCTGCTCTCGCTGTGGTAGAGGCCACTGTGGCCGCTACAGGCTGCGGTTGTAGTGCCGCTGGCTGCTACTCAGGTAGCAGTAACATCTATTACAGTCGCTGCTAGACAATAGACACAGTAGCGATCTACTCTGCAAGGTAGTACTACCGCCACTGTTGGATGTAGGTTGCTGCCATGGTGGCAACAACCTGCGAAATAGACGAAAAGAGGGAAAAGGCAGTGCAGGGTAGAAATACATTACATTTTTTTAAAGTTTTGGTAGATGCTTTAATTATAAAGTTTGTTATCTTGTTTTGTTGATGGACATACATTTTTTTTTTTTATTTTGTTTTACATTTGAATATTTGCAATGATGTAGTATATTTTTAATTTTATTGTCTTATGATGTATGAATTTTGATTTATTGTATTTTTAGATTTTTTACCTTTAAATTAATATTTTTCATACTTTTGGATCGATTTTCTAGTTAAATTATTATTTTTTAAATTTTAGGTATCTATTTCAGTTTGGTTATCCACAGTTTTTTTTATACTTGTCGATTTCAGTTTTGGATAATGGTTTTTGAAACCATCGATTTTCAGTTTCAGTTTTGATTTCGGGTTTAGATTATGCTAAACGGTTTCGGTTCCAGTTTTTCTAGAAATCGTTGCCATTCCTAATCTTTTCTTTATCTAGCATATTTAGTCCTAGTAACGAGTCCATTTTCAACTCAAAGATTGAGTCAATTCATTCTTACGATCTTGGTAACTCGGGTAGGGTATAGTCACCTTCTAATGCGAAGACCGTGGATGGACCATCATGTTCTAATAGGTATCCATTAGAAAATGAATTCTTTCATATGTTGGATTTGATCCCGATTATGCTTTTGAGACATTGGGTATGTCTAGGTAAGGTGAAGGCTTTATGTTCTCCAACTTAGCTCAGATCACTCTCGAGGTTCCCGAAGATAGGTTAAGAAACTCTTCTTTAGTGCCCATTTGACTTGATAAAGGAAGAAAGTCTTTGCGGCCACTCGTGGAGTTTGTGTCTTAAATGAGGAAGAGGCATCTAAGATTCTTAAGACGGGAACTCTTCTAGAGGGATACATCTTCTACATCCCTTGATCGAGAGTAATAGGCGTGCTACCTAGGGTTAGGGGAGATTACTTTTTATGAAGATGACATATTCTCTTTTTTTGTCTTCCCATACCCCTCTTTGTTGCTAAGATCTTGAACTTTTATTCCCTGAGTCCCAGCGAGGTGGTCCCCAACAGCTAATGAATGCTAGTGTCCTTCTATGTCTATCTTAAACAAGGCTATTCTCAATGGAGTCTCTATAATAGGTCTCTATCTATCATTTTAGAGACCCATATAGAGACTAAGATTAATTTTAGAGACCCACTTAGAGACCAATGCAAAAAAATTATTTTAGAGACCCATTTAAATATCAAGATAAAAAAAAAAAATTCCCAGTAACGGCCTCTATAAAATTGAGTCTCTATATCGTGTTAATTTTAATTTTACATAATAATTTGATTATGTGTTATTTTTTCTCGTGTGTTACTTTTTTTTAATTAATTTTTATTTAGATTATTTTAACTTTTTAACGAATATTTCAAGCAAAAAATAAATAATTTGCAACTAAGATAACGTTTAAAAAATTAGGATTACGTTTAATTACATAATTTCATATTGAAAAAAAAACTAATTAAAAATCACTAATTAAAAAAAAAACCCTACGAAAAAAAAATTAATTAAAAACCCTAATTAATTTACCTAGTAATTAAAAGTTTCGCGTGTGTTTTGTTTATATTTTTTTTTTTGTTCTTCATTTTATTCAGTTTGTAAATTAATTTATTTTAATAATTTAATCACAAATCTTTTATTTAAATAATACCCATTGGATTGGATTTTCTATTTTTAATCTCATCCGTCCGTTTTTTATCTCAATATCAATATCTTATCCAAACAACATCCATTGGATTGGATTTCCTATCATCAATCTCATCCGTCCATTTGTTATCTCAATCACAAATCTTTTATCTAAATAATACCCATTGGATTGGATATTTTATCATCAATCTCATTCGTCTGTTTGTTATCTTAATATCAAATATCTTATCCAAACACCATCAATTGTCATCATAATCTTATAATCGTTAGAAGTTTCTAATTCCTGTTTGTACTCCTTCATTGTTTTTGTCATGTCTTTCGCATGTTCATTAAGATCTTCCACAATGGCCTTACCCTTTGCTTGTTTTCTAGCCTTTTTGTTTCCAATCGGCCTTGACGATCTTGGGGTTTCCGGTACTGACTCCATGGGATCATCATTGTCAAGAGAAAAATCCGTCTCGGGTGGACTCATATTCATCATTGGACTCACAACATCGATTATTGATCGCCATTTTTTCCCGTGTTGTAAAATTGACCAACAGTGTTTCAGGTTGAAATTCTGATCCATAGCTGTGTATAAGCGTCTTGCGTCATCCATCTACAAAAAAATTCAATATCTCTCAAAATTTAATTTAAAAATTTGTTAAGTATTAAATACAATATACTCTATAAAAATACAATATATAGTATTAAAAACTCACATTGTCAACGACATTTGCTCCGCTCCTTGGTCTCATATTTACTTGAGCAAGACACTCCGCAAATTTTGTGCATTTTTGGTTTATTTGCGTCCATCGGGATTTAAGACTCTTTGTTGTTCTTTTTTCACTTGGATTGTTGGGGGGTGTAACTCTTCATATTTTTGTAAAACTCGATTCCACATTATTCCTGATGTTTGGTTTATCCTGATCAAAGGATCTTCGCTAATCGCAATATAAGCCTAACATAAAGCCTTATCATCTTCATGCGTGAAATTGCAACCCTTAGAAGTCTATCCGTACATTCCATAACTACTAATCTATAAAAGGAAAAATGAGAGTTAAAAAATATAATACAAAACCCTAATTAAAAAATATAATTAAAAAAATAACCTAAAGTAAAATAACAATAAAAAAAAAAATACAAAACCCTAATTAAATATATAATTAAAAAATAACCTAAATTAAAAAAAATTAAAAAAAAACCTAAACTAAAATAATATTAAAAAATAAAAAACAAAACCATAATTAAATATATAATTAAAATATAATTCAAAAACTTAATTAAAAAATAACCTAAACT
The DNA here is from genome assembly GCA_037974665.1 of Ehretia macrophylla. Lineage (NCBI taxonomy): Eukaryota > Viridiplantae > Streptophyta > Magnoliopsida > Boraginales > Ehretiaceae > Ehretia > Ehretia macrophylla. The sequence continues at coordinate 11,298,662 of CM075782.1, forward strand.
AAAAAACCATTAAAAAATAAAATACAAAACTCTAATTAAATATATTTAAAACTTAATTCAAAAAAAAAAACCTAAACTAAAAAAATATAAAAAATAACCAAATTATAATAAAAACTTAATTAAAAAATATAACCCTAACTATAAAAGTAACCCATCCCCCTCCCCCCTCCCCCCCACATATCTTTTCCTCAATCACCTGCATATATATATATATATATATATATATATATATATATATATATATATATATATATATATATATGTCTGTGTATGTGTGTGTGTGTGTGTTTATATGTACTGCACGAATATGTGTATGTGTGTTTGTATGTGATGCGCGGCCCCCCTTTCCCCCCACCACTGTCTGTTTTTACCTTTTTTCTGTTTATTTGTAAAATTTGAGTTTTTTTGTTTTAAATCTTTGGTATGTTGAAATATTTCTGATATGTGTTGATGATATTTTTGTTTCCAGATTTGCTTGCATATATACATGAATTTCAATGGATCTCAATTTTTTTTTTAGCTTTGCAACGGTTCTATTGTCAGCATATGTTGGCTTCTTTTTTTGTGTTATTTTTCTTGTTGCTGTTTGTGTTTTTTTTTGTACTTTTTTATAAATAAAAAAAAAATCTGACATTGTTAGACAAATCTGACATCATCAGATCTGATATTGTTTTTTTTTTTGGAGACTCGTTTTTGTCTTCTTGTATAGTCTCTATTTTTTTTAACAAATTTGTTGACAAAAATAGAGACTAGGTACTATTTTGGAGACTCAAAACTTGAGTGATGTCATAATTTTGTCAAAAACTATCAAATAGTATTTTAAAGACTCTCATTGGTGATGAATTTTGATCAATAGAATCTCTAAAATAATAATTATTACTGTTTAAAGACTCTTTAGAGACTCTATTGAGGATGCCTTAAGCAACTTAGTATTGAGCCCAATATGGAACCTCTTCCCTTGGACCTTTGAAATCCGCCAAAGCTCAAACAAGGTCAAGTGGTACCATTTCTTTTCTTGGCCTGGATATGCCATTCTCACTTCTTGGCCTACTTCTGACAAAGGGTAGCACAATAAGTATTTCTTTGTGAGACCTTTTAATGGGCAGGGTGTTCCAACAGTTTGAGGCAAGCTTGGTGATAAGACCAACCACACCTGGACCTTGACCCCAGACGAGTTGTCTAATTTGAATAGGCTTAAGGAGCTCGAGGTCGAAAAGTCTTTTTTTTTTCCTTGAATCTAATACAATCCTAAGGTCAGGGCTATATGGTCCCCCTTGGCCTCATCTTCTCACCTTGGTACCTGTAAATTTTTCCTTGCTACTTTTAAATTCAAATCATACCTGCTAAGTATTTAGTCGGTAAGATAATTCTTCTTCTAACTTTTATTTATTTTATCTCTCTTAAAGATGGATACTTAAGATTTGCTTGTCGTTGTAAAGAATCCTACTAAATCTATTGACAAGGTAGCCTTCAAGAAGCCCACGGCCCCAAAGAAGTGCAAGGGGGTTAAGATTTTGTCCCCATCCTCCAAAGCAATAGAAGCGTAGAACTAGAGGAAATTCCAAAGGTAGGGGCAACCTTCTAAGGATAACCTTATCTTATTGCCTACTCATCTGAAGAAGGTTCCTTAGGATGCCTTGGGGTCTCAATTTATTGATTTGGATTCCTCTCCCCCCCAATGAGCTCCAAGCTCCAACAATTCCTGAGATGTTGATGTTGTCCATAGTGATCAAGGAACATTTTGGCTAACTAAGAGAAATTTTCAATAGTGTTCTCGAGGAAATAAGATCCCATCTACGAGCTGACCTTGTCAGGCTGATGGGGAAAACTCGACACTTGATGGCATCCAGGGCGTCATGAAATAGCATATTGTGATCAAAAGCAAAGATGTGGTCTTTAGGGTCTCCTACACCTTTGTAGGTCGTCAGTATGGATAGTTTGTACCTATGGGAACTGGTTTGACCATATATCATACGTGAAAGGGTGAAGTCTAAGGCCGACAAGACTTTTCTAGTTATGATAGGGCTTTTTTGGATTCGTCATGCCCCAGAGGCGTGTAACTGGTCTATTTTCCTTTATTATTTCTGACCTATTCACTAGTCTAGAAGAATCTTCGTCGTTTTCTTGTCTCCTTGGGCATTGGGATGGCTCTCATCCGCCTTGGAGACATTAAGGGCATAGTTGAGGCTGTGGGTGCATAGGAGTTGAAAAAGTTTGGCCCCAAGCATAAAGAAATTGGTTTATCATACTGTCCATGATACAAAACATTTGGTAAATGTGTTGAGCTCCATGGCTGGAGGTGGGGTGAAAGGTATGGGCATTGGAGATGACATATGCATAGATGGTATAGATAGAGATGTTGGTATAGAAGTATGGATGGGAGATGGTATAGGCATGACAAAGGGAATGTTGCTCGGTCTATGATTAACAATGGGATTTTCTTCTCGGGATGACGGGTTCTTCATAGTGTGATGGCTGAGAAGGACACCCAACATGACTATGGCTTCTAGCTTTCACTATTGTGAAAACTCGGTGAGATAAATGATCTATTTTCCATAGATGGCGTCAACCTATCTAGGTAAAAATTAGTGACGATGGGGACCCCGAGCTGAGGTAAGATACCCACACCGAGTTGAGGCGGGCTAATCCGAGCCAAGTCTAGCATATTCAGCTAATGCCCAACCTGAATGCCGATCCGACATCACCCCGACCTAGGAAAACCCCGACCTCAGTGCCAGTTGCTTTGATGGGACATAAAGCCTTGATGGGATATAAAATTGCACCGCATTAAATGCTGTCAAGTCCGAATTTAGTATAAATAGAGCTTCACCCTTTCACTTCAGAGGTAACTCATCATTAAATGCTCTCAGCTACTTCACCATCTTAGACATACTAATCATTCGCACGCCCGAGAGAAAAATCCGAGTCGTCATCCCGCCTTTTCCTTCCTTTTTCTTGTGCAGGTCAGGTAGACGACCCGAAAATCTAGGTTGAGGAGCCGACCCAGAAATCCAGCTCGGCAAGAGTAGTTTTCCAACCTTAACGTCGAGATTCCGACCTCGACAGTTTGGCGTCGTCTGTGGAAAACGAGTTCTTTCTATCACTCTTCTCACCACTCATTGAGAAACCATCATGGTACAAACGAGAAGCCACAGTGCACCGGTAGAGGACTCGTTCAACCCAGATGGGGACCTTGAAACCAAACAGGTGCCTAGCCAAGACCCAACTTAAACTGGCGTTAGAGCGAGCCAACGTATACACTTAGCCTCAGAAACTAACCCTTCTAGAGATGGAGACCCCAACTCCAGCCTATCACTAGAGATGATGATGATGCTCGGAATGTTTGAGGAACTAAATGAGTAGGTAGCCCGGCTAGCTGCAAAACACCCAGTTCCGCAAGCAGCTATGCCGTGGCCCGCGCGGCCACAGTTCCGCATTCCAGACCTGGGGCGAACCAGAGCTCAAGACAGAGAAGGCTTCCTAGAGCTGGTGGCGAGACCCGTAGAGGCGAGAGGCAAAAGGGTAGCCCATGCCGACCCCGAGCAGGCCAAGACCGCGGTTATCGTAGCCAAGGTCATTAACCAGCTCGGCGTAAGCCCACTCTCACCCGAGGTACTGGCGACGCCATTGCCCACAGACAACCGGATGCCCAATCTGGCAGTCTACAATGGGGATGGAGACCCAGCCAGTCACCTGCTCAACTTTGATCACCATATGACTCTGCATGATATGACCGACCTGATGAAGACGAACACATTCCCTACTACCCTGGTTGGCAATGCCTTGGATTGGTTCCAAAAACTCCGTCTCGGTTCAATTGCAAGTTTTCACCAGCTGGCTGAGGCTTTCTTGTCCTGCTTCGTGGGAAGCCGCGTGCAACCTGCCACACTTCATCATTGTTGTCGGTGAAACAGCATAGAAGAGAGAGTCTAAGGGCTTACACAGCCTGATTCAATGAAGAGACCCTCAGAATCCCCAACCTGTAGGATTCCATGGCATTAATGGCTTACCAAAGTGGGCTCAGGTCGGGCCTCCTTACATCCTCCTTGGCCATCGACACCGTGGATACCGTAGCCGAGCTGATGGTACGGGCAGAAGGGTATATACACTCGAAAGAAATCCATCAGGCGAAGAGGGATGATGACAAAGAGACAGAAGTCAGAAAAAAGGGAGAGACCTCCTAAGGCCAACCTGGGAGTAAGACCCAAAATGACCGAGGCAAGCAGCCTCAGCAGCCAAAGCAGAACCCCCGGTTCATTATGTTCACTCCCCTTAACACAACAAGGGAGCAGATCCTGATGGAGATCCAGCACCAGAACCACCTACCTCCAGCTCCAAGGATGAAAGGCTGACCTGAGAAGCGTAATAGGACCAAGTATTGCCGCTACCATATGGACTACGGCATACCACCAAGGAGTGCAAAGACTTGAAACAGGAGATCGAAGCACTGATAGCCCGAGGTCATCTCCGGAGGAACGTATATCAACAGCCAACCCAGAATCATGATCAGAAAGATAGGGAGAGAAGTCCACCTAGGCGACAGGCTGGGGACGGACGTTTGGCTGTGATTGAGACCATTGTAGGGGGATTGATGTCGGGTGGAGAGACCTCGGCTGGCAGGAAGGGTTATGTTCAAGCTGGAAGGGAGTATGGGCCAACGCGGGGTCCGATCCTGGAGAGGGAGAAGCTCACTTTCTCCTCAGAAGACTTGGAGGGTGTGATATTTTCCCATGACGACCCACTGGTGATCAGCGCTGAAATAGCCAATTTCACCGTAAAGAGGTTGATGGTGGACACCGGAAGCTCGGTAGAAGTCTTATTCCTCAGCGCTTTTGAGTAGAAGGGGTAGGACATGAGTTGACTCAGGCCATGAAGGGGGACTTTGGGTGGATTGACCGGGCAAGCCCACCGAGGCGGAGGGGACATCAAGCTCCTGCTGAAGTTGGAGGATGAAGACAAGCGGGTTTCGATGCAAGCCAACTTCATTGTGATGGATTGCAACTCCACTTACAATGGGATCTTAGGTCGGGTGGCACTCAATCATTTCAAGGCCGTCCCTTCAACTTACCACTAGGCCCTGAAATTTTTGACCCCGGCTGACACGGCCACCATCCGCGAAGCCCAGCTCTCAGCTCGGGAATGTTATGAAAACTCCCTCTGACCCAAATATCAGGTTGGCTGGGCACCAGATTTGCCTGAGGAGAAGAGGGATGCCAAGAGAGGGAGCCCGGCTGAAGACCTTCAAGAGGTGGAGCTCTCCGACGAGACAAAAAGAGCAAAAATTGGGAGTGAACTCTCTACCGACCTCAAGAAAGGTATAAGCCAATTTCTCTTGAAAAATGAACACATATTTGCGTGGTCTGCCTCTGACATGACAGGTATTGACCTGGGAGTGATTGAGTATCACCTGAATGCCGACCCAAATCATTATCTGGTAAAGCATAAGCACAGGCACTTCCATTATGATAAGCAACAAATCATAATAGAAGAGGTGGACAAATTGGTAGACGCCGGCCACATAAAGGAAATCCAATACCCAACTTGGTTATCTAACGTGGTGCTGGTAACCGAGTCCTCAGGTGGATGGAGATTGTGTATTGATTTTACCGACCTCAATAAAGCCTGCCCTAAGGACTGCTTTCCCCTATCTTGGATTGATCAGATAGTGGATGCCACCTCCGAGTTCGAGCTACTCTCTTTCATGGATGCCTTCAAAGGCTATAACCAGATCAAGATGGCTCCCGGAGACAAAGAGAAGACTGCCTTCACCACCGATAAAGGTCTCTACTACTATGAGGCCATGCCTTTTGGCCTTAAGAATGCTGGAGCTACCTACACTCGGATGATGAACAAGGTTTTCAAAAATCAGATTGGCTGAAATATGGAGATCTATGTAGATGACATGTTGGTCAAGAGCAGAAGGGCGGAAGACCATGTAACTGACCTGTCTGAAGCATTCGCCATAATGGAGCACTTTGGGATAAAACTGAACTCGAAAAAGTGCACATTCGGCGTCAAGGCAAGAAAGTTTCTGGGCTTCATGGTCACAGCCTGTGGAATAGAAGCCAACCCGGAGAAGGTTCAAGCGATACTTGACCTGGCACCACTGGCCTGCGCGAAGGACGTCCAGGTGCTCACGTGCAAGGTTGCGACTCTAAGCAGATTCATGTCCAAGTCGGCCGACAATTGTGCTCCCCTATTCAAAATATTGAGGAATCTTAAGAATTTCGAATGGACTACGAAATGCCAGGATGCCTTCCAGGAGCTGAAAAGGTATCTAGCTTCCCCACCCCTGCTATCCCGACCTGAGGTGGGGGAGGAGCTGGTACTATACTTAGCATGTTCAGGGACAGCAGTGGCGGCAGTACTACTTCGCAGAAGCCGATCTATTATGTCAGCAAAACCTTGCAAGGGGCCAAGGTAAGGTATTCCTCCTTGGAAAAACTCGCCCTCGTGTTCATCACGACAGCCAAAAAAGCTGAAGCCATACTTTGATGCTCATCCAATCAAGGCCGTGATGGATGCCCCGCTCAAGTCCATCATGCACAAGCCAGAGGCATCGAGTAGGCTGCTGAAATGGGCAGTTGAGCTGAGTCAATTTGACATCACCTACCAACCCAGAACAACTATCAAAGTTCAAGCCATCGCAGACTTTGTGGTGAAATACACTGGCCGAGCCGAACATGACCCGGAGGATGTGTGGAAGGTCCATGTGGATGGGGTATCAAAGAAGTCTGGAAGCGGAGCCGGAGTGGTCATCCTCGACCTGACCCGGCATGGGCACCAATACTCCCTCAAGTTTGCCTTTTCGGCGTCCAACAATGAAGCTGAGTACGAAGCAGTGATCATGGGGTTGAAAATTGTAACTCAGCTTGGGGCACAAGCAGTTGACCTGAGCACCGACTCTTAATTGGTTTCTGGTCAGATATCGGGAGAGTTCGAAGCCAAAGACAATGTTATACTGGCCTACCTTAACAGAGTTAAGGATTTGACCTCAGGGCTCAAAAGGTTCACGATACAGCAAATTCCGAGGGAGGTAAATATGAAGGCTGACGCCCTGTCCTGGTTGGCCTTGGGCAAGAGCCGACCTACACTGGTCCATGTGGAAGAAGTGTCCGAACTAAGTATCCAATTGGGGATGCAAGCCGTAGCCGAGCTCAATTTAATCCCAGATTGGACCAAACTAATCGTGGATTACTTGGAGGGGGTATGACCCCGGATGATGAAAAAGCAGCTCGAAAACTCATGAAACAGGCCTCAAGGTTTATCATAATTGCCGGGCAACTCTACAAGAGAGCCTACACTTGGCCTATCTTAAAGTGTGTTGGGCCCGAAGAAGGAAACTATGTACTCCGGGAGATCCATGAAGGGGTATATGGAAACCACTTGGGTGGCAAGGCTCTGGCTCGAAAGGCATTGAGGCAAGGCTATTTTTGTCCAACCTTAGAACAAGATGCCAAAGAGTATGTAAAAAAATGTGACACCTGCTAAAGGTTTCCCAATATATAAAGGAAGCCAGTGGTAGACCTCACGGTGATGATAAACCCATAGCCATTCTATCAGTGGGGTCTAGATATCATCGGCCCATTGTCAACCAGTGTTGGCCAAAAGAAGCACACTTTCGTAGCTGTAGATTACTTCACCAAATAGCCTGAGGCTATAGTTGTTGCTAGAATAACAGAAAAGGCAGCTTGGGATTTCACATGGAAAAATATCATTTGCCGATTTGGGGTGCCAAAAGTTCGTCAATATATAGAGAAAGCCAGCGGTAGACCTCATGGTGATGATAAGCCCGTGGCCATTCTATTAGTGGGTTTAGATATCATCGGCCCATTGTCAACCAGTGTTGGCCAAAAGAAGCACGCCTTTGTAGCTGTAGAATACTTCACCAAATGGTCGGAGGCTAAAGGTGTTGCTAGAATAACAGAAAAGACAACTTGGGATTTCGTATGGAAAAACATCATTTGCCGATTTGGGGTGCCAAAGGTTATCATTACTGACTATGGCAAGCAATTCAACAGTGCATACTTTCGAGACAAATGTGCTGAGATTAGGATCGACCTTAGATTCTCATCTATTGCTCACTCTTAAAGTAATGGCCAAGTTGAAAGGACTAACCAAATCATTTTGCAGGGCCTGAAAACCAAGTTGGAGGAAGCAGAGGGCTAGTGGGCGTCGATTCTTCCCGAGGTGTTGTGGGCTCAACGGACCACCACCACCTCGGTAACGAGAGAATCGCCCTTCGAGCTGACCTTCGGTACTTAAGCGGTCCTGCCAGTGGAGATCGGGTCTCCGACCAGTAGAACCTTCCACCATGATTCAGAAAAAAACGGAGCACTGATCCGTGAAGAGCTCGACCTCGCCGAAGAGCTCCGAGCTAAAACTCAAATCAGGATATTAGCCAGCAAAGCTGTCATGCAAAGACCCTTCACCAAGCAGGTCAAACCTAAGCCTATTAAGGTTGGCGATCTCATACTCAGAAAGACCATCTTTTTGCCATGCTCGGGTAACAAGCTCTCCCTAATCTAGGAGGGACCGTACAAAGTCGTGAAATAAGTCCGACCCGGAACCTTCTACCTCTGGGACAAGTACAAAAAACTATTGAAGAATGCATGGCACTCAGAACACCTGAAGCTTTATTTTGTCTAAGGCCCCCGAGCCGAAATTTCTTGTAACAGCCCTCGAGCCGAAATACAATGCAACGGCCCCGAGCCAAAATCTCTCATAAAGGCCCCAAGCCGGATATTTTGTAACAGCCACTGAGCTGAAATCTTTTGTAAGGCCCCGAGCCAAAACGTTACTTGCAATCGTCTCCCAAGCCCAAGTACACGTACAAATTAAATACAATACATTTTGTAAACCAGTGCAATACCCGACCCGGGCCCAAGCGCCTCAGCTAATGAGCTACTCCCGACTCGTATTAATGTGGTGGCCACGCTTAATTACGAGATAATGATCAAGTAAACCAGCTCAGATTAGGTTCTAGCTCGGGTATAATCAATAATAATTTGATTAGATTTACCAGCTCGGCATGTTAGTTTGGGTCTAAACTCGAGCTCAACATCTGTCAACATTAGTTTGACCAATTTTAAATCAGACTGACGAGTCCAGGTCAGCAACGATAATAGTTATCCAATTAACCAGCTCGGATTAGGATGAAAATTCATTAATCACATCCAGCTCGGTTCCTTACATTTAAATTAAGTTTGAAAGGTCCATTATATTGGTCTGACCCCGCTTATTTAAGAATATTTGCCAAGGAAAGGTACATATGTACGAACTCGAATGAAACGCAAATAAAACAAAAACATTCATTTTATTAAAAGTGAAAAAATACAATTACAAAGAGCCCGACCTGGGCGAATCTACTAAAGCCCGACCCAGGGGAGTACAAAATTTACATAGGAGTGGCGGTGGAGGTGGTAGCATCGGTTTCATCCCCGACCTGATCCATGCCTTTCTGGACAAATTCAATCACCTCCTTAGCTTGGGAGGTCAGGTCGGCCGGAAGCTCAGGAATCTCCCAGAACTTCGGCGACGGAGCCTCCAAGATTTCAATGTAATCATTCTTGGTGGCAGGGAAGAAGGTTTTCGCTCTCTTCCGAGCTGCGACTTGGCCCCGGAAGTAGTACTCCAACTCGGCGTACTTGGCCATCGCCTCACCTTTCGTAGCCAACCAATCCACGGCCGCTTGGTTGGACTTAAATTCCTCCACCGCCTTTTCCCTTAAAGGCCGACCCAATCTGTCAGCTCTTGAAGCTTCTCTTGGCTTCGTGTCTCTCCAACTTGTAGCGGTCGACGTCCTTGGTTGCGACCTCGCGCTGGGACTTCTTTGCCTCGAGCTCCTTTGTCAGCCGGACAATCTCCGTTGTGTCCACTTTGCGCCTCTGGGCGGCCTCCTCCCTCAAGTTCGGCTCGGGCGTCGATGTATCGCTACTTGAGCTTAATACAATGAGACTGGGCCTTGGCAAGAAAGTTGGGTGCCGAAAGGATGTGGGACTCGGCCTGCGCAAAAGATAGCAAAATGATCAACCAAGCTGAAAAACATAACCATATCAACACGGTCGAAGATGCCTCACCGTAACTATGGCTGTCCTCAGGTCGAGCAAGAGCTGCTTCGTCGGGACCATTACTAGCTGGGGTTGCGAGCGACCTTGGCTGTCTCCACAAAATCCTTGCTGGGAGGACTCACCTCTTTGGCCTTGCCTTTCCCGGAGTATTTGGCCCAAGGCCATTTCTTACTCTTAGGATGGGACGCTGAGCGCTCCGGGATCGCCATCCTCGAGCTCGATCTTTTAGGCAGGGGAGACCCCGACGTCCACTTGGAGGAGACCTCGGCGCCGACCTCCCGCACTTGGCCACTGGGCCGCTGCCTCTACCCTTGAGGGATGGAACCCAAGCTGGATCGAGCCGAGACTTCGCCACTGGCCTCGGTTTTTCTCTTCATCTGGGTATACACGAGCTTTCTCGTATCAGCCATATCTGCAAAAAAATGAAGGAAAGAGAGGTGAGGAATAACCAAATGCAAATTGAAGAGAACAACGGTAGACAAGGAGACGGGGAGGTCGGGCATTGATCCTGCGAACTGACCCTCTTCTAAGCCGGAATTCGCATTCTCTTCGGGCTCGAGAAGTAGATGTGGGTGCTCTTTCCTCAGGTCGGGCTCTTTCCCGAATAACTTTGATTTCCAGATTCTGTTCCACCTAAGGGCGCTGTCAATGTCAATCTGCATACCCGGCTCGGGCCTCAGTACCCCGACCTCGGCGAGTTCCGCTTTTGAGAGTTTGGGGTCGTCGTTCACATTCTTCTTTAGGGAGGGATTCCAATCAACCCTGCACCCCGAGTTCACAGCCGGCTCGACCCAATAGTAGTCGTTGTACCAACCCTTGTTGGAGGAGTGCCACTTGGTAAATATGGCATTTCCGGCCCAAGCTGCGAAATGAAACCACCCTGGCTGCTTCGGGTTGGGCTTGCACACAAAGAACTGCCTGAACCGACGCAAGGTCGGCTCTATTTTCCTCTCAAGGCAGAATACATAAAATGCCACAATTACGGCCCAACCATTTGGTGACATCTGACTCGGGGCTAAGCTCAAAGTAGTTCAAAATACCGGCGATGAAGTCGAGAAGTAGAAGCCGGATGACATCAAATGCGAGGTCATAGATAGTGAAGTGATCGGGTGGAGGATAGCAGGCAAACTCATTCCGATCTAGAACCTTCAGCTTGTGGTGTTGGTCCACCGACCAATCCCTTAGCCTGGAGTTAGCTATCTGGACGGAAGATTGGCATTCGCGCTTACAACAGGCAAACAGCTGCTCTATCCTCTTCTCCCGAGCCGACGAACCACTAGCTATAGCTGAGCTCCGAGATCGGACAGCCCTAACCGGGACTCCCTCAATCGGTTCCGACGCGAAGGCTCCAGCTATGTACTCCTGTGGTATCTCAACTCCCTCCAACTGATTCAATGGCTCCTCATCCTCCCTATCTCCCAAGTCTCCCAGGTTGGCCAAAGGGTCCGCCTCGGCTTCTTTTTGCACTTGCCTGACCTCGATCACTTGGCAATCACCATCACTCTCCCTAAGCCCAGATTGCCGAGCTGATCCTTGAGATTTACCTTCGCTGTCATCACCGCGGCCTCTATTTGAGGTCGATTCCGAGCTCGACGGATTCTCATCTCCTCCATAGGATCTCACATCCATCGCTTGGGAATTTTCCGACTTCGACCTCCCCATCCTGTTTACAAATTAAAATATGTGCAGGAATAACTAAAGGGAGTCGGGACGTACCTACCACTCTAGTTGTCGAAGATGACCCGATCTAATTGCCTCCGACCTAATTGGCTCCAAGCTAATGGATTCCGAGCTGAATACCCCAAGAAGATATTTGCCAAACTAAAAATGTCCGACTACTCTGGTTGCCGACCTAAAAGCTCCAAATTTCGTAAGCAAAGTGTGAAATGAATCTCGGATGTCAAGGCCCTATTTATAGGCAACTCTTGTAACCGCCTCGGGAATCCCAAACGTCGCATCTTGTCATAACTGCCAGGTGACGTGTCAGTCATCTGAAGGATATGCACCGTTAACGTGGCTATCCCCACTCTGCCGGATCGGGCACCTCCAGCGCTCGGGAACAACTCCCAAATCTAGATCTCACTCTCTCGATATCGACTTAGGGGAGGGGATTGACGAGGGGGACCCCGAGCTGAGGTAAGATACCCACACCGAGCTGATGCGGGCTAATCCGAGCCAATTCTAGCATATTCAACTAATGCCCAACCTAGATGCCGATCCGACCTCACCTCGATCCAGGAAAACCCCGACCTCAGTGTCAGCTGTTCTAATGGGACATAAAGCCTTGATAGGACATAAAGCTGCACCGCATTAAATGTGTCAGGTCCAAATTTAGTATAAATAGAGCTCCACCCCTTCATTTTTGAGATAACTGCTCATTAAATTCTCTTAGCTACTTCGCCAGCTCGGACATACTAATCATTTGTACGCTCGAGGGGAAAATCTGGGTTGTCACCCCGCATTTTCCTTCATTTTCCTTGTGCAGGTCAGGTAGCAGACCCGAAAATCTAGGTCGAGGATCCGACCTAGAAATTCAGCTCGGCAGAAGTAGCTTTCCAACCTTAACGTCGTGGTTCCGACCTCGACAATTAGGATTTTGGGGTTGTAACAATCCAAGCTAACTTGCAAGAAATAAAAGGGTTCAATCCTGTGGATAACTCTGACGATCAAATCAATGATTGTTAAATTTGAAATTCGAGATGGAATAATATTTAAAATATTAAAATTGTTCATAATCAGTTACTCTTGACATATAGAGTGGGGTATTTGGTACAATTTTAGGAATCTTCTCCTGAGTTTTATGAGCATGAATTGGCCTATTCAAGGTCGTCTTTCTTCATTAAAAAAAATAATCTTTTTTTTAGAGGACTTTCAAATTTTGTTATCCTCATTCATAATAACCCCCGCATTATGCGGGAGTTCAGAAAACTTTTTGTGGACCTCAGTTGGTCCAAAAATAGTACTCGATTCTGCTTGTATTGTGAGTTTGTTATCAGGTCGGTTATTTGTAGTTATTAGGTCCAATTTTCTACCATATCACCACACTATACCTCACTAATCTACTGCTCTAATATATGCCACCAAGAAATGCTATCCTTACCACTTTTTTGCAGTTGACTCTCTCTGTTCTTTTCCAAACAATTTTTACCAACATTTACAATAAATGATCTCCAAACATTATGATAATTAATACATTCATTGTGCCTCCACGAAAGACGTTATAGAAGAACTTTTCTAGTGATTTCTTACAATTAGTGGTGATTTACTAAACTTTTGACCTTTACCCCAAACCACAAAAAGAAGTCATTCCTGTATAGTAATACCCAAGTGTTCGATGTTATACGTTTTCTTTGTTTTTAGTAAGTATTTTAATGTTAGACAAGTTTTCTTGGCCGAACAATTGTTGGATTGAACTTCTATGACATAACGTGACGAACACTTGTTCAATATATTAATTGATTATATATATATTCATTAACATTTGACATATAAAAAACAAAACTCTTTTAAACTTGATTTATTGTGAAAAATATTAAATATTAATAGTACGGTTTTATAACATTAGAGACTAACTTTAAGAATCCAACAAACAATTAAGATTCGTTAAAATTGCCTCCCATTTTTTGGGTTAATTTGCTTTTATTATTATGGCTCCGTTTGTTTGCCGTAAAATATTTTTCTGAAAAATATTTTTTTAATTTTTTAGTATTTAGTAACACAAGAAAATTGATCAATGAAAAAATATTTTCTAATCAAAAGAAAAATATTTAGTTAAAATGAGTGAAAAATATTTTTATTTTTCTATTTTCTAATCAAAAGAAAAATATTTAGTTAAAATGAGTGAAAATTTTTTTCATATCTTTTAAAAAATATATATATTTTTCACTCATTCTATCCGACCCCACCCCACATCCACCTCCACCTCATTCATGTCAATGAACAATTAATTAATTTTAATTTAATAAAAATAAATAAATAAAAATAATAATTAATAAAATTATATTTAATATTAATAAATAATAATTAATAAAAAAACTAATTAATTATTTGATTAATTTAAAATTTTTTATTTAGTAAATATTAATTAATTACCTATCTAATTTTATAAATTAGTAATAATTATTTGAAAAAATTAATTAATTTCATAATAAAAATTTAATTAATTAAATAATAAAATATTATTTATTTAATAATAAAATTTGATTAATTTTAATTTAATAACTAATAAATTATTAAATTAATAATAAAATTATATTAATATTAATTAATAATATTTAATTAACTGATTAGTTATTTAATTAATTTAAAATTTTTATTTATTTATTAACTATTAATTAATTGTTTATTTAATTTTATAAGTTAGATATCTTTTTAAACCATCAAACACCAAAAAATATTATATTTTTAAAAACAATATTTTTCTAAAAAAATCACCAACAAGTTATTTTATTGGAAACAAAGCCAATGTGTCGCTACAAATTCCAATACTCATAGGAGTCTCCATCTATATTAAGAACTTTCCAAAGGTGAACACCACCTCGAAACACAGAAACACACAGAGACGCACACAAAACTCAGCTACAGCCATGGCTTACAACCCAACGCCCTTACTGGGTTTTCTTCTATTCATCGTATTGACCCTCTTCTCATCATCATCATCATCATCATCTGAGCAGCCACCACCAGTATATGAAATCCTGCCAAAATTTGGCCTACCAGGTGGTCTCTTACCAGACTCAGTCAAATCCTACACACTCAACAAAGATGGAACCTTTGAAGTTCATCTTCAGAAGCCATGCTATATTCACTTTGATTACTTAGTTTACTATGAGCAAAAGATTACTGGCAAGCTAAGCATGGGGTCAATCTCTGACTTGAAAGGCATACAAGTCAAAAGACTCTTGTTTTGGTTTAATGTTGATGAGATCAGAGTTGATTTTCCACCTTCAGATAGTATATACTTTCAGGTTGGCGTTATTAACAAGAAGCTTGATGTGGATCAGTTTCAGACTGTCCATTCTTGCCAAGATAAGGCCTTGGCTTCTTGTGGGGAGTCTTTGAGGCAAGTTTTTCAGGTATAACAAAGTTAGTTCTTTGATGGGTTGATTTTAGATTATTTAATTTTTATTGATTATCTTGTGAATCTTTGAAAAAATTGAGGTTTTATGCATATATGTCCACAGTGCATAAGAAGGTAAGATTAGTTGCTTCCTCCTTCTAATGATATTTTTCAACATTTTTCATCATTATTAAATAATAAGGAGAGCTATAAACTTGCAGATTTATGCACAAAATTCTGGAAAGATACATATCCTCAAATAATCAATCTAATTAAGTTAATCAGCAATGTCGTTGGATCGCTTCGGCTATGGATCGACCTGTTCAATATAGTATCCCCTTTCCACCGACTTAATGTTTGGATTCGGGAGGGAAAGGAAAGGAAGGGAAGTTAAGAGGAAAGAATCGTAAAGGAAAGGAATTGAGAGGAGTTTTGTCTTGTTTGGATAGTACGAAAAGGAGGGGGCAAGTGAAATTGAAGGGATCTTATGGTTTTTGTTTAAACTAGAGAAAGAAAGGAAAAGAAATGATAATTTTAGATGTAAAGTTACTAAAATCTGTAAGAGCAACAAGATATAGGAATGCTTTTTTCTTGTGGTAAGTGTATTTTTGTCTTTTTGCAAATTATCATTTCATTTCCTTCTATTTTCCCTTAATTTGGGGAAACGAAAATGATCTCATTAAAGAAATTGGAGATATCTCCAATCCTTCCATTTCCTTTTCCCTTTGCAAAAAATTAATCCACACAAGGGACCCTCCCCTTCCTCTCCTTTCCACCCATTTTACCGAATCCAAACATAGTGTAAAGGTTGACTTGTGATCCTGGATTTTGCTTGATGATTAATTGAAATTTGTAATCAATTGGTCTATATTTTTTATATTCACGCTTTTTGTACGTGCTTAATGTATATATGTATGTGTGCTTTACTTTTACATGTTCAATTTAAATTCAGGTATGTGGCTTGTCATTATGAGATTTTGGATAATTTTACCATGTATTTTTGTTAGCTCAGCTTTTTGCGACTTGTTGAATTTAGAGAAGGATATGGGTCTGATTATGTTGGTTTTCTGTAGAGTTCTGAAGAATGTATATACATGAATACTATCAGAGAAAAGGGCAATGTACCTTGTCGTATGCGTATGTGTGTGTGTATTTGTATGGTGATAATAGGAAAAGTCTAAAATTGAATTAGTATGGGACACAAATTGGTTGGTGTACTTGTCTGTCATCAACATAAGATTAGATCAGTTGGACACCAGTTGGGTGGTGATACATGCGGTCAAATGCTGTGCTAGATTTTGGATGGTAGTAGAAGAGAGGTAATAAGTTCTTTTAGTAGGTGTGGATACATTAACTATCGCTTTGTGTGGTTGTGGAGATCATTAAAGGAGCTTATACACATGTTGATCACATTGACCCTTCTCAAACTTAGTCATAATTTACTTGTTGATTGACCTTCAATTTCAACGAAGATTAAAACAAAACAATCAAAATATTATGCCAATGATGGAAACTTTTTTGGCTGTGCACAGTTATTATCACAAAGAGGCAAAATCTGCATGAACGTACTTGCAGGAAAAATATTTAAATTTTCATCTATTGACTATCCAAGAAATTCAAAATCGGAATAAGAAAACAGGCAGTACTGCTGGCAATGGTGATCCATCAGAAGCTTGATGGTAAATTATTGAGAAATTTAATGTTGTAATATGTGAAATTAGAAGGGAAGAAAAGAACTGAAACTGCTAATGCAGACTCATGAATAGAGATGGGATTTTTGGGGTAGATACCATACACATAGGTAAGGATCTTGATGAGTTAAGACAGTAACATGGCTAGACTTAATTGGTGAATTGCAAGAAGCAGAAGTTGAAGATGCAAGGCTTGGAAAGAGTTAGAATACCCGATTGTTGAGTTCTGAGTAGGAGACAGTTTTCATGTTGCGATTCAGTTGGTACATTGGGTTTGACCTTTCACTAGCAAGATTTCAGTTGGTACATTGGGTTTGGATTAGAAAAGACGCCCTGAATGTGCGATAAACCTCAAGGGGGCAGTTTAATCAACCACTCTGTTTTATTGCGATGGCAATATTACATTGTTGAATAAGTTTAAAATGTTGAGATACTACAAATGAATGCAGCATAATTTTGTAAAGTGGTCCCCTATTCATGTTAGATCTCAAGGTAATTTCATTTACCACCGATAAGTTTCATTAGAAGTGGCGTGAAATGCTACTTGGATAATTGGTTGATGTCACTAAACTGGCTTTGATTTTCTAAGGTTACAGCTGCGTAGCCCGTCCTAAACCTGGTGACGGCTAAGACTCTGTTTTGTTCTTTATATACATGTGTAGATATCAACGGAGATACAAGTTTCATTTCTTGGCATGAGATTGACAACACAGTTGTTGATTTACTTATGCTTAAGGTTCTTCTATTGTGGAGATCCTTGATAACACTTGAGTGCTGTTAGTGATTTAGTGATCAATTGCAGTCAGACCTTTTTGTTCCTTAATTTTGTGCAGAAGTTGGAGTCATTTTTGTAGTAGGGGAGTTGACTTGAGTTGAGAGTCCTTTCATGAATGCTTGCTCATTGTGTTGATATATTATAGGGTGATTTTGTTAAGTTAGTAAAGAAAAGGGGTGTCTTCGTTGCTGGATTGTTACTACCTCAGCTCTAAAGAAAAAGTTAAAAAGTGCATTTTTTAAGTGTTATGGACTTCTCTGTAATTGCAGTTTATTGAGTGATAGCGAGATTACTTATCCTACAAAAGTTGTAATTTTATCTTTTAGGGGTCAAGTTGGTCTAGGGGAAGAGTACTATATGATATTTGAATCAAATACTGAGCTTCTAGAAACAGTGAATGGTTTATCAATAAACAAATGTATAACTCCCCAGGAATTTCAGTTGCGCTCTTTAGGGAAAACCCTATAACTGTGAAAGCTTTTAGCTGTGTGATTGGATCGTGAATCTGCCTTATCTAGTGGGAAAGGTTCAATTCTGCAATTTCGTACAAAGGTCAGATATAACTTGTCTAAGTAGACTTGTCCCTGTCTTCTATTTGTGGTTGTTAAATATCTGATTTCATTTATACTGCTTCTCGGGTTACTGGTTTTCACTGAGTATTTTTATGCGGATTTTAGTTTCATATTTTCAATTTCTTATTCATTCTTATGTGTGGTGTTTTTATGTATTATTCCCTAATGATTTGATGTTGCATATAAATCTCAGATTTCGTATGATTCGGTTTTTGTTAAATTCAGTTGCCAGATCCTGTGGATGATGTCCAGATGCTTATCACAGAGTAGATGACACTGCTGCCTCTGTGCCTGAGAAAACAGAAGAGCAGGCATCCTTTGATCATCCTATTTTCTTCAGCTGTTCTTAAATTAGCTTCGTCAGCTCGTGTCATAAGATGTTTGGTTAAGACGACTTAACCCAAATTATCTAGTGCTTTAAAGATCTAAATGTAGTTTATTACTAGAATTGTACATACAAAGACATATTGTATCACTTAAGCTCATGATTAAGTCATGAGAAAGCGGGAACTTTTGAAGTTATACGCGTAATTGGCGATGAATATCTATAGGTTTAAGTGATCAACCTAAGCATAATAGAAGCTTTTAACGTGGAGTCATCAATTTCTTTCATAATTTTCTGCTAGTTTCGACTTGAAAAATTCTGATTTGAGTATCGATGCACTGGTTATACATAAAGCAAATGGCACATGAATGCTGAATTGTGTGGGTTGCATAATCCCTGGAGCTACAAGAGTATATGAATATGAATATGATCTAGAGAAATCCACTTCTGGGGCATTCTTGAATCTTATGGTTTCCATTTCGTGGTGCACAATTGACATTAATTCGTTCAATACTTTTTCAGATCTGCACATAGCGGAAGTTTCTTGTATCAGGCTATCTTATATAGTTCTGGACAATCTTTCTCGTAATGTCCCTTCTCGTCAGTCATCACAAAAACTGCCTTTATTAAAGCCACTCTTTAATGTCCTTAATCAACATATAAAGCATTTAAGATAAAAATCTTTTATTATCTTCATCTTATCAGAATGAGATTGTTTGTTTATTTATTTATTTAAAGGAGGCCCATAATTGTATAACACATATCAAATGATGTCACTCACGAGAATTCATTTCACAATTTTTTGCACTCACAACAAGAGACATATCTCTTGACTGAAGGATTGTTGGTGATCAGATTGAGAAGTTTGATGGACGCTTGATCGCATTAAGAAAAACCAAATGGAAATCCACTTTGCATTGCAGGATTAGTTGTTCCCTCCCAACAAGCTTCCTGGCTGCAGAAAAGCTTAGTGTTGCACATGAAATTCTCGCTATATGCAAAGAGTCTTTGGAAGGGTTGAGCTCACTTTTATATATGTGTGACTTAAGAGGTTGTAAATACAAAATTTCACTCTTTTCCAAACTGCTTTTTACCATCGTTGGGGGTGAATCAGAAGGCTCCAAACTAGAAAAGTTTTCTTTCCTGAGGGCCAAGTGTTAAATCATCTTAAAAGCTTTGGTCTATCGAGCCAAATTAGGTGAGAAGAGTTGCCATCACTTTCTCAAATACATAATCTAACTCACGTATATCTCTCGGTCTCAATTCCCGTATTTCAATTTGAACTGCTTAAATCGGTAAGATTATTATGTGATTTTATTAGCACGTATCTCAATGAACTTTATATGGGACAGTACTTTTATCTGATAACCGAATGATCCAACTAAAAGATAAGGGTGAAATCCACTCAGCTTGACTATCCGACGTGACTTAATAGAAGACGTTTACCACAAATTTGTATAGTTGCATATTAGCGTTCAACCATTAGCTCGAGGGAAAATCTTCAAAACGGCAGCCATTTTGATCAGAACGCCTGTCTATATGTCTTGACCTCACATATGATAACTGACCAAAGAGTCCATACAGAAATGATGCAAATGGGAATCTTTGAATTTGAACAATTAAACTAAAACTATTACAACTCATGTGATATTGCTAAGATGACAACTAACTAATCAATGAGGATTATCATAATCGATTTATTTTAAATGTCTCTCATGTCTAATGACTGCTTATATTCACAAAGGACCTCCAAGAAGACTGCTGAAGATACAACTAATGCAGATTCTGATGACAAATATGTATACAAAAGCTACCTCCTCTTCTGTGCATGAATGTATAACAATAACTCCATATGTATCTATCTATCACCATAACCATCAGCAACTCAATGTCTGGTTTAAAATGCATTCTACAGACTTAAAAGGTTTAGTTGTCCAGTTCAAACAATGATTTATGCGTGAGCTGCCGAAAGAGATTCCCTTACCCAGTCCTTTAGAGCCTATTCTAGCGAGGAGCTTTTCCAGTCTGAGATATCCAATCAAAAGTGCTAAGACGGCATCATCCACATGTCACGGGAAACACCACTCATGCAATGTCCACAAAAGGTAGAAACATGCCTTGCTTTGATCGCAAGAGAGGAGAGAACCTTCGTTAAACCAACTGCTGCTCCCTGGAAACAGTACTCTCCTTGATGTGCGAAAAATTGATGCCACTCACAACAAGCATAAGCGATAGGGTGTCTTTTCTCATGCTTGAAGCACTTGACAGTGCAGAATGTGACTCTTCAATCCATTTCGTCCTGCAATACTTGACCATAGATTTGTAAATAGTGTCCTGAAGTTACCTTTACCAGCAATGTTTTCCCAGAGGTGAGGATTACTCTCCACTCTTTGATCGGGACTTGAGACATCAACCATGCTGATGCTCATATTGTTTCGGATTATACAAAGCTTCCCATTAAGGGGAACAAGAGCAGCAGCTTCCAATGCTTGAGAGCTCCCAAGATGGAGCTTACTATCAATAAATCTGTTCCAAGAAGTTGTGGCTTCATCATATACCCTAAGTTTACAGCCATCACGGCAGTCTAATGCATACAGCCTCCCATTCATAGAGACACTTGGATTGCGCCAACCAGCAACCATCCCATCATTGACTGGACTCCATGTATTAGTTTCCGGACTATAAGCTTCACTCAAAACTTCTCGGTGGGATCCAAGTCCTTTTAGAAACCACTTTCCATCATAAACAACACCAATAAAGGGCACCATAGCTGTGCTCATATCAGTGATAAAGGTCCAACGATTTCTGTTGGGATCATAAACTTCTGCTGACCGGAGAGTTCTTTGAATGCCTTCACATTCTCCACCAGCAACATATAAACAATTACTAATTACACAAGAGCCAAAGAAATGTCGTTTCCGAAGCATGTCTGGAGCCCTGTGCCATTTATTTGTCCGAGCACTGTAAAAAATTACTCGTCTCATGGACCCCTTAATTGGATCTTTTCCTCCAAATAAGTACAGGTGACAGCCACTAAGTACAGCACATCCAAATCCAAGGGCTCCACTATACTCTCCTGGAACAGGTGGAAGTGGCTGCCAGAGTTGGTAGGTCGGGTCAAAGGCATGCCATGAAATCCGCCCATCTCGATCTCTTTTAATGACATACACCCATTCTTCTGCTATTCCAAGGCTTTTCCTAAGAGAGTAAAAGAAATTTCCAGCAAGAAGCCGGTACCATCTCTTGCAAACAAGACGGAGCTTGTTATGCTCAACACGAGGGACTCGTATCAGACAAGCAATAGCAAGATCATCTGGAAGGCCAGGCAGGAGCGGTGGCTGCACTCTGGTCCTCTCCCTGCGGGAGTTTTTTGTTTTGTGTGCATGAGGATTGATGTCAGGCTGTATACAGAGTTTCGATCCTGGAACAAACTTTCTTGCCCCAACAACTGTTTTTAAGCCCGAATCAACCTTGCAATAGCATGATACGGAATCAACCTGCAAGATTTTTCATGTTGAAATGCATATCATACCGTGTTTTTTCTACACATAATCAAGGATATGATGTATTGTTATAAAAGAATTATCACACAAGATGTGGACTGGACGGTAAAGAACAAAAAGATAGTGTTCCCATTTATGTCACACTCTGCTTATTAATTGTTTTACTGCATTGCACTTTCAGTTTAGATATGTTCATGTCACATGCATCATCAATTACCATAATTTTACCACTTAACAATGATTAGAGTGTGTAAGTAAATGTATGCATATTATCTATATATCTAACCTATGAATTGATACAAAATAGATGGCATAGAACGCGTGAAATCTTTGGACTTGTTAGCTTGGGCAAGTTATATACCAATATACTGATATAATCTTCAAGCATGGCACTTAGGTAGAATGACTCTATTCTTTGAACGCGCCAACTTTTGTATCATACTTGTTCCCATGCATTTTTATAATAGACATAAATTTGCCAAAACTTATATTGCTTTTCTAAACAAAGATATTTAGAAATGCCAAGATAAATTATCAGTAAATATTTGTTTCTTTATTTCACAATACCATTTCTTATGTGCAAATAAGTAGCCTCAGCATGTTGAAACATAGATTGTGATAATAAAATACGCCAATTGCACCAGACTCTACATGTCATGCCTCAAAGACCAGAACCCCAGGTCCGTAAGCGAGAGTGGTGTTGTAGGCATAAGAAAGTAACTACTTGGACCTCTTTTCCACTAGCTCAAAGTGGTGAACTCAAGTTATCCCATATACACAGAAGACCCACTTGTAAACCACTCATATACACTATCTCTCACCAATGTGGGACATTACACTATAGTTGCTACCTTTGATTTGTGAGTTGATGGCTCCTTGGCTAATTAGCAATAGCCATTCCCATTATCAACAAACATGTATTCACGTTCCAATGCCTACTGTTTTTATTTCTTAATTAAATATATGAATAGTTGGACAAATAAAACAGTAACTAGCATTGGCATTCCACAAAATGCTCCAGCACTAGATATACTTTCCTAAATTAGCTCTTGAAGTCTGCAGCTTAGAATAGAGTTATATTATCATTCAAGAAAATTTGTCAAAACAAAGAGGTTTAGTGCAGAAAATGGATTGCTGAACTAGCTGTTGCTTGCTATCCTTAATTCGAATATTGAAATATGATAGAGATAAAATTAAAGAGTTCAATTTCCATTCTTTTCTTTGCTAAGTGGAGTTCTAGTTTTTGTTAATTTTCCTTTTTTACACTCTGCAAGAATTCATTTGTTAAATGACGTGTTAATATATATACCCTTCCACAAGCACCATCCACTTCCATTATATCCTCAATATTGGTAAGGCATCTTTCTTGTATCATCAACATAAAATGACATTACATATTGCTTGAAGTTTCTCGGAGTGCTGTTGTCACTCTCTAGAGAAGCCTTGAAGTTTTTTTTTATTTGCTATTTTTTTCCTTCATTTCTTTCTCCTTTTTCATCTTTCCTGTCATTTTCTTTAGAAGCGGGACGCTGGAACGAGTAATACATTATCTTTTCTTAATTTTACCTTTTAATCATTTCTTCTTTTTCTAAATCCCTGTCTATAAAATATTTTCAACACAAACAAAAGGGGTCAATATCACATCTAATGAAAACTACTCATGGAACCCATATAGAATATCTAACACCCCAACTATCAAAAAAGGAAAACTATCACAGCTACACAATGTGGTACAGGACCTTCTAACATCAAGTAGGGATGGGAAAGCCCCTAGTACTCCCTCAAGCCAGATAGACTAGATCAGCCCATAGTGCCTTAAGTTGAAAAGAGTAGTCTCTAGGACTAAGAGGTCCTAAATTTGAACCTCACTAGGATGAGGATCAACTCCTGGACCTAAAAACTGGGGCCTTATTTTAATATACGTGAATTCATTGTACACTTATCATTGTGGAGAAATTAAGTAATAAATCAATTCAAGCACATAGGCATATCTGCTAAACCTTTCTTCTCCACCTCCTTTTTGCGTTGAATATAACCATATGGTACACCATTTTTTGTAAATTTAAATCGACAGACAATACCATCTTATTGACAATTTTTCTCACAGTATCACAATTACCCCATAATTGTTGTGCCTTACACATCACGATGTCACAATTCGTTTGTTTAAGCATGTCAGACATTATCCATATGTGGCCTATGCATGCTCTCAAATATCTCTCCAAGGAATTAGAGTTGTTTCCTATTTGGATTAATGTTAAGTAACTTGAAGGTTTCCCATCCCTAGATCTCATCAACCAGTGCCACTTTTGTTTCCCCACCTAAAACATGAAAGTGAAGTCCTCTGGTTGAATATCAGTCTTCTCCATCATATAATATATCAAAACTTGCCAAATGAGAAAGTGAGAATTACTTATGACTTTAGGGACCAGAACATGTGCTTATTTTGGTTTGATAAACCTGCATGATAATCTTCCGGAGCCTATAAGAGCAGCCAAACTCATTCACTTGTACACCAAAGAAATAAAAGGAATAAGAAAAAAATTCAACTCCTATAATTGAGTAATCCACACCATTCTCCCATCCTCTTTGACAACTTGCCCCTCAATTCACACCACCCTATCAGTCGCTCGACAACACAGGCCTGTAACTTAGTGGCGAATTGCCAGCAAAGACAATGTTTCACAAATGTTCTTAATGCTATTACCAAATTCGAAGTTGCTAAGACAATTCAGTTTCCAGAAAGCCAATCTTGAATTTAATACTCATAACAATTGTAGCATGCTTGATTAAGATGAAACTAAACATAGAAAAAGAAGTTAAACTTCAACGCAAGCATCCTGGAGAAAAAAGGACTTGAAGAAAAGAGAAAAGGAAAAGTGGAATAACATTCTAGAATAGGAACATGGCTATAACAGAGATGAAAGAGAAAGAACCTAGCAGTTTTACACAAGTAAAACCACTTTAAGAAATTGATAAGGCCTGAACTAGTAATGATTAAGGTCATATATTAAGGAGTAGCTACGATATAATAGGATCTAGTAACCTGGCATGAACCAATCACAATGGAAAAACCTTACCAAGAATTCAAACAACAATTATTATACAAGTCTTCAAGGTTCATACGGACTACGCAAAACACATCAAAATTTCATTTCAGTATGATCCTAAATTTCAATATAACAGTATGGTTACAGCTTAAAATGCAAATACACTAACACAAGACAGGGACATGTACAACATCGATACTACAAGAAATGAACACACTGACAAGTGAAGAAGACGCATTATTAACAAAAATATGCTACATGAATTATTAACAAAGACTTACTGTTTTAATCTGGACACAGTCAAAGGGGTAGCAAAAAGTGACCTATAGTGCCTGGAGAGTACCCATATTCAAGATGGAGTAAATTGCGATTTGGAATTCCGGCTTCTAGAGGACGACTATAGAAAGCAAAACTAAGCTAAGGGGCCTAGCATCAATTATCCATTTCACAAAGAATATTTTGCCATTGTGACGAGAAAAAAAAGGACAGGAAGTTTAAGGTCAATACAACATAAATTTCATAAAGAAATAATCTAAACTCACATATAATGCACACGTTTCTGCACTAAGAGAATCAAATCTAGAAACAAAGCAAACGGGCTACTTGGAGTTTGTATCTTTCAGTATGATGTTTGGCTCATTGAAATAAAAATGGGAAATGAATCAAATAAAATTTGAGTGTAATGTTATTCTAACTCAGAATATATACAATGTTGACTCAATATCCTTGGGCATAAGGGGTCAAACACGTGCAATCCCTGGCCAAGCATCACCAAGATCAAAATATTCTCAACCAAAAAGCTGAAAAACAAATAGATGATAATTCAAATTCACAATAACTCATCAAACATCACAAAAAGCACTAAAGAAAAAAATCAGCTGCTTTCCCCAACACATGCATTCATCACATATATAAACATAACAGTAAACAAATTTCCAAATAGGGAACTATTTCATTTAAAAAACCAAAAAAACAAAAGGAAAACAGAGAAAACCAAATGACCATGCTTGAAGAAACAAGACCCTTACCAAATACAAACAAGTTCTTGTAAAGATTGCAACTTTAACAACAAATACAAAAATTTATTACAAAGATTGCAACTTTAACAACAATTCTTATCTGGTTATTTGAAAAAAAAGCATAAATTAAACAAATTTTCAACACAAAAATGGCCAAAGATCATTGTATACTCACCAATGGAGCTTGAACTCGAAACCCCCTTTGTGCATTTGGAGACCTTTCAATAGTTTGATCCATCTTTACAACCTCTGTTTCATGTGCTACAACAAACTTTTTCTCTGGTCAAAACTTTTAGATCAAGAAGTGTTCAAAGCTAAAATCTTCAAAATCTGATCCAAAAATATTGTTAAAAAATGTATTAAAAAATGGAATGATTTTAATATGAATAAAAAAATAGAAGAAGTCCACAACCCAAAGAAGAGCTTTATATAGCCCCTAATTATTTTAATTTAATCTCTGCAAATGCAAACAAAGAAACCAAACAGCAAAAGGAATAGTGTGCTTGGAAGTTGCATCTTTAACTTAACTCTTTCTTTCTCTCTCTCTCTCTCTCTGTAAAGAATCTAATTAAGACTACTAACTGAAATGGGCCCATTGTTTTACACCAATGCTAAATTTACTTTTGCATATTTGATAATAATTAGTCTAAGAATATTAACTGTAATTTACTGTATAATCTCTTAAAATTAGCTCCAAGTCTTGCGTCAGGACAAGAAGGTTACCAGAATCTTTAATGAGTGCATTTATTAATGGGTCAAACGGCTGTGCGTGAGAGAGGTTGTGTGATACGTATTGTTGCTCATGTCCGACATTCAAAATTTCAAGCATTAGGAATATTTATAAATCATTATTACTTTATGTTTCACGAGTTAATACCTTAATTAGATTCTAATTTTTATCTTATTTGATAGATATGTTTCTTATCTCTTAAAGTATTATATTTAAATCATTTAACTTTAAAATTTATGATATTATTAATCCTTTTATCTTTTATTTTTTTATTAAAAAAGTAACTGTAAAATCACGTAAAAGTCACATACTTTATTTTACTCCTACACTTTATTGAAGTCAAGTGACTTTATTTTACCCCTTCATTTTAGGGTTACATTTTTAGTGGAGAAGAGCAAAAGGACTATATCACACGTTATAAAATTAAGGGTAAATATCATGTTACTTCATGTGTTACACATAATTATCACGCTACCTCTTATGCTTTTAAAACCATCACGATACCTCATGTGTTTTTAAAAGTGATCACACCGCCCCCTCCCGTTAATTTTTGTGTAACACCGTTAATTTTTTAATATGTATTTATTTTTATTTTTTTTATTCTTTATTCTTTATCTTCTCCAACCTAACCCCCTACCCCCTACCCTAACCCCAAGTTTCCGCCCCCGCCCCCCACCGCCATCCCCACACCCCTTTCACCCCAAGTAGCCCCTTACCCCCCCTCCCTCACCTTCATCCCCAACCCCACCATCACCCCACAACCCCAACCCCACGCACCACGTTGTTGTTGTTGCTGCTCGTCGGAGCAGCAGGGGGTAGGGGGTGTATTGGGGTTGGGGTTAGGGTTGGGGTTGGGGTTGGGGTTGGGGTAGTAGGTGTTTGGAAGATAAATTTTAAAAAATTAAATTAAATTAAAAAAAAAATTTAATGTTCTTGTGGTTTTTTTTTTCTTGGTCAAACATGTGGAATTTATTGAAGCAAGGGCTTTTTGGTCCATTTATGCTTTATTTAAAGCTATAAAAAAAAAAAGTCAACTTGTATTAGTAGCGCATGACATATACATTGAACGGAAAATGTAACGCTAGGGGGGTTATGTGATCACTTTTAAAAATACAGGAGGATAACGTGATAGTTTTCAAATCATAGGGGGCGTCGTGATAATTATGTATAACACAAGGGGGTAAGGTGATATTTACTCTAAAATTAAAGGATTTAAATATAGCATTTTGTAAACTAAGAGATCTATTTGTCAAATACTATACAGATCATCGACTAGCTAGTTGTCGTCTCTTTTGAAGGAGGTAAATTCTACTTTCATTACTCTTGTGCTTAAAATTACTTTTTCCTGCATGGTAAAAGATTGCAGGCCTATTTTTGCTGTAACATTATCTATATGTGCATTACAAAGATTTTTGCAAATCGGATCAAGTGCTGCATCTCCCACATTATCTCTTAGAACCAGTCAGCTTTTGTTGAGAATCGTTTGATCACAGAGAACATCCTTATTCCTCAGGATATTGTCAGGGGCTACAATAGACAAAACAATCCTCCTTGTTGCTCCCAAAAAGTTGACCTCATGAAGGCTTTTGATACTCTCATATAAGACTTCATTATTGTTGTTCTCCACGCTTTTGGATTCCCCAAATAGTTTATTTCGTGGATTCAAACTTGCATTACTTCCCTAGGTTCTCAATATCTATTAATGGCAACCTCGAGGGTTATTTTAAAGGTACAAATGACATTAAGCAAGGTGATCCAATCTCCTCCTACCTATTTGTTATCTCTATGGAAGTCCTTACTTGTATGCCCAATAAACTTGTCACCATAAGGGATTTTTCTTTCCACCCTAAATGTGATAAGCTCAAGATCAATCACTTGTGTTTTGCGAACAATTTTCTTATATTCTGTAAGGCAGGTACCAGCACTATCTAGGGAATTATGCACATCCTCAGTCTCTTTCATCGTCTTTCAAACCTCCATTATAACACTAATAAGAATGAAGTCTTCTTTGGTGGTGGTTCTCCCCTTGTCAAGGATTATATCAAGAATATTCTTGGGTTTCATGAAGGTCATCTTCCAGTCAGATATCTTGATGTCTCCCTAATTTCTAGAAGACTCAGAAAAATTGATTGTCAGAGCCTCATTGATAAAATCATCAAGACTATTGGTAACTGGACTCATAATTTGCTATATCTTGCTGGTAGACTCCAGTTAATTAAATCTATGCTCAATCATATGCATCTTTTCTCGGCTTATACTCAAATGCTTATCAAAAGGACTTGAACACGTAATGGATCTTGAAGTACTATTTTTGCATCTCCCTGACCAAATCCGTGTCCTAGCAGAAATTGAAAGAAAATTCATGGCTTTTCTTTAGAGAGATATAGGTCCAAAATTTTCCTAGGATAGTATTTGCAAACTGTACAATGAAGGGGGTTTAGGGTTGAGAAATCTTGCTGATATCAACAAGGTTGCTTTCATTAAGCTTTTTTGGAGACTTTATTCATGGCTTTTCTTTAGAGATATACTATTTAGAGCCTTTGGGTTTGGACAAACCACATCAGAGAGAGATGTATTTGGAACACTAAAACTCCTAATGAAGCTCGTTGGTCCTGGCAGAAATTATTGAAGATTAGGCCTTTGGCTTGGGATCTTATTACACATAGTATTAGAAATAGAAGGGACACTTTCTTCTGGCATAACCCTTGGCATCCAGTTGGCATTCTCCTCCCCCACTATAACTTTTGTGTTCTCTACCCTTATTTTGATAGCAAAGTATCTAATATTATCATGGATAATTGTTGGATTTGGCCAATCCACTTAGCATCCCTTGCTCAACTCTATCCGAGCCCTCATAACCTTCTTTTCTAGTCAGACGCCCCTTATAGGTTCACTTGGAAGTATGTTGACAACTGTAGATTCTTCTTCAGAAAGACTTGGGACTCAATTTGCTGAAGAGGTGCCTTTGTTCTTTGGCACTCCATGGTTTGGTTCCCTAATAACATCCCAAGGTGTAGTTTCATCGCCTGACTCACATGTTTGGATTGTCTTACAACCAGATACCAGCTCTTTTCATGGGGCATTACAGACTATGATCAATGCTCATTCTGCTATCTTCGTTGTGAAACTCGTGGCCACCTCTTCTTCGATTGCACTTTACCAAACGCATTTGGAAGGAAAGTCTAAATTTACTCTTTATGGATAATTCTATTACCTCATTTAATACAATTATCAATTTATCCTCTTCTCTTCCAGGGACAAAAAATATCAAGGTCTACGTATTTAGGCTTGATTTTTGTGCCTTGGTCTACCACATCTAGAGAAAAAGGAATGCATACATTTTCAAGGGAGAAGTGAGGACAGATGAGCAGATCATGTAGAGTATCCAAGAAGAGATCATATCAAAAATCAAAGTCGGAAGAGCTTTCAAGAATTTAAGTACCAACCGACTGTTTGTCAATAGAGCTATTCTAAATGTAGAATTTGCTTAATACTTTGTCATCCTTTTTTGTTGGGTCTTCTCACTTTTATCCATTTGACCGTTTGGTCGGTTTCTTGATGTATGCTAAACCCTTTATATACTTTCATTTATGAATAACACATAATTGCTGACTTAGCAACAACAACAAAAAAAAGATGTTAACCCTGTTTCATACAAACCTCGAATATTACTATTACCTCTCATTAAGACCTGATGTCCTTGTTCATGACACAATCACTTACTAACATTGTCTTTGATTGTCATCTTGTCACATTCCAAGTTTAGAATTCAATATATACGGACAAAACTAGTTTTATAGGCTTAAATCTGACTATCTCAAACCTCAAACTAATTAGCCTAAAATAACATAAGATATTACTTTTACCTACAATAGTCACTTACATATTCCTTACATGTAGAACATTATGCTATTACAAATAACCTCCCTTTTACCTCTTCCTCCCCATGAAGAAAGAACATTGCGAAAAGAAAGAGTTCAAAGAAAAATATAATTAGAATAATTATACAAGATGAACATAAAAAAATTCAAAAGACATAATATGCGTGATTATGGTAATTCTTACACGGATTGGGTTATAGGTTTCCCACGATA
Organism: Ehretia macrophylla; assembly: GCA_037974665.1. Classification (NCBI taxonomy): domain Eukaryota; kingdom Viridiplantae; phylum Streptophyta; class Magnoliopsida; order Boraginales; family Ehretiaceae; genus Ehretia; species Ehretia macrophylla. Next base: position 11,329,550 of record CM075782.1, read on the forward strand.
TCTAAGCATATCATAATAACAATTAGTCTATTATTTTATGTCTTTGTTTGGATTCCCAAGAAAAAGAATAGTAAATGAAATTGTAAGGGGAAGAATATTAATAAAGGAAAGGAAAAGATTGAATAATAAAGAAAATGATAGAATTAAAAATATTCTTACTTGAATTTAACAAAATTATAAGGGAAATAATCATAAAGAATTTTGTGAATTCTTTGTTTGGATTGAAAAAGAAAGGGAATCAAGAGGTAAATTATATGTATAAATTAACATATATATCCTTCTCAATTTTAATTATTTTCCTTTTTTCTTTTTTCTTTCTTCCTTATTTTTCTTTTTCTTACTTCATTTCTTCTTCCCTTCCTTCCCCATGCACTACTTAGAAGTTGCAACTAGCGATGACTTTTTCCATTTTCTTCTTTATTTTTCTTCTTCTTTCTTACTTTCTCTTCTTCATAAATACACACACAATTTCACACATAAAAACACACACACTCTTACCCACATACACACAAAATTGCACAAACAAATGCTTACATCTTAAGCATCTACAAAACTCTTCTTCCGTTGAGAAAATAAACAATTGAAGTGGGAATATTGTAATTTTGTTAAAATTCTAAGGGCAAATTGGGTATTAAATATTTTAGATTTCCTTTCCCTCCATTTTATCCCAAATTGGGGAAAAGAAAAAGTGAACTTGGGACGGGGTTGCTTTGATCCCTCTATTCCTTTTGCTTTGGAAAACTTCCAAAACAAATAAGGGAAAGAATTTTTCAATCACTCCCCTTACCTCCTTTTTCACCCATATCCCTAAATCCAAACAAGGTGGAACAGAAAGAAAAGGAAACCCTCTTGTTTGGATTGCACAATACCATAAAGAAGAGAATTAAATGTTTTTTTATTAGTTCAGATAAGAAAGAAAATGAAACAAAAAATGCCATCTCTAATACACATGCTCTGTACACATACACTACCTACACTCAGTCATGATGTCACACATTTTAATTATAATTTTTGTTTAAGAATATGGTTATAATGATTTGAGTCCAATTTTTCTTATTTTTTCTTATTTTTTTTTGGCCGATACGTGACTCCAATTCAAATGGAACAAAATTTGGCTCTTGAAAAGATATGGAATATCCTTTCACATTTTTTTTCTGACTCATTCGCAACGAATTCCTCTGTATCGATTCTTTTTCTGCCATCTTCTATTCCCAAACAAAGTGTAAAAGGATAAATGTTCATACTAGCAAGCTTTTATCATATCCTATTCCTTTCATTTTTCAACTTAATAATGAGTGCTAGATTCTCAAAAAGTCAAGAAAAAGAAAATAATTAGAAAAAATTGTTACCACATGGCAAATTAAATAGACATTAGTTAAGATAAGAATTCAACAAAGTAGTTTTTATATATGGAGTTTTTATCAACTAAAAAGAAGTTCAAACTTCTTATGTGTTTGGTGCATTGCCAGAAAAGTTTGGTTTCTACTGAGCAAACCCCTTTTTCGTTTCGTCTTGTCTTTTTTTATTTAGGAAGCATTCCTCTTTTTTTGTCATTGTGTTCGACAGAATCTTTGTTTTGTTTTGCTGTAGACTCTCTCGATTCAAACTCGATGGCGAGTTCCACCGACTAGGAGTCGTTTGACCTGAATGTCATAGAGGACTTCCTTTATTCCGAGCCTTTATTCCCGAGGCAATAGCTCTTGAACTTCAGGATGGGAAACGCAGCGATCGAGACGAATCTTTTTGATCGTATATGGCAACTTGAGGAACAACTGGTGGAGGGGTTGCCGCAGCAACTCAACCCTGGTAAATACGCGAGTCTGGTTCAAGAAAATCTAGACTCGTGTGTAAATAGAAATCATTACACTACGGCCTTATCCTGTGAACTTTTTGAACTCAAAATACTGGAGTTAGAGATGGCATTGCAAGACAAGCTGTTTAATTTGATCTCTACATATAGTAATTAGCCATTCCTCTCGTGTTCTTTTGAGCACCAAATCTTATATTCTTAGGTTGAAGATACATGGGGAAACTCATAGCATAAGGATAGAATCATTAGCTAGCCTATTTTTTTTTTGTGAAAAGGGTAATTAAGACCTAAATTTGGTCTAATATGGAATTAAGGTCATAAATTCCAAAATCTTTAATGAAGGGCTCAAACTTTTGACAAAAAAAGTATTTTAACACACTATTAACCACAAAATATTGAGTTAATAAAACTTTACCCCCAAAATATATGCATAATATAGTATTTCGCCCTCTAATATTTATTTTGAAGGTTCTCATGCACGCATTAAAACACAAAATGCAGCGGAATATAATTAAATAATAGTAAAATAATCACGAGAACCTTAATATGGATCGTCCAATACATGCATATACACAAAAACATGAGAAAACAAGCAAAACAACTTTGAAAAATTTACCTTGCAATAGTTTTTTTAGATTTGAGTTGCTTGGTTGAAGACCTCAAACAAGAAGTCTTCTATGCTCATGCACAGACCACTTCAAGGCAAGAACGGGGCGAAGTAAAGCTCTGCATGAGCTTCTAGGCAAAACTCGAATCCTAAGGACTGAGAGGGACGTGTAGCCGAGATAGAGAGAGAGCTAGGGTTTGTTTTTGTTGGGTTGTGGCTTGAATTAGAAGTCTAATTTTAATCGAAGTTGAAGACAAGCAAAAGTCTATTAGGAGTAGAACTAGGTTTTGTATTCTAGTGGAGTTAGGATTAGTTGCCTATAAATAAACATCTCTAGCTTGGCATTAGGTTTTGGAAAAAAAACCACTCTTTGTACTCTAGGTTGAGAGAGGGTGTAATCGGGTGGAAGTGGTGGTTGAGAGCTAGTGAGAAAGGGTTAGACTTGTCCTGAAAAGTCATCGTATAATCGTTTGATGCTAAATAGTAAAATTTTTCCAATCTTGGGTCGTGGAGTAAGCTTAGCCGATCCACGTTAAATATTGTGTGTTTGCTTGTTCATGTTTTTCCGTACACGATCCAAAGGTGAAAATATGCGTTATTCTCAACAGTTTTTTTTTTTTTTGTATGTTGTTCTTTTTACAAGTTTTCTCTAAAGCTGAAATTTATAAGTGTTATCATTTTTTTCAGTAATTGCACTTAGACCCCAAATCTTATGAGATCATTTAATTTTAGTTTAAACCCTTTTTCAATTGACTCTCAACCAATTAAACATTAATCCTAAAAAATAATTGACTCTCAATTATTAATTAATTCAACTTATTACGCCAGCCAATTTCTCAAATTGACCTCGACCATAAGTCAAACGTTTGACTATCAAATATTCTCTCTCAATTGCATACTCGAATGGTTTTCAAAACATATTCTGACCATATGCAATATATCATATATTTGCTTCTAGATAGAACATGAGAAGTTTCTCGTGCTAGCATGACTTCTCCATTTTATCTCTCATAGTTCTAACCTTTCTGCTTGTGTACGATCCTATAGCTTAGAGTGCTAAGTCAATAATAGTTGGGACAAGTACCAATTAACCTATCTCCACTAGAACACATTCTATTTGTTACTAATCGAGGTTGGCGTTTAGCAACACTTCTCTACAACCAAATGGATCGAATGCTTAAACCAAGCTTATTTGTCCAAGAGCCTTTCGGCGACTAGTTAATCGCACAGTCTATTCCTTCCACTAGATGTTCCGGACTAACCCCAAGGTATGGTCAACATTAGTCAAACCCTAACAGGCCCGTCCTTATGCTGTCATAGATGCTATATGGACTTTCCTTGTATAATCTAACCATACCACTATGGCTATGGATTTTATGTCAATATCTCTACGAGACTACACGGGACATTCTCCCTTTCATCCAAGGTAGTGGATTCTCGCATTGATACTCACTAGCTTCACAAGTACTTGACTGCACCCGATCCTTATTCAATTAGGTATTATCTTCCTTATTTTATCCAAGGCTAAAGTATAGTGAGCTGCTTACAAGCTACTATGGTGACCTCAAGTCAAAGGAGTGCTTTGCACCTCTATCACCTAAGAACCTACTCATTGACTTAGGTGGATGAAGCCCTTATTAAGTGTTCTTGGCGGACCATGTCCGGTGTAGTATCTCTATACGAACCCATGCATTAACCTTGATATCTCATGTCATTTGTTTAGTGAGATCAACCTCGGTAAGACTAACTACATGTTGGTCTTGGCAGATTTATCAATGTCCAGTCTTGATAAATCTTACAACCTAGGACATGTTTTAGAAATGTCTTAGGTATCGATTCTCATCTACCATAAACTCTTATGGTTCGACCCCATACCGACATATGCAAGGGCGTTTTTAAATTATACATAATATGCGATTATATAAACATGCAAGAGTATAAGAGATAAAGCTAAATGCCCTTTGGTATTTTTATTTGATGAAAACTAGATTACAAGGATTGTCTTTCACATAATATCCCTTATCATTTTACACCAAATGATTGGTTTGAAAGGCATATTTTAACATATTTTATATCACTTAACCTTCTTCCCTTATATAGTTAACAAAAATGTCCTTTGTAGTCAATAAAACATATACGAATATACAAAAGTACCCCTTCTTTTTACTAATAATTCAAAAGTACTAAGTGATACAAAATAATATTATAAGAGGATAAAATATTATATTTTATACATTACAAGGATAAAGTGTCATTAATATTAGGTTGATATTATTTTACCTTCTCAATGTATATACAATATAAACTTTTTCAAATATTTATTTTGTATTGCTCAATCCCTCTATGCTTTCGTTAACAAAATTGTATGTTAGCGCCATTCTAACGTATACAAATGTACAAAATTTCTGCTTATTTTTTTCTAATAACACAAAAGGAGCTAAGACATACAAAATAAATATGAGAGAAAAAATGTTATGTTGTATATGAATAAGGAATTAAATGATATTATCCTAAAAAAGAGTATAAATATAAGGGAAAAATGTTATATTGTTTATACAGTGCAACATTTTGCTTGACGTTTTATTTCTAATAGTTTTATTTCTACTCTGAAGTTTTAAAATTTACTAAAAATAAACAGAAAATAAATGTTGGTAAAGAATAGTATTTTTTTGCATTAGTATATTATTAACAACTATGAGGGGCATTTTAGTTAATTAAATAAAGTAAGGAGGTTGAATAATATAATATAAATATTAGGGAGCAAAATTTATATGTTAATTTTGTTGGGGTAAAGTCATACTAGTCCAATATTTTATAATTAATGGATGAATAAAATACCAATTTTTCAAAAAAATTTAGACCTTCCATTAAAGGTATTGAAGTTTAGACCTTTAATTTTATATTGAATCAAGGTCAGGGCTTAAGATAACCCCCTCCCCCCCCCCCCCCCCCCCCCCCCCCCCCCCCCTTTCCCTCCACCTCCCCCTTTTTGAATGTCCCTTTTGAATGTCTTTCATATTTCCTTCAAATATCTAGTTTTCTCATTTTTGTTTTAGATTTGAGTTCCACAAAAACCCTTTCTCTTCAATTAGCCATGATAAGTGTTCACTTTACTATCAAAATTGTTCACCTTGTTAAAAGAATATGGTTTATTTGGGAAATAATTTCCATAAATTTTGGCCTAATTGCGTAAATTGAAGGTCTAAGAGGATATAAGGATCTTTATTGTCTTTTAGGCCATGACATATGATGGAATCTCCCATATAGATGTTTGTAACTCACTATTTATTATGTGATTCTAGCTATTTTTTACCATAAAAACTGTGCATTTTGTATGCGGAGATTTTAGTATAAAGTGTACAATCAAATGAAGGTCCCCAATTTAATTTTAAACTGTCTTCTATTAAGCAAAAGTTGTAGCACTAAGCATGAATTATCCACTCAAATTATCAATGCTGCAAAATCTTATGTGGACTCAAATTATCGACATTTAGTGATGGTTTTAGTGACCGTAATAGTTTATCGGTATTTGGTGACAGTTTTAACGATCGTATTATGTTTGTCGCTAAGTAGCGACAAACGTAATAGCCTGTCGCTATTTAATGACGGTTTTAGCGACCGTATTATATTCACAAACCCTTGTTGTCGTCATTTAGTGACGGATTTAGCAACCGTACTATTTTCGTCGCTAGTTGTCACTATTTAGCGACGGCTAGGGTGATGAACCAATTATGTCACTGTTTAGCGATGGATTTAGTGACGGAAACCCAATTTAGTGACGAGCTAATTAGTGACGGTCATTTTGTGACGGGATTCCGTTGCTAATTAAATTTAGCGACGGAATAGTGACAAAAAACATCTGTCGCCCTTCCCTATTTTTCTAGTAGTGGGCTAGTGAGGTTCCCTTTTAAAGCATATGTATATTTTTATGTACCTCATTTAGATTGAATTATTATTACTAAATTATATGTTGTGAATATCTAAAATTAATAGAAATCAAGACCAATATAAAATGAGACAAATAAATTTATATTTCCCAAATATTAAAGAGGAGAAGTGCACTGTTCAACTACTTAGGAAATAGACCACAAATGATCTTAACATTTTCTTATTCGGCAAATAGGTGGTGGAAATGGTTGAATGGCTGTTCATAGCACTAGAAAATTACAAGGCTACGACCTTTAAGAATTTCACTAACTTTTTATGAAGGAAAAACTATTTAAGTGAAATCCCCCTACCATATCATCCATGCAAGACCTAATAAAAGAGTGTCATAAAATGACATATTTGGACCCAATGTGAGAAATTACATGGGAAATAATGATACATTATGGGTTTTACAACTTTAAAGCATCACATATTAAGTTTTTATTTGTTGTTGCTTGAATACCATGGTGGTGAAACTCCCACCCACTCATGGAAAGTCCTTGTTACGCATTATGGCGGGGGACCAATGCACATTACTACATGATGCCGGCCAAATTATTTGTCAAATGATTGTTTATGAAAGTCATTAGATCACCAAAATGAAATAATGATTTTTATTAGGATTTACTCATGCACTAACTTCTTCGTCCCTTATATTTTCACTTATAGCCTCTTGCCATTATTTTCATCTTCATATTTGTTGGTCTCTTTTTCTTTTTCCTTCTTCCATTTCTGGGGATAGAAGGATAAATATTTGATTTCTTTATTGACGTGGAAATTACTAAGCCCGATCATCAATTGGTAAACCTCCAGGTGCAGTGGTCTGTCTCCACACATGTACCAGATCAATAAAAAGCGAAACTACAAAGCAGTAAGGAGTGTCAAACTTACGACTTCACATATATAATTTTATCTCACTACTACTAAATCATACTCCTGGAGACTAACCAACTGCGATTTTGATTATTACACAAGGATGAGGACATTTCGATTAACGATGATATTGTTAAAAACTAATTAAATAAGAAAGCATGAGTCTAGATAATTACTGCCTAATGTAGTGGTCCATACCCGAAAATGTACTTTCCCTTTTGGCAGCTTCCAGAATTCAGAAGGTCAAAGAGCTGCTTTCTCTGAGTTGCTATTGCACATGATCATATCATTATTTCTTTACCAAATTAGCACGACACTCTCTCTCTCTTGAAAGACCATAAATAAATAAAAAGGCTGGTGACAGGAGAAAGAAAGCAGCATTTTCTATCAACTTTGGGGCCATATTGAACGTAAGATCTATTTGTCACCTTTCTTTTTTACCATTTCTTTGAGGTGGTTTACAATTCTGTCTTTTTTATTTTTTATTTTTGGTCAAAAGGAGAAATTTATTACTTAAATAGGAATACAATTCTGTCGTCTCATTAGGAGATGCAAGATGTATCTTCCAATGAGAAGTCAGATTTTTTTGTTTGGACAACGAATTTCTCTTCTTTCTCGTCGGAAGTGGTTCTATTTTATTATGGGAGCAAATTTCACTACTAATATATATAGAATGTTTTCAATATGAGTCCATAATATTTCCCAAAAATGTTCAAAGTAATCTTTACCATAATATTTACCAAAAATGTTTTATTTTTCGGGTACTCACTATTTAAAAAAAAAAAACTTGTGATTTCCTGACGGTTTTTTCTCAACGATTCCGCAAAAGCCGAGAAAAATGAAGATTGTGTATGAATTTTAGCAGCAATTTCAGAAAATCGCAGGTAAAGATGTGGACAGGACACTGAACATGCAGGTTGTTAAAATATTAATTAATGTAATAGATTAAGTAAAAGAGATTGGAATCTATACAATACTGAACGAGACACGAGTGATAAGAGTTGACCCAAGAAAAGAAAAAGTGGCAACAGCAAAATTTTTGATTCACAATTGCTAAGAGGTGCTTAGATGCCATCAGGACTCTCAGATTAATTAATTAATTATGGGTTCTCCCTACCTAGGGATCATTTCCTCTGACGATCTTTCACGTCAATTGTATTTTATTTGGAGAAAGATTACAAAAATGAAATATTTTCTAAACTGATTGTACAATAACTGACTTATGCCTCCCTTGAATTAAAAAAAAAAACAAAAGGGAACAAAAATCTGAGTATTTTTTTTTTTTTTTCTCTTCTTTCTCTTGGAAAGGGCAAAAATTCGAATTCTGTCGGCTAGGAGGATAGGCTTCATGATCTTGCTACATTTCCTAGACTAAATCACGCCAGATGGAGAAGCATACCCACTGTTAAGGTGGTTTTTGGTATTAGGATATGCTTCAGTTTCAATATTTACCATTTGGGCTTTAGAGATTGTTATGTGCAAGTCCAGGGACAGATTTATAATTTTTATTTAGAATAAGAACCCTGTGTCACGGGCCCAAGTGGACTAGTCTTTATTCATTCAAATCTGGGCTTTATATTCTAAATGCCACACAAAACAAGAGTCCTTCCAACTCTTACATAGGGAGGAAGAGCTACTCACTCATGTTTTTGTTAAGCTGGGAGATTTGGAAGGTATTTTTTTTTTGTTTTTTATTTTTTATTTTTGTTAGTAGGTACTGGGTTGATTTCTGTTTTAATATAAACCGACTTTGACAAAACAAAAGTTTGGGTTCCCTTTATGCCTCTGTCCTTTTCATTCTTTTTCTTTTCTTTTCTTTCATAATATTTGGCTTCTACTATCTTTGTTTCTCATTAAAAAAAAAAATGTAATCTAGAGAACTTCAAAACACAAGGAGAACAATTTGAGTCTCTCGTACATAAAGCTTCAGCTGGGTGGGCGTACACAGGAGAAATTGGTGAACTTACTGAAGTTCAGAATATTACAACAGTGCAAAAAAGTTGACCACTCGTGATATTGGCTGATGTGACACTGCTAAAGAAAAATAAGTATTCAAAACGACAGTAGTTAGCGAATCCCAGTTCACAACAAACACATTTGTCTATTAGTGGTTTCCACTCCACACCTCACGAAAAATATTAAGCACTAATAAGGTAGCGCCCTTTTAAACAGCAAAAGCGCTGTCGTTTAGAAGAAAATCCCACTGAAGAAAATCTACAACCAACGAATTTGGCTTGAACACATAATCCTACGAGACGCATAAATAAAACTGCCTGACAGTAACAACAATCTAACAGAACATCCCTCCTCCCATGTTGTTTTCCGAAATGCATCACCCGACAAAGATCAATCAGAAAAAGATGAAGGGGGGAAAATCAACGAAGGAAAGAATCGTAATCTGTTAGTTGAGTTATTTGCCACCTCCCTGCCTAACATTATATGATCCCAATCCTTACGGAAACCACACCACCACCCCATCTCTCCCCCAACCACCACCACCACACCCAACCCCCCCCCCCCCCACCCCCACCCCCACCCCCAATTCCATTAGATTGAAAAACTTGCCTACAACTTAAGGACTTTGATACTGAATAGAGAAAAAGAACATACGAGGACAAAGAAAGGCAAATGATTACCCCCTAAAGGCGAGAACTCTGATAGCATCGATGTACTATATTTGGATATAGAGATTGGAGTAATCAGTCCCATGCACTAGTCACACCAGCACCATATGCTCCATTGTAACCACCAGAAGCACCAAAATTACTGTTCATATTGCCTGCACCAGAATAGTCTGGACCACCTCTATTGAAAGAAGAGTCTCTTCGAAAATCACGACTACCAAACCGACCTCCACCTCGTCGATTTTTCCCTCCAAAGGATTGTCGAGCAGCAAAGCGAGAAAGCCAAGCAGGCACTTCTTGATTTGCTTCTTGCATCAATTCAGCCAATGCCTTTGCCATTGAGGCATTATTCTCATTGAAGAAGGCTGTTGCTAACCCTGTTTTTCCAGCTCGTCCTGTTCGTCCTATTCGGTGGACATAATCGTCAATATCATTTGGAAGGTCAAAGTTGACAACATGCGCAACATGTGGGATATCAAGGCCACGAGCTGCCACATCTGTGGCAACCAAAATTGGGGAATGACCACTTTTGAAAGATCTAAGGGCCTGTTCTCGTTCCTGTGAAGAGAAGATAAACACAAATTAGAGAAAATCTAAATTCAATCAACCAGGTGGCAGTCTGGAAGAACCAAACCATTTGGAAAATAAAACTGCTTGGGAGTTGATATAGGAACAAAAAAGGTCTAAAGAAGCAAAATAAAAAAGAACGACAAATAAAGCCATGACAGATCAGAAACATCAAACACAGTTCTGCTGATGTCGACTGCCAACTCTGATGCTAACTTAAAGCAAACATACTTATATTTTTGGTGATTAAAACTTCGTAAAAGTGAGAGATAAAAGTCACGTCAACAACTGATGTGGTAGCAAATACCAGTTATTCTTGCCACCTAATCTAAAGCAGAACCCATCCTATTCTTTATAAATAATGGGACTCTTCATGCGACATATGTCAGGTTGAAATTGATAAGATATTCCATAAGCTATAACGAGGGAACCACCACCGATGACATAGGTGTAATGCCCACAGTAAGTTTTAGGGAAGTCTTGGTGCAACAGTGAAGTTCTTGCCATGTGAGGTGGAGGTCATAGGTTCAAGTAGTGGAAATTGTCTCTTGCAGACTCTTCCCTAGACCCCAAGCATAGCGAGGACTTCGTGTACTGTGATGCCTTTTAATTTTGATTCAGAAAAGCCTAAATGCCAAACTACTATCTACAACATTATTCCTATGGCAAGGAACACAAACTAAAAAAGTTGAGGAAAAGAAGAAAGCGAAAAACCACATCTCCTTCATACCCTAATAGGATAAACAGTGATCTCCAAACGTGGTAACTGCTAGATAGAGACTTTCATATCAGTACACAAGTCTCCTACACATAGCAAAGAATAAGGTAAAAATTAATTGTCACTACAGCTACTTTTCTAAACTAAGCTTTCTTCAGTGTGTGACCAATAGTGCAAGATCGTCTGAGGTGAGTTTGTAACACAGATTATTAATTCTCTCCAGGATGAGACTCTTCGTAGTGACAACAAAGTGCAGCAAGTGTCCTGTGACCCACTCTCGTTTTGAAGGGCAGTCCAGTAATAGCATCACACAATGCAAAAGTCTCTACAAACTTATGTGATTTAACCTCATACCCAGGAAAGCATGACACACCCTTCCAATTGTCGTCAAATTTAAGTCATGTAGACTACAGATAAAGAATGAACCCAAAAAATATAGTACTTCCAAACATAACATACAAACTAAATATATAAGAATAGCCCAATAATAAACCAACCCACCTGTTGTGTTCTATCACCATGAATCGCTGTAGCAAGGAAACCATTCATACAAAGCCAATGTTCCAATGAATCAGCTCCTTTCTTCGTCTCCACAAAAACTAGAGTAAGAGCTTGCTGCAAGACCAAAAACAACAAAAAATGTAAAGACAGTATTACACATTATTTAGATCATATACTCGAATACAACAGTGCCAACTGATGGAAATGGGAAAGAAACGAAGAACACAGTTAAGAATCTCTAATGAAATAGGGAAACAAAAGTAAGATATCTAATGTCATTGAAGACTAAGTTGATCCCATACGATTCTTAATAGTCGTCTCATAACAAGATTTTAAAACCACATATTCCCATATATTTAGTTATATACCTTGTACCTATGTAGTTGAGGACAATACATCATAATTAGTCTATGTCTACTTCAAAAGTCTATTTCCAGGAATATTCATACAACTATTTTGTTGTCATACATCACGAAAAGGATGCTCAAAGTCCATCATAAACTCAATAGCAACACCATTTTGACTCTCTCTTCTGAAGTACATCTCTTGCCTTCTCTAATGGCAACTTGTATAATCTAATCCTGAGACCCTAGTGGATCCTCATGCCTGTGGCAAGTCTTACACTCTCAACCTGATGCAACTCTGATACTTTTCACCTATTAAAAAGAGAACGTTGACATGCCAAAAATCCTAACAGACCCTACCTCAAGTCCGCAGAATATTAACAAAAAAACTCATAAATAATGCAAGAATTCATGGAACAAAATCACCATACCACTGACTAGAGTCTCTAAACCCAGAATCATATGTTCCTAGCAGCATTACCTTGCCATGAACACCATTTTCCCTCTGTGCATGGAGGAGATCCATTAGGTGGCTTCTCTTGTCAGTCTCATGAACAAATTCAACTCGTTGGACAATCAAATCAGTACTCGAACCAACTCTTCCAACAGCTAAAAAAACATAATGTGATAGAAAATCTGCAGCCAATCTCTGCATGTCAACCAAAGTTTGCAAAAGACATAAGAAAAATACATTTAACCATTCAAGTACCATTTGAAAAGCCATCTAGAATTAGCTTATATAAGGATTATCAAAGAAGAAAGTAAAAGAAGCAGAGCAAAGGGAAAATCCAAGACTGCATCCTTCAAAATAGAAGTTTAATAAGAAATGTCAGAAATGAAAAAAGTAGTTTCATCAGCAGAGTCCACAAACTCATTCAGTTTAGAATTCCACATATAGCAACGGTTCTTTTACATATATGCAAAGAAAAAGCTGTGCCTTGGCTTATTATAGATAATGGACCGAAATTTTGAAGATCAAATACAATAAAAAAAGATTAGAATCACGCTAGTCTCCAAAACAATGAACAAACCTGTATCTCTTTGGGGAAAGTGGCACTGAACAGCATCGTCTGTCTAACACCTGGAGGAGGCATGTCCATTTGTTGTACAATTTTTCTTATTTGAGGCTCAAAACCCATATCCAACATTCGATCTGCCTCATCTAGAGCTAGGTACCTGATCATCTGTAACGAAACTCTCGCCCTCTCCAACAAATCCACCAACCGTCCAGGGGTCGCCACAAGTATGTCCACTCCTCTTTCAAGATCTCGTAGCTGTCAAATATAACATGTAACAAACCAATGAACTTTACTAACAGTAGGAGCACAATCTAATATCATCATGTACGCAACCCTGTATAACTATTTAGACTAATTGACTTCATTGATATACAAAAAAAATTGCTAGGTTGGCCTTAATATGTGGGAAATGACAGGAACGAAAGAAAGAACACCTCCATTAGCTGCATTGTGGAATCATGAAAACAGTGCAACTTCAACAAAATGAGAAGAAGTTTTTCCTAACAATTCAAGTTTAAATTCTCATCACCCCAAAACACCTAAAAGAATGCCATACAAAAACTGAACAGCCCATCAATAAAGTAGTTCGTCAAACATCTTTTGCTATTTCTTTTCTTCCATCTGGATCTCACTCCCGTAAAACACAAGCACATGAAAAAAATTGATATCATTTCAGTTTTCTAGAATTATCAAATTTTTATTCCTGGCTACAGTTTCCAACTCTATTCTCTTAAAATATATAAACTTATATATATGATGAGTAAGTTTCTCTTCTCCAACCACCAAAAGAACGATAAGAACATGGTGATAGGGTCCAAGCTTCCCACTAAGGAGCTTCAAAATTCTATAAACATGCCGCTTACAAATGAGAACTCTCAACTCATTGACATTGAAAGGGAAAATTAGGAAGAAAGAATACAAGAGCTGCTATTGCCACATTAAACAAAGGAGACTTTTTGTTTAGAGAAATGGAGAGGAAAGAAAGGAAGAATCAAGACCTGCTGATTTATGGGTGCACCACCATAAGCAACAACCACTCTGACACCAGTTTGATATGCAAATTTCCTAGCTTCATCATGAATCTGCAGACAGTAATCAAAACGTCATTTTCTCACATAGCAAAATGATATATTAGATGCCAAACTGTATAGCTTTAAATCAGAAACACACTTGGCACGAAAGCTCCCTCGTTGGAGAAAGAATAAGAGCAAGTGGAAATGCAATACGAGGCACACGTGGCTGCCTCTGCCCACCTTGGCCCCTCATGATTCCACTAATTATAGGGAAGCAGAAAGCAGCTGTTTTGCCAGAACCAGTCTGAGCACAAGCCATGAGGTCTCTGCCAGCAAGTGAAATTGGTATCGCATACTTCTGAACAGGAGTTGGTTTGACATACTTGCATCTCCTAATATTTTGATTCAATGCTTCACCTAAATCAATCTCTGCAAAAGTATTCACAGGCGGGGGCACATTTTCCCCACTCGTCTCAACTGGAATATCCTCGTATGCATCAAAATTGATGCCTGTATTCTCTTGTTCATTGAATGCCTGCTCTGTATTGTCATCATCTCCAAAAGGGTTGACTTCTCGCTCCCTTCCACGGTCCCATCCACCACTTCTATTATTCCAACCACCACGGCCACCACCACCATAGCCAGATCGATTGTAATCATTTCTAGGACCACTAAAATTATCCCCACCTCCAGAAGAAGCACCTTGCCCAAACCATTCGTTACCTGAAGCGGCACCAGCATAAGAAGCCGGAGCCGGTTGGCCTGCTGAAGGAGGCTTATTTCTAAGATGGGGCGGAACATAAGCAGATCTTCTAAAACCCCCATTGTTCGCAGAACCACCACCACCAGCAGCCGCACCCTCAGCTGCTGCAACCGAATCAGCCCATGATGTTGGCATACTCAAAACACCCAAGATTCAACCTTTCTCCTACTTCCTCACGGAACCCCAAATCTCAAAATGATCCCTTTCCAATAACCAATTCCTCAAAGAAATTTAAATAAAAAAAAAGTCCAAATTTTTCGTCACTGTCAAAATTTCTCAACAAAGAATCCACAATTTAGATTTTTCTTCTCAGCCTCATATCAAGATCCTGATCACACATTGACAACAATGCAAATACCAAATGTATTAGTCAACACATTTTCAAAACCTTTCCATACATTCCCAATTTAGATACCAACATACAGATATATACACACAACAAATACATGCATATATATATACCCCCCCACCCCCGCACCCCCCTACCCCAATAACCATATGCATATGAAGCAAAATTGATACACCATAAAAAGGGACAGGCAGGTGCACCAAATGCACAGGGTCCGGGAAGGGTCAGACCCATAAAGTGTCTATTGTATGCAGCCTTACTAATGTAAGAGCCTGTTTCCACATCTTGAAACAACACTAATATGCCATAACACAAACAAAAAAAAAAATTATAAAAAAATTAAAATAGAGAGAGAAAACCACAAAAATGAAACAAAAATTTTCCCTTTTGCGAAAACCAAAATGAGGAAGTCTCGATACGACATAAACCATAGAAATGTACAAAGATAATCTTCAATAGAAAATGGGTACATTTAATGCATTACAAATGCCGCATATACATACATAATATATAGAGAGAGAGAAAGAGGAAGAAAGAGAGAGAGAGAGAGAGGCGAATTACAATAGAGAGAAGAAACCCTAGGAGCGATCGGAGCTGGAGGAGGCGATACGGGAAACAAAAATATCTATCTATCTTTTGTTTATTTTGTTTAATTTTGTTTGTGCTTTTTGGGCTTATATATTTATGTTTTTTTTTTCCCTCTGTTTTCTTTTTGTGTCTTCGCTTATTAAACGCATTTCGGGTCCGTACGTTTGTTTCTCTCTACTCTCTGTACGCATTGCGGCTGGGGTCACATTTGAAATATTTATAGCTTTTGCATTATTGTTCAATTTTTCCTAATTCCTATGATCCTTTTCCCTTTTTAGGGTTTTTTTTTTTAAACCAAAATAGTATGTGCTATGTACGATATTCAATAATGACTCAAAACTCATACCAAGCAAAATGACAATGGATGAAGAGTATTATTGTATTTATATTTCGATTTTTAATTTTCTCAAGCAAGCTATATTGTATTAAGGCTCTGTTTGTTTGTTATAAAATAACTTACTTATAAAAAATATTTTCAAACAAACGGAGCCTTAATACAATATAGCTTGCTTGAGAAAATTAAAAATCGAAATATAAGTACAATAATACTCTTCATCCTTTGCCATTTTGCTTGGCATGAGTTTTGAGTCATTATTGAAAATCTGAAAAAATAAAATATTTTTCTGAGCTTCGTTTGTTTGCTATAAAATAACTTGTTAAGGGAAAAAAAATTTTTGAAAAATAAAATACTGAAAAATATTTTCTGGTATTTAGATGTGCAGTAAAAATTATTTTTCGACATCAGATTTTATTAAAAAAAATATATAGATACACATAATAGATATGTTAACCGTGAGGGTGGGGGTGAGGGTGAAAGTGGGAGGTAGGTGTCACGATCCCCTGTCAATAAAGTCTCTAATACCATAAAATATCTGCAAATTCATAAAACATTAACGGGATCGTGATGCCACAGGCTTAAGAAGACCGTTCCTCTTAAATCCACTAAGACACAATACAATAGCCCGCTCACTAATACTCATAAAATAGTACATCAGAGCAACTAACATCCTTCCATTACATTCAATATAATTCAAGAGTCCATTACAATAACTCTTTATAACAATTTTCTATTACAAGATATTTCACAATTTAAACTAACTATACAAACCCAAAGGATATCTAAAAATCTTTTCGTCGGCACTAATCTCTGAATCCCAAGAGTTCACCTGAAAATATTTTATAAAATGAAAGGGGTGAGCTACAAAGCTCAGTGAGGGGAAACACGGGAGGCTTTGGAAAACCTTTTCGTGATGCATGAATGCCATGACATGGAAAGCATGAGATATGCAAGCAATTTAACATTGATAGGAAACATATAAGCATTAAACATTATAAGAAAACATACAACACTTCAATAAGTAATAATAAAGCTTTGAAACCACTTAAGAAAAGCATATGGTTTCCATTCCACCTTATCAATCCCGCTTCATTTACTCCAATGCGTTTGCGATGACGATAATTCCATTATAACACCGGTGGATGTACTCCAGATGTACTCCAAAATCTTACGACCCAACACCCTAAAACCTTCACCGACCAAGCGAGTAAGGGAGTAGGTTGTAGAGGTCGTGTAACCAACCACTGACAAGCCCGCTGTCGCCCAGTGGAAACACAACACTACCGTGCCTCGATAAAGGGTTGCAACCTTTCGATATCATTCAATCAATCATTCACACATTCGTTAAATGCACTTTAAACGAGGGAACAATAAAGTAGGTTGCCCATCAATCACATTAACAAGCAATAACAATTTAATAACACATTTGGCAGATGATAAAGTAGGTCATCATACTATTTATGCAACATTTATACTCGTTAATAACTTTCAATGGCAATTAAACATGCATGCATTCATGTAAATCGTTGGTTATAGCATAAATTCATTTTACGTGACATGTCCTTATTTCACGTACATGTACATATTATTTCAACTATAATATCAAAGCACTTTTTCTTTCACTTAAGCCTTCATTTTCCTTTTATACTTACATTATCTAGACTTTAATTCCACCAAGCAATTATTATTCATCTAGCATTCATTTCACTTGAACATTCTCTCCTAACAAATACTTATTACCACCAAGCATTCAAACTACCTATGCCCAATCATTATTCATCTAGAATATAGCCACTAATTCATCATCTTATAAAGCTACACAAATGTTCAATCTTTGCACAACCATTATATATATCAACTATAATACATTATAAGTGCAAAACTTTGACAAAACCAAGGCTAATACAAGTTTAATAAGCTAAAGACGCCAAATGCACCTTTGCTGGAAAATATGAAAAATTCACTAAAATCACTCTAAAGTTCTCCTAAATTGCACCTAAGCCATGATATTAAGTGTGTATGTGTGTGTGTGTGTGTGTACATATGCAAGCATTTCGGGAGCAATTTAGGCATTGAAATCTTAAAAAACCAACCAAACCCCTTTTCTGTAAAATTTTCCAACATTTACCAAAGCTCCACAAATTTTTGTCTCCAAGCTATGAAATCAATCATAAGGTTTATATACCTATAGTGTACACTTTATATTCAAGCTAAGCACAAGTTTAAGCATTTTATCAAACACTTAATCTATATATTATACAACTATATCAAACAACAACACTCACATAAAGTCTCCAACTTCTAACAACACTCTACACATTTACCTCAGATTTACTTTATAATAAACAACCTAACATGTGAATTCATAGTCCAATTTAACATTTCATAGCATAAACATAAGCTTACCACTTCCAAATCTACTTTAAATGCAAGAATTACATGAATATCTCACCCTTGATTTGTAGAGAATGCAAAGTAGAGCAAGCACTTGAGCCAAAGATGCAAGATTTCCTCTTATTATTCTTCTTCTTCTCTTTTTCTTCATTCCTTCGCTTTCCCTAATTTTCTCTCTTTTCTATTCATTTCCCCTCTTTTGATCGACAACCCTCTCTTTCTCTTTCTTTCTCTTTATTTTTGTTTGGTTTTATTATTTTGTATAGCTTATGTAGAAGGTTCTAGTTATGCCACTAATTAAATTGCTAACTTAAATTAACTTGTGTACTAAATGTCTACTAAAATGCTCTATTTTACACTAAAAGACTACTAACATGTGCACAATTTTAATTAAGCTTGACTAATAAATCCAATTAGAGATAAATAGATCATATCGAGACAAAAATAATGTCAAAGTTGTATTTTCGCATCTTAGAAGTAGTTCTGACACATTTTGACACATTTTGCTAACGATCATAACTTATGCTAGAGAACTTCAATTCATGAACCGTTTGAAGTGTTAGAAACTAGACTTGTAGAATTTTCTATCCATATATAATTAGCCACCTAACTCTTCCCCAATAGATATAGTTTTGATTCCGAAGTTGGCCCAAAACTATTTCGTAACTTCCAAGTAAAACTTATTTAATTGAACTCGATGTCCATTTTAAATGTCTCGGCATCACTTTCGATACATTTTGATCATATATTTAACTTGAATGCATTAAAATGATAATAGATCATTTCTTAATAATTTATCAACTTATCCTGATTCGCACTTGTATAGGTATTACATCCTCCTCCCTTTATAAGAATTTCGTCCTCGAAATTCACTCATTTCTAACTCGCTGGCTGCCATTGGTGATCCAGTCTTGGATTCCGAATTTGTTCTTTTTGCTCACGATAGTCTTCCCAACTCCTATTGTCCATTTGTGACTTCCATCGAAAACCTTGTTATGCCACCCACTTTTGGCCAACTCCGTGCCAAGCTTCTCACTTATGAACATAGGCTACTTTTGGAGGATGACCTTCCTCCTTCCATTGATAATTCCACAACCATGGCCTTACTTGAAAAATTCCATTCTGCTTCCATTAAGAATGACAAGTCAAGCTCCTTCTCTATGTCTCCTACCAATAATTCTCATTTCCTTCTTCTAAATCATCCTTAAATGGCTGAAATGGTAGCTGTGGCTCGTATCATGGAAAATGTCACATATGCAAGAAACAATGCCATTCTGCAAGTCGTTATCGCTACAGGTATACCCCACCCACAAATACTAGTTTCAACTCTCACTTTGTTGTCCTTCATCAACCACAGTTCTCTCAGCCATCTCTACTACCTACTCCACCACAAGCTTGGATTCTAGATTCCGGGGCCACATCCCATATGACAAGTGATCCATCCCTCTGTCAATAACTTTGCCTATGTGCTAGTTCTGATCAAGTTATCATTGGCGATGGTACGTTACTTTTTATTAAAAATATTGGCTCCTCCACATTACAAACCTCTTCTCATCCATTTATTCTTAATAACATTTTACATGTTCTACGACTCTCTAAAAATCTGCTTTTTGTTCTTTAGTTTACAAAAGATAATCATGTCTCATTAGAATTTTCTCCTTTTGCATATATGGTTAAGGACCTCTGCACCGGGACACCACTCTTGAGAGGTCACAGTGAATCAAATCTCTACTCCATTCCAATGTTCCCCATTTTATCTCCTCAAGCTTTAGTTGCATCGCACGTCTCCAAGGCGCTATGGCACAATCACTTGGGTTACCCCTCCAAGGTGGTGTTCTCGTGTCTTCGCTTTGGCGTTCCTGTAGTTTTCTTCGATTTTATTCTTCCAAATAAATTATGTAATGCTTGTTGTCTTGGCAAAAGTCATAGATTGCCTTTTAGCTAGTCTAGTCATGCTTCGTTAGCCCCTTTGGATTTAGTTCATTGTGATGTATGGGGTCCTGCCTCAATTAACTCTTGTTCTAGTTTTCGCTTCTTTGTACTATTTTTTGATGATTTTAGCCGTTATTCATGGATTTATCCAATGAAGATTAAAAGTGATTATGCAACTCTTTTTGTTCAATTTAAAAAATTGGTTGAAAATTTCTTTTCCACTACGATTAAGCAATTTCAATGTGATGGAGCACTAGAACTCATTAAAGGTCATTTTCAATCTATCTTGAATAACAGTGGCATTCAGTATAGAATTTCCTATCCTCACACTCCATAGCAAAACGGATTAGTCGAAAGAAAAATTCATCACATTACCGAAATTGGGGTTACCTTAATGTTTCAAGCCTCGAGGCCAAAGAAATTATGGGTTGAAGCATTTGTTACCTCTATCTTTTTAATCAATCGGTTACTTACCCCTATTTTAAATGGTTAGACTTATTTTCACAAATTGTTTAATCGTGTTCCTGATTACTCGTTCCTTTGGGCATTTGGGTGTCTTTGTTACCCCTATTTAGGTACCTATAAACATGACAAGCTAAGCCTCAAGTCCTCTCCGTGCATTTTTCTTGGCTATAGTAATGATCATTTAGCTTATCGGTGTTATGACTCATCCATTGATAGGGTGTACTTATCGCGTCATGTATTGTTCGATAAGAGCAATTCCCTTTTCAAAAATTCAGCTCCTTAAACACGTATGTTCCTGCTCCTATTCTGAGCTTTCCTGTGTCAAACACAACTTCACTTATGAACACTTGTTCTATTTCCAAGTCAACTCCTACACATGTTATGTCCCATTCTAATCCTCCTATATCAACCTTTTTTCCTTATCTCATTAGAGGCTAATATTAATCCTCAAAATGCTCATGTAGCACCTCAATTTGAGAGTCACATGGAATCTACTCACTTTTCAACTCTACCCATTCAATCTCATCCGAATCTAACTTTTCAACCTCATATTTTGCAGCGATTTGATTTTTTAATGTAACTAAATTCGAATTCATAATCTAGTTCAGCTATGTCTCCACATTCATGTGTTGATATCTCTCAATCTATACAGCTTCAATCTTCTTCTCCCACAACAATTTCAGTCTTATCTTTTCCTACGCATGTGTCTACTCCGCTTTTATCCAAACTCAATGACGCTTTTAGACACATTAGCTGTGGGGTCAAATATTGCAACTCATTCAGACATCTCTCTCCAGCCAATGTCGTGTCCTTCACTGCCTCCACGCCTCTTATGTCCTAATTCTCCCTCTTATTCATCTAGTATGCATTCTGTCTTGTGAAATTTGCTGCATGATTCAATTGTGCCAACTCTCTCACCCTCCCCTACTTTTGCATCTCAACTGGCTCATGTGTCTTCCACCTCTGTCTCCACTCATCCCATGGTTAATCGCTCACGAGATAATACACGTAAGCCGAAGTGTCACTCTGGCTTTGTAGCTTCTACGGCAACCACAAACTACCCCATCCCACCTTGTGTCTCTAATCCAATTGAAATTGAGTCGTGCACATTTGTACCAGCCTATAAACATTTTCACTGGCGTATAACGAAGGATACTAAGTATAATGCTCTCATGCATAATGACACTTGGGTCTTAGTGCCAAAACCGTCTCAATCAAATGTAATAGAGTATAAATGGGTTTTTTTGCATTAAACGAAAGCCTAATGGTTTAGTTGAAAAACAAAAGGCTCATCTTGTCACTAAGGGTTATAGTCAGGAAGAAAAAGTTGATTATAGTGAGACCTTTAGTCCGGTTGTGAAACCTACTACCATTCGGGTTGTGTTAGCCATTGCTCTGTCTGAAAGGTAGCCTATTCGTCAATTGAATGTGAACAACACTTTCCTACGTAGTTTATTGAGTGAAGAGGTTTATATGTCTCAGCCACTTGGGTTGGTTCATCCGACTCTGCTGGATTATGTATGTCGCTTACAAAAAGCACTGTATGGTTTGAAACAAACTTTGAAAACCTGGTTATCTCGATTGAGTTCTTATCTACAAGCTCATGGTTTTCTTTCGTCTAAGTCTGATACCTTTTTGTTTAATCGCCGAGATTCTAGTGATGCTTTCTTTCTATTAGTTTATGTTGATGACATCATATTGGCAGGTAACAATCCTCAGGCAATATCAAACTTTGCTACAATTCTATATCAGCAGTTTGCCTTAAAGGATCTTGGTTCATTGTCCTTCTTTTTGGGAGTTCAGGTCACCCAAACTGGTACTAGTATGCTTCTAACTCTGCAGAAATATGTTTTGGATCTTCTTGCCCGTGTAAATCTTACTGGTGCAAAGCCTGTCACTTCTCTAGTCGCCCCGAATCAGTATCTCTCTCAACATATCAGTGATCCTTTTCCAGACCTAACTTTATATCGTAGCATTGTTAAGGCCCTTTAGTATCTCATTCTCACTCATCCAGATATCACATATGTTGTTAACAAGGTCTGTCAATTTATGCACGGTCCCACAGAGGTACATTGGACTGCCGTGAAACGTATTTTACGGTATCTTAATAACACAGTTTCCCATGGATTGTTCTTAAAATCATCTTCAAATTGTATGCTTCATACTTATTCAGACTCCAATTGGGCTGGCTGTCTTGATGATCGATGTAGTATACATGGCTACTGTATTTTTCTGGGTCCTAATCTCATCTCTTGGTCTGCCAAGAAACAGACCACTGTGTCCAGGTCCAACATTGAAGTTGAGTATCGAGCTATTGCATTTGCGACTGCAGAGGTTTGTTGGTTGCAATCCCTTCTTTCAAAACTTGGTGTTATGTCGCCTTCTCCTCTAACCTTATGGTGTGATAATATTGGAGTTACTTACCTCACAACTAATCCAATTTATCATGACGCATGATAAGAATGCAAAACGTCATATTTTTCTCCCTTAATATTTAATTTTTTACATTTATTTGATGCCTAAATGCACTTATTATTTTTATATTTTGATTTAGGATGCAAATAGAGGCATTAGAAGCAAAACAAAGTTAAATCGCGTAATTCTGGACAGCTCCAATACTATTTTGTTTTTTGGGTATAACTTTCTTATTCGAGCTTCGATTGAGATGATTCAAGATGCTATGGAAAGCCAAGAAAGAAATCTACAACTTTCATGTTTTGAGTTTTGAGAGATATTGGCTGCATCTAGGTCAAAATTGGACGTGAAATTGCTACACCTGTGTTGTTTAACGTTCCGGAATGTTCTTTATCTAGAAGCTTCTAGTTGATAGTAGAGGTAGTGCATGAAAATTTCAGCTATTTTAGCTATCCTAATTATATTAGGACTATTCTAGCTAATTTAAGGTTTTCCTAATTATGTTAGGACTTTACTTTACTTTATCTTTAGTATTTCTCTTATTTTGTTTAGATTAGGATTCTATTATTTTGTAGGCTTCACAAATTATAAATAAAGGGAAAAATCATAAGATTTGGACCACCTCTCTTTCTCTCCTCTTATTTTTTGAGTTTTCTTCATGCCTATGCGTGGCTAAACTTTTATTCTTGGTCGAAGGAAACTGAAGCCTCAGAATCAAGAAAGCTGTGAGATCTAATTAGTTTTTATTGTTCAATTTATGCTTTAAGTATTGAATGTTCTTCAGTGTTAATTTCATGATTATCTTGTTTGATTACTAGAAGGCCTACTAGTTTATTACTCGTTATAATCTACTGCTAAATTAGATATCAAATCCATAATTGTTTGATCCCTCTAATTTGTGAAGCAACTAAGATTTAACGATTCGTTGCGTTAGGAATTATTATATCTTAGGAATAATGTTCAACTAAATTAAATGCAACCGCTTGTGCTTGTGTTGTTTAGCTTCATCGATCTCTCTAATTCTTAAGGCTGCTACTAGATTAAACTTTTAGCCCGTGACTAAGGTTGTTTAGTAGTTAGTGTTGTCCCTTAATTGAACCTAAGAGGGGAGGGGGGAGGGGGGGGGGGGTGAATTATGTTATATAGGCAATACTACTACTTTTTTGATTAGACAATATACTAACAAAGATTAATCAGAAACAATCTTAATCAAATATGCACTCTAGCAATATAAGATGTGAGAGAGACAATTTATCAAACACTTAGTGTGCAGAAATTAATGCAAAAAGAGAGTTGAGAGAAAAAGATTGCAAATTGTGATTTAGCGTGGTTCAGCCCCCGCCTAAGTCCACGACCTAAGCTCCCTGCTTAGGATTTCAACAATCTTCACTATGGTGGCTCTTCAAATGTTAGTGAGTCCACAAACCAACTACAATGGTAGTTCAAGCTTTACAATAGAAAGACAACTCTTCTCAATACAAGGCTTTCACTCTAACACCTTTGACAAGGAAATCCTTCATTTCAAAGCGTTTAACTCTATCTTTTGATAGGTATTTGAGAATCACAATAAAAGCCCACTTTTAGGATAGATGAATACAATGAATGCTTTCTCACAATATTGCTCACAATTTCTTGCTCAAGTATAGCACAATGATGATTCAAAACTGAATATAGTGTTAGAAAATAAGAGTAATTGCTTTGAATCAATACCTTCAAAAATTGCAGTTGAGAGCACTTAATAGAGCTGAAAAAATGGTATAATTAATGCTCTCAAAGTTCACAAATGGCTATATTTTGAATTAGCATTTTTGGCCCAACTGGTCGACCCCTGTTCGCCAATCAACCAGTCGAGAGACCCTCGTCCGGTGGACAGGTCTCGGGCGGACGACCCTTTGGCCACCTGTCAATCGATCGACATGGGGTCGTTCGGTGGGCTCTAAACTGCAATGGTTGGGTTTTTTGAAATCGTTTCTTTTGATCGTCTTTTGTAAAGCCTTTTTCAATTGATTCAAAAACAACTTTTAAGAATCATCATTGAGTATATACCATTTGCAAGACCCAAACCCCGATCAAGTCTCAATCATTACACCTTATATCACCACGTCTCCTCTTATAACTCCTTCTTCATCTACAAAGATCTTCACTTGAATCTTTACAACTTGAGCTTGTAAAGATCTTGACAAAAAGACACTTGAGCTTGTATAACATTGATATTCATAAAGTGCTTTGATCATCTTTTCAATCTTCCTTCTTTAGGACAAGATCTTAGCTAGGATGATCACATCTCGAATCTTCATAGATCTTGACCATTAAAGTACTTTGATCTTCTTGTTGGAGGATGCATTTTGCTTGATCATTACTTTCCATGAGCATTACTCCAATCCTTATGAGCTTACTTAATATGTTGAATATTCTTCAAGATTTGACTAATTCTCAACCAATAAACTCATTACAAGATATGATTAGTCAATAGATCAATTTCATAATCAAGATTTAGTTATCATCAAAATATAGGATTTAAAGTCTTTAGGCTAACAATCTCCCCCTTTTTGATGATAACAAAATCTTATACAATGAAGCACAATAAAATATTATAATTTGATATCAAGACATAAGTAAGTGTTGTCCAAATAGACGTATCCAAAACTCCCCCTTACTATATGCATATCAAATTCAAATTTTCATGTTCAAGGTTTTTCTCATAATCTCCCCATATGTTTTCTCATTCTTTTCATTCTTCTCCCCTTTTGGCATCATCAAAGAGAATTAAGTATAGGGGGGGGGCAAGATAACATCATAATTGAACAATGCATAGATAAACTCAATAGGATTTTTTTCGAAATATCATCTCAATGGGATTTTGAACATTGATCCTTTATGAAAAATAGCACTACAAGGCAAAGCTCCCTCTTGCTAAGTGTATATCATAAAAAGCATTTTAACTTAGAGCATATGATTCAAGCACAAACTAAAATATGCATATGATATTACTGTGTCACCTCTCCAATTGATATCAAGTTCACAAAGTATGCAAGCTCTCTTTGAGAATATGTATAGGTAAGGAAATGATAAACACATAAAGTTCTCCTTCACTATATTGCATAACTCTCCATATCTTATATTGTTTCTTGGTCATACGATACATCTCAATGTGATCTTATCTAAAAATAGCATCACAATGGTCATTTTCACCAAGCCTCCCTCATACTAAGTGCATAATAAGAACAAAGACTTCTCTTTTAGACCATGTATCAATCACATCCCTCTCTCCCCTTTGTAATCAATAAAGAAACAAATTTTCACAGTAAGGAGGTGTAAGATATAATATATATACTTGTAAGATAGCATTTTAGGTACATGAGTTTACATTTCTTGAAGCATGCATTTGCTTTCTCCACAACTTTTCTTCTTTGATGTATTGTTATCATTTCATTATAGTTTGTCCTCCTTTGGTACTCAACCAAAGCATATGACAATTTTATAGCATAACAATTGATATATCTCTTTTCAAGAGCAATGCATAAGGATGATTTCATTTAGACAAGTAAGCTCCCTTTTTGTTGTATGCATATCTTAATCATATTATCATTGCACGTTATAGGCATAGATCATTTACATACAACACAAATCATAGCATACAAAATGATTTACATTTCTCCCCTTTTAGAATTGGATACCACTGTTATATATTCCTTTTGGTATTCAACCAAAGCATATAAGAAATTTAGCACAAATGGTATTCAAGGTATTCATCATTAATTCCAACTCTTTTATAGTTTTCTCATATTCCTCATTTGGCTTGATATTTAATTTCTCAAATTCATTTGATATTTCATCCATGCTGATATCATGTATACTTCTTCTTTATGATGATCATCATGAACCAGTAACAAGCATGCTAAGGAGCAAGTAGTAGGAATACAAAAAAAATATGATGAAAGCCAATTCATGGAGGACGCAAGTTTTAGTTCAAGAGAAGAATCAAAATCCAAAAAAAAAATCTAGAGATGGTAATGGTGTGTATGTTCAACAATATGTTTCTCCTCAAAGTACACATCTCTATATAAGCACATGTCATATTTTCATACAATCAAGGCTTTCATATATACTCTTCTTCTCAATAGATTCATCTCAAGCATGTATTTTTCTCATTTAAGTATACAACACATGCTAGAACCAAATATCCAATGCATTGTAATGATTATCTATGAAAGTTCATATGCATTGTAAGAAGATAAGATCAAATGATTCAAGAATCCAATTCATCATAAAGTCATGATAGACATTTAGTATGCATGATGAAGTGACATTTGAAATTTCGTGTTTCAATGTTTTAATGGGATTTTTAAGACATGATTGAAACAAGCACGCAAGTATATAACAACTCGGATTTAAGCAATTCAAGTTTTCTTTTACAATGCTCTTAATGAGATGATTTGAACAACATTTGAATGAGCACATTTGTAGAGCATGATTGATGTGTCCATTGGAATCTCAATTCATTTCCTTTACTAAGCCCAATCTTTCTTTTGTACTTTTGGGTACTTGGCTTGATTGATGAATACTTTTTCTTGAATTGTTTGATTGAGAGTTCAAGAGGGAACATTTGAGTCTTCTTTCATACTCATATTTGAATAAACTATGCAAGTACTTAGGGAAATCTCTTTAAGAAAAGGATTAGTTGCTCCAACAAGATCAAATAGTCCAACAAGGTCCTTGAATCAACTCAAAAAAAATTAAGTGTGTTGACCTTAGTTGAATCAACTTGATATTTACCAACCATACATGGTATTGTTATCAAGTATCTATGCTTGCAACAATGTAAATTTAAGAATTGAAATCAAGTAAACATGTCTTCCTATCAAACAATTTCATCACGTGCACTCAATCAATGATACTTCAACAGTTATCTTTTTCTCTTGTATATGCTAATGAGATGAACATACTACTTTACCAATATCAAGAGACAAGTATAACAAGTATGTTCATTGCTATAACATTACATTCATTGCTATAACATATCATTTTCAACAATTTGTTCAATTTGAGAAATAAACTCATCATGTTCAAAAAGATCTTTAAATTTGAGAGAGTTCTTATATCTTTTAGCGAATTACCTAGGATCCTATCATGTGGATGATTCTTCACATCCTTTCAACATCTTAGAGATTTTGATCAATACTTTGCTCATAGGATGTTTGTTGTTTATCTTGATTTGCTCTTTGTTGTTTTTCCTCCTATAAGTTTGGTTGAACTCCTTGATTGGATTAATCCCTTGAAGTACTAGGAGATCCGTTTTCTTGAGATCTTGATGTAGTAGATTCACTTGGAGTTCTATCTTTTTGAGTGCCTATATCATCATTAATCTTTCTAGGTGCAAAGAGATTAGCATCATCAAAGTTCTCATGCATTTCATATGTTCATGAAGTCAAGTATGATCAATAGCACAATCCATCAAGAAGTTATGATAACGTTTTGGTACGATGACTGAAAGACAATTTAAGTTTCCTTTTACAATGCTCTAATAAAATTTTTGGAGCAATATTACTATTTACCAAAGAGAACATTGTTATCAATATGTTAGAGGTAGTTGAATGAAATACATTATAGGACATACCTCTATCCTTCCTTTTTCTCAACCAATATACCTTTTCTTATCTATGTAGAACTTGGTTGATGTCCTCTTTTGAGTTCTTCATTGCTTTGTCATGAACAAGTACAAACTTCTTGGTTTGATTCCCTTGTAATCTTGGTTTGACTTATGAACATCCATTCTTGATTTGTAGTGAGTGGAAGGACTTTGAATTTCCCTTTATTTGCTTAATTAAAATACACTTTACATGCTTTAAAGAATTATTCTCTCATCGAAATGCATTTGATGCATTAATATATTTTCAAAATGGAATCAAAATAAAACTCAAGCAAGCATGCTCTTTTTATATCATAATCAAGTATTGTCATTATCATTTAGAAGATTGAAAATTTTCAAGATTCATGATAAACTCCATGTGTGTGTGCATGATAAAGAGAAGCCAAATATTTCAGATATTGCAATCATTACATATTTTCAATATTTCAATGAGTCATGTTAGCACATATCATTTCCCAAAATTTTGTTTAATGTTTTTCTATCCTTAGAAAATGTGGATATTGTTTCTTGAAGTTCTTCAATATATATTTTTTTTATTACTCCAATTCTTCTCTAGATGTAATAATATTTAAGTCAAGAAAAGAGCATACAATGTTATTCTTATTTTGGACATCAAAAGATCATATTCACTTATTCTTTCAACTCATTTCCATTAATTTAAAACAATCATTTTAAGTATAGAATCAAGCTTATAAGTTATATCCCATTTCATCATGCATATCATTCAACCATTTATTTTGCACTTGCAAGAATTATCACATTCAACATTTGATAATATCAAACTCAAGTATATATGATTTACTTCATATGACATTCATACATGAGTATTCATTCATTCAATTTAATTTTATATCACAAAATTTAAACAAAAAGAAATTGATTCAAGGTCACATGAGTGATAAGGTTCTTTTAGCTTCTATCTTCCACCACTAGAAGTTAGTTCATCTTTTTCAAATGAGAACCTTAATTTTCTCAATATAACCTTTTAACATTCTTTGGAAGCACCTCAAATTTCACTAAAGTGTCTTCCATTGTACCAATGTATTCCTATCCAATTGGATGTATGATGTATCTCATATTCAAGCACCAAAAATGTCTTAACTCATCCAATTTAAGGAATTCTTAAGACAATAAAGATTATAACCATGATTATTTCACAAATCAACAAATCATCATCACAAAGAATTATCTTTTCTCATTTAACCTTTTTTGGCACGATTATCAAATTTATCATAATACAATTCTTTTCTAGCATTCAAACCATCAAGTTTACCATCTTCATTCAACACATGTATATTCAAAATCACATACATAATAATGCATATAACATCTCATGCATAGATTCATCAAACTCATTGGCATGATCATTTTCACTTAATTATCAAATAATGCATCGTCATTTTCATTTTCAATCACATATGTATAATATCACCTAGTTGATTAATCAAGTTAAATTTTAAAACATTCTCAAGAAGCACATATAAAAAATAAGTTCAATATTACCCGTGCTTCCTTATCTCAAAGATCTTGCCTATTTCATGAGTTGCATCACTATCATCTTTGGTGTTGCTTGACATTCCTACAACAAAGCAAGATCTAGGTACCTATCTTTAATTGGGTCCTTGGGGGTTAATCACATTTGTTGTGGCTTTAAAAATCCATTTGTGTTTTAGCCACCGTGGAACTTTTGTTTCATCAACAATTAGTTTTATCTTATGAAATAATGAAACAAGTTGTTCTGTTTCATCACAATAATCATGTTGATTTACTTTAGAGGAAGATGACACATTTGGATTTGAATATTTGAAAAAATATTTCTCCAAGAGATTTTGAGTGAGACATGGTTTATGTCCTAACAAATTTAATTTACATGCTATGTATTGCAAATCATGCATAATATCCCATTTTTCTTTTTCCTTGCAAGATTTAGTGATTCTTTCATTCAACTCATCATACATTTTCTTCTAACAATAAATCTCATCTTTTAACACTTTGTCAAACAAGAAAGTGTTTTCTATTTCAAACTTATAGTTGGTTTTAATAACATGAGCATTCTTCTTTTCAAACTCTTTTAAATCAAGTACGACACATTTCACTTTTTCAAGAATGCTCACATTTCTAGATATAGCAAACGTTAGTTCATAATGAACACTAGAAATGGCTTCCTCCAAATCATCCATTGTACGATCATTGTTACTAGATGAGGTTTACCTCTTCATCCATTATAACGAAGCATGCAACATTTTCTTCTTCTCTTGATTCTTCTCTATTATCTCATTTTTGCTCTTGATATAGTTCTTCAAGGAGATTCCATATCTCATGGGTGGATGATCATTCTTGAATTTGTTCAAACTCTTGATCATTTAAAACACAATAGAGAATATGCATAGCTTGAGCATTTTTGGTCAATTTGGCAATGTTTTGCTCGGTTGACTCATCTTCAACTTCGTATGGCCCATGCTCAACAATATGCCACAATGTGTAGTCCACGGATTGAATATATGTTACCATATGATTCATCCATCTCATGAAATCGGTTCTTGTAAACAAAGGAGGTCTATCAATTGAATATCCTTCAATGTGAGGAGATGTAGTAGTATATGCCATGATCTTGACTTTACTAGATGTTAAGTTATATGTAAAGTCCTAGCTCTGATACCACTTATTGTCCCTTAATTGAACCTAAGATAGGGGTGAATTAGGTTATATAGGCAATACTATTACTTTTTTGATTAGACAATATACTAACAATGATTAATCAGAAACAATCTTAATCAAATATGCACTCTAGCAATATAAGATGTGAGTGAGACAATTTATCAAACACTTAGTGTACAGAAATTAATGCAAAGAGAGAGTTGAGAGAAAGAGATTGCAAATCGCGATTTAGCGTGGTTCGGCCCCCGCCTAAGTCCACGACCTAAGCTCCCTGTTTAGGATTTCAACAATCTTCACTATGGTGGCTCTTCAAATGTTGGTGAGTCCACAAACCAACTACAATGGTAGTTCAAGCTTTACAATATAAAGACAACTCTTCTCAATACAAGGCTTTCACTCCAACACCTTTGACAATGAAATCCTTCATTTCAAAGCATTTAACTCTATCTTTTGATAGGTGTTTGAGAATCACAATAAAAACCCTCTTTTAGGGTAGATGAATACAATAAATGCTTTCTTACAATATTTCTCACAATTTCTTGCTCAAGTATAGCACAATGATGATTCAAAGATGAATATAGTGTTAGAAAACAAGAGTAATTGCTTTGAATCAATAACTTCAAAAATTGCAGTTGAGAGCACTTAATAAAGCTAAAAAAATGGTGTAATTAATGCTCCCAACGTTCACAAATGGCTATATTTTGAATTAGCATTTTTGGCTCGACTGGTCGACCCCTGTTCGCCGGTCAACCAGTTGAGAGACCTTCGTCCGGTGGACAGGTCTCGGGCGGACGACCCTTTGGCCACCGGTCAACCGGTCGACATGGGATCGTCCGGTGGGCTCTAAACTACAATGGTTGGGTTTTTTGAAATCGTTTCTTTTGAACGTCTTTTGTAAAGCCTTTTTCAATTGATTCAAAAACAACTTTTAAGAATCATCATTGAGCATATACCATTTGCAAGACCCAAATCCCAGTCAAGTCCCAATCGGTACCCCTTATATCGCCACGTCTCCTCTTATAACTCCTTCTTCATCTACAAAGATTTTCACTTGAATCTTTACAACTTGAGCTTGTAAAGATCTTGACAAAAAGACACTTGAGCTTGTATAACATTGATATTCATAAAGTGCTTTGATCATCTTTTCAATCTTCCTTCTTTAGGACAAAATCTTTGCTAGGATGATCACATCTTGAATCTTCATAGATCTTGACCATTAAAGTACTTTGATCTTCTTGTTGGAGGATGCCTTTTGCTTGATCATTACTTTCCATGAGCACTAGTCCAATCCTTATAAGGTTACTTAATATGTTGAATATTCTTCAAGCTTTGACTAATTCTCAACCAATAAACTAATTACAAGATATGATTAGTCAATAGATCAATTTTATAATCAAGATTTAGTTATCATCAAAATATAGGATTTAAATTCTTTAGGCTAACAGTTAGGGTTAATTAGGTCAAGTGTATTCTGATTAACTACAATTAAGGAGAGATAGAAAAATAATTCTAACAGTGAATATTTAAAGTTTGAATTGATATATACTTGCATCAATGATCAGTTACAAGATTCCGATAGTGAATGTTTACTTAGACCAAGGTTTGTTCTTATGATTAATTTCGACACTTTAATTTGAATTGTTTTTAGTTATCTTTTTCTTTTTTTTTACGTAAAAGTCAAACCCTCCCCCCAACCTTGTTCGCGTAGCATAAAATTAGGCTAGATACTCTCTGTGTGAACGATCCTTACTCGCACTACTACATATATTTTTCGGAGCATAGGTTTTATTTTTGGTTGCCTGCAACAGTGCACCAACGCACAAAGTGTGACACCCCTGACCCAATATGTAACAAATAGTATTTGTCTGCATATATTTGAATGTGTGTTTAAGTGTTTGAATACAAATATGTGTGCACTTTAGTAAATTGCATTTATTAACTAGAATACTATTCATAATCCTTAAATGTGCAAATTATATTTATTTAATTTATATAAAACAAATAACTCATTATTTTGATAATTGCATTAATTGGATTTATTTGCTTGTATAATTTACTTCAATTTTAATATTTTCTTAAAGAGCTCCGAGCCCGGAGTGATTTTCAAATTATTTTATTTAATTATTTGGCATATGCATTTATCTTATTTAAACTATTTCTAAAATACGTTCATCGAAAGAATTTCATTTCGAGCATTCCGGGAAGGTACGGGTGAATAGTATCACGTAATGAATAGTAACTTTTTGTACAGATTTCTTTTGGGCCTTTAGCATTTTAACTAAATGTCTACCAAGTTAATTAGGTCCAATAGCATATTATTATATTAGCCCAATCCTTATGGCAGCCATTTATTTATTTAACCTACATACATATACATACGTAATATAACTAACAAGGCATAAAACATAACAAAAGAGAAAGAAAAGAATCGGCTAGGCAGAAGCAAAATCGAGAGGCCATTTTTAGCTAGGGCATGGAGTCTTCATCAAATTTCAGCCATTTTATCCAAGATCAAAGGTGTTTCTAGGCAATTTTCTTCATTTCCTAGCTTTACCAACGTGAGGGAAACATTTTTCTAGCTATGATGAATTTTTGTAGTTGTTGATAATTGTTGTTTTGAAGCTTTTAATCCATGAAATACTAGCTAGAGATGTTCTAGAGGAGACTTTTAAGCTTTGTTTGCATGTTTAGCTTGAGATTGAGAAGCTACCTTGATGTAGATGAGGATTTTTTAGTTTGTTCAATTGTGTGAAGGTTATGTGTTTGATGGAAGTTCCAAGTGAAGATTAGAAGTGTCTAGCATACTATCTTAATGTCTTGAACTAGTTTGATGTAAGAAAATAGCTAAAAGATGACGTAGAACAAGAATTGCAAATTTGGAACTATGCACTGCCTCTGTTTTCTAGAGCCTTTTTGACATTGTAAACATGCTTGAAAATTAATGAAATTTATTCAATAGCTAGATCAGGCAGTTTAGAGTAAATGTCAATTTATGGTGCTAAGGCTAATTCTAATGTTTTGACCGTCCGATTTAGCCATTTTCGAAATATGTCCTGAAATCGCTAGTGCTGGGCAGTTTAGAGTAGTTGCACGGAAAAAGGGTATAACTCATGGAATTTAACTCGGAATTAGGCACCATTTGATTCTAAAGTTATTTACACTCGAAGAGCTACGTTTATATATAAAAATCACAAAAGTTAGAGGTCACAGTTTATATATATTGATTATGTAAGTTAGGTCACATGTTATAAATGTTGTGTTTGATGTAAAATCTTATCATAAATGATGTTTATGTAGCTAGTAGAACACTATTTGAGGGTTATTACTCTTGTTTAACTAATGATTAGTGGTGTCATATTAAAGAATGTTAAAGAGCACTATTCACATAGACCCATGAAATAGTGCCCTAAACCTTAATATAATGTTAAACCTTAATATAATGTTAGATATATAGTGTTGGGTTGCTAAAATGGCCCCACGTTAAAATTTATCGAATTCCAAGAACGTTGATTTTTATGGTCCTTCGTAGGCGCACATTGGAATTTATGCAAGTAGAGACTTTAGAACTAGTTTAATGCTTGGTTAGGGTGCCATAAATATAGTAGAGAATAGTTAGAATTTATGCAAGCTAAAACTAGTTTTGGCTTGTTGAGCTTAAAGGGGAAAAAATGGGGTTATAGCATTTGTTCTTAGCTTTAGCTTGCTTGTTGTGCTATAGTTGTTGTAGAGATTATGAATACTGTTAGATGGCTAAAATAAGGTGGACGTGGTGTGTGCATGTGTTGACAACTAAAGTAGCTATATGAGATTAGTGAAGTTAGATTTAAAGTTGTTATCTTGTGTGAAGTTTAGAACCTAAATTGTAAGCATTTGAAAATAGTTTGTTGGAATTTATGTGAATCAAGTTGAGCTTATTGCATCATTAGGTATTTGAGTTATTATAATTGATATATTTGTCTATTGATTGAGTTATAAATGGTAGTTTGGGTGAATAAGCATGATAATGATTCTGAGGTCATGTTTATAGTTGAATTAGTTATGAAGTTTCATTTGTTAAATGTGAGTGTAGTTAGTGTCATTTGCAAGATTAAAGAATTGGCTTAGAGTAGTTTGTGTGGTTGCTTGTACTTCTAGTTATAGTTAAGTGTTTTAGCTTGATTTCTTTAAGTAATGTTCTCATCTTTAAGAGGTTAACTTAAAATGAATGTTAAAGCATATTCTTGTGAATTAAACTTGTTGGACTAGTTAGCTATTACGTATTGAGAGTAGATGAATTAGAGCTATGGGCATAATGTATTGGATAAGCTACATTCTTGTACAACTATTTAAAGTTGAGCGAGTTGAAAATGTGAGTTTAATTGCCTATATGTAAGTTGTTGTTTTTATGCGAATATTGGGCTATTAATGGTTGTCATAAAAAGGTGGTCGCTTGAGCTTGTTATGAAAGCCATATTGTTAGGTATTAATACAATTGATGTCATCTAGGAAGTTATGGGATAATCATAGCCACAAGAATATTTTGGTTGATTGTCCAAGGTGCAAGAGAGGATTGAAGCTAGTTTTGCATTTTTGAGCTTAGTAAATGTGAAGGAGTTTGCATATTTTCCATTTATATGTATATGTCAATTTTTTTGAATCTATTAGATTTGTTGATTATAGCTATGAAATTGTTTATTGTTGTTTGAAATGCTTTTCATAGACCTTGTAGAGCTCTCTTTTGAAACTAATCATGGTTTAGTTAAGTTGTTTCAAGATTTTGTGAGTAAAGTAGAATATGTCTCCTTTGATATCATATGTTAATTTCGTGCTTAAATGCTTATATTGCAACTATTTGCGAAGGCGGCCTACTTTGTCATCCCTCACCTGTGATTACTTGGTTTTCGTGATCGTGAATCGGGTTGCGCAACATTTTCGAACATGGTAGTGTCGAGAAATTCCGAGTAGCATCGGGCTGTCGGTTTCCCTCGACTACCATGGTGATTATTCCCTTTCTCGCTGAGTATACTCTACTACCCCAGAGGCGTGGTTCACCTCGTTGGGGGCATATGGACCTATCTTAGGAGAAATGGGTCGTAGGATTGGGGTATATCCGGAGTACCCCATTTGGAGGAATAAGAGATTTGTCGGCATTTACTTAAAGATCATGGCTCGAGGTTTGAGATTGAAGACAAGAAGATGAACTGTATCCTTTTGATATGTGTTTAATGTTTACTCGATTAACTCGCTATATTGTATTACTTGTATGATTATGTTTGTTGTATTGCACGAAATGATTTTTGAAAACACCATTGGTTTACTGTATTCCCTCCCTCACTGAATAACTCTGGTTACTCATTTCTTATTTTAACATGTTACAGGTGCATTTAGAACAACTAACTTGAGTGATGTGTTGCCGGTTGCTTATTCTGCTAAGGTTGGATGGCTTTGAGGATGTGTGTTATTGTAATATGTCTTATTTTGAGACCTTTGATGTCTTATATGTATTAATGATAAATTTGGTGGGTTGTAATTGAAGTTTTAGTCTTGAATAGTTAGTGGCGTAGATGGGATGTAATAGCTAATGATAGACTTTACTGCCTTTGACTGCATGTTTGTATGCTAAAGGAAGTTGAGTGATGAACCTAATATTTAAGTACGTACGGTAATTAGAATTAGAGTAGTATGATAAGTGGATTTAAAAGATAAGATCTCAATGGATTTTAACCTTGCATGCTTGTATGTTATTATATTGGGTTCCAAGACTCGGATGGGCTTGGGGAGTTTGTTGTATATGATGACATTGGATGATGGGATTGTATCTTGGAGTCGGATTGTAGCTTTGAGGATAAGTTTACTGTTTGCAGGTGAACTAATTGTCCTATAAATAAGGGAGACTCCGTCTATATTTCCTTGTTTTTCGTGACCTCGAGTATTGGATCGGGGCTCCTATCCCGTGAGGGATCAGGGGGTTACACAAAGCTCATTGAGATTGATGTACATTTTGTCCGGGACAAGGTTGCCTTTGGAGATCTTACAGTTCGTTTCATTTCTATGGTCGACCAGCTTGCTGACATTATGACCAAAGGTTTGTCCGTCAATCAATTTTGCATGCTTCGGACGAAGCTCACAGTTCAAGACACAGTTTCGCTTGAGGGGGCGTGACAACAAAACTTTATTTTAAATTTCAAACTATTGGCTGTTGTAACAGTTTCTCATAATTTGCTCAATAGTGTTGTTATAGGTTCTTATCATATTCAGGTGTAAAAACATATATATAGAGCTGGTATGTAAACTGTATTTTGATCATTGAATGTAATACAGTGAAAACATCCGTTCTTCAAATCTTTCATTTTTCGTACTTTATCATACTTCATAAATAGAGAGACTTTGAGCACCATTTGGTTCGCTACGTCTGAATTGTTTAGAACACTCCTGCAGGCAGATATTTTGTCATTGTATCTTAGGAGATTACCACTAGTGACCGTAAACACCTTCAACAAGGTGATTAAGTTTTAAGGACATTGAATCTAATTCAGGCCTCAACATCCACATCCTTCAATTTTCTGTCTTCTTGTTTTCTCCATTAAAAAGTAAGTACTTTTATTTTTTTACCAGTTTAATTTCTGGTTTCAGTCTTTTAATTACTTTCACTTAGTTCCTTGTGTGTAATATATATCTGCAATTATTTTTTCAAAATCTGTCTGTAGTTATACACAAGTTCTACAACATTTTATTCCAACAAAATCTAGGATCACTTTTAGTGCAAATACTTCATATTATATTCAAGAAGAGAAGAGATTAGATTTATACCTAGAGTCAATACCATGGACAATATGCAAAAATACCTTGGTCTAGCTTTCTTCTCAATAGGGGAAGCCCAAAACTCAATCATTGCTTCCGATCCAAGACAAAACTCAAGCAAAAGGGAAAGATTGAAAATGGTTTTTCTACTAAAAAGAGGTAAGGATATTCTCGTCATAGTTGTCCTTCAAGCCGTTTCTAACTATGTCATGTCAGATTTCCTATTTCTGAAAGCACATCTGAAAAGTTGTATTTTGTAATTGTCAAATTTTAGTGGGATACCTGTGGAAAGAGAGAAATCAACTGGCTCAAATGTAATGATATTTTGGCATATAGTAAACTTTAAGGAGGATTAAGGATCAACCACTTTCAGTATGTGAACCTTATGCTCATAGTCAGTTAGTCTTGCAGAATATTCTGGAATCCCAACTCCCTAGTTGTTAAAATCCTAAAGTGGATTTACTTCCTTCACTCTATCTATTGCAATGTAGAAGAAGGCTCTAAACCTTCTTAGAGCGAAGAGCACGTTAAAAGGGGAGAGTCTTTATCAAGCTTAATTAATGGATTGGTAATCAGTGGGAGCTAGATTGACATATTGAATGATCATTGGTTTAACAATTTTAAGAGGCTTGATAAATACAACTGTAGCCTTAACAAAGCCAGCCCATTTGATCATTCAAGCTGAGAATAGATGGGATTCTCATTTCATTAATGCTACTTTCTCTGCAGAAAATAAAGCGTTGAGTATTGCCCTCCTTTAGAATTCTAATAAAGATAAAATCCTCTAGCTCTTAAGAATTATACTACAAAGAGTTGCTATATTAATGCCTTCTCTAATCAAGCTGCAGGCATGCACATCCCATCACTTCCTAAAGAACATTTTTACAAATATTAGTTCAATCACTAGACAGGACCTTTGATTCGGGCAAACTCTTGATGACCGTGGACATGTTGGCCACCGGGTGCAAATTTAGGATTTATGTTTAATAAGGTCTAAAATTACACGATACAATACTCATACATAAATCAATTTTTTCAATGGGGGTTAAATTGATTTTTTTGTCTAAAAATATCTTTTTTTAATACACAAATTATCAACAAAAATTTAGATTCCCACTCAAATAACAATGATTCCGCCATTGCTGGCCATAATAGCAAGGATGCTATAACTCTGGTTGTACAAATCTTCTTGCATATTTGGGACGGAAGAAATGCGATGAAGTTTGAAAGAAGATATGTAGCTTGAATCGGTTGAAACAATATCAAATCCCCTCTTTAGCATTAAATGAATACAACACGTAATATATATCTATGTAATAGCGTGGCAATGCTTGTGTGAACTGCAGTCAGAGCTGAAGAACTCGCAATTTAGTTTGCTAGTTGGCTTGATCAGCTGGCTATTCTAATACCTAAATTGAGACTGTTGGATTTTGGGGTCGGGTCAGGTCGCCTAATATAGGTTGGTCGAACCCGACCCATTTTGTATAGACTTTAGAAACAGAAGATAGAGTGTTATCTTCTTTGTGTTTTCTCTCAATCTCACTCATATTTTACTATGTGAAAAACACCCAAATCAAATAGACACTTAAATTTGGCCAATAATTCAAAGTCGAATCCGTGCTTTGAATTCTGACTCGCAACTATTTAACGATGGAACGTACGTGGTTAATTAGTATTCAATTCCAATTTACAGTTTTATGAAAGAACCCGAATTGTGTATTAAAATATTTCAGAGACTAATCCTCTACTCTTATTAATCGAAAGCACATCAAACTACTGTTGGTTGGCCAAATCTGTAAGATGTAACTTGTTAACTCTTGACTAGATTATGAACATCTCTCGAGAGCTTTAAAATGTCTCTTTTTCATATTTTTCCTTCCAAGGAATTGGTTAATATCCTTATTTCCTACTTCAATTACAAATTTTCTTTTAAACAAAAATAGAAAAAATTAAACTTTTGAGCACTTGAATCACGTGTTGAAGTTTGTGGGACAATAACATATTATGTTTAGGGTTGAAAACAACTTTTTTATGACCACAGGGGTATTAGTTGCTTTAAAAACCTCAAGGAGTAAATGTGCACTTTAGATAAACCACAAGAAGATATTTTGCTTTTTATTCTAAATTTATTTATTCATAGTTTGGGAATAAAATGGAATAAATTGTGTACAAAGATTAATATTTATGTGCGGCAGCAAATTGCATTATTTCAATCGACTCTAGATATTACCCAAAAGAAAAAGAAAAAGAAAAAAATATTAAGTGATCTCTTGTTTCCAAGAATAAGTGACTCACGAGGAATGGAAATTAAAGAAACATATTATATTTGATCTCGAAGTTCTCATATAGCACTTCTTCCAATCCTGGATGGGGATCACTTGTAAGAATGACATAATGCTAATTTATGTTCCACAAGGCCAATGAAGCATTGATTTTTAATCTCATTATGACTAAATCATCCTTCTGATAATTTTTCTCGATCAAAATAGAAGGCAGTAAAAATAATTTTAGACTCCTTTTCTAATCGCCCAGCGAAGACAGACGTTCAGAAAGGTTCTCGAGATTTTCGATCGCTCTTTTTAGTGGGGAGGAATAGTGCGAGAAGGGAGTGAGACCAAGCCGAGCCACTAGGAACTTCTCACGTGTCAAGTTGAATAAATCAAGAATGCCTCAATTGGATAAATCAAGGATAATAACTTATTATAGTCCAAAAGTTCTAAATTCAAATCTATATTATTTTATTACAAATATTGTCCGATCCTAGACTAATCTGATCCTAGACTAATCTGGAACATAAATTAAGACATACTTCTATATTACGGAATTTATAATTTTGAATGGACTCAGACTCAATGTGATCCCTTTTAGGAGGGTTCCTTGTAAAAAAAAAAGGAAATCTAAGAAAAGGCAATTTTAACTTTTCAGTTTGAGTACACAAAGAAAGAAAGAGGCATGCTGTTAACAACAGGCAAAGTTAAGAGAGCTAACAGTGTCCAATTCCTATTTAAAACATCAAACATTTGGTAAGAAGTGAAGCGCCACGGTAATTATCAGCCCCATGCTCATCTCAATTCCCCACCAACTTCGCCGGACTCCTTCACCCTTCACATCAGCACTTGGTGTTTGGCCACTGGAATTCCCTTTCACTAACAGCATCAATTTGAAAATAGAAAAAAAAAAAAAAAAGAGGAAAATAGTAAAATATGTTAAAGGGTAGTTCGGTAGATGAAATTTCCGTTATAGGTAAGACGATGAAAAGATAATAATTTATTTATAATAAGCATGGAAATCTCTACCTTCAGCAGTTGAAGTGCTGTTGCTTCCCTTGGCACTCTTTGCAAAATCGTCAAATACCTTAGCGTCTGGTGAGTTAGGTGCCAAGTGCAAGATAGCTGGAAAAATCATATCTAAACTTTGAGGCAGTGCTAATTATACCACTAGAAAGGCTAAATAGCATCATACTCTCTGATTTATTGAAAGTACACGCTACCTCCTTGTGACATCGTAATAACAGTTTTAGTCTCTAAATTTTTTAAGAACGTAACACAATATCCGTCAATTAATGTTTCTATCCTTTAAAATGACGGATCCCATGTATAAAAAAAGGAAATATTTCGACAGTAATATACAATATTTTCAAAACTTCTATAGACTAAAATTGAAATTACGATAGCACAGGAGGGACATGTGTACTTTAGCAAATTATAGGAGTGTCAAATTACGATATCTAGAGATTAGTACTTACCAGGGCATTCGGACACATTAGTAGGGGTATGACACTTATCCGGAAGGCCTAAAGCGAGTGTAGCATTAATTTTCAGGCCAAGGCTAGGATCGTCTCTATACTTGACCAAGAGGCAGAGGCATTCCTTGCTCTTATCCACGACTTGTTTCAGCCCTGTGCAACAATCTACGGTGGGAGTTTTTGCATCGCCACCAACGTAAGGAAGACAAGTGGCGAGGCCTACTAGCTGGTTTGCACATTTTTCTTTATCTTTGTTCAAGTCTGAGCTTGCAAAACCAAACAAAACCAACACTAATATGCACGGAAGTTTCAGTGGTACATGTTTTGGCAGCTCCATTTTTGTTATGGTAAGACAGAGAGAGAAAGAGGGGGGATGGGGGGGCGCGGGGTAGGGACACAGAGAGTGGTTTGAGGAGATGTTCCAAGCTTTATATGCGTTGGTTGTGGTATTGTAAAAAGAGATGGTGATGAATTATTTCTGGTCATTGATGGTTGCCTGAAACATTATCTATATAAGGGGTAAGATGTGACGATGTTAATTTGTCATTTAGGCTTGGTTTGGAGGGCAAATTTTGTGATTTGCTAATCATGCACCAAATTGGGTTGCGAGAAATTCAGTAAAAGAAATTTTACCATGTAATTTTGATTTGTTGTTGAAAGACTATATTCTAACTGGAATTGGATGGAACCTTTGTACCTTTTTTCTATTAAGGGAATGTCCTATTTGACCTATAAAAAAAATCGTACACAGTTGAAAGAATATCTAACATTTAATTAAATGATTTGTGAGGAATTTTATTAAACCAACAAGAATACAGAGTTAAGTTTACCCAAAAGTGAATTTTTACTTAGGGTTGTGGCGATTGAAACATCACTAATTTTTTTTTTTTTTTCAAATACCTTAATGTTTTTCAGTTTGTAAAATCACTGAACTTTCACTTAAACTCCACATCTCCATTAATTTTTTTACTTAATTTAGTCTTTGAAAACATCTAAAACTGTAGTAGCAAAACATCTAAAATTTCCGACAAAAAAAATAAAATAAAATATGTACCCATTTACCAATATCAATAGCTGTCAAATCATGGATCAGTTGGAAAAAAAAAAAAAAAAAATTCATGGATCAAGTCTCCAAATTTGATGGCGGTCAACATCATGTATGCCTAACCGCCTCTCCTCTCTCTCTCAATATTCTCACGACTTTTCCTTTAGTTGAAGGCTATCTCACCGCTTTTGCTTGGTTCATTTCGGCACTCTGGCCTTCTAGCCAGTAGTACCTAACTCTCCCCACTTGGTTTTTTTTTTTTTTTTTTTTTTTTTCTTGTTTTTCTTTCTCTTTCTTTTGTTTTTGCTAATTTTTTTATATATTTTTTCTAAGTTTTTTGTCGATTTTGGTCTTTTTGTTATGGGTTTGGTTGTGATGTGTATTTGGGTTGTCGCCGATGTATTATTCTGTTCGTTTTGGTCAACTACTTCTACTATTTCTAATCTTCACTCTTATGAACACTCGTGTGGATATAATTGGAGGGCTCAAGTGGACTATATAGTCACCGCTAGAGGTCTTAATTTTTACTCCACTATTTGGAGTATCTAGTCGTCTTCCTCTGTTGGGATTATGCGTCTCTTTTTCACGCATTATTTCTCGGCTCGCCTTTGTGGGTTGCTTGCCGCTTGTGTGGTTGTTCCAATGGGCGTTTAGTGATTGGTTGCGGACTGAGAGTGTAACTTATGTTGACTCCAATTGAAGTTTTTAAATAATTTTTTGGTTTTAGGCCTTTGCATTTAGCTTGTGTTTGTATGTACTTTTATTTTATTTTATTTTATTTTATTTTATTTTCTATGTTCTTGTACAGTTTAAGCTCAAATCTCCTTTGTATTTACTTTGTTTAATTAATAAATATTCTACTTGACAAAAAAAAAAAAAAAAAAGCATGTATGCCTAACTCCTATATCTGATAACAATATCGTTACATGAAAGTTATAGTAAATTAGCCGGAGTTGTCTTTTGTTATTATGTGGGCAAAGACAAGCCGAAATTTGTGATATAAATAAATCACGATGACAACCCGTGAACATTACACTACAATATTTTAGTTCTTTACAATACTTTAATTAAGATAAATGAAA
Source organism: Ehretia macrophylla (assembly GCA_037974665.1). Lineage (NCBI taxonomy): Eukaryota > Viridiplantae > Streptophyta > Magnoliopsida > Boraginales > Ehretiaceae > Ehretia > Ehretia macrophylla. Next base: position 11,373,756 of record CM075782.1, read on the forward strand.
AATTATTGCAATAAAAGTCTTATTACAACGGGTTTTCAACTATTATAAGTTATAATCTTTTTGCAATAATTTTGTTTTGTCATTACTTATTAATAATTCCTCATGAAATCATTTTTTTGTAACAAATTTAATATTATAGTTTAATTGTAACAGTTTAAACCGTTGTTTATTATTTATAAATAAATAAATAAAAACACTTTCAGGTAGAGAACTTGTAACAAGAGTGCAACGGGGTTTTAACTATTTGCAATAATTTTAAATGTTGTAATAGATAACATATGTTGGAAATTAAGAGCCAAAGAAACTAATATATTGTAATTTGACGCCAATGACTTGAAGTTAAAATGGTTTTTTTTTTAAACTAAGCCATTAAGATATATTCATTCAACTTCAAAAACTGTAGTAATCCACTTTACAACATTTTCAAAACATTAACTACCAAAAAACTTGAAACTAATGAAGTGATCACATGGTAATTACTTGGAGTTAAAATGGGTGTTTATACGTGATCACACGGTAATTACTCAAAGTGATATGATGCCAAACAGCAAAGACATTTATCATGATTAGTTAATATGAAGTGATGCCAAACAAACAATTTGTTTTTCTGGAATAAACTCGTGCCGTCCGTGCTTCTCTCATGCTAGACATTTATCATGATTAATTAGCACGAACGTCATAAAAACTCCTGCAGAAGAGAGCATGCCCCAATACATGTAATTGAGAAAATCAGATCTTGAGGAAATCAAACACTAGTAGTGAAGAAAACATAATATGAACGTGTGTTTCACGTGAATTTAACTTTTCATGTGTGTTTATTCACGATATGTGTTTAATTTTTTATGTTTGACCTTTATCAAATCAGGTTACACGTAAAGAGAAGTATTACAAGATTAATTTTAGATTATTTTACTTAACACTAATTGATTTTAGGATAAAACCACATAATTCTTAATAGTTATTAAATCCTAGAAGGGTCAAAGTTGAAACCTTACTGACTAGATATGCTTTTAGTAGAAAGATATATTAAAATTATTGTTAGAGCTAGCATACAACTGTCTCGTATTGATTCCAAAAGCAGTATACAAAGTTCAAATTACTTCGCCTAATATCACTTAATTTTATGATGAAACTTATATTTCTTATCACGGTATTAGAGTTGTGTATTAGTCTAATCTTATGCATCACATGCAGTCCGTTGTTGTTTCATGTATTGGACGTTTCTTGTTGTATCGTGTTCTATCACATTAGCCTTTTTTTTTTGGGTAGGCGTGTTCTATCACATTAGCTTTGATTACACACAACTATTCGAATTTAAAGCTACTTTTTCTACTACTAAGCTTTGATACACAAGTATTCCAAATTTAAAAAGTTGCATCTTCTATCACATGAATGTATATTCAAAGGTTACATATGAAAAGAGTATTAAAAAATATAATTTTCTCATATTGATAAATGTTAAATTTTTTAAGGGTAACCTATAAAATAATTAATTAATAATACACCTAATATCAAATAATTTTAGGATAAAATCTCACATTATTAAGCACTATATATTCCTAAAACATAAGAACTGGAAAAGGAAAAATGGAAAATGGAAATGAGAAAAGTGCAATAATTAGCGTTTCGTTGGTTTGATTGAGAATATAACAGACAAATTATATATATAGTACAATGTAGGAGAAGGGCAGGTCAATATAATAGATCACATGGAACATTAGTGGCAAAAGAAATTAATAAGATTTTGTTCCTTATGTTTATGTGAACACCACTTATATAGTTTATCTTATAATTGAGAGATTATCTAAGTAATAATTCTATAAATTATGTTACTATCTAATTAATAATGCTATAAATTATCACTACAAAAAAAATTGAATTCTGCAACGGACCGTCGCTAAAGCACGGTAAAAGGAAATGTTGACGCTAGTTTTGTGACGAGACAGTGACGGCACAGTGCCAGACAAAAACACCCGTCACCAAGCCGTCACTAATAGTGACGGCTTTGTTGGCCGTCTCCAATTCCGTGATGGCCAAGCTACGATCATCACGAATTTGGTGACAGCTTGGTGACAAGTTTCTCCTATTCGGATATGTGGAAACGGCACAATGACGGTATGGTGACAGTCCGTCGCTATGCCGTCACCATAAAGGGTGCCGGCTCAATTTTCTATTTTTTTTTTAACGAACAAGGCCTTCAAACACTGAGGGACAATGATGTGTTGAAATTTTTTCCGAAGCAGTACTAGTTCACTCAAGGATTGTTAACATGAAGTATTGACAAACGTCGAGAGGTAGTAATAAAATACTATGTTTGTGTAGATATTAACTACAATATGAGACAAATTTGATAACATAGGGTGCAAACGACAAGATTTTTTTTCATAATCATACGATAACTAGGGATTACATTAACGGATGGTTAACTTGAGTCATCACCATACAAAAGTACTTAACAAGATACATACACATATCCATATAATATATTACATATTATTAACCTTAACTACCAGTTTTTTTACATAATTTTCACTCGAACAACTTTGGCAAAAGGATGCAATACATTTGATCCTCAACCTTTTGCTGGTGTTGGGCTCTAGAAATGTAACCCTCTTCCTTTGGTGGTTCGTTCAGATCAAATCGACCTTTAACTCTGCTGCTGCTTGCCTTCGATGTTTCACCTTTCGCTGTGTGTTCTTCCTTTTTAACGGTAACCCACTGACCTTGAATCTCTTTAATCATTGTTGATAAGATATGGATGCACTGAGTTTAAGCTTATGTAAAGATGGAAGACAACAAGCGGACGGTGATTTCTTTATATAGAAGTGAAAGAAGTGAAAATTTGGTGACGATTTGGTGATGGCTCTTCTCCAAATTATTGGTTCCATGTACATGTGACTCTTCATACTAGTGAATAGTAAAGTTATAAATTATTGGCGACTATTAATAGCCAATAAGATAACTTTTTCATGTAGCTGGTGTATCATGACTCTTGTGGAATTATTTTAAGCAAATTATGAATTGTGGTTCGTTTTTACTAACATTTAAATTTACGATCATTAATTTCTCTATATGCGCGAGAGTTTTACTACGATCACCACATCGATTTGTCAAATCATGACGAATCCACAAAAGCACGACATACAATTTATTAGGTAAAGAGCTATCGAGTTGCTGAATCACGACATACACAATTTGTAATATTAAATTTTCAATTTAATATATGTAATATAGGAAATTAACTCTTCTTCCACTTCATATATTTTTGTATATTATAAATTTATAATTTTTCAACAATTGTATGTCTTATTTATTTTTATTATAAAATAATACATTCCATTTATATATATGCCTGTTTGTTAAAAAAATTATAATTTACAAATATTGAATTTTGCAATTATATTTTCAATTTAAAAAAAAAAAATTGAATCTGTCTCCGTATTTGGAGACGGGGCATGTTTCCCATCTCCAAAATAGAGACGGGGCCTGTTCACCGTCTTCAATGTGGAGAGAGGGCTTATGCCCCTCTCCACTGGAGACGGGCGCAGGCTGTTTCCACTGGAGACGGGGCCTGTGCCCGTCTCCAATGGAGATAGGCAGAGGCCCCGTCTCCACAAAGAGTTGGAGACGAGCTGGTTGCCTATCTCTAATGGAGATGGGCAGAGGCCCCGTTTCCACAGAGAGGCCCACTGTACTGGAAACGGGCAACCAGCCCGTCTCCAGGTTGGAAACGGGGCCTATTCCCGTCTCCAATGGAGACGGGCAACCAGCCCGTCTCCATGTTGGAGACGGGGCCTGCGCCCGCCTCCAATGGACATGGGCGCAGGCCCCGTCTCCAAGAGGCCCACTCTACTGGAAACGGGCAACCATTCCGTCTTCAGACCAGCGCAGGCCCCGTCTCCAAGAGGCCTTAATTGGGTGACGACCTGGGTTCACACCTAGTCGTCGCCCAAATTAGAATTAATAGAGGGCTGCATCAACAACCCTCTGTTAATTTTGTTTTTTCCCTAACCTCCCACCCCCTTCCAACGAGAAAAACCCTACCCTCCACCCCACCCCCCACCTAATCGGCCCTACCCCCTACCTTCCCACCCCTCTATAGACCCCTCTCCACCATTTTTTTGAGGTAATGGTGTTTTTTTTTTCTATTTATATATGTGATATATATATATACGTATATGTATATAAATGTATGTATATGTATGTATAGATCTAGCTAATTCCACCACCCCCATGAAGTTATATACCCCTTCAACCCATAAACCCCTCCCCCACCTCAAAAATATATTATTTAATATGTTATTTACATATATATGTATATGTATGTATACCTATGTATAATATATGTATATATTATAAAATTTGTGGTTGTTATAAAGATGTTAAAATATACATTATGCCTAATTATATTAATGTAGGTTTTTTTTTTAAAAAAAATTTGGATTTCTTTTTTTTGTGGATTTTTATTTTTTAAATTTTTTTGTGGTTATCATGTATTTTTTTTGGATTGTGTTATGCTATAAATTTTTTTTGTTTTAATATTTAGGTTTTTTTGTAATTTTTGGATTACTTTTTTTATTTCCAGTTTTATTTTTTATTTTTTGGTTGTAATTTATTGTTTTAAAGAATTATATTTTTGTAAAACATTTATAATTCTTTATATAGTTTAAATACTCTTGTGGTATTTGATATAAGCTTCGTATAATTGTAAACCATAAAATAAAAAATTTCAGTTCACGTCCGAGCCCAGATCAACTATTAAAATGTTTTATTGAATTTTTCTAACTTCAATAAAAGTAGAGTTGTCACATATTTATGTTGCGTAACCTTGTAGATTGTATTTTGGCGAATTTGCATAGTTCATTATGCTATAAATTGAACTAAGTGAATGTCATTAAGTATTGTATATTATTGTTATTGTGGAAATCTTTTGAGTGCAGGTATTGGTTTATTTATAATACAGAGGAGACTCTATCCGTTTGTCGCGTTCGGACTTTACCTCTATATTGGGGTTTGGTTTTGAGGCGTGACATCCAATATTTTCAATGGGTATTTTATTCATATATTTTTGGGAAGTTTGCTAATATGAAAATTTTTTCTGGATTTTCAAAATTTTCACATTGGACTTGTTCTATCAGGATAAAAAGGTTCGTGTCCGTCTATCAATTTGAATAGTATCTCTCAAATTTAATTCAAATTTAATTTCTTATCAGTTTTAAGTTACAAAATTGTAGGATGGATTTGTTCTGCGTTGAATAATATGTTGAATGTTAGATGATTTTGTTGTGTATATCTGTCATGTTGTGAAGCTCATACATGCTAATTCTCACTCATAGAATATAATAGATCTTTTACCTAATAACCTATTACGTAATTTTTAAAATGCAATAACATTTATCAAATTGCTCAGTGCATCATTTCATGGAGTCAAATCGTGATTGGATGTATCATAAATGGATTGATAGTAATCTTAATGAGACATTTATTTAAGGTGTTTCGAATTTTGTATCTTTCGCAAGCAAACAACATTATTATATGGATGGCAACAAAATAAGATATCCATGTGTAAGATACCGAAACTTAAAATTCCAAACCACATGAAATGTGGTAGATTATCTGTATCAGAAGGGTTTTATGCCTTTTTACTATCAATGGATTATACAAGGGGAACATGTGTACAACAATTATGATCTAAGTGCACAAACTTTCACGTATAATCAAGGGCAATTTGTTGGTGAAACAAATAATTACTGAACATTGGTTTTTGACGTTGCTGGTTCGCAGTTGACCAACGATCACAATGTTAAGGTTAATGAAGAACCTAACATGGAAGCACATGAATTTTTTGAGTTGTTGAATGCCGCTGATAGGCCATTATTTGATGGTTGTGCGAAACTTACTCAATTGTCAGCCGTGACTCGATACATGAATATGAATCCGAGCATAATATGAGCAACTCCCTATTTAACAGGTTCATAGAAGAATTAATGGAAGTATTGCCTGAGAATCATAACTTGCCTGAAAACCTTTATAGATTTAAGCAACTAATCAAGCCATTAGGTTTGGGATATCAGAAGATTAATAGTTGCGTAAATGGATGCACCTTATTTTACAAGGATTGAAGTCTCATGGAAAATTGTACGCATTGTGGCCATGCACGTTTTAAGGATATAGTTGGTGGTAGAAAATTGGGTAAGCCTATTTCCCACAAACAGTTAAGATATTTTCCTTTGACACCAAGGTTAAAAAGATTGTACATGTCAAATACTACAGCGAGACACATGACGTGGCACAAAAATCACAATGTGGAGGATGGAAAAATTTGTCATCTGTTAGATGCCGAAGCTTGGAAATATTTCAACAGCGTGTATCCAAATTTCGCTGCAGAACCAAGAAATGTTCGGCTAGGCCTTTGTTCAGATGGTTTTAACCCATACAGTTCAAATGCACAACCTTATTCTTGCTGGCCAGTGATAATTACCCCATACAATCTTCCACCATGGATGTGTCTGAAGGATCCCGTAATGTTTTTGACAATACTCATTCCTGGTCCCAAGCATCTCGGTAAGAATATTGATGTCTACCTAGAGCCCTTGATCGATGAATTGATAACTCTATGGTCGAAAAGGACATTATGTTATGATATTGATACGAAGACTAATTTTTGTTTGAGGGTAGTCTTGATGTAGACAATAAATGACTTCCCGACTTATGGTATATTGTAGGGATGAAGCACACATGGGAGATTATCATGTCTTATTTGCATGGAAAAGTCAAGAACTTTTCGCTTACCAGCAGGGAAGAAGCCTTTATTCTTTGACTGTCATTGTCAATTCTCACCACATAACAACTCATTAAGACGTGACAGGAAATTTTTTTATCAAGGATAGGCACGAGATATCTACACCTCCACCATGATTATCTGGGCAACAATTTGGGAACGGGTGAAAATTTTCCCGACAATCCAAGAGAGATCTTGCAAGAAGCTACATGGGTTTGGTATAGATCATAATTGGACGAAAAGAAGTATTTTTTGGGATTTGCTATACTGGAAGACGTACCTTATTTGTCACAACTTAGACGTGATGGATATTGAGAAAAATATTTTCGACAATGTCTTCAATACTATCATGGTTGTTAAGGGTAAAACTAAAGACAACCTTCAAGCTCGGAAAGACATGTCCACTTTTGCAATCGTCCAGAATTGTGCGATGACAATACAAACAAGATTGGTGTATACACACTCCCCAGAGAAAAAAGAAAAATGCTCCTACAATGGGTCGAATGCAAAAAATTTCCCGATGGTTATGCTTCTAATTTATCAAATTGTGTCGACATGAAGGATTTGAAAATGTCACACATGAATAACCACGATTGTCATATCTTTATGGAGAGGCTGCTTCTCAATGCAATACGCGAGCTTATGCCGAAATAGGCTTCAGAGACATTTGCTGAACTAAGCTTATTTGTTAGCAATCTATGTTGTTCAACTCTACAAAGAACCTGTTCAATATCCGTGGATGTATCCTTTCGAGAGGTTTTTGCAAGGCCTAAAGAGGATAGTTAAGAATAAAGCACGGATGGAAGGATCTATTTGTGAAGCTTATCACGTCCTAGAAACTTCAACTTTCTGTTCATATTATTTTGAATAATACGTGTCAACTAAAAGCAGAAGGTTAGGTCGAAACAACCAGTTTAACGAAGTGGACTATCCTGAGGGTTGTTTATCTATATTTACTTGTCCGGGTTGTCCAATTGGGATGGATGCAGAGGTCTCACTACCAGAAGATGATCTCCAGTTGGCGCACTTATATGTACTCATGAATTGCCCAGAGGTGCAGCCATATATCAGGTATGTTTGCATCGATTGGTCATGCAATTTCCTCCGTTGGGATTATCACACACACTTTTTAATGAGAAGCTTTAAAAATTTGTGCAGATTGTTTGAGGAATACTTGAAACAACAATACGACCCTATGAACCAAAGAGATAGCTAGTTGCATATTGACAAATCTTTCCCGAGATGGTTATATGGCCAGGTCAGTAGATATGCAACTTTTGCCTATTCATTAAGGGCACTGCCATTTGCGTATTAACCAAATGTAGTCGTATTGCAGTTAAGAAATAGGTATGACGTAGACGATCGTGTGAAATATCTCTCCAAATGGCTACATAGAAAGGCCCGCAGATGGTGTAGATACATGGTAAACGGATACAGGTTCTCTACGTTCGAATATGGGTCTTCAAAGTCCACGAACAATAGTAGAGTGTTCGTAAGAGGTACAGGCGATGGTACAGCTAGGGAAATAGGGTACTATGGTATTTTGAAGGACATTATTGAACTTGAATATCCTAATCCAACGTTGCAACATACAAGAGTTGTTCTTTTTAAGTGCGATTGGTATGATACCACAAATGATAGAGGTATAAAGTCCTGTACAAGACCCGATTGGTTGAGGTGAACATGAAAAGAAGATATCCCAAGCATGAACCGTTTGTCTTGGCAGGTCAAGCCCAACAAGTGTACTATTGTGTATATCCAGGGGCCAAGAGAGAACGAGTTGATTGGGTGACCATCATTAAAATACGTCCAAGACATTTCTATGACATGAACAGGTAGGAGATAAATGTGGATGATAACACAAGTTTTCAATCGGATCATATGAATGTGCCCACAGTGGAACCGAACGATTTTGATTATAATTCACATATTAATTATTCGGTTGTAGACACTGAAATAATAAGAAAATATCTTAATGCCGAACATGGAGATGTAGAAGCATATGTAGATGACGAAAAAGATGAGCATAAAACAAATAATGATGGTGATGATGGTGATGATGATGATGATGACGATGATGATGATGATGATGATGATGATGATGATGATCCAAATGATGATGATGACGATGACAATCATGACGGTGACAATGAGGGAAATGATGATTATTGAAAAAACATAAGTTAGACAAGAATATTGTTCATGTTTTTCTTTCAAATTAACAATCAGTGATTCCAAATATTGTTTGTTATCTATGACAGTTTTAGTAGAAGTATGCATAATTACAATATTTCAGTCTATATATATTTATTTATATACACTAATTTTAATGTGTCAAAAGGAGATAATCTACCAATACACCGGCCACGGTGCCCGAGACTTAGCGATTCTCTTCGATTGGCTACAATGACGCTATGTCATTGGGTGGTCGTGGAACTACAGGTACACATCATGCGAGTGGTCGTGGATCCACAACGACGCATACAATTGCTGGTCGTGGAGTTGACAATGTCCCTTTGGTCGTTGGGTGTGGTTCGTCTAATTCATTAGTGGGAATGCAACATCGGATCCCAAACGATGCGCATCTCCAACAAGAGCAGCCATATGTACAGAGCCTGTCAACCCATCATAATGAACAACACTGTTCATCGGCTGAATTGCCATAAAAATTAGAGGATTTGTGCATAGATGGTGATGGCTCTTCAATGCCCGGTGGTGTGCAATTTTCTAATATACCCAAGTCTTCGCGCGCTGCTGACAGACTGGCTGCAAGCATCGAAGATTGGCAGTTTTATAGATTCCAGTCTCTAGCCGATTATACGGTATGGCAAAATGACAAGCGACACTATTTGAAGATCGTAGGAAATGGGTATGTATTACTTTAAATTATGAAGTTTACATCTTTTACTTTTTTTCCTAATATACATAATTTGATTATGTTATGTTGTATAGATGTGATCCATATAACGCTGTCAAAAGGGTTTCAAGAGCTCTACATGTCGGGTATGTAGAGTCGTAGTTGATATACAGACAAGTCCCAAGTGATACAAGAAGATTATGGTTCGAATATTTCGGGGTATGAAATGTTAACGCAATATATATTGTGAAAACTATTGTACAATTATCATAGTAATTGTTGAATTATATGGATCGTAATATTAACATTTTTCAGAGAGAGTACAAGTAGCTTCCAATTGATGAAGCTGAAGTTTGGCGCAAGTTTGAATCTACTGCAATACGCTGAATTTTAGATTTGACAAACAAAGGATGGACTAGAATGAAAAAGTCAGATTTCATACCACTTGAAATATGGAACCAAATGTTGGAGCTACGGCAAAGGCCAGAATGGCAGGCCATCTCAAAGAGAAATTCAAACAATCGAAATGCCAATCCGTCAACTCACCATTTAGGTTCAATCCCAACCTATGAGGCAGCTAGAAGAATAGTATTGATTTAGTAATACAATCTTGGTTAATTATATATGTTAGGTGACAGCAATCAAAATTATCGAAAATACACATTTATATGTAGGTTGATTTGGTGAATTGCTATTATAGGAAAAAGAACTAGGGAGGACAGTGACTTATGCGGAGGTTTTTCAGAAGGCTCATCGCAAGGGGGCTGATGGACCGTACACAGACTCTCGGGCCGAATAGACTATGGTATGTATTATTTACTCATTCTGGTAGAGGCAGCAATGCATAGGGTAGTTGTTGAAGATAATTTGGGATTCACAGTGTTGCAAAAAAGGTATAAGATTCCACATAATTTTTATAATTGTTAAAGCTAATATTCCAAACAGAAAACATACTTAGTGATGTGTGAGCACGAATGTAGCAATGATGTGAACAAACATATCTCCAATAGAACATGGTTACTTGTTGTAGACTCTTGTGATGTACATAGTTTGAAAATGTCACTACCGGGTTGTAGTAGCACATGATTAATATGTTGAGGTTAAGTGTGGTACAGCATCAACTTGGATACTGTGTATTATGTTGGCTTTATCTTGTAACAGGTTATTGGAAAAACTCCGAAATACAAACGAGATGTTAGCCATTTTTTTATTGACAAGTAAATGCTTTAAAGAATGCTGTCATACCTGTATATAGTGTGTTTGTGTTATTATGTTTGTGTAGATGACAAATTAATGTTTGTGCAACAATTCAGTTTTGTAATAAAAACTTGTTACTAATGTGTTCGTAGGCTCATTACGATAAAATGCTCCAAACGGCCAGGAATGCATCGTAATCATACTCAAACCCCACGCATGTGGATCAGAACGCAGTATTTTTATAGGCTGTCAGCCCACCACGCAAAGGTCGGATATATGGGGTAGGTTCTCAGGTTTCAGTTGAGTCTGTTACAAACACTGCAACCCAGCATCGGCGTTTGATCATAAAGGAACAACTGAATGACGCCGTTACGAGAGCAACAGTGACTTTGAACGAAATATTACAAATCAGGGCCAGCGGATCAAGAGTCAGAACGAGTTAATCAATGAACTTCAGCAACAATTGAAGAAGCAGAACGATGTGTTGCAAGTCCTTTACGCAAAAGTCTATGCTCAACCTGAAGAGCAGCATTTTTCATCTTCACCTAGTGATGAAAATGGAGAATAATTTGTTATAATGTTAACCCTCTAGTTTGATGTTAAATAGACTTCCATGTATAGGGCATTTGTTTTTGTAACAGTTTTTATTTTCAGTCTTGATTTTAATTATATATAGCATATCGTATTTTCGACATTATTTGAAATGAATTTCACATATCAAACAGGTTCAGTTTGGGATTGACAATTTTCAAATGTATGAAAGTATTATGACTAGTTAAGTTAGTGATGGCTTGGTGAGGGGAAAGGTTGGTGAGGGTTTAGAGACGATAATTTTGGTGACGGTATGATGAAAGGTTAAGTTGGTGAGTGCTCAGTGACATCAATCATTGGTGACGGGCAGGTAAGGAGAAAGATTAGTGAGGGCTTGGCGATGGGAAATTTGGTGACAGTTTTGGGACGACACCAGTTGACGAGGGCTCGGTGATAGCATACTGTAGTGACTACCTGGAGACGGGAAATGATGGCGAGGCTTGGTGACGGAGGATTTGGAGATGGGATGGAGATAGTTTGGCAGTCGTCGCCAAATTGGTGACAGTTTGGTGAGGGGAACGATTTTGGCGACAACCTCATATCTAATGGACTTTTTCCCTCATCGTGCCATCGCAAATTCTAAATTGGTGACAGTACGGTGAGGGGAACCGTCTCTTGCTAAATTTAATTTTTTTTGTAGTGTATGTTACCACGGTTATGATCACTAATCTTACTCCTTTTGAATGCTCATAAGTTGGTAACAAGGTTAAGTGTAACCACGTACCATTAGATTGAGTTTGCAATGTTCCTCACCAACTTTCATTCATTTTATACCATTACTTTTTTCCACGTGGAATTGGTTAAGTTGTTTGTTTTCATTAATACAATGACTTTTAAAAACAAAAACAAAACGAAAGAAAGAAAGAATAAGAATGATGGGGTTGTTCAACAAAATTTCATGCTATTCCCCGATGATAGAGCATTACATGTACGTTCAATTATACCCATTGAGACGCTTTTATTTGTTAGGTTTTGGAATTTCATTGGTATCGTTGCCTATTAATGCCATGGAGTCTTTGTACTTTATGGACAAAGATTCTGAAATGCTTGGAGGTCTATTCAAGAACATCAATCAATTTTATTCTACCAACATCGTTGCTCATAAGTTCCATTAGTATCCAAGATGAGTAGTTTAGTAGTGGATTATTTCCTTTGACGATTAGGAAATCACGATTCGAATCTCATAAAATGGGGGCAGTTGGGGGAGGGGGTTTGAAATAAAAAAATAAATAATAGGTTATGATATGAGGCAAACTCCTGAGCCCGAGCAAAATTACTAAATTATTCCTGTTAAGGTAAAAAATTCGGAGGACTGGACTGGGCTGAATCCTGCAAAACGAACGCTGTGGGTTGAGCTTATGTTAGCATTCCGACGATCAAGTTAGTAACTTTCTTGGTGAAGAAGAAAGATAAACCTGAAAAAGTGTATAAAGTGTATTGATTACCTTCTATCTAAGTGAGTGACTACTATTTATATCTTTGTGTGATATTCTGTTTTCTCTTTCTTCCCTGATTTTCTGTAATTATGTCAGAATTAGTTACAATAACTTTTCCCGAGGTCTCCGGGATGTGTTCTCACCCTGATCTCCCTAAATGCTTGATAAGCATGACATCTGTAATCTCGGGCCTCGAGGAGATGAACCTCGGGCCGAGGTTGCCTATGGCCTTCCCCATATATTTTGTTTAAGGATATTTTCGTAATTGTGCCTGGGTTCAAGAATTTACCTCATATCAACCCCTATGGGAAAGAGTACCGAAGAAATTGCGGGTGACCTCAGCCCGAGGCCCATTTTTCCCGAGGTCCCGAGTCATAGGTATTATGACTATTGTTGGCCCAAAGGGTCAGGCTGTAGGCACATTTGGGAGACCTCGAGAAAATGAGGCGCATCTGGGAGACCTCGGGGAAACGTTTGTTATAACTAACTCTAACACAATTTCAGAAAATCAGAGAGGAGAGAGAAAACAGAATCGCTCACAAAGATATAAATAACACTTATACTCATAGATAAAAGGTAACACATACATTCTATATACTTTTTGAAGCATATCTTTCTTCTTCATCAAGAAAAAGACTAACTTAATCGTCGGAGTATTACGTGAGCTTTACCCATAACGTTCTATTTTACAGAATAAGGCCCAATTTAGTATTCCGAATTTTCTACCTTAACAGGTTCCATTAGCATCCCTTCGATGCATGTTTTCGGCATTCATATTTCTAGTCAGAACAACGTTTTCCTTAAGGAAGTTTACAAGTAATGAACCCTTTTGATACAAGTCTTTCCATTTTCAATTAATGTGGTTCTATATGAACTCTCGAAGAAGAAAGAAAAAGTTAACATATTACGGAATTATGTGATCTTATTGAATATTAATAAGTGGATATTCATAAGGGTACAATCACAGTGTGAACAATTGTGACGATTACAATATGTACAAGTGTGAAAGACATAATATCAAAAGTTGTAATATGAATAAATGTGAAGACGTAATAAGAGTAAACGTAAAGCCTCAAATTGATAGAAGTGAAGTCGCAATAATAGATGGACATCAAAACTAATATAAGTGTATATGCAATTAACAGTTTTCGAAATCCTATGGATAAAAGGAACTTCAAAACAGAAACTAAGGTATAATAAGAGAAATTAAATTAGATTTATCTTTTCTTTTTTTCTTTATATTTCTCTATGTACTCCTTTGACTTTTTGCCGTTATTTTATAATAATCTCTGTGGAATTAATCTTCGAAATTCTTAAATGATTTTCTTGTGAGAACTACGGTCTTTACTCTACAAAATATTAAAATATACAATATTTTAGTCTACAAAAACTATTTTGTTCCCACTTAACCCTACATTTTCACTAACTATAATTATTAAATTATTTATTCTTTTTTTAAAATAATTTTCTAAATCTGTTCCTATTTGCGGGCAAGACCGCAATCAGATCACTTCTAAGGCTACAAGGATACAATCTATGAAAATTCTTAACCAATTTGTAGCTTTGTTACATATGTTTATGCCTAAATCAGTTACTTTAATTCTTTAAGAATATTATTCCATTTAAAGTCAATTTGGTTTCAAGGAATTACAATTTGACAAAAAAAAAAAGGGAATTACAAAGTTCAATCCCGAAGGTACATTGAAGTCAATTAAGTGGTTGTGATCATGTGTCTCCATTAAATTCTTGCTCATTCCAGCATTTGCTTAAGGGGGGTTGGCTTAATTGCAAGTGCAAATGGGACCATTCTCCTATTCATAAAGTTGGTCATACGTACACGTATAAGAGAATTGGCAATTCATATGGCCAGTACTAGAGCAATGTGCTGGTACGATTTTGGAAACATTTAATTTACTTGCAACAAACACCATTAACCAATCTGATTTGACAGTCACCAAAATATAATATATAATTTTTATTTTATAACGAGAAACTTATTTTAAAAAATATTACAGTAAAATAATTTTAAAATTAAGATACTGCAACGCATGTTTTCAAATAGTTAATGATCAAAGTATATTTATAATAAAATAACATGTGTTTAAATTTAAGATTTTTGACCATAAGATATCGTTACCACTCACTTCACTTTACCTGGGGACAAATTATGATATCTTTTCGTACTACATACAGTGCATTGTATTTAGTAAGGCATGCATTGTACTCGAACCTTTATGGTGCACCTATTCATTAATCAATAATTCGACAAGAGCAGATAACTTCAATTAATTACTTTGTCATTCGGGCACGTTAACGATGACATTCCTATCAAGGACGGATGAATCTTTGAGAGAGTTAGGTTGCAATCACTACTGATATTCGTTTTCATTTAAAAACAATATATGTGGTTTAGAGTATGTTTAACAAAAATTAAGTCTCAATTGAAAATTAATTATATTAAGTATTAAATTTTGTATTATACTCAAACGGAACAAAATCTTTAAATTCGTCCCTAATTCATATGCATGGTTTGATCATAATTCTAGACCTTTTTTTGCCAGAAAAATAAAATTTTCATTACTAAAAGATAATTATAAATACAGGAGCCAAAGCCAATCAGATCCAAAGAAGAAGAAAAATTATAACAAATGGATCAAATCCAAACCGAAGACTAGAAACACAAAAACAAAAACAAAAAAAGAAGAAGAATTATGGACCAAAAACCAAATATCACCCGTTATACAAGAAAATCAAGAACCATAGGCAGAAACCACAAATGCCCTTCAAACAAAATCATGGGCCAAAGAAACCAAAAAATCGGCGACCATGGTTGGTAAAATAACAATTAATTTGCATACGTGAATGTACCACAATAGTTTCAATATTTCATCATTTTTTATTTTTTTATTTTTTTATTACAGAATTTCACTCTAAATAAGATTATATTGAATTTATCCTAAATTTATAATTAATTTCTTGTGCAGCAGCGCACTTCAACTCATACTTTAGGTAAGTCAAGGCGAGATAATATTTGTGGTATTAGAATTGTATAAATTTGAACTTAAACTTTCAACCACAATAAGTTACTATACGACTATTTTGCTCAAAATCCTCCATATATCACTTGTTATGAAGCATATATAGCTATTTCTTCAAGCTACATGTGCTTAACTATTCCTAAATGCATAAGTGCTCATATAATCCTAGCAAAGTAAAACAGATAAAAATAAAAATAAAAATAGTTTTATATAAGATTGTGACAAGTGATTTTAGGTATCAGTAGACTGTACACGCGTTCCTAATTCTGGAATTCCCAACCGTGCAAGGTCACACAGAATTTATAACTTCCAACTGCACAAATAAATTTAAGGCCACTCTCCAGTTTGACAACCTTACCTAGCTGTCTATCACGGTCATGATCCACACATTTCTTTCAGTGACACGTCTGGCGAAAGATCTCCATATCTGCAGCTAACTGAATCCATCCTTTCCTCCTTTTCCTCTATCATTGTTTTAGTTATTTATTTATTTTCACTAAATCAGCGAGTAAAAAATTTCATTAATAAAAATGAAACTACAAGTGGTAGATCACAAAGACCAAATTATAAAGAGCATCAAAGACGGAAAAATATAAAGATCTTAGTGTAAAAGATACATTATAAAAGCTCATACTAAGATCAAGCGAACAAAGGTGAAAAAAAAACAACTTAGCGAAAAGAGGAAGCGAATAAACTCGGGAAAATCTCTCCTGGATCAAGCTATTTTCTTATAAGTAAATCTTTAATAATAGATCTAGAGAGATTTGATTTGGATAGTGAGAGCTGACGAGGTGTCACCTTGATATGTTTTCCTCTATCATTGTTTTCTTCTTTCATCTTCTATTTTCTTTTTTCTTTTTTCTTCAAAAAAGAGAAATAAAGATCTAATAATAGCAAATAATCTTAACAATTCACAACAACCACTCAGTAACATAATTTTATGATGGTATCCTCACTTGAGGGAGAGGGGTAGAGGGGTAGCGGGGAATTAGTAATTTTGTACAATTGAAAGTCTTAACTACATAGCTGCCTCCATTTAACAAAACTTATGTTATCAGACTACCGTATGGCCCTAAACATTTATATTGCTCTCTTGTCTCCGTCTTTTCCCCTTTGCCAAATTCTAACACACAATTTTTTTGTACTTGATTGTTTAACTAATCTAATTTAAACAATGATTAATAACGTTGTTGTTTGTTTCAAGATTAAATGGGTTTGCTTTTTTTTTTTCTTTCTTTTCTTTTTAGGTGATCTATAGTAATAGTCCTTATTGTTTTCCTTTTTGTCAAGTTAGTTCCAATTATTTTAGAAGATTCAAATAAGTCCCTAATTTTTTAAATAATAGTCAATTTAGTCATTACTGTTAATGTCGAAATAAAAACAAGACATAAGAGAGTACGAAACTTGTTTATGTTTATCAGAAAGGTGTGTATTACAAAGGTATACAACATGCCTATATATAGCCTTAAGACTACTTGGTGTCCAAGACACCTAAATTCTATATATATGGTAAGTAGTAGTACAATAATAGTACAATCGAATAGTACAATTGTACAACAAAGTTAACACCCCTCCTCAAACTCAAGGTGGTGTGAAAGACACGAGCTTGAGATTGGAGATCAAATCCTGAAGACGGCCTGGGGAATGAGCTTTAGTAAAGAGAACTGCAAGCTGGGCAGCAGAAAGCGTGTAGTGGAGCTTCGTAGTGCCCTGAACAACATGTTGACGGAAATGGCGATCACCCTCGATGAGGCGAGTGCGCTCATGAAAAACATCATTGTGAGCAATCTGGATGATACTCTGATTATCACAATGAAGTACTGTACCCTGAGGTTGAGAAACACCCATATCAGCAAAAAGCCATCGAAGCCAAATAACCTCTTGAGTAGCATCCGTAAGAGCACGATATTCAGCTTCAGTACTGGAACGAACAATAACAGTCTACTTTTTATTGCGCTAGGAAATGAGAGAGTCACCAAGAAGGAAGCAGTACCCTATCACAGAGCGACTATCGGTAAGATCACCAGCCCAATCGACATCAGAATATCCATGGAGAACTAAGGAGGAGTTGACAGAGAAGAAGATACCATGAAATAAGGTACCTTTCAAGTAACGAAGTATACGAAGGACTGCAGTATAATGAGAAGTACGAGGAGCAGACATAAACTAACTAACTAAATGAACGGCATATGCAAGATCAAGTCGAGTAACTGTGAGATAAATAAGACTGCCAACCAACTGACGGTACAGAGATGCATCTTGAAAAGGTGTCCCATCCATAGGAGTGAGGTGAATATTAGGATCTAGAGAAGTAGAAGCAGTCTTACTGTCTGTGAGACCTGCACGAGCAAGAAGATCAGTGGAATACTTGGCCTGAGAAAGATAATAACCACTCGAATCAGAGGAGATTTCAATGCCCAAGAAATAACTAAGAATGCCAAGATCCTTCATCTCAAAATGTTGACTCAGAAACTGCTTGAGATCTGAAATACTAGTCAAGTCATCGCCAGTAATAATCATATCATCTATAAACAAGAGCAACAAAATCATACCAGAACTAGAATGACGAATGAAGAGTGCAATATAATCGTTACTAGATGTGAAACCAAAATCTGTGATAACTGAGCTAAACTTTGAGAAACAGGCACGCTTGTTTAAGACCGTAGAGAGCACGACAGAGCCAGCACACATTATGAGGCGGATGATGATACCCTGGAGGAGGCTTCATGAAAACTTCCTCTATAAGATCCCCATTAAGAAATGTATTTTTAACATCCATCTGAAATAACTTCCACTGTCTAACAGCCGCAACAGTAATGAGTATCCTAACAGAAGTGAGACGAGCAACAGGGGCAAATATTTCCTCATAATCAATACCATACTCTTAAGTAAAACCCTTGGCTAATAAACGAGCCTTATACCGTTCAACGGAACCATCAAATCGAGTCTTGATTTTGTACACCCATTTGCAACCCATAGCATTTTTTCCTGAAGGAAGATTGACCAATTCCCATGTGTGCTTATCTTCCAAGGCCTGCAATTCATCAACCATAGCTTGCTGCCATAAAAGGGTCAGAACTCGCCTCACGATAGGTTTGAGGCTCATGAAGTGAAAGAATAGAGGTGAAACAATGATAATCAAGGAGACGGGGATGAATAGATCTTACTCTGGTAGAGCAACGTAAAGAAGACTCAGGACAAGACTCGTCATCGAGAAAAGACTCATCAGAGGGGATAGTCTCTTCAGGAAGAGCCGTATCAGGTGCGGACTGAGTGCTTGCATCTGTATCCATACTTGTGTCTGCACTTGCGTCACTGTCATCATCAGAAAATAACGAGAGAGAAGAATCGGTGAAATATGGGGTAGAAGGAGCATGCCAGAGAGAAAATGAGGATATTGAGGCAAACATCTTATTTTCCCAGAAGATTACATGACGAAAAATACGAAGGCATTTTGAGATTGGATCCCAACACCGATAACCCTTATGTTTAATACCATAACCTAAGAAACAACAAAGGCGGGATCGAGGCTCAAGTTTAGTACGCTCATGTGGGGGAAGCAAAACAAAACATGTACATCCAAAGACACGAAGATGATCATAAATAGGTGGATGACCATATAGATGTTCATAAGGGGTAAAATTATGGATAATATGAGATAGAAGACGATTGATGGTGTGGACAGCAGTAAGAGCAACTTCTCCCCAGAAGCGCTCAGGATAAAAAACAGAGATGAGGAATGTGTGAGTGATATCAAGGATATGTCTGTGTTTATGTTCAGCCTACCCATTTTGTTGAGACATGTATAGACAAGATCTATATAAAATAGTGTCATATTGACGAAGAAGAGCTAGAATAGAGGGCTCTTTATATTCCATGGCATTATCTGCACGGAGGACCTTAATACGTTGTGACAACTGAGTGTAAACCATAGCAGTAAATTCAGAATAAATACGAGGCAACTCAGATTTATGATGTATAAGATATATCCATGTAAAGCGAGAATAGTCATCAATAAAGATCACAAAATATCAAGATCTCCCATGGTGGGTGTAGGAGAGGGTCCCCAAATATCAGAGTGGATTAAATCAAAACAGGCTGAAGATAAAGGGTCACTATTATTAAATGGTAAAGCAGATTGTTTGCCAAGTTGACAAGATAAGCAGTCAAAAGTATCCAGAGAAACTTGTCCTAAGGAGCCTCTAGAGGCCAAATGTTTAAGCTTGCCGATAGAGGCATGACCTAATCTAAAATGCCATAAATAGATAGAAGAAGAGGCTGAGGAAGTGGTGACTGATGCAGCAGCGCGAAGATGAGGCGGAAGACAGAGATGAACAAGCTGGAACAGTCTCCTAACTTTACGGCCTATCCCAAGAACATGTCCTGTTTGAGGATCCTGCACACGACAACCAGACATAAAAAAGGTGACGATTAGACCAAGCTCACATAATTGACCTACAGAAATAAGGCTAAGAGTGAGGTTAGGGACAAGGTAAGTATCGGGAAAGGAAGCATGAGATGTAGAGACAGATCCTATATGACTGACAGGCATGGAAGTGCCATCAGCAGTATAAATGGAAGGGACAGAGGAGTTAATGAATTTATTGGTAAGACTATGAGCATCAAATATTATATGGTTAGAACAGGCAAAATCAAAATACCATGAGGACTTACTAGATGCAGCTGAGAGTGCGGTGGAATGAGTATGACTAGTTAAAACTTGTTTAAGGATATCCTGAAGGTCAGCAACTGAGATGGATGAGGAAGGTGGGTCGTGATGAGGGGTAGGAGAGTCCTCCGCAGTAGTGGTAGCAGCAGAAGTGGCTGAAGTATTCTTGGCTTTGAAAGGACTACCTTTTGGTTGATTTCCCTGGGAATTTTTGTTAGGATTGCGAAAGCAGTCACTATGATAATGACTAGGACCAGTTTTCTTACAAAAGGGACAAGTCCGAGTAGGGCAGTTCAGAACCACATGACCAAGAAGATGACAACATTTGCATTCTTGAGAGGATTGATTCTTTTTCGGAACATGATGAGGGGTAACAAGTACAATATCAGAAGACTGAGATTTACGAGAGTGAAGCCGAGTTTCTTTTGAGATAAGCTCTTGAACATCTTGGTCACTGCGATGAAGCAAGGATGCACGAACAGGTTCAAAATCATCATGAAGGGCCATGAGAAACTGCACAAGACGGCTACGATCTCTTCAAGTTTCAAACTTAGTAGCATCGTCGTTACAAGCCCAACTTGGCTCTGAGGCTATAAGTTGATCCCAAATAGCGTGCATCTGTGACAGAAAGTTATTAATAGATTGTCCGGTTTCTTGCTGCATGCAGTGAAGAGCAGTGGCTAGTTGGTATTGATGGGCCCCATCTGCAGCAGAATATCTTATTGAAAGAAAGTCCCAGACTGCCTTTGCTGTGTCGAAGCATCCAAACTAAAGACTGATGGAGGTAACCGAGGTGTTACGAAACCAAGTAATAATTTGATGATTTTTGTTATCCCATTCTTCAAGCCGCTCAGTAAACTTATCTTCTGACTCCCCTGCTTTTTGTGTTGGTTCCTTAAGATCACCAGTGACAATTCTCCACAATTTTAGACCTTTGAGAAAGCTAGTCATTGCTTGAGCCCAAGGTACGTAGTTGGATCCCTCTAACACAAAAGAGATTGGTTGTGAAACTTCTCCACATTCCATTATATGGAAAAAACTGAATTTTAGAGTGATAATCTCATAAAACAGACCGCAAAAATGAATTCAGAGCGTCGAGAAACCCTAGGAAGGGTTTAGTCAATTTTTTTTTTCTTTTTGAGAACAGCGGCGGAATTTCAACTGGCGCGTAGGGGCGCGTAGGGGCCGGATGGTAGCGATTTCAGTGGCGTTGGAAAGCTTGTGATGAGGCCTTTCTGATGGTATAGCGCATGTGGCAAGAGAGTGCAATAACCGAAGTGAAATCGTACCTGAACAGATCCAATTGGCTAAGGAGTTTATTTTTTTTGCGATGGTTTTGAAACGATGAGAACAGTGGCACAGGCTACCAGGATGGTAGCTCTGATACCGTGTCGAAATAAAAACAAGACATAAGAGAATACGAAGCTTGTATATGTTTATCAGAAAGGTGTGTATTACAAAGGTATACAACATGCCTATATATAGCCTTAAGACTACTTGGTGCTCAAGACACCTAAATCCTATATATATGGTAAGTAGTAGTACAATAGTAGTACAATCGAATAGTACACGTGTGACCCATCTGTTCTCTTGTCTCATCTCACTGACTCGTGTGCCCCCATGTCAACACTCAACTCTCCCTGACTCGTGCGTCCCCATGTCAGTTCTTGGTTCTCACTCTCGCTGACTCGTACATTCCAATGTCAGCTCTTGGTTCTCAATTCTTATTGGATCTACGCGTGTTCAATCTTTCACGTGTGATTCTTCTCAAATCAGGTCACACGTGAGGGGGAATGTTAGAATATAACACTTGTCCCATATCGAAAAATCAGAAACTCTAAGACTACTTTATAAGATCTTGGGCTACTCCACTTGGCACTAATTGATTTTAAGATAGAACCCCATGATTCTTAACAGTTAAAATGATTTAGCTACCACTTTAAAAATAAACCAAATTACCTACTTATCCCTCCAACCCCACATTCCCACCCAAATCTTACATCTTTTACCCCTTGATGAACCCATCCCCAACTCTTAGTACTTTTAACCTTCCCTCCTAATGAACCTACCCGAAACCCCTTTCTCTTATCCTCCTTCTTGCACCTACCCCTCCTAATACCCATGGATAACATCCTCAACGGTAACTGGCGGCAGTAACTCTAACTATCCTAAGGTAGCAAAATTCTTTGTCGCATAAGTAGCGACCTGTACAAATAGTGTAACGACTGCCCCGCTGTCTCCGGCATGGACCCGATGCCCAACCGATCCCTTATCTCCCTTCCCTATACCCACCCCTATCTTAAACCCTTTCCCATTACCAATGTTGCACCTACCCTCACCTCAGTACCTCACCCCAATCACAACAACACCCACTCTACTGTCCTTTAGCCTTCCCAATTTCACCCATGTCGAAACTTCTAATGTCGAGACCCAAGCTTTTCCTTTACAACCTTACCTCAGTCACAACCCTACCCTGCTACTTGTGTGTATTTCTATATAAGTTTATCTATGTGCATGGTCTATTTTTGTATGACTATCTAGTATGTGTGTTTGTTGTGTGTGTGAGAGTATATTCATAGTACAAGTGTGTGTATGTGCATAGTCTGTGTGTGCATGTTGGTGATGTATATATTTGTTGTATGTGATTTTGTGTGTTTTATGTGATTGTGGTGGTGGTGGCGATAAGGGTGGTGGGTATGTTATTAAATGAGATGAAGAAGATGAAAGTTGAATGAGATGGATAAAAGGCTAAATTGAAATATTTTGTAAGATTTGGGGTTAAATAGAATTTGTTTTTCAAGTTTGTGGACTAAATTAAACTTTTTTTGTAAGATTTGGGAACTAAAGTGAATTTTATATAAATTTTCAATTTTACCCTTGTAACACTGTAATATATATTAAATATAACTAATTTTTTTAACGATAAGGACTAAATTGATAATTTTTTAAAATATTGGGGAACGTTTGGCTAATTTGAAAAATATATAGGGACTAACTCGAAAAAAATAAGACAATGAAGACCATGTACATAATTCTTTTTTTTCTTTTGAAATTTTGTTGACCTTTTTGTGACAAGGAAAAGAAAGAGAATGCAAGAAGTTTGCTTGCATAGATAAATAAGAGATGTATGTTTACCCTAAATATGTGATATTAGTTTTTCTTGTTTACTTTTAAATTGCTAAGATATTGATTTTCCACTTAGAATTATGGTAACTTGAACAAAATATTTTGGTCCTTGTTCCCTTTCACTATTTGTTTTTTTTTTCTTTTTTGGTCCTTCTTAAAGGTGTTTGAATAATTTCACTTTAGCTTTTTCCAATTATCTATCCATTCACTTTTATAAGTTTAATTTTCGAGTATGTTTTGCAAGACTAAAATAAAAATCATTCTAGAATTTAGTTAGTGCATTTATGTCGTTCACGGTTATGTTCATGTTTTTTTTTTAATATGATAATAATAAAAGGATAATCCTATCATATTATTCAAGTTATTCTCATTACTACTTTTGTATATTGACTACCAAACATGGGTTTGGAATCAATATATTCATTCCTATCTTCATTCCTATAGCATACCAACCACGTCATTCCCATTCTCAAGTTCATTTCATTCCTAGTTCCATTCTATTCCTTAGCTCATTTCATTCATATCCAAATTCATTTTAATGTACCAATTACTATCTTAGTAGAATCTTAAACTTCTGAGTTCTTTGAGAGTGTTCTAATAGACTTTCCTCTTGCCAACCATGCCTCACTTCTGAATGAACAAATTGAGCATCCCAAAATTGATAAAAAGTGAGAAAGTTCAAGAAGACTTAAACAATTATTCTATATATATAATGCATCTTCTAAGGTTATTGTTTTTATCCTAAAATAAGCCCTAAACTATACATGAAAATCATATATTGTAATTCTAGAAACCCCTCAACAATTTAGAGCCTTAGAGACCTAGTAATTGCTCAAAATGCCCAAAATTTTGGGCCAAAACAAAAATGAAACAAGTAAGAGTTCTTAGAATCACAAGAAGGCCTAACTCTCTACTGGCTTAATAGCATCATAACTCAAGTTTTTCAACATAGTCAATTCTATGTCTACAGTCTTGTCAAGCATAAAATTGAACTTTTATTTATTCTTTTCTCAATTCAACTGATAGAGAGAAAATGTGTAAAGTTATGTTTGGGTCCAAAAATTGAAATCCTTGACTAGATATGAGAGACTTTTTTACCACCATGATCCATAAAGAAAAAGCTAGCAAATGAGCTAATCCTTCAACCTACAACCATCCTAGAATTTTCTTGGCAATTGTGAACTTATGGATATTGAATCAAAAGACTCAAATTTTCTTAGTTAAATGAAAGAAAGGGATCAAACTATTTAAGAGTGAAGCTTGATGATAAAGTTGTTGAAAGTGACTTGTATTTTCCTACACCAATTTGGAAAAACAAGTCTTATGAGAGTAAAAGAGGAGAGTCTCATTCCTTATAGGATTAACATTAACCTTATTTTCTATCCTAATCATATTAGGATTAACACTAGTTTCTCTTCTATAAATAGGTTCTTCTTTTGCAGTTTTTGATAGAGAGGGTTTTTTTGCTTTATTGCAATCTTATAGCATTATAGTTGAGAGAGATTTAGCATAGATTTTGAGAGATTTTCTTCCGAGGAAATATTGTAACCTCGCTTCTCTATCGCATTAGTGAATGTATTCAATTGTTTTGTGGATTTAGGCATAGCCGAACCACGTAATTCTTCTGTGTTCTTGCATCATTATTTCTTGATTCTTTTCCTCCTATATCTCTATTGCATTCGACATCCCAGTAACTAATAATTACTCAACCCATCAGCACAACAAGTGGTATCTAGAGCCACAGGTTTAGATTTAGAGAAACATGGGAGACGAAGATTCAAGTTCAGAATCAATAGAGACAATTGTCAAAGGTACTGCATCAGGATGCAATGCACAAATACCTAGGATGGCAATCTCTAATGCAAAATTTGAAATTGAGAAATTCGACAGAAGCCACAACTTTGACATGTGGCAGTGCGAAGTCATGGATAGTCTAGTCCAACAAGGATTAGATTTAACCTTGAAAGACAGGCGACAAGCCTGCAGAAATTGAAGATGCAGAATGGGCGAGTTTGAGTCATATAGCCTGTGGATCAATTCGGCTTTGTCTGGCAAATGACGTCAAGTATTTTGTTGTGAAGGAGACCATAGCTAAAATGCTACGAAAAAAGTTAGAAGATAAATACATGATGCAAAGCATCCATAACATATTATACATGAAACGA
This sequence comes from Ehretia macrophylla, assembly GCA_037974665.1. Lineage (NCBI taxonomy): Eukaryota > Viridiplantae > Streptophyta > Magnoliopsida > Boraginales > Ehretiaceae > Ehretia > Ehretia macrophylla. The sequence goes on from CM075782.1 coordinate 11,399,616, forward strand.
AAACTTCTTCGTTTTCAGTATAAAAAAGGTACGCCTATGATTGATCATCTTAATGCATTCAATAAATTAATTATAGATTTATTGAACTTACATGAACAATTAAAAGATGAGAATAAAGCAGTGATTCTATTATGTTCCTTACCTGATGAGTATGATCACATTGGAACAATCCTACTCTACGGGAAAAATTCGATTACATATAAAGATATGTCAAATGCATTAGTGAATAATGAACTTCAAAGAAAAGATAAAGAAGCACAAAATCAGATATCTGAGGTTATGGTGGTAAGGGGCAGATCAAATAACAAAAATCGGTCAAAGAAAAATAAGTCTTGATCTAAGTCGAGAGGAGTTTCAAAAGATGGTAGAATAATTCCAGCAAAAGATGAATGTTCCTATTACTTTCAAAAAGGACATTGGAAGAAAGATTGTCCAAAAATTAAAAATAAGGACAAGGATAATACTGCAAACATGGTACAGACTGAAAATTCTAAATATGCACTTGCCTCCATTAATGATTGTGCTTCCGATGAATGTATACTTGATTCAGCATGTTCTTGTCATATGTGTCCAAACAAAAGCAATTTTTCTAGTTTGGAATTGGTTAGCAGCAGAACAATGTTGATAGGTAATGATTACGCATGCGAGAAGAAGAGGGTTGGCACAATTCAAATCAAATTGCATGATGGGACAATTCAAAAATTGTCTAATGTTCAATATTTACCCAATTTGAAGAAGAACTTGATTTATTTGGGGGCTTTAGAGTCACAGGGATTCAAGATCACAATTGAAGCTGGAGTTTTAAAAATCGCAAAAGGTGCCCTTGTCATTATGAAGGGTATTAGAAGTAAAAAGTTGTACTTTTTGCAGAGAAAGATCATACTTGATGGAGTAGCAGTTGTGGTTGAAAAAACAAGTGATGCAGTTCCTGACACAACAAGGATTTGGCACTTGAGGCTTGGTCATGCTAGTGAGAAAACTATGCAAGGGTTGGCGAAACTCGAGCTATTGAAAGGTGTCAAAACTTGTAAGATTGATTTTTGCAAACATTGTGTGTTAGGAAAACAAACCAATGTAAAATTTGGCACTGCAATACATCAGACTAAAGGGATTCTAGACCATATTCCCACAAATGTTTGGGGTCCAATCAGAACGACATCTTTAGGTAGTAAGCATTGGTTTGTTACTTTTGTTGATGACTAAGACTATGGGTATATACCATGAAGCCTAAGAATCAACTACTTGATATATTTTTGATGTGGAAAAAAATGATAGAAAATTAAATTGGAAGAAAAATTAAGTGCTTGAGATCTGGTAATGGTAGTGAATATACTTGTGATCCTTTCTTGAAAGTATGTCAAGATGAAGGAATCAAAAGATACTTCACAGTAAGGAGAACTCCGCAATAGAATGAGGTAGTAAAAAGGATGAATAGAACCTCACTCGAGAAGGTTAGATGCATGTTATGCAATTCTGACATGAGCAAGAGTTTTTGGGCAGAAGCAATACTTTATGCAAGTCACATGATCAATCAATTACCATCAGCTACACTATGAGGTAAAACTCCTATTAAAGTATGGACTGGCAAACCTGCTACTAATTATGATTCACTGCATATATTTGGTTGTCCTGCCTATTATCATGTGACTGAAGGTAAACTTGACCTTAGAGCAAAGAAAGCCATCTTTCTTGGTTTTAGCAGTGGCATAAATGGTTTCAGGTTATAGTGCCCAAAACAGAAAAAATGATATTTAACAGGTATGTCACTTTTGATTAAAGCAAGATGTTGAAGAGTTCAGAAAAAGAAGATGCCCAAAGAAATTAGTAAAGAGGAAAGAGATGTGTTGCACGTGGAGGTAAAAAAAGCCCCTTCTAGTTCACAATTTGATAATTCTCCTCCAACAAAATAAGATAAACATATAGATGAAGTTGAAGAGGTTACACCATAAGAGTCTCAACAACAAGAGTCTATTGTAGCAAATCGACTTGCAAGATAAATACGCAAACCAGCTTGGTTCAATAATATGGTAGTATATGCATTACCCACGATTGATGATGATATTCCAGCCACCTACACAGAAGCAGTGAAAAACACAGAATTTGCAGACTGGAACAATGCAATGAATGAAGATATGCAATCTCTACATAAAAATAAAATGTGGGAGCTTATGAAATTGCCTTGCAATAGGAAGAAATTTGGTTCCAAGTGGGTCTATGCTAAGAAAGAAGATCTTCAATACAAAAGTGTTATTAGATTCAAGGCTAGATTGGTTGCAAATAGGTATACATAAAAGGAAGGGATCAATTATAATGAGGTATTCTTATCGGTTGTGAAGCATTCATCGATTCGAATTTTATTAGCCTTGGTTGTACAGTTTGAGTTAGAATTGGTTCAATTGGATGTAAAGACAACTTTCTTGCATAAGGATTTGGATGAAAAGATTTATATGTCTCAACCAGATGGTTTTAAACTCGAGGGTAAAGAAAAATGGGTGTGCAAATTGAAAAGATCTTTGTATGGTTTAATGCAATCTCCAAGGCAATGGTTCAAAAGATATGATCAATTTATGTAGGAACAAAAATATTGTAGAAGTCAATTCGACCACTATGTTTACTTCAAGAGTTTGCATGATGGTTCCTTTAAATATTTGCTTTTGTACGTGGATGACATGTTAATTGCAGCTAAGAACAATACAAAGATTGAAAAGTTGAAGACCCAATTGAAGAAAAAGTTTGAGATTAAAAATCTTGGCCAAGCCAAGAAAATTCTTGGAATGGAAATTACCCAAGATAAAGAAAAGGGCACTGTTAGCTTAACGCAAAAAATAATACTTGAGGAGAATACTACAAAAGTTTGGTATGGATGATAAATCAAAATTTGTAAGTATTCCTTTAGCATCCCACTTTAATCTAAGTGCTCAATTATCCCCTAGTAATGATGAAGAGAAAAAATATATGCTTTGTGTACCTTATGCTAGCTTGGGTGGGAGTTTGATGTATATGATGGTTTGCACTAGACTCGACATTACACAAGTTATATGTGTTGTTAGCAGATATATGCATGATCCAGGTAAGAAACATTGGGAAGCTACAAAGTGGATTTTGGTGTATCTCAAAGGGACCAAAGACATGGGACTAAATTTTGCAAGAAATCTAAATGGTGTTAGTAAATTTCTTGTGGGGTATATTGAATTAGATTATGCAGGCAATCTGGATAAGAGGAGATATACCACAACTTATTTATTCACCGTGGCTGGAGGACCAGTTAGTTGGAGGTCTGCGTTACAATCAACAGTTGCTTTGTCTATTACAGAAGTCGAGTATATGGCAATTGCAAAGGCTTTGAAAGAAGCTATTTGGATTCGTGGTTTGATTACTGACTTGGGAGTGCATCAAAAAATTGTGGACGTATTTTGTAACAGTCAAAGTGTCATCCATTTAGCAAAGAACCAAGTGTATCATGCCTGGACAAAGCATATTAATGTTCACTTTCACTTTATCCGAAATATAGTAAACAAGGGTGACATTCTTCTTCAGAAGATTGATACCAAAGAGAATCCAACTGATATGTTGACCAAAATAGTTTGTGGAGTTAAGTTCTCTTATTGTTTGAATTTGGCTCGTATCGCAGTCGTTTGAATGCATTCGCATGAGGAACAGGATTAAGTTCATATTGCAGAGTTAGTTGATAACTCATTTCGCATTGAGGTGGAGCATGTGCAGTTTGCAAAATTCTTGTCAAGGTAGAGTGTAAGGCCCGACACGAGACCTCAAGTGCATTTAGTTCATATAATGCATAATCACATCATTTTAAATGCATTTACCTTGTTGTATGTGCATTTACATCATTTTATTTACATTTGCATTATTTTACGTGCATTTGAATTTTTTAGGTATCGTAGAAAATTAATTAAACACTATTGAGCTAAGACTAGTAACTAAATAGTAGGAAGCAACTCGAATGGTAGACTAGTAATACACAAGCAAGTTGAAGGGCACTCTTGTCCTTGAGCTAAAATTGTAAAATATCTTAACACTATTCTTGTCTAGGCAAAAACACACATAACACACACCACATACACGACACACACTACACACACAAACTCAGATTTTTGACCAAGGAAAGAAGAGAAAAAAGAAGAAGGAATAGGAATAATAAGAAAGAAGGGGAAACTTCAAGCTATTCTATTGCATTCTCTACCATTTTTAGGCTTTCTTCAAGGTGTTCTTGCTCATTTGTTTCTAGGGTTCAAGAACTAAGGTAAGGGATTTTTTCAAAAGCTTTTCTTAAAGCTCATTCAAGGTGTGATGTGTTTATTTGTTGGTTTATGCTTGTGGTGCATAAAGAAGAGCTTGTTGAATGATTAATGTGCTTATATGGGTAGTTTGAGCTAGTTTTGTTTCCTTGCATGCCCTTGGTGAGTTTAAGAGCTATATATGTGTTATATGATGTATTATTGCTTGAATGAAAGAAGTTTAGCTTGTATATAAGGTTAAAATTGGAGGTCAAGCACATTAGGACTTAGATGGTATTCTTGAGGCAATTGTGGATCCTTGTGTGTTGTATACATGCTCTTGGCTTATTTTGTGGTTTATTAAGCTTCCTTGGAGGTAAAAATTGAAGGGTTTTGGGGAGTGAGCATAAGAGTTGCAAAGGTGGAGACGAAACGGAACCGGATTTGAGTTTAAACAAAGTTTGGAGTGAGGATTGCGCCTGTCTAGGGGTGATATCCATTCGTGTTATCACGACTGGATAACACGACCGGATAGATGGTTAGTAGACTAACCAAATATCCAGTCGTGATATCCATTCGTGATAACACGACCGGACATCACTTCCGAACTCACCCACTTTTCTTGTCTGTCTTCAACTAGTTATGAGTTTAATTGCTACCCTTTTATGCTCAAATGTCTCATGTACCTAAGTGTTAATGTGGCATGATTGAGGTATATAAATGTATGCGAGATGCTTAGAAGATGAACCATTATACCATTGATAATTGCGAATGCATTTGAATTGTATATGCATGGCTAGGTTGTAATCATTGTTGATTAAGGTAGTGACGAGACCTCCGGGCAGCAACGAGCTTGCCGGTATATCTCGGCTACCAAAGTATTGTTTCCTTCTCTTGCTAGGACCCCTTGATCCCTCGAGATAATCTACTCGCCGAGATCCAAGGATATCTTGGAAGAGAAATGTTACACGATTGTTATTGCTGGCTCTTGCTATAATAATCTGTGCATTCTTATGTGTATAACATGTGTTATCAAACTGATTACGAAAAGATAAAACATTTTGTGAAAACTTTCTTCCCCTTATCCCTCATTGAGCTAGTTGTAGCTTACCATTTTCTCTAACATTTCAGGTGAGGTAGAGCCCGAGCAGGCCCCTCAAGATGCTGGAGAAACTCCTTGGTGTGACATCGAGGATTTCTGTCTTATGTGATCTCTACTTGTTGATGTTTTTGAAGAATACTTGATGTATTAACTTATTCTTTTGGACAACTATTATGTAATTAAATACTTATATTCTTTTGAGACCTAGATACCTAAATGTTGGCTAGACCTTATACATGAACAGGTGGTTCGAGGTCTTGTATATATATAACAGGTTGTGGTTAACCTCTAAAGCCGATGTTATTGGCAGACTTTTGAACTTTTATGGGATTTGAATGGTTGTACAGGTTATTAAGCTTCCAATTTATAGGTTTTAGCATTACGAACGTCACGTTTCGGCCTTAGCCTTTGCAAGTGTCTAGGTTGGGGTGTGACATAGAGAATGTTGAAAGTGACTCGTATTTTCCTACACCAATTTAGAAAAACAAGTCTAATGAGAGTAAAATAGGAGAATCTCATTCCTCATAGGATTAGCAATAACCTTATTTTCTATCATAATCATATTAGTATTAGTACTAGTTTCTCTTCTATAAATAGGCTCATCTTTTGCAGTTTTTTATAGAGATTTTTTGTTCGCATTATTGCAATCTCATAGCATTATAGTTGAGAGAATTTAGCATAGGTTTTGAGAGATTTTCTTTCGAAGAAATATTGTAACTTTTTTCTCTATCGTATTAGTGAATTTATTCAGTTATTCTGTGGATTTAGGCATAGCATCCAAGTAATTAATAATTACTCAATCCATCAGCACAACAAAAGTCACATGCAATTCAAATGTGGATACCTTTATCCTAATGCCTTTGTGGCCAATATTCCATATTTGGAATTTGATCACTTTTTCTTTGACCTCTCTATTGACAATAAGTATTGTTGTAATATTACATCTTACATCGATTTTATAAGAAAGATGTATTTAGGTTATAATGATTTATATTCACTACTATGTCAACAAGGGTTTAAAGGACTGGTTGATTAGATTTAATGTGTTGGCAATCTAGTATAAAATATACTTAGAATGTAAAAAGAACCTCTTACTATTTGCTATTAGTCACGATACTATATACAATATATAGCTTGTGATAGAAGGATTTTTGAATCCCATGATTTGTGGAGAAAAATGAGTGATTACACTATATTATACAATAGACATGTAGATAAATGAAGATTGTGATGCAACAACTAATTTGGTACAAATTTACTTTAATGAAGACTATAATTTAACAATTGATTTGGTACAAGTTTGTGGCAATACTCGATCTTATCATGCCTCCTCGAGATGGGTGATCCATTAAGGATGCCAATCTTGACACGCTGCTTTAAAAGCGAATGGCGGGATAGGGGCTTGGTTAGAGAGTTTGCTAGCTGATCTGCCAAGTGAACATGAGATCCATGTAGCTGATTTAACAACTTGATCTCTGGCAAAGTAGAAATCAATGGCAATGGATTTCATCCTTGAGTGGAAAACAAGAGTAGCATAAAGGTAAGTGGCACCCAAGTTTTTACCAAAAAAAAAATGCAGGAGCCTGAGGAAGAGTCAGCTTAAGTTTGCAAAAAAAATTTTGGGTCTAATTAAGTTTAGCTGCAGCTGATGCTAAAGCCCTGCACTCTGCTTAAGTAGAGGATCGCCCACAATCCATTGCTTTTTAGATGAACAATTAGCTAGATTGGCACCTAAGAATATGATGTAGGCAGATGTTGAACTTATGTCATCCATATTACCTACTCAATCGACATAGAATAGGCATAAAGTTAAAATATTTCAATGGCGAATGAAAAGCCCATGATATATTGTATGTTTGAGATAGCACAACACTTTTTTACCAACTGACCAATGTGTTTCTGAGGGACAATGCATAAATTGAGAAAGGCAATAAACAAAAAATGAGATATTCAGGCATGTAAGAGACAGATATTGAAGAACTCTAACCATTTGTTTGTATTAAGTTGCACCTGTAGGGTTGCACCATTATTAAGGCATAGCGTGGTTGACTTAGAGAGAGGAGAATGAATTTCCTTAGCCCCTTGCATGTTCGTATTTTTCAATAGGCCTACAATATATTTATGTTGGAAAGGAAATAGTCTTTGATTTGTATACGCAACCTCCATCCAAAAGAAATAACTAGGATTCCTATGTCCTTCAAAGAAAACCGTTTTGCAATTGAATCAATAATGCCTTGGATGGCATGTTCATAACTACTCGTGATAATGATTTATCCACATAGACTAGCAAATAAATAGTTAGTTTGTCATATTCGAAAATAAATAGCAACGTATCACTTTGTGAATTAATGTAGCCAAACGTTAAGAGAAATTTCTTGAGTTCTGTAAACCAAACACGAGGCGTCTATTTAAGGCCATAGATATCGTTGAGTAACTTACAAATATGATATAGGACTTGGGCATTCATAAATCTTGAAAGATGCGACATATATAAAAATATCTTCCTTAAGTATACCTTGCATAAGCTCATTATTGACATCAAGTTGTTTGATTATCCAACAAAACTGCACAACAAAAGATAGAATAATATGAGCAGTAGCAGGTTTAATGACATGACTAAATGTAGCATGATAATCAATGCCAGGCGTTACTGATGAAAACCTTTTGCAATAAGGCGATCCGTGCAATGAGTGATAGACCTGTCAAGATTTTTCTTAATTCAGAAGACTCATTTATAGCCAATGACATGTTTAAAAGCTATGGGTAGAACTAAACCCCAATTGCCATTATATACCAAGGCATCAAACTCCTCACTTATAGCAGTACGCCATTCCAAATGTTTTGAGCTTGAGTAGCTGTAGTTGGTTAAATCTGTTCAAGTGTAGGATAAGAACTATGAAGACACATTTTTTGGATAGGTATGCGGGGATACTATTCCTTGCTGGTGTAACCATAGGGTGCCTAACAGGAGTGAAGGAAGAAGATGAGTGAAAAGAATTAGTAGTTGAAAGATTATGAGATTGTACTTGAGAGAGACTTGGTGTGAAAATTGAAGTCATCGAAATGAAACAGGAATAATTTGCATAGCATTAGGTCGCATAGACAATGCAGTGGGATTGATTGAGCCTGAGCAAGTAGCAGCGACAACATTTTACTAAGAAAAAGTCGGGTGATATGGGTGGTCATGAAAAAATGTAGGGGTATATGGGGCTAAGGCCAAAGGGGTAAGTGGTTCGTTAGGGACTAAATTATGCATGGACTGAGAGGATGATAAAGAGTGCTTTCCACCAACTAAGTTAAGCTAATGTTCACCTACCAAAGATGTGATACCTATGGTAGACTGATTGTAACGGAAGGGAAAAACACTTTTAACAAATTGAACATGGCATGATACAAGCATTCTATTAGATTCAACATCAAGTCATTTATAGGCATTATGGATTGTTGGGTAGCCTATGAAAACATATGGTCACATCTTTGGTTCAAGTTTGTGAGTTGTGTATGGCTTCAACCATGGGTAGCGAAAAACACCAAAATATTTTTAATTTCATATAGTTGGGTACTTCACTGATCAATTTGGCATAAAGGGAATTATTTTCAAGATCGAAGTAGTGAGCCTACTGATGAGAAATACGGTTATTTAGCAAGCCACTTACCAAAATTGATGAGGCATGGAAGCATAAGATAAAAGCGTCGATGTTGTTTCAAAGATATGGTGGTATCGTCTTTCAGCCAAGCCAACTATTTGTAGTGTGTAGGGCGGGGATTAAAAGGTGTTGAATGCCATATTTGGCCAACAAAGATTGAAGGCCTATGTATTCACCTTTTTTACCTGATTAAATGTGCGAATACGCAGTTGAATCTCATATCGACCACTCACAATCAAAAAGACCACTTAATAAGGGCATGCGTCAACTCCACTTTATACCAATTGATTTTAAGATAGAAACTCATGATACTTAACATAATCAAATATATTTGGTTAAGTGATCATCGAAAACAATTTAGTATAAAAAACTATGAAAAGACTCAATGGGCAGAACACCAAACATTAGAATAAACAAACTCAAGAGGTTGAGTACTGGAAATTGAAGAAATGCTAAAGAGAATCCTATGGCTTTTATTACATGCACACAAATCACAAAACTAAAACTTGACTTAGACACTGGCAAAGAAAATTGAGTCACAACTTGATGTAGAATTCTTTCAAAATAGGATGGCCTAATTGATAATATCAATCTTCCATTTTGGGTGAGTTGCATGAAGAACTAGTGGTGGTACTGTAGCTGGTTGTTCGTACAGATTGCCCCTACTCTTGTCTTTCACTAGAACGGGCCCCTTGTTTAGGTCTTTCACAAGAAAAGAAAAAGGAAAAACTCAATAGACGTGTTATTGTGTTCGCGAAATTATGACACATATAAGAGATTATGCAAGAATTTAATAGTCGGTTAGTTTAAAACTTCTAAGTTTGTTCTTTCAAACTGGTTTAAGCTTGTTTCTCGAGTAATGCTATAATTTCGTGTTACAATATGCATCATTATAGTCGGTTAGAATATGGTAGCTATAACTTGTTACAATCACATTGTTACAACCTCATATTGCTAGAGTATTAGCATCGAGATCAAACTTTATTTTATTCGTGCTTCAAGTGACATGTTTTTACTCATATCTACTCTAACAAAATCATAATAACTTATTTGTTTGATATTATCAAAATTGAAATTATTGAGTCTAACAATTTCAACATTCTCTCTCTTTTTTTATAATGACAATAGAAATTAGTTTTCCTTTTACCAACTCCACTTCCACCCTATATGGGGCATTTAAGGTAAAAAATAGGGAATGAGGCGGGTGAAGGATTTGGCTTTTATTCCCCACACGATGGTAGGGCGAGGAGTGGGAATAGGCATTCCCCACTTTTCTACTATATGTATAATTATTTAAATATCATTATTTATTCACATGTACTAAAATCCTAAGATTATAAGTATAGAATATCCTTAAAAAGCACTAGGAATCTAGATTTCAAGATTAAATATCAAGTGTTTTTCAATTTTCTTTTTTTCATGATTTTTTCAATTAATCTTGTACATATGTTAGATCACAACTTAATATTTTATTCATTTCATACTACAAACATTAACATACATGTATTGAGTAGCTCCAAGCATCCTACAGTCCTTAAAACCTACAATTGAGCCAACCATGAAATTTTGACCACTCATTAATTATTTACCTATAGATTCTCCTAAAACTCAGTTTCATAATGTGCTCGAGTTTAGTTGAGAAATTGGCCTTGTTTATCTCAAAAGGTGATTCATCATACATTATTTTGTTGCAAATTGATAAAGTGGTTAAGTCGAATTAATAATATTGATGAAGATGATATACATACACACACACACACACACACACACACACACACACACACACACACACACACATATATATATATATATATATATATATATTACACTCAATGGTTCTAATTGAAACTTATTTTAGATATCGAACATAAGGTTATTCTAAGTGATAGGCCATAAATCGAGGACCAAAGCCCAGAACTTATATTTGGGCTAAAGAACCGCATCGGAATGAAGATCGGGCCACAACCCACCAATGGCAAGAAAGGCCCAACGAAATACTAAGTCAATAGGACTATTGACTATGTCAAATATGATCCTGATAGGGATAGATCCTTCAACCTAAAGTTGGGGAAACCATATAACCCCATTGGCCTAAAAATAAGAGACCATGATATTATCCATGATTCTAACTGTATAACTCTATATGGCTAAAATCAATGGATCACTACTTGGGCCTAAAGTCAAAGGATTCACCCATATCCCATCTTAACCACTCTAAATGCTCACAAATATAAATATAGGTACAAGTATCTCGTTCTAGTCTATGTAAGCTCTATCTCTCTTAATTACTCTTAATCAAATACTTTGCTCTCAATCAATTCTTTACTACTCTTAAGCAATTTCTAGCCCCCATAATTGACTTGAGCGTCGGAGGGACCCCGGGCACATCCCTAGGGGTCCTTGTTTTGTAGGTAATCTAACTCGGATTCGTAACTGTTAGGCACGGATAAGAAGGCCTAACCTAGCACTTGTGGGCTAGCGTAAATCCAACCATAATAGTTTGGTATTGTCTGTAGAAAATGACTTAATCATCCCATTGAGTATCCAACATGGTATATACAAAAAGTTAGGCCACTAGTGATGCCAAACCTGCTCAAGATGACTAGCCATTGCCATGGATAGATAACCTAGTCCCACTTATAACTATTTATCCTATAACACCGACGGTTACTATAAACCCTTCTCTGGTAACCACTACGGTGATAGCCACCTCGACAATGGTCGTACCACCAAATCTGGCCTTATAATCTTAGGTAGTAGACCTGCCGACCTTGGTTCAGATGTTCTCTAACTTGCAGGGGGTAATGAATCAATTCTTGCAAACTTACGGCTCAACCACACCAGCAACCCCGGGAGTTATACCAGTTCAACCTCCAATTGTTCACCATCCACCACAAGATCCACCCAGGCCAAGAGGTCGACCTCTTACCTCTAAGTAATAAGATAATGATACAGAGTTGACCAAGCCAGCAGATGGACTTGAAAACACCCGAGCTTGATTGTTGGCTACACAACTCTAAGGGCTGGAAGCCTTACAAGTCTGCCACGAGCACTATCGGTGAGAAAATTGACCATTCTCAAGAGAAATCCCAGAAGATAGAGACATAGAGGTTCTTAAGGAACAAATCTCATTTCCATATACCATGCGAACACTACCTGTGCCTGAGGTCTGGAAAGACCTACAATTAATAGTGGTATCTTAACCAATGTGTGGATGTTGGTGCTGCCTTTGTCAGATGAAAGAAAAAGGTCCAAATGACTTGATGGGAGTTCCCCCCGACCCCAACAAATTGGGTGGTCAGTTAGCCCGACAACAAAAGAGCTCTCTCAACCTCAGTAGAGCTCTCCCAACATCAACAAATTGGGCGATCAAGTCAGCCCAACCTCAGAAGAACTCTCTCAACCTCAGTAGAACTCTCCCAACATTAACAAATTGGGCGATCAAGTCAGCCCAACCTCATAAGAGCTATCCCAACATTAATGAATTGGGCGATCAAGTTAGCCCAACCTCAAAAGAGCTTTCTCAACCTTAGAAGATCTCTCCCAACCTCAGTAGAGCTTTCCCAATATCGACAACTTGGATGATCAAAACAGTCCAAACTCATAGAGAGCCCCTCGATTAAAAGGCATGAGAAGAAACATAGTTCATACTAGTAGCCCTACCAAGGACCTATATGTATTTCTCAAGTTCAATTTGGAAAATCAAGTTAGGCAGCTGCCCGAAAAGGTCCTATGGTTTCTCCCAGGCCAAAGACCCTTGATGCATGGAAATTAAACCTTTTCGAAAAGAAGAAGGGCGTAGAGAGAGGTAGTCTAACTTAGAAACTAGACAAGATCACACTCCAAAGAATCCAGAAGGTCAGGGTCGGTACAAAGTTAACTCTTTAACCTCCAGAAAGGTACCAATAAATTCTTTTTAAATAATAAAGCATATACTTGCATGGTTTACTACTAACTTGATAGGGATTGTCCCAAATATCATAGTCGGTCATCCTAATGAATCCAAATCACCAACCTATCCAGTTAAAGCGCTGATCTAAAGGTCATGAGTACACGACCAAGCCATGAGAGCCATTTAGAGTCATGAGTACCCAACCAAACCATGAGAGCCACTTAAGGTCATGAACACCCGACCAAGCCATGAGAGCCATTTAGAGTCATGAGTACCCAACCAAACCATGAGAGCCACTTAAGGTCATGAACACCCGACCAAGCCATGAGAGCCATATAGGGTCATGAGCACTCGACCAGGCCATCGGAGCCAATCATTGGGACATCAGAGTCCAAGACCATTATAACCAAAACAGGATCTTCAGAGCTCGAGGCAAGCAGAGCCAATGCATTCATCTAAGCCCGAGGCCATGAGTTCCTACCTAAAGGTTCTTAAACCCAAGGCCATAAGTGACTACCTAAAGATTCTTAAATCTAAGGTCATGAATGCCTACCTAAAGGTCCTTAAACCTAAGGCCATGAGTACCTACCCAAGGGTTCTCAAACCTAAGGCCATGAATAACAACCTAAAAGGCTCTTAAGCTTAAAGCCACAAATGTTGACATAGAAGATTCCCAAACTCGAGGTCTCAAACAACTAGTAGTCCAAAAGTTGAAGCCTATGGGATAAGTTGAACTCGAGTCAAAGTGAAGCCATACATAGAAAAAATTGGCTAAGGCAACCATTTAATAAATCATCAAAAGGAAGACACTTAGTGCTCGAGTTCATTAGAGCATGGGGCCACTAGAGCTTGAAGCTACTCGAGTCAAAGGCACTAGAACTCAAAAATGTTAACGTCAATTTAATGGTCATCAGGACAAAGTCGGGCCAAACCCGAAGGCCATGGGGAGATATCTTACTCAAAAGACCTATGGGCATGCCAAACCATACTTCACACCTCAAACTAGGGAAGAGCCGAACTTTAGTACATTCTTGAAGAGATCGGGTCACCCAGCTACCAGGATTAGAATCATATAGAGGGCCTCAGCTAGCATGGTCTGGAGGTAGCCGAGATCTAATTAAAGAGATCTGAGAAAGAGCTCAAGCCCAAGCTGAAAAGCACTGAACCACGACATGTGGGGTACCTTACCAAAAATGAAAAGACTACAACAAAAATTGGGAGAGCCCGAGATTGTCAAAAGGGCCCCTATATGTCCTTAGACCTCAAAAAACTCACTCGAGATCAAAAAAAGGTGCCCATAAGTCCCCTAAGATTGGAAACAATATCATTAAAAGCCCATACAAGCACTAAGTAAAGCAAGAACTCAACGGGAAACCAGGGCAAGAAATCTGAGGCCAAGCTCGGGTATGAAAAAGCTGAGGTCTAACTTGCAACAGACGCAGAAAGACAAGGCTAAGCATAATGGTCGAGCCAAACAATACAAATCCACACATGGCCAAGGCTGAATCCTAACATACGTCGAAGGTCAAGAAGAACTCTATGTAGTCATTAGAGGCCAAACAAGAGCCCCAAATAAAAGGTCAAAAAAGAGGTCAAATAAATCCCTTAGACCTCTTGAATCGAAGACCAATTCAGACAAAGGCATTCAAGACGTTACCCAATGTGGCCAAGCCATACATGGCCAAAGCCGAACTTTGATTACTAAGGATACATATCAAAAGTAAGGATAAGACTGAAGAGATCTATCAAGGGCCAGAATGAGCTTGCTGAGAACCAACAAAATCCAAAATGAGCCCAAACAAAAGTCAGAGAAGGGACCCCAAAAGTCCTTTAGACCTTCTAAATTGAAGATAAGTTTGAGGAAAACAATCAAAATGGCTCCTATAAGTCCCTGGCGCCTGGCTAGTGAAATCCCTCCTAAGGCGAAGATAGGACATTTAAGCCACAACCAAGTCCGTACTACAGAAAAATAGCACGAGACATGTCTAAGGTCGAAAGAGCTGAGGTCAAGCTCGAAAAAAGATAGGGTCAAGAGCCAAAGTCGAGGTAAGGAGAGCAAAGGCTGATCTCAAAATACTTTAAGAAAGTCAACTTTCCTTGCTCCACTGGCATGGCTCATAACCAGCAATTCATAAAGGAGTGTCCTATCCTACAATGTTCAATGTTTCCCCTTGATAAGAGACAATCATTAGGACCAGACCATTAGAAGACTTAAAATAGTTGAAAATGAGCTCAAAAGAGCTAAGGCCAAGAACCAAGAACCAACTCGGAAGAGTTGAAAAGAACTCAAGCATGAGTGGAACTAAAGGAAAGCTCGAGAAAGTCGAACCAAAGCTTAAACACAAGGCAAAGCCAAGAGCCAGCTCAGGAATAAGAAAAGCCAATGGGAGAAACCAAAGTGCCACTCCTAGGTTAGACATATACTGGAGGCCAAAAAAGAATAACAAGGAGTACAAGCTAACTGAGGTGAATATGGTAAAGCCAAACTACCATTAGCCAAAAAATGCGAAGTACATGTTGAAGGTCGCATCAGGCCAAACATTTGAGTATTGCGAGAACAAGAAAATGAATTAAGCTCAAAGAACATAGCTTGGATCACAAAGCTAAATCAAGCTTAAGGGATTGAAACCCTACATCCAAGTGGGAAAAAATATATCAATAGAGGTTGAACCTACTAGAATCAAGCCAAATTACTACTAATATAGTCAAAATACATATTAAAGGCCATAACGTACCAAAACATGTCAAATAAAGTCAAATTAGCCTATGGGCCATGTCGAGCCGACATGCCATATTAATCTACAAACCACGTCAAGCTTATGGGCCATATTAGTCTACGGGCCATAACTAGCCTAAGGGTTATGACTAGTCTATGGGCTATATTAACCTACGGGCCATAACTAGCCTACAGGTCATATTAGCCTACACGGGCCATAACTAGGCTACGGGCCATATTAGCCTACAGCTCATATTAAAACCAAATATGGGTCATTCGACCCCGAGGTCAGTACCAAAGAAGGGTCATTCGACCCCGAGGTTATTACAATGAAGAAGAGTTAATCGACCCCGAGGTCATTAGAACCTAAGAAGGGTCATTCGACCCTGAGGTCATTAGACCTTGAGGTCATTAGAATCGAAGAAGGGTCATCCGACCTCGAGGTCATTAAAATCAAAGAAGGGTCATTCGACCCCAAGGTCATTAGAACTGAAGAAGGGTCATTCGAGCCTGAGGTCATTAGAACTAAAGAAGGGTCATCCGACCCCGAGGTCATTAGAACCAAAGAAGGGTCATTCAACCTCTAGGTAATTAAAATCGAAAAAGGTTTTTTCGACTCTAAAGTCATTAGAACTGAAAAAGGGTCATTCGACCCTAAGGTCATTAGAATCAAAGAACGGTCATTCATCCCCGAGGTCATTAGAACCAAAGAATGGTCATTCAACCTCGAGGTCATTAGAACCAAAAAATGGTCATTCGACCCCGAGGTCTAGAATTGAAAAGGGGTTATCCAACCACGAGGTCATTAGAACTGAAGAAGGTTCGTTCAACCAGAGGCAATTAAAGTTGAATTCAGGGAAAATAGTGCCCAAGGCCATTAAGAGCCAAATTCCAGGCCTCTAGAGCTGAACTCCAGGCCATTAAAGCTAAAATTCTAGGCCATAAAATTCTAGCTGGGGGACATTAGAACCCAAAGGCATTAGAGTTGAACTCAAAATCATCATAGCCGAAATTCAAATCATTGTTGAACGCGACCAAGTTGTGGAAAGTTGAGACCAAATCCTAATGCGTAAAGGTACATGTCATGGGCAAGGAAAAGCCCAAGAAAAGCCTAAGTTGTTGGCCTCTAGTAAAATAATGAAAATGTGAAATATTCAAATAAATGCCCAAGAGAATGTTTCTTGTCCCCCAACCTCCTACGGAGCTCGAAAGACTAGAGGGGCTATTGATAGGCCATAAGTCAAGGCCCAAAGCCCCAAACTTATATTTGGACTAAAGAACCGCATCAGAATGAAGACTGGGTCGTAGCCCACCAATAGCAAAAAAGGCCCAATGGAAGACTAAGTCAATAGGACTATTGACTATGTCAAATATGATCCTAATGGGGATAGATCCTTCAGCCTAAAGTTGGGCAAACCACATAACCCCATTGGCTTAAAAATAAGAGACCATGATATTATCCATGATCCTAACCAAATAACTCTGCATGGCTAAAATCAAGGAATCACTACTTGGACCTAAAGTCAAAGGATTCACCCCTATCCCACCTCAACCACTCCGAATGCTCACAATTATAAATACAAGTACACATCCAAGGTATAGGTATCTCATTCTAGTCCATGCAAGCTCTATTTCTTTGTTAATTGCTCTTAAGTAATTCTTTACTGCTCTTAAGCAATTTGTTACCTTCATAACTGACTTGAGCATCGGAGGGGTCCCCCCAGGCATACCACAAAGGGTCCTTGTTTTGTAGGTAATCCAGCTCAGATTCGTAATTGTTAGGCATGGACAAGAAGGTCCAGCCCAATACTTGTAACCCAGCGCAAATCCGACCTTAAGACTAAGGGTATTTTTATTTTCTATTATAGATGAGAAACTCAATTTGTAATTCATATTTGAGTTTTCTTTTACACGTATTTGTAATCCATATTTGAGTTTTCTTTTACACGTATCATATGGGGTACATTTTGAAATTTATGTATTGTATATTAATCTCAATTTTGAAAGTTTAAAAGAAGCAGTGGCTAATCTCCATCCCTATGGAATTTTTGTAACAGGGCAGGGCAAACGATTGAGAGAAAGAAGACAGGTGCAGGGTAGGGTCCGGGGTCTCCTTGGGTAATAGGTCAAGGCGTAGGCATAGATCTTTCTATCCTAAACTAGTCGCGTTTCCATTCCTAATGACAAACTCAAATATAAATATAGACTTTAATATATATAATCTTCTTTATATATTTATATATATGGATATAATATTGCAACAAAAGAATAATCATGTATAAGCAACATAAGCATATTACTTTTCAAATATAGCCAACAAGATTTCCAAAAGCCTAGAAACGTTTCATTCAATACTTTCTTTTTTTGTTCATCTAGATTTGTTTACTCAAAGATCACTTCCCTTGCTTCGCAAATTATTTTTGTACCTTTTTTAAATCATAAAAAAATGGATAAACCTTACTCATTTTTGTTGGAGGTAATTGTGTGACGACCATCACTTAAACAAGTTCTAACACTGGAAGTATAATACAAGGAGAAAGACTTGTAGGTCTTTGAGGTTTTACATATTCCCAACTAGAAACAATTCAATACCAAAATTGCATATATAGGTTTGTGTTTATATGTGTAGGTATATATGTATATGTGTGTGTGTGTGTGTGTGTGTATATATATATATATATATATTGATATATTATCTTTTAGCTTTAAAAAGGTCTAGAGTTTATTATATTGTTCTTAAATTTAAGATATTCAGAAATTATTTTTATTTGGTGTTTAAAAAAAATGTTATGTAAGACTTCAAAAGAAAAAAGAAAATAGCACATAGGATTTGAAATTATAAAAAAAAAAAAAAAAGACCACAAAAGCAAAATATTAACACTGTCAGTTAATTGTGTGTAAAACACCTTTTTCTAGAAGTTCAGGCTTTTCTATAAATGATTTAGAAATTGAGACCCTTAATTCTTTATTACAACAAATTTAGGTCATAAAACGACCATTTTCCTTTAAACAAAACCTCAGGACCAGCAAGTATTTTTCTCGTACAATACATGTATTTTGGTCTATCAAAATATGAAGTCGCAGGACTTAAAATGAAAGTGAGAGAAGAGAGAGAAAGAAAAGAACAAAGGAGAATGATAAAGGAGAAAAATGAATGAAAATGAGGAAAAGAAAACTTACAATCAAAAGAAACAAATGTTTTGTTTGGAAGTGTTCTTGTTTTTTTATTTTCTAGAACAATTTTTAAGAACAGTTTTTAAAAACAATTTTTAGAAACAAAAAAAACAGAAAACTTGTTTGAATAGATGTATTCTCTTAACAAGTTCTTAAGATTGAGATACTTTTAGAATTACATGATTAACTTTTTTCTTTTATTGAACTGCAACTTTTTTATTAAATTAATTGATTGGATTAATTGAATTACTAATTTTTATTAAGTCATTAATTTAATTAAAATAAATAAATAATTTATTGATTAATTATTTTAAAACTATTAATAAATTAATTTTTAATTGATAATAATAAACAATAAATTAGTTAATAAAAAATTCATTAAAATAAACAAATAAATAATTTATCAATTGATTATTTCAAAATTATTAATAAATTAATCTGATTAATAATCATTAAATAATAAATTAGTTAACTAAATTATTTTATTAATAATAATTAATATTAGTTAATAAAATTAATTAATTTAACTAATAATTATTAAAAATTTTAATTATTAAATTAATAAATTTTTAATTAATAATTAATGAATTGATTAAAGTAGTTAATTATAAATTAATAACTTAATAATTAGTTGATAATTAATTAATTAATAAAAAAATAAGTAATTAATAGTTAATAATTTGAATAATTTAATTTTAAATAAAAATAAATATATTTAATAAATTATTAATTAATTAAATTATTAATTTTATTATTTAATTTAATAAATGAATTAATTATTAAATTTATTAAATTAATTATTTTTTATTATTAGAGCTATTAATAATAATAATAAATTTGAATGTGTCATGTGTGTTGGGGAGAAGAAGAAAGAAAATAAAAACACATAAAAATATAAAGAAATTTGTTCTTATTTTCTTGTTCTTGATAACACATTTTTCAAAATAATTTTTTAAAATAATTTTCAAAAACGACCCATGTCAAATAAAGTTTTTTTTTTTTTTTTTCTATTTTCGAAAACATAAAAACTGCACTTCCAAACAGGCCGAAGAATTCTTACGGTCCAAACCCCAGCCCACCACTCCTCTCTTCCCACTCGAGAGAAAAGAAAGTAAAGAAGCTAAAACCCAAAACCCAAAACCCAAACCGTATAAAGATAGCAAATAATCTTGTTTCTGCTATGGAACATTTTCAACCCACAAATTCTTCTTCTGGGCATATTTTATCTCATCATTTTAAGCCTTCTTCCTTCTTTATTTCCCTTATTTTTCAGGTATAATACTTGCAAAAAAATGTTTGTCTTCTTTATGTTCATTTTCATACATATTATTCTTTTTTTTCACTTATTTGGAGATTAATTTATTTACTCCTTTCACTAATTCCATATTGTTTGGTTGATTTTAATGAGAAAAATGGTATCTGTATCTGCATTTAATTTGATTATTCACGTTTTTATATGCCCCACTTTGATTTAGTTAATGAAAGAAGCTGCATAGTATATAGTTCAGTTCCTTCTGAAATGAACTGGGTTAATGATATAAGGATATATAGTATCGCCTTTATGGATTAGCTTACTAAAATACTTAATTGATTTGTAATAGTCATCGTTTGTTTTATTGAATATTGGCCGCAAAAATTTTTGTTTTGCATTATTAATCTGCATATTGCTCGAGTTATTTGCTTTGTTATAACCCAATGAAGGTCTTTTCTCAAGTGACTTGGAGGTAAGGGGTTTGAGTCGTAAAAATAGCCTCTTGTGAAAATGCCAGATAAGATTGCGTGTAATAGATTTTAAAATAAGTTAAATCCTTCCTTAGGCCCCATGTGTGGTGAGAGCTTCATGCACCGAGCTATAATTTTAATATTCTGCAAGTGCAATATGATAGGGTATGACATGTATGTCTTAGGAGAGGACTCGTGTTGCCTATAGAGCTGATGAAGTGTAGCACATGTTCAACAATGTGGAGCATTTCCTTTTCTCAATTGTGCATTTTGTGAGACATCTTATGTTATATTCAGATTGTTAAGTAGGTTCGCGCGTGAAAGAGTTCATTTTTTTCCCTATATATGACATTGTTATAGGTAAGTTTTATGTTCCTGCAATGTTGCTTGGGCATGTGCCTTGTCTTGAGCTACCCACGTCTCTAGTCTTTATTGTGACCGTGATTTTCTGTTTCCTGCATATCATTAATGCTTTTTATTGCCTACATGTCGTCTCTGTGATTCTTTTGCTGCTACCATAATTCTGCTTTGGCAGAGAAGAAGGAATATTTATCTCAAAAAGAAGTTTTGGAGTTAGTTTGATAGTCTATTCTTGTGAACAAGGATAATCGTTACCTTACAGTTCACTGATATGTTAGACTCTGGTGCTTGACAATGAACTTCTATGTGGTTTTGTAGGTCTTCCAACCAACTTTAGTTGGATAATAGCCGTAAGCTTTCCAATGACAAATGCCTGCATTAGTAGATTCACCAGCATTCACTTAGCAGGGGTGCCACTTAAGCAGAGAAGCAAGTTTGAAATCTGTTATTTTAGAATCTTTTCAACCTGTGCATCATCACTTCTCTCATCAACTGCCCCACCCATCCACTCTTACCCATCATTATTGTTGACTGCTCACCTCTCCCCGTCAGATGCACCGCAGCGCTCTGCTGAGTGGTTTGCCATTCGCAAGGATAAGTTAACGACAAGCACTTTTAGCAATGCTCTGGGTTTCTGGAAGGGTGAACGTCGATATGATCTCTGGCACGAAAAAGTATTTTTGCCAGATGAGCAATTAATAGGAACTGCTGCAAGGAGTGCCATGGACTGGGGCGTTCTCAATGAAGCAGTAGCAATAGAGCGGTATAAAAGCATCACTGGTCGTGATGTGAGCTCATATGGATTTGCTATTCATAAAGACGACCAATTTGACTGGCTTGGTGCCTCCCCAGATGGCCTTCTTGGATGCTTTCCAAGTGGTGGAATTCTTGAAGTAAAATGCCCATATAACAAAGGAAAGCCCGAGATGGGTTTGCCATGGAAATCCATGCCATTTTATTACATGCCTCAAGTGCAGGGCCAAATGGAGATAATGGACAGAGATTGGGTTGATTTGTATTGCTGGACACCAAATGCTAGTGCAATATTTCGGGTGCATAGAGATCGTAGTTACTGGCAGTTGATACATGGGATTTTACGAGAGTTTTGGTGGGAGAATGTGATTCCTGCCAGGGAAGCTCTTCAGTCGGGTAGGGAGGAGGAAGCCAAGTCATACATTCCAGCGTTAACACACAGACAAACAGGGTTGGCATTTGGTAGAAGCTGCCAATTGGCCAGAGAAGCAAAGTTGATATGCAAGGAGATCGCCGGTCATGTTGAATTTTTTCAATGATAGCACGAGGAACATATAGTCCTAGTCTGTTTTGGATCTGCAACACAGTCGAGAATTTATCTGTGCAATTGGTACTCTAGAGCCTGTTGTTCTAATTCTATTTCCATTATATTCTAAAGCTGGTATTTTGTGACAATTCAAACATTGCTTGCTCCCTGCAGATTTATGTAATATATGCTTGATATTGTTTAACAAGGATCTGTCCAGTGACTTTCATAGGCAAAATTGCCAAACAGTTGCATGTGATGCTTAAAAAAGAAAAAAGATGAGGAAGATTCTAATCAATTTTAATATACTGAAGAAGAAAGTTTCTGTTCCGAAATTCAATAACAGAGGTGTATTTCTAACAAGGATCTGTACAGTGATGTAGCTTTCCGCCCCAATCAATACATGTTTTAGTTAAGTCAAGGGAGAGGCTCGAACTCAAAACCTGGGGGTGGATCTATTACGGTTATCTCTAAGGTGAGTTTCTCGTTATTAAAAAAAACAAAAGAATCTGTATTGCAATTACTTCAAATTGACCTAGAAATGACCATAGCACCAAATATCCAAGTATGAACTAGTCATTGATCAATATTTGTTTTTCTGTTCAAGACCACCTCTAATGTTTGGCTAGATTAGAAAGCTTGGATCTGCAGCTTGCAGTTGTATTCAGACTTCAGAGCATTTAGTTGTTTACATGTGCTGCAGTATATCATATGTCATATAGCGTCAGATTTCTAAATTCTCATAGGGGTCCTTATATTGCTAAATTGTTTACATGTGTTGCAGTGTATCATTTTCGAGAGAAACAACCGACTTTTTAGAGGCTGTTACATGACGAAAGAACAACTTTTTGGTAGATTTAGTGAATATGTTAAATGTGAAGTGTATAGCTGAAAGAAAGAAATGAATAGTTCTTTGAACAATTCAATTTGTCATGTCTGGGAATTTGACATGAATATCCTAACGTAGGCTAACAAAATTCTTTTGTACGTTCACTTGTATAGTGGTGGAATCTAATAGAATGCTCTTTTGCTTGATTAGCACAAAAAAAAAAACCCCTCAAGAACAGAAATTATGGACCTTGGTCGTAGTGCAAACAAAGTCTCCACACTTATAATTAGATGTGATTCCACAAGTAATTAGCTTAAAAGACACGGGTACACTAATAAATCCACATCCCCCACAAAGTCATATTTTCTTTTTAATATCATGGGAAATACCCAACACAACTGGCATCACAGATGGACAAACACTATATGTTAGAGTTGCAAGTAATTTTACTATAGATCTGCAATTACCTCCCTGTATCAATAGACTATTTGTTATATATTGTCAAAACCTCGAGGATGTTATGATTAAGCTTACAACCACAATATTAGGTAAGTCAAGAGTTTAATTTCAAATACAGTTATAAAAATTAAAATCGATACTTGATATGAATCTCCCACAACGTGTTTTCATACGAGCTATCCCTGAAAACCACAAAGTCCTATATTCTTATGTACAGAAGCATACTAGTGCATACTTAATATTGTCATCTTCCAATGGTCATGAAGCTCTTAACTTTCATGTATTGAATGATAGTCATTGACCAATGCTATTGTAGCCTATTATTCGGTGTTATATCAGAGTTTCAGTTAATCTCTGATTTCAGTTGGAAGGTTGACCATTTTATACTTGGGGTGTGAATTAATTTGATAAAGGAAAACGAGAAAAATGATAATGTTTAGAAGCATGAAACCAAAAAAAGGATAAAAAAATAATAATAATAAATTTCTCAATTGCTGTGATTATAAATTCTTCCTTTACATTTTCATTTCTTCAAATTATACCTATTATTGTGTATGACATTATTAACTTATTTGCCTATCGTTCATTATATAATTTTTTAATCTTTTTAATTATGTTAACTTTCATTTGTTGTTTCTTTTGTGCCTTTTAATGTCAGAAATATATTTTATTCTTCTTATTAATTCACTTATTAAGATCATATATTTTTTACAAGAAAAGATAATTTAATTATCGTATGTTTGAGTGGTGAATTGCACCTTATTCCATTTAGAAAGTATATGAATATTACCAATTGGACTAATTTAGTTCGATATCACTGAAAGATCTAATACAGGATTTCAAGCATACAACTCTTGTATGGGGTAGCAGAAAAGAGGATGAAAAATAATTTTTTACAATTATAAGAAAATCTCATAACTTGACGTTACATGCAATATGCATCAAGAAACTAGAATAATGAGAACTACATACCTCTTGAGACTTTTGTTAAAGAATTCTAGTGTTCACTCTTGGGAATACTATAAATTCTAGTGTTCACTTTTGGCAAGACTACAAATCCTAGTGTTCACTATCGACAAGACTCCCTCTCCTACAAGTATAGAAGACCAAATTAGGCTCTGTTTGGTTTAACTGTGAAATTTTAGTTTTTGAGCTGTAGAACTTTTACAGTATAGCTTTGGTTAGAAGTGTTGTTGAACAAAAATCATTGACTATTGACTGTTTGGCTTATATTGGGCAATATTGTGCTTTTAAAAGATTTGAGGGCAATATTGTACTTTAAAAAATATGAATTGGTATATTTGAGAAAGAAAAAGAAAATAACTTTTTGCATCATATAAAAACAGTTTCGCAAAACTCTATTTTAAAAAGTTTCAATTTGGAGCTTCTTGTTTTTCAACTTTTTTCAGCTTCAACTTTTACCTAAAAGTACTTTTAGAAATATGTCAAACAGGTAAGATCAGTTTCTAAACTCACATGAAGCACTTTTGAGTGTTAAAAAGTTAGGTCAAATAGAATCTTAGTTTGCACCCCTTACCAAGTGGGTTGGCAGGGTTCGAGTCATGGGAGTGGGGGGAAAGGGGGTATGGGGGCATGGGGGCACGGGGAGGAAAAAAAAGTTATTCCTTCTTAAATTATAATGCTAGCAAGTTCCTCATAAAGAAATAAGAATTTGTTATTCTTTTGTATGTTATGAGCTAAATTATATGAGACATTTCATGTATATATTTTTTCACTAACTTCATATAATGCATCTCATGTATGTAATTTTGTATTTTAGTAATATACAAAATATAAAAGCCATGCACAACAATTGTAATGTTTTCTTGCATGCATAATACAAGTGTCATATAAAAGACAACAATTATCTTCTTTATCTTGCCTATTTTGCCAACAAGTATAAGAGATAATAAGTGAAACGTGTCATATTTCCACTATCTCATACATTAGTTTTAATCAAGATTAACTAACTTAATTTTTACATTCATGAAATTACTTTGGTCAATTTAAATTTAAGTAAACTATTTAATATTAGATTAAATCACAATCATAGAAAGGATTAATTTGTTATTTCCATTAACACTTAATAGAATTAGCCAATACCATAATCTTGTCATTTTCCATTCTATTAAAGGTTAGCTTCCATTAACCTTTAATAGAATAAGATACCATTGTTACCGCCAAATAGCAATAAGAAAATATCAAACACCTTTGATATCAATCAAACTCTTTAATTTGTTTAGAGAATATCTCTTCCATTCTCGAAACATCCTTAAGATTTTTGAGTGCAATCTAACAATATATAAGACAACGAAGTCATCAATTTAGTAAACCTATTTAGTTAACTATTATTGTGCAATTCAATCATTCTATTACTAATGTCCCGATCGAGTAGGAACCTTGGACCAATTAAGTTTATTGACTAAATTTTATCTATAAATCAAATTTGGTATAATGAGAGATAACACATTGAAAACACTTTTTTCATTATTCATACATTGGCTACAGATTTCCTTATTCAATAATCACAATTAGATCGCATAAGACATTCTTCTCATGCTGCAAGTAATGGATCCTATCTTGACAACTACTTGTCACTTACTATATATTGATTAAATAAAACTATAAGTGAACACGTCTTGCCCCTAGATAGGACAAGCTTCGTCCAAAAGCAAATCTCAAACACGAATACAATAGACAATCGTGTTGTCGTAAGTCAAATGATCACTTGCACCGTCACAACGAATAACAAACCATTACTCTCAAATCATGTGCTTCGTTTCATGTCATATTCAATGATTATTGATCTAATAATCACAAACTTGAAGTATGAGTTAAGTGCCTAGGTGCATCACGCTTAACTATACTAAGAGATTTATAACTTTAGTTTGAATCGGAAAAAGATAAAGAGACTACAAAATGAAACAAAAATAAGTAAAAAATTCACTTTTAGAAAAAGTTTTGGTATTAAGTACAAATAAACTCCATGAAAAATATAATTTCAACCAAAATTTAACACTGGCCAAAAAAAAAACACTAAGGGTCTGTTTGGATTGAAGAGAATAGGGGAAAGGGAAGTAAGGAGAAAGATTAGAAAATTTCCTCCCTTGTTTATTTTAGTAGTTTTTCAAAGGGAAAAGAAGTGGAGGGGATAAAATAACCCCTTCCAAACCCAATTTTTCTTTCCCCTAATTTGGGATAAAATAGAGACGAGGGAAACTCTAACTCTTTTATAAAAGTTATTTTACATATAAAATTTATATTTTCGTCCCATTTTCTTCTTAATTCAAACAAAAAATACTCATAATGGATTAAAATATTCTAATTTCTTCAAATTATCTAATCCAAATATAATTTAATCATCACCTCTTTTCTCTTGTCTTTTATTTTATTCCTAATTCAAATAAAAAATACTCATAATAATTTAAAATACTCTCATTTTTTTAAATTATCTAATCCAAATATAATTTAATCATATTTTATGATTCTCTCATTTCCTCTCCTTTATTAAACTTTTCCCAATCAATCCAAACACACTGTAACAAAAAAGATAAAAAAAAGTTAAAAAAACTCTCTCTACTCCAAAACCCCCTCAGTTGGAAGAACCTCGCAAACTTCCATCCACTCTCAGTTGCTCATTTTCTTTTTGCTTCTCGTTCGCTTCACAAAAACACACAAACACGTATACATATATGTATATGTAGAGGCGTCCTTACTGCTTCAGCCAATCCCTACAGGTACCTCTCTCTCTATGTATATATATATGTGTGTGTGTGTGTGCGCGCGCATATATATGTTGTGTGAAATGAAATATACGGCTTGGGGTTAGGGTTTTACAGCTTTGAGAATTGTACATTTGTGGATTAATTATATAAACAAATTCTAAATTAATCATTTCATTTGATAAATTCAGAAAAGGGGAAAAATAAATTTTGTGTTTGGTTTTTGAGGAAAGTAGAGAAATAAAAAATTAAAGAAGTAAAATGGAATTATGATTGTTTGCGTTTGTGATCGGGAAAACTTTAGGGCCTGTTTGGATCTCTTAAACGAACTCTGGTTAAAGAAAAGGAAAGGGAAATGGAAAATGAAATCGAAGAAATGTAAAATTCTTCGGTTTGTTTGGCTGCGAAAAAAAGGTTAAGGGAAAAGAGATAGAATATATTTGAAGCGTTTATTATGGATTCTCCATTAGATTAGCTTTGTTGTGTGGTTCGGAGTGTTGGGTGGTGAAGTACCTATATGATGACTTTACTAACAGAAACGAGAATGTTGAGATGGATGTGTGGTAATGCTAGGAAGAACAAGATTAGAAATGAGATAATATGAGAAAAAGTGGCCATAAGACGAGGGAGAACCTGGTTTTGGGAGATGTTATGCGATGACCTTTGAGACAAGGTGCGAAGGTAAGGAGGTAGGACCCCGCAAGAGGGGTAGAAGAAGATTGAAAATGAGTTGGATGGAGACACTTAGGTGATACCTCACTTGTATGGAGCTGAGGGAGGAGGCGGCTTTTGGTTGGAATGAGTGGCATTGTCAGATTATGTAGTTGACCCCTACCTAGTAGGACAAGGGTTGGTTTCCTTGATCTGTTATGAATTTCAAGTCCTATAGATGGCTGTCTTAAAGGAACATTATCTGCAACAATTTCTCATGTAATTTGTACTCCCAAAGTACATTGAGCTTCCTGTTGCAATTTAAGTAGAATGAACCTATAATCCCACTTGAAATTCTGTTTGATGGAAAATTTGTTTAGGATAATATTGGATTTCTTTGCCTGCTGACAAGAAGAAGTTGGCCTAATCTACTTACGTTTGAGCTGTACTTAGTCCTGGGGTACATGGGATGAGTATCCTTTGGTTTGTGAAATGGGAATGAGAATGCAACAGACCACCGAGTATAAGATATACAACATTAAGGTTCTTTCACCCTACAGAAACCTTTTATAGATTTCGTAATGCAGAAATGGTTGCTCTAAAAAAGATGATGGAGTTTCTAGATACAACATTAGTCGATAACAAGATTTTGGAGTCTTATCTAAAACTTTAATACCAATATCGTTCAGTCATTTATTAAGATGTCTTAGTTTATAAGGAGTAAGATCACCCAACTTTAGCACTTCAAATTGCTATTATGCTGTATTTCTGGATAGATGGTCCCACTTGGATGGCTACTCTTCCATGAGTTGGCCTATTTATAGGAAGTTAGGACTAAGGTAGTACAAGTACAAAGGGTAGTACAAAGTACTACTTTATTTAATGGAGTAACTATTAAGCTAATGCCAAATACTATTTATTTTAGTGCTGTTTACTATTTAATAGTTGACATGACTTATTCTCCACTTTTTTGACCCCTGGTAACTATTTAGGGGCATTTTAGCTTGGGTTGATTGCTTGTTTCTTTGGAGGCTTGTTTCTGGGGTCTTATCTATAATGGCCAAACTTAAGAAGCAAAATAAATAGTCTTCCCTGTCATCTCAGTAATTTATGATGTTGGTGTAGTTGTTTGTCTGCTGGTGCCTACTCAAGAATCAAGATTATCTAGGTTAACTGCACCTAACATATGAATTTCCTGATGCTAACATTTGTTGAGAGCTTTTGAGAACATGAAATATCTGTGTATTGATGTACATTTTGAATATTTCACTTTTCAAATTCTCAATATTTATCACTTTTTTCTTTGTGTTGACCTATTAGGTTGTATGAATTTAATATAAATTGTTTAGGGGCTGGGCTGAGTCTATATAAAGGTGAAAGGGGACAATATTGTTTCATCTGTGCACATCAAACATTTACATTTTCTTTTTGATACATATGACCAAAATAAAAGTTATCTTTACTTGACATGTACCCGCTTATATGTGTGATGATTTCTATATATAATGCTCATCACTACAAATTCTTTTGTGGTGATGGATCCTTTATGGGTACACAATCTCTAAAATCCTTGCCTTATTGGTGTTCTTTTTGATTTTGATATCCGTAAATTTTACAATCAGAGATCATCAAAACTATTAACACATATTGCATCAGAAAGAGTAATATTGCTGAGTTATGGATGCGACATAAAGAAGTAGGTCAGAGCATTCCAGTTTTATGTCAATAATACCAGAAAGCATGTGCAGTATTTGGCATATAACAAATTGAAAATTACCATTCAAAAAGCATTTTATTTGCATGCTATTGAGGCTCAGGGAGTAGTTGTTATTTAGTACGTTCTCAAAAGCTGATTTCTCAAATATGACGAACGCTTCAAGTAATTGCAGATTGTAGTTAATAATTGCTGGGGTGAAGCTCGCGAATCAAGATGAGCACAAATGTCGAGCAGGCATCTAGCCATATACAGGCAACTGGAACAGTTGCTTCATCCTCATCGTCAACAAGTGGGCCAAAGATTTCTATGTTTGCTGCTAAATCTGGATTTGTAATCCCAAAAAACAAGTTATCGGGTTCATTAGTTCCCATCTTTCGAGGTGGGAAAAAGGGGTCTGAGGATTCAGTGAATGAGGAAAGCAGTAAGCAGGTGCGAAGGAAAACGAGGTGGGGTCCTGACCTGACACAGGATACTGCTGTTAGAAAAGGGAGGGCCTTGGCATACCAGGTATTTATGAATAAGATACTATATCTGTTCTCTTTTTTCTTCAGTGTTTGTTTATACTCCTCCCATTATCTCTAGGATTTGCGTGTGCCTAGATTTCTTTGGTATGCCACTTCAAATGATCTATTGGCTAGCATGACTTTAAGTTTTTGTTAACCGGTGGAGGCATTTGCAGCCCCAAGTTTTGGGAGGAATATTTTATTGCTCAGTAGCAATCAAAGATTTCCATTTTCCCATTGGGTGCTAAAATGTGAGTGTTGTCTGTGTGAATGGCTCTCGCATTGACTTCCCATTCCAGGTGCCACTAAGTGATATTGCTACCTGTGTGGTGGTAAATATTTTGGGCAGACTCGGGTGGATCAAATAACTAAGCAGCTAAGTTCAGGAACTTTGGAGAGCGTGGACAACCAAGATCTGTTTTCCGATAGCCAGTCTGCAAGTCATATTCTTAATAATGAGGTAGAGTACTTTGCAGTTCTTCATTTATTTTACATGCGCTTGTGTGCTTTAGTACTAACACTATACTGCATTGTTTATTGAAGTCAAAACTGTTGGAAATTGAAAAGCGTGAAGCTATAGGTACGCTAAACATAAACAATTGTTAGCTGCCTTCCTCTTCCACTGTTATGCATAGTCTCCCTCATCTTATTTTTGACGATTTTCAGGAGAGGTTCTAAAGTTAAATCCGGCGTATAAAGCCCCTGCTGATTACACACCACTACTAAAAGAGGATAAAGTTCCTATTCCAGTGAGTAAATTTAGTTCACTAGTACATTTTGCTTTCAACCTTCTTTAGATGTTATTGTTGAAACTTGAAAGAGATGTCACAGAGAAGTAATGTATAGTGATAAGCTGGTACATGGCTTTTGTGTGAATGAATAGGTGCTGAATTGAACTTGGTCACTTTTGATAGCATGTAGTCATCATTTTAGGTTATTAGCCAATTCCTCCATTCTCCTATGATGCTGCATATATACTGATGTCTATCAGTATCATTGGGTTTTAAAATAGGGTCATTTTGAGTCATTTTCCAAGACCCCAAGAGCTACTACCATGTGAGAGTTAGACCCCACAGTTATAAAAAAGTGAGACACACACCTTCTGTTAAGGTTTTCTCTCAAAGTGCTCATTTTTGTTAGTACATGGATTAACATAAGGGGCATAAATACCGATCTGTTGTAAAGATAACAGGACAGGAAAAATGAAATCATTGCCAAATCTGTTTTTCTGGCTAATATGGTTAAAATATCTGATGGTGAAATTTTGAAGGCTGATGCCAGAATATTTTCATCGGTGATATAAGAAAAGTCTAGTTCTTATCTGTAAAGTAAGGCATATTACAGTGCTAGGTTCAAATTTCACTGAGACTAAACCCTTTGCACTTACTGCCTGCCAGATCAAAGATTATCCAGGATTTAATTTCATTGCTTTAGTTTTTGGAACTGCAAAGGACACCCAAAAGCGACTGGAAAAGGTAATGTGCCACTGCTGTAAATTTTTGGCAATTAAGTTCATCAATATATATTTGATCATTTATACTAAAATACAAATTCATTATTTACCACATCTGTACTTGCATTTCTCAATATCAGGAAACTGGAGCTAAAATACGAGTTTATGGTAAAAAAGCAAATACAAGAGATGAGGTAATGCAATTGCGAAATTCATAAACGTGTTTCTCTTTTGCCTTTTGTCTCTGCAAATATGAAGCTAGCCAAATCATATACTTGTTGCTTTTTATATTGACCATTTTGCCTCCACACTCCTGGGGGATGGCTTATTGATTTTTCCTTCTCCTGGTAAAATCTCATTATAATTATTGGTTTTGAAGAATCTGTATTTGTATCCTGCCAAAAAGGGAACAAAATATATGTTTACATAGGCATGCTTTCTGCCGTCTTGCTATGATGTATGAAAATTTGCTAAGCTCGGCTTTTTTTAACATTTCTTGCCATGTATTTGATCAATCTCCAGGTTGAAGTTACTACTTCTGAAAATGAGACAGCTGGTGCTTATGAAGAATTATGTGTTCATGTATCAGCTGACACATATGACAAGGTTGATGCAGCAGTAGCTTTAATTGAACTACTAGTTACCCCTGTTTCGGTGAGTTTCTGGATTTTGAAAATTGTTATATTTTTTCATCCCTGGCTCTTAATTTTATCTTTGAAAGATATGTATGGTTGTTCATTCTTTTTATGTTATTTGAATTAATAGAACTCATATTTTGTGCTAGGTGAATACTGCATCTGGTTCTGCAACATCAACAGTAGCTTCTGGTCAGAATGAGAATACAGTTGACATCAGTCAAAGCACACCAAGCTCTGAAACTTCTGTAGTCTTAAACCTGGGAATGGCTCAGCAAACTGCAGGATCTGCACCAGCTTTTCCTCGAGGTAACTTTGAATCATACCGAGGGCCCTGGTTTCCTACAGGTCTAAATCAAACTCCTGTACTTCCAACTTCCGGATATATGGCTCCAGCAAATCCTTCAGCTCCACTACTCAATCACCCTGTACAAGTTTCGTCTGCACCTTACAGTAATATGCCTTCATTATTTGGTCCTCGACCCATTATGGCAGCTGGATTTGCTTCAGTGGCCCAGAATCCTCCACTCTTTCCATCAAGGCCACAGCTACCACCAGTTATGCAGCAGCAATATGGGCCTCAGTCACCTTCTCTCGGTAATAGTGGGATACCAAGAAATCTTTGGATGCCAGTTTTACAGCCTGTCCCTTCTCAATCCAACAGTACAAATCCAGCTCAATATTCTGTTAACCAACCCACACCAGCGCCACCTCTAATGGTCCATTCAGGTACCCAATCAATGCCTCAATCTGCTCCTCCAACTTTTTCTAATGGAGGGTCTCCTGGATGGTCACATCCAGCATTAAGCACTTCGCAACCTTTAGTTGTATCTGGACCTCCAGCAGTAAATATTTCACCAAGCAATATGGTTTCACCTATATCCCATTTATCTAACACCCATCCTGGTGCAGCCATTAACCGTCCCATTGCCGCTTCATCTTTTCATTCTGCTCCACAGTCACAAGTGGGAGTCTCTGCACCTGCTCCTTCATTAATGCAATCTTCATCAACCATCCCAACAAATCTATTAATGTCACAGGTAGCTATGCCACCACCAGCACCTAACCACATGATAGGATCCCCTTCAAATCCTTTAACAGCGCCTTCAACTTTGACACAACCACTTCCACATTCAGGAATCCCAAATTCTGCCTCTGCAAGTTCTCCAGATTTCAGTTCTAAGAAACCTCCTCTCATAAGTGGTCCTAGACCACAGCAACCAAATTTGAGTGATTTTACTTTTCAGCCTCACCGGCCTCAAAATCCTGTCTCTCAAATGGTGGCCAGGCCACCCCCAAATCAAACAATGCAGCAACCTCAATTTCCTTCTCTTCAGCCTGGAATGCACATTTCAAACCCTTCACCCGCCGTCCAAGGTTTCCCAAGGCCACAAGTTAGAAGTCAGATGGGTCAACCAAGAGCTCAAATGTCTACTAACTTTGCGGGAAATCCAGTGGGCCCTTCAGTTCCACTTGTACGTCCAACATTCCCGAATCCAAATTCTGTTTCGCCTGGAACTGTGCCTCAAGTGCAGCCAAGGAACTTCAATCTGGCTCCTCCAGTCGTCAATCCTGCTGGTCCTTTCCCTCCCAGAGCAGGAAATCCAATGCAATTTCAGCAAAACTTTCCAGGCCCAGCAACTCAGCCACGAAATTTATTGCCTCCAAATCAACAATTAAACACCAATTTCCATACACGGCCTGGCCATCCTGCCTCCGGCTCTTCCAGACCACAGCAAGTATATGATCCTTTCTCACCGACTTCTCTGTCCTTTAATCCTCATCTTAGTGGTGATCAAGCAAAGGTGCAAAAGCAGGAAAGTGATCCAGAGTACGAGGACCTGATGGCATCAGTTGGTGTTAAATAATTCAAGAGCCGGTGAAAGTAATCTAAACTCTTGAGCACTGATAAGTATTACCAAAAGTTGAATCTCCGGTGCTTAGGATATATTCTTTTGGCCTCTTGTACGTGGGTCAACCATCCACGGTTTTCCTCTTACATTGCTGATTGAAATGTGAAAACTCTGTAGTGTGTACTAGAAACTGTAGCCCTCCAAAAAGTAGCTCTTATGGTTACCCTTTTCTATTTGTGAGTATGTTTCAACATGAGTAGGTACATTTGCTGTTTGATATAGTGAAAATCGATTTTACTGATCACTTACATTGCCAATTATGAAACATCGATGATAATATGGAAGCAAATGTTGCAATAGCCTCTTCGATCATCATTTACCATCCTTGTTCTGAAGACGATATGTTTTTCTACTCCTTTTATTGTTGTGACTTTCCACATCTATCTTGAAGTAGGAACTAGGGAAGTACTTGTTTTCTCTTATTCGCAGCTAGTATGTACTTCTAAGAATAAGTCTGTTCTATTGCTCTCCAATTTGATCGGATTTTTCGATGAGGTCCTGATTAATGGAATGATGTTTTTGGCTAAGCCAATAAGTTTTTCATTCAACTTCAAAAACTGTGGAAAATCACTTTACATTGTGAGTCACAAACTACATCTAACAAAAAAACTTGAAACTATTGGAGTATTGCATTAAGTTTCCAGTATGTATAAAGGGCACTATTGCGATCGGTACTACTAAATCTCTTCCCCGCAAGCATTTTTATTCGAACAATTTCATAGATCCTGGATATAAGGTGTTCTTCCGTTAAAGCTCTATTTCCATGTAGTCTATTATTACGTTCCTTCCACAAGTTGTAAGCACAAGCAGGAAACATGAGTTTAAGAATGGCATCCTTGATTATCTTTCTTTGCAGTTCTTCATGATATAATGTAGTGTTTTGTCCCATTGAATACTACCAACCTTTGCTGAAGCAAACTTTACACATTTTTGTCAAATTCTCCTACTGAATGAGCACTCAAAGAAGATATGGTCCCTGCTTTCCATTGCAATATGACATAGCTCGCATTGGCCATTAATTTGAATACCCCAACCGATAAGCCTGGCTTTAGTAGATTAATTTGAATACCCCATCGAGTCTTTGAACACAAGTTGTGCTCGAAGCTGTCAGACTGAAGGCACGTTTACTCAGGCATCACGCATCGTGTCGTCCCCCACCCTGCACCCTAACACTGGGACGTCGAGTTCGTGCGTGGGGGTGTATTGTGGCCTCCCGTGTCTTGCGGCACAGTTGGCCGAAAAGTGAGCTCGGCGCGAAAAAAAGAAGAGTTTGAGACTTACATCCAGCTGGCCAAACCTGTCCGGACCACATGGTTAGTTGATTGACAAAATTTTAGTCAACTTCCTCTGCGTTATTTTTGAGTTTCTCATTAGGCTTCATATCAAACTACCCATAAACATACATGTACAACCTAATCTTTTGGATCCTTCACTTGCTTGGTTGTTTTATGAGTGACTTTAACACTACAATTATGTGTGTGTTTAGTTCCTAGTACACAAAAATTTTGAATTTGATCCTGGCTTTTTCACTATTTCAAATTGGGTGATCTCAAGCTATTGATTAGTTACTTTTTTTTTCACGTCTTCTAAACTCTCCATAAAAGGATGAATAAGTGTTATTTCAATTGGAAGAAAATCTTCTTCTTATTCAATGCTAGCTGACCTAGCCTACCTATCTTAGTTGGTAAGTCGCATCAAGTGTTTAGGTATGAAAATAGGCTATTCTTTTAACCAAAAAAAAAAAAAAGACTATTATAGATATTGTTCATGTTTGCTACCTTCACGCCCCTTTGGCTGGTTTGGATTCTAGGTTAATACTCTCTTGTACTTAGAATCAAGTTGGCAATCCTTCCCATCTTTCACAAGGTTAGGGCTCTTGGGGAAGCCAAGGAAACATTCACTTTTTGAAATTCCAAATGACATGAATTT
This sequence comes from Ehretia macrophylla, assembly GCA_037974665.1. Classification (NCBI taxonomy): domain Eukaryota; kingdom Viridiplantae; phylum Streptophyta; class Magnoliopsida; order Boraginales; family Ehretiaceae; genus Ehretia; species Ehretia macrophylla. Next base: position 11,435,554 of record CM075782.1, read on the forward strand.
CTTTAGGTTCAATTGAAGAGATCGAAGAGAAGTTAACAGCAAACATTTATTTTATGCTTTTGCGGTTGAATCGATGATCCTCAGCCAATATGACTTTTTTGCAAAAGAAGAAATATTTTAACTATCAGCGGGTGATTTTAACTTCAAAAGCCATGAGCCTTATTTACGAAAGCTTATGAAACAAACTTACAACTTTTCATTAACTCGTTGTTACTTTTGACCTTTCAACATAATCTTTGTTTCTCAATCTGACCCATTCCCAATCAGAGGAAGGAGACGGAGGATCTTACAACTCATTGGGATGGCAATCAAGTAAAGGGAACTTTCTCTATGGTGCAAATAGAGTCGGTCATAATAACTTTTAAGGAAGCTACCATGGAAGCTGTGAAAATCTCATGTTATGTTAAACTTCACTTTAGTTCTTTTGAAAACTTGAGTTTCTCATAAACCTATTTTGCATGCTCCACTAATTCAACGACCCATTTCGACACCAGAGTGCAAGAAAGCAAGTTTCAGGCTTTAAGCTACAATTTTGTTTATCTGCATCAGCCAAATCCCAAGATAGGCAAACTCGAGAGCAATCACGTGAGACATTTAAGTGCTATGGTTGGTGGTATCACATCAGGATAGGCAGTGTTTTTAAAAATTTAGAAGATATTTTTATTATTTTTGTTGTAAAAATATGAATATTTATTGACAACAAGATGATTAGCAACTTTAGTTAGGTCAAATGTTAGGTAATTTTAGTGCTATTACTTTAACTAAAGTAATGAATGATGTCACTTGTATTGATCATCTTTTGTATAAATAGGCGTGCTTGCATTGAGAAAATTGTGTGAATAAGATAGAAAAATAAGTTTGATATACTCTCTCTTAGTTAACTTGTTTGCATATTTACTATTATATTTCACAATACGTTATCAGCACGAGACTCTGTCATAACAACAAGACAGGTAGTTTGATCATTATACTCCGACTCTCAGAAAGTTTGATATTAGGTACATGTAATTCTTCTCATTTCAATTATATCCTTATTATTTATTTTTAGATCAAAGTATTATATTATCACACACACACATATATATATCTATGTATATATATCCATATTTACTATTATATATTTCTATATATAACTATATATTACCAATTATATATTTGATGAATCTAATATTCCAGAAAAGATAAATAATTGGACTACAAGCATAAATAATCTGATTATGGACTAAGAAGAACCCATGCTCGGATTTACAATCTTTGGACATAATTTCTAAGACTGAACTTGAATACCGGAATAATTTTGGACATCACTTGTTGACCCATGAACAAGGATTTGGACTCCAAATGATTTACGTATTTAAGTTATTGCATCTAACTTTAATTTTTATTATTTATTTACGTATTTACGTTATTGCATCTAACTTTAATTTTCGTTATTTATTTACGTATTTACATTATTGCATCTAACTTTAATTTTCGTTATTTATTTACGTTATTGACTCTAACTTTAAATTGCTTAATTTATTCTTTACAAGTTATGTACTTGATTTATTTAAGTTTAGAAATTAACAATTTAATTATATCTTTATTGACTAAATTTTATTTGATATATTTTAGTATCATCATGTCAAATCTTACAAAGCTCGAGTTTACTACCCTTGACATTACGGGCAATAATTATTTAACATGGATAGAGGATGTTGATGTACATCTGCAAGCCAAAGGCCTTGAAAAGACCATAGTTGAGGGCCAACAAGAATCTCTGCAAGATCGTGCTAAAGCAATGATATTTATTAGCCATCATATACATGAGGCATTAAAGGCCGAATATCTTACTGTTAAAGATCCACATGAATTGTGGGTAAATTTAAAAGAAAGATACGACCATCAAAAGGCAGTGCTCCTCGCAACGCAACGACACAGGTGGATACACCTCAGATTGCAAGATTTTGCTACTGTACGTGAGTATAACTCCGAAGTACATAATATTACCGCAATATTGAAAATGTGTGGCGAAAAGATCACAGAGGATGACATGCTAGAAAAAACATATTCGACATTTCACGCCTCAAATATAATATTGCAACAGCAATACAGAGAGCGTGGCTTTAAAAAATATTCTGATCTGATAGTATGTCTTCTAGTGGCGGAGCAAAACAATGCATTGTTAATGAGAAATCACCAATCACGACCACCAGGCTCTGAACCAATGTCTGAGACAAATGTTATAGAGTTTAATAATCATGATCGTAGTCGAGGCCGTGGTCGTGGTCGAGGCCGTGGTTGCGGTTGCGGTTGCGGTTGCGGTCGCGGTTATGGTAGTGGAGGAGGCCATAGAGGTGGTCGTGGTTATAATAATAGTTGGCATAATGATGCTTGTGGAGGTGGTAATAATAACACTTGGCACCATGATGGTCCAAAAGGCTTTGATTTTAAGAGGCAAGAAAACTATGACAAGGGAAGTGGGAGTGGTTCACAAAAGAAATCATCCCAAGAAAATATATGTTTTAGATGTGGCATGTTAGGCCATTGGTGGAAAACTTGTCGTACGGTACAACATCTTGCAGACCTTTATGAAGCCTCAAAGAAGGGTAAAGGAAAAAGGGTTGAGACGAATTTGGCTGAACATGATGAAAATAATACTCAACGGCAAAATACACACTTCAATTATTCTAGTTTCTATGAAGACAATAATGAAGGGAGTGAACATGCATCTGCCTGATGATGCAAAAATTTCATTTTGATTGAACTATTATATATTATCTTGTTAGATATTGTGTTAAGCCTTGTAATATTGTCTTATTTTCATCATGTTTCAATTAAGTACGGATATATGACTATCAGTTTAAAAATAATATTATCATTTCTTCTGCTTACAGTTTCTAACATATGTTATTTATTTTATTTTGAAGAAATATGGATCGATATAATATCAATGATGGAGAAATATGTTTGGCAGACAGTGCAATGACATATACGATTCTTAGAAATAGAATCTATTTCTCCCAACTCAAATTAGCGGAAGCAAATATTAATACAATCGCTGACACTACAAATCTTATTAATGGCTCTGGAAGAGCTTGTATTATGCTTCCTGGTGGAACAAAAATTATGATAAGCGATGCTTTATATTCCAGTAGATCCCAGAGAAATCTACTGAGTTTTAGAGATATACGAGAAAATGGTTATCATATCCAAACCATGAATGAGCAAAATAAAGAATATCTCTATATTACATCGCTCAAATATGACAAGCAAGTTATAGTGGAAAAATTGTCAGCATTATCCTCAGGAGTATATTATACTCGGATAAATCCCATGGAATCTAATATGATGATAAATCAAAAGATGCTTGATCCACAAAATTTTATCCTTTGGCATGATCGCCTTGGACATCTAGGCGCAGTGATGATGAGAAGAATTATTGAAAATTCACATGGGCACTCATTGAAGAATCGAAAGATTCTATCATCACAAGAATTTTCATGTCCTGCTTGCGCCTAAGGAAAATTGATCAAAAGGCCATCCTATACTAAAATTAATATTGAAACTCTTGCATTTTTGGACAGGATACAAGGGGATATATGTGGGCCTATTATTTTGTTATGTGGACCATTTCGATATTTTATGGTATTGATAGATGCATCAACAAGATGGTCACATGTATGCTTACTATCCACTAGAAATATGGCATTTGCAAGACTTCTTGCAAATAATCCGATTACGGGCTCAGTTTCCGGATTATACAATCAAGCGAATTCGTCTTGATAATGCAGGAGAATTTACATCACAATCATTTAATGATTATTGCATGTCAATTGGAATTATTGTTGAGCATCCTGTAGCTCACACCCATACACAAAATGGTTTAGCTAAATCTTTTATTAAACGATTGCAGCTTATTGCTCGACCATTATTGATGAGAACTAAGTTGCCTAGTTCTGTATGGGGACATGCAATATTACATGCTGCAGCATTGCTTAGAGCAAGACCAACTGCTTATCATAAATACTCCCCATTACAATTGGCTTATGGTCAAGAACCAAATATATCCCATTTGCGAATTTTTGGTTGTGCAGTTTATATTCCAATTGCTCTACCACTGCACACAAAAATGGGACCTCAAAGAAGACTGGGAATTTATGTTGGTTTTGAATCTCCATCAATTTTGAAATATCTTGAACCTTTAACTGGAGATCTTTTTACAGCACGTTTTACTGATTGTCAATTTGATGAGGCAACATTCCCAGTCTTAGGGGGAGAAAAACAAAAGCTGGAAAATAATGCATTATTATGGAATGCATCATCAGTATCATATTTTGATCCTCGCACGAATCAATCTGAAATAGAAATTCAAAAAATTATACATTTGCAAAATATTGCAAATCAATTGCCAGATGCTTTTACTGATGCAAAGAAAGTGACTAAGTCACACATACCAGTTTTAAATGCCCCAGGGAGAATTGATATTGCAAAGAAGCAATTTGCTAACACAATAGCAAATGAGTCTATGACATGTCAAAAACATGGCAGACCAATCGGTTCCAAAGATAAAAATCCTCGAAAGAGAAAGGGGCAAAATGAGCAAGTTGAAAATATTGAAGTTCTTGAAAATCTTGTAGATGTCGCAATACAAGAAATAATTGAAAATAGAGTTTCAGTGGAAAATCAGGTACCTAAAAATGAAATAAAAAGCGACAGTATTGACAATGATGAGATCTCAATTAATTATGTCTCTACAGGACAAAGATGGAACCGAAATGAAATCATTATTGATGAAAAATTTGCATATGCAGTAGCTACTGATTTAATGATAGAAAGCGAGGATCTTGAACCGAAGTCCGTTCAAGAATGTCGAAGAAGAAATGATTGGCCAAAATGGAAGGACGCAATTAATGTGGAATTGCAATCACTTGAAAAATGCAAAGTGTTTGGTCCAGTGGTTCAAACACCTGCAAATGTAAAACCTGTTGGCTATAAATGGGTATTTGTGCGAAAACGCAATGAAAATAATGAAGTTGTAAGATATAAAGCCCGACTTGTAGCACAAGGTTTTTCTCAAAGACCTGGAATTGATTATGAGGAGACATATTCTCCAATGGTGGATGCAATTACATTCAGGTATTTAATTAGTCTGGCAATTTCTAAAGGACTTCATATGCGTCTTATGGATGTGGTAACAGCGTATCTATATGGATCACTTGATAGTGATATTTATATAAGAGTCCCTGAAGGACTAAATATGCCTGAAGCATATGGTTTAAAACTCCGGGAGATGTATTCAATCAAATTACAAAGATCTTTATATGGGCTAAAACAATCTGGACGGATGTGGTATAATCGTCTTAGTACATATCTTCTGAAAGAAGGATATGTTAATAGCCCTATAAGTCCATGTGTCTTTATTAGAAAATCAAAATGTGGTTGTCATTATTGCTGTTTATGTTGATGATTTAAACATTATAGGAACTCATGAGGAGCTTACAGCAGCAGCCACATATTTGAGTAAAGAATTTGAGATGAAAGATCTAGGTAAAACAAAGTTTTGTCTTGGCCTACAAATTGAACATTTGACAGGTGGAATTTTGCTGCACCAATCAACTTATACAACAAAGGTATTGAAGAGGTTCAATATGGACAAAGCTCATCCAGTAACTAGTCCAATGGTTGCTCGAACTCTGAATATAAAAAAGGATCCATTTCGACCTCAAGCAGACAATGAGGAAATCCTTGGTTCTGAAGTGCCATATCTTAGTGCCATTGGTGCTTTAATGTATCTCGCTAACAATACACAACCAGATATTGCATTCTCTGTTAATCTATTAGCAAGATTCTGTTCAGCACCAACACGGAGATATTGGACCGGTATTAAATATATTTTTTGCTATCTTCGTGGAACTACTGATATGGGGTTACTATATTCAAGATATCCACAACCAGAGTTGATTGGATATGCAGATGCTGGGTATTTGTCTGATCCACATAAAGGATGGTCTCAAACTAGATATTTATTCACATATGGCGGTACTGCTATATCTTGGCGATCTACAAAACAAACTCTTGCTGCTACTTCATCAAATCATGCCGAGATACTTGCACTTCATGAGGCAAGTCGAGAATGTGTTTGGTTGAGATCTTTGACCCAACACATTGTGGGAGAATGCAATCTTTCAATAAGCAAAAGTAGCCCCACTATTTTATATGAAGATAATGCTGCATGCATTGCCCAAATACAGGGAGGCTATATTAAGGGTGATAGAACTAAACATATCTTGCCAAAGTTCTTTTTTACTCATGAGCTTCAAAAGAATGGTGAAATCGAGGTTTGTCAGATTCGTTCAAATGAGAACCTTGCTGATTTGTTTACAAAATCATTGCCTACTAGCACATTCGAGAAGTTAGTATAGAAGATAGGTATGCGACGACTCCGTGATCATTCTTGATATACCCACAAGAGGGGGAGACATATGCACTACTCTTTTTCCCTTCGTACAGGTTTTGTCCCATTAGGTTTTCCTGACAAGGTTTTTAATGAGGCAGTATAAAATGCATACACAAAGAATTTTATACTCTTTTTCCTTAGTCAAGTTTTTATCTCATTGAGTTTTCTTGATAAGGTTTAATGAGACATATTTTTAAGCAATAAATATCCAAGGGGTAGTGTTGTAAAAATATGAATATTTATTGACAACAAGATGATTAGCAACTTTAGTTAGGCCAAATGTTAGGTAATTTTAGTGCCATTACTTTAACTAAAGTAATGAATGATGTCACTTGTATTGATCATCTTTTGTATAAATAGGTGTGCTTGCATTGAGAAAATTATGTGAATGAGATAGAAAAATAAGTTTTGATATACTTTCTCTTAGTTAAGTTGTTTGTATATTTACTATTATATTTCACAATAATTTTGTATATTTAGATCAACGATTCATATTTGAGAAAAAGTATGCAAGATTCAAGGCCCAAAGCCTTGTCCCACTTAGTTTAGGCCTCCTTTTTATTATCACAAGTTATTTTAGTAGATTCATTGATAATTAAAGTTCTTAACTGTAAAATTTTAATTTTTAAACTGTAAAACTTTAATTAAAAATATTGTTGAACAAAAACCATAAACTATTTGACTTATGCTGAGCAATGGACTTTGAAAAATTTTAAGAATAATATTGAACTTTAAAAAATAGAAAATGATATATTTGAAAAAGGGAAAAAAATAACTTCCTCAATTATATAAAAATAACTTTGCAAAAACTTTTTTTGAAAAACTCAAATTTAAACCTTATATTTTAGCCTTTTTTAACTTCAGTTTTTAACTAAAAAGTTCTTTTAGAAATAGGCCAAACAAGTTAACTTTAATTTCTAAACTTATAAGAAATGCATTTAAGTAGCTAAAAGTTAGGCCAAACAGACACTAAATTGCCATAAGCGATTGGCACAGATATCTGATATAGCTCTCCCATAACCAAACTTGATTAGTGTCCCAAGGCGGGGACCATACCTATAAGTAGAGGCTTTAGAGGCTTCATAGCTCCAATGTATGGAAAATGATGCTGTAACTTCAATGTATGGACATACCATTAGTCTTTGGAAAGCATATGAATAGTGAGGCAAGTTATGTGTCTCAATGCTGGTGCTAATATGTACAGATGATCACCAGATACATACAGAACACAATATGATTCAAACAGAAGGGCCAGATCTCAGCACCCTTTCTAGTTTCTCAGCCTTTGTGTAATCGTTTTCTGTGAGCGGACCAGCAGGGAAAGGCGTGATTTCCACGATCACGTGGGGAGTAGGAAGCTCATCAAATAAGGCCCTTACATTGTTACAGCAGACGCTTTCTCCATGAGCGCTCTCCCTTCTAATCTGACAACCCTAGAGAAAACCATTGAAAGCTTCATCATATGTAGTAGATTGGCATTCAGATTATTGTTCCCAAAAAATCTAATACAAAAGGTAATACCAAAAAGATGCTCAACAAGGTTGTATTACCTTGTGGGAAGTAGCATCTCTAAAGTGATCATCATCTGACAGCAAGGAAGCAATGGCTTTGAGAAGTCGACGTCCTTCAGATTTGGACGGCACCCTGTAATTACGCTTAAGGGTACCCTTTGTAGTGGGATGCCATTTGCTCACTAATTTCCTTTTGTCAGCTGCTTCCTTCTCTGCTTAATAAGTAACCATTAGATAATCAAATTTCCAAAAGCAGAAGTTCAGATGGAAAAAAAACAACCCTTCATGTAGACTAGTCTGAACTGATCCACACGTAGTGACTTATAGGTGCATGTAATGTAAACCAAACTAATTCTCGTCCGAGATTCAAAAGTAGCCTAGTGGTAAGTTAAGCCTCGTCTGAGATTCAGGAGTAACCAAATGGTAATTTACTTCCCCTAGCAGTTAGGAGACCAGAGTTCGAATTTCATAGGGATAGGGGTAGGGGTGGGGGTGGGAGAGTTTTTTTTTTTTTTTTTTTACAAAAAAAAAAAAAAACTAAGTCTCGTCTCACTAAGTGGGATCAACTATATGGATTTATGAATGCCACATACTCCCCTAGAGGACCTTGTTCTCATCCATCCAATCTCCAATCCTCCAAGGTCTCCCTCTCCACTCAATGCCATAAAATTTGATTAGCTTCTTTTTTTTTTTTTGAGAAATGAATAAATTAGCTTCTATAATGGCAAGTACAAAGTCACATTGATACATCTCTTAAGCTGCTCGGTGAGGTACTCTCGATTTGACATGGTCTTAGAACTGTTTGTCCTACATGCAGATAACATTAAGCTTGGTACTATTATTCCCATATTGATGGTATCAAGACTTGGTCATAGCTGACAAACACTTGAATTTCTCATTTACTATGGCATAGACACACACAAAGGGAAAGAGAGAGTTTCTTGAAGATCGTACATTATGTTTCTATCTTCATAAATATAAGATAAGATACTACTATTTTTGGGGAAGCAAAGCCCCAAAAATGTGGAGCACAGAGCCACAACACAAAACAACCCCCCCCAACCCAACAAAAGACCTTTCAACCTTCGACCTCAGGTATAAGCTCAAGTAGTTACTCTGATTGGAGGTTACTTGAACTCAAAGCCTATGTTTTGCAAATTTAGCATCTTAACCAACTCATTGTGTCAATATTACTTCTCTTCGATAAAATAGTGGCTGCAACTCCTCTAGCAGATAAAGAATCAAATGGCAGAGCAGTCTGAGCTGTAACTTCTCATTTCATCAAAGCAATTAGAACAAAACCAAAAAGAGAAAAATGGCAAAGTATACACATCTCATATTAGATCAAACATCCTTAACCATAATCTTCTCAATCCTCATAGGCATGTAGCTTGAATGGAACACAAGACACCTACAATGTGCTTATTGCAATTCAATACACATCTTCAACAAAAACAATCAGAAAAACTTGTGTCATTCGCAAATTCTTGAAACATTCAGGGAATTGCATTCAAATGCTATGTAACCTGTTCAAACACTTCCATATCAGCACTATCCAGACAACCATATGTCAAAATGATAATTACTTTGAATACAAAATACCAATCCAAATACTATACTCGTCAACATATTTACAATAATAAAACAAACAAATATAAATACAAAACTTATAACCCAAGAATATACACAAACGCTATGCACAAAATTTAAATAGATGTACAGAGGACATATATGAGAATGATATATAGCCAAGCTGGTTGAGAAATGAGACATAAAATAGAAGTAGTTTATAACTTAATGTCGTAGTCTTAATTATACTTCGTGTTAATCAATTTAGGTCAGTCTATTTGTGTTGTCAGAGGCCTAAGACAATTATATTTATGACACTTGTTTCAATTGCCTATTCGTGTTTTGGGCCTGGAACGTGACAGCTTTTTTCATGATAAAGATCTTAAGTAGCATTTTAGTACTGGGAATTAATCAAATGGCAAAAAACACATAGACAAACCTGGTTTGCTTTGTAATTCCTCAAACCACCACTTGGAGAATCCCAGATCACCATCACCACTTTCCACATCTACCAACAAACAAATAAATAAATAAAAAACAAAATAGAAATACCCATCAACCAAAAAAAAAGAAAAAAGAAAAGAAAAACATAGATATCACAAAGCAAATAAATTAATAATATTATTTAGGCCTAAAAATTTGAACTTCATTGTATTGTATGATATGGGTGAGGAGTAAAGACCTGAGACAAATGGGTTAGCGGAAGATCCAGCAAAGCCAGCCTTCAAGAGAGCATAAAAGATGCAAACTCTACCAGCCCATAAAACTGGGGTCTCAAGCAATGTTGCTTTTGTGGTTGTTTTAGTAACAAACAAATCCTTTTTGCTATTATTGTTGTTGTTTCCACAGTGGAATTTGGTGTCAAGACTTGGAAAGAAGGTCTTTGGTAGCAAACAAGGGATTGGATTCTTGGAAGAGTAATTGTTGTTGTAGTAGTAGTAGTTTGTTGTGGTGGATTGAAATGGTGATGTGAAGGTGGTGGTGGTGGTGGTGGTGGTGGTGGGGGTTTGTAGAAGCATTTCTTATTATTTGGGTTGGATTTTTAGAGTGGCATAAGTGACTACACTGAAGAAAGTTCTTCTATGCTTGTTTAATTATGGCAGTCAACACACTAAGTACTGAAGGCAGTATGCCAATCGACAAACGATGTCGTTTAGGATAATTATGAACTGATCTATCTTTTTCTTTTCTTTTATATTGTTTAAAGGAACCTAGCCGGTGATACAAATAAGATTTGAAAGTTTATAGCCCATTTTTTTTTTGGGTCATAAAAGTGACTACCGTACCATATATACGAAATTAACGACACCGGTTGATTCAAAGTCAGTAGTTACAAAATCTCTACTTAGTAGTTGGCGTAATCGCTTGTCAAGATAACGTCAATGTATTTATAAAAATTTGTTTAACCACCTAATCTGTTACCTGGTTAGCCTGCTTGGCTACAAGCCAAAACCGAAAAGCTGAATTAAGCAGAACTCCATTTGGCCGAAAGTGTGGTTGTCAAACTACAAGATAGAGTTTTCTGCAATCAGTCTAAAAAAAATCCGAAAAAATATATTTTACCCCTCTTATTCTTTTTTAAAAAGAGAAATTGAGAATATTTTATTCCTTTTATCCTTTTTGAAAAGAGGAATCAAACCACTGAAAATAATGTTAATGGTCGTGGTAGACAAAAATTGTGTAAAACAGTAACTTGCAATCTAATTGACACAATTGTTTGCTTCTCTATCATTTTCTTTTTCTATTATTGCAAGCACGCTCAAGGCCCGTTTGAATTCACGAAAAAAGGATAATAAAATAAAGAAAAAGATAAAATTGTAAAGGTCAGAAAAGAGCGAATAATACTCTTGTCTACAATGAATATAATTAGTTATGAAGAAGAAAAAGCTGATGAATTGCTTTTGTCTATATTGGAATACTCTAATTTGACTCTGTTTTTATTTTTATTTTTTCTCAACTGAGAATATTTGAGCTTTTCAGTAGATTTGATTAATTTGAAGTGTATAGAATAATTATCAAATTGCAAGTCTAATAAGTTCGAACAGTGATACTTTTTTCTCCTTTAATACTCTTCTTACTTTTGCATCTTCTCTCGCAGGTAAATGAAACTTTAAAACCTACAAGTTCTACTCTTTTGCGCCTCAATGTACCACATCTATATTGAAAGGAACAATCGCATTTTCAAAGATGAAAAAGTTAGGAATGAGCAAATTATAGTGAGCATCCAAGAGGACGTGATTGAGAAGATTGAGGCCAAGAAAAAATTCATAAGCACAAGCCTTAACTGGTTATTTGTCACTAGATTATCCTTGAACATTTAGCTGAGTTGATTTCTTTTGATTGTTGTTGTTCGTTTTTTTTGCTTTTTTGTTTTTTGTTTTTTTAGCTTCGTATTGTTTACACTAGGCGTGTGTATGGGTCGGTTTGGACGGTTTAAAACATATTTTTTGACTCGAACCAAAACATTCAGTTTGAAAAAATTAAAATCATAACCAACTCATACACCTCTCAAAATCACCCAAACCAAACCACCCAAACCAAGCCAAATCATACATTTGGTTTAACTTATAATTAAATTTGAATAAAATAATTGTATTGTAGAAATCTAAAATATAGAAGAGTTATTCATGATAATTTTCATTTTTTTTAATGAAAGGAGAGATAGATTGAAAAAATGTGGAGATAAGTAAAAAGTTCTCTAGATATATATGTATGTATGTATATATATGTACAGGTCGGTTTGGGCTTATGATTTTGATTGTAAAAATCATAAATCAAACCTTGTAATCGGTTCATATGAAAATTTAAACCATAACTAATTCAACTTTTAAAAAATAATTAAAAATAGATTGGATTGGGTTAGATTAGATGATTTAAGCGGGTTGACGGTTTCGTTGCACACTCCTAATTTACACTATTACTCCTTGTTTTCATGTTTCTCTTAACCGCTTGTAATCATCTCTCTTGATTGACTCGGGCTTCTGTGTAGAACATTTTCATTATGAATATATACACATTTGTTGACTTAGCAAAAAAGAAAAAAAAAATGTACGAGACACAAGTCAAACATGAGAGAACTAAGTGATTTGTGAGACAACGTATTATATTGAGAAGGTAGTTATAGTTACTTTTTGAATTCATACGAACTACTTCTAAAATTTTGTATTGTTTAGGTGATTATAATTTACGAATTTGTATGCTTAACAGAAGTAATGTACCATATTAATAAATATAATGAATATTGTCATATAGTCGTATATTTTTAAAAAAAAATTATAGATGAACTAACCTAAGTACTAGAAATAGAAAGAAAACATTGGTAGTTGCTTAGCACACTACGACCCGCACTGCATTCCTACCATTATGGTTTAGAAGTTAATACCATATATTTAAATAATAATGTAAATCACTCCTAGACTTGAGTACAATAATTTTAGACAATTATGATATTTATGACTTGGGAGTTCCAAAATTCCGAACACAGGGAGGACCAAAGATTCAATTCCACTTTTTTTTTTTTTTTAAATAATTTATTACATGGAAGCACAAGATCAAAGTTTATATAACGATTTGTTTTTAGGATGTGACACTTTATTTATTTTTAACTAACAAAAACTCTAACATTGTTGACACATGTGCAATCGTATAGCAAATAATAAAAAAAATAACCCAAAGTTCGCCATAAAATTCACACATTGATTTACTTCTTGATACTCCATCAAAGTAAGAAACTAAGTAGCAGTCAACGATAAAAAAAAGGAAAAAAAAAAAAAAAAACTAAGTAGCAGGCGAGAAAGTCTATTCATTCTAGATAATGGATAACTCCGACGAAAGAAAACAAAGAATTATTTTCGCACCTGACATTCGTAGTAAACTTTATCCACTTCGTCTGGCCCGGGCCCACATCGATAGCGTTGCAAAGAAAAATATCTAGCTACTGACGATTGAGCTTAAATCTCAAAAAGATAATAACAAATCGAGCTTTGTTATATATTATTTTTTCTCTCATTATTTATTTATTATTTTTATGTGTATAATTTTTGACATGTAATAAAAACGGGGTAAAAGTTAATTTGGTCTTTGAAGTCTAATATAAAGATTAAACAGGTTCTTATATTTTTTTTAAAAATCATTTTAATTCCTACACTTAACAAAAGTTACACTATTTGTAACGGTCAAACCTTTGACTGAGTAAAAAAATTACTATGCCCCTATATTTACAAAAGATAAAAACCAAATTAGTCCTGAAGTTATAACAAAAACCAAAATAAGTCCAAAATAAATTAATCATCCCATACACATTAAAAAAAAAAAAGATAACTAATCCAATAAATACACATCAGAAAAAAAAAAGCGATAAATAATCCAATTCAAGCATAAACAACGTTTATGTCCTAAAAAAAGTCATAAGATATCCGTAAAAAAAGTCATAATACTCGAAATCTGAATTGTCCTCCATCAATTTGTTCAAATACGTACTTATTGCCTCTTTGCACGTCATGAGCGTTGCATAGGGCAGACCAACTAGAAGAGGCAAAGTATGTCCCTGCCTGTCGCCTACCCACTCTAAAACTGTATTGATTGTTATGACAATCAATAGCGGTCATTGTGCTAGCCTCAAATATTCCGGTCCCTTCTGCAAAGTTCTTTGCTAGAGGCTACAATATATTCTAAACATGATAATTAGCATGTAATCATGATTTCGAATTTGTTCAGAACATTCTTAGGAACAATAAACAAGAAGAACTACCACATAAGGTCTGTCATTCTTCACTACAAACTCCAGAACATGCTCACCACCTTCTTCACCATCGACCTCTTCAGTTTCCTTGCTATCAACTTTTATTTCTTCCATCTCTTGGCTCTCATTGCTCTCATCACTCTCATTATTGTCATCGCTCTCATCGCTATCAATCTCAATGGGCACCTCTGCTATATATTCATCATTAAAAAAATTAGCATGATTATGATAACTATTATTAAAAATATAGAAATAATAGAATAGTTAAACTTACAGTTAATATCTCTCTCACAGGTGTTGCGGCCGAAGATTTGAACCTTAAATATTCCCGAACTTTTCCAATAAAACACTAGAAAATTTTCAACTTTTATAGCAATAGCATTCGCAAACTCTATCCAACAATCCATAAAGTAATACCTACCGTCTATTTCTTCCAACTTCACCCTCCGCGACATGCCGTTACATTTCAATGTGTATGTAGGCGCTATGTGGTTGCAGTATCTTTCAATAAATTTAATTGGAGACTCTATATAACATGCAATCTCAATTTAGTAAACAATAGGTTAAAATGCATTTACTTAGAATGAATCAATTTAGAGAAACTTACAAGCTTAGGGTTTGAAGGTTGCAGAATAGCCTTCAAAAACTTTGGTGGACGAACCATATCTATGTAACAAGGGGAACAACAATGAATCAATTACTTAGGCAAATTCAACTCTCTTTCCACAACTGGATATATAAATATATCAAAATCAACAAATATAATTAAAATGAATATATATCTATATATCTATATATATATATATATATATATATATATATATATATATATATATATATATATATATATATATATTACTGATTATTTATATATTATATATATTACCAATATATTTTATATATTATATATTATATTACTGATTATATATTGTACACACACACACACACACACACACACACACATATATATATATATATATATATATATATTAGCTATATATTTTTGAATATTTTTTTTACAAAATATATTAAAAAATCATATATATACACATATATATATATATATATATATATATATATATATATATATATAAACACATATTTTTAACTAAATCAATAAAATATAAAAAAAATTGTATATATAAACACATAAATAGATGGTTCTTGAAGGTTACCTAAGTGAGAGTGCTGGAGAAAGGAATGGTGTATGCCGGTGTGTGTGTCTCTGTGCCGTGGTGTATGTGCCGCTGTATGTGCGTGTGTGACTGATATTACAAGAAATTAGCGATCGGGCGACGGAATTGGGCGACAGATTTTTTCTGTAGTAAATTGGCTACTGCCAGGCTACGGATTTGCTACGGGCAACAAATTCCGTAGCCCAGCAGTAGCCAACTTAGGCCCCGTTGAAATGGCGACAAACACCACGTATTAGCTATGGATTAGCTACGGAAAATAATTTTAATTAATAAAAAAATAAAAAATAATATTCCGTAGCCTAGCCGTGGCCAATTTGCGATGAACTAGCTACGAATTATTTAATTAATTTGATAAAAAAAATTCATAAAAAAGTCAGTAGCCATGCAGTAGCCAAATAGCCACAGATTGGCTACGGAGAATAATTTTAATTAATAAAAAAAATAAAAAATTATATTCCATAGCCTAGCCATGGCAAATTTGTTATGGATTAACTATGGATTATTTAATTAATTTGGCAAAGAAATTCATAAAAAAGTCTGTAGCCATGCAGTGGCCAATAGCCACGGATTGGCTACAAACTATATATATTATTCAAAAAATATTTTTAAAAAATAACTACGGATATTTTAATTAAATAGGAAAAAATAAAATAACAAAGTCTGTAGCCCATCCGTAGTCCCTAGCTATGGATGGGCTACGAAATTCAACTCATCCGCAGCTCTGTAGTAGCCAATTGGCTTATGCTAGGCTACAGACTTCAACAAAAAATTGAGGTTTATCATTTTTAATTTGAATGATGGAATTTTGATTTTACTTACAATGTAGTAAATTTCACTTGAGTTGTAAATTTTTCAAATAAAAATAGACTTGGTCCGTATTTTATTAACGTGTTTACTTTTATAGAGAAATCAATTACTGTTTAAATTGAACTTATCATGTTTTCACTTAACATTGCGTTAATGTTAATAAACATTCAATTTAGGAGTCGAAAAACTGTCACATTGTATCTAAACGTCATAAACAAGAAAATATGAAGATATTAACACGTTTTAATATATTGTTCCTACCTATTAACAAGTTAGAATACATATTATTAGTTGTTCATAGCCCATCCGTAGTCCCTAGCTACGGATGGGCTACAAAATTCGACTATTCTGTAGCCCAACAGTAGCCAATTGGCTATTGTCAGACTACGGACTTCAACTCTTCCATAGCCCATCAGTAGCCAATTGGCTACTGCTAGGGTACAAACTTCAACAAAAAATCAAGGTTTATCATTTTTAATTTGAAATATAGAATTCTGAGTGCACCTACAATGTAGTAAACTTCACTTGAGTTGTAAAATTTTCAAATAAAAATAAAGTTGGTCCGTATTTCATTAACATGCGTACTTTTATAGAAAAATCTCATAAGAAATCAATAGCCGTTTAAATTGAACTTATCATGTTCTAACTTAACATTGCATTAATGTTAATAAACGTTAAATGTAGGAGTCGAAAAACTATCACATTGTGTCTAAACTTCATAAACAAGAAAAACATGAAGATATTAACACGTTTTAATATGTTGTTCCTATCTATTAACAAGTTAGAATATATATTATTAGTTGTTCGTAGCCCATCCATAGTCCCTAGCTACGAATGGGCTACGAAATTCGACTATTCCGTAGCCCAGCTTGGCTACTGCTAGGCTACGGACTTCAACTTTTCCGTAGCCCAGCAGTAGCCAATTAGGCTACGGACTTCAACAAAAAACTGAGGTTTATCGATTTTAATTTGAATTATAGAATTTTTATTGCATCAACAACGAAGTAAACTTCATTTGAGTTGTAAATTTTTCAAATAAAAATAAAAATGGTCCGTATTTTATTAATGTGTGTACTTTTATAGATAAATCTCATAGGAAATCAATAGCCGTTTAAATCGAACTTATCATGTTCTCACTTAATATTGCATTAATGTTAATAAACGTTCAATCTAGGAGTCAAAAAACTATTATATTGTGTCTAAACTTCATAAACAAGAAAAATATAAAGATATTAACATGTTTTAATACGTTGTTCCTACCTATTAACAAGTTAGAATACATATTATTAGTTGTCCGTAGCCCATCTGTAGCTACAGATGGACTACGAAATTTGACTATTTCGTAGTCTAGCAGTAGCCAATTGGCTACTTCCAAGCTACAGACTTCAATAAAAAATCGAGGTTTATCGTTTTTAATTTGAATTATAGAATTTTGATTGCACCTATAATCTAGTAAACTTCACTTGAATTGTAAATTTTTCAAATAAAAATAAAGGTGGTTCATATTGCATTAACATACGTACTTTTATAGAGAAATATTATAGGAAATCTATAGCCGTTTAAATTGAACTTATCATGTTCTCACTTAACATTGTGTAAATGTTAATAAACGTTCAATTTAGGAGTCGAAAAACTGTTACATTGTGTTTAAACTTCATAAACAAGAAAAATATAAAGATATTAATAAGTTTTAATACGTTGTCCTACCTATTAACAAGTTAGAATACATATAATTAGTTGTTCGTAGCCCATTCGTAGTCCCTAGCTACGGATGGGCTACGAAATTCGACTATTCCGTAGCTCAGCAGTAGCCAATTGGCTACTGCCAGGCTACGGACTTCAACTCTTTCGTAGTCCAGCAGTAGCCAATTGACTACTGTTAGGCTACAAACTTCAACAAAAAATTGAAGTTTATCATTTTCCGTAGCCCAGTAGTGGCTATTAGCTACTATCTCGGTCCACAACCACGATGTCCACGTTGACCTCCACGACTCGGATTTTATTTCTCATCTATTTGTGATACTCTCTCTGCATGAATATACTCATCCGGAATATCGGTTTCCATATGCATTTCACGATATAAGTTTTCTTTCATTTCAACGTCACCAATATAACTCAAATTCTGAACACAGGTAGTATTAGTTCTAATGAGTGATTTGGTTTCCTCTTCTAGTCTATTAAATTCTTCTTGGTTTATATGACGATCTTGATACTAATAAGCTTGTTGCCTATTCAGAGATAGCATATTAAGATACCAAGAAGGGTTGAATTTCTTACTTTCAACCCCATCAAATGAAACCCCAAAGTACTCAAAAATTCGCGTAAGGGCTATTCCATATGGAAAGGATTTGTTGTCCTTAGCCGTATAAATGATGTGACGAACATTCATATATGGTAAGTTCACTTGTCTACCACTAACCAACAAATATACAATATAAACATCTCCTTGAAGTGTCCTTTCATCATTAATATTTTTATGTACAAGACAAGAGCCTACAATGTTTACCCAAATTTTCTTTAATATGGGCAACTCTCTCTTATCTGGTGCATTTTCTCTATGAACAATTCTATCATACCTTTCCGCCCAAAAAAATCTCAAACAATTATCTTTGTCTTTGGGCTCCATTCTACTTTTCGGCCAACCAGTGGTGTCATAAGCTTTTACCCCTTCATTTCTTATATTAAATATTGTAGCTATAATATCTGGGGTTAACTCAATATCAACACCTCTAATTCTAGTTTTCACAACAACAATGTCACCTATTTCTATATTAGCATAAAATTCACAAATTAAAAGCGGATAAACAAGACAATGAATATGTAGGAAGTCATACAAACCTTGTTGTTGCACGAATTCAGAAATTCTAGTACCTTGTATGTCCTCGTCTATCAAACACTTTCCATACAATATCAGCTTGGCAACCTCGTTGTTTGCACGTGTGAGAGGAGGATCCCTATCTGGACTTGGAACCCTTGTAGAGGCTCTTGTATTGGTTTTCTTAGGAATATTTTTTCCACCTTTTTTTGTATCCACCATGATAAAATATAGAGATTTTGAGCTTTTGGGAAGTGGGTAATGTGATTATGGAACAAATTTTGAGATTTAATGGCTAAAATTTGAGTTTAAGACAACTTTACCTATTTTTTGGGTTAGGGCTTGAAAAATCGGGGTTTGAAAAACCTCTTTGTAGATTTGGAGGTTTTGATAAGTGGGAAATGTGATTATGGAAGAAATTTTGAGGTTTAATAGCTAGATTTTGGGAATTTTAGAGAGATTTTTTAAGTTTTTCTTGTAATGGGGTTGAAATTGGTGTTTTGAAAAACTATTTGAAGATTTTGTTGTTTTGTGGAATGGGTAATGTGATTGTGGAAGAAATTTTGAGATTTAATGGCTAGTTTTTGATGATTTTAGAGAGATTTTGAGAGAGTTTTAGAAAAAAATGGTGAAGAGATGTGAAGTTGGAGAAGAAAATGGGATTTGGGGATGGGTTTGCTGATTTTTAACTTATTTAAAAAAATTAAAATAAGTTGAATTCAAGCAAGTCATGGCCGGCGGGCCACTGGCCTTGGGGACGCAGGGCAAGGATGCCCCGCTGTCCCCGTCGGACGATGTGGTTGGCTGGCCGGCCCTTCGTCCGTTGGCGGCCAGCCGGCCTGGCTGGTAGCCAATTCCGGACAACAGGGACTGTGAGATAGGTTGTCTCGTGTCCTCTAGCCGGCTGGCTGGCCGGCGGGCGGGTTGGCCGGCCGGCGGGCAGTGGCCTGCACTTAAATTTTTTTTTTAATTTTTAATTTTTGATTAGTGCTGAAAGTTTAAAATGTTTTCCCCAAAATTTTCTCCCAAAATTATTTTACTCTTTCTTTTTCTTACAAAAAACCTCTATCTCTTAACTCCACCACCACTACTATATCCATTGATGTCAAATGAACCAAGAAATTTACGTCTTGGACTTTCTTCTGATGGTTTTAACCCATTCAACTCTTCTTTTCAACCTTATTCTTGTTGGCCTGTGATAATCATACCGTACAATCTTTTACCATGGATGTGTATGAAGGATCCTGTAATATTCTTGACCCTTTTTATTCCTGGGCCAAAGAGTCCGGGAAAGAGTATAGATATAGAACTTAAGCCTCTGATTGAAAAATTGATTAAATTATGGGAAGTAGGAGTACCTTGTTATGATGTGTCGTCCAAGTCCAATTTCTAATTGAGGGTAGTTTTAATGTGAACAATTAATGATTTCCCAGCATATGGCATGCTATCTGGCTGGAGTACACATGACAAATTGTCATGTCCGAATTGTAAGGGATCTTCTCAGGCATTTCAATTGATTGCAGGGAGAAACAATTGCTTCTTTGATTGCCATCGACAGTTCTTACCAAGAAATTATCCCTTTCGATGAGACAAGAAAAACTTCTGAAAAAATCTAATCAAGAAATCGGACCCTCTGCTGAGATTGAGTGGTGAGGACATGTGGGAACAAGTTCGAGATCTTCCAAACATAAATGAACTGGGTAAAGATAAAATAGATGGTTTTGAAAGAAATCATAACTGGACAAAAAAAGCATCTTTTGGGATTTGCCCTATTGGCGGTCACAGCTTGTGCATCATAATCTAGATGTCATGCATATAGAGAAAAATATTTTTGATAATTTCTTTAACACTATAATGAACGTGAAGGGAAAGACAAATGATACAAAAAATTCAAGGGCTGATATTGAGAGAATTTGTGATCGACCCGAATTATGCATTAGAGATGGCGTAATGAAAATGGCCGTGCATACTCTCTTAATTCCCTCTAGGAAAGCAATTTTGGAGTGGGTAAAAGATTTAAAATTCCCTGATGGATATGCATCAAATATAACAATGTGTGTTGACATGAACGATTTGAAGTTGTCCTATATGAAGAGCCATGATTGCCATGTATTTATGGAGATATTGCTTCCTATAGCCTTACGTGAGTTATTGCCAAAAGTGTATGGGAACCTTTTACCGAACTAAGCTTGTTTTTCAGAAACATTTGTTGCACGTCTCTTGAAATAATGCAACAAAATATTGTGATCAACTCTTTAGTTCTATTAAAGATCTTATATATATAATCCACTAATTAATGCTATACAGGACGTTTGAGAATGATCTTCGAATGAAGAATCCATCATTTACTGATTCACAAATCAATAACAACATTGAAAATTTTTTCCCTGCTTGGTTACGTCACCATGTTAGTATTACTCGTTTTTAACGTCCCTAATAATATATTCGACTCATTCCGACCTTGACGTTTGTTATTGTCCCTAATTTACCCCTTTTAGCTTGCCCACAATAACATTTTGGATAATCGCGTGAAATATCTTTCAATGGGTCCAAGTAAGGTGGTCAGTACATGGTCAAAGTACTTGGTGAATGGGTACAGATTTCACACTTTGGAGTATGGATCTTCAAAGGCAACAATGAACAATAGAGTCACTGTGAAAGGGACAACGCCTGATAATGAGGAGAGTGATTATTATGGTCTGTTGACTAATATTATTGAGTTAGAATACCATAATGGAACTTTAAAGTGCACAAGAGTTGTCCTTTTCAAGTGTGAATGGTATGATTCTCACAATAATAAGGGATTAAAGGTTCATTGCTAAGAGAGAATGGGTAGCTTGGTCAGCTGTATGCAAAATCAGATCAAGGAACCAACTTGATATGTGTACGAACAATGATGATAATGATAAAAATGAACAGTCGGATTTTCAGTCCGATGAGATGAGCGTGACATTGGTACAATCAGATGATCATGATGATGTCGTATTGTGTTGTCTTGAATCACGTGAATGCATTGCTGTGGTTGAAGATGTAGAAGAAGAGCACGAGGACTAAGCCCAAAATGATGATGAAAATCATGAAAGTGACTCTGATAATGACTTAGAATCCGAATACAATGAATTATCTGATTGAGATTTTATACTTATAAATTCAATATTTTGTATGTTAATTGTATGTGAATTGTATGATTGATAATCGAAAAATATAAAGAAAAGTGGTTATAGTATCTCTTCATTTATAGAATATATTGTACATATGTGTATATCTTATGGTTTTTTTTTTGTAGCAATCATGGTTAGAGCTGGTAAATCGCAAGTAGATAAGACACGATCTGGCGTGACATCAACTTTGTCCTCGGCAGCCTGTGGTGAAGGTGATAGTGAGTCCTCTACCGCTGTAGGGTCGTCAGTTCGTTCCACCGAACTATCTTCCCTTTTGACTGACATCCAAGTGACTATTGAGGATCGTCATGTTAATACCACGCCCACGACTAGCGTCCAGCATGCAACGGAATCCAGAATCATCATCACATGCAGCTGTCACAACAAATTGGCAGGTTATGGGATTCAAGTCACTCAATCAGTACGCCACATGGTTGGAGGATAGACGTACTCACGTTCGATTATATAATAACAGGTGAAATTACAATTAAATTAAATTATAGAACAATTACTTTAATTGTTTGTTATTAGTTCTTGAAGTTAAATAAAAATAGCCACTCCCACTATTTTCTTTGAAATCTCATTCTCCTTAAAATGATAAAGGTGAATCTTATAAAAAGACTCTAAGTGGGATGACCAATTTCCCTTGATCTCATGTATTCCTTAGACCTTCGTGGTTATAATTGAAATACAAGTACCAAAGGTCAATAACACTTTATTGTCTATTTATCTAAATAGGGTATGGTCAACTTTAGTCTCTAAGTCACTTTGGTCTCAAACCTTTGTGGTTATAATTGATTAAGTGATCTAGTTAGATTGGACTCGTCATCACTCAATTATTCGACAAATTAAATCAATAACCTCAAACCTTTGTGGTTATAATTAGTCGTTAGATTTTGAAAGATAACCATATCTCTATGTTTCATTCTAGCAATTTTAATAAACTTATCGTGAAACAAATCCTTTACCTTTGGGTAAGTAGGACCGTATTCATTTAAGTTTCATTAAATCCTAAGATGGCGGAGGACTACGATAAAACTCCTTTTACTGTTTTTATCAATCTAATATTAGTTTGCACATAGGGTGTCATTACGATCTCATCAAATAATCATGCATCCAATATACTATAAGCTAATAATCACAATTATAACAATCTATAGAATATGAATGCAAAAATGCATGAATGGTGGATCATGGGCTAGGGTTTGGGCTTAAGGAAATAAAACTATCCTATATAAAGATCTCCAACTTCTTAAAATCTTCATTGGGCCTCCAACTCCTTGGATTGTTCATTGGGCTTTTTTGCAAGCTTCTCTTTGAAGAATTACATAAGTGTCCTCACTATATTATTCTCTCAAAAGGCAAGAATATAAATGAGACTTATATCTCAAATTACAACCCAATAAAATGATCCTTAAAGCCCAAATTCATGATCAAATTTACCATTTCCAAGATATATGAATATGTATGATCATTCATATCAAACAAATAATAATCATCATATAAATGGCTTGCATTCAAGTTTAATTAACTCATCAATATGAAGAATCAAACTTTATCCATACTAATTGCATAATCATAAAACACCTCTTACTAATGCAAGTCATGTTGGCCCATTAATTCATAATTCATTATAATTTCACATGTAAGTCCAAAATTCAAAGAAGTCACAAGTCCATGGCCCAAAATACATAAAGTGGCCCAATAGGCTAAAATTTAACATAAATACATGCACACAAGGCCCAAGCCCAAATCAATATGTCTCTTTGGCCCATGCATATTAATTTTAGCCCAATAGTGTTTTAAAAGCATTATATCATTATATAACAACTTTTACTTTTCTTAAACTTAGAAATATCTAAAAGCAACACACTAGATTGTTTCTAAATCCAAGATAAGAACACAATGGTCTTCCATTTACGTGAAATCTATTTTGTTATTCCAAGACATATAAAACAGTTGCATTTTTTACTGTTAAACATTTTAATCATCAAATAGTCCTATATTTAAACATATGCATGTCAAACATTAAAATAAGCTTAAAACTAGCTTTTAAACTTTCCTTTTAACACATGCACATATTAAATATATACATTTGAGGACTACTAGGCAACTATTAACACATTTACATGTCCAACAAAAAGCAAAATCATGCTCCTACACAACTTGCATTTTCGGCCATGGCATTAAAAGTTACAAGACTTGACTTTTTTAATTTTTGACTTTACAACATGCATAAAGGAACCATTTCATAAAGTACCTTTTAAGCTTTTAGAATAATCTTCTTACTCCATGTCATGTGTCAACATGAAAATATCAAATCCAACATCTATCTTCACACATCATCATATTAATCAAGAAGAATAACTATTCTAAACATGCATGTGAAATTCGGCCAAGAGAAAGTACAGGTCTAAACATGCAAGTTGAAATCAACACCTATTTCTATAAGATCCACATATATAAGCTAAGATCCAAACTAGATCTAAAACATATATACGTATAGACTTTAGATGAGCTTCAAACTTACACATTTTCAAAGCTAACACACGGCCCAAATAAGCTATTAACACATGGCCTATATGCATTAGTTTCATGGACATCTTAACAAATGCTCTGATACCACTTGAAAGTTAACCAACACATAGGGATCATGTCAATACATATACTATAGTTGGGTCCAAGAACGTAGAAGAAACACATGGATAGTATGCTAGGGCCGAAAATATCTATGGCATATTTTAAAAATTTAGCTAACATCAACATGTATTCTTCCAACAATGTCCATAAACTAGCTATACACATGTTATATATCAACTATATATTATATAAAAGAGGTTTGAAGGTATACCTCTTGTAGACACTTGGTTGATGAAGCTTTGTCCTTGAAGCTCTTGAATCCCTCAAAATAGCAGGATCTAGTTAATCTACCAAGCATCTAAACTCAACCAATCCTCAAAAGCAAAATGTGCTAGTATATTTTTGAGATTTGAAGCTAAGTGTATATGGTTTACTATCAAAATGCAAAGGTTTATTCCTTTTCTTGCTATGGTTGAATAGGCATATGAAGAAGATGAAGAATTCTTGTTTTTTCTCTTAGCTTGGCCGTGTATGGCTTAGGAGGAGAGGAAAAAGAAAGTTTTCTTCAATATCATATTATAATCTCTATTATAATATGTTTTTAATACATGCAATAAACCAATCAATGCAAGAGAGATTGAGTGCTAATTTGGATAAACTTTTGCATGTAATTGATTGTAATCATTACAATCCAATGGTTAACTTTTAATCTTCTCTTTTTTCCCTTGTATGGCCAAAAATGAGAGGCTTAGAGGAGAGAGAAATGTGTCTTGCTTTTGTTTAATATATAATCTCAATTATCATATATAATAAAGTAGCCAATCAAAATTGTTATCTTCTTTGCAATAACAAGACAAAGCCATGCATGTCATTGGATTGTAATCATTACAATCCAAAAGTTAACTTTCTCTCTCTCTCTTGACACTTGGCAAAAAACAAATATCATCACTTTATGGCTAGGATTGTTTTGTCTTTATTCAAGATTCAATCTCAACCATTTAATTCAAATTAGAAGACTAAGATTGATGACATGGACAATCCACTCACCTAACTTTACATGTGTACACGCAACATACTCATGCCCAATCACTAATTTGCCTTTTCACTTGATGACTAGGATTGATGACGTGGCATTTCTCAAATCATATCATCAATATATATATATATATATATATATATTATTTTTTCCCATTCTAATCTCTATTAGAATAAATATATTGAAACAACTTTTAAATATTTGCAGTTTGGCCCTAAAAGTTTTAGTAATTACAATTTGACCCCAAAACTTTTAAAAGTTATACTTTTAGCCCGAACGCCAACATAGATGACTCTTAACACCTTAAAGCCACCAACCACATTATACGAGCTTTTGGCGAACTTATTCATGATGCTTATAAGTGTGTGCCCTTCTAGATTCATAATCGTATACCAATGAGGGACCGATAAACCTCCTTATCTATTTCGAAAATGTCTCTGTCATTTCTCGAAATACCCTCAAGTTCATAAGTGACGCACTAGCAACAAACGTACTATGAAAATGTACACGATAATGAAGACACTATCTTTTATGAATCCATTTACCTTCGAGAATTAGCGTGCAATCCGATCCTTCTATTAAAAATGTCTCGATCAGGAAAGGACCATAAAATGGTTAAGTCCACTTCTGATTCTATGAATAAATCTAAACCAGTGAAACGAGAGATGACAACCATGGAAAAACTTCTTTCCATCATTTCATACTCATCTTGGCCAAAGACTTCCTCATTTAACGACCGATCTAAGATATCATAAGACATCGCCTCACACCAGAGGTTAATAGATCCTATCTTGACAATTATTTGTCAGTATATACCAAAAGACTAAAATGCAAAAGGCCGTAACCAATCTTATAAAAGACAAGTGTTGTCCAAACGCAATATTTAGCCCCTAATATAACTAGCAACCATAATTTCTCAAGTCTGAGGATTAATTTGCACAATTCCCAACTAAATGGTAAACTATTAACCTAAAACCATGTAGTTCACTATTTATTGTCACATTCAATGATCTGTACACTAACGATCACTCATATGTATATTAATTCATATCACCATGTTATTATGGTACTTCCCATACCGCCCTTTATCATTAATATCACTATGTTAATCAAAGGTAATAACATATGATAACCCATACTCGATTATTCTAGTCCCAGTCGAATAATCTGAAGGGCTATGAATTGATTCTTAATGTTTATCATATCGAGGAAATACAGTGAAGTATTCTAAACTTCTTTAGAACTTATTTTTCTTCTCGGATCAACATTAGGGACATGTTCATATAGAACAGAGAATATGAACATCCAAAAACATCATTGTGTATGAAAAACACATATATTCTTATGAAACCTTAATTTGGTCATCTCATGTATAGCATTAGGGCATATCCCTAACAATTATCTCCAAAATCCTATAGTCATGATTTTACTACTCAGGGTTATTTTTTGAACAATGATTTGTACTCTAATGCATATAACTTGGAGTGGCAAAATCATCAAAATTCATTTTGGGATAAAAATAATTTATCTTTTCTGCCTCAAAATTTTGAAAATAATGCATTTCAAAACCCTAACTTCAATTCTTTCGAGTTTTATGAAAGCTTTGAAAGTAATTCTTTCAATCAAAACTTTTGCTATCCTAGCTCGGTGGAACTTACTTTTCCTGAACCAAACTTCGACGACAAGATCGGCCAACTTGTCCAATTCGTCCATAGATAGGCTACAAGACCAAATTGGTCAACTAGCCAAGAGCACAAATGGTTGAGAAAAAAATGAGCACCTTTTCAACCTGTCATGAGTTTGCAAGACCAATATAGTTTCGTACATCATGAAACTACCTAAAACTGGGTTGATGAGATAGAAGTGTTTAATGGAGATAATAGGGGTAAAAAGTGTGACACTAGGATTGAGGTAAACAACATATCTGAGGCACATACTCCGGGATGGAAAAACCATCCACTACTTTGGGGTTAAAATTTTTTTTCTCACAAGTTTGAAAGTCAAGTCCTAACACCTTCTCAATCTAAATCTTCTAGTAACCCTATATTTAATCTTTTCAAACAAAATGATCACCATGATAATTGGGTTGACTCTACTCCTCCTGAATCTATGTCCAGTGACAAGTTTGACCAACTTTCTCATCTTGTCAAATCCAATGCTCACATGATTCAATCTTTAGATAAACTAGTCGAAAATGCATGTAGTTGGACTAATCATAAACAACACATTCAGTCTGTTGTGAACCCTTTTGATAAAATAACATGCGACCAGACTAATGAAATCATCGAGATTAATCAAGAGAAATTTGGTAAGAAAAATGAATTTGAGGAAAAAGAAAATAAAATGCCTCACTTAGAAGGACATGATGACCTTACTGATATCATTACTCAACCCAACTCTGATTCTTCTTCAAGGAAGATGGGTGCACACACTTCCATAGAATTCATACTCTGTCAAGACGAGTCTATTGAATATACTTTGATTTCTCCATCCTTTTTAACACCTAAAGAAGAAATTAATGAGATTGAACGACTTTTGTATCAATTTGACCATAAGAATGAGTCAAATGCTTCTATGTCCATTTTAACTGGCTATAACACTGATAAGGAAGCTTCGACATATATCCTCTTTCTTGATGAAAGTCATCTTACTTCTTCATTAGATGAGTCTTCCTCTGTTGTGGAGCTCACAATAGTACCTTCTCACATTGACCACACACATTTAAGACCAATCCATACTCTTCCCAATTTTAAAGTTACTAATCACTTATCTGAGGAGAACATGATCATAGTCCTTGATGATCAAAAGAAAGTCATAAGATTGTTAATTGTCAAGAAAAATATTATTTCTTCCATGAAGACACAATTTGGATTTGACCCATATCTGAACAATATGTTGCACCATACATCTTTTAACTTATGGATTGACCGATTGAAATTGAGACACACTGTTTCATAATACACTATGGCCCCTGGTGACATAATCAAGAACATACCTACACATATCACATCGGGATGGGAATTGTCACCTTTTCAAGGTAACTTGGAAAAGACATGTTCTGTAGAAAAAATGAACCATCATCTGTTGCATGATCCTTTTCCATTCAAAATCTGTGTTGAAATGATTATCAAGCAATATGTGCCAAAGAATTTTAAACATAGTTGGCTCTAACATTGGCGTCTGGTTGAGGGCATAAAACTCAGCACTACTAGGAGGCAATCTAGATTTTTAATGTTTCTTTCTTATGTGTGTTTGTTTTCTTTTGTTTGTGTGATTTTTGTGATTTCCCTAGTCCTCCGTATTTATTTTGGTTGTGTATTTATAAGAGTCTTTTTGAAATCTAGGTGCGTACTTTTAGCAGCATTTTCATAATTGTTAAAACTGATGATACTCTTACCTGCTATATCTATTGATCTTTTATGAGTTTTACAGATTGAGACATTCTAAAGCAAAGACAATAGACATATTCTTTTGTATCAACATTGAATGAAATTTCTACACATTAGGTGATCTCTTTCCTTATTACTATATTTTCCTTTGTACCTGATGAACATGTGTTGGAAAGTAAGCAAACCATATGTTTGAGGATTTAGCATTGTTTTTGTTGTTTCTTGCATATTGTACTCTCCTATGTATTACATTGTCATTTGCTTGAGGACAAACAAACTTTCTGTGTGAGGGTATA
Source organism: Ehretia macrophylla (assembly GCA_037974665.1). Classification (NCBI taxonomy): domain Eukaryota; kingdom Viridiplantae; phylum Streptophyta; class Magnoliopsida; order Boraginales; family Ehretiaceae; genus Ehretia; species Ehretia macrophylla. Next base: position 11,465,094 of record CM075782.1, read on the forward strand.
TATTGAATTCCATGATAATTTTTTTCAAAAATATGTAAGAAACACACCATTTTGATAACCATTTTTATGAGGAATAATAATTTACCACCTTACTTGTTTATAGGAAGATGATTTGGGTAATTTGAGAACCTGTGTTTTTAGCTAAGTAATGTGAAACACTCTGAGGAAAGTTTAAAGAAAAAAACTTTGGGGTATTGTATTCATGAGTTAACTTAGCTTTTCTTCTTTCTCATCAATTGATGGATTTGTGAATTCGAAAAAATTGAGATAGGATTACCCTTTGTTGTGAAAGTTTCTTATGATTGAAACCTGAACCCAGATTCCATGTTTGTGTGTAATATTCTGTTACTCAGTAATGTTCCATTACACTATTTATTCAGCTTTTAAAAAAAAGAGAAGAGAATAGATGTATATACCTTTTCTTTTACGCATTTATGTTGTAAATTTGTTGTAAATCTCTAAGCACCACTATCCTAACATTTCATCAATTATTATTTGGGATATGTGTTATAGTGTAAGATTTTGGGCATGGATATCTCAAGTGATTAAGGCATGTAAAGCTCCCTTTAAAACCCGACAATCTCAGCCAATTGGCTGGGGATTGTTGGCCTCAGATCCCGCTACATAGGATATTCAGAAAGCAAAAAGAATCTGAGGACTAAAAAGAGATAGTTTGAGTTGTACTTTTATGCCAAATGTAAAAAAGGGTGAAGGCATGATCAAGAGTTTGATTACAAATGGGCAATAATATCAAAGTCTAATATATTTACAAGTCCTGAAAGTTGGGAATTTGTTTGAACTTAATTTGCTTAATTTTCTTCTGAATACATACCCGAAGCAATCAATAAATCATTTCCAAAAGAGTAGCTATTTTTGAAAACTATTTAAAGGCTCTCTTGTTGTTCTTTTCATTAACTGGTGAACTTGTTAAGAATGATAGATTACATTTCTCAGATTTCATTTTTGAAAATTTTGACAAGGGATAGAATGGGTAGTATTCATCTGTTTTCAAATTGAACTTGCAATTTTTGAGGTTCACTTTTAAGTCAATGTAAGGCCCGACACGAGAGCTTATGCATAATTATATTATTTATAATACATTCATATTATTTCATATGCATTAGCATCAATTAACTTGCAATAATGTCATTAAACGTGCATTTTCATCATTTTATGTGCAAAAAACGTTCATTTTCGTGCATTTAGGGGTTTTTACGTGTTGTAGGCATTGATTATACTTTAATAAGTCAAGATTGGTAATCAATTAGTTGAAATGGAATAAAAAGGGCAAACCAGTAGAACATGATCTAGTTGGAGGGCACTCTTGTCATTTGGCTTACTTGATATTTTGTCTACCAATCAACACTATTCTTGACCAAGCAAAAACACACAAAATACACTCAAACACACATTCATACACGGCTAACAGAGGAAAAGAGAGGGAAAGAAAAAGAAAGAGAAAGAGGAAGAAAATGAAGGCGCATAAAGGCGTCAGCTTCATAATGAAGGCGCAATAGGGCGTCAGCTTCAAAATCAAGGCACACAATGGCGTCAGCTTCAAAAGCGGGAGTGCAACGAGATCGTCTCGAGATATGTAAATAACAAAAACATGCAAGTGCAGCGAAAATAATAACAATTAAAAGTTTGCATGCAAGCAGATTGTATTTACAAAATCTCAAGTGTAAATCCGTAACTAGTACATTAAAAGAAAATACATAAAAGTATATGCAACTATATACGTATGTATTTAAAACGAAATACAAGAATACCTCGCGTGGAGAACTCAGGTGTAGACTTTTGAAAGGAAGATCTTAACTCAGACAAATCTCCTTCGCAAGTGCAAAGACCCTAGTTGGTCCTTGGGTATCCAAAAGCAAATGACAACTAACTAATAGAAGTGCTAGCTTAGTTAAGTCCAAGAGCTTGAGTAAACTTATAAAGTTTCAAGAAACAAAAGTTCTCTAATTTCTACTAGCTATAGCCGAATTGCCTTGAGAAAATATGAGAGAAAATTGCTTCTATTTTAGTTGTAATTTTCGGCCAAAAGGAACTTAGAAGAATGAATAGATGACTTCTATTTATAGATGCATAAACTTACTCATCAAATGACAAGTGACATTATCTAAATAAATGAAGAAGCCAAGTGGCATTCTTGCCCTTCGATGGCCGGTCAAGGAGGGGTAAAAAGGACAAATTTGCATGCAACTTGTTGTTTTTCTTTTAATGCTAGTTGTCATTTGTCTTTTAAAGTTTGTCCTTTTGTGTTTCATCTTTTAGTGCAACTTGTTGTTTGTCTTTAACTGAAGACAAACATTAATTAATTCTAAACCCCTTTAGAATAATTAATTGAAGATTGACCCTTCAATCTATTTATATTTTTGCCCTAATACTTTTCAGTGTTTACACTTTGGCTTCAAAACTTTTGAAAATTACGATTTTGGCCCACTTAACCATTAATGTCCAAAATAATACCGTTAACACTTTAACGTGTTTCTAACTCAATACTAAGCTCAACATTGCTTTATTCATGATACCCTAAGTGTGTGACTTTCTAGATTTATGACCGTATAGCGATAAAGGATCGATTCCGAAAATGTCTCCGCCATTTTTTGGAATGCCTTCATGTTCATGAGTGACGTGCTAGCAACGAATGTATCATGACAATATATACAGTAATGAAGTCTAATTTCAACGAACCTATTTACAGTCGTAAATTACCGTGTAGTCCGATTTTTCTAGTAAAATGTCCCGATCGTTGTGGGGACCATGAAATGATTAAGTCCACTAAACGATTCTATGCATAGATCTAATTTGGTAGAATGAGAGATGACATCTATGGAAAAACACATTTCTATCGTTCAACTACCCCGACCGAGGATTTCTCATTTCAGACAACCGACACTAGATCACATAGGATATCACCTCACTGTCGGAGGTTAACAGATCTTATCTTGATAATTACCTGTTGGTCTCTATATCACAAGACTAAACTGCAAGAGGCCGTATCTCACCCTTATAGAAGGCGAGCATTGTCCAAACACATAATTTAGCCCCTAATATAGCCGACAACTGTAATTTCTCAAGTCAAAAAATTAATTTGCACAATTTGCAATGAATGACAAACTATTAATCCAAAGTCATGTAGTTTGTCATTCTGGTCACATTCAATTATCCATTCCACTAACGATCACTCATATGTGAGTTAATTGTATCCCTATGATGTTGTAGCTCAATGCTTGCTACCCTTTTTCATCAATATCTCTATGTTAATCAACGGTAACTACATATGATAGTCCGTACTTGATTGTTCTAGTCTTGGTCGAATAATCTAAGGACTATGAATGCTTTTGAATGTTTATCATGACGAAGAAACATGCCATTGAATTTTCAACACTTTAAGAATATATTTCTTCTCTGAAAAATATTGAGGACACATTCATATAATTGAACAGATAATATGAACATCCAATTAACATGCCATTTAGATTTACATCAAAATTCCCTACATAGGTTATCTAAATATATATAGCATTAGGGCATATCTCTAACAATTTCCCACTTGCACTAATGCTATAGAATATAGCCTTCAGCGCATATCTACATGGTATCGCATCCCCATCTTTTCAAGATGACTTTCTAATTGCGATTGACTCATAGGCTTAGTATGTGGGTCAACTACATTTTCTAATGTAGGAACTTTCTGCAGACTTATATCTTTTTGAGCAACTATCTCTCGAATAATATGGAAATGCCTTTCAATGTGTTTGGACTTTTGATGAGATATAGGTTCCTTAGCTTGTGCAATAGCTCCATTGTTGTCGCAATACAGCGGTATTGGTAACTCGATGGAAGGAACCACTTCTAGCTCTAACAAGAACTTCCTCATCCAAACAGCTTCCTTTGCTGCATCGGATGCAGCAATGTACTCGGCTTCTGTAGTGGAGTCTGCAGTAACTGGCTGCTTGGAACTTTTCCAACTTACTACTCCTCTATTACAAACAAACACAAATCCGGATGTAGATTTTCTATCATCCGTATTAGATTGAAAATTTGAATCTGTGTACCTATCTATCTGGAGTTCTCCTCCTCCATAAATTAGTGCAAGGTCCTTAGTCCTTCGCAAGTACTTAAGGATATGTTTCACTGCCATCCAATGTTCTTCTCCAGGATCGGACTGATAGATGCTCACAAGGCTTACAGCATATGCAATATCAGGCCTTGTACATAGCATGACATACATGAGACTGCCAACAGCTGAAGCATAAGGCACACGTTTCCATACGTTGCCTTTTATCCTCGGAGTTAGGAGACATGTTCTTGGAAATATGTATTACATGCTGGATAGGCAAAAGACCTTTCTTAGAACTCTCCATATTGAATTTCTTCAAAACTCGCTCTATGTACAGACTTTGAGACAAGCCAATTAATCTTTTCGTTCTATCTCTATAGACACGAATTTCTAAGATATAAGAGGCTTCTTCCAAATATTTCATGAAGAACTTGCTATTTAACCAAATTTTACGAATCAAACGCCCCCTCAACGTATAAAATTCTCGGGAATGTGATATGTCTGAGAATTTTTTTTCTTTCACAAAACAAACATGTAAATATTACATTTCTAACTTCATATTCTAAAGAATCCTGTAAAATTCTATGAATCAAACACCCCCTCAACGTATAAAATTCTCATGCACTCAAGATGAGGAAACCCGTCCAGCTCTGACTAAAGAGTGATCTATATTTTATTATATGGTGAGCTTCAAAATTAAATAGCCTGGCAACTAATACACGCATAAGAAATGAAAACTTGATGATCTCTACATTGAAATCACAAGCTATGAATCAACTAAAGCTTTAAAAAAAAGTACAATAAATATGGATATATACACTATAAATATATACATATATACAACAATATCGAATCACAAAAATGGAAAATATATACTTCACTAACCCACATATTTCTTTTATTTTCCACGTTAGATTATTCATTTTTTTAATTTCATGTTGAAACTATTATACGATCCGACGTTAAAAGCTAATTTGTTGTTTGTGAATTTGCTTCTTGTAGGAATCAATTAGTTCCAACGAATAAAGAAACCCCAAAGAATGCTAGAACAATCACTATTCTATTAGGACAAGCAATTTTTGTGGCTACTCAAAGGGAGTGATCTTTTTTCACTAGAAGAATCAAAACTTATTTGTTACATTTCGCTCAGGAAGCATACGTGGTATACTAAGTATGAGCACCAAAATGTTACCTTTTCATTTTGTTAAGGACTCACTTGTTACATGTTGAAATTTCAAGGACCGTTATCTAGAAAATAAGGCTCCATTTGTTTGTCGTAAAATATTTTTTTGAAAAATATTTTTTTTATTTCTTAATATTTGGTAATACAAAAAAATTGATCAATCAAAAATATTTTTCGATCAAAGAAAAATGTTTAGTTAAAATGAGTGAAAAATATTTTCATATTCTTTGATAGAAGAAAATATTTTTTCACTTATTATACCCTACCTTTACCCACCCCACCTCACCCGACCCGATCCTACCCCCGACTCCCCACCCCCACCCCCACCCACACCCATTCTACGCTGCAATTAATCCTGAAATCCTTGCTGATTGACTTTGTTCAATGTTTTTCTTTTGATAGATGCATGCATTTACTCTCTCTGACTCTATTTAGGCGGGAAATAAATGCTGATTGACTTTTTTGATGCATGCATTTACTCTATATATCTTTGACTCCATTTAGCATCATGTACCAATTCCTTTCTCTTAATCCTTTCAGACTTGAGCCTTCATAATCTTCCATTGAACAATACTCATCTGTTTTGTTAGCATCATGCACCTCTCCATTTTCAAATTGCTTCTTATTTATTTTCTGGTTCTTTCAGCTATTGCATGTCCAACGTCTAGTAAGCCCAACTGGACCGTATAAAATCGAATAACTTTTATTATTGATCCATATCATTTTTGATCTATAAAATTTTACAATAAGTTAAAGTGATTCTTGTATATTTCTCAGGAAGCTTTATCTCATGTGAAGAAATAAAGCAAGACTACAAGTTGTTGACTCAGGTAACTTTTCGTTCTTTTTTCCAAGAGTAAAATACCATTAGATCCCTCAGTTTATGTATAAATCTCCTTCTGGTCCTTTAACTAAAAAAAACTTTTATTTAGGTCTATCTGTCAATTAATTTTGATGAAAAAAAGTGAAAAAAATATGTTTTGCCTATTTTGCCCTTAGACCATAATTATCTCTCCTATTTTGACGTAAATCACCATAATTTTTTTCTTTTTAATTTTATTTGTTAATTACGAAAAAATGCTAATTTTAATTAATTTAGCTCCCGAGTATAATTTTTTATTTTTTTTATTTTACATCTTGGATTAAAAATGAAAATAATAGTTAATTTAGCTCTCGGTTATAAATTTAGCTTTTATTTTGTTTATTTTTTAATAAAAATTTAGGTTTAGCTCCCGTAGTATTTCTTACATACTGGCAGGTAGGATTTTATTGTTATGATATTAACATTTAGAGATTCATTGCAGAAAACACACATTAAAATCTCAACAAATATAAACCCTTCAAAATTTAAATGAATCTCTAAATGTTAATATAAAAAAAATAAAAGCTAAATTTATAATCGGGAGCTAAATTAACTATTATTTTCATTTTTAATCCAAGATGTAGAATCAAAAAAATAAAAATTATACTCGGGAGCTAAATTAATTAAAATTAGCATTTTTTCGTAATCAACAAATAAAATTAAAAATAAAAAATTATGGTGATTTATGTCAAAATAGGAGAGAGAATTATGGCCCAAGGGCAAAATAGGCAAAACATATATTTTTTTTTACTTTTTCTGTCAAAAGTAATTGACATATGGACCTAAAGAGAAGTTTTTTTTAGTTAAGGGACCAGAAAGGAATTTATGCATAAACTGAGAGACCCAAAGGTATTTTACTCTTTTTCCCAATGTTATAGATGGGGTTACACATAAACCCCCTTATTGTCTCTCAATGATTTTGGCATCTTCTATTTTATTTTATTTTATCTTTCACAGAGAGAGGACATTAATAATTTGTTTAGGGTAAATTATGTATATAGTTCCTATTATTTATATATTTTTTTAAGTTGGTTTTTAATATTTTAAAAAAGCATACCAGTCCTTAATATTTATAAAAGTGATTCAAAATGATTCATATTAATTATTCAAAACTAGCAATTTAGTCTTTATTATTTTTCAAAAAATTCAAATTAGTCTCTAAATAGGGATCACATACATGAACTAAATTGAATTTTTTAAGAAAATAATAGGGATTAAATTGAATTTTCTAATAAACAATGAAGATCAAATTAGTTATTATTGAACAATAAGGACCATTTTGAATTACTTTTACAAATATTGGGGACTACTATAAATCTTTTAAAATATTAGGGACAACATTGAAAAAATATGTAAACAATAGGGACTAAATATGAAATTTACCCATTTCCTTACTTCAAATTTTTGGAAGAGAAGTCTAAAGGATTTGATATATCTTGAATCTTTGATCATCTAGGTTACAATTGACATGAATAGAGAGATCAAGGACTACGAAGATCCTGGAGCAAACCCCCGCCATGACCCCCGGTTTCCTCCTCCACATGTACAACTAACTAGTGTTCAGAAGGGGTTAAAAAATGAAGAAGAAATTAAGCGAGACTACAAGTCGTTAACTCAGGTAACTTTTCGTACGTTTTCTTTCCCCAATGGTGGTGACGGGGTTACATATAAATAAACACCCTTATTGTACCTAAATGATTTTCACATCTTTCTTTCTTTTTTTTAATTTTATTGACAGAGAGATGACATTAATTATTTCTTTGCTTCAAATTTTTGAATCTTTGATCATGTAGGGTACAATTGACATGCATATGGAGATCAAGGACTACGATGATCCTAAAGCAAACCCCCGCCATGATCCCCGATTTCCTCCTTCAGATGTACAAGTAACTAGCGTTCGAAAGGGGCTCAAAACTGAAGGAGAAATGAAAAATGAACCAAAATGAGCATCTTTTTGTAGTTGAAATGAATAAAACTATTGAAGATTACTACATACAATTTTTAAGTCATAATCTCATCTAAATATTTAATCCACCAGAAAGAATTTATTTATGGGTATTTTTGACTTAGACCTCCTCTACTTTTATATATATGAGACTTGAACCCCATACGATCTTGAAAAATAAGACTTACACCCCTTCTTGCATTGGAAAAATGAGACTTACACCCTTTCATGCAATGAGACTTACATCCCATACTTGTCAACAATCAGTTAACTTTTATATTAAAAATATTTTAATGACAATTCTATCCTTCCCATCCCTAATATCCCTACCCTAAAAATGTCACTCAACACACACGGTTCTTTGTCTTTCTTCTTTTTTTGGTTTTTTTGTCTTTTTTTTTTTTGTTGAACACACAGTTCTTTGTCAACCAAAGAGAAAAGTTGTAGGCTATTTTGGAGTGGGAAAGGGATGAAACTGGTTAGGGTGTATTGACGTTAGGGATTAGTGAGGGTAGAGATGTCATTTTTTGAGGTTTTAACAAACAAAAAAAAAAAATCAACAAATTTTTTATAGAAGGGGTATAAGTCTCATTTTTTGAACAAGTGTGTGGTATAAGTCACATATATGTAAAAGTGGAGGCGATCTAGGTAAAAAATACTCATTTATTTGTTGTTAACCAGAAAGAATTTAATTATTATTTTCAAAACGCGATAATTTTGACTAACACCCCTTGAATTTTTGATAAATGTGACTTAGATTTCACACTTTATGAAATATGACAATTAACAAGAAGTTAAAAAGTTTTATTTATAAGAAATCACTGCTACACTTTTCAGAATCAATATTCCTGTCTTCTAGATCATATATGTTCTTATTGGATTTCTACTTGTATTCAGTAATTGATTAGGCCAGGATTTGATAAAACATATGACAAATTCTTCCCTTGGCGAGAATTGTTAAGAGTCCTCACAGCAGCTGAGAGCCTCTTCCTAGTCTATTATGCTACAACCTTGACTCATAGTGACCAACACATTTTTCTCAAAGTACAAATTCAAAGAGATGTCATTACCATCATCCCTCCCCATTCAATTGAGGCAATCACAACTTGAAATATCTCACTTGGATGTGACTCTCTCCACAGTACTAGCACTCCTCATTGTCTTGGCCAATGATTTCGTTCGAACCCTCAATATCAAACTCAACATGTCCAAAAATCCTAGGAACACTCTTGCTTAACGTGGTCAACCCTAAATAAATACCGAATCAATGCGATCAAAGTTTTGTTAAATATGGCTTATGCACTTTTTATGCAATATGAATCCCTATATCACAATCTCTTTTAATCATTCTACTTCGCGATCCATTGACTTCAGCAACAAGGAGTAACGCACCCAAATGCAACAAATTGAAACTCCGAATCTAGGGTTCTCCTACTACCCGCAAACTCGACCTGCTTCAATCTCGTGATCATCAATTGATAAGTACTGCTGCGCTTCTCGAGTTCCAGCAACTCATTCAATAGTGCAGTCAATGGTGACTATCTCATGCGACTGACAGTCAAGCTCGCCTGAAATATCTTTTTTCATCTTTTTTTCAAGAATGTCCTATAGCGATGATGAGGCTTCTTAAGGCAAGGTTTCAACTCTAGTCGTTGTTTTCATTTCTAACAACCATAGTGACGCCTTTGGCATAGTTCAGAGTTCCAATTGCACTGTTGTTTTCTCCTACATTATAGAAACGGCTTCAGCTTAAGCATTGTCTTCACCTGAAGTGTCATATCATGACGGCATGACACGATTTTAGTTTTTCTCTTTCTTAGGCAATATCAACGTCTTCCAGAGGACCTACGTTTTTGATGTGGCAATCGAACTATACTCCATTAGCCAAGTGCAAAAGTTGTCTTTCCTTTCAGCAATCAGATAGAAAGCTCTCCATCTCTTGCAGCATTACAGCAATAACTTCTTTGTTGGAAATGTACCCGTTAAGCTAATCATTTGGTAAAGAATGATAAGGGATACTTTGTAATCCACAATCTTTGTTTATACAATTCTAATAAAAGTATCGAATAACATTTCTTTGTCATTTATATTGACATCATCATAATGTAAGTAATAAAACATATGGAATCACTCGGTTAAGGGTTGAGCTATAGAGATTTATGATAATTGAGAATCAACAATAGGGACATTGCTAAAAATGTTCTACGTCATAAGCCTCTTCAAGACTGAATACTGATTAGTATGTCACAACCTATATGCAGTTACACCTACTTTGGCAGTTTGATTGATCTCATTAATTGCTGCTTTTAAATCCCAAGGCTAATGCATAGGTATGTATTAGATACGTACACCAAACACGATCTGCCGAGAACTGTGAATGGAGGTTTCATCCGCCTAAGTTAAAGAGTTAGTTTTCATGTGATAGTTATGCAAGTTACTCTTCTGACCTAAGGGCACCAAGGTAGCTTGTTAGCAACTTATTGTAATTTGACACTAGATAAAATGATGAAAATAAGGCATGCTTAGAAAGAGATTGGGTGCAGTTAAGTACTTGTTAAGATAGTACGTGTTAGTCGAGGGATTCACTATCCTTACTCAAAGTGAGTTTGTCCTATGTTGCCTTATAGGTATGTCAACCAAAAAGGACGTAGCTAAGGAACAATGATAACATGATTTATCATTTGAGCATATAGGTTATGAGAACATAGGGATGACCTATAAGATTTGACTTGGTTTCATATCCTAAGTTATCTGGGAAATCTGGTCAAAGAAATTGACCGTATGGTAAATAGTCACCAAAAGATTCTGGAGGATATATGCTTTACCCGAGCATTTATCCAACCGATAGTCAAGGAATGTTGCTAGATATCTCAATCTCGATTATAGCAACTAGATGAAATTCTAACGGAGATAGGCTTATTGGATACTTGCCCTTAGCTATTACCTACTTGGTCCATGAACCTACAGGATTGTGCACAAGCATTTTTGGATCGAGACTATGGTAAAATGTAAAATTCATGCTAGCATGAGAATTATCTTGCATTTCAATAAAGGCTAATTTGGGTAATTAAAGGAAAGAGAGAATTAAATATTTGATTATTAAACATTCTGCATATGGTATGAAATTTGACGTAGAAGTAACATTTTAGTAAGTGGGATATTAAGTGATATATTCTACAAGTTATGAGATGCAAGGGGTAATTTCCTAAAGTAAAACTTTCCATATAAGGAAACTTATGCATCCTAGCTCATAACATTTTAGAGATATATCACAGTACCAAAAGAGGCAACCAAGCCACCTTATGCTTATCGCGGTCGCCACAAAGCTTGCTTTAAGAAACATGAAGCTGCTCTTTTTCTCTCTCTCTGGCCTCATCTCGTCTCAAGCTAAAGTATGGTGTGTGAACTATAAAAGTCTTTGCAAGGGGAGCAAGGTATCTACAATCCTAGGCCAAATAAAATATTAATACAGCGGAGACAATATAATATCATGCCTTTATAGTTACATGCAAAAAGGTAACTAGAATTGCAAGCAGACATCATATAGATACAATAGTGGGATTCAATCTATGATGCTAGAGGTGTTTTTCTGCTGTGTCATGTGAGATGAGAGAAAAGATAAGAGAGAGAGAGCTACTTAGACAAGTGAAAAATGTGTGATAAGAATAGGTAGAGTTTTTTGAGGTTTAAACTATGCAGGATAAGACATAGAGTCCAACTCTTAGCAAGAATATATCTAGACACTTCTTTTGAGCTTGGACTCTATAGTCTAGCTTATTCCAACTGCTTAACCCTTCATATGCCTACCACATGTCTGGCACACTCCCCCACATGTCCCATATGCTAATTAAGTCAACAAAATTCCATAATGAGCTCAAACGTCCAATTAGTAAATCCCACTAGCAAAAATGGAAACTTTTTTCTAATTAAGAATTCTAGTTGCATCAGGACTCTCAAATTCGCAACTCCATGTTATATTTAGAAACACTATAACATAGAAACTACATTAAATAGGAAAGTGGTTAGAAGGGGGACCAAAAGACATAATCACGCTACTCACGAAATGACAAAAAAGTCCTTACTAACTCCTGCTGCATTTTGACTTTTCTAACCTCATCTCATTCCACAAAGGAGTAATAGTTGCACTGTAGGATGAGTATTGCATCCACAGAAGCTTGGCATATCAACGTATGACCTTTGTTTTTAATCTATTAAGCAAAATAACCAAAATATCCCTTTATGTAACATCCGTAATCAATATAGTTCTTTTACCCTGTACCGCCACCTTCTTGATTGCATATTTTCCTTGAGACATATAACCTATGCTATAACCATTTACTCATCATATTCTACTTGATCTAGGATTTTGACACAAGTCAAATAACTAATATACACCTAAAGGGATATACCACTAGGCTTAGGTTTAGATAATTTATTGGATTATCACAAAGGGGCGATTACTATATCTCTCGATAACATAGATTCTATGTTGCATAAGAATGTCCTAACTAATCAAATCCATATACCTAAAACCTAGAGCTATTAGTCTACGATCGAAGGTCTCACCCGGTGAATCAAAGTATATGAATTAACTTGACTTCGTCAGTTCATCTACACATGCTCAAGATTAAGAGCATTAGCCACTTAGTAGGGTAAGGTATATTCATCTCTATCTTTGATAGAATGGTTTGGATATCATATCTAAGTGGTCCGATTCAATTCATGACATATGCACCAGTGAGATAAGTCTAGAAGGACCTTCAATGGCCAAGGTAGGTCAACCTATAGGTAGGAGATTTTATCACTATAATCTTATCTTGATAAAGTGTCCAGCTCTACCATTCGGTTACGATCAAGATTAAGAATCAAGTATCCATGACTTAAACCTTATGTGTTTGACCATTATGCACCAAAGTCACTTATTTGAGAAAGAACATCTTTACATGCACATACATACAAAAATGAATAAGAGAATGAGTATCATTAATACTATTACAACATGTATCCATTTATAACAAATGTCATGGTGCAAGTGGTCTTTAGGACTTATAAATCCTAACAGTCTCCACATTTTGGAGATTGTAAGCATGTATCTCATTTTGATCGAGGTATAAGCTATACTTTGGCTGATTTATGGTTTAACATACTTTACGAGGCTACAATTAAGGATGAATCTGATAGAAATTTAAAACCTATTATTTTGTATTTTTCTCATATCTTAACGGGTTCAATTATACCGTGCTATAGCACTCGCTCCTTAACCTAGTAAAATGTCCTTATTATGTATGCATGCCCCTCAACTTATTAATGGCACCTAACTATTCAAATTATAGGAACTTTTGTGTGTTTATTTTATGCCCAATAATCCTAGACTCTTACAGTAGTTTGTTGCTATAGGGACACATACGTGAGCATATAAGTAGTGGGAACGTAGTTAATGTGTTTTACAATACACCTCTTAGATTTTTTATCATTAAACTTTGATCTTTATTTCTTCTAATTCTATTCTCGTACACAAGGCCTGAAAAAACATTGTGGGTGTCAGCATGACGTGCTTAATGAGAAGAATTTGAAAAGGATAGAATATGTCACAACTTTTTGAGCAAACAAAAACCTATGGAAAAACCCTCTGAAAAGTACAACCAACCACTTGACTCAATTAAACAGTCTCTCAGACTTAAGGTACAAAGTATGATTTGAAGCAACTAATAATATTCTAAAAGCCTATATATAGGAAATCATTTCTAATCCTCTTATAATCAATATTCTTATCTCCTAAGGTATTTTGTATAAGTGTATACTCTAAAGACTACTAGCGTGTTGTCATTGTAACTTCTAAATACTTTCATTTAATGATAAATACTATTTTTTTCCATATAAGCATGTTGTCTCTTACAATTGTATGGATATGTATATAAAAGGTCCACTGGATTAAATGAGTGACTTGAGAATGTGGTGGTTATGTACAGAAAGTCCAAGTTATTGTTACTTGTTCCATAAATTTCATACATAACTAGGTAGTAAAGTTGGGAACTTCACTGTGGTGTAAGTTATAGTGTGAGAGTATCTTATGTGTAAAGTGATCAACGTTGGCCATTGGAGGATTTTTTAGACTTATCCCACTACTGCATGTATCATGCATAGAATAGGACTATCACACGTTTCATCTCTGGAATAATCTACCAATGTATATAGATGATATACACCTATAGCTACTAAGTGGACTAGTGTTCTTAATATTGAGCATATGTGGCATTAAGATTACCCTATGCCCTAAAGACTACTTACATGATTACATTGTAATTTCTGGATACTTGCATTTAATGTTAAGTACTATATCATTTATATGGTCATGTTTTCTCTCATAATTGTATGGATGTATAGGTATATAGGTCCACTGGATCAAGTGGGTGATTTGGGTATGTATGATTACGTATAGAATGCCCAAGTCATGGTTACTTATTCTCATAAACTTGGTTCATAACTGAGTAATGAAGTTGGACACTTCACTATGGTATAGGTTGCAGTGAGAGAGTATCCTATTTGTAGGATGATCTGCATTAGTCATTTGAGGACTTTCTAGATTCCTCTAACTAGTATGTGTTGGGATTATTGTCTACCCAAAAAACAACTAGCACATCATCTTTGTAATATTTGGATATTTGAATTTAATGATTAATATTATTTTATTTATATGAGTATATTTCTCTCATGAATGTATTGATATATATGTATAAAGGCCCATTGGATCATGTCAGTGACTTGTGTACGTGTTGGTTGCATACAAAAGGTACAAGTTATGGTTACTTGTTCATATAAACTTTGTTCTTAACTAAGGAGTTAAACTGGACATTTCACTATGGTATAATTTATAGTGATAAAGTCTCCTAAATGAAGGGTACTCTACTTTAGTCATTAGAGGGCTTTCCAGACTTCTCTTACTAATGCATATATCATGCATTGGACGGGACCACCATAAGTTTGATATGTGGAACAGTACTATCAAAGTATAAAGATCATATACACCTATAGCTACTGGGTAGACTAGTGCTCTTAGTCTTAAGTATATGTGGATAATCGATCGTGGTCAAGTTCAAGCACTTTGAGTCACCATGAGTGAAATCTTTTGTGGGTCAACATCTCCGTGATTTGAGTGTTTAGATTTGATTAGAAGGGACATTCATATGTGTTTAGATTTGATTAGAAGGGACATTCATATGCAATATAGAATCAATACCATAATCACTCCCTTAGAATTATCTAATTAATCATCTTGAATCTATGCACACTGATATGATTTGTAGACTATATCGGTTGTTACAATTGTGGATTGCTCCCTAGGACAAGTGGATAATATACAGTGGATGATTAAATCAGGGATTAGTGGTTCTAAGGATAAGATGTAGTCAAGGAAGTGATAGTATATGCAAAGATATTTTGGCTATAAGTGAGTATAAAGGGGCATTTTGGTCATTTCACTTGGTTGGACTGAGAGAAAGGATTATACTCGATGTGACTTAGTTCTATGGATAGTGTAATTGTCTTGGAGTGCAGTCTTAATCCTTAAGTAGAATGGATTAAGGTTAAAGTAGTCAATAGTGACTAGTAGGGCATTTTGGTCATTTTAAGAGATAGGGCAATTATGTCTTTTGGTCCCTTTTCTAACTACTTTCTTGTTTAGTGATGTTTCTATATTTAGTGTTTTTAAAGGTTGACAATTGATGAGAATGCAAAATGTCATATTTTTCTCCCTTAATATTTAATCTTTCACACTTATTTGATGCCTAAATATACTCATTATTCTTATATTTTGATTCAGGATGCAAATGGAGGCGTTAAGTGCAAAACGAAGCAATTTGAACAAATCTGGATAGTTCTAACGTTGGTTCGTAATCTGGGCATAACTTTCTCATACGAGCTCCGATTGAGATGATTCAAGATGCTGTGAAAAGCCAAGAATGATTTCTACAACTTTAATGTATTGTATTTTAAGAGATACTGGCTGAATCAAGGTCTAAATTGGATGTGAAGTTGTTGCATCTGCACTGTTTGACATTCTGGAATATTCCTTAGTCGGAAGCTTCTAAAAGATGGTGAGAAGATGATGCACGAAAATTACAGCTAGAAACACCTCTTTCTTAGTTATATTATGACTTTATTTTACTTTTAATGTTTTTCTTATTTTATTCAGATTAAGATACCATTATTTTAGGAGATTTTGTAGGCTTCAAAATCTACAAATAAGGTACAGAGAGATCAGATTTCACACACATCTTTTTCTCCTCTTTTCTCCAAACTTCTTCTTCGAGTTTTCTTTATGGCTCGGCGTGGCTAAACCTTTTTACTTGGTGAAGGGAACTAAAGCCTCAGAATCAATAAAACTGTGAGATCTAATTAGTTTTTATTGTTCAATTTATACTTTAAGTATCGAATATTCTTCTGTGCTTATTTTGATGACCATCACGTTTAATTACTAATAGGCCTACTATTTTATTATTCGTTATAATCTACTGCTAGGTTAGATATCAAATCCGTAATTGCTTGATCCTTCCAATTCGTGAAGCAACTAAGATTTAATGATTTGTTGTGTCAGGAATTATTAGATCTTAGGAAGAACTTTTGACTAAATTAAATGCAACCACTTATGGTTGTATTATTTAGCTTCATCGATCTCTTTAATTCTTAAGGTTGCTACTAGATTAATCATTTAGTGCTTGTCTATGGTTGTTTAGTAGTTAGGGTTAATTAGATCGCTTATTTTCTGATTAACGACGACTAAGGAGAAATAGGAAAATAATTCCAACGGTGAATATTTAAAGTGTGAATTGATATATACTTGCATCAATAATCAGTTACAGGATTCCGATTGTGGATGTTGACTTAGACCAATGTTTGTTCTTTTGATTAATTTCGACACTTCAATTTGAATTGCTTTTTAATTGTTTTTTTCTTTTTCGTTATACTCAAACCCCCCTCCAATCCTTGTTCATGTAGCATAAAACTAGGCTAGATACTCTCTGTGGGAACGATTCTTACTTGCATTAGTACATATATTTTTTGAAGTACAAGTTTTATTTTTGGTCGCTTGCGACAGCACACCAAATTTTGGTGCCGTTGCCGGGGGTTATTCTAGTTGATTTTTGTGCTTCTTATGATATTTATTTCATTCTTGAACCTTGAAAAAACAAAAAACAAAAAATTCTATAATTAGGGTTTCGACAGATTTCAAAATTTATGTAGAATTAGGCCTCGAAATTACACTTTTCTGAAGGAAAATGACGTTCTGAGCAAAGCTTGTCCATCCTTTGGATCCGCAAGCCCCCACCCTCTTGAGGCCAAATTCTATCATTTAATAGGATTTTTAGGCATTTTTGTGTTTTAGCGTAAACTTTTTATTTATTCTCATTACTCTAGATTTCTTCTTCCTGCTTGGTTTTTCATGGTTTATAAGGGTTTTCTTGATTGTATGACTATAACTCGATCTACTAATCAAGGTAATTTGTAGTACGATCCAAAAATAGAGAGAACTTTGCGTAGGTTAAGGAAGGAAGCTCGAAGAAATTTTGAAGAGAACGAACTAGCTATTGATTCCCTATTTGCTAGCGATTCTGATTTAGAAGAAGGAGAAGTCAATAACCCTTATGCATAACGTTCCCTACATTAGATGCTAATGTTACCTTTGAATTAAAATATGGCCTAATACATCTCTTGCCTACTTTTCATGGCCTTGGAGGTGAAGATCCTCACAAGCATCTAATGGAGCTTCATGTGATATGCACGAGTATGAAACCCACAAGGGTGACTAACGAGCAAATTAAATTAAGAGTCTTTCTGTTTTCTTTGAAGGATTAGGCTAAGGATTGACTCTATTATCTACCCTCCGGAAGTATTACCATATAGAACGAGATGAAAAGGTTATTTTTGGAGAAATATTTTCCAGCTTCAAGGGCAGCTAATATTCAGAAAGAAATTTGTGTGTAAGGCAGCACAATGGAGATTCCCTATATGAATATTGGGAACGTTTCAAGAAATTATGTGCAAGCTGCCTCTATCATCAAATTAGTGAGAAACTACTCATCCAATATTTCTATGAGGGCCTTCTACCCACTAATAGGATCATGATTGATGCCGCAAGTAGAGGAGCTTTGGTGGATAAAACTCTCGAGGCCGCAATGAACTTGATTGCAAATATGGCGACCAATTCTCAACAATTTGGCACTAGGCTTTATCCTTTATCTAAGCATGTTAATGAGGGAAATATTTCTTCCCTTGAAGAACAGATTGCGAGTCTAACTTCTCTTGTTCGTCAAATAGCTGTAGGTAATATACAAACGGCGAAGGCTTGTGGGATTTGTTCGGTAATAGGGCATCCAACTGATATATGTCCAACTCTTCAAAAGGAGCTCATTGAGCAAGTGAATGCGGTGGGTGGTTTTCCTAGACAACTGCAAAGGAAATATGATCCCTTTTCGAGCACGTATAACCCAACATGGAGGGATCACCCCAATCTTAGCTATGGGGATCCATAAGTAAATCAGCTCACGACTCAAAATTGCCCAAGTTATCAACAATATAAGCAGCCATATCAACAATCGGGCCAAACTTCTAATTCAGGTATGTCTTTAGAAGATATTGTTAAGTCTTTTGCCACTAATACTTTGCAATTTCAATAGGGGAAAAAACAATTTCAACAAGAGGTGAGGGCTAGTATCCAAAGTTTGGACAAACAGGTGGGGCAGATGGTAACCACAATTAGTCAACTAGAGGTGCATAGTTCAGGAAAATTACCCTCTCAAACGGTAGTAAATCCAAGAGAAAATACAAGTGCAATCGTTTTGAGAAGTGGTAAAGAGCTGCTGATTCCAGTAAAGGCAACCCTTGCATCGTCAAAGCAAGAAAAAGAGAAAAAAATTGTTACAGACAAGAATGTGTCTAATGACGATGATGTGCCTAAGCGTAAGTTTCTACCTCTGTCTAATTATAAATTAGTATCTCCTTTTTCTCTGGCTCTTGCAAAATCTAGAAAAGATGAGCAAAACAAAGATTTATATGACACTTTTCGTAGATGCGAGGTAAATATTCCACTTTTAGATTCTATTAAACAAGTACCTTATTATGTTAAATTCCTAAAAGAACTGTGTACAATTAAGAGAAAACAGAAACATAAAGGATATGAGAAGGTAAGAGTAGGGGAGAATGTTTCTGCAGTTATTCAAAGAAAACTCCCTGCAAACTACAAAGATCTAGGTATGTTTACTATCCTTGTATGATAGGTAACACTAGATTTGAGAAGGCCATGTTAGATTTAGGAGCTTCTATTAATGTCATGCCATATTCTATATATGTTCTTCAAAACTAGGACATTTGAATAAAACTAGTATTGTGATTCAATTAGCTGATAGATCTAATGCCTATCCTAAGGGTATAGTTGAGGATGTCTTGTTCAAGTTAATAATTTGGTTTTCCCTGCTGAATTCTATGTGCTTGATATGGAGAACGGTAAACAAACTACGCTTATTTTGTTAGGAAGACCATTCTTAAAGACATCAAAGACTAAGATAGATATTCATAGTGGCACACTTACCATGAAATTTGATGGTGAAATTATTAAGTTTAATATTTATGATGCCATGAAATATCCTGGGGATGATAATCCTGTTTATTCTATTGATGTGATTGACCCTTTAGCACATGAAGTTTTTGAACTTGATCGAAAAGAAGGATTGAAAGTTGCCATTAGTAAGTATCTTGAGGAAGAGAATGAAGAGTTAGCCTTAAGTATTGATTTGTAATAAATTGTTGTAACATTGAATGATTTTTTGAAGTTACAGCAGCAGCTAACGTTTTTTATATTTTGTTATCAGTTTCTAACGAGAGGCCTTTACCCTTTGTTTTGCAGGCCCTTATTCAAGATTTGAAGCCTCTCCCCAGTCACCTCAAGTACGTGTTCCTTCGAGACGGAGGAACATTACCATTGATCATCTCCAGTAAACGTAGTACACTACAAGAAGAAAAGCTTGGGCTATCACACCCCGATCCCTCACGAGACCAGAGCCCCGATACAATACCCCATGGCATGAAAAACGAGAGAAAACGAACATAGTTTTCCCTCTTTCTAGACCTAACTGGTTTCCTGTAAACATAAGATAAAGCCACAAACCACATATTACAACATTCTCAAGAACTCCAAACTTCAACCACACAACTTTCCCAACACTTAGCCATCCGAGCCTTAGTCTACGACATTAAAGACATACAAGCATGCATTCATTAACTGTTGAAAGTCTATGTTTATAATTTTGCTTATTATACCACTCTAATATTCTCTATCTATCTTTCTTATAAATTAAGTCCACCAACCAATCTTCTTTAACCCAAACAAACATGAAAGACAATCAAGTGATAAAGTAAATTATTAAGTTATTACAAGCCAAGGATTCTTTTAGACTTTATTACAATCCTCCACAACATAATTCAAATACACACAGGACTTTTACTTAGCAAAATATACTATCACGAGCAAGCAACACTTCAATGCACAAGAGTCCAAACAACTTGTAGGCATTTCAATTGCTTCGTACTAAACCTAAAAACAAAATGTTAGAAAGAGGGGTGAGCATATAATACATGTATACTTAGTGAGGGAGGAAACAAGTACCTGGAGAGTTTTGAAAACCTTTCGTGCGTTACAATTAAGTCAAAGAATCACTAGCAGGACAATTATTAAACCAAATTAATAAAGCTAATAGCCATTAAAAAAAAACTATTACTAAGTCACAAACTTTATACAAACAATAGAAGCTTAACTATGCAATCAACTAACAACACAAACATGTAACACTTAAGCAACAGTACAACTTATGTAACGTTCCAAGTACTTAGGGCCCAAGCGAGAGTTACTTAATTGAAAGGATACAAGGTTGATCACGAGCACAAACCACGAACCACGAACCACGAACCCAAATAGACATTAATAACGATAATGATAAACCGACATCCCTTATAACTCCAATGGGCGTACTCCAGAAATTGGCATTGTTTCAGGTACTGTTTTGTTTATCTATCCGGATGTACCCCAAATCCTACGACCCAACTCCCCTAGGACGATATCCCTAGCAAGAGAGAGCGAATAGCTATAGAGGATAGTCAACCACTGGCAAGCCCGACGTCGCCTAGTGGGTGGCCACCATATCCGCGTGAATGGTTGCGCAACCACGAAATGATAATGATAGGAAACGATAGGTATGAGTTTTCACTCGATGATATCTAAAGTTTTCAAGGAAAACCGATTCGATAACCATACAAGATAACATATACGAGAAAATTTCCAAGCGATATAATAATATAAACAAGGGACAAGTATATATATTCATTCAATTTATAACAAGGTACACATAAATATGAGCAATTACATTAAACTATACAATTTATGAGCGATAAGCAACTAAGATGCACAAGAGAATGAAAACTCACTCACCTTTAACTTGTCAACCCTCTTTCAAACCTTCTCCCCTTGCACCGAAGCTAGCAATATAGACAAGAAATAAACATATTCTCTCAATTCTAAACAAGGTAACATTCTATACAAAGGCACATAACACTTAACTAATCAATTCATGAAACTTCTTCAATTAGATACACATTCTACACAAATACAACTAAACACATAGCTAGTCAATTTCAAGATAATTATCAACCACTAATTCAATTAACCTAAACTAACATTTTTGCATTTTCTAACCATTAAACAATTTATATAAGCATAAGGTTACTCTATAATCTTGCTAGACACACCGCTTAACATATAAGGATCAATCTATATAATTAATATATAAACCAAGAATACTAACAACTAAGTCCAAATCTATCAATATACATAGAACTTCAATTCAACTAAGCCATGTCATTCATTAATCAACTAACTATTCAACTAACAATACCATCCTTTTAGAATACACAAGCTATCCAAATGCATTTAAACTTACAAATAACTAACTACAAGTCAACTACTAACATTAGACTTAACTTTGGCACTTTACTTTTTTGTCTACTTTCTCAATTTAGGTTCCAATCGAAACACAAAGCGCAAATTCCACAAACCAACTATCCTACATCTCTAAGGACTCTAAAAGACACCTACACAAGCTTTAAAAACCCACTTTTCACACAAAAGCTCGGGAAGGCCCCGTGGTCACTTTGAACTACAGCTACCCAATCTGCCCTTCAATTCAATGTCACAATAGCATCAAAAGTGCTTCCCTGCCTAGTAGATACCCAAACTAGCAACCAATTGCACCCGGATTATCGTTTACAAAAACCCCTTTTTTGAAACTTAGCCAATTTCACATTTTAATTCACGAAAACTTCTCTGAATCTCGCCATAACTTAGGCAATCATTCAAAAACACCTAACCAATCTAATCCAATCAAAATCTTAACAAACAACCTAACTTTATTCAAAAGCCCCTTTTGCAACATCCAACTAAAAGCTAACTTCCAAGCAACAGGAGGCTACTACTAGCATACTAGGCATTCAATAACTACTAACCAACCCCAATGAAACTCTATAAGCAACAAAAACACTCAAATGAACCAATTACCCAAAATGTCCCTTTTATGTTCTAGCAATTCTATCAAGGTTCTAGCCAAATTTTACAATTTTAAGCATTCATTTAAGGTATCTAGCACTTATGGCACCTAATGGAAGTATTAAAACACATTTTACAACAAAATCACAAAAATTCAAGAATTTTACTATTCATGTTCTTCCCCAAATGTCAAATCCGAAAATCAATGGCTATACAACTCAACCAAGCTTAAAAGAATGTTCTACTATCTTCATAGACATCATTAGAAGCAATAAATAACATAAAACTAAGCATTTGTAATGATACCCAAATTTTACATAACTAGGTTTAATAAAAAATATGCACAAAGAAGCATGAATCCCTCACCAAACTTGTAGTAGGAAGGTAGAAAATGCTTCTAAATGGCTCAAAACAACTTGACTCAGGCTTGGATTGAAGAATTTTTAGAGATTTTTCCTTCTTTTCCCCTCCCTAAAGCCGATGGCACAATGGGGCTCTTGAGCTTCTTTTTCTTTTCTTTTGGTTTGTGTATATAGGCTATTATATGTATATATGGGTATTTAAGTGGGTTTGGGTCAATGGGTTATGGTTTTAGTTAGGTTATTGGGTAGCTAGGTGGTTTATTTTGGCTAAGGAAAACCTAAAACAATTTAAAAACTCAAAATGCTAAAATTTGAAATTTACTATTCATTGTGACATGAAAATCATTTTCCTAATGCACTCTCCCAACATGCAATGCACAAAATTTTATTTTTTTCATTCCTCAAATAGGTCATGTAACATAGGAAAAATGCGAATACGAGCAAATTAAACAGTCAAAAACTCACTGTGAATAATAACCATAAGTAACACATTTTCAAGTAAATAAATGCACATTGAATTGCACAAATGGTATGCAACAGTTAATATAATCATGATGGAAGTCTCGGGCGTCATATGTGCGGGTCCTTAAGAAGCATAAGACGGTTGTTGGTTGGACAATTGCGGATATTAAAGGAATTAACTCATCTACATGCATGTACCGGATCTTATTTGAAGAGGGAGAAAAACCTGTTTGTCAACCGCAAAGAAGATTGAACCCACCCATGATGGATGTAGTGGAAAAGGAGATCCTCAAACTTCTTGAAGTTGTAGTGATTTATCCTATCTAGGATAACAATTGGGTTAGCCTGGTTCAAGTGGTTCCTAAAAAGACTGGAATAACTATTGTAAAAAATTAGAATGATGAGTTAGTTCCTACCTGTGTTCAGAATGGGTAGCGGGTTTGTATAGATTATAGAAAACTAAATGCTGTAATCCGCAAAAACCACTTCCTTTTACCTTTTATTGATCAAATGCTTGAAATGTTAGCTAGTCATTCTTATTTTTGTTTCCTTGATGGTTATTCAGGTTATTTTCAAGCAGCAATTGATTTGGAGGATCAAGAGAAGACGACTTTTACATGCCCATTCGGGACTTTTGCGTATCGTCGCATGCCCTTTGGCCTTTGTAATGCCCCAGCCACTTTCCAAAGGTGTATGGTTAACATATTTTCAGATTATATTGAGCATATCATAGAAGCCTTTATGGATGATTTTACTGTTTATGGAAACTCTTTAGATAATTGTTTGCATAACCTTATACTTGTTCTTCAAAGATGAATAGAAACTAACCTTGTGTTAAATTATGAAAAATGTCATTTATGGTTGAACAAGGTATAGTTTTGGGTCATGTTGTTTCATGTAAGGGAATTGAGGTAGATAAAGCTAAAGTTGATATTATCCAATTTATCTCTTACCCTAGTAGTGTATGGGAAGTTCGTTCTTTTCTTGAACATGCAGGATTTTACTAAAGATTCATCAAGGACTTCTTCAAACTAGCAATACCCCTATGCAAGTTGTTACAAAAGGATAAGGCTTTTTAGTTCTATGAGGTGTGTAAAAAGGCATTTGCTATGCTGAAGGAACTGTTGACTTCTACCCCAGTTATCTAACCTCCTAATTGGAACATTTTTTCAAGATAATGTGCGACGCAAGTGATTATACAGTAGGCGTTGTTTTGGGTCAAAGAATTGGAAAGACGTCTCATGCTATTTACTATGCTTCTAAGACTTTGAATGATGCCCAGAGAAATTATTCTACTACTGAAAAAGAACTTTTGGTTGTTGTTATTGCTTTAGAAAAGTTTTGATCTTATTTGCTTGGTACTAAAGTCATTGTTTACACTGATCATATAGCTCTGTGTTATTAAATGACGAATAAATAGGCAAAACCAAGATTAATAAGATGGATACTTCTCTTGAGTGAATTTGATTTGGAGATCAAAGACAAAAGAGGGACAAAAAATCGTGTCGCATATCATTTGAGTCATTTAGTTCATGTGGAAAATGAGTTTCGTTTGCAGGAAACGTTCCTTGATGAACAATTGTTCTCCGCGAGTCAGACATTACCTTGGTAAGGGAATGTTGTCAATTATTTGGTTACTAATATGTTACCTCCTAGTTTGTCTGAGGCTTAAAGGGATAAGATCAAGAATGATTCCAGATACTATGTGTGGGATGACTCATACTTATGGATGCATTGTGCAGATCAAGTGATAAGAAGGTGTGTTCCTGATAATGAAATTATTTATATTCTTACCTTCTTTCATTCTTATGCTTGTGGAGGTCACTTTGGGGCTAAGAAGACGACAAGAAAAGTGCTAGAATGTGGATTCTATTAGTCGTCTTTATTCTGAGATTCATATTCTTTTTGTAAATCATTCAAGTATTGTCAAAAGGCAGGTAATATATCCCAGAGGAATGAGATGCCATAAACTCCCATACTATTTTGTGAAATTTTTTTATGTTTGGGGCATTGATTTCATGGGACCGTTTTCTATATCCTTCGGTTATATTTATATTTTGTCTAGTATTGATTATGTCTCCAAATGGGTAGATCGGTTATGTTTATATTTTGTCTGGTATTGATTATGTCTCCAAATGGGTAGAAGCTAAAGCTACCAGGATTGATGATTTTAAAGTTGTTACAGATTTTATCAAGTCTAACATATCTCCAGGTTTGGATTTCCAAGAGGTCTAATAAGTGATCAAGCCACTCACTTTTGCAATCGAACTATGGAAACTTTGCTGAGAAAGTACTATATCACCCATAAGGTGTCAACTGCCTATCATCCCCAAACTAGTGGACAAGCGGACGTGTCAAATCGAGAGATCAAATCCATCCTTGAAAAGATGGTCACTCCGAGTAGGAAATATTGGAGTTGCACTTGGATAACGCTTTGTGGGCATACAGGATTGCATATATGATGCCCATTGGTATGTCACCCTATCGATTAATGTTTGAGAAACCATGCCACTTTCTAGTTGAGTTAGAACACAAGGCTTATTGGGCTATCAAGAGTTTTAACATGAAGATGGATGAAAGTGGGGAACATAGGAAGCTACAATTGCAAGAGTTAGAGGAAATTCGCAATGATGCCTATGAGAGTGTGATGTAACTGTATTTGTAACACTCAAACCACTGTATTTATACTACATTTATATCTTAACTTTGGAATAAATGCAACACTTATACACTTTCGATGCAATGTAGGATAATAGCGAAAAGTGAAAAATCAAACACGAAACGATCCAAATTGCAAGTCAAGAAGTCAAGAATGGAAAACACGAGAACCGGTGGAAGAATGGAGACCATAGAGTCAGAATTTGGCTGAAACTATAGCGTAATCAAACTCGGAACGCTGAAAATAGCCCAGAAACGCCTCGGTCAACACTCGATCAAAGTCAAAGACAAACTCAAGTATTGACCAATAATGAAAGCCCGTAGAGGAAGAATTTGGTCAAACAGAGTGCAGAAACGGACTCAGGACGCCGAATAACCTTGGAATAGCATTGGTCAACTTTTCAGTCAATGCATGAATAGTAATAGTCAACGCGTGAGCAGTAAAACAGTGTGCACAACGCGTGAATAGTAGTTGAATGAATAGTAGCTACGTGAATAATAACTTATGAATAGTAGCCAAGTTTTCCTATAAATACCCCTTCCCTTCTTCATTTTTTCTTACAAATTTTTTAGAGCTTTGGAATATTTTTTCAATATTTTCAATTTTTTGTCAAGTTAATTTTAAAGTTCTTATTTAGGATTTTGCCTAAATAGTTATATACAGAGGAAGTCTTGCCTAGTGGCTCTTATTCGGGGGTATTCTGCTTGAATAACTACTGCACAGCAGACATCCTAACGTTCATTTTTTAGCCTTTGCTAAAAAATAACTCTTATTCGGGGAAAAAGCTCAGCCCGAATAGCTATGGAATTTATGTTCAGACCTGGAGTTCAAAAATACGCGTTCATCAATACGGAGAAGTCTTTCTTGACTCTCTTTTATTTGTATAGACTCGTATTTATTATGTCTGAGTAGAATTCTTATCTAGGGTAGAATATTGTAAATAATGGTCTTTTAATATATGGTCTCGGATTCGGATAATTTAGTTTTAATGCAATATATGGCTTGTATTAATTAAGTATTGCTTTTCATACATAATATTTTTAAATAGGTGATATGATTGCTTTATTTTCGTGTCATATAGTGAATCAATAGCATGACAACCTTAATGATTCCAAGAGACTATAGGTAATGCTTTTAAGTAGACCATAGTTTTTAGACTAGTAAGGAGATGTTGATTACTTATGTTGAAATAGACATTTTACACCAGGTTGCAAGGACAGATCCATATTATGGCTATACGCTCGTAGATGGAATGACACCTACATCAGAGTTAGTAATCGGGATTTTAATAGACTAAGATAATTGACTAGGTTAATGCTTGTAGCTTAAACTCTTGTATAGAATTTGAGAAACCGAATGCCGAGCCTACATTAACTGTCTTATTTACATATCTGATCCCTAGAGATTCTTTCGTATTTAGCTATTATTTAGCTTAACTTAGGCAATTTTGTTAGTTATAGTTTAGTTTACATTCTCGCACGTTACTTCAAACTCTTTGCGTACTGTCACTGAAGTGCTTTAACACTTTCACACTACTGCACTAACTTAACTAAACGAGCTTCCATGTGGATACGATTCTGCACTCAGAGCACACTACACTACATGATCCGTGCACTTGCGGGTATTTAAACTTGGTTTATTTTACACACTTTTTACACGCCTACCGGGTTGCATCAGAGTGGAAGGATTTACAAGGAAAAGATGAAGGCTTTTCATGACAAGATGATCTCTAGGAAAGAGTTTAAAGTTGGTCAACAAGTCCTTTTATACCATTCGCGGCTTCGTTTGTTTCCAGGTAAGTTACATTCTCATTGGATTGGACTTTTTGTTGTTACTAATATTTTTCCTCATAGAGCAGTTGAAATTCAAAGTTTAACAACTTCTAAGGTATTCAAGGTGAATGACCATAGACTTAAACCTTTCTATAAAGGTTTCCAAGTAGAGAATACGACAGAATTGGGCCTTGAGATCTGACTTATACTGGTTGAAGAAGGAAGCATTGAGTCGAGCCAACGATAATAAACAAAAGTACTGCTTGGGAGGCAACCCAATGGAAGTTTGTCTCACTGGCTAATGTTAAATGGATCTAACTATTTAAATTTTTTTTTAAGTATTAGTTAGTTCGTCATTTTTATTGTTTCACAGAGTCGGCTTTAGCACCTCCTAGAGTTCGGAGCCTTTGTATGGGGATGTAAATATCGGCCAACAAAAAAATATAAAACAAAGTACTTTATTATTTTTGTTGTTTCTTGTTGCTTTGCTTTCTATTGTTTTCTTGGACTTCACTGAATAGTTGTAGATTTAAAGCATTACTTTTTTTCTCCCTAACAATGTCCTTCTACAAACTCTATTTTTCTTACCTAAACTTGTTCTCATGTTACTCTCGATTCATCTTTGCATAAATTTGAGAGTTTGTTTTTAACCATTGAGGGCAATGTAAGTTTGAAGTGTGGGGGAAGGGATTTACGTTGTGTTTTAATTTGTTTTCAAAAAAAAAAATTGTATGGTTTTCAATGATTTTTTTTTGTGTATGGCATGAGCAAGGTACGATTAAGCTTGAAAGATTTAGAACATGATTGAATAAGTACTTTTTTAACTTAGAATTAATTAGTCTAGTTATTTTCCTTGAGCATGGTAGTGACTGAATTTCGTAGACAAAAGCTAGTAAGATTTTGAGTCTTTAGACTGACAAATCCATATCAATCTCACTATTTTCTTTCATGAGAGATATTCTTCCCTAGATTTGTTTCTCTAGAACTTGCCTTGATTCTCTTCAAGGTCACATTGATGCATGCATGCATGAACATGATTAAGGCCCTCTTTGATTTAGCTACATGAGCCAAATAGCCTTCCTTGTAATTAATTTTTCCCTTTGTTAAACCCCTTTGAGCTCTATTGACCTTGTTTATTTTGAACCCATGTTACAAGCTTTAAACTCGGAAAACAATGCCTTTACCCAAGTTGTAGAACTAGTGGAGCGTTGTTCATCGTTATGAGTTCCATTGTTGGTATAACTTTGGAAATAAGTGTATGGGTGTCTAGATCTGTGGTATGGCTATTACTGGTAAAATAGAACATGTTTTCATTCTCGATTTATGAGTTCCATTGTTGGTGTAACTTTGGAAATAAGAAATAATAATAAAAAAAAAAGAAAGAAAAAAAAAGACAAAGAAGAAAGGAAGTGATGGAGAAAATTTCTTCTAAACTGTCCATGTTCATAATTCCTCCTAAAAATTCCAAAAAATGAGTCTGTTTATACATGATATATACAAAGGTGGAATCTTTTGAATGAAATGATTGGTTTTTGCATGTCTTATATATTCGAGCTTGAGTTGATTCATTTTTGCTCCACAAAGTATCGATGACTTTTGAGCTACATTCCCAAATATTTCCCACCATGGTCCTAAACCCCATTACAGCCCTTGCAAAGTCTTTATATTTCGTGTTATCCATGTGATCTCAGTGGTGGAAAACGAGAAGATATGTAAGCCTATGGTAGATCATTTCCATTGGAATGAATTTGAGTGAAACACATAGCCTTCAAACACATGAGAATCGAGTTTTTATTTTCGTGAGGGTCTACATATTTAGTTTACCCCATCTTCGAGTGAAAATGCTTATTAAGTAATTATAAGTTGGTTAAGAATGTTTGTTCATGATATGTTATGAGTTTTGAAGAGCTTGATCGTTCTTTGTTGATGGCATTACAACTTTGGAATTATTTTTTTGGAATGTAAATTTGAGTTTTGCCCAAGGAGAACAAAGGTAAAGTATGGGAGAATTTGATAAGAATGCAAAATGTCAAATTTTTCTCCCTTAATATTTAATCTTTCATACTTATTTGATGCCTAAATATGCAAATTATTCTTATATTTTGATTCAGGATGCAAATGGAGGCGTTAAGTGCAAAATGAAACAATTTGAGTGAATTTGTACAGTTATGATGTCGTTTCGTAATCTGGACATAACTCTCTCATACGAGTTCCGATTGCGATAATGCAAGATGTTGTGGAAAACCAAGAAGAGTTCTACAACTTTTAGTTTTTGAGTTTTGAGAGATACTGGCTGCATAAAGGTCTAAATCGGATATGAAGTTGTTGCACCTGCACTGTTTAACATTATGGAATATTCCTTAGTCGGAAGCTTCTAGAAGATGATGCACGAAAATTACAGCTGGAAACACCTCTTTTCTAGTTATATTAGGACTTTATTTTGCTTTTAATATTTTTTCTTATTTTATTCATATTAGGATACTGATATTTTTGGAGACTTTGTAGGCTTCAAAATCTATAAATAAGATACAAAGAGATTAGATTTCACACATATCTCTCTCTTCCTTTTTCTCTAAACTTTTTCTTCGAGTTTTCTTTATGGCTCTACGTGGCTAAACTTTTATACTTCATCGAAGGGAACTGAAGCCTCAGAATCAAGAAAACTGTGAGATCTAATTAGTTTTTATTATTCAATTTATGCTATAAATATCGAAAATTCTTTTGTGCTTATTTTCATGATTATATCGTTTAATTATTAGGAGACCTACTAGTTTATTATTCGTTATAATCTACTGCTAGGTTAGATATCATATTCGTAATTGTTTGATCCCTCTAATTCGCGAAGAAACTAAGATTTAATGATTTGTTGCGTCATGAATTATTAGATGTTAGGAAGAACGTTCTACTAAATTAAATACAACCGCTTGTGCTTATATTATTTAGCTTCATCAATCTCTCTAATTCTTAAGGCTGCTACTAGATTAAACCTTTGACATTTGTCTATGGTTGATTAGTAGTTAGGGTTAATTAGATCGCTTGTTTTTTGATTAACTACGACTAAGGGAAGAGAAAAAAATAATTCCAACAGTGAATATTTAAAGTGTGAATTGATATATACTTGCATCAATTATCAATTACAAGATTCCGATGGTGGATGTTCACTTAGACCAAGGTTTGTTCTTTTGATTAATTTCGACACTTTAATTTGAATTGTTTTCTAGTTGTCTTTTTTTCTTTTTCGTTATACTCAAACCCTCTCCCCAATCCTTGTTCACGTAGCATAAAACTAGGCTAGATACTCTCTGTGGGAACGATCCTTACTCACACTACTATATATATGTTTCAGAGTATAGGTTTTATTTTTGGTTGCCTGCAATAGCACAACAGCAATCAAAGAGTCCTAATGCAACTAGAAGCCTTAAATAAGATAAGGTTTCCATTTTTTGTAAGTGGAACTTCTTAGTTTGACAGTTGATCGCATTATGGAATTTGATCGCATTTTAAGCAAGAGATATATGTAGCATGCATGAGGTAGCGTGTGGAAAACATATGAATGGTGTATGAAGATAAGATAGAGTTTGCTTTGAGTTCAAACTGCATGAAAGTGTCTAGATTCAATTTCTAGTGCAGTTGGGATTTTACATCTTATCCGCATTCTAGTTATTTCATGTCAAACAACCACTTAATGTAATTTTTAGCAATCACACACCTCTCTTTCTTGTTCTCTAATCAAACTATGCGACATGCACACCATAGAAACAATAGAGAACAATTCCCACCAATTGTTCATAGCTTTAGATGCAGGAAAAGGGAAATATGAGAGAAAATCAAGGACTTTGATCATAGCATGTGTTTTG
This sequence comes from Ehretia macrophylla, assembly GCA_037974665.1. Taxonomy (NCBI): domain Eukaryota; kingdom Viridiplantae; phylum Streptophyta; class Magnoliopsida; order Boraginales; family Ehretiaceae; genus Ehretia; species Ehretia macrophylla. The sequence goes on from CM075782.1 coordinate 11,496,852, forward strand.
TGTGGTATTGCAGCTCCTTGGACATGTATTTGAAGGCAATTTGCTACTGGTTTTGTTCTGTATAAAGCCAACAAAGAGGTATATGCATGATCCCTTCATTGTAGATTATATAACGTAATTTAATGACACTATGTATAGACTAGTCTTGATTTTTAGCATGTATACTATGTGGTTCGATTCTATTGCATACATTATTGATTCTTCTGCGTATAATTAAGGTTTTTAAACTTAGGATTATTTTAGATACATGCACCTTTAGTATGTATATAACACACTGAACTGGACCAACGTAGATGTGATCTTTAGAATACTATCAATGTATAAAGGTCAAATACACCTATAGCTATTAAGTAGGCCAATGTTCTTAATCTTGAGCATGCATGAATGAAATGAAGAAGTCAAGTTCTTAGACTTTAAAACAATATGAGTGACATCCCAGTTGGTAGATCAAAAACTCTATGGTTTGGGTGTCTGAATCTAACCAAATTAGGACATATACATAAAATATATAACCTATACTATAATTATTCCCATAAAATTATCCATTTGACCATCCTAAATCTATTCACAATGATGTAGTCATTTAGATTGTATCAAGTATTGAGTTATACCTTGCTTGCTAGGATAAGGGATAATGTCCAGTGGATAGTTAGATGGTGGATTAAAAGTTCAAAGGACAAGATATAATCAATGAGGTATAGTATAAATAAAGACATGTCTTAACTATGAGTAAGTGTAAAGGGGCATTTTGATTATTTCACTTGGTAGGTTAAGGACAAGGGTCATACTTCATATGACCGGATTCTATATGGCACAGTGAGTATCCTGGAGTGCAACTATCACTCTTTAATAGAATGAGTTAAGGTTAAAGTGGTCAAAATATAGCTATTGACCAACGGGGCAATTTTGTCTTTTGGTTTTTCTTCTAACCATTTTCCTATTTCTAGTGCAGTTAGTAAATTTGGCCTTGCTATAATAGGCGTATGATATTATGGAAGAAGAATTAGAGGAGTCCTAGTCAAAGTATTATTGGACATATTGGATAAAAATGAATGTTTGTCCTAATGTCACATAGTTTCCTACGCGTATTAAGATTGCAGCTAATTTGGTTCTTCTAGGTGTCTTAGGCGTGTGGATAAGGATAAGGAAGTGAGAGGATATAGTTATGATAAGGTGAGATTTTAGAAGTGATTAGGATTATCTTTAAGATAATTCAAGTAAAATCAAACACTAGACTCCTACACAACTAATCTCTTAGCTACTTCTAGCCATCCATACTACCTCTCCCTCACCCCCCTCCCCCCCTCCCCCTTCACATGTCTCCATCTCTTTCTCTCTATTATACATGGCTTAGAGCATTAGCAAGCAAGCAATTTCCCAAAAAATTGCAAACTAGATTGATATAGGAGTTTGGTATAGTCGAGAAGACTAAGAGGTGTAATTTGTTTGTGTTCTAACTCATATGGTGATTTTTTGGAGAAATTTCCAAAAACTTCTAGTATGCATCACCACCTTTCTGAGCCAATAATTGTTGAGTTCCAAGTCAACAATAGTGATATAATAGCCTTACTTTTATTCTATGCAAAGTTAGACACTAGTAATGAGATTATAGTGTCTAGTTTATGATTGTTCTTGCTTGTTTAATTAAAAATGATCAAAGCATAAATTTTTCTGCTGAATTCAATACATTTACCTAGGCTATAGTAGTATTATACACCATTCCTTTGTGTGGATGAAATAATGAAGTTAGCTTCTTGCATTTTAAGTCACCATGGGTTATACTACGGGTCAACAGTCCTATAGCTTGGGTGTATGGATTTTATCAATGGGTACATGCACATGAAATATCGAATCTATACTATAATCGTTTCCTTAGAATTAGTCTTTTAGACTGTGTCAAATATAAACTTGTGGTTGCTTCGTAGGTCAAGTGGATAATGTCCAATGGATGATTATATTATAAATTAAAAGTTATAAGGATAAGACATAGTCAAGGAAGTAATAGCATAGGAAAAAAACATGTCTTGGCTATGAGTAAGTATAGAGGGATATTTTAGTCATTTTACTTAGTAGGTCTAAGATAAAGGTCATACTCGATATGGTAGACTCCTGTAGATACAATAATTGTCTTGGAGTGTAACTGTATATCATTAGTGGAATAAATTAAGGTTAAAATGGTCAAAATATCACTAGGGATTAGTAGGGCATTTTAATCATTTTGGAGTTAGGGCGATTATGTCTTTTGGTTTCTCTTCTATCCGCATCCTATTTTAGTTGATTTCTACATTTGGTATTTCTAAATGTGTATTAGGATTAAAAAAAAATTGGAAAGAGGAAGAGTCCTAATGCAACTAGGATTTATAGCTAGGATAAGATGTCCAATTTTAACAAGAGTGTCATGCTTAATTCAGACTCTTACTTGGTTGTCAAGACTTGACGCATGAGGCTTGTTTGGCATATGAGAAGGCTAGGATAATGATAAGGTAGAGAATTGATTAGAATTTAAAATAAAATAAAGCTAGTTTATAATGAATAAAACTCCTTTTAATCCTAATTTCCAGTCTACCTTATCTCTTAGTTATTTAACTCAACTTAATGTCTTTTCTCCTCCCAATCTAAATTCATATTCCTTCCTCACTCTATTTGAGACGCATCATACTACCACAACACCATACAAACCTAGAGAACAAGAGCGTTGATCCTTGTAGTATTCATTTTTTCAAGGGCGAAACCAAAAAGTTTATTTTGGGGCGAGAGGGGGTGGGGGGGAGGGGGGTGTAAAGATTTATTTTAAGGGGCCAAGATTGAATTACAGGACAAAAAAGTAAAAGATTGCAGAGTCATACCTTCATTTTTTTAAAATTTACATATGTTAATTTATTATTTTTTGTCTTAGGGGATTGGGGGCCCCGCTAGCCCCCTTTAGCTCCACCTCTGATTTTTTTGATGTTGTTGTAGCCCCTTATACATGTAAATCAAGGAGGAAACTCAGTGTATTTGTTCTGTATTAATCCAACAAAGAGGTATATCCATGATTCATTCATAATATAATAGAAACTAGGCGATTAATTGTCACTATATGTCACTTACTCTAGATTTTGAACATGTTTGTTATGTGGTTCATACCCTTTGCATGTTTTGTTTATTATGATGCATTATATCAATCTTTTTAAGACTTAAGATTGGTTAGAAACATGTACCAACCTTTACCCTCATTCTTGTTGCCTTCAATATTTTATTAGATTTGTAATTCAAGGCAAAAACTAATAATTATAAAGCAGCCAAAAATGTGGTAATATATGTTTATAACATTATAATCAAAAAACCAAAAAGGATGTATGTTTAATAAGGGTGAGAGAATTTCTCTTATGTGTCAAACTTGCTTATCTCCCTTTTTATATTATCATAATTAAATTCTTTATCTAACTGGTATTCTCTATATAATAAAATCTATTAGTGTTGAATCCTTAAACCTTAATGCAACAATAGAATGCCTAGTTCTTCTTTCATCTTAAGTCTAGAAACTTTAAGAAATTAAATACCTAATAGGGTAAGAAAAAGATGAAAATATAAGAAAACGCATGTGAGATAGGGAGAATATAGGGAGCACAAATGTTAAATTAAGACTTAATTTGTCATGTTTGTGAACTGCAATTATATCCTTTTTATGTTATCTTAAAGTAAATTATTTTTTCATATGGTATTCTTTTGACCAATATAAGCCTCAAAATCCACAATCAAGATCCTCGACCCAATAAATCTTTATCTAGACAAGGTGGGTAATAGCAACCTATAATTGAGAAGAAAGAAGAAAGTAAAGTGAATCTAGAACACAAGTTTGATATGGACCAAAGATACTTTGTTTTGGGATTAGTGTATGCCCAAAAGACCACCAGCACATTTTCATCAATGTATCTGGATAGTTGCATGATTGATTAATGTATTCTTAATTTATATGAACATGTTTCTCTCTAATGTGTTTGATATATATATGTATAAAGGTCATTTGCTTCAAGTGTTGACTTGGGTACATGGTGGTTATATACAAAAGGTCCAACTCATTGTTACTTATCAAGCATAAATGATGTCCATAACTAAGTAATGGAGCTAAACACTTCACTATGGTAGAAGTTATTGTGAGTAAGTTTCTTTTATGTAAGATGGTCTACCTTGATCATTGGATGGGGTTTCTAACTTACTTCACTCATGCATGTGTTATGCATTGGACGGGGCCACTGTAGTATGATATCTGAACTGTACTATCAAAGAAGAGAGATTACCTATAGCTATTAGCTACTAAGTAGGCCAATACTCTCAATCTTGAGCATATGTGGATGAACTGACAAAGTTAAGTTCTTACACTTTGAGTTACTATGTGTGAGATCTTATATGGATCAACAGCTTTGTGATTTGGGGTGTGGACTTGGTTATACGGGACATGCATATACAATAAGGAATTTATACTATAATCACTCCCTTAAGATTATCCAGGTTGATCATCTTGAATCTGTGCATAGTGGTACAGTTTGTAGGTTGTATTAGTTGTTACACTTATGTGTCACTCCCAAGTGGATAACTTCTGGTGGATAGTTGGATTATGGATTAGATGTTATAAGGAGAAGATGTGGTTAAAAGGTGATTGTACAAGCTATAGACCTTGTTTGACTAGGAGTGAGTATAGAGGGATATTATGGTTATTTCACTTGATTGTTCTAAAGACAAAGTATCATACTTTTTGTGGCATACTTTTGTGAACATAGTAATTTTCCTGTAATGTAGCTATAGTCTTTTAGTGGAATAAATTAAGGTTAAAATGACAAAAATGGTGCTAAACACTAACAGGGGATTTTTTGTTATTTTCATTGAAAGGGTAATTATGTATTTTGGTCCCCCTTCTAGACACTTGTGTTATTAGTGTTATTACTAAACTTGGTTGCTGCTAAATATAGCATGAGGATGAAAGTTGAAGAGTCCTAACCATTCTTGGAAGGGGCTTCTATTTTTTACGATTGAGCTCCTTTTGGACTTTGTTGCGAAATAAGAAAGAGGTGAGAGAGTAGGATTGGATGCATGGCCCAGGCGTGTAAGAGAGGCCTTAGGCGTCTGGTGTAGTCTGAACGCAAGATAGAAATATTTTTCCTAAATCGAACTGGAATAAGATAATTCTAAAATCCTAGACTCATTTTGACTTGCAGCTTAAGTCACTTAACTGAATGTCTTTTATATAAAGACCTTTATCCTAAGCTCTACAATTGCACCACTCTCTCAAGAGTTATCTCCCTCTTTTGTGAGACCTCTATCTCACGCAGCAAATACATACACACCAACTAGTTTAGTTAATTCAAGATCAAATCTTATAATTTGATCAACGCTATTGCTAGGAGTTGGCATAGGAGGGAAGATTAAGAGTGGCGTGTGGAAGGCTTGTGCTAGGCGTGTGAGAGCTACAATTTTCCAACAATTTATGAGTTCAAAGTTTTATTTTATCACAAGAAATCAGGTAATTCAAAACAATGCACTTATGATTAAAACTATGAAATTGTTCTTGACTATTCATATATTTGTTCGTTTTAAAAGTCCCAACATGATTATTCACATAATTCAATCCATAACCAACCTAGAATTGATTTAGAATCTTATTTATATCATTTTCTTTCACTTTGATACTTAAGTCAGTATTAGAAAAAAGACAAAAGGGTAAAGTAAGGTGAAATATAAGTGAAAGGTTAGAAGGCTGGATAGTCAGAGTGTTATAATAGATGACCGAAGTTATAGTTCTTTATGAATAGAAAGTTGGGTAGAGTTTTGGTAGAGTAAGAAGGGATCCCCCTGTAAATCTTAGAGTGAGACCTTTTATAGTATCCTGGTGGTTATTTTGTGTTCAAGTCGAACTAATTTTTCTTATATGTTGGTTTTTAATACTAGTGAATATTTTGAATAGGTTTTCAATGAGAAATAAGGGATGGTTATATCAAGCTCATGTATCAGATATGTATAGACATGGTTGGTCTTTGATTGGTAATGTTTAGCTATGGATGCCCCATCTGGTTGGGTTGGAATAGCCTTAGGTCAAGTTGCTCATGTTCTAGCTGTGTCAAGTAGGGTCAGATGGTATAGAGTGATGATGCTAAGTAGAGATAGGTTGAATTGACTGAGTTAGACGAGCTGGCTCGGCTATCATAGGCAAGCTATGCTTGTCTTGGACAATGATGATTACCAGATAGCAACTTAGGTTTGGCCATCCCTGATTCATTCAACTTAGTGGTTTCCGCCCTATTTGAGTTAGTTATACGAGAAACTATTGGGTTTTTGGCTCAAGTTCAAGCCCAAGTTGAAGTCGAACACGAGTAGAAGTCTATTGACAGTAGAGATAGGAGCCCCAATCCTAAAAGAATTAGGAAGTGATTCATATAAATAGGACTTTCTAACTTGTAGTTTTTTTCAACAAGAGGGCACATCCTAGGAGTTATGGAAGAATAAGCCAGAGAGTTATGAGAGTTTTTCGGTCTTTTGGTTGAAAAAAGACAAGTATGGGAGGGTTTAGACTTTTGTTGTGCATGAAGTCCTATGGGCAAGGGTTTATGTTTTTTCGTTCATAAAGCCATATGCATATGAGTAAAAGTTTGGATCTTTTTTGGTACAAAAGATCTATTGCATTGTAAACATTATTGTTGAATAGTGAATTTCTCAATTTTGGATCGTGGATGTAAACAAAGAGTCAAACCACGTTAAATTGTATATTTTTTCTATTTCTTTTATTCCATGTATGTATGTGCACAATCCAATTCCCACCAAAGACTAATTCAGACATAATTGAATGATTACGAGATAGATAATGAGATAAAGCCAAGTGGTATCAGAGTACATGGGGACAATACAAAATGCATAGGTAAAGATCTAGTTATTAGGTCGCGTAGTTGCGTGACAAAATTGAAGTGTTGAGGAATACTGAAATCAACACATATAGCCAACTAGTAATGAAGACACTCTCGATTGTGAAGGCATTCACACAAGAAAATGAGAGAATATGGGGAAGGAGAATGAATCCAGAGGTGTTGACGCACTAGCTAAAGAAGGTTTGACTTGAGAGATGAGTCATGTACGAAGAGTTCATGTAACAGAATATCAAATTCCTAGCCATACAATATGATAATGAGTGCTACTACTATGGAGAGAAGACCATGTCCAAGATGCCTAATGTCGAGAGTAGGACAAGAAGAGCTTTTGAGAATGGAGGCTGATGGCATGATAGAGATGTTGATGATAACTTAGTGAACTTGCTATGATGGAGATATCTTGATAGTTATCAAGTGAGAGCTCTTGCGCATTGAAGACTAAGAAAAAGTTCTCAAGTATATTATGTCGATTGCTATTGAGTGAGGACTCTAGTATAAAGACAAATACTGAGAAGTGGTCTTAGTTGCTGTGAAGAACTTAGCACTTGTCGTCAAGGGAAGATTTATTAGGTTTTTGACTGAAGTCCAAGCGCAAGTCAAAGTCGAAGACAAGTAGAAATCCATTGAGACTAGAGATAAGAGTATCAATCCTAGTAGAGTTAGGAAGTAATTCTTATAAGTAGGACTATCTAGCTTGTAGTTTCTTGCCACGAGGGACCACACCCCCTTGAGCCAGAGAGTAATTAGAGTTTTTCGTTCTTTTGCAAGAAGAAATATGAGTGTGCGAGGGCTTGAACTTTAGCCATGAATAAAGTTCTGTGAGCGAAGGTTTAGGTTTTTACATTCATAAAGCCTTCTGTATTGGAGTGACAGTTTGGATCTTTTTCCATGCACAAAATCAGTTGCATTGTAAACATTATTGCTGAATAGTGATAGTCGAAGTATAATATAATTAGAGAATAGTTAACTTGTCACTTTTCGAATTAGTTGATTCATACTATAGGTATTCCGTGTTACATTAGATGCTCTAAAAGCTAATTAAATGTATTTTGGAAAATTTAATAATGTATTATTTATTTATTTAATGTGGGAAATTTATTTAAATTATTATTAATACAATTAATTATTTCAATAAAAGTCTTTAAAATAATATTTATAGATTCTACCCTTAAGAATAAAGATATGAGTAATAGAATCTATATTCATAAATATATTCTAAAAAGTAGTCCCCAATTATAGGATGCATTAATTGAGCGTTACTTTATCCGGATAGATTGAATTACAGTCTAGTATCCAAATAATATGATATATTAGTTTGGGTGATTAGTCTCATATCATAAGAGTAGATGTATGAGTACTTGTTAAGAATAAGTGAATCGACATTATCGCTAGCATAACGAATTACATAGATTAGTCAATAATTCATTGTACAATGTAATGGTGCAATTAGTCCTTAGATTGAGACACCACAGTTATCTTGTGTTAGGAATACCGTAATTTGGTAGTACAATTAAGCTAGCCGTAATCCAGGATTCGACCATGTACTCAGTAATTACGATCTATTCCTGCATGGAGATAGATACGTGTAGATACGGAATCTGTTAATTAGAGATCTTATGGGATCTATTAATCGAGTAACTAGCAATCATTGGCCAAGGTAGATTAGTGGAAGTTATTCCATAGATTATTCATACGTTACCGATTTGGTCATATTATTAAGTAAAGAAGTTTGACGACCATATCCATGACTCTGGCTTAATCAAGATGTTTGTATACTTGCAGTTCATTATTAATTGTGTAATAACGATATACTGCTAAGTGTCACTCACGATTTGTGGAATTAATTACAAATAATTCTAATTAAATATAAATTAGATTAATATTCGCTGTCAATTAATTATGAACACGAGAAGTTACACACAAAAGAGATTAGCTAATTAATTGGATTAGAGAAAATAATTAAATTAATTTTAGGATTGTCATAATATTAATTTAATGGACTCATAGTAATTAGATAATTGATCTAATTAATTATAGAGTCCAAGTCTGGTCAATTTAGACTTGCCCAAAGATGACTTTAGGTCATAAGAGGTTCCTATATAAAGGAATGTTCTGACTGAGAAAATGCTAGCACACAATTTTCTTTCATTTAAAAATATTATGGGTTTTCTCTAAAAGCTTTAGTGGTGGCTAGATCCAATTGATTGCGTGAATATCATGTGGACTACTCTTGAAGGCTTCACATGTGGGAAGCTCGTCTCAGATTCATCCTTGCTTTTAACGTTAGAGGTAATACTAAAACTCTAGTGTAAATTTAATTAGATTAAATCTAATGCTCATATTAAATCTACGTTAATAACCATGAACGGATACGTGTATTTATTCCACTACATAAATTTAATTTTTAAATTATCATATATGTTTCCCACCAGTGGTATCAAAGCCACCATTCATGCTTATTACACGATTTTAATGTTTATAGCACAATTAATTGATGTTTTTGTTATTAAAATTAATTTTTTTTTAATTTATGTGCCTAGGATCAATAAATTATAGCCCTTTAATTGTTGATCCCATAATATTTTGTGAAAAAATAGTTTTTCATGAAATTTGTTTCTGAATAAAATGGTTTTATTTATTTTAGTTTGTTAAAAAATTGTTTTTGAGAAAAGCATTTCATAAAAAAAAAATTAAAACCCCTTACCCCTTACAGTGGCAGCGACCATCAGTAGAGTGGCACTTCGTGACCCTGCTAATGGGGCATTAGCACCGCTGCCCTAGGCAACGATGTTGCAATAGGTGGTAGCTGTGCTGTTAGTGGCTATGTCGCTGCCTAGAAAAATTAGTGGGGGGAGGGGGGCAGCTGGGGAAGAAAAGAAAAGAAAAAATAATGTTTCTTTTTTGGTAGGGTTTCATGACCTAGACTAGGATCCATATCTGGATTTGGGTTCGAATTTGGGTCCAGATCTTAACCCATGACCCAAGTATATGGGTTATTGGGTTTTGGGCTTGTTTTTTTTTCTTTTAATTATTTTGGCTATATGGCATGGTGGGCCTGTTTGGGAAAAATTTTAAAAAGGTGTTTTAAAATTGTAATGGGCTAATGAGATTAAGTAGAGTAGTTGGATGAGCTTCATTTAATTTGGCCCAAAATGGGTATTTTTTCCAATTATTTTATTAAGGTGCTGAATAACATTTAGAGACTTTATTTAATAAATAGTTTATTAATTAGATAATATAAATAAAATGTATTTTATTTATTTAATGAAATATGAGATATTTTACTTATTTAATTCACTAAATGGTTTATTAAATTAGGCAACCTAATATAATGAGATTTTATTATGAAATTAATTGTGCTATATTCATGGATTACCTATTGAATGTATGTTGTGTGCATAGGTGATCATGGACTAGTTTTTATGTATCGATGAATGGTTAAATGAATGAATGATTGATATTTATTTATTTATTTATATATTTTTGGGTTTTATGTAAATTATTTAAATGGGGCTTCCATGCCTCTTATCCCTATTTTGATGATTTAAAACCCTTATTTTCATTTATATACCCCCACTATAATAGGAATCTTTGTACATAAATGTAAATTGAGGATCAAGCAAGACGCATCAAAGAGTTGGTGGAGCCAGTTCACAAAAGGTAATTTATGAAGCCCAACAAGGAGTAGCCCAGTAGTTGGGCCCTATATTATTTTTAAAAATTCAACTGAGTGGCCTCAGGTTGATAGCATTCTCTAGTCCATGATCACCTCATTTATTATATGCATTTATTTATTATGTGATATATATATTAAATGCGTGGATGTTTCTATTTTTGTTTATGAGATAAATTAAAATCAGAAACATGTGAAAAGTGAGACCTAAATTAAAGACCAGCAAACCTTCTTATATCAAATATTAAGTTAATAGTAATGTAGTCTTGGTTAGACTATATCATTGTCTTCCATTATCATAGATTAGTCTATGTGTTAAGCGAGTAAATGATTGGCTATGGGCACATAGGGGTTACTTATTTATATTAATATATGAACTAAGTCTATTATAAGCATAAGATGTAGAAAATTTAGATTTTCACTGGCCACAAAAAATCTATCATGTGAGGTATCAGTGTTGCATTGATGCAATTTTTCAGGATAATAGGTCTAACTTAAACAATCCTTAGAGACCAAAATTCTAACATGTGAGGTCAAAAGAATTATTGGCAAGAAAATTGAGATTTGTATGTCATGCATTGAATAAGTGTTGTTCACCTATTAATATTTGATTTACCAAAAATCTCAAGCAAAATTAATGGGCCCCAATCCACTAGAGAGTCATTTATTTGATTTTTCATTTTCTATTAGGAAAGTGTAGGATTCGAAAACTTTAGTGGGGACACAATTTGATTTAAAGGCCTAAATCGGATAGTTAATGATACATTTATCTAATAATAATTTAATTATTTTCTATAGCTATATGTCAAAAATGAATCCCTAGTATCTACTAGATAAGAACTATTTGACCAGACCGAATTTCGATAATTGGTTCTATAACTTGACAATTATTCTAGGTTCAGAAAAGAATAAGTATGTGCTTGATGGTCCACTTCCTGAAGAGATGCCTGAAGAAGCAACTGAGAAAGAAATATAGACTTATAGGAAATGGTGAGATGATGCGTTAAAAGTCAGGAGCTATATTTTGACAACAATGTCAAATGAGCTCCAATGACAACATTAGGACATGGAAGATGTCATAGCCATCATCAAACACTTACAAGAGTTGTATGGTGTGAAAAACATGGTTGCTAGGTATGAGATATCTAGGAAATTTTTATGATTAAGGATGAGTGAGGGATCAAATATGAATCTGCATGTTCTTAAGGTGATCGGTTTAATTGAGCGTTGAATCCTTGAACTTCTTAATGGATTCGAACTTGCAAACAGAGCAGGTACTTCAATCTCTTCCTGAATCCTTCTATACTTTCATTGTTAATTTTTAGATGAATGACATTGAGCGTACCTTACACAGCTCTTGAATATGCTGGTAATATGTCAAAGACAGATGAAATGAAAGGGTAAAGAAATAGTGATAGCATTTGCTTCTTCGTCATCAGCTAAAAGTAGAAGAAGAAGAAGAAAAAAAAAAGTAAGAAGACCCCTCAGAGCAAGCCTATTGGAGGCGTATCCAAGAAGAAGAGGAAGGGAACAAAGCAAGAAAATTGTTTCCATTGTGAGAATAAAGGACATTGGAAGAGAAACTGTCCACAGTACCTCAAGAGTTTGAAGGGAAAGAGCAAGGCCTCTGCAGGTATCTCTCAGTTGCTTATGTTTGAAGCTAGTCTTTCAATTAGCCATGATTCTACTTTGTGGGTGCTAGATTCTAGCACCATTTCTCACATATGTACTTATGTTTAGGAACTGAAGAGAAATAGAATTTTGGAAAAAGGCGATGTGGTCTTGAATGTGGTAAATGGAGCAACCATTGCTGCATTAACTGTAGGGACATGTTGTCTTAGCTTGTCATTAGGATTTACTTAGTTTTAGAAAATTGTTTGTTTTTGCCTAATGCCTTGAGGAACATCATTTCAATTTCTGTTTTAGTTCATAATGGTTTTTGAATTTGAATTTTTGGATGATGGATGTCTTATTTATTTAAGAAATAAATGTGTTGGTACTGGCAAGTTAGTAAATGGGCTTTATATACTTGATATAAAGCATGATGACAAAAGAAATGAACAATGTATGAATATTGGAACCTTCAAAAGAACTAAAGATACAATTAACTCTAAAATTTTATGGCACTTAAGATTAGGTCATATAAGGGAAGCTAGAATCACTAAGTTGGAGAAAGAATGATTAATAAGCCCATGTGCCCTAGGTCCATTCCCTACATATGATTGTTGTATCTTTGGTAAGATAACCAAATCACCTTTTGTTGGACAAAGGCAAAGGGCCATAGATATTTTAGAATTAGTGCACACTGATGTGTGTGAGACATTTGGAGAATTGGCCTGAGGAGGATTTGGCTACTTCATTACCTTTACTGATGATATGTCATGGTATGAGTATGTGTATCTTATGAAACACAAATATGATTAAAAAGTTCAAAGAATATAAAGATGAAGTATATAATTAGTCTAGAAAGAAGATTAAGGTTCTTTGATTAGATCGAGGATGAGAGTACCTTAATGTTGAATTCCAAGAGTATCTCAAAGAAAATGGTATAATCGTCTCATTGATTCCACCTAGAACACCAAAGCTTAATGGTGTATAAGAAAGTAGAAATAGGACCTTGTTGGACATTGCCAGATCAATGATGAGTTACACTGATTTACCTATTGGCCTATAGGGCCATGCCTCCTTACAGCTGCATACATCTTGAATAGGGTCACTTCTAAATCAATCGCAAGCTCCTTATGAGATCTGGAGAAAGAAGAAACCCAATTTTAAACACGTTAGAGTATGGGATTGTCCTGCTTACATCAAAAGGCTTAAAACTGAGAAATTGGAAGTAAGATCTGACAAGGTCAGATTCATTGGTTACCCCAAGGACTTGTTCAGATATAACTTTATTCCCCTATTAACCAGAGAGTCTTTGTCAATAGACATATCATATTCTTAGAAGAATAGTTCATTCAAGAAGGAGGGTTAGGAAGAAAAGTGGAGCTCAAATAGGGAAATATTGAGCAACCAATTGACTAGAATGAAGCCAGGATTCCATCTAAGATAAAACTACTCAAGAAGAACTGATTGTTTTACCACAACTTTGTAAATCATTGAGGACTTCTCGTCCTCCTACAAGATATAGTTATCTCTACAGTCAAGAGCAAAAGTTGTTTACCTTGGATAGTGGTGATTATACTAATTATCCCATTAGTTTTGAGGAAGCTATATCCGATATGGACTCAAAAAGATGGCTTGAAGCCATGAAATCTAAAATGGATTCAATGCATACCAATTAAGTCTGAAATCTTTTAGACCTTCCAAAAGGTATTATACCTATAGGTTTCAAGTAGGTATATAAGAGAAAGAGGGGTGCAGATGGGAAGGTAAAGACCTTCAAAGCAAGATTAGTGGCAAAAAGTTACCGTCAAAGATAAATGATTGACTATTAGAAAACCTTTTTGCCAGTAGTAACGCTAAAATCCATTAGGATTTTATTGGTTATAGTGCGCACTACGATTATGAGATATCGCAGATGGATGTCAAAATGGCTTTCCTTAATGCTTTATTGAAGAAGACATTTATATAGAACAACCAAAGGGTTTTGAGTCCAAAGGCACAAAGTGTGCAAGCTAAAGAGATCCATCTATGGACTCAAATAAGCCTCTAGAAGCTGGAATCCATGATTTGATAAGTCCATTAAAACATTTGAATTCATTAAGAATGAAGACGAACCCTGTGTTTACAGAAAAGTCAGTGATAAATCAATTACGTTTCACGTATTGTATGTGGCTCACATACTGTTAATAGGGAATGACATAGGGATGATTTCATCAGTCAAGGTTTGGTTATCAAGAACATTATCCATGAAAGACTTAGGAGAAATGACCTATATCCTAGGGATTCGTATCTATAGAGATAGATCAAAGGGATTTATAAAACTCTCATAAAGTACGTACATAGATAAGGTGTTAAAAAAATTTAATATGTAGGATTCTAAAAAGGGGTTGTTACATTTTAGACATAACATTCATCTCTCTAGGGCTATGAGTCCTAAAATAGCTAGAGAAAAAAAAAGAAGATGAATAAGGTTCTATATGCCTCGACTATTGGAAGCCTTATGTACACCATGCTATGTACAAGGCCTAATATTGCGTATGTTGTAAGTGTTACTAGCATATATTAGTCAGATTCACAAGAATAAGTAGATCTTTTTTTCTCTTTTTTTTTGTCGAAAGAATAAGAAGATCTAGGTTAAGGCGATATTGACCATTAAGTTTGTTCCCGACTCTCTTAGTCGAAGTATAATCTAATTAGGAAATAGTTAGCTTGGCACTTTTCGAATTAGTTGATTCATACTAGAGGTACTCCATGTTAGATTAGATGCCTTAATGCCAATTAAATGAATTTTGGAAATTTGAGTAATAAATTTTTTATTTATTTATTTATTTATTTAGTGTGAGCAGCTTATTTAAATAATTATTAATGTGATGAATTATTTAAATAAAAGTTCTTAGAATAATAATTATAAATTCTATCCTTAAGAGTAAGGAGATGAGTGTCAGAGTCTGTATTCATATATATATTCTAATAAGTAATCCCTGATCATAAGATAAATTAATTGAACATTAGTTTATCCAGATATATTGGATTACAATCTACTATCCAAATAATATGAGATATTAGTTTGGATGATTAGTCTCATATCGTAAGAGTAGATGTATGAGTGCTTCTTGAGAACAAGTGACTAGACATGACCGCTAGTACAGCGAATTACATAGATTAGTCAATAATTCGTTGTACAATGTAATAGTGCAATTAATCATTATACTTGAGACACTACGGTTATCTTGTGTTAGAGATACCGTAATTTGCTAGTGCAATTAAATTAGTCCTAATCAAGGATTGGACCATATACTTAGTGATTGCGATTTATTTCTACATGGAGATGGTGTGTGTATATACAGAATCTATCAATTAAGGATCCTATGTGATCTATTAATCAAGTAACTAGAAATTCTTGGCCAAGGTAGAATAATGGAAGTCGTTTGACGGATTATTCATAGGTTACCCATTAAATAGATTTGATCATATGATTAAGTAAAGGAGTTTAACGATCCTATCCATGACTCTGGCTTAATCGGGATGATTTAGATAGAATGAATTGATTGCGTAATAACTACTTATTAAAAAGGGTTTGTATACTTGCACTTTATTATTAATTGGACAATTGTGATATACTATTAGGTGTCACTAGCGATTTGCAGAATTAATTAGAAAGGGTTCTAATTAAATATTAATTGGATTAACATTCACTGCCGATTAATTATAAACCCGAAAGGTCATACACAAAAGAGATTAATGAATTAATTGGATTGGAGAAAGTGATTAAATTAATTTTAGGATTATCTTAATATTAATCCTAAAATTAATTTAATGGACTCGTAGTAATTAGATAATTGGTGTGATTAATTATAAAGTCCAAGTCTGGTCAATTTAGACTAGCTCAAAGATAACTTCAGGTCATAAGAGGTTCCTATATAAAAGAATGTTCTGACTGAGAAAAAGTTAGCACACAATTCTCTTTCAATTAAAAATATTACAGGTTTTCTCTAAAAGCTCTAGTGGAGGCTAGATCCAATTGATTTTGTGAATCACGTGTAGCTTATTCTTGGGGGTTTAACATTTGGAAATTTTGTCTCAGATTTATCTTTGCTTTTCGCATTAAAGGTAATCCTAAATCTCTAGTGTAAATTTAATTAGATTAAATTTAAGGCTTATATTAAATATGCATTAATAACTATGAAGGAATATATAGATTTATTGCACTGTGTAATCTTTAATTTTTAAATTATCATGTATGTTTTCAATACTCCGCTTGATCGACTGGAGCAAAAGGAAATGAGGTATCGGACATGCCAAATGTGCTAAAGCGATATGTCGAACCCCCACACGTACATGTATTATTCTCTTTCTTGTCTATTATCTTATGATCTTCCTTAACAATTGGAGCTAATTCTTCTGTTTTGCAGTATTTCATTTTCAAATTGGAAAAAATGGTTCTTATACGACTCCCACATTTCTCCTACTGTTTTTTATTCTATTTCATTTTTTATTTTTTCAGGTCGGCCTACAGTTTTGTTATTTAATTTTTGGTCAAGGTTACGGTTTTGTTATGCAAAGCTGTCATTTGTGATGATAAGTTAGCACCTATGTGTCAAATGTTTGATAAAGGAAGCAAAGGCAATTCCTAAAACAATGGCGGAGCTAGAGGTGATATTTGAGTTGGATCGACACAAGTTTAGTTTTGTTCAACACACGAAAATACAGGCTTAATTTAGCTCGGTTGAAAATAGGCTCTACTCAACTCAATCCATCACATATAAGTTGGTTGAGTTAGGTCATATAAATTTTTATTCAGCCCATTTGAGCCCAGACCCAGCTCTGCGCAACTCATGAGCCCAGTCCAACTCGGGACTCAGCCCAGCATAAGCCCAGTTCGAGTCCAAATAAGGCTCATTTGAGCCCAACTTAGGCCCAACACAAATTAAGCACAATTAGAGCTCATTCATTACAAAAATTGAATATTATGTATTATGGTAGCAACTAATAACTATTTTTTTTAGTCAAACTAACAAGTCGTAGTAACTATGTATTTAAAAAATAATAATCTAATAATAACAAATAGCAAATTTATTTTTTAAGTTGATATGAAATAACTTGTCATTAAATCTTTTCTATAATATTGTAAGATACAATTTGCAACTTTAATTCAAAAAATATGTGTATATAAAGTCAAAGTTGAAAAAATTAACAAATTTATACTTTTCTTCATTTCTTAAGGCTTAGCTAGACCAATATATATAAATATATATATATATATATATATATATATATATATATATATATATATATATATATATATATATATTTATTTATTTATATTATGAATATAAATAGTTAGTGTATTCAATTTCGTTTTACTACAACACTGTATATTTATTTTACTATCTATTATCTGTCCATTTTACTACAAGAGAATATACAATAACTATGACCATGAGAAAATAAAATATTTCACAACGATTATGTACAGATGTTTGAAATCATTTTGCGTACAATGAAAAATATGGACATGTAATTTGTAACTATTGTCAATATTGATTTATATTTCATCGTGAATTTGGAACTAAAACGCTTGTAAGACATATTGTATCTCAACACTCAAATGTTCCAAACTATTTCAATCTTTTTTTTTTTTTGGTCAAAAAACTATTTCAATCTTGAAATAGTTATTCAACCACCACCAGGCGCAAAACTTACACAATGAGCATAATAAAATGAAAAACTTATCCACCAACTTTTTTCAAGTGTTTATGTAATTTTTTTATGTTTATATTACTAATGTATTTGTGTCTCATGAACTTGTAGTTTGTTATGTAATGTTTTATCATTTATATTAATATTATCAATCAACTTATGTCTCGTTAGTCGTTAAATTAAATTTTTAGTAAAAAAGATTAAGTTTAGGTTTTTTTTCGTTATTAATCCAACTATTAAAATTCAGAACACACTAATCACAAAAAAAGGGATGACCCAACCCAGCTTAGCCCAGCTCATGACTTGTGGTAACGGATTCGTAGGCCAAGTTAGGTCCTATATTTTAAGAAATGGGCCCAGTCCACTAAATATGCGTGCCGAGTCGAACTAATTTCTTAATCCACAATTTGGTTGGGTTGTGCCGGACTATTTCATATACCAGCTTTGGGCAGAGCCATTGGTAAATCAGTACAGTCTCCACTTGATTTATTTATTTTTAAAAAAATTATATATTCTTAAGATATTTTTAAATGAAAAAATTAATTTAACTTTTAATAAAAAAATATTATTTATATGTAAATATTATATTATATAATTTTAGCTTTCATTGATAATAAATTCTATAAATTCTAACTCTCCCCGTATCCCAAAAGATTCGTGTACATTTAGACTTGCACGCCACGTTTGCTGACAGGAGGAATCTTATAACTCAGATCGACACGCGATCGTTGTGAGATTATCTTTTGCTTCTGTATCCTCTATCCAAAGCAATATACTGAATTGTAAAATATGCCAGAACAGCTTTTAGTTGTGTATTATATACTTCATGGAATTTTCTCCTGTGTGGAAAGTGGTTGTGAGATAGAGAGTAGGTCTCAGATGTATGGGGCTCATTTTTTTTTATCTCACAATTGTATTGTGTAATTTCCACACGAGAAAAACTCATATTTCATAGTAATAATAACAAAAAAACCACATATGACTTGATTGACAAAGCTAATTCTAACAAACTACTTATTTTTTCTCTATATATAAAAAGTTTAGAGTTATTTCTTTAATTTTATTTTAATAGTTTCTCTATTATTAATCTATCGTCATTTTAAGAGCTTTATATTTCAATTTCACTTCAACAGTTTTTTCTAGTTTATAGACTCTCTATTTTGTTTTAATTCAATATATCTCTATTTTGATTATACACACCATTTTCTTTTTTTTTTTAATTTTTTTTTCATTTGCTAATGATGATATTCTATTTTAACTTTTATTATCTTATTATAATTTCAATAAGTATTACTTTTTATTTTATTTTTGTCTCAATTAAAAAAGTCAGTATCGATTCGACTAGAAAGTGGTCATTAAAATTTGAAGTTCCGTAAATATTATAACAAGTCGAAAATGAAATCAACTTGATTTCGCAACTGTAAAAAAAGGATTGTTGTAAAAATTTTGCTGATATAGAGAACCACTTTTGGCTATCTATATCTAAAGAGCCAACCAAAAAAAATGGACTCTCAATTTTAAAGAACCTTTTATAGGGAGTTGTTGGAGTATAATTTGAGCATTTACTTTTCTAAAATAATCTGGAGCGATTTTAAAGAGGGTGTTAAAGTTAGCCTAACAATGACTACTTTAGTCAAATCAGCTAAAACTGCCCGGAATTAATTTGCTACGCCTTTCTAAGATAACAAGTTTTTTTTTTTTTTTTTGAACTAAGATAACAAGTTGAGAAATTCAAATGATTGACTTGTCAATAGACTACATCGTTTGCATATGCCAAATATATTCATTAATTAGCGTCATTATCATAATATAGCAAACGACTACAAATAATCTTATCCTTATTGATACGTCGTAAGAGTTTATCACATACTTGTCAAGCACACATTTATATCATGCTCATTGACTTATACAGTAAAATTTTTTTAAATTAATAATGTTAAAATTATCAAATTTTATTAATTTGGTAAGATATTAATTTATTGATAAATTAATAACTATTAATTAATAGAGATATTTTTAATTTTTTTTTGCCTATATAGCAAACATATTATGATTATAATATTTTTTTTTTAAAAAAATGACTTGTATTTTTTCGATCCAATTTAAAAAAATAAGTAATAAGAATAGAAAATAAAATTTAATTTAGTAGAATTAGAATAAAGTTTTTCTAATCTCGTATCTAAGTACTTGTAAGATTAGAATGAAAACTAATTTATCTAATCTTATATCTTAATCCTTGTAGTATTATCTCAATTTTTTCTCTTTAAATAATAAAATATAAAATTCAACTAGATTTGAAGTTTAATAAAAGACAAACTACTTTTGATTTATATTTTAAGAAAACTTTATAGTCAATTTATTATGTATTTTTAGCTAATTATTAATTTATAAAATATTTGGATCAATAAAATACAAAAAAAATAATAATTTAAATATATTATCTTATAATTTTATCGAATTTATTAACTTTTTATATTGGTCCCAAGTCAAGACTGGACATTTTTATTAATTAAAAAAGATTATTAATTTATCAAGTATTAATTTAAAGATGTTCTACTATAATATTATACGCTAATAAAAAAATATAATAAACGAGTGTTTTGAATTTAAATAATAATTTGATATATAAAATAATTACTTTTATTTTTATTACATTAGTTTTGGTCTGATTACGGAACGTGACAAGATTGATTCCTAGTACCAATACTGTAGCCAACTAGGCAACCGTGTCACTTTCAGGTTCAAAACTGGCTTGTACGATGTCCTGAGATGTTGAGTGTAAGGCAAGGTGGGTCTTTTCTTTTTTTTTTTGGTAAATAGGCAAGGTGGGTTGGAGCTACTAACTTTACACGTTTTCCCCGATGGTTTTATGAAGCTAAAGAGTGAAAGCTACCGTTCAAAAGCCTCACACCACTTGGCTTTCTGAATCAAGTCCAGCACCAATTCCAGTTCCAAGAAACCCCTTTTAAAGGTTTCACACATTTATCGTGAGACAAAACAATATATTGACTGGATAGTCAATTATGATTTACAACTTCCTTTGACGAAAAAAGATAAAAAAAGGGAAAAAATTTCGAGAACGATGTTATAATCTAACAACTAATTAACCTCCCTTAAAACAGAAAGGGGAAAAAATGCTGTGGTTTTTATTCCTTTTAACTGTTACATCGAAATTGACAAAATTGAATAGACTCGCACAAAATCAGCGATCAATCTTCTTAACTTAAAGGTTAATGGTCCAATGGTCCCAACAATCCAGTATCAACATGTATAAAGTACGTAAAGAAACGCCTCATCTTAAAATAGGGTTATCAATATAAAATCAAACAGAAACGAAATCTTTACAAATTGATGATATTCAATAGATGATTAAGAAAATAGAAAGCCCCTCCTATAATCAATTTTCTTTTGTACAAGCATACACCATGAGCTCTCACCCTAAAGCTATAAGTAATCAAATATTCAAGCCAAACAATAGAACACCCCCTTTTTTTCACCTCTCTCTCTCTTTTTCTTTATTTATTTTTTTTTAAAGAGAAAGTTGATTTCAGTAAGCCAACATTATTGAGGGCTTAATAAAACAAAGTGGAACTTTCACCAACCTAAACATTTTACACACAACCTAGTAAAAGTACTTGCCACACCTTTTTCTCTTCCTTTATTACCTTTCCATGTCTATAGGCGCATGAGACGATTTTCCGATCGGAAGAAACTTCGATTCGATGCCAATTTTGCTTGTCTTTTGAGCCTCAACATCATCTTGATCCTCATCTTGATCTTCAAATTTTGTTAGTGATTGATATTCAACTTTTCCTTGGGGGTAAAATTTAATCATCACCAAATAAATTGTCATGGGCAAAATTGTTCCTCCAATTAAGTACCAGCTGAATTGTATATTCACAAGTGATTTCGCACGTTCAAGTGCCTCATCACTATGGCATCGAACCACTTGATGATCATCCTCCATGTTTATGAAGCAACCTTTAGGTATCAATTCAGGAGTCCAAAGCATGAACCCCATGACCATAAGCCAAACCCCTTGGAACATAATGCTAGAAGACCTCACAAAGCTATTCAAGAAGCTTTTGGGATAAGGTATGCCATAAAGGGTGGTGACTAGTGACACAAAGAGGACAATTTGAAGCAGCCAATGGTATTGGCCTTCAACACCCATGTGATCAGCAGAGTGGAGATGGAAAAGGAGAAGCTCTTGACCAAAGGCAATAGCTCCAAGAAGTTGTGCAAGGCCATATTTGGCAGGTGGTTCAAGTTTGTCTAAAATGATGCAAAAAATTGCATAGAGTAAAAAGGTCATGGAGATGTTTGAGTGCTCAAAGTTGTGTAAATGGTTTGAAGGTATGGTGCCATCAGTGTCTAGTGGTTGATGTTTTTCAGGACCTATAAAAAGCTCCATGGATATGGAGGCTAAGCAACCTCCTATAATCATGAAGAGTTCTAAGTACCTTATTTTTGAACTTGGGAACCATGGCAAAGATATGTAGGATCTTGGGTTGAGAGCATGTAGTTTGATATGGTTAAGGAGGTGCCATAGCCCAATGATAAAGAAGCCAAACCCTGGTAACACATGCCCCACCAAAGAGCCCATGTTGTGTTATGGCAACCAATTGTGTTGTGAATTCTGTGCTATGTGTTATGTGTTATTATGTGGTATCTTTTAGGGAGAGGAGAAAATGTTTGTTAGAAGAATGGATAGTAGAGGGCAGAGGTTTTATAGAGAGGATTCAAAATGTGAAAATTTTGAAAGGTCCAGAGGCTTCCAAGAGGAAGTTGAAAGTTTGAATGTTTGGAGGAACCTTTGTGGTGGTGACTTGAGGAATTAGAATAACTCAAGAGCTGACCAAGGACCCTTCATTCTTACCTAAGAGATGAGGTGGCACTTGTTTTCCAGAAGAGAATGGAGGCTAATAATCTCCATCAACAAAATCCTTTTAAAAGTCAAAAATGTCCCAAATATAGCCAAGGCCGATTTAAGACTTTCTATTAGTAGAGCTAACTAGTTTAAAAAACTAAAGTTATTAGGGCTGCGCGGGTTAAGTACATGAATTTTAAAAAAATAAAATAAATCAAAATTTGGAGATATTTTATAATATCTTATGGAATTAGTGAAAGTTACAGTTCTCACGATCACAAAGTGTGAATTTGATCTTAACTATAGCTTATTTTATTGCAAGTTTACCATGTTAATTTTTACTTCGTATGTTATCTTTTTATACTATGGCGGGGCTACCGTTGGAGGTATTGAACATGAAATAAACAAGAAATCAAAGAAAAATCTTAACGACACAGAAGCAGAAAAATACAGTGGAAAAGATTTTAGGAAACAAGGGGAATGATTTAGACAAGTTGAGAAACTGAAGCAACAGGTGGTTTCCTGAAATGAATAAGCAAGAGATGACACATAAGCTCATTTTGCAATAATTAACTCACTAGAGATAGCTAGAACTAAAGTAATTGCCAAAAGGCATGTACAATAAAGGTGAAGGCATTTTTAGGTACAATTCCAATGCGAAACTTTATTTATTTATTTATTTATTCAAATGGAGCCTATTAAATGATTCTAAGAATTTATATCAGGATCTCTTAAACTTAACAAATCGAGAATCATACCATTAGATCAAATGAGATGTGCGCAATTATATCACATATAATTAATTTGTCATTTGAGTTAATTACTTTTTATTTATTAATTAGTTTAGACACCAATTGGCCTGATTAAATTGACTGAATGATTAGAGTGGCAAGCAAATTTTGACCTCATCTCCTAACAGTATATTCCTTAATGTTTTTAATGTTTAGATTTTGTAATATAAGTGACGTTTGGAGTAGTTAGAACCTTTATTTGTTTCGTCTCCAATTTTTTATTTGAGACATTGAACAAAAAACATTTTAAGAAGATTTCATATCGATTTATGGGACAGATGATGAGTGATCGATTGACATAGTGAACAGCTCCATTGAGGTGAATTCATCATTCTCATAGTTGTCATATGTTTTCTTAGAGGATATATCAACAAAAGATATTAAAATATATTTATAGCTGCCTTCAAGAGTTGAGTGAAGTAATTAAATAACGATTTTATTATCATCAAACATTATTAGTTTGAATCTATTATTCATTGGAGAATTTAAAATAAATTAGGACTTTTTAAACCCTAATATAAGATATTGACTTACCTACTTAACACTATATGTTTTCAGGATAGAATTTCACGTTTTTATTTCATTTTATCACAAATACTATCTAACTATTTATATATTAATGTGGAACACATAAGACATTTAGGCAAACTATATTACAAACTTTATGATTTTAAACTGTATCATGAAATTAATAATTTTAAAATAAATCTAATACCGTCGTATTTACTATAAGTTCTTGGTCAATATACATTGTGGGTGCGTGCGTTAAATTCCCTGAATGTGACGGCGACGCCGTTTATTTTTTAGACTTTTATTACAAGACACGAGGCTCATGACTATGTCCTTTATGCGTGTCTTTATATAATTTCTCTACTAAACAAATACATTAAGATTACTTAAATGCTAAGCAATCCTATTGGTTGCTCCAATTATTTATTCTTGTATCACTATCCTTCCACAGTATCACATGCTCCTTATTTTTGTTCTGAGTTTTCTGATAAAATTAACTTAAATATTCATAGGGTCCATACGAGCTGTAAGACATGGTTGCCATTAAAGCTAGGAATAAATTCTTTTGGTAATAACGTTAAGTACTTGACACATACCAGACTCACATGTGTACAACATCAAGTTTTATCATAGGATTGGGGCTTAGAATATTAAATAAAGCACATCAAATGAAGAGATGTGTTTGTCGTCATGAATTTGTTTGAAATCTGGCATGTAAAATCATGCTCTGGCAGGGTGGATGTATATTTAGGTCATTGAGAGGTGTAGTTTTCGTTGACTTTAAATTTTTTATTTTTTGATTTAAATAAAAAATTAAGTTAATTTTACATTATTTTTAAAGAATAATATATTATTTGATAATTAATTTCAGAACTTCTCGAACTTAAAGAAAAGAAAACATATCACTAGAAGAAACGATTAGTGACTTTAAATTTTTGTTATAACTGTGGGCATTTATTATTTTAAAAATTAATTAATTCCCGCTAAAAAACAAGTCAAACTATTGTTGCATTTTTCAACGTCTAAAATGACTAAGCTTCTTGTTCGAGTGGTAATATTTCGTTATGAAAGGACATTTTGTGAATGGCTTCTAGAAACATGTGCTTCCCCATTTTGAGAATGGCCTCTAGAAACATGTGCTTGGGAATTGTTCTTCTCAGAAAATAATTTTTTCAAAGTGTAAATATTGTTACATATCACTCTTATATTTCTTTATATATTATCATTTTTTATATAATAAATTATTTATTATATGAATGAGAAAATTTGATATTTAATATTTAAATTTTACCACAAAAAAAGGTGAATAATTAAAAGCATGACATATAAAATTACTCTCGACGTGTTGCATCTCATAAACACGGCCGATAGGGTGAACTGCTCAACCCTTTCTAGGTAAACACAAAGTACTCCATGTACACTTTAGGAATGCTTCTAGTCTCTAGAGATGCTACCTTTTTTTCTTTTTAAGTTGACGTGAGAAGCGTTCGTAATGTGTCTGTCATGTAAGACGGGCTGTCGCAACAATAAAGTGCTTAAAACTTGTCCTAGGTAAATTGCATTCACTTCGTCTAATTTTCCATAACTATAAAGGTTTCTCCTATGAGGGAATCTTACAAGATTTTAAAAAATGTGAAGTTTAAAATATAATATTATTATATTTAATTCGTTGAATAAAAAAAATATTTTTAAGAATGTCACATTCGTGAGAATATAATATTTACATGATTTTTTTAATTTCTATTCCTATGCAAGGGGTAAGAATCTCACATTCTGATGTTGTCGAAATGTTTTGGAGAAAATAAATGACACAAATATCTATTTTAAAAAAAATAAAAAATAAAAAAAGAATAAAAATATAAAAAAAAATAAAAAATGAAAATAATAAATAAATTTAGAAAATAAAATAAAAAATAAAAAGCATGGCTTTAAGGCCAAAAGGTCATGAGATCAATTTTCTTCTCGCCTCAACGTAGAATTCACATTTGTTGCTAGGGCTACACGAAACTCAAGCTTTAATCGAGTAGTTCGTGTTCAAGCTCAATTAGGAGGCACTTACAGCTTGTTTAGATTACAAATTTTAAAGGGAAAGAAAGGATGGGAGGAATTAAGGAATTCTTCCTCTTGTTTGGAGTGTAATTTTAAAGGAAAGAAAAGTTATAGAGGGATTCCAAAACCTTTTCAGTTTCTTTAATGAAAATAATTTTATAATTTTTGTAATTTTGGATTTTTTGGAGGGAAATGAAAATAAACTTGTAAAAAGTCTTTCTTACTCCTATTTATCTTTTAACTATGAAAATTAAAAGGGTACTAGTTCAATAATTTTCTATTTAAAATTATCATTTTCTTTCCTTTTCCTTAGTCATTCTAAACAAACAAACAAAAAAAAAAATCATAAAATCTTATCATTTCATTTCTCTTATTATCCTTTTGTAATCCAAACAAAGAAATCTCTTTATTTTTCTTCCTCCATCTTAGTTTACTTTCTGTTCCCTTGTGCAATCCAAACAGAGGGTTAAACTTCATATTACATAATTGAGCTCGAACTCAAACATAAACATGTTTAGCTCAATAGCTCATAGCCCCGGGATTATATAATAAAATAATTAGTAATATTGTATATTACATTTTAACAAATACCATTATACATAATATATTACTTCTAACACATTAATAGTTATTCGAAATATGTAGAATATAAAGTTTAATGTGGAAATTAAAGAATTCACACACACATAAACTATATATACTCTTAATGTCCTTTGACTTTTTAGTTTCAAATCGATCCCTTCAAAAGTAACAGATTCTCAATGTTATTTCAGCAAATTTACTTAAGTTTGAGATTGGGCTTGAATGTGTTAGAATATAACATTTATCACATATCGAAAAATTTAAAATTCTAAAATCACCTTATTAGATTATAGGCTACTCCATTTAAAACCAATTGATTTTAAGATCGAACCTCAGTTATCTTAACATGGTATCAGAACTAGGCCCTTGATCCAGTTTTATTTTCGTGTGTGTCCCATCTCAAATCAAATCCACTTGTGTTCAATCTTTCGTGTCAATCTTTCACATGTGTCCGTGTGTTCAATTTTCTACATGTGTTAATTTACCATGTGTATTCAATCTTTCAAGTGTAACCCATCTAAAAAACTAGGTTTACGCGTGTTCAATCTTTCACGTATGACTACTCTCAAATCAGGTCACAGGTGAGGGGGACTGTTAGAATATAACATTTGTCCCACATCAAAAAATCAAAATCTCTAAGACTACCTTATAAGATCATACTACTCCACCTAACATTAATTAGTTTTAAGATGAAACCCCATAATTTTTAACCGAATACTAGCTCAAAGGTTTGATTACATGCTAGAACTCGCATATTACCCTCGAATCTCTCAGATTTCGGAGCTTGAGCTAAACCTTTTGGTGTGATTAATAAAAGAGTAAAATGCACTATACCCCTTATATTTTTATAAAGTTGCATCATAAATCATGTATTTTAAAAAATCGCTTCATAAACCTTATATTATGAAAAACGTTGCATATGATCCCCCATCATCCATTTTTCTGATAGTTTTAATGTGATATGTAATACAAACACATATGATGTAAGTATGAAATTTATCAGAGGGGGTATTTACAAACTTTTTAATATCAGAAGGGGGGGTATTTGTCACTTTTTGAATTTACAACATTCTTTATTTTGTAATATGATTGAGAAAAGACCTTAAAATTAGGGGGAATCAAGCTGAAATTGATTCTTGCATGATCTTTTATTGTGCCCAAATTGCAAACACTTCTGACAAGTATGTGTAAGAATTATAAGCGTGTGTATAATACTACTCGTTAAAATTGAAAGAAAAATAGATGGCGGGGGATCATATGCAACATTTTCTATAATGCGGGGTTTATAAATTATAACACGACTTTTTAAAACATAGGATTTATAATGTAACTTTATAAAAACACGGAGGTATGGTGCATTTTACTCATTAATAAAAATGAACAATGTTCCACTACTTTGATATTTAGCAAAGATTGCTACAAAGTTCTATGAGCACACTTCTTATAAATGATGTGTATATTGAATATTTCCTTTTTCTTTTTGACATGTTCATTAACAGTTACATCTTTCTTCTTTTACCCTAGATATAATAAATGAAATTTTATTTGTTGGTTAGTTTGTCTCCAATACATTATATAAAAAATGAGGAAGGATTGATACTTCACAAGAAAATATAAATTAACACAAGTAATTTCTAAAATTAACAAAGAAAGAAAAAATTGAGGCAAAATTTAGTAACCTACACATATCAAGAAGGTTATCGGACGAAATATATATATATATATATATATATATATATTATCAAGGAGATGGTATAAAGTGTTGTCCTTTAAGAATTTGAACATTAATCTATTTACTTTTGACTTGGATTCTCTCTCTACTTAATTATTCTCTTATTTACTAGATGATATGTATTATATAGTCCATCAAATTTGGTCTCTTAAAATAACAACCACTCATTTCAAATATACTTTAACTGTCTTTAAAAACTGAAATTTAAAATAGATGGTTGAGATTCAAAAAAATCAAATTTATGAATCATAATACACTTTATCTAGTAGATGAGAGAATAAATAAAGCACATTATCCAAACTGTGGGGTTAAGGGCAGTTCGAATCATTTTGTGGTATGACTCTTTGCAACTTCTAGTTGTAAATCGTTCAGTATAATTCTAACTAAATGCAAACCCATCGTTAATAAAACGATTTGTCAGTTGTCTGGAGGAAAAATAAGCTAAAATAATTTGATTAAGTCAAAGCTTCTAAACTTGCAAAAAAATATTACTAAAAGCACATCAGGGATTTTTGTTTTTAATTATTTAGTCAATAATTGGATGGATGACCAAAAGCTTTTGCATTATGTTTTTGGTGATTTATTGAATTCAAAGATGATCAGCAATTTGCCATTCTTTGACCAAAAAAGAAAAAGAAAAGAAAAGGCTATTTGCCATTCTCAAACAAAGACTGCCTTGTTAGACCGCAAACTTGATAGCTTTTGTGTAGAAGTTTCCTTTTTTATGGTCAGTCTTTGTGTAGAAGTTAATAGTGTACTTTTAACACGCCTTTAAGATTTGAGCCGGCATAATCAAGAAATAATTTAATATAATCAAATGTTTTAAATTAGACAGTATAACATTCTCTTATTACAAATATTATTCAACTTTTAATTAAATTAAAGCATAGTGTTTGAAATATTACTCTATTATAAAATTTATAATTTTAAAATAAATTAATTAATGTAATATTATCTAATACGAGTCATTCATTATAAAATAATAAACTACCTCTTAACACTCCTTCTTTTAGAATCATCACGTGCGTCACGGGTATTCCATGTACCCAATGCTCATGGCAACTCATCGTAACGAGATGTAAAAGGTCAAACTTGAATTCTTGCTTCTTTTGAGTTTCGAAACATCAAACCTATGAAAGAAAAAAAAAAAAAAAGAATCATCAAACCTAGGGACTGTGGACGTTGGAAGCCAATGGGCCACACTTGCCTTTTTCCTTCGTGGAAATGCCATGTTCTAACTAAGAAGTTTCTGCGATAGTTCTCAAAAACGTTGCGACACCTTCAGGTGAAATTGACAACAATTGAAAGGCCTTTAAAATGGACATCTATAGTGGAATATTATTCTTTTCACATCGATATCATTTTCTTTTTTCTGTTAGAATAAGACATCTGCTATTAATCCAATTGAAGAAGTCACTTTTTTTTTTTTGTCGGACAATTCAGGAAGTTACAAAAACGGGGGATTTAAGCAATCGCTTCAGGTACAAAGCAATCGCTATTTAAAATAGAGACAAGGCCAATAAGTAAGTCGGAGGGCCAATCGGGGGGAATCGTGATTCTTGGTACAATTTGCCAATATAGAACTTTGTTGATTATTCTTTTTTCGATGATATGAGAACTCAACTGGTGGAGTTAAATTATTGAATTATCTAGCAAAACCCAACTACTAACTTGTAAACTCTTGAGTATAACGGTACACCCCTACATATGCAGCAGGTCAATTAAAAGTGGAATTCCAAAACAGTTAAGAATGTCAAATTTGAGATCTCGTAGGAGCAATTTCATCCCACTACACTAGGCCATGCCCTTGGGAGCTTGTTGATATTTCTTTTGACAAAACTGAACTGAACTAGATTAATCTTGGATGTCAATTTGATCAACTCCTTTCCTAGTGGCTTTAATCTTCAAACTAACCGCTTCTTTTTTTTCTTTTTTTTTTTAGAGAGGTTTAAGACCATGAAACATATGAGCGAGATTCAAACCCACGTCGAATTCGTAAACTTCTTGTATAAACGAGTGTCATGCCGTTAGACCAAAAATCTTTGGCAATCTTCCAAGTAACTTTTCTCCAGAGAAATAGTGACATGGATAAGTTAACTCGAATCAAATTCAAGTACGATATTTGTTACGTCCCAAACTCATCAATCTAGACAAGTCCGTGATATGTCATGTGCAAAAACGATAAGACTTTAGGTACACAAGACACAACTTAGAACCACAAGCAACATCCAGAAACCTCAATAAAAATACTTTCCACAAGTTAACATCAATCTATGAACAAAATTATCTCACAATAACTCTTACTAAAACAATCAAGCGTAAATATAAACTTGAGTAGTTTGGTTACCAAGTCTTCTGGGAATATTATTCTTTGAACACCTATGTCTGGGTTAAGTGGTGTTTGTATTTATGATCAAATCTTATAGTTTGGTAAATTCCATCTATCAAAAAGTAAATAAATAAATTACTCCAATTGCTAACTTTGCTTTCAAATTTAAAATTTCTTTAGTAGAAATACATTTTTCTTATTCAATTATCTACCCAATGGTAAATTAAATATCTAGTAACTAAATTGTACTTAAACCTTTCAGTTTCGTCCATATGTTTCTTGTACTCAAAAGTTTCATTTTTGCCCATATGTTTTTCATTTAATTGAAATGATTTGATCCTCAATCATTTGGTGTACTAAAAGTAGGAATTGTCATTTTTGGAGTGCGAAATCGCGCTTGTGACGTGTGGCCGCGCCATCATAGGTTAAAAGGCAATATTGGTTTTTTTAAAAAAAAAGAAATATTGTTTTCTTTTTTCATTATTACATTTTTTTATTTGTTACAACACATAAAACTGTTGTATAAGGGCTAAAAATATTGTAAATGATTTTAACCATAATACTAAATTCTTTTCTACAACAATATTTACAGTAATGAACAACCTGTTGCACATAATTATATTCTAAAATCATTGTGAAAAGTAATTTTATGAGTAATTATTAACAAATCTGATAAAAAGATTTTAACCGTGGCAATAAAAGCACTTGTATCAATGGTTTTTTTTTAAAAAAAAATTTGATTGATATGTTGTAGACGAATTAAAATGTTTTAATATATCCTTTCTTTTTCCCTTTTTCTTTTTCCTTTTCTCTTCTTTCTCTTCTTTTCTGCCTTACTCTCCTTTCTCCTCTCTCCCCGATATCTATGATTAGTTCTGAGCTTAATGTTTGTACATAACAAGGGATGGTTTTAAAAAATTTCCAGCATATTTTAAGGGCTTAGCTTCACATACGTGTGGAGTCCATGCCACACGCTCATGGAAATAGTGAACGTTTAATAGTCATTTTAAAACGTCTATCATTTTCTAGAATTTTCCATGTAGCAAATGGGCGACCTAGGAGGATCGGATTCTTCAACTTAATGGTGGCCTTACAGTCACACCCTCTACCTCCAACACCTACGCATACGCACACAAAAAAGGGATACTCAGTAATACTCTTTCTTTATGGTTAGGCATCATCGTAAAACTGTGGGCATAGCCTGTGGGTATATATAGATTAATCGTTTTTCTTTTTTACCAAAAATAACATGAACTAACCCGAAGTATATATTCTTTTTGCTGAATATACGCAATAATCTTCTTTCAACCCCCTCTATAGTTATCAAGTAATTATAGACATGAAAATAAATAGGGTAAAGTGCACAAGACCTCCCTTATACTTTAGCGAAAGTGCACAACATCCCCTATAGTTCAAAAACTCCCTGAACTAGTCCTTATATTTTTTAAAAGTACACAACACCCCCTTACATTTATAAAATCCGTTATATTTAACGGATTTTGTAAAAAAAACGTAAATACCCTCTTTTTTTTTCATTTCTCTCTTTTGCCGTTTCTTCTTTTGTTTCGGCCAAAAAAAAAAGTAATTTGGTCAATTCATATAATTATTTAATGAATAAATTCGTTAAAAATCAAAAAAAAATCTCACTTAACGCGTGTGAAGTACACTCTCCGTTAAATTTAACAGATTTTTTAATGTTAGGGGGGTGTTGTGCACTTTTGAAAAACTATAAGGATTAACTCAGAAGGTTTTTAAACTATAGGGGGGTGTTGTGCACTTTCACTAAAGTATAAAGGAGTCTAATGCACTTCACCCAAATAAATAACTGATACTGCCTTTTTAAGGGTGAATAAAAGATAAAAATATTGGCTCATGAATCAAAAGTTTTAAATTTGAATCTCCCGCTTAACTGACTTTATGCATGTATTGCGAGTGACACTGCACTGCAAAATTTTTTACCATAAAAATTCAATGGGATTTTCCCTAAAATGAATTCTTCAGTTGTTTTAGAAGATTTCATAATCGAGCAGATGATTTAATTGCTACCCAAAAAAAAAAAAAAAACGAAAAACAGGAATATTCGGATAAGGTGCCAACAAAGTTCTCCTTTATTATTTCGAATTTTCTTATAATTACTACCAGCTCATTCAAGTCCCAACTCGAACAAAAGTGATTTTGAACCACCTACGAGTGCAAGTTTTCTAGGCTATAGAATGATGTTGATGGTACCAGAATTCATTTAGAATTCATATTTTTAGGAGGTGTTTAGTTCACGGATTAATTTTTAATTACCAAAAATATTATTCTTGAGAATGACGTTCTCAAAAATGTTATTCTTGAGAATCTTATTAAAACTGTTTGGTACATTAAAACTATTCCTAGAAATATTTTGTCAAATTCCGATTCTAATAATGTTATTTTGTTATGTTTGGTTTAGACTCAATATTTTTAGAAATTCTAAACAATTTTTCAATATACACCTAACTCATAAAAATAAAAATATCACACAATGTGTATAAATAACGCTACATTTTGTATACTTTTACTAATATGCGAACAAAATTTACAAACTTAAATTTCTAATTTTTAAAGATTTTGAAATTTTAAAATTTTAAAATTATTTTATATATTTTTATTTTTATTTTAAAATTTGAAATTTAATTTAAGTTTCTAAAATTTAAGATTTTGTAATAAAAAATTATTTTAAATATAAATTTATATTATAAAATTTTATTTTAACTTAAAAAATGAATATTTTTTTATTAATTTCATTTTATTTTTTGCTTTTATTGTTATTATTTTAGTTTTTATAAATATTTTTATACTTATTTTATTTTTATTTTCTATTTTTTGTTTGAGTTTTATTTTTTATTTTATCTTATTTTAGTTTTATTTAATTTAATTTTAATTTATTTTATTTTCTCATTTTATCTTTTTTTTTATTTTTTTATTTTTTATTTTTATTTTATTTTATTTATCTTATTTTTTTACTTTTTTATTTTTTATCTTTTTATTTTCTATTTTATTTTTTGAATTATTTTATTTATTTATTTTAACTGTGCATTTTCTAATATGGGTATTTGTGTCTTTTATTTTTTCAAAAATATTTCCACAACTTGGGAATGTGAGATTTCCACCTCTTCACATGGAAATAGAAATGGACCAAATCATGAGAATATTACATTCCCATAAATATTTTTTCATTCCGCGAACAAACACCCCTTTAGTGGAAGTAAGTTACGTGCTATAAAGGTTTGGTTTCATAACTAGCCCTTAATAATCTACATCAACTTTTGGAAAAATATCACTTTAGTCCTTATTGTTTTCTTTTAGTTTCAATTTGATGTTTATTGTTAAAAATGTCTCAATTTCGTTCCTATTATTTTTAAAAAAAGTCTCAATTTTATCCCTATTGTTTTTAAAAAAATCTCAATTTTGTCCTTATTATTTTGTTAAAGTTTCAAATTTATCCCTATTATTCAATTTAGTCCTTATTGTTTTCTTAAAAAATTCAAATTCGTCGCTGTTATTTCTTAAAAGATTTCAATTTAGTCCTTGAATAATCCAGACTAATTTAAAACTTTAAGAAAATAATATAGACGAAATTAAAACTTTTATGAAAACAATAGGGACGAAATTAAAACTTCTAGGAAACAATAAGGATGAAATTGAGAAATTTTAAATAATAGAGATCAAATTAAAATTTTTAAGAAAATAATATAAATAAAATTGAGACATTTTAAATAATAGGACCAAACTGAAACTAAAAAAAAATAATAAGGACTAAATGTAGAATTTTCCCTCAACTTTTCTTCACTATTTGGCCCATTACATCTTTAGCATCTGCCTGGCTCGGATATCTTTCCGTTTCTTTTCTTTAGAAATGAATGATCAGTGCTTCTCTGCTAGCCATGGCTTCAGCAGACTTGGCATCAAGACCGCAATCAAGAGTATTATAGCCAAAGCTCCACGATATCTGCTCTGATTACCATACTTTTTATTTAGTGTAAATGGCATATTACCCTCTGGTGATTTACCAAAAATGTAAGGAACTCTCTTGTGGTTCCAAAATTAGTAATTACTACGGAACTCTCCCGTAATCAAGCAAAATGATTTATGGTACTCCTTTTATCACAAAAAATGTTAAAAGTTAACTGCAAACAATGGCGGAGCCACGTTGGGCTCTTGGTGTGCAATGGCACACCCTGAAATTTTGGATTTTTTGTTTTTGTTAATAGAAACAGCAGCATGAGCGGAGATTTTAATGTTGGGTTTTGGTGTGCAATGTCTATCATTTTGTTTTATATAAGGGATTTAAACTTATTAGAGTAGGATTGTAAATAATTTTTTATCTTGTTGCATAAATTTAAACGTATCAAATAATTTTACGATTGTATCCATATAAAGTCAGTCGTTAGACAATTTTAACGAAAAAATTAACAGAGTGGTCAAAACAGAACTCATTTAATAAATTAAAAAAATAGTTAAATAGTCAAAATAAGATTGTGGCAATAGTTTAATGATTTCTGTAACAATTTATTTCTAGATTTATATTCTTTCTTGAATTAAATGCGGAGAGTCATGCTTTGAAGATATTTGTGTTATAAAGTACTTAAATTAAGCATTGGTTTATAGCATTAAATATGATTTTAAACATAAAACCATCAGTTTTTTTTTAATATATAATTTATATAAAAATTTATGCATAAATGATTGTCTCGGGATCTCGGTCACTGACTTCGATACTGTAATACACACCCTAACTTTTGGTGTCTGGCTCCGCCACTAACTGCAAATAAATATTACTCATGTAGTTTGTAACCTTGCAATATCAATATGATATTACCCACTTATTTTTATACTTATGCGAACTAAAATACACCATTTTCAAAATTACAGGGGGTCAGAAATCACATGCGTGACATTCACTTGCGGTTAATTTTAATATTTTTTTCTGATAGAGGGGGTACTATGCACCATTTTGATTGACCACAGGGGGTTTTGTGGTGATTTTGGAACCACTGGGGATTCCATGCACTTTTGGTAAATTACAAAGGGGTAGTATGCAATTTACCCTTTTATCTATTGTAATACTTCAAACTCTTATAAAAAGACTAAAAATCGTTACCAATAACTTTATAGGACCGCTTTCCGATTGTTATTTATGCTCTAGTTTCAGGTTCTTTACTACAACGATATTTTGTAAATAATAAACAATGATTTAGAAAACTGTTAGCAATTAAGCTATAATGTCAAAGCCATTGCAAAAAAAGTAATTTGATGACCAATAATTAATAAAAGTGACTATAAAAAAATTCCATTGTTGAATTAAATAAAAAAGTCTTGCAAAAAATTTTAGTTTATACAATAATTAATAATATTGCTACAATAAGACACATATTGTAATAATTTTTTCATTTTCCAATTGAAGTATTACATAAAAACTATAATATTATAGTTACCTAACTAAAATAGTAGCATTGCCATTCTTTTTGTGACTAACAACACCTACATCAATATGAACAACCACCTAATAATCTGATGAGAAACAGAAGCAAGAGGGTGTAGTCTGCCCTCGTGATACTTGTTTTGACAATATCATAGTGCAACATTAGAAATTACATGCACTCATGTTTTGCACTTTGCATCATGTCAGCAACTCCTCCAGTTCCTATTAATATATTAGAGTTTTCCTTATTTTCAAATGAGCCATAACAAAATAATTGAAGCAAAACTTATTTAAATCCGGACATTTGGACAAATTCATCTCAATCAAACTTTCCCACCACTCCCCCTCTCAACAACCTAAATCTTAAATCCTAAGAATTCCACACTTTTGACATTGTTTAAATATTAATAAATTTACAATAGTTTTTTTTTTTTTTTGCTAAGTTAGCAAAGTGATTCATTGAATCTCAACAAACTCATACATTAGTAAACAAAGCACCCCAAAACATCATTCATAAAGTTGGGTGCAATCAAAATTCAAAACTCTACAAATTTCTATATTTGTACATGTTTTCCTGTATTTTCCTTCAATACTAACTTTGTGTTTGATTGCACAATTGATCTTATGCAAAATAGACTATTTTGGGTTACCCGGCTGGCTGTGTACTCTACCATTCCTTTCACCCTAAAGGTAGTAGATAGAAGATGTAAACAACAAACGAAAGATAAACGACTGGAGATCTTTTGATTTAGCAAATTTAATCATCCAATCAAGAGCAACATCCCAATCACACAAGGAAAAAGCCACTTTAGAAAGCTCCAATCCTTTAAGCCAAATCCTTCTAGAGAAGGGGCATCCAAAAAACAGGTGGTTTCTAGACTCCAACGTCATACCACAAAGCACACAATTACCATCCACTTTTATACCCCAGAAAATAATTCTTTGTTTTGTGGGAAGCCTGTCAAGCACTGTAGTCCACACGACAAAACTATGACTTGGGACACAGGACTTATACCAAATAATATGGTGGCAGGGAACAATACTGCCTTTATCACAAATCATATCCCAAGTATGTGTAGTATTGAACTTCCCATTAGGACTAGTATACCACACCGTCATCTCTCTACCGCGAGCTCCTCGCAAAAGAAGTTTGGTGTCCTGAATAATCTTTGCCAATGGCTGCTGTAAATTAAGGATATTAGCTATTTGACAAGCCATAGCCATGGAAGCAGAAGCTTCAATACTCGATTTATAGATAGTATCAAGAGGCAAGACTTCTTTCAGAATGTCTAATTGGTGCCAATGATCAACACAGAATAAAGTGTCTTTCCCACTTTTAACAGCATGCTTGATCAAAGGTCGGGCAATATGACGGATGTTCAACATCTTTCACCAACCCCAGGCTGCATTCGTAGGGCTACTAATCTCCCATAAACTATTTCCTTTAAGCAAGTTGGTTTTGATCCAAGAAATCCAAACATAGTAGAATGAGGGTTGAAAAAGAGCACAAACCTATTTAAGAAACAAGGAAGAGTTAATATCTTTCAGTCTACAAATCTCGAGACCTCCTTCATGTTTGGATTTATGGTGAGACCTTGGTTCCTTAGCTTGCGCTATCGCTCCATTATTATCACAATGTAAAGGCACTGCGACCTCAATTGAGGGAACCACTTCGAGTTCCGAGATGAACTTCTTGATCCAAACTGCCTCTTTTGCCACATCTGATGCTGCGATGTATTCGGCTTCCATAGTGGAATCCGCAGTCGTACTCTGTTTGGAACCCTTCCAACTGACCGCTCCTCCATTACAAATGAAAATGAATCCAGATGTGGATTTACGATAATCCACATCATACTGGAAATCCGAGTCAGTGAAACCCTTGATTTTTAATTCCCCTCCTCTATATATCAAAACCATATCCTTAGTCCTATTCAGGTACTTCAGGATATTCTTGACTGCTATCCAGTGTTCCTCACCTAGATCTGATTGATATCTGCTAGTAACACTTACAGCATGAGAGATATCAGACCTAGTACATAGCATAGCATACATAAGACTTCCAATTGTTGAAGTATATGGAATCTTATTCATCCTCTCTCTTTTCTTAGTTGTTTTAGGACTCATAGACCTAGAGAGATGAATGTCATGTCTAAAAGGTAACAACCCCCTTTTAGAATTTTGCATGTTAAACCTCTTTAACACCTGATCTATATACATATTTTGGAAAAGACCTATTAGTCCCTTCGATCTATCTCTATAGATTCGAATTCCTATGATATAGGTTGCTTCTCCCAAATCCTTCATGAAGAATGTTCCTGATAACCAAACCTTAATAGATGACATCATGCCTATGTCATTCCCAATCAGTAGTATGTCATCTACATACAAGATAAGGAATGCAATTGCTTTATTGATGACTTTCTTGTAAACACAAGGCTCGTCTTCATTCTTAATGAAGCCAAATGTTCTGACGACCTCGTCAAAACGTTTGTTCTAGCTCCTTGAGGCTTGTTTGAGTCCATAGATGGATCTCTTTAGCTTATATACTTTGTGACTTTTACTCATGGATTCAAAACCCTCTGGTTGTTCCATATAAATGTCTTCTTCAATGAAGCCATTAAGAAAAGATGTTTTGATATCCATCTGTCATATTTCATAATCGTAGTGTACAGCTATAGCCAATAAGATCCTAATGGATTTAAGCATTGCTACTGGCGAGAAGGTTTCCTCATAGTCAACTCCTTGTCTCTGACGATAACCCTTTGCCACTAACCTTACTTTGAAGGTCTCCACATTCCCGTCTGCACCCTTCTTTCTCTTATATACCCATTTGTACCCAATAGGTACAATACCCTTAGATGGGTTTACAAGATTCCAGACTCGATTGGTGTGCATTGAATCCATTTCAGATTTCATGGCTTAAAGCCATTTTCTTGAGTCCCTATAGCTTCTTCATAGGTTAGGGGAACATCTATATGATCACAATCATCCAATGTGAACAACTCTTGTCCTTGGCTATAAAGGTAGCTATATCTCGTGGGGGGACCAATAGTCCTTAATGATTTGCGTATCTGTGGTGAAGCAATCGATTCTTCTTGAATAGTTTCATCCTGGATCAAATCCTGGATTTCATTATGGTCAATTGGTTGCTCAATGTTTCCCTCTTTGAGCTCCAATTTTCTTCCCAAACCACCTTCTTGGATGAACTCTTCCTCTAACAATATGGCGTGTCTGCTGACGAAGACTCTTTGATCAGTAGGGGAATAAATGTTGTAACCCAACGAATCTTTGGGATAACCAATGAATATGACATTGTCAGACCAGGCTTTCTACTTCTCAATTTTTAGCATTTTAATGTAAGCAGGACAACCCCATACTCTAATGTGATTAAAGTTGGGTTTCTTATTTCTCCAAATCTCATAAGGAGTGCTTACAACTGATTTGAAAGTGACCCTAATCAAGATATAAGCCGCAGTGAGAAGAGCATGGACCCAAATGCCAATGGGTAAATCGGTATAATTCATCATTGATCTGACCATGTCCAACAAGGTCCTATTTCTCCTTTCTGATACACCATTAAGCTCTGGTGTTCCAGGTGGAGTCAATGATACAATTATACCATTTTCTTTGAGATACTCCTGGAATTCAGTACTAAGGTATTTCCCTCCTCGATCAAACCGAAGAGCCTTAATCCTTTTCACAGTCTGGTTTTCCACTTCAGCTCTGTATTCTTTGAACCTTTCAAAGGATTCAGATTTGTGTTTCATAAGATACATATACTCGTACCGAGACATGTCATCAATAAAGGTAATGAAGTAGGCAAACCTACCTCGGGCCAATTCACCAAAAGGCCCACACACATCAGTGTGTATTAATTCTAAAATGTTTGTAGCTATTTTCCTTTGTCCCACAAAGGGTGATTTGGTCATCTTACCAAGGATGCTGGGAATAGACTTAGGCTACAAGGGCTTATGAGTCCTTCTTTCTCCAACTTTGTGATTCTAACTTCCCCTATGTGACCTAATCTTAAGTGCCACAAATATTTAGAATTAAAAGGATCTCTAGACCTTTTTTTGTTGTCATCATTCTTTATATCAAGTATATAAAGCCCATTTATTAGTTTTCCAGTGCCAACACATTTATTTCTCAAATAAATAAAACATCCATTATCTATAAATTTAAATTCAAACCATTTTGAACCAAAACTGAAATAGAAATGATGTTCTTTAAGGCACTAGGCAAAAATAAACAATTGTCTAAAATTAAAGTAAATCCTAATGACAAAGCAAGACAACATGTCTCTACAGCTAATGCAGCAACCGTTGTTCCATTTCCCACCTTCAGGACCACGTTGCCTTCTCCCAAAGCTCTACTTCTCCTTAACTCCTGTACAGAAGTACATATATGAGAAATGGTGCTAGAGTCTAGTACCCATGAAGTAGAGTCATGATTAATGGAAAGACTAATCTCAAACATGAGCAATTGAGCCATTCGTATAGAGTCTTTGCTCTTTCCCTTCAAACTCTTGAGGTACTCTGGACAATTCTTCTTCCAATGCCCTTCTTTCTCACAGTGGTAACAAGTTCCTAGCTTTGCAACCTTCCCCTTCTTCTTGGACACACCTCCAGTAGGTTTGCCCTGAGGGGCCTTTTTACCTTTCTTCTTATTCATTTTCTACTTCTTAACAGATGAAGAAGAGTCAATTACTAGCACCGCTTCCTTACCATTTCCTTTATTCTGCCCTTGATATATAATGAGCATATTCAAGAGTTGAGGTAAGGTGCGCTCGATGTCATTCATCTGGAAATTGACAATGAAGGAATGGTAGGATTTAGGAAGAGATTGAAGTATCAAGTCAGTTTGCAAGTTCAAATCCATGGTGAAATTCAAGGATTCAAGACGCTCGATCAAACCGATCATCTTAAGAACATGCGTATTGACATCTAATCCTTCACTCATCTTCAATCGGAACAATTCCTTAGATATCTCATATCTAACAACCCTATTCTTCACACTTTACAACTCTTACAAGTGTATGATGATCACAGTGACATCTTCCATGTCCTCGTGTTGATGTTGAAGCTCATTTGACATTGAAGCCAAAACATAGCTCCTGACCTTCAACACATCATCACGCCATCTCTTAAAGGTTTCCCATTCCTCTTCAGTTGCCTCCTTAAGCAACTCTTCAGGAAGTGGACCATCAAGCACATATTCAATCTTTTCAGATCTCAGTATAATTTTCAAGTTGCGGAACCAGTCCGTAAAATTTGGTCCGGTCAAACAGTTCTTATCTAGGATAGTTGCAAGATGATTCATTTTTGATATGTAACTGCATAAAATAATTAATTGAAATTAGATAACGTATTATTAACTACTTGACTTGGGTCTTTAAATCAAATAGTACCCCCACTAAATTTTTGAATTCCACACTTCCCTAGTAGAAAATGGAAAATCAATAAATGAGTTTCTTAGTGGATTGGGGGGCCCATTAATTTTTGTTTCACCTCACATGATAAATTCTTAGTGATACAAAGACTAATGAGTGAATAACACCTTATTCAATGCATCACATACAAATCCCAATTTACTTGCCTACAATTCCCTTGACCTAACATTATAGATTTTTGGTCTTTAAGAATTGTTTAAGTCGAACCCATTATCCTAGGGAATTTTTGGATCAATGCAATATCGATACCTCACATGATAGATTTTTAGTAGCCAGTAAGAATTCAAATTCTCCTACATCTCATGTTTTATGGACTTAGTTAACATATTAATACAAATAAATAGCCCCTATGTGTCCACAACCAGCTACTCACTTGTCAACACATAAACTAATCTATGATAATAGAAGGCAATGATATAATCTACTTTTAGACTACATCATTATTAACTTAATATTTGGAGTGGGAAGATTTGCCGAACTTTAATTAAGGTCTCACTTTTCACATGCTTCTGGTTTCAATTTATCACATAAACTAAACTAGAAACATTCATGCATTTAATATATATCGCATAATAAATAAATGCACTTAAATAAATAGGATGATTATGGACTAGGAGCACTATCAACCTGAGCCATTGGGTTGAATTCCTAAAATAAAATTAGGGCCCAATAGTTGGGCTACTCCTTGTTGGGCCTCACAAAACTCCTTCTGCGAACCGGGTCCACCAATTCCTGGATGCGTCCTGCTTGGTCTTCTTGTTACATTTATGTACATAGATTTCTAATCTAGTGGGATACATAAATGAAAATAGGGGTTTTACATTATTAAAATGGGTAAGAGGCATGTAAGCCCCATTTAAATAATTACATAAAACTCAAATGAATAAATAAATAAATAAACATACATCCATTCATTCATCCATTCATTTATCCATTCTAGTCCATGATCATCCAAGCACATAATCATAAATATAATAGATAATCCACGAATATGTCACAATTAATTTACTTGATATAATCTCATTATATCTAGTTGCATAATTTAATAAACCATTTATTAAATAAGCAAAAACATCTCATATTTAAAATAAATAAAACCCTTTTTCTTCATTATTTAAAATAATTAATAAATAATTTATTAATTAAAATCTCTTAATATTATATGGGCTTTAAATAAATTGGGTTTTTTTATTAAAATAAAGTCTTGGGCTAAGTTTAAATAAAACAGTTCTTCCCTTTTATTAAAATAAGCTCAGCCCAATCAAATAAAATAATATTTTAAAACAACCCAAAGAGCTCATTTATCAAATAGCTCAATCAGAAAGAAATAAAACAAAACAAGCCCACAACCCTTGGGTCATGGGTTTGGACCTGGATCCGAATCCTCACTTGGATTCGGATCTGGGTCGAAACCCTAGATCCTAAAAAAACTTTTTTTTTTCTTTCCTCTTCTTCCCTGCGCCGTCCCCCCTTCCCCCTCCCCCCCCCCTCCCGGCCCCTCCCCCCTTCACAAAAAAACCTGGTAGCAGCACTGCCACACTGGCAGCGCTACTGCCCTCTATGCAGCGCCATTGCCTTGCAGTAGCGTTGCCAGATAGTGTGGCTACTGCTACTATGGCAACAATCATGCGGCGCTGCTGTGACCAGCAACGCTACAGTGCCTAACAGTGCCTCACGACACTGCTGGGTGCAGCGGCAGCGGCACTACTGCTTAAAAAAGGGCAAAAACATTTTTTTTTAATTAATAAAATAGCTTTCAACATAATTAAAAATCTGGAAAATAAATAAAACCAGATTATAGAAAAACAACTTTTCTATAATAATATGCTATGAAAACTATTTTTTCATAAAATCAGGGAAGAACAACTTTTATTAGGCTAGTATAAAATTAAACAACTTTAATCTTAAATATAAGAGACATGAAATATTGTGCCATAAATGTTAAATCGCATAATAAACACAAATGGTGGCTCTGATACCAGTGTTGGGAAATATACATGATAATTAAAATAATTGCGCAGCAGAAAAATTAATCATGTATCCGTTCATGTTTAATTATGTAGATTTAAATCAGATAATAATTTAATCTAATTAAATTAAATCTGCTAACAGTTTAGGATTACCTCTTGAAGCGTAGATTGATGTAGAATTTGAATCAGCTCCCCACCTGTGAAGTCTCCAAGATTGATCCACATAGAATCCGCACTTGTTAACTGGATTTCACCCCCACTTGGTTTCTAGAAAAATCGTATATATTTTCTGACTATGAAAAGTGTGCTAGCTATCTTTCTGTCAGAATAGTTCTATATATAAGAAACACATATAACCTAAGCCATATGTGGGCTGGTCTTAAAACTACCAGTCTTGGGCTATACAATAACCAGATCACTATCTGATTACTACGAGCTCGATTAAATTAATATTTATGACTATCCT
Organism: Ehretia macrophylla; assembly: GCA_037974665.1. Classification (NCBI taxonomy): domain Eukaryota; kingdom Viridiplantae; phylum Streptophyta; class Magnoliopsida; order Boraginales; family Ehretiaceae; genus Ehretia; species Ehretia macrophylla. Next base: position 11,540,926 of record CM075782.1, read on the forward strand.
GAATTTAATTTAATTTTTTTCTCTAATCCAATTAATTTGTGAATTCCATTTGTATGTGACCTCTAGGGTTCATAATTAATCAGTAGTGAATAATTAATTTTACTAATTAATTAAATTAGAACTCCTTCTAATTAATTCGCAAATCGCGAGTGACACCTAGTAGTATATCGCGATTACCCAATTAAAGATGAAGTGCAAGCATGCAAACCCAAATAGTAATTTACCTACAATCAAATCCTATTGTCTCAATTATCCCAATCGAGCCAGAGTCATGGATTGGGTCGTCAAACTCTCTTACTCGACCATATGCCAAAACCCGATTAATTAGTGACTAATGAATAATTCGTGGAACGACTTCCACTATTCCACATCGACCAAGGATTTCAAGTCACTTACTTAATCAGATTGCATAGGACACCAATTGACGTATCTACATACACATTTTTTCATGATGGAATAAATCACAATCATTGAATACATTGTCTAATCCATGATTAGGACCAGCTTATTTGCACCAGCAAATCATGAGATAATCGTAGTGTCTCAGGTCTAAAGATTAATTGCATGATTACATGATACAACGAATTATTGACATTCCATGTAATTCGTTGCATTGGTGGTCAAGTCCAGTTACTTATTCACAATAAGTACTTATACATCCACTACAACGATATGAGACAAATCGCCCAAACTAATATCTCATATAATTTGGTTAGTAGACTGTAATCCGATCTATCCGGATAAACTAACGCCCAATTAGTTTATTCTATGATCGGGAACAACTTTTAAAATATATTAATAATATAAATTCCGTCACACATAGCCTTACTTCTAAGGATGGAATCTACAAATAATATTCTAAAAACTTTATTTATTCAATTGAAACATTTATGATAAATAAATAAACTGTTCATATTAAATGAATTAATAAATTAATTAATATATTATTTATAATTTCAAAATACAATTAATTGACTTTTAGACATTATTCCTAACAACATCAACAATGCCAAAGTCCCAACAAATCTATAACCGACCAGCCGGGTGAGCCTCAGAGTTGTTTGCAAAAGACTAGTGCAAAAATCTATTTCTAATAACATTGTGAGCGTTGTGAGATTTAATCTTCGTTTCGGCAACACAAAAAATAGGAATCCTTTCTTTAATCACAAGTTTAACCACTTCTCTCTGCTTAAAAGCTTAATTCATACCCTTAATATTCCAAAAAAGGATCTTCATAACAGCTAGTTTTTAGGTGGAAGGTCTATTTTCACAGAAGACCCTAACTCCAAACTACTCGACCCTGCTTTAGAGCAAAGACCCTTGATGTCGTCCCCCACATCCACCGCATCATTGTCATCCAGATTATTCAGCAGAGTAAACCCATTAGATCAAGGAGTCTAAATTACCTGACTTTGAAGGCTCTGCAGCCGGCTTCATTTTGAGGGGAGGCAAAGGTACAGGAGCCTACCCTTCCTCTTGGCCTGAACATCCTGCCACCCTTTAGAAGATTCAGGAAGGCGACTCTGCTGTCCAGACTTGGTACTAGATCACTACTAGAAAAATGCAAACGGGTGATGGAATTTAGCGATGGCAAAAAGTCTGTTGCTATTTAACGATGGATTTATCGATAAAAAGACTCAGTCACTAATTTGTGACGAATTAGCGACGACTTTGAAACGAAAAACGTTACAACTAAATTTCGTCACTAATCAATCTCAAAATTGTGACAGATTAGTGACGGCCGATAGATTAGCAATGCTTTTAGTGGTGGACTCTCACACTTTCCTTGCTAAATATGTCACTAATTCTAATTAGTGACGGCTTTAGTGACAGACATTAGTAAAAGTATTAAATTTGTCGCTAACGCGATCACTAATTAGTGACGGTTTTAGCGACGGATATTAGTAAAAAATATTAAAATTCGAGTTTCTGTCGCTAACGCGGTCACTAATTAGTGACGGCTTTAACGACGGACATTAGTAAAAATATTAAAAATCGAGTTTTCCTAAAATAAATTATTAGTACTGTACATTATTGGTAATCCTAATAAAGTATAGACGAGTTTAAATTAATAACAACCTAGGTCTACAACATGAAATATAAATAATTTGACGTAATTACATGTTATTGTCTATAATACAAACTATAAACAATAATAACTCATTTTAGCCGTTTTTGTGATTCTCATTTTAAAAGTTGTTCGGACATCAAATTAAGTTGCAAAATTCATGTTCACATTGTCAATGGACTATAAGATGCATTTTATAAGAAATCATGACTTGTAACGTTTATTTTTTAATTAGTTTCTGATATCCGTCGCTAAATCTGTCACTAATTCTAATTAGTGATGGCTTTACCGACAGACATTAGTAAAAATGTTAAAATTTGAGTTTTTGTCGCTAACGCAGTCACTAATTAGTGACGGCTATAGCGATGGACATTAGTAAAAAATATTAAAATTCAAGTTTTTGTCGCTAATGCGGTCACTAATTAGTGACGACTTTAGCGACGGACATTAGTAAAAAATATTAAAATTTGAGTTTCTGTCGCTAACGCAGTCGCTAATTAGTGACGACTTTAGTAACGGACATTAGTAAAAAATATTAAAATTTGAGTTTATGTCGCTAACGCGGTCACTAATTAGTGACGGCTTTAGCGACGAACATTAGTAAAAATATTAAAAATAGTGTTCCCCTAAAATAAATGATCAGTATTGTACGTTATTGATAATTCTAGTAAAGTATAGATGAGTTTAAATTAATAACAACCTAGGTCCACAACATGAAATATAAATAATTTGACATAATCACATGTTATTGTCTATAATACAAACTATGAACAATAATAACTCATTTTAGCCTTTTTTTGTGATTCTCATTCTGAAAGTTGTTCGGACATTGAATTAAGTTGAAAAATTCATGTTCACATTGTCAATGGACTGTAAGATGCATTTTATAAGAAATCATGACTTGTAACATTTATTTTTTAAATTAGTTTCTAATATCCGTCGCTAAAGCTGTCACTAATTAGATTAGTATTGTACTATTATAAAATATCCTACAGTTCCCAAATAATTGCGTTATTATAAAGTAAAGTGCAAATCAAATATTAATTTCATAACGATTTATAATTAATATGATCAAATAAAGTACAACAAAAATTAAATTTCATTGCTATCGATAATTAGTGATTACATATGAACCTAACAAAATACATCATTACATGTTTATAATAACATCATCTAGTTTCATAAATAAGTTGATATTTTTAACCTACAAGTTGTAGTTTTAAACAAAAATACTAAAAGAACTTGGGTAATAAAATTTTCAACATTTGAGATTGGAGACGTTGGCGTTCTTGAGCTTGAGAAATGTAACCATCGTCCTTTGGTGGAGCATTTAAATCAAGCAACGGCCTCTTGACTTTGTTGAAATCTTGATATGTTTTTTCTATTATAAGAGGAGTATATTTAACTTTGAAAAGAGATTTTGAATCATCTTCTTTTTTAATACTCATTCTTGAAATAAATTATGATGAAAGTAAAAAATGATATATGTTAATGCTTGAAACAGATTGGGATGTTGTTTTTATAGACATGAAAAATAATTAGCGACGGATCGTATTTTCTGTCGCTAATTTTTAATATTAATTTTTTTTTGAACGAATGGTCCGCTGCCATTGGTTCATATTTCAGATTTGGTTGAAAACCAACTTGATTTTGTACCATTGGTTAAAAATCAACTTTTGAACCAATTGGTTCAAAAGTTGATTTGCCTGCCAAGTCCATTCATTATGGACTTGGTAGGTGAATAAGGGACTTGGCGTGTGCCAGGTCCCTTATTTAGACAACTTTTAGCCATGTCTCTTCGATAGGACATGGCTGAACGTGTTTTTTTTTTTTTTTTTTGGTAATAAGATCTTTTAATTTTGTATCCAGTGGTCTGCTGCCACGTGGCAGCAGCCCAGTGGATAGTTGTAGTTTTCGTTGGAACAGACCGTGGTCTGTTCCAACAAAAACTTATTGTTTTTACTTTTTTTTTCTCCCATTCCCTCCAACAACTAATATCTATTGATTAACAAAAAAAAAACCAATACCAAAAAAAACTGGATTCTCTCTCCCCCACCTCTCATCTTCTTCCTCATGTTCCATACTTCATTCAAAGGTAATACATTTATTTAATTTCATTTATATTTTTGAATTTAGTTTGCTTTATTTTATTATATATATATGTTAGTATATTTAGTGAAATATATGTATAATTAATGATTTTAAGTTTTCTTCTCTTGAATTTCAGTCTCCTTTGTTAGTTATATATGTAGGTATGTTATGTATATGCATGTCACATAATAAATATAGTCATATATATATGTATATGTTGTTGTTCTATTATTATTTATGATTTTTTTCACGTTTTTTTTTTATAAAAATTTTTAGTTGTTGATTTGCTTACATATATGTGTATATGTTGTATATATGTATGTATAACCAATAGATTTATGTAAATAATATAATTTGTGTAGTTTTATCATGATTGTAGATTTTTTTTTAATAAATTTCAGATGCATTAAAGTTTTTTTATTTTAAATTTTCTTTCATATATGCATATATGTATGTATGTATGTATGTATAAGTAATAGATTTAGGTAAATAATATAGTTTGTGTAGTTTAATCATGGTTTTAGCTATTTTTAAAATAAATTTCACATTTACTTTAACTTTTTTATTTTTAAATTTTATTTCGTATATGCATTCATATATATATATATATATATATATAATAGATTTAGGTAAATAATATAGTTTACATAGTTTAATCATGGTTTTAGCTTTTTCTAAAATAAATTTCAGATTTACTTTAACTTTTTTATTTTTAAATTTTATTTCATATATGTATTCACATACATATATATATATATATATATATATATATATATATATATATATATATATATATACACGAATATAAGTAATAGATTTAGGTAAATAATATGACTTGTGTAATTTTATCATGGTTTTAGCTTATATATATATATATAACATTTATGCATATATGAAAGAAAACTTTAATAAATCTGAAATTTATTTTAAAAAAAGCTAAAACCATGATAAAATTACACAAGTCATATTATTTACCTAAATCTATTACTTATATTCGTATATATATATATATATATATATATATATATATATATATATATATATATATATATATAACATTTATGCATATATGAACGAAAACTTTAATAAATCTGAAATTTATTTTAAAAAAAGCTAAAACCATAATAAAATTACACAAGTCATATTATTTACCTAAATCTATTACTTATATTCGTATATATATATATATATATATATATATATATATGTATAACTATTAGATTTAGGTAAATAGTATAATTTGTTTAGTTTTATAATGATATTTTATCTTTTTTTTTTAAATTCAGATTTATTTTTAAATTTTTTTTTTAAAATTTCATTTCATATATGTTTTAACATGTTTATTTTTTTTTATAAAAAAATACAGATTATTGACGTTGTGAATGGTCCCCGTTGCCACTACTATCGCCAACCTCCTCGTTTTATTCAGGTTTTCCTTCTAACTTAATATAATTTTATTTCATCGATATATGTTTAATCTTTTTACCATTATATGTAATTTCTTATAATTATTTATCTACACAAATTTAGACAAACTATACCAAATAATAATATTTTTGCTCAATGTTAAATTAGACAAACTTATCTTTAATGTAGCCTAGTGAAATACATTGCATTCATATATTTTGTATTGAACAAAATTCAACAAAATGGAACAACATTGTGAATAGATGAATAACCGACTAACACCTGATAGGAAACAACTTGGTGATGTTTTTGTGAAGGGTGTATATGAATTCTTAGCATTTGCAAGTAATCAAAAGCATTACATGGATGGAGATAACATAAGATGTCCTTGTACAAAATGTCAAAATTGTAAGTTTTTAGACACTAATATTGTTAGTCTGCATCTACTGAAGTGGGGGTTCAAACCTCATTATTATCGATGGACGTCACATGGAGAACCAATAGTTGTACACAAGGAGAATGAATATAATTTTGAGAATTCGCATGTTGGGTGCGATGAAGGTAATAATTTTAGGACAATAGTAATTGAAGCTGCTGGTCCAGAGATGGTACAAGCAATGAACTAGATGAAGTGCCTAATATGGAATCACAACACTTTTTTGATCTCTTGAAGGCGACTGATGAGCCACTGTGGAGTGGTTGTACGAAGCACACTCGTTTATCTACAGTTTCTCTTTTACTTAATATTAAGTTAGAGGAGAATATGAGCGCACAATGTTTTAATCGAATGATTGATGCATTCCGTGAAATGTTGCCTGATAATCACAACTTGCCAGAAAAGTTTTACAGGTTCAAACATCTAATGGGTCCTTTGGGTTTGGATTATGGGAAGATAGACATGTATCTCAACAATTGTACTTTATTTTACAAAGACAGAAGTAAATTGAATTGTTGTCCAAAATGTCATCACCCACGGTTCAAGCCTTCGAACGTCAGCCAGAAACGAGGTAAACCTGTAGCCTACAAAAAAATGAGGTATTTACCATTAACTCTTAGGTTGAAGAGACTATACATGTCAAAAACAACAGCTGAACATATGCAATGGCATAAGAGACACCAAGTTGAGAATGGGAAGATATGTCATCCATCTGATGCTGAGGCCTGGAAACACTTTGATAGAACATATCTAGAATTTGCTGCTGAACCTAGAAATGTCCGTTTGGCACTTTGTTTAGATGGATTTATTCCTTTCAATTCGAATTCACAACCGTATTCTTGTTGGCCAGTAATAATCATACCGTACAATCTACCACCATGGATATGTATGAATAATCCTGTTATGTTCTTGACCCTTATTATTCCTGGTCCTAAAAGTCTGGGTAAGAATATTGATATATTCTTAGAGCCTCTTGTTCATGAGTTGAAAGAATTATGGGATGTAGGGGTAATTTGTTATGATGTAACTTCCAAGAGTAATTTTCAAATGAAGGCAGCTTAAATGTGGACAATAAATGACTTCCCAGCATATGGTATGTTGTCTGGTTGAAGCACTCATGGAAAGTTGTCATGCATGTACTGTATGGAGAATACCAAGGCTTTTCAATTGTTTGCAGGTAGAAAGAATTATTTTTTCGATTGTCATCGTCAGTTCTTACCACGGTCAAGTCCGCTACGACGAGACAAATTTTTTTTATCAAAGGTCATGCAGAGAAGTCAGAGGCTCCCTCGAGACTAGATGGGGAAAAAATTTGGCAACGTGTGAAAGATTATCCAAATATAAATGAACTTGATAAGACAAAATTGATGGTTTTGGGGAGTGCCACAATTAGACTAAACGAAGCATATTCTAAGATTTGCCGTATTGGCGATCACACCTGTTGCGTCACAACCTAAATGTGATGCACATAGAGAAAAATGTTTTTGACAATGTTTTTAATACGGTGATGGATGTCAAGGGGAAGACAAAAGATAACGTCTGTGCCAAGCTCGACATTGAGAAGTTTTGTGATCGACCGGATTTATGTATTGAGAAAGAAGGTGGTAGTTCTTCTAAGATGAGGATGGTTGTGTACACTCTCCTTGTCGCAACAAGAAAAGTAATCCTCAAATTGGTTAAGGAAATATCACTCCCTAATGGATATGCATCGAATTTGGCGAGGTGTGTTGACATGAAAGATTTGAAGCTATCACATGTGAAAAGCCATGATTGTCATGTCTTTATGGAGAGGTTGCTTCCTATAGCTTTACGTGAGGTGTTGCCAAAAAATGTATGGGAAGCTATCACTGAACTAACTTTGTTTTTTAGAAGCCTTTGCTGCACATCTCTTGAAAGACATGAGTTTGATAGAATGGAAGAAAATATTGTTGTGACCATTTGCAACTTGGAAAAAAATATTACCTCAAGCATTCTTTGACTTAATGGAGCATTTACCAGTTCATTTGGTGTATGAAACAATTTGTGGTGGTCTTGTACAATATCAATGGATATACCTATTTGAGAGGTGACTAATGTTTTAAATTAGTTAACGAATAAACTATAAACACGTGGGCCAAATATCACTAATTCTTTTCATAATATATAGGTTCTTGCACTTTTTAAAAAGGCGTGTGAGAAACAAAGCACAAGTCGAGGGGTCGATATGTGAAGCATATATTATTAATGAAACATCGACCTTTTGTTCATATTATTTTGAACCACATGTGCAAAGTAAAACAAGGAAGACTGCTCGAAATGATCAATCCATTGATGTTGATTACCCTGAAGGATGTTTATCCATATTCAGCTACCCAGGATGTCCGTTAGGGAAAGAAAGTGAACGTTTGTTAGATGATCGAGAGTTGAATGCAGCGTACCTATATGTGTTGATGAACTGCAATGAAGTTTCGCCATATATCAAGTAATTTTTTCAACATGGCTCCTTAGCCTTTTCTTACCTAAAGTTGATATTTGACACTGCCTAATCGTACACATGGACAGGATGTTTGAGGATGAGCTTTTCATAGATTGTCCCACATTGACAGAGTCTCAAATTGAATATAGTTTCGATAACATTTTCCCACGATGATTACGTGACCATGTAAGTAAAACATGGAACACTCTTCAATTATTATTTACTTTATCAATGTATATTTTGCGATATAAAAAATATGGTATCGATGCTTTGCAGCTATCCAACAGTCATAGTTCGGTTGATCGACTAAAATATCTTTCTATGGGACCGAGTAGGAGGGTACGTACATGGTCAAAGTACTTGGTCAATGGGTATAGGTTTCACACTTATGCATATAGGTCATCCAAGGCTACAATGAATAGTGGAGTGTTCGTGAAAGGGACAAATAATGGTAGCACCGAGGTGAATGGTTACTATGGCATATTGAATGACATTATTGAGTTGGATTATCATAATCCAAGTTTGAAACATACGAGAGTTGTCCTTTTCAAGTGTGATTGGTATGAGTCAAAAAAAAAAAAATAGGAGCTTAAAGGAGCATTCTAAATATAGATTGATCGATATAAACGTGAAGAAAAATAATCCAAAATATGAACCGTTTGTTTTAGCTTCACAGGCACAACAAGTTTACTACTCCAAGTATCTAGGTTATAAGAAAGACAAAGCAGATTGGTGGGCTGTATACAAGATCAAACCAAGAAACTACTATGATGTGCCTAGTACTGTACATGAAATGAGTGAACACTTAGCTTTTCAGGCAGACGAGATGGATGTGCCATTAGTACTCCCGAATGATGAAGATTATCCTCAACATTGTCATGAATCAGCTGAAAATATTGAGGTATTTCGAGATGATCTACAAGAGCTTGAAGGTCATGAAGTTGGAGGAAATGAGGAGAGTGAATATGAGAATCATACTGAATTCATCAATGATGAGTTGTTTGAATAATTACATTATTATCAATGTGAATTGACCTGTTTCTTATATCACTTTGTTGAATTAAATTTTTATGTATTTGAATGTTTCAATATGAATTCATGTGGAATTATCATTATATTTATTTATTTATATATATGTTTATCTATTATTTGTATATGTGTGTGTGTTTGGTTGTTTTTGGACACAGAAATGCCTTTAGAATGGAACAGTGGAAACCATAGTGGTAGTAAAGTCCTTGAGTCTGGTGCCGCTACATCTTCTTCAGGAGTACGTAGAGACGAGAACCCTATCTCGAGTTCATTACCTTATCAGGCAAATGAGGGTTCCCCTGCATTTACGTCATCAAATGGATTGACCAATCATTTGGATGATTTGCATATTAACAGTGATGGTACACATGCGACCGACCCTGGTGTATCTAGTAGTCGAGTACCAAACGATAACAATCATGAGCAGTTTGGTTTTTCTTCTAATACAAGCTATATAACTTGGCTTGCTGATTGTCGGACACATCTTTATGTTTACAATCATAGGTATGCAATTGATGCATTTCTAAACATGATCCAATTTACATAATAAACTTTCTTATGTTATTAGCCTTGTACTTATAATTTATAATTCGCAGATTAATGCCGACCTCATTTAGTAAAGACTTATTTAAGGTGATGAAGGGTAGTTTCACGGATGCATGGATTTATTGGTCTGAGATTCCTCTTGAAGTGAAAGAGAATTGGTTAAATGAGTTACAGGTATAATTCAATTAATTGTGTATATATATATTATTTTATAGGTGGATAGGCTTATGTATTTCATTATGAGAATTGGTTGTGACGAACGGCTTACCTTTTTGTTGTATGTTGGAGGCCTATGGTTGTAATTGTGGCTATTGTTGGTTGGTTGTGTTAGAGTATTTGTGTTGTGGATTATACGAAATGCTTTGGTATATGTTGAAATTTATGTTTTGTGCCATAATACAGCCATTATCATGCCGAAATTCCATCGCGTCTTGACTTGATTTTATATATATATATATATTCTTTCTAACAGACTATTAATTTATGTTGTAGAGAATACACAAGTGGTACCCATGCGATGATGGTCTTGTCAGAGCTAATTTTAATTGGATGGGGATGTCCAAGGTGAGAGATGGGTTTAATAAGATCCGTGATAAAATAAAAAAAGACCCTCATATGCAGAGGCTAGTTTAGACATCACAATTAGTTTGGGATGGCCTTAAAGAGAAATGGGCAGATCCAAAATGGCAGGAAATAGCCGAACGAAACAAGAAAAATAGGAATGATAATCCATCCCTCCATTATTCTGGCTCACGTCCATTCCACGAGGTTCAGAGGAATATGGTAAGTATTGTACTTAGTTATTGTGAAATTATCCATATAGTTATTATTAATTATTGTTCTGTAACGTGTGTGTAGGAGATAACTACACAAACGCTAGTGCACCAGGTAGAGGTGTTTCGTGCAACACATTCGAAGGGTGAAGGAAATGCTTCTTCATACACTGACGCTAAGGCATTACAAGCAGTGGTAATGAAGTCAGATTAGTACATACATTATACATAAAAGATGTAGTTTTAATGTGATGATGATAAATTATTTAAATTATTGTTTACAGGAAAGGTATAATCAACTTCTCGAAGAACACCAAGCTAAGATTCAATCAAATCCTAATGCACCACCTATTGATCATGATGATTTATTTTATGAGGCTGTTGGTGGGGCCTGCAAAGGGAGGGTTTATGGATTTGGTGTTTTGGGTATCAGTATAGCTGCATCGTCAAAACGTGTATCCCAAATTCACCCATATTTCACACAAGGACAATTGCATGCGGCTATTGTTCAGGCCGAAGAACGAATAGCAGGGAAATGAGATAAGACTAATGCAACAACAAAACACAGAACAGATGAAACTAATGATGGAGCGCATTGCTGCTTTAAGTGATAAGATGCCTAAACATTAACGTCATTAGCAAGAACACATGAGGTTGATAATTAGAATAGTTTTAGTTAGTTGTGAAACTATTGTAGTCTATGTAATGTAAATATTATTTATGAATTACTATAATATAATATATTTTTATTTTTATTGTCATTTATTATTATTTTTAATCTTATGAAATATTAATAAATTGAGCACTTTTATTCAGTGACAAAGTAGTAGATAAAAAGTGTTAAATTAGTGATTGAATTACTCTTGTCGCTATTTCGTGACGTGTATATTGATTGTTTTAGTCTGTCGGTAATTAGTGACGGCTCTAGTGACTGTAACCATCTATCACTATTTAGTCACGGGTTTAGTGATGGTAATCGTCTGTTGCTATTTAGTGACAGCTCTAGTGATTGTAACCGTCTGTCGATATTTAGTCACGGGTTTAGTGATGGTAACCATCTGTCGCTATTTAGTGACGGCCCTAGTGACTGTAACAATCAGTCGCTATTTAGTGACGTCTATATCGACCGTAATAGTATGTCAGTATTTGGTGACGGCTTTAGTGATCATAATACGTTTGTCGCTGTCCATCACTAAATAGCGACAGATTTGGCGACAAATGTTGTCTGTCGCTATTTAGTGACGGTTTTAGTGACTGTATTATTTTTGTCGCAATCTGTTGCTATTTAGCCACAAACTTGGTGACAAACTAGTGTCGTCGTTATTTAGTGACGGCAAAGGCGATGAACCATATTATCGCGAAATAACGATAGATTTAGTGACGAAAATTCAATTTAACGACGATCTTATTTGTGATAATCATTTTGTGACGAAATGTTGTCGCTAATTAAATTTAATGACAGAATAGCGACCAAAAATATATGTCGCCCTTCCCTGATTTTCTAGTACTGGATGGAACGAACATCACTTGAGGTTTTCGATGTACAATAGTTGTCCATGTGTAGTAAAAGTGCTACTAAGTTTTTATGGTTTGAAGGAGAGTATTAGTTTGAAATCCAAAATCTAGTTAATAATCATTAGATCAACTAGGAATTTAAAAATATAAAGTATATTTGTAATGACTTAATGAATTTAAAAAGCTTTTTATAATGTTCTTTAACTATGTGAATAATTTCTTTTAGTTCTTTAAACTCATTATTCAAGGATCTAATTCATGAGTCTATAATACTTATTGAGAACTTTCTCACTGTACGTAGAAGCATCTTGATAAACAACAATAGTTTAATTTCAATATGTACTATGGTTGAATAAGTTAAAACTATTTAGAGATACTAATAAATTTATAATAATAATAATTATTATTATTTTCATAATAATATTATTATATTTTTAATAATAATTATTATTATTATTTGTTTTTTTGTTTTTATTATTATTATTTTATTATTTTATTATTATTATTATTTATTATTATTATTATCATTTTTATTTTTATTTTCATTTTTATTATTATTATAATAATTATTATTATTATTTTCATAATAATATTATTATACTTTTAATTATTATTTAATCGCTATTATTATTATTTTTTTTATTTTTTATTTTTATTTTTATTTTCATAATAATAATTATTATTATTTTTATAATAATTATTATTATATTTTTTAATTATTATTATTGTAAAATAAATTATTTATAAAGGGTATGGTAGTCAAGTTGATTCTTAAATACATAAGAATGGGTCATTCCCATGTATTTGGTCTGGAATGACTATTCTCATGTATGTGGGAATGACATTCCCAAGTTCATTCCTTCATACCAAACATGGGAATTAAAATAGAATTGGGAATGTCATTCCATTCCCAACTCATTTCCACATACCAATCACTGCCTTATGGTTCTTTCCATGTATCTTTCTTTTGTATGACAAGAGTTAGCTCATTTATTTGCTCTTGATTTCCACCCCTCAGGGGTTGGAGGCAGGGGTAGATGTAATTGGCGGTCAGCGGGTGCTGCAGTCTCCACTGACCAAGATGAATGTTAAAAATTATATATATATATATATATATATATATATATATATATATATATATATATATATACATTTTTAAAAAAATTCTATGTGTTTTTTGCTAAAAAAGTTAATTAGCCCCCACTGACAAAAAAATATATTCACATAGTTGAAAAAATTATGTGTTTTAACTTCTCACTGAGAAATTTTTTTGAATCACCCCTGATTGGATGAATTGTGTTTTGTACTGATTTATGTTCATTCAATGAAATCATTTTAACGGGGGAAAAAAAAAAGACTGCACTTTGGATCCTATTGGCACCTCTGGAGGTTTCAAACAACTAAAAGAGACCCTTTCTTGTTTTACAAATGACATAAACTTCCCCTATTTGAAGTTGTTGAGTTTCATTTATTTTACTTTGACTAACTGGCGCTTAGTCATCAACATGCACTTCCAACTGAGGTTGCCATAATACAATTTCTTCTATATATGGGTGGTAGTGCTTGCTTGCTAATGCCACCATAGCGACACATCACACATGTTGCAGCTAATGTGCGTGAAAAGGAGGATATGATGGCCGATATATATGGCGGGTGGATTTTTCAAATTGCAAACAATAGGTGTTAGTGCATTAGAACATTAATGCATGATTTGTTTAATCAGTGGATTGAATGGTTAACCTTCTTGGCTTGATTTGTTTTTCTAGCTGCCCAGGGATAACGGCAAAAATTAGATAATGGCTGGATAATTTGTTATTTTTCATTTTTATTTTGTTGTCAAAACATGATACTTTTGTTAAAATCTGAAACAAAGTACATCATCTTGCGCAAATTGCAAGAAAGTCATTACAAAAAACACTTCCAAAACCTTGTAAAGTGGTTGACACACGATCAAAAGGGAGAGAATTCAATCGAGGTTGACTACAAGTTTTTTTTTTTTATTGAATCATTTTCGTTCTAGTGGGACATTGAATTATTAAACATGAGAAAAGAGTAAAATCATCGTGGTTCTAGTTCCAGTTATTAAATAAGAAGGCATGTAAGCATAATTATAGAAATCCTCAACCAGTATTGTTGTAATTATTCCTGATTCATCCAGAAAAGTTCAGGTCAAATCATTGCGTCACAAGAAAATGGGCCAAACCTTGACAGATTACAGGCCTCCACTTTACTCAGACTTTACACTCTAGGGCACAACTTCTTATTCAGTTATGGGGAATTTGCTGGTAGGAGAGCCAATTTAAGAAGATTTATTTATGACATATTGCTTGGCCCATTTCAGACTAATGTAATTGGGGCCCACGTTAACTTTTTTTCTTTCATGGGCTTTCAAGTGGAGTTCAGGTTGGTTTAAGAAAACAATGTCAGAAGTATGATTCATAAAGGAAAAATTTTACCAATAGTCTCTAATGTTGGCTTCAAGTTTCAATTTAGTTCCCTTTGTTACAAAAGTGACGCTAATGATTCTCAATGTTTGTAAAAACTGACACATTTAGTCCATTCTGTTAAAAATGGATGGAAAATGTTAGTTTAGGTCTAAAATGGCCATTATGCCCCTAATTGATTATGTAAAACTCCAAATGTACCCATTTTAATCATGAAATTATCATATTAATAATTTTTTTCTCCTCTTCCTCCAAATCTCTCTCTCTCTCTCTCTCTCACACACACACACAGAGTCAACACAAACACACAGTGAGCACACTCGCATACACGGTGAGCGCACACGAACCCACAGTGAGTGCACACGTACACATGCACAAGGTAAATTTTACGCATAAATCCGACTCACATAACACATCACGCACAACACATAAACCGACAATCAACACACCAACCACGTCCAAACACATACAAGGCTAGTTGGGTCACGGGGATGGGAGAGTTGCATAGGGTGGGGGATTCACGTGTGGGCGTGGGTCGCAGCAGTTCGTGAGGTGGCGGGGTAGGTTGCGGTGGTTCGCGATGTGATAGGGATGGGTCGCGGGTTGTGGGGTTGGGGTAACAGTAGTGGTTTTACAAGGTGATGGGGGTGGGGGTAGGTCACGGGCGGTGGGTTTGGGGTGGCAATGGTGTGAGGCTGAGTGAGGGTAGGAAGAAGATTTATTGCGGTTGGGGTGGACTGGAATTTTTTAGGGGGGGGGGGGGGGGGGGGGGGGGGGGGGGGGGGGGGGCGCGAAGCGTAGGGTTAGCGACGAAGAAAGATAGGAAAAAATGAAATAAAGGATAAAAATAAAATCAAAACAAAAAATATAGTCAAAAATGACATTATGCCGTTTAGAAGATGATCAGGTGCGTAGCACATGAGCATTTTCCATCCAATTCTAATGACAAATTAACGGAAAGGACTCACCGTGTTAGTTTTTACAAATATTGAATACTATTTACGTCACTTTTATAACAATAAGGATTAAATTAAAATTTAGAGCCAACATTGGGGACTAATGGCAAAATTTACATTAAGTTCATGAAAATCTTTGAATTTCAGTCGATGTTAGTAAATTGAATAATTTAAGTGAGAGTAATAAGTTAGGCTCTGTTTGGTTTATATTTTTAATACTTAAAAGTATTTTCTGTGAGTTTAGAATTTGATGTTAATTTGTTTGGCCTATTTTTAAAAGTACTTTTAGATAAAAGTTGAAACTAAAAAAGTTGAAAAACAAGAAGCTCCAAATTGGAGTTTTTTAAAATAAGATTTTGTGAAGCTGTTTTTACATAATGCAGGAAGCTATTTTCTTTTTCTTTCTCAAATATGCCCCTTCATGTTTTTTAAAGTTCAACATTGCCCTAAATTTTTTAAAAGCTCAACATTATCCAACATAGGCCAAACAATCAATAATTTTTGTTCAACAACACTTCTAACCAAAGCTCTACAATTCAAAAGTCAAAATTTCACAGTTTGGCCAAACAGAGCCTTAGTCTTTTTTTTTTATTTTCTTCTAGTTTTTCCATTATGATCTCACACTTGGTCATAAGTCAAAAAAGAATCAATTGCATTAAAACATTACGATTTCGCATTTTGAAAACAACTGTGAGCCTTCATACAAAATAATTGTTAAAGTATATTTAGAGTTTTAATATAATTTCTTATGTCATGGTATTAGTTTAGACAATATTCTAGTTTCCTTATTATACACTACAAAAGAGTAGGTTATTAGCGGCAGTTTTGGTTGTTATTCGTAGCAGTTTATAATCGCCGCTAAACTATATGCAGCGGTTAGGTGAATTGCCGCTTCTGAAGGTGTCGTGAAAAGTATTCACGGCGGTTCAGTGAACCGTTGCTAATCTACCTTTCGCGGTGGTTCTGCTAATACCTATCGCGACGGTTCAAGGAACTGCACCAATACCTTTCGCGGTAGTTCAGGGAGCCGCCGCTAATACCTTTCGCAGCTTTCGTGGCAGTTTCTTGACCCGCCACTAATACCTTTCACGGTGGTGCCTTGAACCGCTGTAAAAGGGTCTAACAATTCTAAAAATATTATTTTCGCGGCGGTTCTATCCTAGAACCGTTGCCTTTCATCTTTTGTTTTTAATTATATATTGTATATTATTTTGCATCTTTTGCTTTTAGTTATTTTTTATATATATTAGATCATGTAACAATTAGTTATATTGGATGGATAAAGAATATGGGAAAAGTAGTTGTATAACAAAAAGCAAAGGA
This sequence comes from Ehretia macrophylla, assembly GCA_037974665.1. Classification (NCBI taxonomy): domain Eukaryota; kingdom Viridiplantae; phylum Streptophyta; class Magnoliopsida; order Boraginales; family Ehretiaceae; genus Ehretia; species Ehretia macrophylla. The sequence goes on from CM075782.1 coordinate 11,557,969, forward strand.
AATTAGATTGCTCTTAAAAGTATAATTGTTCAATATGTACAATAAAGAAAATTAAGTTACAATATCTACGGTAAAGAAAATTAAGTTACAATAGTCATGCTTTATATATAAAGCATTTGATACGAGGGCAAAAAAATCAAAAGTGTTCAACCATTCATTTGTTCTTAGCTGACCAACAAACTTAAACCATCCTTCGAGAATTTGTAATTTTTTAGTATACGATCAAAAAGACTGGATGAGATTGAAAATCTGCTTACTTATCAATTAAAAGTATGGAAGAATATTAGTCAAAAGGAGATTAAATTTTTATTATTCCTACATAACCAACTAGGCAAGTAATAGATGAACATATGATGTTTTTATAGTTTGGGCGAACAATACAAACCGAATGTGTTGGTTCGGATGAAAAAATATGTTTTAAGCCCCCCAAATCGACCCATGGTTACCCCTATATGCATATATCACTTAGAAACCACATTCACATACCTATGTTACTATCAAATGTGCATACAAGTGTTTGTATAGATAAAAGAGTATCTATTACGACGTACAAACACATAATAATGTAGAATTTCATTGTCTAAAAAGTAACCCTTAGTTCAATATATAACATAATAAGATGTATAAAAACTCGAGTCATTTATTATGCATGTGTAAGAATGACTAAAATATAACAATAGAGGAAAACTGTTGAGAAAAAAAATAGAATGGACAATCTCAGTTGGGGTTACAATGCAAGGATAATATAGCATTACCCATTAATTTTGAATCACATCTTTAGATCATAATAATTACCATGTATGCCATTACCTTTGCTAGCAGTGTACACGTATACCATTAAGATCAATTGCATATCACGAATAGTAAAAATAAACTATAAGTGAAACAAAAGGCTCACAATAAAGCTTTTTCCCTTAGCAGAGAGATTGAATTAAACTGAAGCCAACTCTAGGCTATAATATACTTGCACACTCAACGCCCCTCTACCTTCTCCACCTTACCACTACTACTGATCAACACCCACACAACGCCCCCTTAAAATCATTCCACGAACCTATCCAAGCTAGCTCTAAACTATAGTGACCACAAAAGATCCCATTTAAACCCCATACATAAGACAATGACCCACTCAATAAACCCACACAACCTAACTAACCAAAGCATTGACTCTAAAAACAACCCAAATGGCCACATGTTCCATATTGCTTCCATATTGCCTAGTTGTTAGCAACTAGTTGGCTCCAAAACAACCTATGTGTTTGTATAGATAAAAGAGTATCTATTACAACCCACATACATAATAATGTAGAATTTCGTTGTCTAAAAATTAATAGCATAATAAGATGTATAAAAAGTCTCGTTGTCTATTATGCATGTAATCAATTAAAATTTTATCTGCTCAAGTATAAGTCAAGCTTTTCCTGTAGCCTATTGAGATGTGCCTCAGTCTTGTCATCCTTAGCTCGTTCAACAACTATTTGTGTCTTCATCTTAGCCCATTCAGCTACTAATTGTGCCTTTCTCTCCTTATCACGTTTCTTCAAAATTTCAACTTCATACAACAAACTTCTTAAATCATTAGACATACCATGCTGCCTAAAGCCAAAGAATGATGAATGGGTAGGTCCCCGCCCTATCCCTCTAACACGTCCGGAGTGTTACAGACCCCATACTTCATGAACGATCTCATTCTCTAAGTCGATAACATCAACTTCAGGTGAGATTCTTTGCTTCTTGAGAGACTTGCATTGATCCTATACATTTTCAGACTCAAATCAAGTTGTATGCAACTTGTACAAACCAAAGAAAAAACTAGCCTCATTTATTTGGCTAATTCGAATAAAAGAATCATGAAATTGTTTCTTCATGCTTGGTTATATATAGAGCAATAAAAGAAAAACTCGACATTTAAGATAGAATATCAACTAGCATGCTAAATCAGAAAAAAAAAAAAAAAACTATATACCATGTGCTTAATTACATTGATACAAATGCTAAATGAAAGTAAACACCTTTCATTAGAATTGTGTTGTAGTTGAATAAAGCTAGTTCAGCATAAAAAATTGCAATGTGCAAAAAATAATATATGGTCCATTTCATATTAACATAAAAAAAAAAAAAAACTTATCCAAAAAGCAAGAAAACAATTACCAAAATGTTCGTAGAAGTTGGACTTATTTTGTTATTTTTTCTCTTGTGAGTTTCCCAATAAAATTCGATGGGACCCATTGGTCCACCTTGCTCTATTTCCTACAAGATAACATATGTAAGTTTAATTGTAAGGTTAATTATTTATTGTGAAATTCTAAGAAATCTAAGAGATGTTGTTTCAAATACCATAGCATTCTGCTTTTGTGCATAACTTTTTCTACCCAATGTGTGAAGTTCTGTTTGCTTGCACCTATTTTGTTTTGCTTGATTTGATGCTGTCTGGCAATATAAACATAAAAGTTTTAGTACTAACTTAATGATGACAACTATAACTACATATATTAGAAGTTAATGTCATGGTACTTATTTTGGCCTCCTTGGATAAAGAATCATTGACAAAATGTATCCACTAAGTATCCTCCACCTCTTCTAGAACAATAGCATGAATTTCTTCTTTGGATTTTCCTTCCTCCATATACTTGTTTATTTTTTTCCTTAACAAATACTTATGGTTCTTCCATTTCCCGCCAATAGAGCCAAGCACATAGTGTATGCACTTTTCATACTTTTTCTTATCATCAGGAAAAAGATAAAGCTCCTACCACATACAAAAACAATTAGTATAAAAAGAGCGTACAGAGAAACATAAACTTAAAGTATAGCTAAAAACATTGAAATTTAGAAGTTATGGAACAGTGGTTGCCCATTCGAGCAACTAATCCGAGACTAGTAGCTAAATCAACTGATTCATCCCCAATAGGTTGGCCATCATTATTACATTTGATTCTAATTCGTTTATCTTCATCCAAATGCCAAATTTTTTTGCACCTATTTTTTCCACGAGCCTTTCTTTGTGCAACAGTTTCTGATTATCGTTACATAAAAAGAATTAATAATAAATGAATCATAGTACTCTTAATTTCTAAATGCTTGATAAATGAATCAAAAAATAATTACTTGAATGATCTTGATTGTTGGAGCCTTCCCTATTTGAGGATGATGGGGTATTTGATCGATTCCTTAGGGCCATTAGCTGAAAATTTTTAACACAAAGATGAAAAACTCTAATCATTATCTTTTACAAAGAAAGAAGCATAAAATTGTGAGCATAATAAAAACTCTATCACGAATAGAGTTTTATCTTTGACCAATGAGATGGTTGGAGTTTCAACTTTAATCTCTTTCACCTAATATAAAGTTTTTGGGTGTCAAAATCATAGCTCTTACCATAGCCATAGCCATTGACTTACATCTCACCATAGCCATCATAGCCATAGAAATAGCCAACTGAAGCCTCAAGCATTCTAACAAGTTACTTTAAACTTTTTGAAACATTTTATCCTAAGAGTTAAAACCCCATGAATTATGCAAGTTAAAAATTGAATTCCTTAGTGGTTTCAAGTTGATATAAACTTCCAAGCTAGTAACAGAAAAAAAAAAAATGGCAACTAAACTTTTGAAAAAAAAATTACCCACAAAGATTCTACGTTGCTTGAGAAAAAAAAAAGATTCTACCTTGGTTTTTTGAGGTATCGTAAGCTCCTCATTGCCATCATCAACATGATCCTCCTTACCAGAAGAACTTAACCGCTGAAGCTCATCATCCTCAGCTAGCCTATAATCATTGTCAATCTTTCTTTTACCCATCCTCTCTTATTCTATCCTACTTTTCCCACTATTTTTATTGTCATTTTGAATAGAACCCATCAAAGATTTAGCCATTTTTGTCAGATCCATAGCCTTCATTCTTGCTATATTCCTTTCAATTCTCTTCATTCTTTGCTTCTCATAGGCTGCCATCTTCTTATGCATTCAATAGCTGTAAAGAAATGTAAAGGACACATATAGCATCAACATTCCGCAATTAAGATAAAAAATCAATAAACAAACAGAAACATACAAGTCGATGCCATATTAAGTAAGTTATTCTGACCTTAATAAATATAAGAAATCTACGTCAGCAAAGCTTCAAAACCAAAGGCAAAGCAGAGCAGGAAATTGAGACGAGTGATGACATAAATACTGTATCGGTGGCTTTTCTTGTACACCTCAAAAACATAGATGATAGGACTGTACTTTGTTGCTACAAATTTTTGAAAAAAAAATACTTCGTGTTTGAGCTAAAGCTGGTCCTCTTTTGCTACTAATTTAGGCTATTTAAACCAAAAACACGTCAAGTGCCCTCAATGAAATTAATTTGGGTATAAAGGCAAGTGCATAAACATGCATATATATATAAAGGCAGAGCTCAATCAAAGTGCATTTGTAATAAGGATAAGCATATAAATCGATTCTTCCAGTGCAACTAAGCATATATATAACAACAGGTCTATCTTCATCATATTATTTAGGCAACAAAAGACAAAACAAAAAGAATCCAACCAAGAAAGATGTATACAATTTTAAAAGGAGAACCAAAAAGAAATTCATACCAGGGGAGTTTTGATTTTGGCACAGTCCAAAGTCCTTCTTTAACCACTATAATATAATCTTTTACATTCTTCTAAGAACCAAACTCGTACAGAACCTGCAAGTGCCAAGCGCGATTACTACATGACATCTAAGCAACAGTGGTAATATTTGAAGAGGCTCTCTATTCACTTCCTAAAGATACAACATATCAAAACTTTGAGCCGAGGTAGTAACACTATATACCTTGTCCATCAAAATTTTATCAATAATATTCGTGAATGAAACTTGAAATGGTTTGAATTAAGGAGTAAAAGAATTGCCCTGAAATGGTTTGAATTAAGAAAACATTTTATGTCAAATGAAGTTTTTCAAGCAACTTGGAGAATTACTTAAACTTTATAAAAGACAAGTTGTTGCCCATCTTCTCACTATAGTTCTTCCGTACCTCATCTGCATACTAAACAGCACAACCAAACCACAAACAGTACACCACATCAGTACTAAGCCTCCTAACTCACATGTTGCTACTCATCTTCTCATATTAAATCACTCATTTTTCACTTTTCTACAGCACATATCCCATTAGCTTTTGTTCTTTTCTACTCTTGTCATTGTTGGGATTGGTGTGCCCAAAAGACCACTAGCACTTGCCATTTCTGTAATATGAATATTTGCAATAATAATAAAGTATCATCTCATTGTTATGAGCATGTTCTTCTCTCATTTATTATGTAGATGATTGTATTAGTATATGTATGAAAGGTCCTCGCTTCAAGTGTTGACTTAAGTGCGGGGTGGTTACGCATAGAAGGTTTGAGTCATGGTCACTTGATAAGCAGAAGTACAATTTCCATGATTTAGTAGTAAAGTTGAGCACTTTACTATGGTAGAGGTCATAGTGGAATAAGTTCTTTTTTTGGATAAAGGTGATTTGCCTTTATCATGAATTTGTTCCAGACTTATTACACTTATGCATGTGTATGCATTGGATGGACCATCGTAGGTGTGTACTCTGAATATGTACTATTAAAGAAAGAGTACACATATACCTACGAGTTTCTAAGCGGGCCAAAGCTCTTAATCTTGAGCAAGTGTGGATGAACTAACGAAGTCGAGTGCTTACACTTTGAGCCATTATGTGTATGGCCTAACTGTTAGGTCATCCAACTCTGTGGTTTGGGTGTATAGTGTAACGCCCCGATCCCTCGCGAGACCAGAGCTGTAACAACCCCAACCCAACCCTTCTCAAAATTAGGTCAAAGTCTGCGTTTACTGTCATTGCGGTCTCATTTATATAACTTTTCATAATATCAAAAGAAGTAAAGTATAAAGATCTTCAATAATAACTAGCTATTAGATAATAATCTTGGTACAAAGAGTGTTACACCATCCGAGACATGAAAGCTACCCATGTATTCTACCAACTAGCAGCTACCCTTCTACCCGAGAATAATACAAACAAACTATAACTTTTACAACTTGGATCAAAACATGTCAGCAAAAAGCTTCGAGCACGCAAACATTCCACTTTAGCACATAATGTCAACTTCCATTTCAAGCTAAGCTGCACCTGTAATAGGGGGAGAAAAGAGGGTGAGCTCTTGGGGAAGCTCAGTGAGGATGGAATAGAAGAGTTTTGAAAACATTTCTAGTCAGGTCCCTTTTGACAATCATGATACGATTCACGTACGGTAGTATTAACAAACTATCCACATAAGATACATATGATAACTAATAGAAAATTATTAACACATTCGAGTCACATGTCAATAGTAGTAATGACATTTAGATAAACAATAAATTTTCCTCTCCAAGGGTGGAATGCCAAGCGAGAGTACTTAATCATATCACGTTGCAAAGGATACGTTTTGATAACACTTCCAGATGTGGCTAGCCCCGAATCAAGATCACAACTTCTTATCTCTCCCAGGAGGGTACTCTAGATTATACCCGAAATCTACGACCCAACTCTTCGAGGGTAGAATGCCAAACGAGAGAGGGACTATGACCACGATAGTCATGGGAGCACCGGCAAGCCCTATGCCGCCCGGCGTTCGTGAAACGCTATTGTGCCTGAGGTTGCAACTCCCAAGTACACAAAAGCATGCACAAGTATTCACATAACACACAATCAACAATTATTTGTACAATTTATGATCACGCACTTTGATAAATACATAGGTAGAGAATAACAAAAGTGGTTGTCTCTGAACAGGTAACTTTAACAATTAATACAAGCGAGCAATAGAATATGATCTATAACACCTCATTGTTGTCACTTAAATCCAACAAATTAAATAATCTATATTCAATGTAAAAGCTATCCAAGCTCATGAAAACAAGATTTCCATGTTAATGTTTGTTCAGGATTCAAAAGAGACTAATCTAGTTTTATTAAGTTTACTTAATAACACAAGTCTCTGTTAGAACTCAAATTAACCTAATTTTTAGTGCCTCTAGTAAATGGTTCAACAATAGTCAACCCAATCCTTATCTTCTAACTAAATTTCTCAGCACTTCAACTTTAGTTTTCTTTTCCTTTTTATTTGTCGACGGTGAAGGTGGTGAATGAATGTGTGTGAAGATATATACATAAGCTAAGCTAAACAAAAATTATTCCTTATGTGTGTTATCCTACTGCCAATGAAGATGGAGTACCTTTATATAATGTTGAAGCTTTTGTTTTTAAGTAGACTATGATGGCGGTAAAGGAATGATGGCCACGATAATGATAGGTGATAATTGGTGATATGGATCAGTAATAGGGTATAGCTAAGTTGAGGCGGCATTAGCAGCTTCACAAAATGACAGCAACGCGAGGTGCAATGTCTAGGCTAGCTGTTTTGTTTGTTGTTAATTGCATGAGATGGGTGGTCATGGTAGGACACTAGCAGCTTATTAGGACGGTACAACAATGATTAAAATGGATAAGCTTGATAGACATGATTTGGTTGGTTTGCAACTTATTGTTTTATGGTGGCGGTGAGTGATGAAGCAGGCTCGTTGGTGATGCAGTAGCTTAAGGTGGTGAAAATGGTGATGCCATGTGGATGTTTATGATGAAGGAGGTGGCAGTGGCGAGCTAACTTAGGTGGTGACTATTATAAGCTAATGTTAGTTGTAATGATAACTTAGTTGTGCGCAGGTTAGTATTCCAGCAACGTGGCTTTATGATTGGTGATGGTTTGGCTATCGTGTTTACTAGAGGAAGATGGTGGCATTATTTGGTTCAGCTACATGATAGGCAGGCAGCTTATTAGGAAAATGTTATGCCTAGAACAATAATGGTTCTGCTATAGGGATAAATTAGTGACAAAATATTAGTAAGAATTACTAGGGAATTTTTAAAGGCTTAATGAGCTATCTATTGTTATTCAAATGAAAAGTAATAGAACCTGCTATTAGTTTTATTCATAGACATCTAGTAATAATCTTTAGCTAATGTATTAATTCTAATTAATTCATAAACTTTTGGTTGTCCAAAACTATTTAACATATAGACTATTTCTTTTTATTTGTAAATGTCTAATGTACCTACTTAGCGAGCATCCTTTATTTCCATTCTTTTAAAAGTTAGGATTGCTATATTAATCCTTTAGTGTAGTGTAAAAGTTAACTTCTCTAGTTAACGTCTAGTAATTAACCTAACAAATTTATTACCAAATTACTGTCCTTACGTCTTTCTAAGAGTCTTATAACTATATTATTTTTGTCAACCCTAACTGGTATGCTAACCTTTTCAATAGATATCAATTGCTATGGCAGTCTAATAAAAAGTTGTAGAATATTATCCTACTTAGCATTGCTAACTAATTTACCCCATAATAAATCGAGGTATCCTCAAAGAATATATTCCATAGGATCAATCCTTTCCATCAATATCCTAAATCCCTTCTTCTATCTCACAAGCTAGGTTTGCCATTTTATTACCTAGTCGTTATATTCTATATTAGTCGTTACAAATTTCTATAATCTTAAGACAATCAAATAAACCATATACTAACTTAGTTCTTTAACTAACCAAAATATATCTCTAAGTGTTGATTTGAAATTAAATGACTTAATATGTTATCCTTTCATTTCCCTATATAGTTTTGATCTCACAACCGTATACCTATATAGGTTTCATCTAATTCTATTATTTACAGTTTTATAGTCCGAATATATCCAGTGTATTAAGTTATGTCCTGATAGATTCTCGTAGTCTTACTGGAGTAGCTAATTAATCTTCTTAAACCATGGTCAACTAACTACACCTGAATGCCATAAAAGTTATGCTAGGTTAATTATATTTCTAATCACTTCTAAACCACAAAAATTCTCTTAACATACACGGTAGGTTAATCTATCTTCCCAATTGAAACAAATGCTTAGTTTGATATACTAGACTTTCTATTTTCTAAGTTTCATTTAATTCATGTTATGAGAACTAAGAACACCTAGTAGGTCAAAATACAAGTCGATCTTAAATACAGAGACAATTAATTATAAATTAAATATAAACAAATAATTATAAAGGCATGTTTTTCAAGAATAATGAAAGAAATAAATATTTTAAATGCATGGCCTGCTCGGGTATTACAAGAGCCCTGATCCAAATCTCAAGGTCATGAAAAATGAGAAAAAACGGATAGAGTTTCCCCTGTTTCTAGGCCTATCCAATTACTTGTATACATAAGAATTGGCTACAATAACAATATACAAACATTCATAACATAACTTTCCAAGCACCTACGGCTATCCGAGCTTTTTACCATATCATACTAGAACATACAAGCATGCATTTCATTAACTATTGAAATTCTATGTCATAAATCCGCTTATCTTATCAACCGACTTTACTTAATCCCATACAAGCATGCAACCAAACCAGGCAATAAAGTAACTTAATAAGTTATTACAAGTTAACCACAATCTAACTAATCATACAAGCCCTTAAACTATATATTACAATCCTTCAAGACCTCACACATACACACAAATCCACAAGGTCCCAAAATAAACTACAAACGTAACATGAACACAATGTTCCACATCCAGCACATCGATTGAGCAAACAAGCCACACAATAGACATTCCAACCTCAGCTCCTCCTTAAACATGTTTAAAAGAGGAATGAACAACCACAGTTGCTTAGTGAGGGATGGGATACAGTTGACCGGGGATGTTTTCGAAAATCCTTTCATGCAATGCAGCAATTAAACACAAGAATTGACAACTATACAATAGAGAAACAATTAAACAATTTAAATACCACACAATTTAAAAGGATACAATTTGATAGCCTTTATCACTCGAATTCTCGAATCTCGAACCTTGAATCACGAACCACAAACTCAATCTCGATATGCCGGCATCCCAAACACCAATGGGTACTCTGGATGTACCTGATACTTACGACCCAGCACCCCCTGGCAATCTCTGGACCAGGTGAATGTGGGAATAGCTACGGAGCTAGGGCAACCAACTCTGGCAAGCCTGATGCTGCCTAGAGAGACCCATCACATCAGTGCGAATGATAAAGTTATGCAACCATCGATACGATACGATAATATAATAAACCAATAACAATTATAAACACATAATTAGATTAGTACATAGACCGATAAGCACACAATAAGGACCACAAAAGAGGTTGTCCTCGCACATAAGCAATTATAATCAATATAACTTTAAACATGTTCTAACCCAATAAAATAGCTCAAACGCTAATTAACCACACAATAACCATGATAAAAGAAAGCAATAAATCAAAATTTCAAGTAAGATGAAACCCTCACCTCTAGAAAGCCAAACCTACAGGAATCTAGCTAAGAACCTCTCCGAAACATCTTCAAAAGCACCAATTCCCTTCAATTACCATTACATAATACAATCAACTATATACATAAGAAATTATACAAGTAATTCAATTTATTAATGACGCTATACAATGAAATATAATTACATTCACCTAATTCTCATAATCATCAATTAACACTTCTAACACTACCCAACACATTCATATTCACACGACCAACACAACACACACATGGTCCTCTTTGCATTACTCATTCACATATTAAATCTAGCATTATTGCACGTAATTCGAGCACATATCTAGTTTCACAATCACTTTTGGCACCTAACTAGTAAACTCCAATTCAATTACCAATAATCAAATCAATTTTCTTTCAGAAGCCCTTTACACTCCATAACTATAAAACTAGACATCTAACAACGGAGATACATTGTAAGCACTCTAGACATTCCACAATAACTTATGAACCACAACTAAGCTCTCCAAAGCATGCACACACACTATCGGCTCAAAGTGCACCAAAAGGCCCTTATGCTCAATCATTTTTCTCCAAGTTCTAGTCACAATCTAGAAAATCCAAACATTAATCTAGTCATTCTAACACCTATGACACCTACTACAAGTATCGAATGAACATTTAATTGTTAATTCAACAAAATACTATTCATTTGGCCAACTTTCTCAAGCTACCCACTCCATTTGAGATACGAGACTCGTAAACTAATTTTACCACCCACTTATAGACACTTTATGACGCGTTTCAACCGCATGAATTCACACTTTAACCCACGTCTACCTCAAAATGCGATTTGATCATTTGCCCATTTGAACTACAAGTACCCAAATCGATCATCAATTCAACGTCATAAACGCACCGCAATCATTCTTTAGCCTATCTAAGACCATACAACTCACATAAACACGCCCGATCAACACTTCGTTCGATCGGCCCCTTTATACTCACAACCAAATTTACCAATCTAGTTATGTAAAAACTATTTAAACTTCATATTTAGCCTCCTAAACGTTTATGGCACCTAACCAAATTGATATAATGCAATTCGGATCGAAAACCACAAAATTTGAAGAAACTACTATTCATCTACTATTCATCATCTTTCCTAAATATCCAACCACCATTTTTAACCATTAAAAATGCTATCTAACCACAAAAGTTTTCTCTACATACATATTTAAGAGTAATTGAAGCAATTATAACACAAAACAAAGCAATATATAACAAAATCAAAATTTAACATAAACTAAAATATAACAAATATGCAAATTTTACAAAAATTCCTCACCACACAAGGCAAAATAAGGTTGAAGAAGGCTCAAAGGTGGCTCAAGAACTCCCCAAAGCAAGCTCAAGATCAACTTTTCAAGATTGAAATTTTTTTTCTTTCTTTTTGTACCTTGTTCGTTCACCTTTTCTTTCTTTTTCTTGTTTTTCTTTTGTTATATTGTATGCATATATGTGTATTTACTGTTATATGGGTTAGGTCATGGTTTGAGTTTGGGTTTAGTTTAATAAAATGGGTCAAAGTTGGTTATTTTGTTCAAAAGACTAATTTAATGGTTACTATTTATTCGAGTACAAGATATTTTTATAACTCACACACCCAACATACTATGCACGTAATTCTATTTTTCTTATGCCTCATACAAGTCACGTAACATGGAAAAAATACAAATTCAAAAAAATAAAACAGTCAAAAGTTTTTGTGAATAGTAACTATTTTTAAATAAGCATTTAAGTAAATAAATGCACAAATAAACGCACAAAATGTATGCAATGAATGATATATGCATGCTCTAGGGTTTGGGCGTCACATCCTCTCCTCCTTAAACAAATTGCGTCCTCGCAATTCCTTATGCTGAAAAGTACTCCACGTCGGTCTACCACAATCCTAGCCCAAGTCTTCCAGATGAAACACTGAGTAATAAACTTCAATTATTCAGTGTTGTCTACCAAGAAGAAGTACCATACCAATACAAGATCTAAGTGAATACCATAGAAGGACACCAAGAAGAATGTCATAGAAATACCCCAAATGAGAATCCCCAAGTAGAAATCCCGAAGAAGAGGTTGTCCTCGTACATAAACAATTATAATCAATATAACTTTAAACGTGTTCTAACCCAATAAAATAGTTCAAACGCTTATTAACCACACAATAACCATGATAACACAAAGCAATAAATCAATTAAAATTTCAAGTAAGATGAATCTTTCACCTCTAGAAAGCCAAACCTGCAGGAATCTAGCTAAGAACCCCTCCGAAACATCTCCAAAAGCACCAATTCCCTTCAATTACCATTACATAATACAATCAACTATATGCATAAGAAATTATACAAGTAATTCAATTTATTAATGATGCTATACAATGAAATATAATTGTATTCACCTAATTCTCATAATCATCAATTAACACTTTTAACACTACCCAACACATCCATATTCACACGACCAACACAACACACACATGGTCCTCTTTGCATTACTCATTCACACATTAAATCTAGCTTTATTCCAGGTAATTCGAGCACATATCTAGTTTCACAATCACTTTTGGCACCTAACTAGTAAACTCCAATTCAATTACCAACAATCAAATCAACTTTCTTTTAGAAGGCCTTTACACCCCATAACTATAAAACTAGACATCTATTAATGGAGATACATTGTAAGCACTCTAGACATTCCACAATAACTTATGAATCACAACTAAGCTCTCCAAAGCATGCACACACACTCTCGGCTCAAAGTGCACCAAAAGTCCCTTATGCTCAATCATTTTTCTCAAAGTTCTAGTCATATTCTAGCAAATTCAAGCATTAATCTAGTCATTCTAACACCTATGACACCTGCTACAAGTATCAAACGAACATTTAACCGTTAATTCAAAAAAATACTATTCATTTGGCCAACTTTCTCAAACTACCCACTCCATTTGAGATACGATACTCGCAAAATAACTTTACCACCCACTTATAGACACTTTATGACGCATTTCAACTGCATGAATTCATACTTTAACCCATGTCTACCTCAAAATGCGATTTGACCCTTTGCCCATTTGAACTACTAGTACCCAAACCGATCATCAATTCAACGTCATAAATGCACCGCAATCATTCTTTAGCCTATCTAAGACCATACAACTCACCCAAACACGTCCGGTCAACACTTCGTTCGATCAACCCCTTTATGTTCACAACCAAATTTACCAATTCCAACTATGTAAAAATCATTTAAACTTCACATTTAGCCTCTTAAACGTTTATGGCACCTAACCAAATCAATATAACGCAATTCGGATTGAAAATCTAAAAATTTGAAGAAACTACTATTTATCTACTATTCATCATCTTCCCTAAATATCCAACCACCATTTTTAACCATTAAAAATGCTATCTAACCACAAAAGTTTGCACGACATACATATTTAAGAGTAATTGAAGCAATTATAACACAAAACAAAGCATTATATAACAAAATCAAAATTTAACATAAACTAAATTATAACAAATATGCAAGTTTTACAAAAATTCCTCACCACACAAGGCAAAAGAAGGTTAAATAAGGCTCAAAGGTGGCTCAAAAAATCCCCAAAAGAAGCTCAAGATCAAATTTGCAAGATTGATGTTTTTTTCTTTCTTTTTCTACCTTGGTCGTCCACATTTTCTTTCTTTTTCTTGTTTTTCTTTTGTTATATTGTATGAATATATGTGTATGTAGTGTTATATGGGTTAGGTCATGGTTTGGGTTTGGGTTTGGTTTAATAAAATGGGTCACAGTTGGTTATTTTGTTCAAAATGCTACTTTAATAGTTACTATTCATGCAAGTACAAGATATTTTTATAACTCACACACCCGACATGTTATGTACGTAATTCTATATTTCTTATGCCTCATATAAGTCACATAACTCGGGAAAAATACAAATTCAGAAAAATAAAACAGTTGAAAATTCTTGTGAATAGTAACTATTTCTAAATAAGCATTTAAGTAAATAAATGCACAAATAAACGCATAAAATGTATGCAATGAATGATATATGCATGTTGTAGAGCTCGGGCGTCACATATAGGACCTGATTAGAAGGAACGTGCATTTGCAATAAGGAGTCTATACATTAATCACTCCCTTAGATTGATCCGAGACTATATCATTCTTAATCAATGCATAGTAGTACAGGTTCTTGTACTTGGTGTTACACTTGAGGGTAGCTCTCTTAGATAAGTGGATAACTCCTGGAGGATGGTTGGATGGTAGATTCAGAGGATCTAAGGAGTTTAAGATGTAGTTCAAGAGGTGATAGTACATTATAGAACCTGTCTTGACTACGAGTGAGTATAGAGCGACATTATGGTCATTTCAACACTTAGTTGGGTGAAAGACTATTTCTATAAATACAGTATTTATCCTTGAGTACAACTGTAGTCTTATAATGGAGTGGACTAAGTTAAAGTGATAAAATATTGCTAGGAGACTAGCGAGAATATTTTATTCATTTTTAGTAAAAGGGTAAATATATATTTTGTTTCCTTTTTAGCCAATTAATCCTTTGAGTAATATTTATATTGTAGTAAATAACTATAAGAGAGAGTATTTAATTTAATTGTCAATTAGATATTAAAAATAGATTTTCTTTTTTATTGGAAAGGGGTTTCTATTTTTAATTATTGGCTGGAATTAAATTAAATAATTGCACAAAAAATTAATTAGAGCATCTGGGCTGAGCTAGGACCCTGGCTCGCGTTCCTAGGAAAACATGTGGGTCCAGGGCTAAGTCAACCTAGGATTTTCGGCCAAGGAAGGAAAAAAAGAGAAGAAAAAAATAGAAGAATTATTCAGGATTTTTCTGTTATAGAAAGTTTGACAGAAAAGAAATCCCAAATTGATTTTCCTATAGAAGACTCTTTCCCTATAAATAGGCCTCTCCTACAGCTCTGAAAAATTGCACCAATTCTTTAAGAGTTCTCTCCTCTCTTTTTTGAATAGGCTTCAACTTTTTCAAAAAAACTCTTCTAGTTATTTCTTAATATAAATTCTAGTCCCACAACTAGAATTGCTCTGGTGGATTTTGGTTATAGAAAGGAAGATCAAGAGTTGTCAACAGAAGCTTATAGATCCTATTGGGAGCTTGTGAAGATTTTGTTTTTCGTTTTAGCTCCAAGAGGTATGTGAACCTTCATATTGTTCTTTCAAGAACTAAATTGAGTTTTTATTAACTATGCGTGTTTAATCGCAGTAAGATCCTACCTGACTGTTTCTGCCATATTCATGAAATTTTTGAATATGAATCATGCAACCTATAGCGTTTTCCTTCAGTGGTATCAGAGCCACTTTGAATTAAACATGTTTGAGTTAAAGAAATTTAATTCTTCAAAAGTAGAAACTTAGATACTACATGAACATTAGAAAAATAGTATATTGCAGTTTGATCTTTATTGCATGAATTTTATGTTGTAATTGTGTTTCTACATTGTTTGGAATTATTTTAGTTAATTCTATATATATTTTTATTGTGTTAGAATTAAATTTCTTGGCATGAAAGTAAAACTTAATTAGAACGCAATTAGGTAGGAGTTTTATTTCCTAAAGTTGTAGAGTTTTCATATTTATTGCATAAGAGAATTTTAGGAGGATTAAAAGGAAATTGCCATATGTATCAATCCTCAAAATTTCTACACCACACAAACAAGGAAAGAAAAAAAAAACAACAAAAAGTAAAAAAAAGGCAGCCATGCGGGCGTGTGACACCCACGCGCGTATGGGGGATATCATGCGTGGGCCCCGCGTGGCTGGTAAGTTTTTTTTTGTTTTTTTTCCAGCTTTTTCCTAGTTTTTGTTTGTGGTGTTTTTGCAATTATATAAATATGGAAATTCCTAATTTGGCTACAATAAATGCTAGATACACTTTAATTAATTGCGCCCCACATTTTTGTTTTATTAAGTGTAACATTTATTTATTCAAATACTAGAAATACAATTATAGTTTAATTATGTGATCTTTTCATAATTATTAATTGTATAGTATTTACTTGGAAGTTAAATGCTAGGATACAATTATTATGTTTTACATAATTGATCATTGTATGGCATTTACTATTAAATGTTAGAAATATAGTTATGCTTTGATTATGTTCTTTGCAAAATTATATAACATTTAATGTTTATAAGTTCTTGATAATTAAGTCATCAATTAATCTAGATTTTAGATATAGTCTAAAGGATTAATTGAAAATTGAAATTGGTTAGGGAAAAATATTGAGATGATTGTTTTACCCTAGAAACCTAGACTTAATTAAAGGCTTATAGAAACCCTTTATTCAAATAATTGAGTGGGAGAGGAATTAGGAAATCCCATGGCTTTCCATATCCGAATCACATTAATGAATGATTGCAATAACCTCTCTTCGGAGAGTGTGATTATTCTAGATTTAATGGAATGATTTTAAATTGGGAATTCATCAAAAGGGTGTTAGTTGAGCGGCTATCCTTCAGTGTGGAGTTTTGAAACTATAGATCACTTGATAGGTAGTTGGTTAGGGTAACCTCCATTCAAAGGCACGAATTGGAATTATCTAGGAAATCCCATAAGGAATGATGTTTACACTCAACTCGAGATAGATAGTGACTTCCCTTCAAAGTAAGTGTTGTCAGGTCTTAGGAAGCCAAAGATTAATAGTGATAGGAGTTATCACTAAGGCACTAGATATAGTTTGGGGTTATCTATGTGATGGTGCAAAGCATTCATGAAATTCCCATGTTATTTTCATGCATGCCATACATATATATGTCACACATAAGTTACTTATACTTTTATTATATTGCATCAATATTCAGATTGAAATGACATACGATTACTATCTACCAATATCCATATTACGTGATAACCAACTCAATGGGTATAATTATCCTATGTAGAAAAAGGCACTAGACACACTACTCGAGAATCGTGGTTTGAAATATGTTTTTACTCATCGATGCCCTAAGGGTGAAACATTATAGGAGAGATGGAAGAGTGCTGACTTTAAGGCCAAAGAATATATTTTAGCTGTCATCCCTGAAACTCTTAGGTTTCAACATGATAAAATAAAGCATTTATTAGGTATGATCAGATCCTTGGAGATTTGGAGTTTGGTGAAGACTTCAAAGTTGCGAGAAAATGAATCCATTAAAGCCCATGTGCTTAAGATACTGGATGCCATCAGTTTCAGTAGGACTTTGGGTACCACGATAAGTCTTTTGGAACAAATTGACCTATTTTTTGATACATTTCTTAGTTCCTTTAATGAATTTAAGGACTAGACCCGCTATAGTGAGAGATGCTAGACCACTTATTTATTAATAAGAAAGCTGGAAGGGATAAGACATCTTGAAAGAATACAAGCATTGAAAACAACGAGGGTCATAATGAAAAAAGCAGGAAAAGGCCCAAAAGGGATGTGCATTGTTTGTGGCCGTGAAAGTCATGATTAAAATGAATGTCCTGAGTACCTTGATGATGGCAAGATAAATACAGGCTTTACTTATCTCGTGGAAACAGTTTTAGTGGTTGATTTTACTGATTCCTGGATAGTAGATTATGGATCCACTAATCGTATATGCAATTCATTGTAAAGTTTTTAAGTAACGAGAAGATTAAGTAAAGGAGAATTTACTTTGCAAGTTGGCAATGGAGCAAAGGTCTGGGCCACGGTTGTTGGAAAAACAGTCCTACGATTTAATGATGAAGTTTTAGAACTAGATTATATTTATCATGTTCAAGAAATTATAAAGAATCTTATTTCGGTTTTGCAGTTAACTGTTAGGGGATACTCTATTTCTTTCCATATTGGTCATGATGAATTTTTAGGACGAGATAATGTTTATCATGTTCAAGAAATGCGAAATTTTATATGTTTTGGTAGCATGCATGATAATTTGTTCTATCTCTATCCTACTTTTTCCAACATGCATAATGTAGAACCAGAATGGTCAACTTCCCTTAAAAGAAATATGGCTTCCACTAATAACACCTACTTGTGGCACCTACATTTGGGTCATATAAACCTAAACAGGATGCAGAGATTGGTCAAGGATGGGTTCTTGGACTCATTAGAACTTGAACCATAGGATCACTATGAATCCTGCCTAAGGGGAAAGATGACCAAAAGGTTGTTTACCTCTAAGGGGAATAGGATAAGTCAAGTGTTAAAATTAGTGCACACTGATGTGTGTGGACCCATGAGCATACCAGATCGAGGAGGTTTTGAGTATTTTGTGACCTTCACAAATGATTACTCAAGATATGGGTATGTTTACCTAATGCACCGCTAATTTGAAACCTTTAGCAAGTTCAGAGAATTTAAAGTTGAGGCGGAATTGCAATTAGGAAAACACATAAAAGCACTTCGGTCTAATCAAGGTAGAGAATACCTCTCAGGTGAGTTCAAGTACTATCTCACACAACAAGGAATTATGACTCAGTTGACTACACCATATACCCCTCAGCAGAATGGTGTGTCAAAGAGAAGAAATCGGACCCTACTTGATATGGTAAGGTCTATGATGCGTTATGTGACTGCTCATGTCATTTTGGGATTATGCCTTAGAAGCAACGGCATACATCTTGAACCATGTGCCATCTAAGTCAGTACCTAAAACTCCTCATGAATTGTGGACTGGGCGAAAGCCCAGTTTAAGGCACATCCACATTTGGGGATGTCTAGCTTATGTACTAAATAGCTTCACCTCAAAGCTAGAACCAAGGTCTAAGATGTGCTACTTCATAGGTTACCTAAAAGGAACTAGAGGTAGAATTTTCTATAATCCTAAGGAGTAGAAGGTGCTGATAAGTACTCATGCTAGATACTTGGAGAATGATAGTGTTATCCATCAAAGGATGAGTTCAGAAATTACATTAGAGGAAGTCATTGAGACTTCGACTCAATTACCTACACTTACTCCTAAAGCAAAAAGTGAACAACCACTTCCTTTAAAGGCATTGGAACCTCGTCATAGTGGGAGGAAAACATCACAACCTGATCGATGGCTTGGAGAGTTTTTCAAAGTAGTCTCTGACCAGATCGATGATCCCATTAGTTACGATGAAGCAGTATCAAATATAGATGCTGATAAATGGTATAAGGCAATGGAATCCAAGTTGGAGTCCATGTACTCTAACAAGGTTTGGGATCTTGTAAAAGCACCCAAAGGGGTAAAACCCATAGGGTGGAAGTGGGTTTACAAAAGAAAAAGAGGAGTGGATGGAAAGATGAAAACCTTCAAAGCATGGCTGGTGGAGAAAGGTTATACTCAGAAAGAAGGGATCAATTATGAGGAAACCTTCTCATCAGTAGCCATGCTTAAATCCATTAGGATTCTCTTGGCAATCGCATATCATTATGACTACGAGATATGACAAATGGATGTCAAGACTGCATTCCTTAACGAGAATCTTGAGGAATCCATTTACATGACCCAGCCGGATGGATTTGTTGAAGGCTAAGAGAACATAGTCTGTAAGCTTAAGAGGTCCATTTATGGACTTAAGCAAACATCTAAAGCTTGGAACATAAGGTTCAACAAAGTAGTCAAATCCTTTGGTTTTAAGCACAATGTTGATGAGCCATGTGTATACAAGAAAAGTGATAGTCGTGTTATTGTATTTCTCGTCCTGTATGTAGATGACATCGTATTAATTGGAGATGACGTAGGATTGTTCACTTTTACAAAGATTTGACTGTTTTCTCAATTCCAGATGAAGGACTTGGGTGAAGCTAGTTATATTCTAGGGATTAGGCTACTGCGTGATCGATGGAACAGGGTACTAGCTCTGTCCCAAGCTTCGTGTATTGAGAAAATATTGGTTAAGTTTAACATGCTAAACTCCAAGAAGGGTTTGATGCCCTCTAGACATAGAGTACCTCTCTATATGGATTAGTGCCCCAAGACTCCTGAAGAAGAAGAGAGCATAAGACGAGTTCCATATGTTTCGGTAGTTGGAAGTCTCATGTATGCAATGTTATGTACTAGACCAGACATCTGCTTTGCCGTTGGCATGGTTAGCAGATATCAGTCAAACCCTGGACAAGATCACTGGGTAGGAGTCAAACATATATTCAAGTATCTTCAGAGAATGAAAGATTATATATTGGTCTACTGAGCTGAAAATCTAACTCCGCTAACATACACAAACTCAGATTTCTAGTCTGATAGGGATTCTAGGAGGTCAACTTCTGGATATGTATTCACCCTATTAGGAGGCGCAGTT
This sequence comes from Ehretia macrophylla, assembly GCA_037974665.1. Taxonomy (NCBI): domain Eukaryota; kingdom Viridiplantae; phylum Streptophyta; class Magnoliopsida; order Boraginales; family Ehretiaceae; genus Ehretia; species Ehretia macrophylla. The sequence continues at coordinate 11,578,603 of CM075782.1, forward strand.
TCATGGAGGAGTGTAAAGCAGAATTACATTGCAGACTCCACCATGGAAGTTGAGTATGTGGCAGCATCAAAAGCTACAAAGGAGGCTATTTGGTTGAAAAAGTTCCTATTGGAGCTCGAGGTAGTGCCTGCGGTAGAGAAATCCATAATTATCTATTGCGACAATAGTGGGCTATGGCACAAAGTAAGTGATGTGACGATATTTGCACCACTCAAACCACTATATTTAATAAATGCATCTTAACTTGTAGAATAAATGCAATATTTAATACACTTTTGATGCAATGTAGGTGGATCCTTAAAAGTGAAGAAACCAGTCTTAAAACGGTAAATTGTAAGTCAATAAGTGAAGATCGTGAAACTCGAGCAACGGAGGTTGAATCAAGCCCGTGGAAGAAGAATTTGGTCAGACCAAGCACGAAAATGGGCTCAGAATGATGAAAACAATCTGGAAGAACCTTGGTCAAACATTGAGTCAAAGTCAAAAATTGGCTAGTCAAAATTGACTGCAAAACGGCGTTCGAGCGCGCCCTCAACGGCGCTCGAGCGCCCTTCAGAAATTCTTGTGCTTGAGCGCGCTTGCCGGAAGCTTCCACGCGTGTAGATTGGTCCATGTGGACCGCCAAAAGCCTCTTATTGGTCCACGTGGATGCCAAATGGCATGATTTAATTAGACTACACAAGATGCACGCTCGAGCGCCCTGCACAGTATGTTTCACAACGTTCCAGAAAGGCCATGCGGCGCCCTCCCATTCGAAAAAAGGGAGACGCGCTCGAGCGCTCCTATTGGGCGCTTGAGCGCGCCTTTGTTTTTTGGCCCTATAAATACCCCACAACCCCAACCGGAAATGATATAGAAAAATTAATTAGGATTTTATTTTAATTAGTTTTAAATTGCTTTTTTAGTTGTTAATTTAGGGTAGTTTAATTATGTAGTATAGATAGTTAGTAGTTGGGGAAAATACGGCGGAGGTAATGCTCGAATTTCTGGGGTATGAGAAAAGGAGGAAATCTCGTAGTTGTGCTCGTGACTCCGACCTTGAACCTCAACTTCATTTATGGGGGAGCATCTCTTTAATCTCTTTTATATTTAAATGTCGTTATAATGCCCGTATTAAATTCGTGATTTTGATTATATATTAATGGCCTTTTAATTTACCGGTCTCCATGATTTGAACTGATTTAATTCATATGCAATATATGACTTGTATTAATTAAGTATTGTCTTTCATCCATAATACTTTTAAGTAGATGATATGATTACTTTATTTTCGTATGATATATCCAAGTTTTAATAGTGAATCAATAGCTTGACAACCTTAAAGATTCCAAGAGACTATAGGTAATGCTTTTAAGTAGACCATAGTTTCTAGACTAGTAAGGAGATATTAATTACTTAGTTGAAACAGACCTTTTACACCAAGTTGCAAGGACAGTTTCATACTATGGCTCCAATGCTCGTAGATGCACAACACCTACATCAGAGTTAGTAATCAGGATTTTAATAGACTACGATAATTGACTAGGTTAATACTTGTAGCTTAACCTCTTGCATAAAATTAGAGAATCCTATTTTCATAGATAAGAGAATTAGCCGTGAGAAAGGATCCTAACCCACTTTTGAGGGGAATCACTTGCTTAATTTTGGAAAAAATGGCTACACTGAAAGTTTTTTCAACCCTTATTGACACGGGAGTGACCAAAGAGCTATGTAATATCCAAAGGTCAATAGAAGACTAAGCATTCATTCTAGTTCAATGAATGAAGGAAAATGAGAATAATTTTGGTGCATGCAACTTACCAATGAAAAGTCATTATCCATTTTTAAGATTCTTGAATTTTCTAATTCTTAGGTTCATTTATACATTTAATCACCACCATTATCTTTTTGATGAATTCCTTAGAGTGGTGAGATTTATAACCTTATATCCCTAGTTAATCTTTAAGGATGCTGATTTATCTGTATCCCTTAAAGGGGCGTTTGGCTCATGGATTGGTTTTTCATTTTTGAGAATAACATTCTTGGGAATGACATCCACATAAATCTTATTCTCGGAAATGTGATTAAAATTGTTTGGTACGTCAAAAATATTCCTAAGAATATTTTGTCAAATTCTTATGAATATTTTTTTGTTACAACAATGCCCCTAACTTCAAAAAAACTAATAATTTTAATTTAATTTAATTAATTTATTTATTTTTTTATTATTTTCTACATACTTTATTTTATTTACTTTTATTCTTATTAATTTTTCTTATTTTTTTTTTTTTTATTTTATTTTATGTTATTTAATTTTTTATTTAAATTATAAAATATTAGTTTAGTTTAATATTTTATTTTTTCTAAATATTTTAATTTTTTTTTTTTTTTTTTTTTTATTCTTATTAATTTTTATTATTAATTATTAATTTTTTATTTATTTTTTATTTTATAATTTATTTTATCTCATTTTATTATTTATTTTTATCGTATTTTTGTTTTTATTTTATTTTTATTTTTATTTTATTTTTATAATTTTATTTGCTTTTTTTATATTTTTATTTTATTTTATTTTATATTATATTTTTATTTTATTTTTTATATTTTTATTTTATTTTATCTTTTTTTTATTTTTTATTTTTTTTAATTCTTATGTTTTACTTTTTAATTTATTTTTTGAATTATGTTATGTTATTTGTTTTAATTTTGTATTTTTTAAGATGAATATTTATGTCTTTTATTTTCTCTAAAACATTTCCACTACTTGGAAATGTAATATTCTCACCTCCTCACATGGGAATAGAAATTGAGTAAATCATGAGAATATTGCATTCTCAGGAATTTGATATTTCCGGAAATATTTTTTTATTCTGTAAACCAAATATAGGAATAACATATTTCAGACTTCACATTCCTAAAAATCTTATATGATTTCACGAACCAAACGCCTCCTAATAGTTTCTTTGGAGTGGTGAGCTTTTCTTATACTACTTTTGTCCCTTTTTCTCTAAACATTATTAGTCCTGTATCACTTATATTCCTTAATTTTCACCAGCTGTTTTTTCATTTTCTTCGTTGCCTGATCATTGCAAATAAATTTAATATATGAAGTCAATTTACTTACCTTACACGTTAGAAATCCAAACTAAAAAATTTCTTCAAAAACATCTAACCATAATGCTCAATTATTTCTTGATAAATAATTTGTTTTGTCCACATTCAATGGTAGCATAGATAAAGTCAATTTACCGTACTTGAATATGTGGTTCTACTTAGAATGAAGAATGATATCACTGGGATAAGCATCGGTAGGAAAATGCTATGGAATTTATTTCGCAAGTCTATGAGATTGGGATGTAGTCCTTGCCTATAATCACTTTTGGGTTTATTATTTCGTTGGTCTTTTATTTTTACTAGTTTTATTAAATTAATTTCTTATCATTATAGGTAACACTCTTTGGTCCTATATATTTTAAAATAATGTTATCATTAATTTTTTCGTTACTTTCTGTTAAGAAATTGACAGAAGAAACATGTTTGCTGCACATGATTACTCTTGCAACTTTTATAAAATTGTCAATTTTCAATAAAAATTAACGAATAGACTAAGAGTATCACAAATTTTAAAATATATAGAACTAAAAAATATTATTTATAAAAAAAAGGAACTAACTAGACAAAATTAGTAAATATAAAAGATCAACGGTGTATTAAACCCATCACTATTTTATGAGTGACGTTTTGAAGCTTAAGGTCGAACGTAATAGACAACATATGCTCCACTTTTACCCCTCGACTACGAACATTTTGCAGTGTCGGTTTTGGTGCAAGAATTTAAAACGTAAAAGACTTTATCAATAACATATGGAACAGAAAAAATTGGAATTTTATATTAATTCTTCTGTGTGGAAATATGCAGCAGTTGTCATCCATTCCACAAAGTAAAAGACGAGGAAGTTGACTATCTTGAATGCGTTTGTGTTCCAAGTCAAGATAATGATTCCTGCCATCTTTCTCGAATTTGATACCTTTAATGCGTTTGTGTACCACGACAGAGTTGGTCATTGTTGACCTGATAGTGCTAAAGCGCCCGGCATATTTCTCGTGGTAGGTGTTTAAAGAGAGGATTTTTTCCCTTTCTTTAGACAATGTGGAATCGTTTTGGCAGGATTTTTGAACTCACATTAAAAAATGTTTATACCTACATTTTAAGCATTCAACTATTAAACTAACAAAAATAATTTTTATGTTTATATGCTCACTTTATACAAAGGACACAATATATATAGTGATTGTTCAACATAGATGAGGCAGCGGTCATAGAGGACTATGGCTTCAAATTCAGTTTTCTGCGTCCTCGCTGTTTCCATCATCATTTCCTTCATTACTATTCCAGCCAGTGGTGAAGAGTATGGCTTCGGAAAGGCCATCAACAAGAAGAAGTTTGGGATGAGAAAGGAAAAGCTCAGCCATTTTCGTTTATATTGGCATGATGTTGTTTCCGGTCCTCACCCTACTTCAATCACAATTCTTCAACCACCCTTTAACTCCTCCACCTTCTTCGGTTCCTTCAACATGATCGATAATCCACTAACCATAGGACCGGAGCTGACTTCGAGAATAGTTGGAAGAGCTGAAGGCTTCTATGCATCAGCTTCACAACAAGAGCTTGGTTTGTTGATGGTCATGAATTTTGCAATCAATGAAGGCAAGTATAATGGAAGCACAATCACTGTGCTCGGAAGAAATGCGGCTTTCAACAAGGTGAGGGAGATGTCTGTGATTGGAGGGAGCGGGCTTTTTCGATTTGCACGCGGCTATGCTGAGGCCAGGACTCATAAATTTGATCTAAAAACCGGAGATGCCACCGTTGAGTACAATGTTTATGTTTTGCACTATTGATGTTTTGTTAGTTTGTGATTGACCACTTGTAGGCTAAAACACTTATTTAAGCGTTTGAATAAACGTCCTTCAGGGACAGCTCAGGGATAAAAACGTGTTTCGAATGCAGTATATTTTTAAATTCGATTCATACCTTTTATTTTGGATAATTTTAACTGAATTGGTGGATGTATTGAGAACGTACTCCTACAAACGGTGGTCGGGCTCTGTCGATTTTCGATAGTCGGACTCCTCCAACTTAGTTCTCACATCATAAAAAAAAAGTGTTTGAATAAACTCGCTTTACATTGAAGTTCTAGCTATTGTCTCATCGCAACACAACATACCGTTAGAAAGCTCTCCGAGAGATCTACGACGGGGGCAACAAGCCTGTTCGGCTGTGCCTGTTTTCGTAGCCTAAAATCGAATGTTTTTATTAGTTTCAGAGCCTATGACCAAGTTTCCGTGGCTCCGGTACCCATAACTTTTGATCCGTAAAGAATTAGGCGGCGCACAACATACCGTTGAAAAACTCTCCGGGAGCTCTGCTACGGGGTAGCAAGCCTGCCCGGCCTTACTCTATCATTGCAGCATTATCCAGTAATTCTTGCTGCTCCACCGCGTAGACCTTAGCCTGGACACGTTGATTTGTCACAGGGGTAATCTTTGAAATTTTATCGTGATGAGAATAGATCATTGCAATTGTTGGTCTTGAACGAGGAATTCATTCAACTTTTTAGTGGAGCGGTGTCAAATAATATGATTTTTTTTTTGGCCAAAATATAATATTGCATTGGAGTAGAGATTTTTGTAGAAGTGTAATAATCAAGTTTTATATAAGATGGTATCAAAGAATTACTTGCCTTATGATTTCCAAGCTCCACCTCTCTTCGTTTGTTCAGGGATGAGACGAGAGGAAATAACATATAAAATAGTCGAAAACTTTATTTTTTAGATATGAGGCTCACATACCTTTTAAGGGGTTAGTCTTCTATGAAGTAACTCTTTTATAAAGATGTGAATTTTATTTTATTTTTTTATTAAAAGATTTCATATAAAAATTCTTTCAAAAAAAAAAAATTAACTTTTTAAGACCCTGAGATGAGAATCTATTTTGGTGATTATGTTCACCTAACAACAAAATAATACCAAATGATAATGGAAGACATATATAACATAGACTTGTCAGTAAAATGAAAGAATGTTTAAGGCATGATTTAATCACTGTCCTCTCAAATGATTCTGTTCTCACTGAAACGTATCTTAATGCGATTGGGTTCACTGCACTTGAGACCGTGGCAAGCATCAAGGCTCAGCAACCCCTGATGACAGAAGTCGAGAACACTAGTCACAGCCATCATTCTTTCTGCGGGATTTTCATTTTGGCTTATATTTTTTTAGGGCATCCTCAATGGAGTCTTCAAATACAAAACTTTCCTAATTTAGGTGATTTTAGAGACTACAGTCTCTAAAAATAACACTATTCATGGCAAAAGTACGTGGGGTCTACCACTTTTGGCTTAAAAGATGCCAAAATAGAGACCCAGTCTCCATTTTCTTCCACAAATTTGTTGAAAAAAATAGAGACTGGGTCTCTATATTGGCATCTTTTAAGCCAAAAGTGGTGGACCCTACGTACTTTTGCTATGAATAGTGTTTTTTTTAGAGACTGGGGTCTCTAAAAATACCCAAATTAAGAAAGTTTTGCATTTTAGAGACTCCATTGAGGATAGCCTTAGGGCAAATCTCATAATTAGTTTTTATTGTTCATCTGTTTTAGATAATTAATCTTTATTATTTTAAAAATTACATGACTAATTTTTATTATTTGTAAAAGTTTTATCATTAATCATATTATTTTAAAAGTTATGTGATTAGTTCTCATTATTTGTGAAAGTTTCATTATTAGTTCTCATTATTTGTAAAAATTTCACCATTAATTTCTATTATTTATAAAAGTTTTATCAGATATTTATAAACATTAGAGACTAATGAAGATACTTTTACAAACAATAGTAACTAAGTAAGTGACTTTTAAAATAATGGGGACTACTGATAAGATTTTTACAAATAATAAAGACTAACCACATGACTTTTAAAATAATGAGAACTATTTATCTAAAACTTATAAATAATAGGGACTATTTGTCCAATTTGTCTTAAGTTTCTAACTACTAGAGCCATTAATGAGTAAAATATGCCCTTTACCACTGGGCCTTTGGTCTAATGACATGTTCCATACTGTAAGTGCAAAACGTAACGAGATCTATTCTTATAGATAATATCATTTGATATGTATTGCACGACTTAAAACCTTCCTTATCCTAGGTGGTAGCTAGGCAAATACGAAAGATAAGCATAATCCAAGACCTAGATTCACGTACGCACTCTTAGTATGCGATATGCAGAACTGAGTCCATTTAGAGTCAACAAATCCCAGTACTTTATATGATGTCAAGGCCTGGTCTAAACCATTGGTAAGTTGCCACATCGCTTTTAAACATAAGGTGCGTTGCACCCTAGTTGGTATGCTTTTTTTTTTTTTTTTTGTCAAGAATATAATATTTACTTGGACAAGAGCCCAAAGAAATTGGGCCAAGGAAAGTAAAAGTTACAAATAAATAGGTGGAGCGTATAGTATTTGCCCCACAAGAAAAGCTTAAACACACAAATCCAACAACTAACTGGACTAGGCCCAACAAAGCCTAGATCTAACATCACTAAACGTGGCCCAGTAACAAAAGATAGGCCCAAAACTAGACATCACAATTTTCGAACAAGGGTTTTCTAAAATAGTGGGTTGGTTCTAGAAACTGAGAATTTGCCACCAGGACCATCCCACATTAGCAATGATGTGAATGGAAACACAAAACAAAAGGGAGGAGATCCAACTCATAGATTCGATAGCACACAAAACAGGCCTAGTGTAACTATATGCCATTGACATTTGCTCTAGTAGTATGGTTCTCACTTTGTGTATTTTGTATGTGAGAAGTTTCGAGATTGATACTCAACAAGTATAATATCCAGTGGTATCGTTCTCATTTTGTGTGCGAGAGGTTTTGAGACCGATTCTCAACAAACATAACATCATTTGTATATAATGTAACATTAATTTAGCCCTTCCGCTGAATAAAAGTAAACTAAAAGTAAACCTTAGTTCTAAAGGAGAGAGGTTCTATTTCTCTCTAGAGAGTGGCATAATGGGTATATTGAATTTCAATCATTATTCCAAAGTCATCTAATTCACAACCTTCACTGTTTCGATCCCCAACTTTTCATAGTATATTTGTTAAATTGAAAATTAACTACAGGCTATTTTTTCATAATGAAATCTCTTGTATTATTTCAGCATTAAGGGCTAATACGGGAGTAATAAAACATATCATTTTCACTTACATCCCTAATATTTGACATCAGTAAGACTTACTATTGTTGTATTGTTCTATTTAATCTTTTGACTTTATGCTACTATGCAATTAGTAATATTTTGCTTATTGGATATCACCAAGAGAACTTAAAAATTTGAGAATCAAGAAAATTTCATAATAAAAACATATCAAAGTTCTTGAGAGAAAAAGTTCATGTTATCATATTTAAAATGGAAGAAAGACTTCCAAGTCCCTCATCTATTGTTTAAACATTCCAATTACATCTAAATAGTTTGTTATCTGGGGTTGTTCTTGTTCATTTTTTTGGTCTTCTTTTTTTGACTAGATCCTTTAACTTGAGTAAATAATACTGTTTTTCTTGCAGCTCTTCAATTTTATTAATACATAGATAAAATTATGACAGAAATATGGTCCTTTTTTGGGCACGGGCGGCAATCTTGTTCTCCTTTTAAATCAGAGTAATAATCTGTTCCAATTTGATTAATTTATTCTTCACCGATACAATGACCAATATTTTCAGAGCTAGTAATTTCGTTTTCATCTAGGAGTTGCAAAATCTTATTTTTTGCTTCTTCTTCAATTTCTAATTGTTGGATTTTTTTTACCTTACTCTGCAGGTTGACACAAAGTGTTCTGATTTTCACATTTAAAGCATCCTGTGCTCTTTTGTTGTTTTTTATTTTTTGGTTTCCATTTCCTTGGAGTTTGTAAAAAAAATTGTAGGGTTTCTTGTAACTTTTCCTATAAGATTTTTTTATATGGTTTATTGTAGATTTTTCTTAGTTGTTATGGTGACTTTATTTTTTCCATTCTACATTGTTCACACCAATTTTATAATTCTTCTCTAGGCATGACGTTTTGATTCTTTAGTTGAGATTGTAGTTTAAGATCAATATATAACTTAATTACAGTTTTTACTACAAGAAAAATTATATTCTGTGACTATCCGTCGCCATTTCGTCTTCAAATTAGCGACGGAAATTAGACGGAATTTGTTGTAGCCAAGAATTGTGACAAATTGGAGACAGAATAGAGACAACATAGCTAAGTCATCTCCAAATAGTCTCCATTCTGTCTCCAAAAAGAGACGGAATGACGACGGCTTAGATTCCGTCTCCAAATATTACCAGTTGGCGACTACTCAAAGATGGCTTAGCTATGTCGTCTCCATTTTGTCTCCAAACCGTCTCCAATTGGTGACGACATGGTGACGATTTCTATGTCGTCTCCATGTCATCACCAATTAGCAATTATATTGCTAAGTCGTCCAAAAGAGCCAAATTGGCGACTATATAGCTAAGTCATGTGATTTGAGGTCTAAATACAACACATTCATCACCCATAGAGCTAATGGCCAGCATCTTTGGGTCGTCTTGACTTCTGTATTTAACGAAATGCAAAATATAAACAATTAGTCGTTTCTAAAAAAAAGAATTCCAATAAAAGTAATTTATTATAAAAGTTAATGCAAAACAAACATTAACTGAATATTACATTTATTTAATACCTTATTAGTTAAATTTATAATTAAATATTATTTTTTTCCATTTACTTTCTCATAATGATTTAATTATCTAATTTTATTTATTACTAAGAAGTCATAATTTTTTTTAATAATTAAAGTTGCAAATTTATTAAAGAATTAACTACATACTAAAATTTATTAAATTATTTATTGTAATTACATTAATTATTTCAATTAATGTAATTAAAATAAATATTTTGATAAAAGGAAAAAATTTATATAATTGAAAAGGTATTATTAATTAAAATAAAATTAGTTTATAGTAATTTAATAAATTCTTTTTAATTTAATATGTTTTATAGTACTTGATTTTATTCCTCAATCAAATATAATAAAGAAACAAAACTTTAAAAAAAAAAAAATATATATATATATATATATATATCCTTATTGGAGACGGTCCAAGCCGTCTCCAAAATGGAGATGGACCTGTGGTCCGTCTCCAAATTGGAGACGGCCTTGTCCGTCGCCAAATTTGGAGACGGAACAGGTCGTCTCCACTTTGGAGACAGCCTTGTTCGTCTCCAAATTTGGAGACGAAAAAAGTCGTCTCTAATTAAAGAATATAATATAATTTTTTTTTTTTTCTTAAATGGAGACGGACTGAACCGTCTCCAATTTGGTGACGACTTTGTCTGTCTCCAAATTTAGAGACGGAAAAGGCCGTCTCCAATTAAAGAATAAAATAGAATTTTTTTTTTCTTTTCTAATTGGAGACGGACTGGACCGTCTCCAAATTGGAGATGGACCAGTCCGTCTCCATATTGGGCTAAGGCGACGACCAACCCGATATTTTCATGAAGGCTGCCTCATATTTTCAATTCAAAAAAATAAAACCTTACCCCCCACGCCCCAATTTGGTACACTCATCCATCCCCACCACTCAACAACCCCCCCTTCCCACAGCGCTTCCCTACCCTCACTCCCCGTCCTTCACCCCACCCTTCACCTATCCCCCACCCCACAGCGCCCCTCCACCCCCCACTCCCAGTCCCTCACCCCCTACCCCACCCCACCCCACCCCACCCCACCCCACCCCACAGCGCTCCCTCACCCCCACTCCCAGTCCCTCACCCACCCCGTTCCCTACCTATCCCCCACCCCACAGCGTCGTCCCACCCCCCATACCCACCCCCACATACATATATATATATATATATATATATATTGTATTTATATTAGTTGTATTTATTTTTATTTTATGTTATTTTTAGTTGTTTTTGAACTTTTTGGTTTTTTTTGTTTGTTATGTTTAAGTTTTTAATATGTTATCATTTTTAATTATTATTATTAATTTTCTCTTTTTTTGGTTAAATTTTTAATTATTGGTTTGATTTCGTAGGTTCTCGCCAGAAAAAAGCATTGACTAGCAGAGACATGTCCTGGTGAGACAAGAATATAAGAATGTATTTTACAGATGTGAGTATTTCCTTCTTTTTATTTTTCCGTTTCCTTTTAATTTTCTTTGCTTGTATTCTTTTGAAATTGCGCTAGCAGTCACTAGTGCTCCAGAAATCTGAAGGTACCTCATGGGCATTCTGAAAACCTATTTAGGTTACTATCTAATTGTGTTGGCTTTGCTGCAATTTATTTGATTAGTCTTCTGAAAAAAGGTTGATTTCCTAAGTTCACAAGCTCAATATTCGGAAGAGTTTAAGTGAAACTATCACACTTTGTTGAAGATTGAAGGTTGAATAGTTTTAATTGAAACACTCACACAATGTTTGGGTTTATTTATTTGATTATGGCAAGATTAAGCATTAGTTGGACACCTTTTGGCACTTGCATAAATAAAAAAAGGAAATAAAACATGGGATGGAAGGAATCTGCAGTAAACTTAGCTATTAACATTAGTTCAGCTTAAAAATGTGTACCCTTTTTGTCTCTTAGATTGTGTTGTGATGGTCTCAAGTTTTTTGGTTAATCAGCGACCGAACCTTTTTTTCTTTCCTCAACACTCAGGAGAATTGTAGCCTACATGCCTCATGTTTTCATCGGAGATTTCAATTGCATTCTGTCACAAGATGAAAAAGAAGGTGGGAAATTAAAAGCATTGAGTGATATTTAGCGGTTCAAAGTTTTTTCTCACTATTTAATTAAAACCATTGTTAACTTTTAATGGGTTAAAAATGATTCAGCCTGATATAGTTGCAATTGAATCTTATCATCTGATGCGTTTTTGGAAAGCTTGAAAGAGTAGTAATAATAGATAACAATCGATTTCCACTAACTGAGACATTGATGTTCAGAATTTGATAATAATAGATTTCCACTAGCTGAGACATTGATGTTCAAAATTTGGTTTTAGGATGAAGACAATATTGCTCCTATTTCCTATTTGTCAATTTCATTTGATTGCATCTTGTTGATCTTTGTTTTCTGCTTCTTCTGTTAGATTGTATGCCTGAGTATATATAGTACTCACCATGAAGTATATAGCTACAAACATCTGTTAGAAATCTCAGTTATTTTGATCATGTAATTTATATGAGTTTATATGCTTTCCACAAAAACCACAGGAGAAACGTCTCTTTAGGTTTGCTTGATTTCTCCACAGAATAATGAAAATGTAGATAAACTAGTCTGCATCTCGCATTGGTCTTCTTTTTTTCCTTTCCTTCCTAACTTCCTGAAATGGCATAGATGAGTAGCCTTTCCTCCCTGTATAGAGGACATTAAAATCATATCTTGGGTACTGCTTGGTATCTTTCATGATGATGGACTAACGGCTACAAGAAATGGGCACAGATATTCTTAATTTCTTTAGTTATCTAAACTTATTGAGTAAACATCGCTTGGCCCTTTCTCTCATTATGATGTTTCCTGAACCTATTTTGAGGTGTAGAACTTGCAGATATGAATGAAATCTATTTGAGGACAATCCCTTGAGGTTTTAAATCATACATCATTTGATTCAATCATATGGGACTGCATTGCACTCTGGTCTAAACATGTTAAGCAATTACTTCAGATACATGCAAGCAGTGGTGGATGAAATCATATTCCAAACCATTGAAAACTAATAAATGTCTTTTTTATGTTGTTAAATTTCATAGCATCCAAGCAGTTGGTATTTGGGTAAGCTGTTGGAGGCGTTTAAGGACATTGCCGATAGATTATTGAATGGTATTATTCAATTTTGACTCTCAATTGAATGAGTTTCAGTGCCATATTTCTGTTTAAGTACATCCTAATGGACTGGAATATGTGTAGACTCATTTGCAGGAATAACTGAGGAAGCTTTACTGAATGCACTTGGAGATATTCATGAGATGAGTTATGTAGATATTGATGACTTTCACCTTTCAAACTTGCCTAAAATTCCAAATTCCTTTAGAGGAATCAACAAAAAATATTTTTCATTAAAATGCTGGCTAGCAATATGCTCCGATGATTCAATTAAGTGCGTAAACCTTGACGTAACATATGTAAAAGGAATATAACAGATCGTGTTGCTCATGCAAAGGTTGTCAGTTCCACCTCAACAGCTGCTTCTGCATCTGCTTGGTGATGAAGATCAATCGAGGCGTTTAGTGTTTTTTTAGATATTAAAACAAATTGTATTTTAAATTTATATTTTTGTTAAGATATTAAAATAATTTGTAATTTTAAATTTATGATTTGTTTGGATTTAATTTAAATTATAATTTTAGATTATATATTTCTTTCTTTATATGCATTAAAATTTACATTAATTTTTTATATTAATTTGGTTATTTTAATTATAAAAATTGCTAAATAAAATAATTAAAGATTGGCGACAGTTTGGTGACGCATACTTTGGCGACGGTTCGGTGATGATATACTTTGGCAACGGTTAAGTGACGAAAAATTGTGGCGACGGTTTGGAGACGATAACTTTTGGTGACAGTTTGGTGATGACTTCTTTTTTAAACGATTTGGAGACGGATTTTGGCGACAAAACGGTGATGAGGAAAATCCGTCACCAAAGGAGATAAATTGAAGACGGACTAAAAATTTCGTCGCCAAAAGTAACAAATTTGCGACGGGGCGACAAATTGGCGATGATAGTTTTGGCGACGGTCAATTTTCGTTTCTGTACTATCGCCAGCCATTGCTAATTCCCTTTTGGCGACGGCATGGAGACGAATTTTGGGCGTAGCCAAAAATAATTTTTTTTGTAGTATTTGTTTATATGATAAATAATATCATCATAGGTCATTAATTCATAATTTAATTCTAAATATTCTTGGATTAGACTCTCTTTGACTTTTTCAACAAAAAGTTTTGGAACTCCATATAAGAATCTTTCTTTCCAATAAATTGTATATTCTGGAGTATTTCAGATGTTCTTTCCTGGTGTGTCTCCTATAAAATAGTAAGTAATGGTATATACTAAAGCGGCCATAGCATTTGATACGAGTCTTTCTCTGTCTAATATTTGATTACCATCATCATCAACTTTTGTCATATTTAGGACTGTTTCTCTCTGATTTTCAGTAAGGAGATCATCATACCATCCTTTTAATTGTTCATTGAATCCTAAAGATTAAATTTTGTGTTGTTTTCTTTTCTAAGATGCTAATTTTTTCTTTATAAATGTTTCCTACAATTACCATTTGTTTAGTCATTGTTAGTATTTGGTGTTCTGTCATTCCATCTAGAGTCCACTCGTAAATGGTATTCGTTGTATAGGATCTAAATGGTTGATTTTGTTCTATTTGAAGGTATGGTGGTGTTGGTCTTGGGTAGTAATTTTTTAATATATGAGTTTTTTTTTGCCAAAAATGAACTTATTTATTGTGTTCTTGTTTCCAAATTGGTTGACTAAGTTTTCTAAATCTGAAAAATCTTTACTTTCGCTAATGGTTTCTTCCTTTTTAGGACTTTTTATTTTTGTTACTCAATATCTTGTTTTTGGTCAGTTTTCTGTATTTTATCTAAGATCTCATTTAATAGATCGTTATTTTTTTTTTGTTGAATTTGTTTTTGAAAATCTAGAAGGATAATATTGATTTTGAAAGGGATTCGTTTAACACTGAAATCTTTTTTTTGGTTTACTTTGGTTTGTGAGTTTTAACAACTGAATTTTTTTTAAAACATTTTGTTGATTAGATCCTTATTTCATGGGTTTCAGTTATTTGATCTATTGTTTGTTCTATCCTTTTGATTTGATCTCGTAGGGTTACAAGATGCAAATTGGTGAAGTTATTTTGTTTTGTTAAAGTTTTAAAGGATGGTTCTTCTTTATTTATGATGGAAGGATTTGACACTATGGTTCGTTGACTGGTTTGGAGGAGAACGTTTTCAAAAGATGATGGATGTTCATTATATAGATTGGTTCATTAGTTGAAGGCATGTTCTATTGTCTAGTTTTCTTTTGTAACATACTAACATTCATTGTTTCTTTATTTTCTTAGTAAACCAGAGGATGAGATGAATATTAATATGTAGATGTCTCATGGTTTCATACCATTATTCTTGTAATTCATCTCTTACTTGTTTAGAGAACATTGAGAAGAATTTTTACTTAAATTCCTTGTTTTCTTCAGAGAAGAATTATTGTTTAAGACTTGCATTATCAATTTCAAATTCTTGTCTGAGCCTATTACAATTCATCTGGGAGTGTGTAGGTGAATATCTCGAAATAGATGGTTCAAATTCTAAATATATAGATTTTACTACTTGTACTTCAATTTTAACTCATAATGGTTTATTTTTACTATATGAAGAAGATATAGAATGGGCTCTAGAGAAACTGGGTCTAGACAATTCTTTATCTAAATATCTCCGATCATATCAATTCTAACATTGATTCTTCCATCTTCATATTAAAGGATTCATTCAATTCTTTTGTTTTGAATTTGTTGGTTTTGCAGTTTTGGTAGTGTAACATTTTTTATTTTCCAACTTTTTGGAAGACTAACATATTTGCAACTAATTATTGTTGGTATATCAACTCTAGCACTTGTTCTATCCATAACCCATAAAAGAGCTTCACTTTTCTGTTTTGGTGGAGTTATTATTATTTTTTTTTTGCTGAAAATTTTGGTGGAGTTATTGATTTAGGATTTAGGCCAGTATTCATGACTTTATAATAGAGTCTATATGACTTCATATGCACGAGATCTAGTTTTAATATGGTAATTTTGGGTTTTAATATCAATTGTAATTAATACATCCATTATGTGTCAATCTGTTAATAAAAATGTAAATTTTGGATAACAATTAAAGTAGATTGGTCCATTAGTAAGAGTGGTCTCAATTAATCCTAAAAGAGGATCATGAAAATTGAGCAATCTACAATCTCTTAATGCAGGATAAATTCTTGTATTTGATCCTTCTCTTGTTAAAGGTTTGAGAGCTACTTGTACTTGTCCCATGTGTAAAAATTTATATCAATTTTTATTCGCCTTGTCTAATGATTTTTTGAAAAATATATGTGTTTGTGTGTGCATATATATATATATGTATATGTATATATACATATATAAATGTATATGCATATATACATATAAAGAGGTGATGGACCTCTTTACACCAAAGGTGGGGGAGTGGAGAAGCAGCGGCAATGGTAGTGAAGATAGCAACAGAGAGAAATGAGAGAGAGAGAGAGAGAGAGAGAGAAAGAGAGAGAAAGGCAAATGGAGAGTAGGGTTGTGACGCTATTGCATATATGTTTTACAGCGTGTTTGGATTGAGGGGAATGGGTGGAAAGGGAGGTAGGGGGAGGGACCAAAAGATAATCTCCCTTGTTTGTTTTGAAAGGTTTTCAAGAGGAGAGAAATAGAGGGGTCAAAACAACCCTCATATATACCATTTTTCTTTCCTCCCAATTTGGGGTAAATGGGGGGAAGAGGAGCTAAAAAAAATTTGATACCAATTTTGACCTCGTAAAGACCTATGCGTGCAATTGTGTATGCGTGCATTTGTGTCTGCTTGTGTTTTTATGTGTACAAGTGTGTTTATATATTTTTGCAGCTTGTGTATCTGCTTGCTTTGGTGTGTGTGTGTTTTTATTTATGCAAATGTGTGTGTTGTGTGCAGCTGTGCTAATGGAGGAAAGAAGATAAGTAAGAATACATGAGGTAAAACAAACACTTGGTCATAAAGCTTCAAGTATATTTTTTTTTTTTGTTTGTCAAAAGTTGTAAGTGGCGTGAAGAAGATAGAGGAAGAGAAGAAAAAAAATAATGAAGATAATGTTGAAAATTGGTAAAGTTTTATATAAAGTAAGAGAAGGGTTTAAAAGTCATTTTAAATATAAAATTTAGAGTAAAATGCACCATATACCCTTGTATTTTTAAAAAGTTACGTCATAAACTCTGTGTTTTAAAAATTAGCGCCATAAATCCTGTATTATTGAAAATGTTGTACACTCACCCCAAATAACAATTCCATTTAACTCCGTCCATTAACCTTCTTAAAAGACGAAACTACCCTCGTTTAAAATTTATTAACCACGACTCTTTAACTCAATTACTATTTTGCAAAACAAAAAATCAATCTCAAAGTTAAAGAGAGAAACTCCTTGAAAACCCTAGAGAGAGGAGCTCCTTCAAAGTTGATCTATGTTGATTTGAAGCTGATTTTGCACGATTTAAAGACATAATTTGCTTGTAGAAGGGTGTGGCTTAAAGTGAAGGTACAATTGTTGCATAAGCGCTGTATAATTTTGGATCATCTGATTTTCGATTTTTTGCCCTATTTTCTTGTTCTATTTCGAAGTGCTTTATCAATTGAGTAATTGCTTAAAGTTTTACCTATTTTCTCACTCTATTTGAAAGTGCTTTTATCAATTAGTTTTGCCATCACCTGCAGTTTATCCTTTTTTTATCATCTCTTTCGGATTCTCTTTCTTTACACAAAATATACACAATCTAAACCTTGACAGAAGTACTAATATCATGAAACAAAGACGCTACAACACTAAACTCCTCTTCTTAATGACTTAATGGCAAAATCTTGGTGGCTGTTAGAAGTTGAACACTAAACTCTTACATGTACGGAAGTCATTAGCACAATTCTTCATGTTAGTTTCAGTTAGTTGGCTATTAATTTTCTTTTTTTGGTCGAAAACATGGTGGCATTAATTTTCTTTTTTTTGGTTGAATACATGCTGGCTAGTAGTTTGAAAAAAAAAAACAAGAAGTTTGTATATATGTTTGTAACTACTACTATGCTTATATCATGTTCCAATTGTTTATGCGTTTGTCTACTATTGTGCAAAGATGTGTGTAGTCTACGGTTCAATGTACTAAATTGATATCATATTACTTTTTGGTAGGATGTCTTAGAAAGGTGATAGTTTTATTGAGTTCACAGTATGGGTAGGTAGACACTTTGTGTATGTGTCACGCCCCAACCCAACCCCACGCTAAAGATTAAGTCTGGACCTGACAAACGGACAGAGTCTCCTCTGTACTGTGGACATTCTAAAAACCTGTAAGCATTCAATTTAAGCCACAAAACAACAAGAACACCATTTTTAATTGAAATTCAGCTTCAAGGCCATCCGAGCCTTAAGCAACACAAGACAATATAAAATACATACAAGCATGCAACAACAGTCCTAAAATCTTTGTCTTCATTCACTTATCATACCATTCTATGTTAGCAATTAAACATTCTTAGAAATTAAAGCCAACCATACATCCGTTCATTCACACCCAAGCATGCAACGTAGCTAGAAGCAGAAATATAAGTTATTACATGCTATAGTTCCATGACTTCTACTACAACCATTTAAGGGCTCCAAAATAGAACATAAGGTAAAACAAGCAAAGTTTTCACATAACAACAAGAACCACAATCCACCTCAAGCAAATGGGACACTACAACTAAGGCAACTGTTCAGTCTGGACCTCCTGCTCCTCATCCTCAACCAAATCAAGCTGGGGTTCAACATCAGCACCTCTTGAAACGTGTTAGCGAGGTATGAGCAACCACAATTGCCCAATGGGGGATAAAGTCTACCCAGGGCATGCAATGCAACAATTATAGCAATTAAGCAATGAAAGCAAGTAAAGTACAATTGAAATGGCAAGTAACCACACATATCAAAGGATACGATACACTTAACCCCAACACTCCAGAATTCTCTTATCTTCGATCACGAACCACAAGCCATGAGCCACGATCAATGTGCCGACATAATTCTCAATCACTCCAGTGGGTGTACTCCTAATGTACCCCGATAAACTATGACCCAACACCCCCTGGCAATCTCCGGACCAGGTGAGTGAGGGACTAGAGCATAAAGATCGAATATCCACTAGCAAGCCTCCTGCTGCCCAGCCGATATTCAATACATCCGCCCTTGACACTATGGTTGCGCAACCACTATGCAATGCACTTATCAATGACAATACAATAGCAATAATGGAAGCAATAACACATGAGAGGAACAACAAAGTAGGTTATCCTTGAAATAGTTAGAATAGAAGCATTAACATATAAACAACTAACGATTACAAAAAGGCATTAACATGTTTCACATAGAACTATACCAAAAGCTCAAAAATGTCAAAAAAAACACATTTAAACACCCAAGGAGCCTTTACATGGTCTTAGAAGCGTGAGATAATCGATCCCTACTTTAACCCCTTTGTAACTCAAACCGTTTTCCTTCCAAATTCAAGCTATTGCTCCAGATTAGTAAGTGGCCTATTCTACACTTCTAATTAACCCATTAGGTACCCTTAGGACTCTTAAAGTTACCCAATTACCCGTGTTTAGCACAAAAGCCCCAATTTCTCCCTTATGACTTTGTACTACACGTACCTCAACCGGAACTCAATCGGGAGTTAGCAAAGCTTATTTAGAACCTATATAGCCTAGGAATTCCAAATGTGAAAGCCAAATTAACCCGGATTTACGATAACCCCGAAACCCCTTTTAAAAAGTCGCCTATTTCATGTTTTTGTTAAGTTACGAGCAATTAAACCTTACGGGCCCATTACACTACCTTCATTAGCACCTAAAGCATCTATTTGGACCATTGAATCAAGCTATAAGGCTCATTTTTACAAAACCCTAGAAAAAAATATCACTATTCATGCCCTATGATCAACAAACAAATTCAACAGTTTAAAATACAAAATAATAGCATAAATGTGGTCTCTACTACTTATATACAACATACATAACCTATTTTAAGCATTCCATAACCATTTAGTAGCAAAACAAGAAATTCAAGAAAAGTGTAACATTTTTAAAATGCAAAAACAACCATGAAATCCCTCACCTATGGCGCGTAGAAGCTTGGGAAAGGCTAGAGAACACTATAAACTACATGTACCTAGCTTGGATTGGCTTGAATTAAAGATTTGATGAGCAAAATATCTTCATATTTCAATGTTGGGCTATCGGGTTTGCTGTTGTCTTTTTCAGCTTTTTTTTTTTTGTTATGAGCTTATAAGTGTTGTGTGTTGAGTATAGGTTTAAGTGGGGTTAAGTTGGGTGTGTGTTATGACTATAAAATGAGTCTAGTTAGCTTAAAAATGAGTTTAAGGTGCAATAACATGTTAACTAACTAAAATGTGAAGTTTATCTACATAACACTATTCATTGAACTACTAAAAACATTTTCTAAACGAAGGTTCCTAATGCATTTAGCTCAAACGCCTATTTTTCTCATTCCTAAAATAATTAATATTCTTTAAGAAAAATGCTAATTCAAAGTAATTAAGTGGTTGAAAAAATGTGATGAGTAGTAACCACATAAAGCAACAAGTAATGCACGGTAAAAATGCGCAAATAGTGGATGCAACATTTAAAAAGTGTACGGTAGAATCTTGGGTGTCACAGTATGATCCAAAGATTTCCAATCAAGGGGAAAAAATAAAAATTTTAAGGATGTTGAATTTGATAAACTGGGTAGGTTTGTACAAGAAAATGGGAGGACAAAAGGCAAATGTCATATATTATTTACTTCCCAATTATTCTCTTGAGCATGGGCTTAGAAGAGTTGATGATGATGACAGTATAAGGGGCATACAGAGTGTGTTTAAAGACTTACATTACTGTACAATATATATAGAGGAGGAAGAGGATCCTATTGCAATTGTTGACACTCAGTGAAATATTATCCAACCAAATGATTTTCAGCACAACTCTTAGAGTGGCAAAGCGAGAGGTCATATGGTAGGGGAGATAGTGCATATCTTTTAGAGGTAGAAGTTGGCAGTGATGTAAACCAGGAAATAGATTTTGGTAGTTCACATCAGGAGGATAGAGATGATACAACACTACAAGGGGCTGATTTTGATAGTGCACAACAGAGGGATAAACAAAGGGCAAACTATGATATTATTCAACATGGGGCTAAAGAATATTCAAGACAACAGGAGACACATTTTTATTGTGGTGAGCAAAGGGTTGAAGAGAGTAGATACAAGTTAAGGCAAAGAAGAAAATGGGTGAGAATTGAGACTGAGTGAGTGGCACAATCTAATGTACAAGGTGAGATACAGGCTAATCAAGAGCATGAAAGACATCCAGATTATGATTCATCTGAAGATGTTGATTATGTTACTTTAGAGGAGGATATGGAGTCTGATGCCGATTCAGATACACCTAGCTGGATGTTTGATGACATGGAATGTTCTGATAATGATGACATTTTTAGTGTGAACAATGATGAGCTTGGTTTGAGAGAAAAATACATAGCTTTGAAAAAAATATTCAGAAAAAAACAATCTAAATTTCAACAAAGTGAAGGTCCAAGTGTACAGGATGAAGAGGCTTGGGACAGTGATGTAACCGAGGATGACTTGAGAAATGGAAGATGTTCTGATGAAGAGCCAGAGCCATTCCCCGAGTATCGTGAGGGTACAAAAATGAAAGGGAGAGAAAGCCTTAAACTTAATATGGTTTTCAGATCTAAAAAGGAGTTTAAAGAAGTCCTAAAGGATTGGTTAGTGCAGCAAGGATTTGACTACAAGTTTGTTAAAAGTAAGGTTGATAGAGTCACAACTAAATGTACAAATAAATACACTTGGAGGATTCATGCTTCTAAGATGCAGGGCTCAGAAAATTATCAGGTAACCTATTAAACTTTTGTTGCTAAAATTTTCTTTCGATATATATTTTCATGGTATACTAATTTCATTAAATATTTATTGACATATAAAAACTCTAAATGGAGTTCACTCTTGTAGTGAGCAGAAAGAGAACAAACAAGTCGACTACATTTATTTGGGGAAAAGATTGGAAAAATATCTCCGAAGGAACTCGAACCAATCCTCAGCTGAGTTAATAGATTTAATCCATGAGAAACTGGGCATAAACTGGGTATACTAGCTTTAAGAATGAAGCTTTGCTTGGTACTAGAAGACTTGTTGCATCTAATTTGAGAAGACAAACACCTGCACCTGCTCAATCCCATGAGCCATCTACTATGCATGTTGATGTCACTGTTGTTTCCTCTTCCCTTGCATCTAGTTCGCATCCTGCTACTTCCAATTCAGGTAGACTTAAAAGGGCAACGGAGTCACAGGTTGTAGAGAATATCAGGAAAAGGAAGAGAAGAAATTTAGATGAATGAATTTGGACAAAGTTTGGTGCATGTATTTATTGGATTTTGGTTATTGGTCTTGTGGTGGTCCCTGACATTAGTTTTCACTTACTTTTCGTTGGAATCTTTTTTTGTTGCTATTACTTTACTACAAACCATGTACTTGTTGACTGGACCATGTAGTGGCAGCTTCAAAACACTATATTTTGCTATTATTTTGAAGTCCTGAACAATGTACTTATGTTGTTGTGCATTATATTTTCCCTTTTTTCTTTTATCAAATCATTGTATGTTTTCGTTTATGCAGAGAGAAACTCCTTGAAAATCCTAAAGAGAGGTAATTAAAATGTTGTGGTATTTGCTGTATGTTGCAGGTTAGAAAACATTGGTAAATTATGCAAATAGGGATGTAATTTTCATTTTTTCTTTTGGGAGGGGGTAATTTGCAACTTTATCAAAAACACAGGGGGTAATTAGTAACCTTCTCAAAGTCATAGGGGGCAATATGCATCTTGTACATAATCACAGGGGGTAAATTGCATCATTCATTATAGGGTAAATAGCACCACAACCCCCTATGGTTTAGCAAAAATGCACATTACCCCCCTGTGGTTTGAAAAGTGCACCGGAACCCCCTATGGTTTTCAAACAGTGCACACGCACCCCCTTCCTAATTTTTCGTCAACAAATTTAACTGAATTGTATAAAAAAACTAAAATGCCCTTCAATTTTTTATTTTTTATTTCAATTATAAGGGCATTTTTGTCCAATTAAATAATAATTTAAGCCTAAAAACATGAAAAATCGCACCAAACGCGCGTGTAACGCACTCTCCGTTAAAAGTAACGATTTTTTTAACGGAGGGGGCTGTGGTGCTACACTTTTGAAACCATAGAGGGTTCCGGTGCACTTTTTAAACCACAGGGGGGTAGTGTGCACTTTTGCTAAAGCATAGGGGGTTGTGGTGCTATTTACCCTTCATTATATCAGAAGGTGTAAACCAAGACATTTAATAAGCATAGACAATTTTTTTCAAAATGCTACTACCAAAATACACCATTCAACATGCACGTCTATTGTTTGCAAATATCTAGTTTACAACAATTATTAATAACACGGAAGAACCAAATTTAACATCTCACTTTAATATCAAAATAACAAAGACCCCAACTAAAAATAGACAAAAAATACAACACCAAGTAAGTTGCATCTTCATCTTCATCAACTCAACATCTTTCTTTTGTTGGGTGGGGTTTGTCTCAACTTCATTATTATACTTTGTATCGGGGCACATGACCTCTTCACCATCATCAACTTCATTATTCACAAATCTAGCAACACCTGCATGTGGAACAACAGGTAGCCCACTAGGATCTCACCTTGCCGTGTTTGGTTCACACCATTCGAAGAAATTGCAACGGTTACTTTGACAAGTATAGTATAAGTAACCAAAGCTTTCCTTTTTCCAGGATGATACAATACGTATTTCAGGCCATTTTTTACAATAATAACAAGTGTTAGTATAACGCAGGTCTAGCTTTGGAGTTGTCGAATTCCTTGAATTTGTACTACTCAACCTTGATATGTTTAAATCCTTCACAAATCAGTTGCTACATTATGAAAATAAACCAGCCATTCAAATAATTTTTTTAACATGAGATTTGCATATCATAATGAGATTATCTCAAATATTACAAACATAAAAAATCGTGAGAGTCCAACATCTTTCATTAAGGTATTACATAATGAGATTAGATATCCTATATTTTACATTAACACAAATATCACGTGCAAAAGAATTAATTTATTCCCGTCATTCATGCAAATGCCTATCTCTTTTTGTATACCATCTAATTTTTTTTTTTTTTAAAAAAAAAAACTTTGAGCCTCTTCTTTTTCTTTTTGCTGCAAAATCTGAGCCGTAGATCCATTTTTCTCTATACTTAGATCCACTTTCTCTGCACTCCAAAACCTTATTTTGTTGCTCTCTTCTCTACATAAACCTCATCAAGGCTTTTACTTATACATTGAAAAACTCTTGCCATATTGTTTGCATTCATAAGAAACCATATCAAATCTTTCTAAATTACACACACAAAAAAATATATATACCTATAAAATATTATACACACAACTCAATTATTGAGAGAGAAAAACTAATTAGCATTAAAAGAGAGAGAAAAATTACCTTGTGAAGATTGAGCTTGAAGAGAATCAAAGAGAAAATATGCTTGAAGAAATAAACTCGTTTGTGGGCATGTGTTAGATTTAAAAGACGCCATCGATGTGAAGAAAGGGGTACTTTCATTATTCTGTATGTGTTTTATTGCTTGATACGTTTCATGTTTGCATCAGATGCGCGTGTATCACACCCACGTTAAAAATGACGAAAAAACTAATAGCAGGGGTTTATTTGCAACGTTTTCAATAACACAGGGTTTGTGGCACTACTTTTTAAAACACAGGGTTTATGACGCAACTTTTTAAAAACATAAGTGTATATGGTGCATTTTACTCTAAAATTTATCCCTCCCTCCCATTTCCTTCCTAATCCAAACAAAAGACATGCTAATGTTATGTTATATATTTATTAATTGTTTTCACTCTTCTGTCGCCAATTTGCAACGGAATGACGACTAATTTTTTACTTTTATTTTGATTTATTTCATACATTGCGTTCTTTCACAATACTGTTGTCAACTTTTAGCGCCAATTTTTGGCGTGCAATATGACAGTAGAATACCCATGAAATATAATTTTTCGTCACAAATGGTGACGGATTTTTCTCCGTTGCCCTTGTCGAGTTTTCTGGTCATGAAAGACTCCTTTGTTGTTAATGGCTTAATCTAGAGACCTGTGATTGCACATAGTCTCTTAATGTGAGGCAAATTTTCTTTCAAGGTTTGCATGGTATCAAGTGGCCCATGTTTACCATAGGCGAATTGCAGTGCAGATTAACTAGCTAACTATAACTTACATTTTCCTTTTGGTTGTCGTATTGTGTTCCATCCCTTGACACCTCTGTTAGTTTTAGAAAAGGATCAAAAGGTGAAACATTTCTATTTCATTTTTTGTTTTTTTCCAAACAAACTGACTCAATATGATAATAAGGGAAATTTGTGCAAAAGGTCCTTATTATTGTCCTAAAATTTTAAATTTATCTCTATTATTTAAAATTAGTCAATTTAATTTATATTATTTTTTAAAAAATTTAAATGCGTCCCTATTGTTCAAAATTAACAATTTAATCCTTATTATTTCCCAAAATATTCTAATTTAGTCGTTAAATTAAAATTTTTTGAAAACAACAAGGAATAGATTGAATTTTTTTGGAGATACAATTTTATAAAAACATAAGAGGATATGATGCATTTTACCCCTGTGTTATAAAAAAATGTTAATGCACCATATCCCTGTGTTTTTAAATTCTTGCCTTATTAAAAAAAAAAAAAACTATTTCAAATCCTCAAAACTCTAGACAACGTGTATGATCAAACATTAATGAGTAGTGTTCCTAAAAAATGAAAAAAAAAAAAAGGGTTTAGTGAGCATTTGATTTCAAATCCCATCCTAACTATTTTTCCTTTTCCTACCCAATTTAGGACTTCCTAATCCTTCACTAAAAAGGTCACCGCTTACAACTTCTATATATTTATATATTACACTAACACGAGCTCATATCTCACAAAAAACATCTATTATTTTGTTCAAGATGCCAGAAGAATTGAGGACGACGTTTACAACACAATGCAGGGGGTGGAGGCGCTATCGATTTCGCCGGCCATTCTCTGAGAATATTGGCATCCAAATAAACATGTTTCACCGTCACCATAATAATAATCACGTAAGGGAATCTCCTGGTATTATGGATCTCATTATGACAAAGCATGAAGACATGGTTGATGATGATGCAGCACATAGCGTTCTATCTTATCGCCTCTCCAGATTGGGCATTCCAGCAGAGGAACATCAAGAAATTATAAGAGAAATCATCAATATGTATAGAACAACAAACACCCAAGCCACAAATTTAAGAAGTGGAAAAGGTGATTTGCCAGCGCTATTTTTCAGAGTCATAGGAGACACATGGGTGTTATCCAGTGAAGGAGACGTACCTGCTACTAAATCCGCTAAAGACGCATTAGAAGAACCGACACTTGATAGCCAAGATTCAAGAGAAGAGTGTGTGATATGTTTGGAGACACTTGATCTGGGAATACAAACTAGACGTCTGTCTTGCTCGCACAATTTTCATGGAAATTGCATCGCTAAGTGGCTAGAGATGAGTCCTGTGTGTCCGCTATGCCGCTTTAAGATGCCAACCGCGTTGTAGTCGTGATGACTAAAGTTTATGCTACAGTATGTTTGAAAGAAATTAGATGTGCAGCATTCTAAGAATACGAAGACGAAGATCTATTAGGACAGACAAAGTATATATCTAGGAATCTTGTTATACACGAACATGCATATGTAACTTATTTATCTATTACGATGAATCCAAATGTCAGTCATAATTGTTTATCAACATAGTAACTGGTCTTCGACTGCTTACATACTATTTAGAACAAATGAATTCCACAAAATTTTATAGAATTCATTTGCAAATCTAATTATTTTTGTTTGGTTGCACTTTTTTAAAAAGTTACAAATCCAAGATTTGCAATTCTTGGATTTCCATAAGCCTTACTCAAATTCGAGTCCAAGAGGTAGAATTTGCAAATCCATGTTTTCTTATTCTACAATTAATCTTTTGGTGACAAAACTACCCTTAGATTTAAGTGATTGACTTTACTAGGAATAGTCAAAACCCAAAAAAGAACAAAATAAATATCTTCTCCACTCTTCTTTCTTTGATGACAAAAAGAGAAAAAAAATCAACATCTTCCATTCACTCCTCTTTCAGATATTAGTTTTATTTTCCTTGCAATTTTTTTTTCAAATTTTCTTTTGGGCAATATGTATCCTACCTAATTGACTTGTATGTAAAATCTTGTTCCAAACTAGGCCTTGAAATCAGAAATACTCATCTGGAAAGAAGCCAAAAAAAGCGAAGCCAAGTCTGTATATAGAATCATGATTCTGTATACATGACACCTAATTAATTATTTGTTTATATTTAATACATTATAGAGTTGATTAATAAACAATTAAATAAAAGTAGTACGTAGAGTCATGCTCTACATAAGCCAAGTCTGTATATAGAATCATGACTCCATATACATGATATTTCTTTTATATATATATATATATATATATATATTTTTTTTTTCTTTTTGGACTTTTATGATAGTTCTAGGAATTAGTAATGAATTGGAAAGATAACACTTATATTATTGCCTAATTTCAATTGTCGAATAAAAGAAAAACATTTAAGTAAAATATAACTATTAATTCTAATTTCACATGTATTCCAAACATAATTTAGATTTACAAATAACAGAATTGATTTAATATTATTTTACATTTCCAAACAAGAGAATTCATTTGTAAATGAATTCTATGGAGAATTCATTTATAAATGAAATGAATTCCACACATGAATTGCTTCCAAACACTATGTTAAATTATCTATGAATGTTTTCTCTTAACGCTTTCTTTGAATTGTTGGTATTTTATTTTTTGTCAGTATTTATTTTTCTTCAATATCACAATTTTGATATAATTTATTTATTTGGATATGGTTCGAATGCCAAGCATAGTCAAACACTAAAGACAACTAGAAGTATAATTAAAGTTAAATACTATAGAGTATAGGAATATTATTCCTAGTAGGATTAACAGTAACTCAATCTCTAAATAGGACTATCTAGGTTGAGTTATGTTATTACACACTACAAAGTGGGTGTACCATATTAGATTAGGCTAGAATTATATGTTACGCACCTCTAGATAGGTGTATAAGAGTCATTGTTATATTCATTCCTCTTAGTAATAAACAATAATGTTTAATGCACGTAGACTATATTGAACCATATTAAAATATTATTTTGTTCTCGCGTATCTATTGTGCACTATCCTTCCAACAGTATTTGCCCCATGTTTTCATGTTTCCTTACGAAGCTAATTCACATATGACTAATTTTATGCTCATCATTTAATTTATTTCCAATGAATGGAGCGTATAATTCAATTACAGTTGAGTATCACTACTTTTGATTCATTTTCTTAAACATATTCACAGATCGATTTTCTTATCTTTTAACATTTTTTTTAAAGAACTTTAAAAATGCATGGATAGCGTGCAGCCGAAGAGAATTTTAACATTTTTCAACTTTCATTTAGAGGTGATTCTAATTAACATATCAAATTAAAACATTTAAAACAATCAACATAAACTATGAAAAGAAGATCGATATACGTTCCCCGACACCTCAAAGCAATGTCTTTACTCCACATACAATAATATGTAATTGCAAGCTTCCCTTTCTGAAGCAAATGAGAAAGATGAAGCTTAGTGTGTCAGGAAGATAAAGAGGGACGAATTGCGAAGAGGGGCGGATATTTGTTACTCTTTTCTCTAATCAAGCTAGGGCTTATAACTGTTTCACATTTAATCCTAACTCCTTGGGATTTGCCCTATGCCTTTCCCAGTTTTGGGCACTTCTCAATTCTTCCAATCTCTTATTGAATTTGACTCCTCAAGTCAAATCTTTTTGTTTTTAAATTCAGAGGAGGCCTAAGGTCGTGCAACATAATCAGTAAGACTCGAGTTTTTGACCTTTCGCAAACACAGCGAGTAATATACCACTAGACCACAGACCTAGTAGTGCTCAAGTCAAGCCTTTACTATAAGATATTTAGACTATATTTGCCGGTGAAACATCTATCTTGCTTTACTAATTTGCCCAAAACTTAGCTATATGGCAAATTGAAAGATTACCTATGTGTTAGCAAAAGTTTCCTATTTACCCCTCATAGGTAAACCCTGAGAGGAAATGCTAAGTTAGGGAAGGTTTGAGAGAACTCACTTAAGAAAGTGAAGGGAGAGAGAGCGAAAATCCATTTTGATTTTCTGACGCCAACTCCAATAGCTTGCATAAAACTCCAAATCTCCTAAAAGTAAGCAAGATGTTGGTTCCAAACAACTCACTATCTCATTTGCCTAAAGATAGGGATCCTCACACTGATGGTCAATTTTCCAAAATTTGGGAGAGTTAAACCATCCCAAATCGCATCCCTATTAACAGTCACATGATAGAAGAAAATAGATAAAAATTAAACTCTTCAATGGTCAGAAATCTGACCTTTGGAGAGGAAGCCATGATTTGTATATACAAACACGAGATAATGGCTTCTTAAAAACACATCAAAACTAAAGCAAAAAAAATTATCTAGCAAAAAAATAAAAAACACAAAGCTGAGTAAAAAAGTGCAGAAACAAAAAATTACACTTAAAGATTTTCTACAACTCCAATAGTTAAATATTTTGGTTAATTCCAAAGTAAACTATTTATGCAACATCTATTGGGATGGGCGAAAGAAGTTATAGCCTTAGGAAGGGTGGGAAAAAGTAGTCAAGGGGAGGAGAAGGGGAAAGAAAGATAGGGAAGAACGCGAGAGGGGATGGGATGGGGCAGAGGCGGGGGACGAGGGATGGGAAAAAAAAGGGAGGTGTTGCCCCACTCCCACCCCATCCCACCCCATTTTCTCTTTTCCCCATCTTTCAGCTTAGTATCAATAGTTGCAGCTTAATACATCTTTTTAATTACAATTAGGGTTTTATTTTTTTTAATTGTACTTTAATATACTAATATTTTTAGCACTTAGAGATTCAATATTCTTTTAGTTGCAGTTTAATATAATAGTTTCATATTAATTTTAGTTATGTTTTTTTTTTTTTAGTTGCAGTTTTGTATATTAATTTTTATTAATTACACTTCTAATCAAATTGTTTATTTGTTCATTGCATTATACTAACTTTTAATGTTTGTTTATAGATTGATTCACAAAACAACACATATTATACGAATTTGCTTTACGAGAGTTTGTATTTTCATGAAGAAAACTTTCGATAGGCTTGTAGGTACAAATGGTTGAACCTGTAGTGAATGTCAACGATCAAGTAGAAGCACATACTGGCAATAGATTATACGATTATTTCATGCACATAAAAAGTTCCTTTCTGAACATAATGAAAGTTCTCTCAATCATCGTTAGCCAGCTATTAATCTTGTCTCTTGTCCCAAATAAATTCTCTGGATGTTGTGCTCAAACTGAATCTAGATAACAAAGTGCCAAGACTAGATATGACAAGGTAGAGATAATGTTATAATAAGATAGGTTTTGTCAGTTTTATATATTATTTTTAACTAACTTGTTAATTACTTGATATAGATCCATGATGCTAAATTGTTGTACCAAGCATATCATGAATGTCTTTTCCTTTTGAGTATTGTTAAAATCTAAAATGGCTACAAGAAGGTGAAAAGAAAAAAAAAAAAATATCAAAAAAGATTAATGGTGTGTTGTCGCAGGCAACCAAAAATAAAACTTGTACTCCGAAAAATATATGTAGTAGTGTGAGTAAGGATCGTTCCCACAGAGAGTATTTAGCCTAATATTATACTACGTGACCAAGGATTGGGGTGGGGGGGAGGAAGGTTGAGTATAACAAAAACAATTTTCAAGAAATACAACAGAGCAATTTAAATTGAAATATCGAAATTAATCAAAAGAACAAACCTTAGTCTAAGTTCACTATCGGAATCATGTAACTGATCATTGATGCAAGTATATATCAATTCACACTTTAAATATTCACCGTTAGAATTATTTTTTCCATATATCCTTAGTCGTAGTTAATAAGAAAACAAGCGACCTAATTAACCCTAACTGCTAAACAAACACAGACAAGCACTAAATGTTTAATATAGTAGCAGCCAGCTTAAAAATTAAAGAGATCGATGAAGCTAAATAACACAAGCACAAGCGGTTGCATTTAATTTAGTCGAACGTTCTTCCTAAGATCTAATAATTCCTGACGCAACAAATCGTTAAATCTTAGTTGCTTCACAAATTAAAGGGATCAAATAATTATGGATTTGATATCTAACCTAGCAGTAGATTATAACGAATAATAAACTAGTAGGCCTCCTAGTAATTAAACGAGATAATCATGAAAATAAGTACAGAAGAATATTCAATACTTAAAGCATAAATTGAATAATAAAAACTAATTAGATCTCACAGTTTTCTTGATTCTTAGGCTTTAGTTTTCTTCAATCAAGGATAAAATTTTAGCCACGCAGCGGCATAAAGAAAACTCGAAGAAGAAGTTTGGAGAAAAGGGGAGAGAGATGTGTACGAAATCTGATCACTTTGTACCTTATTTATAGATTTTGAAGCCTACAAAATTTTCTAAAATAACGGTATCCTAATCTGAATAAATAAGAAAAATATTAAAAATAAAGTAAAGTCCTAATATAACTAGGAAAATGGTATTTCAAGCTATAATTTTCGTGCATTATCTTCTCCCCATCTTCTAGAAGCTTCCGACAAAGGAATATTCCAGAATGTCAAATAGTGCATGTGCAGTAACTTCACGTCCAATTTCGACCTTGATTCAACCAGTATTTCTCAAAACTCAAAACATAAAAGTTCTATAACTCCTTTTTGGCTTTCCACAGAATCTTGAATCATTTCAATCGGAGCTTGGAAGGAAGAGTTATGCCCAGATTACAAAAAGACGTTGAAACTGTCCAAATTCGCTCAAATTGCTTCGTTTTGCACTTAATGCCTCAATTTGCATCCTAAATTAAAATATAAGAATAATGAGCATATTTAGGTAGAAAATAAGTGTAAAAGATTAAATATTAAGGAAGAAAAATATGACATTTTACGCTCTCTTCAATTAAAGATGACAATTTCAAGTTCCTTTTCTCCAACAACCACACATTTGATAAATTTAGAGAATGATAACAGTCTATATGATACCTTTACATTCATGGAGACTATCGCATAGATATGCAAAAAAAAGAGACTGATTAAGCGAAAGCAAATGGTTAAGATATACATATGTTGAAAAATTAATATTGTCCAAAGAAAGAATGCTTGAAAAAGGATCAAAAGATTGGATTGCGAGTGGGGGGAAAGGATAATGAAAAAAGATCTCATTAACATGTGTCCAATGGAAGTTGAATATTGAATAATCAAACAAGAAAAAATCATGCAAAAATAGGTTTGATGTGATGTACGATCTTATTTATGTAGTTTAATATTGAAGAACTTTGATTTTTATCTAAACTATTTTTCCTCTAATGTACGATCTTATCCATGTAATTTAATGTTGATATGTTAGGAGTATTAAAATAACATCAAAAAATCATAAATTTTAAGACCATCTTATAAGTTTATTAACTACTTCACCTGGCACTAATTGGTTTTAGGATGAAATCTTATGATTCTTAACATAATATTAGAGTTAGGCTCGTGGTCTAGTACTGTTATTCATCTTCCGTATATGTCACATGTGACTTCTTCCACGTGTGACCCTTATGAAATTATGTCATACGTGTGTTCAATCTTCTTCTTTCGCATATGTTATTTATATGCGTGTCCATGTGTGACCCATATCAAAATCAAGTCACACTTGTATTTAATTTTTCACGTGTGTTCCATTTGTGTTCAACCTTCCATCTGTATTTATTCACTACATGTTATTCAATCTTTCACGTATTACCCCTCTCAAATCAAGTTGCACGTGAGGGGGAGTGTTAGAATATACACTTATCACACATTAAAAAATCACAAGTTTCAAGACCACCTTATAGGATCTTAGACTACTTCACCTGACACTAAATAGTTTTAAGATGAAACATCATGATTCTAAAATGATATGCGTTCATATTTCAATTAAAAAATGAAACATAAAATAATTTTAATAGAAAAAAGAAAATTAATATTAGTAAAAAAAATAGAACAAAGTCATAATGAAAAAATGTAAAAATAAATTTAAAAAATGTGTTTACCTATAGTAAAACAAGATATTATAGTAAAATAAAATTAGGGAGAAAGATTAAAAAATAATGTGTTTATCTATAGTAAAAGGAGATATCAAAGTAAAACGAAAATAGGGAGTTTGTAGAAGATGGAAACTATTGAAGTGAAATTGAAATATAAGTTTTCTAAAATAAAAGATCAATTAAAAGTAGAGAAACTGTTGAAATAAAATTGAAATAGGAATTTTTAAAAATAGAAAAATAACTCTAAATTTCTGAATTATAGAGAATAAAATAGAAAAATTGTTGGAGTTGACTTAACACAAACAATATCAAAGTAATAAAAGTAAAAACTTTGAAAATTGAAAGATTGAAAAACTTAAGAAATACAATAGAACCTCTTTAAATTAATACTCGATAAATTAAAAATCTTTTTTTAATAATAAAATTATTTGGTATCAACTTGGCACTAGTGTACTAAATTAATATTCTCCATAAAAGTATAATATAATACATTTCAAATTCTTCCTTTGTATTTTGTAAGTGTCAAATTTTATTAATCAATAGTTAGCGGAAGTGTACATACATTTCTCTTATAAATGTCCCAGACAATTAAGATTTTCTCTTTACCCTTAATTGACTTGCAAATCACATATTTTCAAAACCCATTGCTACAATTCTTTTTGTGTACACGAAGGATGCTTTTTGCTATTCTCACATAATGCTTTACACATTTCTTCTGTCACAATTCGTTTCTTGAAACATTTGAGATGGGCCATTTTCGTTATTTAATAATTGAAGATACCATAGACAATAAGAGATTGTGATGGGTTAAATAGTGTTGGCTTTGATTCAATATGCATTGTATAGACTTGTTTTAATAAAGTTGAATTATTGGAACTTTATGCTAATTATATATGACATTGAATTTTTAATTGATTAAATACGTATGGAGATAGTACTTTAAATCTTAGTTTAGTCTCTTGATATGATAACATATTTACTGCCAAGCCAAAAAAATTAAAAATATTTTTGTAAATTAATAATTAATAATTTATCAATAAATTGATATATCACTAAATTAATAGAATTTAAGAGATTCCAGAACTATTAGTTTAAAGAGGTTACATTGTAGTCCCTATTTAATTTTGGTAATTCAACAATGTGTATTTCATTAACAATGAAAATGTACAAATGAGGGTTAATCGACCATCACAACCAAAAAGCAAGAAAAGCTAGCCTAACAAAAGATGGACCTATTAAGCACATGGCTAGCTCAGACAACAAAGAAAAAAAAAATGTTTCGGTCGGTTTGGCTAAGGGCAAGTCCAACAACTTCTCTATTTTTTCTCCATAATAGAGAGTTAAATTAGCAATTCT
Source organism: Ehretia macrophylla (assembly GCA_037974665.1). Classification (NCBI taxonomy): domain Eukaryota; kingdom Viridiplantae; phylum Streptophyta; class Magnoliopsida; order Boraginales; family Ehretiaceae; genus Ehretia; species Ehretia macrophylla. The sequence continues at coordinate 11,613,175 of CM075782.1, forward strand.
TTATTTTTACAGACTCTCTATTTCAGTTTTACTCCAACAGCACTCTCTATTTCAGACTCTTTATTTAATTTCACTCCAATAACTTTTCATATTTTATCTAAACTTATTTAATAACGTCTTTTTTTATCTTTTATTTTTAATTATTAACGATTATGTTCTAAGAAAAATTGTAATGTTAATATAATTTAAGTTGTTAAATGTTATTATTTTTATTTAATCGTAATTTTAATTATAGTGTAATCTAATATGACACCCACCTTGTAGTGTGACAATTAAACACAAACTAGATACCCCTATCTATAAATAATTATAATTACCCAAAAAAAAGAGTTGTAGAGTTCCATCACATATCTACACTATAAAGAATAGAATTAAGGTGGAGAAATCAATTAATCACTATAGTGGTTTCATCTTTTTTATCAAGTAAGTAACTTATGTCCTTAGTGATTTTACTGTGATGATTACATGTTTTTGATAGATTAATTGCAACATATTTATCATAATAATTATGCTTATATGTGGTATCAAAGCTTACTGTCAGATCATGTAGTCTCCTTAATAAAATCGATTTTTGATTATTCATAAATAGATATCTCTGTTTCAAATGTTATTGTCATGTGCCAACATTAAAGAAAATAGCGTTGCTATATTTTGGATTGAAATATATGTTTTGGATGAAAGACCAATGGTCAATGTTGACCATTGTTGCATTTGAGACTGAAATGGAGAGCAAGACTTCCTCGCCACATCTGGCGAAGTAGTGTAGCGGAATGGCGAGAGGACAAAAATTGGCGAGGGGAGTGGAGAGCCTGTTAGAGGAAAAAAAGTTGATTTGGCTCGTCACTTTGGCTAAGGAGGTAGGATAGCGATGCTGTTGGCCTTGCTCTAACTAGTCAGCCGTTCCCACACCGATTAACCGGTTAGCTTGGTCGACTGAAACTATAAATCACAAAAGATGAAAATTCCAAAAGGCAAAGAACAGATTTACAAAGGAAACCATGGTCATCTTCATGACTTCCCAATGTCAGATGACTATGCTCTCAACGAACAAGCAAATCGATAAAGTAACCCTGGATGCAATTGTTCATGCCGATTGAGTTAGTCGGCAAAAACAGAAACAAAGTAATAGGGATTGTTCTTGTCGACTGAACAGTGTACCAGCTAGATCAAAAAGAAAACTTTAACAAATAAAACATGAAAGTCAGCATCTTCTTCAACAAAAAATTCTTCCAAAAGCTTCAAGGCTTGAAATGTTTCTAACCTTATCATCAAGATTGAGCATATAAGTGCCAGGAGAAGCAACTTCCCAAAGATTAAAAGTCATCCAGTAGAGGTAGGGAGACAAACAATCCCAACGATTTGGATTAAGGATGAGTACCTTTGGATTTAGGATAGTTGGATAATTTTTAATTGTGTAAAGATCAAATTCAGTAACTAGAATAATTTGTTACATGAATTTGTTAGCTTTGAAACTTAACGAAAATACCAAATTCAACCTTGATCTTGAAAGAGAAGGATCTATAAACTTTGGAGACAAATAACACCTCTTGATCTTCTCCTCTATGAACTTCTTCCGTCTTGAAGATGACGAAAAATTGTGGAATTATTCTTCTTGTTTTCTCTAGCTTTTAACATGTAAGAGGGGGAGGATTTTTTTTTTTCTCTTTCTCTCTCTCTTTTCTCTCAATCTCATTTGTGATATATATGCATTGGGGAAGGTTGAGGTGAGCTCTACTGATAGATATAGAAAAGCCAGAGTAGTTAATCCAAGTTGAAATAGGAATTAGTTGTTTTAGAATCCAAGTAGGAGTCTCTTGAAACATTCATTTGCATCTTGAACTACAAGTAATTGATTGCACATCAACTACAAACTCTAATTCCACCTTACCACCTCTCACACGCGTGTCCCACGAGTCCCAAAGAGGCCATACGTCTCTCTCTTATTTTTCGTATATTATTGTGCTAAATTAAATATTCTTATATTCTAAATTGAGCCACAACAATTCCAAATAGGAAACCTAGTTGCAATTAGATTCTAAATTTAGCAACATCTAAATACACAAGTAGCTAGAAAACGTTAACAATTATCTTTAAGGAAGTAGGCTAGAAAAGAGATCAAAAGACATAAACAACTTGGCTACTAAAAAGATCAAAATGCCCCTACTAACCCCATAGCACATAGGCTTTTCAACCTTGACTTATTATACTAAAAAATTATGACTGCATTCCATGTTGAATATTGTTGTTCATAGAAGTTTGTCATACTTAAGTATGACCTTTATGATTTATTTTTCGTATATTATTTGATGTTAGTTGGTCTCCTTCATTTGAAAAATCTCTTATTTTTCGTATATTATTTGATGTTAGTTGGTCTCCTTCATTTGATTTATTCTTTGGATCACTTAGAGATGCCTCGTTTACTTGATTTGATGTGATGAGTTGATCTTGTGTCTCAACTTGTTTAATACCTACATCATCATCATCATCCTTTCTCGATGCAAAAGGGTTAGCTTTGTCAATGTTTACATGCATAGATTCTTCAACTACTCGAGTTCTTTATTAAATACTCTATAAGCTTTTACTCTTAGTTGAATATCCAAGAAATATGCCTTCATCCGATTTAGCGTCAAATTTTCCAAGGTTATCTTTAGTATTTAAGATAAAGCATTTACATCCAAATACTCTAAAATGTGCAGCATTAGGTGTTCTTCCTTTCCATAATTCATAAGGAGTCTTTTTGAGAAAGGGTCTAATTAACACTCTATTAAGCACATAACAAGCCGTGTTAACAGCTTCACCCCAAACGTATGTAGGCATGTTGTTTTCTTTCAACATGATTCTTGTCATTTCTTGTAAAGTTCGATTTTTCCTTTCCCATTTTGTTGAGGAGTTCTAGAGCCAAAAAGTTATACTCAATGACATGTTGTTCACAAAATTTCACAAAAGATAAATTTATAAATTTTGTGCCTTGATCACTATGAATGCATATAATGTAATAACCTTTCTCATTTTGTACCTTTTTGCATAGCTTTGCAAATTCATTGAACGCTTCATTTTTGTGGGACAAGAACATAACCCAAGTATACCCAGTATAGTCATCTATAACAACATATACATATCTTGATCCTCTTAAACTAACCACTTCTACAAGTCCAAAAATGTTCATATGAAGTTTTTGTAGTGCTTTAGATGTAGCTATTTTGTTTATAGGTTTGAAAGATGTCTTATGTTGCTTCCCAAATTGACATGCATCACATAAATGATCTTTTTTAAATTTAGTTTTAGGAATGCCTTTTACAAGCTCTTTTCTTGAAAGCTTCATGAGTAAATCCATGCTTGTATGTCCTAATCTTCTATGCCATAACCAATAATCTTCATTCATAGTTATTAAACAATTAACATTTTGGCATGTAAGATCATTGAAATTAATAGTATAAATATTTTCACGTCTATTTGCAACAAATAACACTTTGTTTGATTTATCATATACAATACAACATACAACTTTGAATTCAACTCTATACCCATTATTACAAAATTAACTCACACTAAACAAATTGTGTTTTATCCTTTCACAAGTAGCACATTATGGATAGAGATTGAATGAACATTACCAATGCCACCTCTTCCAATTATTTTCCCTTTTCCATTGTCTCCATAGCTCACATTTTCTTTGATTTTCTTATTGAGCTCATAGAAGATGGATGAATCTCCGGTCATATGTCTTAAGCATCCCCTATTAATGACCCAACTTCCTTCATGTTTGATCCCTAGAGGAACCTAAATACATAAAAACATACACATGTTGTCATTTTTAGGTCCCCAAGCTTTATTGGGTCCTTATGTGTTAGTTTAAGTCCTAACACATCTAATAACCCATTTGGGCTTAAGTCAAGAAGAAATTCTAGCATCCCTACCTACCATGTTTCTATATCTATAATGTGATGAGATATGCCCATGTCTTTCACAATATGTGCACAATTTTTGAAAACCCTTTGAAGTTGAGGCATCATTTGAGGAAGTAGATGTTTTCACAAAGTAGCTTTTGAAAAGACTTTTGTTTTGTAAATGGTTCATAACCAATGCCGCTTTTATCAAAAGCCAATTTTTGGGAACCAAGCATTTTATCCAAATTTTCTTTTCCTTTGGTAAATTTTGTTAAACTCTCATTTAAACTGTGGACTTCCTTTTCAAATCTTTCAACTTTTGCTCGAAATTCTTCCTTCTTATTATAGTATTGAAGAGCTTTATTATGTGCACACTCACGTTCCTTTTCTACTTTCACATTTTCAATTTTCAAATCATCTTTTCCTTTTTGAAGCTCTTTGATTTTTGAAAGAGCAACTGAAAAATTATCATGCATTTTTTAAAACTCATTTTGTAATTTTTCAAATGAACATTCATCATTATGTGATGGTGTGGAGCTAGAGGAAAAGCATGAACTAGAACAAGAGCTAGAAGAAGAACATACCTCATCTTCCTCTTTTGCTATAAGACAAACAATGTTGGCTACTTATTCTTCCTTTACACTTTCTTTTGGCTTGTCTTTGCTATTCTTTCTCAAGTTGTTGTTTGATGAGGTTCATCTTTTTATCTTCTTGTATTTGAGGAATTTTTTCAAGTTTCTTGCAAGGAGAGTCATCTCATCATCATCTTCTTCATTGTTATCTTCTTCTTCATCACTTGAATGAACTTTTGATGCAGGAAGTGCAAGTGTTTTCTTGTTGTTCTTCTTTTCTTCTTCAGCTCATGACTCATGAGGGATGCCATGAACTCACTAATGGTGAGAGTTTTGAGGTTTCCTGCTTCCTCAATTGGCATCACATTTGCTTCCCATGATTCGGTCAAACTTTGAAGCAACTTTCCTACCATCTATGCATTAGAATACTCTTTCCCAAGCGGTTTAAGGGCATTCACAATATCGGTAAATCTAGAAAATATTTGTTCAATACCTTCATCTTGTGACATTTTAAACATTTCATATTTGTGCGTAAGCATGTTAATCCTAGTTTATTTAACTTGATTGGTTTCTTCATATGTGACTTCTAATTGATCCCAAATTTCTTTAGCACTCTTGCACCTGAAAATCTTGTTGAATTCATTTGAGTCTAAAGCAAGATATAACATGTTCATAGCTTTATAGTTTCTTTCAACAATCTTGAAATCATTATCATCATAGTCTTCTTCCGGTTTAGGAATGGTAGTGAGTTTTTCTCATTCCATCTTAGTTATTGTAGGAGTGGTTGGTCCATCGGTTATTATTACTTTACAAACTCTAATGTCATTAGCAAGAATGTAAATCCTTATTCTAGTTTTCCAAAAGGAGTAGTTGGTTCCATTAAATAATGGTGGTCGGGTGAAAGATTGGCCCTCAACTATGATAGATATTGTGCATTTGCCATTTTGATTCTCTACTAGTTGTTAGACTATATGTAGAGTCCTAGCTCTTGATACCACTTGTTAAGGCAAATATGCTTAAGAGGGGGTGAATTAAGTATTTAACTAACAAGTATCGATTAAAATTCTCAATATAAGAAATTTGTATTTAATCAAACAAAATATCAAACACGTAGAGTGCACAAAAATAAAAGCAAGGAAATAAAAGAGATAGAAGACGAACACAACGATTTAGGGTGGTTCGCTAATCTAGTCCACCACCTAAGGTCACCTCCCTTTAAGAATTCCACTAGCTCCACTAGTTTTGCTTCTTCAAAAGTTGATGAAGCGAAAACCAGCAATACAAGTTCTCTTGAATCCACAAGAGTTGAATAAACTTCTTCATCTTCTTTGAATCCACAAAGATAATTTGAACACTTTCTATACAATGATTCACTCAAGGCTATAGATCTAAAGTGTATACAAGCTTTGAAGGATGTAAGAAGTAAGTACAAAGATTAACTCCTCAATAGTTGAATAATACAAATGAAGATCTTTGATTGCTCAATGATTTGCAAGCGTTAGCTCAAGATTTGTAGCAATAAATGTGTAGTAAAGCCTTTTGATAGCTTAGAATTGAATGCTTGAAGTTGGAAGAGTTATTTTGCAAATGGGGGGAGGTTGTAGCTTTAAAGAAAGGTCCTAACGGTCAAAATAATAGCTAGTTTTTTCAAACATAACTTCATCCGGTCGAAGGGTCCGATTGAGTGCCTCGTCCAGACCATGCCAAGAAGCCACTGTAATTCATCTGGATGAGGAGGTCCGGTTGCTGCTTTTGCAATATGATCCAAAATGACATTTCAAATGGACTTTTGAACTAAAATGCATTTTTTACCCATAAAGAGATAAGTTGTTCAAAAATCTTTTTGAAACCTTTTAGAATTAGGGGCAAAAGGTATTTTGAAAGGATTACTATCTTGAGCATAACATAATGCAAAACTTAGGCATCTTAGAAGAAAAAAGGCCGGTACCCCTTATGACGCTACTTCTCCTGCCTTATGTCTCCCTCGTCAAGTTTATCTTCATCTTTCATATGATGAGAGCTTCATGATTATTCTTTGTTTGATCCTTCAACATCATTCTTGTTTGAATCTTCATTCTTCATATAATGAAGCTCAAGCTTCATTGTATGAACCCTGTTTGAGTCTCCAAAAGCTTGACTAATTCTTTAAGCAAATTATTTAGAGAGTACACGATTAGTCAATAATTAGGATTTTGTTGTCATCAATATATAGGGTGAAAGCCTTCAGGCTATTGTTGGCCAGGGAGGCCAGCGATCACCCTTAGGGATTCGCTATCGTGGGACAAGGTATCAGTGCTTAAAGCCAAGCCTGCTGATGCATTGTTGGCCGAGGAGGCCATGGAGTGCATTGTGAAGCCTCTAAAGCCCACGCACAACACGGATTGACACGGGGTTCCGCTCTGGCATAATAAGGAAATAAAGTTGCACCTTGGCTAACAGCTTAAACTTTTAGCCTAGTAGGAAGTGCTTGTTGATCCTGAAACTGGTATTAGAGCGAAGTTGCAGGTTTGAATCCCCAAGGTGTCACTGGGAGGGAGATTGTTGGCCAGGGAGGCTAATAATCACCATTAGGGATTCGTTGTCTCGGGGAGTGGTATCGGTGCTTGACAACCCAGCCTCCCAGTGCATTGATGGTCGGGGAGGCCATCGAGTACATTGCGAACCCCTCAGGCCCACCCGTATCGCGGATAGACGCGAGGTTCTACGCTGCCATAATAAGAAAATAAAGTTGCACTTTGGCTAACAACTTAAGCTTTTAGCCTAGTGGTAAGTGCTTGATCCTGAAAAGTAATTAGGATTTTGTTGTCATCAAAATATAGGGTGAAAGCTTTCAGGCTAACAGTAATCATCCTGCAAATATGGAACACTTGATCTAGGGAGCGACCCTGAAGCCAGATATCCATATATCTCTTAGGTATACCACTAAGCCTAGATTTAGATGATCTACCAGACAAGTGAGCAATTACTCCGTCATACGACGACATGGAATCTATGTTGCATATGCACCTTACAACTAGTCACACCCATATGTCCAACATATATAGTTATTGACGCACAACTGAGGTCTCACCCATAATGCATTAAAGCATATAAATTTGATTTCGTCAGTTCTCCACATATGCTCAAGATTAAGAGTATTGGTTACTTAGTAGTATAATGTATGTTTGATCTCTATCTTTGATAGTACCTATTAAGATATCATACTTAAGTAGCCCATTTAATGTGTGGCACACACACACACACTAGTGAGGCTGACCAAGGCAGGCCACCCTTCACAGAAGACTATCTCATTATATCCTAGACCATCATGAAGTTCCCAGCTCTATCATTCGATTATGAACTAAATCTAGAACTGAGTGTCTATGACTTAGATCTTTTGTGCTCGGTGACCGTGCACCTAAGTCATTCATTATGGATCAAGGATCTCTATACAAGCAAGTATACATAAATAAAACAAAGAGAATAGAATGAAAGCTTTCATTAATAATAATAGTCACAACACAATCCAGTGTAATTGAAATGTCAAGTGCTAGTGAGCTTTGGGTTATATTAATCCTAGTAGTTTATTGGTCAACACTTTTAGATGAAGGATCTTGGCAATCTCACTTATTTTTTGGGTATAAAGATCTCTTATGATTTTACTGGATCTTTCTCGGGTAAAGTACTCTTCTGATCTCCTAGGTCGTACTAGTCTCATTGATACCAAGACTGCTTCTACTCCTCTTGACTCAAATATTCACCTTACACCAATGGATGGGACCCTTCTTCTGGATGTATCTTTGTATCATCAACTTGTTGGTAGTCTTATTTATCTCATTCTTAATCGGTCTGACATTACTTATGTTGTTCATTTGGTTAGTTAGTTTATGTATGCTCCTTGTACTACTCATTATACAACTGTCCTTTGTATTCTTCAATACATTAAATGCACTCTGTTTCATGGTCTTTTCTTCTCAACCAACTCGCCTTTAGTTCTCTGTTGTTACCCTGATAGAATTGGGCTAATGATCCTATTAACTGTCGTTTTTGTGACTGGGTACTATTTCCTTCTTGGTGATTCTCTCTTTTCTTGGCGTAGAGAAAAACAAATTGTTATTACCTACTCTAGTATTGAAGTTGAATACCGTGCCTTTGTTGGTACCACTCGAGAGGTCATTTGGCTTCATTGGCTGCTTGCGGACATTGGTGCCCCTCAACCTCATGGCATCATTCTTCATTATAATAATCAGAGTGTCATCCAAATTGCTCATAATAATATATTCTATGATGTACTCGTCATGTCGAGTGTGACTCTCACATGTTCGTGGCACTCTTAAACTTTAGTACATACCTTATGTTGCTTAGCTTGTGAATCTTTTCACTAAAGCTCACCCCCAAGCCGTTTTCAAGATTTGATTTCCAACCTCAAGTTAGTGTCGTCCACACCACCTTGAATTTGAAAGAAGGTGTTAACGTATAGCCGTGTCATGTACATATCGTATATAATTGTAATCTTACCATAGCCAGGTTATATATCATAGTTAAGCGTTCTTATGGCACAAGTCATCTTATGCCTATTTAAGCTTTCCTAGCAAAATCAAGAGAAAGCTTCATATTTCTCTCAATCATGCTTTGTTCTGTTTCAACAATAACTATTGAGATTAATTACGTAATTTGCCTATTGAAGGATTATCATAATAAAAAAACTAAATACAAAAGAAAACCCAATGTAATGATAGGGGATACATCCGGATTATCAAGGCGAATGATTTAATGACACTATAAGGGTATTTCCAATAGTAAGTTTAAAGTATAAAATTTACTATTTTTGACTATTTTTAGAGACTCCGAGTCTCTAAAAATCATTATTAATAATTTAAATATATATAGAGTTTACCATTTTTATCAACTTTTGAGTTAAAATAGAAATTCAGTTTATATTTTTGTCTCTAAACAAATATTAATTTTTAGATACCCGAATTTCTATTTTGACTTAAAATTAATAAAAATAATAAATTTTATATATATTTAAATCATTAATAATAATTTTTAAAAATTTAAATCTCTAAAAATAATCAAAAATAATAAATTTACTTATCATTAGAGATACCCTAAAGGAGTGACACACACCACACCAGCAGTCGCTGGTTTTGAATGCTGTATGGCCATGACTTGCACGTGGCAATTTACCATGTGGCACATTCAAAATCAAATATTTTCGGAGGGTATTAGCAAACCTCCCCACTTGTTTTCCGTAGTCCACACTCACACCTACTCCCTATAAATAATCCAAGCTTCCTCCTGCAGTCTGTTTTCACTTTTTTGTGTGTGTGCTGTGTGTGTTTCAGTCAGACTCCGCTTCAAACAGAGGTAAGGCTTCAGCTAAAGTTTGTTCTTTACCCTTTCAAATTGATGGTTGAAATAACCATTTGCGTGTTCATACTTGTTTTTAATTTGTCAAACAAGTGGTTTATTTACACTCAATAGAGTTAAGTAGAATAATCGAGTAATTATTTCAAGAATTGAGTAGAATAGTCGCGTAGTTACTTATAATTAAAGGTTCGTTTAAGTTAACTACAACTTCGATCCTGTTATTAAGTTCTTTAGCTGCTGTGTTGGACATTCTCTTTCAGCGCTTCATCTGCATGGTGTTTCAATGCGCTAGGAGAGTTTCATGAATCTTTTCATTTTCTCAAATTTTTTCTTTTCTTCTTTTCCGTTCAATTTTTTTCTTTTCATACCATATGTTTCTTTGTCTTTATTTTTATACTTATTTTTCTTTTTGGCCACTTTAACTTGAGCTTTAACCCCAGATGTTGCAAAAGAAAATAGAAAAACAAAATAAAAGAGAAAAAAAAAAATAACCATAGACTACTTACGGAGACCCTTGTCATGAGTGGTTTCAACATCGGTTGTACGTATTGTGTGATGTAAAAATACTCTACTTACCAACAGTAATTTGGTCTAGTGAAATGTTCCTTTTTATGCTAGTAAGAGATTACGAAATTAATTTTTATAAATAATATTATTTAATATATATTGTATGTTTAAACTTTAATTTCTTTAAATAAAAAAAATAAAAATGCTGTACCTGTTTCTACGTTGACTAATGGTTAAATGCATTCCTAATTGGTGTATGCTTCCTTTATGTTCATGTTTCTTCTACATCTATGAGCTGCCTCAGTTATCATCCTCCATTTATGTGGTCTAATTTACCGGCGGTTGCCGTACGCCAATGTGTACATGTAATAAAAGCTATTTATGAGTAGCTTTGTTTTGCATTACTATTTACTCATTTGTCACTAAAATATTTCAACTTTTTTACAACTCTTCTTTTGAAAAATAAAAAAAAAATGGTGGCAACAATTATCTTATTGCAATAATTTTTTTAATAATTACTTTTTTCCAATGATTTTATTTAGTTGCAATGGTTAAAATTTTTATTATCACATTTGATTAATAATTACTCACAACATTACTTTTTTGTAACGATTTTATAATTATAGTCCACAACTATGAAACTATCATTTATTATATATAAAAAATTGTTACAGTAGAGAAGTTAAAATGAAATCAGATGCTAGGCCTAAAAATCATTGCATAAAGTAATTTGAAACGGATTTGATTTTTTTATCTACAATTTTATATATTATAATAGATAAAAAATATGATAATCTGTTCATCATACGTAGGTATTAGATGTGACACTAAAGATGGTTGTCTAATACTTCTCTGGTGTCACTTTTATTAGTGTTGGTCCTACTCTCTCCATTGAAATGGACGCAAAGATAAAGCTAGGGAAAATTAATGGTGATGAAGAGATTTCTCGTGTTGGATCGTCAAATCATTCACATGGAAGTAGCAGCTCTAGCAAACCGTCTTGGCTTTTATTAACTATTGCTGGTAAGACCAAACCTAGACTCCTCATAATGGCATGCGTCATTTATGCTCTTGTTATTCTCATCAATGTGCTTACAGAGTATACTTTTGTCCGGTTACTGAATCTAAATTTTCACTTTCTTTTCTATTGTGGGTTAGGCTGGAAAACGATCCAGCTTAACCATGCAGCAAAAAACTTGCACGTGGGCTCGACAGAGCGCGTGAGGCTCACGTGCAAGAAATAATGAAACGATTATGTTGTTTTGAAGTATTTTTCTTCTATTCTTTATGCGTTATGAAAAACCAATTATAGAGTGACCACTACTAGTTCCCGGCCGTTTTTTACTAATCGTAATTGTTCCATAGGTGGTAAAGAATGTTGTTTCATATTAACCCTTTATGTTTTTTAAATGATAGAATATTTACCATAGGTATCAGAGATTTGACATTTATGATAAAACATTATTTTGACTCATTTCGGATCAATTACTTATTTATTTTTCCAAACAACTAGATATTATTTATAGGTGAAACTTGTAGCATAAGATTTCAATTTAAAGGTAAAATTTTGATAAGAGTTGTCGATATATTAAGGTATATTTTTTAAGGAAACTTGGTAATAATGATAGAGTGAGATCGCTAACATTCCTTGCATAAATAAATAATGATCGCATAGACAAAAGTCTTTGTGTTGTTTATAGAGAGGCATGTTATTTCTCTATGACACAGTCGCCCTATTGATTTTTTTTTTTAATAGGGAGTCAAATAGGTGATTTTTTATTTTGTGCCCGGCAATATTTAAAAAAGTAAGACATGACACAACTAGGACAAAGGTAATTATATTTTATATATTATATGCATTACCACATTTTTTTTTTATCTATTACAATATTTAAAGATATATAAAATTATTACAAAAAAATTAAAAACCTTTGAAAATAACTTCAACAAACTTCATATTAAGGGTTGCTTAAAATCGCAAGTTTCTATTTTTTGTATAGACCCCAATAGATTTAGGGAGTCATTGTTTTTTAAGAGCAGAGAATGTTATTGAAATAAAATTAAAATGAAAATTCCCTAACAAGAGACTAAAAATAGAGAGTTTTCTAAAAGTAAAAAATTGCTCGATTCATTCCCTATTATAAAAAACAATTCTGTTTTGGTCTAACAAAGTAGCAATTGAAAAACATTAACAAAATGCATAACCCTAGGTAGAAAAATTCAAGTTTCTCTTAAGGGTATTTATTCAAAAGGGTTTTGGACCTAACTTTTATTTTTAGCGCGCGAATTTCGCGCATTGGTAGAACGTCCACATCTATTACACATTTACTGTTTTCACTCTTTTAGGCTCCATTTGTTTGCCGTAAAATAATTTATTAGTAGAAAATATTTTTAGTAAAAAATATTTTTTTAAAAAATAAAATATTTTTTTGACTCCGTTTGTTTGCTGTAAAATAATTTGTTAGGATAAAATATTTTTAAAAAAAATAGAATAGTGTAAAATATTTTCTGATTTTTTTTATTTTAAAAGATATGAAAATATTTTTTTAAACTTTGTATTAACTGTAATTGTTGATCAGAAAATATTTTTTAGTTGATCAATTTTTTAGTATTATCGAACACCGAAAAATTAAATAAAAACAGTCAAAATTATTATAAAAAACTAAAAAATTAAAAAAATATTTTTCAAAAAAATATTTTACGCAAACAAACGGAGCCTTAATTGTACTACAATGTGATTGAAAATTTAAAAAAACGGTGGATGTTCAACAACTTCTACATAACAAAAGTGAGAATTTCATAAATCCGTAAAACTCATGTGCTAAAAATAAAAGTGACACCTACAACTATTATGAAAAAAAAAAAAAAAAAAAAAAACCCATGTGATATACCATGCCAGGACTGGCGTGTAGGTCCGTGATTGAATTTTGACTTGACGTATACTTTTGGCTTATAGGGAAACCATACGCTGCTTCCCTATCTTGTCCTCTGTACGCCTTGAATAGGGCAGCTAGCAGAAACTGATGAGGGGTCTTTTTCTTTCTGACAATATTGAGCTATAAAAGGTCCTTTCAAACGCTGTAAATATATCTGTGTTTGATTTGCTATAACGTTCAGAACGTACCATTTTGGTTTTCAAAATTTGAACAGAATTGTCCTTTTGCCGTGTGCTAGAACAGTATCCCTTATTTGGATTGGATTGGATTTTTCTGCCTTTTTCTTTGGCATAAGTTATTATCTAACGTGTAGTGTCTGGTCTGTGTCATAAACCCCATTGTGGTTAAGGTGACAAAAAAGCTTAACCCTGTTATCCTTTTTGTGACGGTGCTTTTCTTTCGCAAGAACATGTACCATCCTTACAGTACTATGTTTGAATTGCCACAAGGAAAGCAAAGGAAAGGAAAAGAAAGAAAGGAAAAGAGATTCTCTTGTTTGGATTGGAAGAAAATAACAAGAGAAATGAAAGGAAATGATGTTATAATTCTTTGTTTCAATTCGAGGACGGAAAAGAAAGGAAATGAAATTATACAGTTAGATGGAAATTTAATATCTTTTTCACTATTATGTTAATGATATAATTGACATTATGTAAAAATAGTAGGCCCAATAAATATCTTTTTATGTTTATTGTTATTTAAGGATATAATTCACATTATGTAAAAGTAGTAGGGAAAATTTGACTCATGAACTTTTTCTTTCCCTCCATAAAATCCAAAATTGAGAAGATTGCAAAATCATGTTATTAAAAGATTATTCAATCCCTGTATGACCTTTTCTCTTTTTCAAAAGTCAATTCAAGGAGAGGTATTCTTAATCCTTTCCTTTCGTTTAATTTCCTTTAAAAAGTACTTCCAAACATTAGATTATTAGTCATTCTTAAGGTCAATTTCAACAGTTTTCCTATATATTTATCTACATATAGAGAATTTGGAATATTTCACTACATCTAGAGATTTCATATTTTAGTTTAATCCAACATCTTCCTTAGATTTAGTAAATCCATTATTTTAAAGCATCTCTATTTTAATTTTACTCCAACAGCTACTCTATTTTAAAAACTCTCTATTTTTGTTTACTCTACATGTGGAGATAGATTTATGGAATTGTTATTGCATCTCTACATGTAGAGATAGTGAGATTTGGATGTAAGAACACCTGCACTATGTTTGGATTTGCAAGAACAAGAGAAAAGGGAAAATTAAAAGAAAAGAATCGTAAAGTAAAGAATAAGAAAAAGAATAGAAGCATAAAAAGAAGAAGTTAAAGGATTTTTTGTTTCTTGTTTGGATTGGAGAAAGAAAAAAGATAAAATAAAATATTTAAATAAAAAGTTATTTTAATAATCTCTTCATATTATTTTCATATTAAATAGTTAGAGGTATTTTAGTCCTTGACATCTTTTTCTTTCCTTCAATTTTATTAATATTTGAAGGGAAAGTAAGATCATCTCTTACAAAGGAGATAGAGGGATTCCTTTACCCAAAAATGAATTTAAACAAGGGGAGAATAGTCTCATCTCCCTTTCATTTTTTTTCCCTTAGAAATGTGTATCTAAAAAAGTTGTTAAGGAACTTCGCAAAGAAGAAAAAGGAAAGGTGTTAAGAAATAGCAAGTTACTATGACTTACCTTGCTACTTCCAACACAAATTTTAATTTAATGATTAGTATCTTTTATTAAGTCCAAGTGAATGTTAAATCATTATTCCTTTACTTACCCTACCATTTTTTATTATCTACACCGTGTATGGGATGAGGATCCTCTCCTTGTGAACATGATGTAAGAACTCAACCGATAGTGTTTTTAATATATCTAAGCCAAATAAATGGAAAATGTGTTACATCCTTTTTGTCTTCATTTCAAAGTTCTTCGTTTAATTTATTTTTTCTTTCTTAATTCAATTCTACTCACCGAACACTTATATTTCAAATTTGAATTTTTTTTCAAAATGTCAAACATCCCAATCAGAAAGTGTGAGGCCTCTATTTGTTCGTGGGCCTCAGGCCCCACGAATTTAGTGATCGTTTTGAAGACAATGCCTTCTAATTTAGAAGTAAGTTGCGTAACTCAGTTGTCAAATTTGTATGAGATTTCAAATTGTCTAGCAAACTTAAATTTTTTTTTTTTTTCCTTTCTAGTAAATTTTTCATTTATTCTAAACATCCATTTTGTCTAATTCTGAGGTAAAATAAACAATGAAAGGGCAAAATTATCCTTTCCTTCAAGTCTTAACAAGGTGTTGCTCAATTAGTTAATGTAAAATTGGATGGAATTATTTATTTGAGACAAATACATAATTTGGTAGGTTATTCCAACGTAAAAAACTTAGCAGACGATTTAAAACTTCATACAAAGTTAGGCTATTGACGCAAATTTTCTCTTCAAATTTTTACATGAGGCTAAAATCATGATTTATTTAAGTTTAAATTGTGGTTTTGCAGATTTGGATGAAAGGATTAAGATGCTGAGAGTAAACATTCCTGAAAGAGGAAGTGCTGATAGTTTTGCTGAACGAGCTGAGGCCTATTACCAACAACGCCCTCAGCTACTAACCTTACTTGATGACTTGTATAATAGCTATCTCTCTTTGGCTGATCGTTACAGCCAAGCACTTGCCAAGAACCATCATCGGCGTCGCTTTTCTTCTCCAATTTCACCCCTCAATTTTGACGAATGTGATCAGTTTGACGGAGAAGACATTGGAGATGTTCAGGTTAATGATTCTGATGCTGAGAGTTCATTATCTTACCAAACTGTCTCTCACGCACCATTCCAGGCCAAATTGGATGCTGATATGGTTATGGCAGACCTGGTTATCAAAACTGTGGACTATGAGATCATAGCGAACGAGCTAAGCATAGTGGAGAGTCGCTGGAATGAGTCATCAAGGAAGATTGAGTTGCAGAAGAGCTTGTTGGAGGTGTTGGAATCCGAGAGGTTGATACTATTGAGTGAGAACGCAACATCGGGTTATCGACTGAATGCATTAGCAGAAGAGAACAAGGAGTTAGTTTCAGAATCGTTGTTCATGAAAAGGAGGGCTGCGGAGCTTGCACGGTGCGTTCTGAAGATGAGGGAAGATCAAAGGGTTTGCATTCTGAGCCGAAAGATTGAGGATCTTCAGGGACAGATCTATGCATTGGAGAAAAGGAACAAAGAGTATTATGAGCAACTTGTGAAACAGGACGAAGAGAAGAAGCCGAAGGCGAAGAAGATGAATTGGTTTGTAGTGCAGCATGAAGCTGCAGCTGGAATCAGCACAACTGGGAAAAAGAATGCTCAGCACACAAACGGCTCCCCTGGAGTTGGGAAGAAGATGGCTTCTAAGTTATGGGACAGGGTGAAGAATCTTGATATCTTTATGTGTGGACCTCATTTTGACTCCGCTTATTGTTAGCCAAAACCGGTTTTTTAATTTATTTATCAAGTTTCTTAATAGATGCTAAAACAAAAACCAGAATTAGACTAGCAAGCACTATATGTAATCTGCTACTTTTGCTGATTTTCGCTAGTTTTTATGACTGAGCCTCTGCCTCAGATATATAAAAGATACACTTATTAAATCAATGCATCACGATATGTAAAAATGCAAGTTATTAAAGAGAGCATATGATGACCACCTATTGCGAAAGAGCATGCATTTTAGTTGAATTCTCTCTTTGGTTTTTCAAAGGGTTGTATCAAATCTATCAAAGTTAATTAACGGTTGTGTAGAATGTGAATTATGGACTTTCATGCCACAATAATTAATAGCCTTCTCGATCATTTCCAACGCAGACGGCTAGTATTCTGCATTCCTCTTTGCATTTCTGTAATAGCTGTTCGGATTTTTCTAGTATCTCTTATCATTTCTCTTGTATCACTTGCCTTCCCCATTTATTTGGCATCGTACCGGTAAACCATTTGGCACCATCCACAACAAACCCCTTTTGCGTCATCTTCTCAATTTTGCAGCAGACCCATTACGTACCATCTTTCCTGTTTTGCAAGGTGCATAACTCAATTTCTCTTTTTTTTTTTTTGGTTTATACCCCCGTGGTCCCTTATCTTTTCAAGTTTTGTCTGTTTGGTCCTTTATTTTTAAAATGACCGTAAGTTGATCGCTTATCTTTATCTATTGTGTTACCGTTAGTCCTTCCGTTATTTTTTCTAATATTTTTGACATGTGCAACGCACATATACTTTTTTGGAGGGCAAAATTGTCAACGCATAAAAAAACCTTTACATCAAACTTACCCCCTTCGATTATTCTCCCATTTAACCCAAACCCCGCAAATCCTAAACCCTCAAATCCCCAAATTGATGCAATACAATACAATACAAAAATACAATAAACATACAATACAAAATATACAATACTAGACATACATACATACAATACAAAACATACATAATCAAAACAACACAATATACAATACATAAATATACATACTACTATGCAACACAAAAAAAAATTGTGATACAATACAATATACAATATATATACAAAAAAATTGATGCAACACAAAATGCGGCTTTCTTCAAGAGGTGAAAATTGATGCAATTAAAATGACAAAAATTGCGCATCTTATATTGATGGAATAAGTATTAGGATTTGGGATTTGGGAATTGGGGATTTAAGGGTTAAGGATTGTAAATAGGTATCAAAATGGGTGAATAATAGAAGCCCATGGATGACATATGGATTAAATTTTCTTGCTGGCATATTTGCCCTTTTAAATTGTTGAAATTACCTATTACATGTGTTGCACATGCTAAGCACATGCTAAAACTATTAGGAAAATAACGGAAGGACCAACGGTGATACAAAAAATAAAAATAAGGGACCAATCTATGACCATTTTGAAAATAAGGGATCAAACAAGCAAAACTAGAAAAGATAAGGGATCTATGGGGGTATAAACCCTTCTTTTATTTACTTTAGTTTTAGGTTAAATTTCACAAATGGTCTTCAATATTTGTACTTTTTTTTTTCAATTTTGTCTCTATTATTTTCAAAGTGACGCGCTTAATCTCTAATATGTACACTTATTTATAATCTCGTCTCTATTGTTTCAAAGTGACATGTTTAATTCTCAAAGTTTACAATTTTTTTTTTAATTTAGTCCCCTTTAGTTTCACTTTTTTTTTTTCAATTGAATCTCTAGAGTTCATGTATATTTCACAAAATAAAATTTCACGGCAAAGACTAAACTTAAATTTTTTGTAAATTTTGAGGACTGAACACATCACTTTTATAACAATGAGAAAAAAATTGAGAAAAAGTATAAATATTAGGAACAAAATTGAAACTTCTTGCCATCTTTGAAGACTAAATACGTCACTTTTAAAACAATGAGAATAAAATTTAAACAAGAATGTAAATATTGAGGACCATTTGTGATATTTGCCTTTATTTTTGTTGGGTCATGGCTCGAGTGCAAAATCGAAGCTAGTTTTGAAGACAAGCAAGAGAATTAGAGTAGAATTATAAAACACGAATCCTAGTCCAGTAAAAATAGGATTAATGCTCTATAAATAAATATTTTTAGCTTGTATGTAGTGTTTCAAAATCATTTTTTGTACACTGATTGAGTGTAAGTGTAATCGAGCCAAGGAGTGATTGTGAGCACGGGAGAGAGAGGGTTTTATGGCATTTGTCCTAGAAACCTTTAATCGTTGATTTGTGTTATAGTGGGTTTTGTGGACGTAGGCAGAGGTAGAACCATTTAAATGCTTGTGTTGATTTTTCTCCTTTTTATGTGTGTGCGTGTTTTCATCCCAACAACTGATATTAAGAGCTCCTGTTATTACTGTATTGGGAAGAGGAGGTTCTTAGAGCCCAAACCACCACCAACGAACTGCAGAGACGAGAAAAATGCATCAAAGGTCGCAATATCATGTGTAGTGGCTGTAAACAACTTTGGCGAAAGGAAGAAGCTGATGGAGCTGTTGAGTGGCGGAAGATGGCGCTGCTGCATCCCTATTGATGTTTCGGAGCTGCCGTTCGGGTTGCCGAAGGAGGACAAGCTCACTGCAGTTAGTTGTGTGTTTATCGGAGCAACCAATCTCGAGATCTAAGTGGGAGAGGTCCATGTCTATTCGCAACGTGTGCTTGGAGCTTTTGGTAAATCTTATTTGAGGGTTTTGATTGAGTGTTTTAAGACATTGGAGGACAACATGCATCCTAACATTTACTTTGACCAGCTTGAGCCAAGGATAAAGTACAACGCACACATAGGAGTTGTGTTGGCTTAGTCGACTTGAAGCTTTAATTGCATTAACCGAGCTTTATGGGAGTTTGACAACGTTAACTGAGGATTTTTTGACGTGTTGAGTCTATGTTCGTAGCCTGTTTCACCAAATTCTCAATGTTACTCTAATTTTATGTGAATTTGGTACTTTGTGAAGTCAAAAATATGTTTGGACCGAGGTTTAAAGTCCTAATCTTCGATCAAAAGATGAATTTTAACTTTTAGAAGATTACTATCAAAGACCTTTTGGTGCAACAAGATCTTGATCAAGCGCTGATGAAAACAAAGCCAACCACGATAGATGATGCTAAATGGAATTCTTAGAGAGAAAAGCTATATATGAGTATAATTATGTTGGTACTTGTATCAAAAATTAAATTTCATGTGATGGAGACGAAGACAACAAGTAGTATGTTTGAGAAGTTTCAGACCATCTACGAGTCGAAGTCGATAACCAACTGATTATGCTTGAAGATGGAACTCTATTCCTTAAATATGGAAGAAGGAACGACTATTTAAGATCATATCAACAAATTTGACGAGCTAATGGTGAAAGTATTGAAGAAGATGAAAAAAATCTAGATGATGAAGAGAAGGAAACTCAAACTATCTTTTCTATCGAAAAACAATACAATGAGATTTTTGAAAATGAAGGGGATGCCTGCAAATTCTGAGAGTAAATGTATGTTTAACTATCTAATTTTTGGACCGAATGATGAATTGTCGAATATGGACCAATTATTATTTATGGTCCAAATGATAAATATTTGGATTTGGACCAATATAATAAGGATTAGGGTCCAAATGATGAATAATATATATTGGCCAATAGATGGTTCATACCATTATTGGGCTTAGCGTGGGCCTCATTAGGGCCAATATAAGAAATATACTATTGGGCCCAATAAAGGGCTCATTAAATAATTGGGCTCATATAATTCCAATAAAGGAATTAAAATATTTGGCCTATAATAGGCCCAAAAGAGGGCATTAAAGACGATTCGGCAACAAAATCAGATTTTTGCTATGATTATTTTGCTTTGGCCAAGATTCCTCTCTTGGCCATCGCCATTTCGACGAGTAGGTGACAATTTTTTACCGTCGCCTTTTTGCAAATTTATTTGTACTCCCTAGGTTTTTTTCCTTGCCAGGAGATGGGACACAACATCAATCGAGCAGTGACTTTTTTTAAAATATTAAAATATTTATAATTTCAAATTTATGTTTTATAACTATTTAATTTAATTTTAATTTTAATTTGTAAATATTTTAATTTATATAAATCATATTTTAATTCATTTTTAAATTTTATATAGCAATTTTGGGGTTTTTTAAGAATTTATAACTATTTTATTTAAATTATTTAAATAATAAAAAATATATATTAGCGACGATTTGAAGATGAAATCATTTAGCCACAATTTAGAGCCTACCACTTTTAGCGATAATTTGGAGACAAACACATTTAGCGACAATTTGGAGACCAACTTATTTGGCCACGACAGAATATTTGGCTCAGCACACTGATTAGATTCAACATCTTAGTAGTGTTAGTTACATAGTAACTAGTCTCACCATTTAAGTGGCGTTTGAGATTATACATTAGAGTCCTCATTCGTCCCAAGAACTCAACTAAACTAAATATTGTCTTGGTAAGTCCAAGACGAGATTTTCTAAGTGAAACCAAAATGAAGATCTCCAAAATTGCTTGTCGCCCCCCTATATTTTGCTCGAAATACTCATTCACCCCCTGTATTTTTAAAATAGGCTCATTACCTCCCTGTGATTTTCGGAATGTAGCTGACCCCCCCCCCCCGGTTAGAAAACCCGTCTAATTTAACGGCAATTGTAACACACGCGCTTAAAATGCGATTTTTTTATGCTTTTGGTTAAAATAAATTCTTTGTTGGACAAAAATACCCTTTTAGTAAATTGCTTGCCGCCCCTCTATGTTTTTCCTGAAATACTCATTCACCCCCTGTGTTTTTAAAATAGGCTCATTACCTCCCTGTGTTTTTTCGATTTTAACTTTATGTAAGGGTATAACGATCAATTAACTACTTTTGTAACGTTTGCTAACGGAATAAGCGATTTTGGGTGCGTCAGTTTAATCGAAAAAACACAAGGGGGTAATAAGCCTATTTTAAAAACACAGAGGGTGAATGAGTATTTTGGACAAAATACAGAGGGACGGCAAACAATTTACTCCTTTATGTAGCCTTTTGGAAGGTTCGAGGATAAATCATTGAGTTAACATTGGGTAGTTGAAAGGTGTAGATTCATATATACTTCTTATTTTACAGTTTGGCATCATTCTCCTTTACGAGTAGCTACCCAGGGGCTACTTGGCCCCCAATTCTCTAATTATTTTTTAAATTTATGTTCTATTCTTAAACAATATTCTATAGGCCCCTTTAATTTCCTTCCCATTTTCCCTCTTCCAATTTACACATCTAACCTTTTAACAGAAAGAAAGAACTCCCAAATCCAAACCCCCTTTATCGTAAATAGTCCCCCCCTCTCCCCTTCACACAGCAGTTCCAACTTTGACATTTTTTATAAATTTTACGAGCAAAGCTCTTATTTTCATATAGTTATCCTTACCTTAATTTTGAATATACTTCTTGAAAGAAAATAAGGTTCATAAAATTTTGCATCTCGAATCGTATTCCCATAAAAGGAAAAAGGAAAAAGGGTAAATTTCAAAGATGGTCCCTTATGTTGGTACATTTTTCATTTTCATCCGATTCATGTGCGAATCTCAAATCGCATGGACTAAACTTCATTTTTTCGCAAACTTTGGGGATTAAGCGTGTTAGTTTTGAAATAAAAGAGACAAAATTAAAAGAAAGTGTAAATATTACATACAAAATTAAACTTTTTATAATCTTTAAAACCTAAATGTGCCACTTTACAAGTAATAAAGACGAAGTTAAAAAGCCGCATAAACAATAGGGCGGTTTGTTTGTGAAATTTACCCAGAAAAAACCCACAAAATAATGATCACTACTTCAGTATATTTTTAATGATCACTACTTTGTCATGTTCCCAGTGACGATCAATAGTTCCATTCCAATGGATATGTAAGAAAAAATATATTAAAAAAAAAAGGTTGAGCATGTTCAATTCTTGTTGACTACATCTGTATATATGTATGACTTTAAGCTTTTTTTAGAATAAAAAAAAGAGGTTGAGCATGTTCAATTTTTGAACTCATCAGCTATTGAAAAATGCTTACTCCTATGGGATTAAGTTTGGCATGAGCATCTGTGAGTTTGTTTTCTTTTGTAAATTAGATGTTACCAAGCTACTGATTGGATTTTGAACAACAAAAAACAAAATGCTACTGATTGGATGGACATTTGGAATGGTACTCCAAAGTTCTACCTTGGTGGTTATTTCTTGTCGGTTTCACATAACACGAGTTGGTTAAAATAGTGATGCAACTATTCCAATGTCTTTGGGTGTGACATGTAGCAAATTGAGCAATTTGACCCATATAATAGTGGGTAAAGGATCTTTAACAATATACAATGTCCTAAAATTTTGAATGAATCTTCTCGTGAACACGTCATCATAAGTTAGTTAAGATAGGTCGAACACTTATCCCAAGCTCAATGTGCTATGCCTTGCTCTATCTGTTATTTGGATTCCACTACTATTTATAAACGGGTCGGAGCCTGTGTCTCGAGTAAATAAATTTACCCATATCTAAACAAAAATATTAATCAAAAGAAAAGTTTTCTAAGCTCCAGGAATACATACCTTTATGCAGGAATAAACACTTCTCTTCCATTGGTTGCTAGAATGACAACCCCTTTTCGTAGAAGAGACGCCTTTCTTCCAATACATGGCTGTTAATTTCTTTCAAAGGGTGTCATGTCTCAAGAGACAAGTCCCCGGAAGAAGAAAACAACCAAGTAAACTAGTCTAGCATGATGAGTCTAGGTATCTTTTTGTTTACAGCAAAATAACTTGTTGGTAAAAAAAATTTACAAGAAAAAATATTTTTTTTTAAAATAACAACATATTTTATAGTATTCAGTTGTTACAGTGATAAATATTTTTTAGTGTTTACTTAGTTGTCTTCTTATGTTCATAATGAATGGGACCACACAATCTTTTAATTGATACTTGATACGTCTAATTATGTTGCTTGCTTTAAGTCCATCTTTAGAATTTCTTGAATATCATATCTCATTTCCTTCTTTTCGGTTGCCCTTTCAATAGAATGTCGGCCGGCATAATTACTGGTTTTTCCACTCATGCAAACGCACAAATACATACATATTTATTTAAGCACGTAAATAAATCATCTTCACCTAACATCTTAGAACTAAATAGTAAGAAAAAACTCACATTTAGTCTTTATTATTTGTAAAAAAAATTTAATTTCATCCTTATTATTTTTAAAAAAAATAACTTCGTCCCTATTATTTTTAAAGAGTTTCAAATTCATCTATATTATTTCTTAAAATTTTTTAATTTAGTCCTTGAATAATAGATGCGAATTTAAAACTTTAAAAAAATAATAGGGACGAAATTAAATTTTTTAAAAAATAATAAGGACGAAATTAAAACTTTTTAAAAAATAATAAGAACTAAATTGAGACATTTTAAATAATAAAGATGAAATTAAAATTTTTGATGAAATAATAAACATAAAATTGAGATATTTTAAATAAAAGAGATTAAATTAAAATATTTTATAAATAATAAAGATTAAATGTAAATTTTTTCCTAAATATTACATATGTATGGGGTCGGAAAGAAAGAATCAAGAGCATTGGAACAAGAAGCAAAAGTGAGCAGTTCTTTTTCTTTATTATTAAGCGTTAGCGTCCCTTTTACGCATCTATTGGATGCAGAAATATAGAAAGATAGTCGTTGGTAATAATCCGTGCTTGGCACGCATGTAAGCTTCAGGTCCAACATGACGACCAGATGCCCCACTATGATTCTGCAACGACTGAAATTTGCAACGTAAAGTTAGGTGCAAGACTTTAAATTAGTGTCCTTGAATCATCACACTGCAAAAATAATTGGATGTATGATTTTTTTTTTTCTTTTTTGTCGAAATTGGATGTATGATTCAAAAGTTCAAAACATAGGTGGAGTGGTTTCTCACCCATTTCGCAAAGAAAAAGGTCACCCTAGTTATTCGTCCGATTACTTTTGTGTTCTTCTACTTGTCAAATCCGTTCACCTTTTTTTTCTTTAATAAGGAGAAATTCACTTTAAAATAAATCAAATTAGATCTATTGTAGGGTTATAAATCTTGTAGAGTAGTGACACACTTTAATAATTTTTTTTCTTTTTTAATGACATAAAACTCACCTTAGACTAGTCATGTAGAACAATGACAGACATTGGCGGAGCCACATTAGGGCAAGTGGTATTGTAGCCCCCACTGATCTATAATAACGTTAAAAATTTTATGTATTTTTTAGGAAAAAATTAAAATATCTATGTATTTTTAGTTAAAAAAATTAATTAGCCTCCACTGAAAAAAAAAATGAAGTCATATAGTTGAAAATTTATAAAATTTTTGTACTTTTTAGGGAAAAAAATTAAAATATCTATGTATTTTAAGTTAAAAAAATTAACTAGCCCCCACTGAAAAAAATGAAGTCATATAATTAAAAAATTATTTATTTTAACCTCCACTGATAAAAATTCCTGACTCCACCCCTGATGACATAGCTAAGCACTCGTGGTCAAGGGAGTATTACACTGATAGAGTTATGAACCAGGGGTTGGGTGCTCATTTATGCATAAATATTTTGTACAAACTTTAAAAAAGTTGTTAGATTTATGCCTAAAATTATATTTTTTATAATGATATGTCACAATATGCTATAAGGAGAATTTCACTTTAAAATGAATCACGTTGGATCAATTGTAAGGTTACAAACCTCGTAGAGCAGTTGCACACTTCAACACATTTTTTTTTAATGACAAGAAACTTACCTTAAACTAATTATAACAACCACTCTAATACTATAAATCCCGCAGTGTAACGACACACTCCAACGCATATTTTTTTTTTTATCAATATCAACGCATGCTTCAAGTCAATTAAGACTCATACAATATTTGTGATGAGAAAACATAAAATTAGATTTAAACATTTGGTCACACCACATCATTAGCTAACTCCTCCATCCAACTCTTGACATGTCTGTTTCCTTAGACCATCTCCAATACATTCCCTATCCCCTTTCTCTACAAGTAGGGAGGCTGTTGGGGAATTAAGATTGTATCCCAGAGCTTCTCTAAATGATTTCCTAACAGGCATGAAATCTCTAAATTATTTTTCAACTTCTCCACATATTGGAGATATTGAAACAATCCCCTAAATATATAAAAATAAATAAATAAATATAAAAATACTGTTGAACTTAGCCTAATGGACCCCAACCCTGAGGGTCCTAGTCCGTTTACTTCCGTTTACTTTTTGCATGTCAAGATATGTATATAAATCACTCCCATTATACGAGGATCCAATGTAGGCCTAAGACAACAATTACTAGCCAATATTGATAAAGGAGATGGCAAGAATTCTTCCAAATTCAGCTCTCTATATTTTCACCATCTCCATTTTCATTTCCTTCATCACCATTTTAGTCAGTGGAGAAGAGTATAGTTTTGTGAAAGCAATTGATCGAAAGACATTTGGGCTGAAAAAGGAAAAACTTAGCCATTTTCGTTTGTATTGGCACGATGTTCTCTCTGGTCGCCACCCTACTTCAGTTCCAGTTATCCTACCACCCTTTAATTCCTCTACTGGTTTTGGTACCATGAATATGATGGATAATGCACTCACCATAGAGCCTGACTTAAGCTCTAAAATTGTTGGAAGGGCTCAAGGCTTCTATGCATCTGCCTCGCAAGAAGAGCTAGGTTTTTTAATGGTCATGAATTTCGCTATCACTGAAGGCAAATACAATGGAAGCACAATCACAGTGGTTGGGAGGAATGCAGTTTTCAATCAGGTGAGAGAGATGTCAGTGATTGGTGGAAGTGGACTCTTCCGATTTGCTCGCGGTTACGCCGAGGCCAGAACTCGCAAGATAGATCTCAACACTGGAGATGCCACCGTCGAGTACAATGTCTATGTAATGCATTACTAGAAATTTCTGTCATTAGATGGTTTTATTAGATGGTCTTCAAGCCCAAATAAGAGAGGAAGAAGGTATTAGGTAACGGGCGATACTAACGTAGACATTATCGAATTCTTCTTATAGATTAAAAACGTGGTATTTAGGTTGATGTGGTACCACAGCTCTCACCATATTAGCCACCTCCTCTGTCCTCTTTTGTTTTAGGTGAGAATCTCTTTCAGTGCCTGTAGGGTACTATTTTTTTTTTTTTTTTGGAATTATAATCAATTGATCAGAGCTTTGAATAGTTGTAGTGAGTGGTGATCTATATGTTGAGTTCTTTTCACGTGAGAATCTTTTTCCTGTCTGTATACTTGATACTTTGGCTTGATGTTATCACCTACTAATTCTTACGTATCACTTGACATTGAGGACTAACATAATAGTGGGTTACTCTCCTTAATAATTAAGAGGTCGGAGTTTGAATTTTAGAGGGTGAAAACAAATAGGGGTGGGGGGTTAAAGAAAAAAAAAAAAGATCTTAGATGTCACTTTTTTTTTCTTATATGTGATGAAGGCCAATATTATACTTCGAATTTAAAATTTTTAATTATAATAAATTATTACTTGATCATTTTATTTGACTCTTAATTGTAAGTCTCAGATATCACTATGTAAATATTCACTTTGCCTGGAATAAAAGGTAGTAGCATAAGACAAATTATAACAGTTTTCCTATCTTTTTTTCCTACATGTAGAGGATTTGAAGCACTTTTTTTTTAAAAACGTCTGACGTTAGAAAGTGTTTGTTTGCACCACGTTATTAGTCAAGTAATATCTCGTTTTCTTCTATTTGTCTTCACTTTGTTGCCTTTAATAGACTTTGGAGGATAAATAAGAGATGGAGAAGTATTTTGCGTAATTTAGGGGCTGGAATTTTTTAGAACTTTTTGTTTGTTTGTTACATGTTATTAGTTAAGTGATTTTGTTTTTTTGTTTTTTGATTTTTTTTTAATCTATGGTCTTTGCTTTGTTGACTTCAATTTATGTCAAGCTCTCTAACCTGTCAAGCGAGCCTAGTTCACAATTATTGCATCTCCAAAGACACAAGTTTTCCTTGGCCTGTGAGGCGCAAAATCTCTATTACAATAGATTGAAATATTATACCTCGATAAAGCAAATAAACACTTTAATTACATAACATGACTTTAAAAGAAAGCAATATTAAATCCGTAATACCAATAATGGTAGATTCTACTACACTTGCTAATCTGGAATGTGTCATAAAAGGGAGAATAAGTGCTATTTTATATCGGAAGAGAATCGACGGATTTTCAATCTGCAAAATAAGTCTATTGATTTATCACCCGGCCTTTGGTCTAGTAGTATGTCCCTCATTTACATGGAACTAAAAATTAAGAAATCATGGAAATAATTGTATTCTCAGAAATCTGAGTATGCCTGGAATTTTTTTTTTTCCAATTTCACGTGTTTTGAATTACTATGTATTGCTACATTGTTAATGTTAATTCATTCAGTCTGACGATTAATATTGCAAAAATCCTTCTCTGATATTTCTTAGGTTTAAACAAATCACATTGGTTAAATTTTTTGTTTTTTTTTGCTCTCTGGTCGTTATGTCTTTATTGAGAGTTTAGCAGATCTCCTCTCCTCTCTCTTTTCCCTATGGTGTTGACTTCGCATTGCTCATTGTTGGAAAGGTGCAGTTTTTTTAATTTTGGAGTCAAACTAATAGGTGTAGTTCTTTAGTCATTTGAAACAAAGGTCATTTATGTTTAAGAATGAGGCGGTTCTTTATTTTAGGCAGTTGCAGCTGCTTGTTTTTTCTTTTATTTGTATTAAACTGCATGTCCATGTAGATGGTATCGTCCAAAAATTCTCATCATCAGTAGTTGGTAAACATCTGGCAACCGTATTTACCTTTCTAATAAATATTATGAAACATATTTACTGATATGCTCCTCTGATTTTCAAATTGAAAATGTGCTTAGCAATGATTCAATCTTAAAGGATCTTCCTCACTTACTTCTCATGGTTACTCTAGGCAACAGCAGCTCAATCATTGGGAGTGAAATCGAGATGTTTTATATAAAGTCTAGCTGGCTTGTAGTAGTCCAAGTTTGAGTTGATTTCACTTCCATTATCTGATGTCAATTCACTATGAAGAGGAGCCACAGAGTATCTATGGCTAACAAGTTCTATGTGATTCCTCCACTAACTTATTTGACCATGTAATATGAGCTCCATCACTATGCATCAGTTGACTACTATAACTTTCTATTCTTAGAGAAGATGAAGAAAATTATTTGTAGTCATTTGGGTGTGAACATATTGTGTAGATCCTGTATTCTGCGTGTACACATGTGTGTTTATACAAATTTGTTATAGTTTAGTCGTTTGAGTCATTGACTACTATTATATATATGCATATTGTATTCGTTGTTTGAACTTGATACATGTAATCTGACATAAAAAGTCTATTGATATCATAAACGATGATATCGACACGAAAAAGTTACTCTTTAGGGGAAACGGGTCCTACTCCATCTTTCTCGAGGAAGAAGATAAAGATAACAACTGAGCCTAGTTCGAAGACAATAAATAGGCCTACAAACTCTGATGGATCCTTTATGTAAGTATGGTTTGTCGTTCGCATTATTTATGAACTACGATAACATATATTAATTAAGACTTGTTATTATTTACTAGGAAAGACCGAAAGAAAGAAAAACAAGATGTGGATGCTGGCAAAAAGGTAATCCAAACATAATCACAACATAAGGTATCTTCTATTAAGATGATTTGTAATTTATATTGATCCTTATAATTTGGTATTGTAGGATAATTTTCAAACTCGACTTTCTTTGTTAAAGATTGTTGAGTTAAACAAGAATCTAACTGATGAGCAAAAAAATGCTGTTAAAAGTACCGAGTTTGGGGGCTTGTTGGAACTCCAATGCACTGTTTTGAAGCATCCATTGTGTAAATGGCTGGTGGACCATTTTAATCCTCTTTCATGTACCTTGGAGATCCACGGGCATGAAATAAAGATAACTAGTGCCGATGTAAGGAAGATGTTTGGTTTGCCTAGTGAAGGACAACCCGTAATTTGCAAGGGACTGGACAATGAGATTGATGACTGATGTGATAAGTTTGAGGTATATAAGTCACATATACCATTGCAAAAGTTGACTAGTAGGATAAAGGAGTGCAAGAGCGCAAGAATAGAATTTAAAGTAATGTACTGTT
Organism: Ehretia macrophylla; assembly: GCA_037974665.1. Taxonomy (NCBI): domain Eukaryota; kingdom Viridiplantae; phylum Streptophyta; class Magnoliopsida; order Boraginales; family Ehretiaceae; genus Ehretia; species Ehretia macrophylla. Next base: position 11,643,097 of record CM075782.1, read on the forward strand.
TATTTGCTTTGGGATATTTGTTATGCCCAATAACTAATTTCGCAGTGAAAAAGGGGATGCTACATGCAGTGAAAAATGTCGATGTTATCTCACAGTTCAATTGGTCACAACTCGTGTTGGATTCATTAGCAGATGAAATCCAACGTTATAGGTGTTTGGAACAAAATTATGTGGGTGGTTGTCTATTTCTTTTGGTGGTAAGATAAATATTTTGTCTATTGAGTTTGATTTGCATTTAAATAATAAATTTAAGTAAGTAAAAATTAAATTTACTTGTTCATTTTTGGTATGCAGATTTTCTTTTTCAAAAAATTCAACCCCGCTCATGACAGACACTCTTCCCATAATATCCGCCCTTGTATTGCTTATTCAACCAATAAAAATGTGAATATAAGGTTAAAGAACTATGGAAAGTGTGGTGGTTATGAGTGCAAAAGATCAATTGCTCTAGTTTGTGAGCCGGGTGAGAATGTTGATGTAAAAGATGGAACACAAGATAGGTTATCCACACTTGAGAACAAAGTTGAAAAGTTGTCAAAAGACCAAGAAGAAATGAAACAGGTGCTAACGGCTATTCTTACTACAACTCAAAATATTGAACGTTTTCTGTTGAGTGCAGTTATTATACAGGATAAAGGTGACAATAGAGGTGATAGTGATGCTTATGATGGTGATGGTGATGGTGGTGATGATGATGATGATGATGGTGGTGATGATGATCATGATACTGGTGGTGATAATGATGATGATGATGATGATGATCGTGATTGTGATGGTGTTGTGGATGATTGTAATGGTAATGGTGATGCTGATCGTGATGGTCTTGAGGATGATTGTGATCGTGGTGATAATGATCATGAAGATGGTGGTGATAATGTTGATAATGATGACGATGGTAGTGATCCTGGTGATGGTGGTAATGCTGACGAAGTACAAAATGATGGTGATTTTGGAGGTGAATTGGTGTTGAAAGCTAGTGAAGTTATGTTGATTATGCTAATAAATTTCAGCAAGTGATTGGGAATGAAAAAGAATTGTTAGTGCCTAAAGTAGAGTCATTCGAGGAATCAACATCATGCAATTCTCCTTTTAACATGGCTAAGGAGGAAAGTCATAAAAATTCTCTCATTCGTAAATATCTGTTCCGAACAAACAATGATGTCAATTTGGAAGATGTTAAGAATATTATTGTATTGGGTAGTGATACAGAAGGAAGTGATGAAATTTGGGTTGACAATTTAAATGATAAAAGTTTGATCTCATTCTTATTCAAAGGGAGTGATTTAAAGTAAGTTGCATAAATAAGTATGCCTAGTTCAAAACATTTTTTATTCTTTTGAAAGAATGCTAATGAATGATATTACTTGTGTTACAGAGAGATTGTTGTAAGAACCCAAATGTATCATATTGACAGAAATGATATGCGTGGTCTCATGCCACGGAAGTGGATACCAGGAGAGGTTAGTGCCTTAAAACTGAATTTGGTTAATTTGTGGGTTTAATTGTCGCAAATATTGTGTCATTCTAACTTTGATTTTCTATATTTCTTTAGATCCTTGATACCTTAACTTGGCAACTGACAGTATCTGGTCGAGATAATGATTTTATAATGCCTAATTGGTTTCTACCGTCATTATTGTCGGTATGTAGAGTACACATTGAATGCCTAATTGGTTTGTACCGTCATTGGTGTCAGTATGTAGAGTCTACATTGCATGCGCTTGGGAAATGTGATACTTCTGGAATAATAATAATTACTTGGATAGTGGTATTTTTTTAGCAACAAATTTTATGCGAGGCTCCGCCAACCCCACAAAAGTTGAGAAGTGATTATTTTATGAGTTTCAAATTTTCTGGATCATTGGCCTTATGTGAAAAGGTAAAATTTTGTTTTGCAATTTTTACAATGAAGGTATTTGCCCTACGTGAAAGTGAATTTGTTAGAAATCATGTGTCTTACATATTTAAACACTTTGTAGATTTTCATTCCAATGAATTACGGCAACAACCATTGGTTATTAGTTATTGTCAACATTGATAAGAAATGTTTAGAAGTAGGTGATTCGATGGTTAGACAAAGAACAATTTCTAGGGTTGATGCTGAAGTGAATAAACTGGTACATTTTTCCTTTGCTGAACTTTGCTACCTTTGATTTTATAAATGTGCAGTTATAATTTGTTAATTGTTTCAACTATCATAAGAAATGACTTATTTAATTGTAGGTTCAAACTTTGGTGGAAGTTTTAAAGGAGGTTGATGGATCTACTTACGTAAATGATAATCTAAATTTGAGTGTTTTTCCAATTGTACGTCCTGCTTGGGTATCCCAACAAAACAACGGTTATGATTGTGGACTCTACGTTGCTATGATGATGTAGTTGTACGATAAAGCTCGCTACTTGAATGAGATTTAATCAATTTATGAGCAAGAACAACTAGCCTTGAGGTTGTGGCACCATCATACAAATGAGCTCAAGCAATGCAATTTATGACTGGAAATAACATGCACAATTTGTATTTACGTTTATTTTTGGTGGGGTTACCTTTATAAGCACCTTTTTTTGTAGGGTATACGAACATTTTTTGAGTCTTTTGTATATCATATGGAGCTGATCCACATAATGATTGATGATGAATCCAGTACCCTAAGTTTGATCCACACGCCTAATTGTGAGTGCCAACAGGATTACATATGTAACACAAACTTTTCACCTTCTCTGTTTACTCAGCTTTCTATTTGATGGTTCATATTTTACAATATCTAGCAATTTAACAATTTTTAGTCCTTTGCAATTATTGTGCTTCAGCTGTGGTGCTTTCACAGCCTTTTTGAAAGTTTTGGATGTTAATGAATGCGCGTTTCTTGTATCTCCTTTTCTAGTATGGGTGCTATATATTTGATAGCCAGGAACCAGTTTGTCCTTCTATGCAATCCATTATAATAAAAATAAACTTTAAGTCTGTCTGTGGTTAAGTGTCATTGTTCACATTATAGGAAAAGTCCCAAAATCAGTTGAATATATGTCTACTATTCAAGGCATGGCCTGCACAGTTAAGATTTTATGCTAAAGAGAATTGACATCATTCTAATTTCTTACATTTTCATCTCGGATTATTTTTTTACTATAGTAATTGTTTAATAGTTTTCAGGTGATTTTAGTCTTCCTTTTTTATGAAGCTCCTTCACACCTACGGGGTAAAATGTACTACCCCAACAAAGCTCATTAACTTATACAGGCCTAAAAAATATTCACGATATGCATTCAACAATTCCATTCCAATCTAAATAAATTAATTTGCAGTAATCTCATAGATAACATTTCATTTCTTGAAAATTAACATAACAAGTAGTAGCAGCAACAAGATACAACAAAAAATGAGAAGAAACGTATTCAAATTCTCATTGTAATTAATATTTTTCTTTATCTTTTGTTTCTTTATATTCTTTTTCTTCTTCAAAGGAAATGTCACATATTCGTCACTTTCTTCATCATCAAGATATTCAGTAGATTTAATGTCTCCCAATCTCTTTTCAACAGGGAGTTCAGTGTCGTTCCAAGATGCAAAAATAGGCTCGCACCATCCGAAGAATTTGCACCTATTACAGTTATAAAACAAACTCCTTTTTGTAGGCTTCTTCTCATCTACTACAATAATAATTTCTGCCTTGTTATAGCAATAACAGTTCCTGTTAATATACCGCAAATCAAGTGCTGGGTCTTCATAACTTCGACTACGCTTACAACTTCGGCTACTCGATGTTGACATTTTTCACTTGTGCTACAAATTATTTTTAAAAATGAGGAGTAATTACGTGATGAAAAATATGTAAATTTAAATAAAGAAAATCATAAACTAATCCTTTTGTAACAGAAAATCATATTCCTAGAGAAAATGTACACATTTCCACATGCTGTCACAAACAGAGAAAAAAAAAAGACAATAGATATACAATAAGTGAAGGAAAATCCAATTACATAACACAAACATTAAAATAGCCAAATCGGAAACTGAGACCAATATGAAATAAAGTAATCCTTTAGTTAAGCAATTTGTCAAAAAACATATATATATATAATAAAATTTCCACACTCAGAGAGTAAAAGATCATAACTTTATAACATTTCACAAGCATAAACAAAACCAGTCAAAGATAATAATGATGAAAGACGTAAGAGTAGTTACAAATTCTTTAACTCTTATAACTTCATTAAAAAGCACCGTGTAATAAATATCAACCAGACAGAAAAAAGAAAATAATAAAACCAAGAAAATAGCAACTATGACTTTTTTTTTCTGTAAAACATGATAACTGTTATTTGGAATCGTGAATAAATGTTTCATAACATCCATCACCCGCTTGAGATCATGTTCCATGTACTCCATCACAACATAAACACCATCACGGTCATCCAATACTCAAAAACCAAAAACAGATCTTCTAAATCTCTCCAAAACACACACATAAAACCTATACATACATATCATATCTATATATATAATACATATATATATATATATATATATATATATATATATATATATATATATATCTAAAAATTTGATTTGATTTTGATTTCTAATTAATTTGTGGTTCGATGTTGTGTTTGATTTTAAAGCTTTGTGCGGCTCTGTGTTTCATTACGAGCTTACAAGCATCGGTTTCAGTTCAAATCAGCGGCGGATCGCGATCGATTCTGCGAGCAATTGACGATAACAACAATAACAACAAAGATAGAGACAAAAATCAATATTCAGAAATGGAAAAAAAATCAATTCTTTATTTTTTTAATCTTTTTTATTTTTATTTTTTATTTTATGGTTAAGTGTGGTGAAGTCTTATCATTTGAAGAAAGTTTTAAGTAAAACCTCTCACTCTTTACACACACACACACACACATATACAAAATCATAGATATGAAGCTTCTCATATTCAAAAGCACTTCTACATTAACCACCAATTCCACAGAGCGACTTTCTATCTCACGTCCAAACCATCTCTTCCCATGTTCTCCCAAGATCTTACCACTCTCAGGACTAGATATCTCTGCATCTGATGCTGCAGGCATCACAACCTCATAATCCACTTTGGTGCAAGTAGATTCATCTTCATCAGCAACACAATTCGACTCATCTGCCCATATACAAGTCAATCATTTCCATGTCCCAACTCTAATACTAACCTAAGATCATTTCTGCCCTCCATTAAGCTTATTAAAAAAATTAAACAAAAAATACCCCAAAAATCATATATTTATTCAACAAGAACCACAACCCATATAATGCATGCACTTGAAAACTCTACAACAAAAGCGCAACAATTAAAAATAATAATACATAAAAATTATCAGAATATTAAAAAAATATACAATATTCACCCTGTTCTGATCGCAGGTGCTTGCAAGATTTCAGCTTCAATATTAGAGGAAAAGAGAGAGAGAGTATGAGAAACCCAATATAAAGAAGAATAAGAAGAATGAATAGAGAGCAGAGACATGGTAGAGAGGTAAGAGAGAGAGAGGGGGGCAAAGTAGGTAGGTAAAAAGCCTTTGGGAAGGTAACGTTTTCTGCAAATGTTAGGATTGGAGAGATCAGATCAAGATCAATAAAGAAAAAAAATAGAAAAAGACAATTTCAGCCCTTACTATTTAACATGTACACTTCATTCAAAGGGTTATAACATCAATCACCAAAAAAACATTAAATGTGAAGCTATTATGTCATGTCATTTAATTAAAAAGTTGTTTTTTTGTCATTTCAATCAAAACGATACTGATTTCAGAAGCAGTAAATTAGGCAAATAAAGTGCTCGGTTGAAATTCAAATTTTAAAAAACCAAAAAAACATATATACTATGGAAAAAAATAAACAACGTAGTGAATTACCTTATTATTGATCAGTTGTGTCGAAATATTGGCATGTGCGACGACAAACTAGATGACGCATTATCCCGGTACGCATTAAAATATTGTAGCAGTGATGTGTTATCGTAACCATACCCAAACAAATTATTACTACCATGCCTCAGTTCTGGCATACTCGATTGACTAGGATTATCATCGAACCCATGGTACGTTGAATTAGTATCCTTCGATGTATCAACACGTTGTTTAGGACACCTATTTGCTGTGTGTCCAATACTCCTGTAACAAAACATCTAATATAAGAATTTTAGTAAAATTTATTATATTTTATTAAATAAATATATATATTGACATACTTGCACTTTTTACAATGTCTTGGTTACGTTGTTTTTGACTGTTTATTTCTTTTAGTTTGCCTTTTGGTTTTGCAATGTTGGGATCCAATACCCCAAATTTCACTGGTTGAGACGATTCTGCTTGATTTCTAATGGTGTTCACCTTTAATAACCATAAATCCTTTGCCCGAGTAGTTAGTTTTGCAATGCCATCAACAATTTTTGTATACCCGTCTAGCGTCATCTTCGCATAATACCCCATTTCGTTACACCTTGACATTATGTAATCATGGCGGGCCATCTCAATTTCGGTAGTTGTACCGGATGATAAATTCTTATCACGAAAATGCTCACTAATAACAGCTGTCCAACGTGGATTGATGCAAGATGGTGGGATATGGTCTAAGCCTTCGCACTTAAGCACATATAAAATGTGCTTACATATCATCCCGCACGATTCAAATCTCAAACAATCGCATCTAACGAGTAAACCATCGCCCCTAAATAGCACATTACGCAACAACCCTTTGATATTATAATCAGCTACAACATATGTACCAGCATCACCATCCACGTGGGATATAATATGCTCGTGCCAAAGCATTGATTAGGATTGAATCTCTTTTCGAATCTTCTTGAAAATTGCACAGGTATACACATTGGTAGCATGATCCTCAATTTCCTTCCACAGGGTCGTCGACACTGGTTTTGTATAGTTTGTCACCACCTCTTGCCTCACATTGTTAATCCGGAGACGTTCCAACCCTCTGTGGTAATCCCTGACGAAGTCTATCAGCTTCCTATTGTTCTGAAGAAATTTATTCAAGAATGCATTCATACCTTCACAACGTTGAGTACTATTGACTAGAGCGAAAAATTGGCCGTGAAGGTATGCTTCAGACCACATGTGTCTCTTTGCAAGCACATCCACTATCCACTTGTGATTCTCAATACCGTGACGAACAACCATTTTCTTCCACTCAAATTCAAATTCCTCAATTGAACATTTGAGAGCCATTATTTTTTAAAAGTTTTACCAAAATCATCTACATGCACATTTGAAGTTGCATTACGTCCAAGATGCCAACGACAAAGCCTGTGTTTCGCATTTGGAAAGACAGTGGCGATGGCTGCTTGTATTGCATTATTGACTTGTTGTTAATCGCAGACAAAAAAGTATTGAGCACCCATAGATAGGATTATGTGCTCTCATTTTGAATCAGTGAAGCACCAAAAATATATGTGTTGTGGTGATTGTTTGCCCCGGCTAAAATTACTAAAGGAAACTTGTACGAATTCGTCTTATAAGTTGCATCAAATATCAATATGTCTCCAAATGCTGCGTACTCATCCCTAGACCTTCCATCCGCCTAAAACAATTTATCAAGTCGGTTCTTCTCATCAACTGTGTACTCAAAAAAGAACATTGGGTCTCCTTTAGACTTCCCGTATAGATAAGCAAGCGCAATGTTGGCATCCCCATCTTTTATTTCTTTTTGGCGATCCCGATACATTTTATTCCACAAATGGTCTTCAATATTTGCACTTTTCTTTTCAATTTTGCCTCTATTATTTTCAAAGTGACGCGCTTAGTCTCCAATATCTACACTTATTTCTAATCTCGTCTCTATTGTTTCAAAGTGACATGTTTAATTCTCAAAGTTTACAAATGTTGTTAATTTAGTCCCCTTTATTTTCATTTTTTTTTTCAATTTAATCTCTAGAGTTCATGTATCTTTCACAAAATAAAATTTCATGACAAAGACTAAACTGAAACTTTTTGTAAACTTTGGGGACTAAACATTTTACTTTTATAACAATGAAATTTTTTTTTTAAAAAAAAGTGTAAACATTAGGGACTAAATTGAAACTTCTTGCAATCTTTGAAGACTAAGTACGTCACTTTTGAAACAATGAGAATAAAATCTAAACAAGAATGTAAATATTGGGGACCATTTGTGATATTTGCCCTTATTTTTGTTGGGTTATAGCTCGAGTACAAAACCCAAGCCAGTTTTGAAGACAAGCAAGAGAATTAGAGTAGAATTATGATTCACGAATCCTAGTCCAGTAGGGATAGGATTAGTGCTCTATAAATAGACATCTTTAGCTTTTGTGTAGGTGTTTCAAAATCATTTTTTGTACACTGATTGAGTGTAAGTGTAATCGAGCCAGTGAGTGATTGTGAGCATGGGAAAAAAAGGGTTTTATGGCATTTGTCCTGAAAAACTTTAATCATTGATTTGTGTGATATTGGGTTTTGTGGGCATAGGCAGAGGCTGAGCCATTTAAATTCTTATGTTGATTTTTCTCATTTTTATGTGTGTGTGTGTTTTCATCCCAACAAATAGTATCAAGAGCTCTTATTACTACTATATTGGGAAGAGGAAGTTCCTAGAGCCCAAACCACTACCAACGAATTGCGGAGACAATAAAAATGTATCAAAGGCCGCATATCATGTGTAGTGGCCGTAAACAACTTTGGCGAAAGGAAGAAGCCGATGGAGTTGTTGAGTGGCGGAAGATGGCGCTGTTGTATCCCTATTGATGTTTCGGAGTTGCCGTTCAGGTTGTAGAAGGACGACAAGCTCACTGCAGTTAGTTGTGTGTTGATTGAAGCAACCAATCTCGAGATCTAAGTAGGAGAGGTCCACGTCTATTCGCAACGTGTGCTGGGAGCTTTTGGTGAGCTTGGCCGCTTCCAAATGTTGATCTTACTTAAGGGTTTTGATTGAGTGCTTTGTGACATAGGAGGATAACATGCATCCTAACATTTAATTTGACCAGCTTGAGGCAAGGATAAAGTACAACGCACACAAATGAGTTGTGTCAGCTTAGTCGACTAGAGGCTTTAATTGCATTGACTGAGCCTCTAAGGGTGTTTGACAACGTTAACCGAGGACCCCTTAGGATTTTTCGACGTGTTGAGTCTGTATTCATAGTCCGTTTTACCAAATTCTCAATGTAACTCTAATTTTATGTGAATTTGGTACTTTGTGAAGTCAAAAAGATGCTTGGACCGAGGTTTAAAGTCCAAAACTTTGATCAAAAGATGAACTTTAACTTTTAGAAGATTACTATCAAAGACCTTTTGGTGCAACAAGATCTCGATCAAGAGCTGAAGAAGACAAAGCCAACCACGATAGATGATGCTAAATGGAATTCTTAGAGAGAAGAGCTATATATGAGTACAATTATGTTGGTACTTGTATTAGAAATTAAATTTCATGTGATGGAGACGAAGCCAACAAGTAGTATGTTTGAGAAGTTTTAGACCATCTACGAGTCGAAGTTGATAACCAACCGATTATACTTGAAGATGGAACTTTATTCCTTAAATATGGAAGGAACGACTATTTAAGATCATATCAACAAGTTTGACGAGCTAATGGTGAAAGTATTGAAGAAGATGAAAAAAATCTAGATAACGAAGAGAAAGAAACTCTTACTATATTCCTTATCGAAAAACAATACAATGAGATTTTTAAAATGAAAGGGATGCTGCAAATTCTGAGAATAAATGTACGTTTAACTATCTAATTTTTGGAACAATTGATGAATTGTCAAATACGGACCAATTATTATTTATGGTCCAAATGATAAATAATTGGATTTGAACCAATATAATTAAGGATTAAGGTCCAAATGATGAATAATCGGATTTGAACCAATATAATTAAGGATTAAGGTCCAAATGATGAATAATTGAATTTGGCCTCAGTATTGTGCCCACATATATATGGCCAATAGATGGTTAATACCATTATTGGGCTTAGCGTGGGCTTCGTTTAGGGCCAATATAGGAAATACATTATTGTCCCCATATTGGGCAATAAAGGGCTCATTAAATTATTTGGGCTCATATAGGGCCAATAAAGGAATTAAAATATTTGGCCTATAATGGGCCCAATAGAGGGCAATAAAGACTATTCGGCAACAAAATCTGATTTTTGTGACGATTATTTTGGCTATGGCCAAGATTCCTCTCTTGGCCGTCACCATTTCTGAAAGGTGACAAAAATGTGACAGTTTTTTACCGTCGCCTTTTTGCAAATTTATTTAGTGCCCCCTAGGTTTGTTTCCTCACCTGGAGATAGGACTGAACATCAATCGAGCAGTGACTTTTTTTAAAATATTAAAATATTTTATAATTTCAAATTTATATTTTATGACTATTTAATATTTTGACATTTTTAAGAATTTATAACTATTTTATTTGAATTATTTTAAATAATAAAAAAATATATTATCGACGATTTGGAGATGAAACCATTTATAGACGATTTGAACATGAACATATTTGGAGACCAATTTTAGCAACGATTTGAAGCCTACCACTTTCAGTGATAATTTGAAGACAAACACATTTAGCGACAATTTTGAGACGAACTTATTTGACAACGACAAAATATTTGGTTAAGCACACTGATTAGATTCAACATCTTAGTAGTGCTACTTACGTAGTAACTAGTCTCACCATTTAAGTGGCGTTTGAGATTATACATTAGAGTCCTCATTCGTCCCAAGAACTCAACTAGACTAAATATTGTCTTGGTAAGTCCAAGACGAGATTTTCTTAGTGAAACCAAAATGAAGATCTCCAATACTTTATGTAGCCTTTAGGAAGGTTTCAGAATAAATCAGTGAGTTAACATTGGGTAGTTTTTTTTGGGTCAAAACATTGGGTAGTTGAAAGGTGTAGATTCATACTTCTTATTTTACAGTTTGACATTCTTCTCCTATACGAGTAGCTACCCGGGGGCTACTTGGGCCCCCAAACCTCTAATTATTATTTTTATTTATGTACTATTCTTAAACAATATTCTATAGGCCCCTTTAATTTCCTTCCCATTTTCCCTCTTCCAATTTACACATCTAACCTTTTAACAGAAAGAAAGAACTCCCCAAATCCAAACCCCCCTTATCGTAAATAGTCCCCCCCTCTCCCCTTCTCACAGCACATCCCCTTCACCCAGTTCCAACTTTGACATTTTTTATAAATTTTAGGAGCAAAGTTCTTATTTTCATATAGTTATCTTTACCTTAATTTTGAATATACTTCTTGAAAGAAAATAAGGTTCATAAAATTTTGCATCTCTCTCGAACCTATTCCCATAAAAGGAATGTTGAAGTGGAAAAAAAAAAGAAGGTAAATTTCAAAGATGGTCCCTTATGTTGGTACATTTTTCATTTTCATCCCATTCATGTGCGAATCTCAAATTGTATGGACTAAACTTAATTTTTTCACAAACTTTAAGGATTAAGTGTGTTAGTTTTGAAACAAGGGGGATAAAATTAAAAGAAAGTGTAGACATTAGATACTAAATTAAAATTTTTTGCAATCTTTAAAACCTAAACTCACCACTTTACAAGTAATAAGGACGTTGTTGAAAAAACGTATAAACAATAGGAGTTTGTTTGTGAAATTTACCCGGAAAAAAACCACAAAATAATGATCACTACTTTAGTATATTTTTAATGATCACTGCTTTGTCATGTTCAATAGTTCCATTCCAATGGATATGTCAAAGAAAACATTTAGATTAAAACCAAGCGGCGTGAGGGCTAAGGAAGAAATTTTAGTGGAAGATGGCCATCAACTGTTCAAAAGTTCCTTATATATATGTTTGTGTATGTGTGTATATTTTTCTTGTCAGTGCAGTACCATAAAGAGGTTGAGCATGTGCCAAAGACTCTTTGATCTAACGGCACAACACTAGCAGTATTTGTAAGAAGTTGCGAGTTTGAGTCTCGTTAACTACATTTATATATATATACACTTTAGACCTCTCTTAGAATTAAAAAAAAAAGAGGTTGAGCATGTTCAATTTTTTAACTCATCAGCTATTGAAAAATGCTTACTCCTATGGGATTAAGTTTGACAAGAGCATCTGTGAGTTTGTTTTCTTTTGCAAATTAGATGTTAGAACATCTCCAACAGCTTCTTTATTTCTTTTTTATAATAGCTAGTTAAATTAGTGATTCACTACTTTTACAAATTTTCTACTTCAGTTTTACTCTAACAACGTTCTCTATTTCAAACTCTATATTTCAGTTTCACTCCAATTACTCTTGATATTTTATCTCAGCTCATTACTCTAATTTTTTTTTATCATTTATTTTTAATTATTAACAACTATGATCTATCAAAAAATATTTATATGATTTAAGTTCTTAAAGACCAGAAAAAAAAAAAAACAAACACAAACACAAAACAAAAGAACCAAAGAAAGCCGCTGTTGTAGTTTGACCAAAGAAAAGAAAACAAAACACCACAAAAAGCAAACAAGACAGAAAGCCAAAAGCAGTAGCGAGCGCTTCTTCTTCAAGTGGCGAGCTATCTACTTTGGCAAGGAAGATGAAGAGGCTGTTGAAGTTTTTTTTTTTAATTTGACCTGTTGGAGATGCTCTTACCATGCTAGGTGTCCAATGTCTTTGGGTGTGACATGTAGCAAATTGAGCAATTTGACCCATATAATCTACATTAAGGCTTTTTTTTTTTTTTTTTTGACTACGCAAGCAAGTTCCCTATTTATTTTCAAAAATACTGTAAACTAAAATAATTACAAATTCGCATCAAACATGTTAAGGTAGAATTCCATCTTGTTCGATCTGAGCTCGTTACCTGCAAAAGAATAAAAGAACCACAAGGGTTGTTTTTCGAGGATCTCCTCCGACGATCAAGTCAGTTAGTGAGTATGGAAGATTAAAAGAAGAATAATACGAAAATTAAGTGTATAGTTATTTCAAGCAAAAAAACAAGCTATCTTTTGAGTATTATTTATAATAGTGGGTAAAGGATCTTTAACAATATACAATGATCCCAGAAATTCGGACGAATCTTCTCGTGAACATGTCATTATAAGTTAGTTAAGATATGTCGAACTTAGTCTTGTCCAGAGGACACTTATCCCAAGCTCAGCGTGCTATGTCTTGCTCTATCAGTTATTTGGATCCCACTACCCTTTATGCACGGGTCGGAGCCTGTGTCTTGGGTAAATAGATTTACCCATATCTAAACAAAAGGATTAATCAAAAGAAAAGTTTTCTAAGCTCCAGGAATAAAAGGTCTTGCTCTATCTGTTATTTGGCTCCCACTACCCTTTATGCACGGGTCGGAGCCTGTGTCTTGGGTAAATAGATTTACCCATATCTAAACAAAAGGATTAATCAAAAGAAAAGTTTTCTAAGCTCCAGGAATAAAAACCTTTGTGCAGGATTAAACACTTCTCTTCCATTGGTTGCTAGAATGACAACCCCTTTTGGTAGAAAAGACGCCTCTCTTCCAATACATGGTTGCTAATTTCTTTCAAAGGGTGTCATGTCTCAAGAGACAAGTCCTCGAAAGAAGAAAACAACCAAGTAAACTAGGCCAGCACAATGAGTCTAGGTATCTTTTTATTTACCGTAAAATAATTTATTGATAAAAAAAATTACAGGAAAAAAATATTTTTTTAAAATAACAAAATATTTTCTAATATTTAATTATTACAGTGATAAATATTTTTTGGTGTTTACTTAGTTGTCTCCTCCTCCTTCGTCTTGGTTAACGTTTATGTCGCAGGTAACTTCCACTCGTATATAGAATCTTATGTTCATAATGTATGGGACCGCACAATCTTTTAATTGATACTTGATACGTCCAATTATGTTGCTTGCTTTAAGTCCCATCTTTAGAATTTCTTGAATATCATATCTCATTTTCCTTCTTTTCGGTTGCCCTTTCAATAGAATGTCGGCCGGCATAATTACTGGTTTTTCCACTCATGCAAACGCACAAATACATACATATTTATTTAAGCACGTAAATAAATCATCTTCACCAACCATCTTAGAACTAAATAGTACATATGTATGGGGTCGGAAAAGAAAGAATCAAGAGCATTGGAACAAGAAACAAAGTGAGCAATTCTTTTTCTTTCTTATTAAGCGTTAGCGCCCCTTTTACGCATCGATTGGCACAGCACAATATTGTCCTGGGTCATGATGCTTGCCACGCATGAAAGCTTTGGGTCCAACATGACGACCAGATGCCCCACTATGATTCTGCGACGACTGCAATTTGCAACGTAAAGTTAGGTGCAAGACTTTAAATTAGTGTCCTTGAATCATCACACTGCAAAAAAATAATTGGATGTATGATTTTTTTTTTCTTTTTTTTTTTTTTTGTCGAAATTGGATGTATGATTCAAAAGTTCAAAAGTCAAACAAAATAACGCGTATAGGTGGAGTGGTTTCTCACCCATTCCGCAAAGAAAAACTTGACCCTAGTTATTCATCCGTTTACTTTTGTGTACTTCTACTTGTCAAATCCGTTTACTTTTTTTTCTTAATAAGGAGAAATTCACTTTAAAATGAATGGTATTAGACCTATTGTAGGGTCATGTAGAACAATGACGGAGCTAAGCACTCGTAATTAAGGGAGCATTACAGTGACAAAGTTATGAACCAGGGGTTGAGTGCTCATTTATGCATAAATATTTTGTACAAATTTTAAAAAAGTTGTTAGATTTATGCCTAAAATTATATTTTTTATAATGATTTGTAACAATATGCTATAAGGAGAATTTCACTCTAAAATGAATCACGTTGGATCTATTGTAAGGTTACAAACCTCGTAGAGCAGTCACACACTTCAACACAGTTTTTTTTTTAATGACAAGAAATGCAACTTAAACTAAATATAGCAACCATTCTAATACTATAAATCTTGTAGTGTAACAGCACACTCCAACGCATGTTTTTTTTTTTTTTTTTTTTTATCAATCTCAATGCATTCTTCAAGCAATTAAGACCCATACAATATATGTGATGGAAAAACATAAAATTAAATTAAAACCTTTGGTCACACCACATCATTAACTGACTCCTCCGTCCAACTCTTGACATGTCCATTTCGCTAGACCATCTTCAATACATTCCCTATCCCCTTTCTCCACATGTAGGGAGGTTGTTGGGGAATTAAAATTGTATCCAAGAGCTTCTATAAATGATTTCCTAGAAGGCATGAAATTTCTAAACTATTTTTCAGCTTCTCCATAGAGATATTGAAACAATCTCCTAAATATATAATAAATAAATGTAAAAAACTGTTCACTTCCCAACCCTGAGGGTCCTAGTCCGTCTACTTTTTGCATGTCAAGATATGTATATAAATCACTCTCATTATACAAGGATCCAATGTAGGCTTACAACAATTACTAGCCAATATTGATAAAGGGGTGACCATGGCAAGAATTCTTCCAAATTCAGCTCTCTATATTTTCACCATCTCCATTTTCATTTCCTTCATCACCATTTTAGCCAGTGGAGAAGAGTATAGTTTTGTGAAAGCAATTGATCGAAAGACATTTGGGCTGAAAAAGGAAAAACTTAGCCATTTTCGTTTGTATTGGCACGATGTTGTCTCTGGTCGCCACCCTACTTCAGTTCCAGTTATCCTACCACCCTTTAATTCCTCTACTGGTTTTGGTACCATGAATATGATGGATAATGCACTCACCATAGAGCCTGACTTAAGCTCTAAAATTGTTGGAAGGGCTCAAGGCTTCTATGCATCTGCCTCGAAAGAAGAGCTAGGTTTTTTAATGGTCATGAATTTGGCTATCACTGAAGGCAAATACAATGGAAGCACAATCACAGTGGTTGGGAGGAATGCAGTTTTCAATCAGGTGAGAGAGATGTCAGTGATTGGTGGAAGTGGACTCTTCCGATTTGCTCGCGGTTACGCCGAGGCCAGAACTCGCAAGATAGATCTCAACACTGGAGATGCCACCGTCGAGTACAATGTCTATGTAATGCATTACTAGAAATTTCTGTCATTAGATGGTTTTATTAGTATTGGAGATAAGTCTAGTTGTAGCTAATAATTATCTTTCAAATGTAATTTATCTTATCACATATTTTGGATATTCTGTAATCTTGTTGTAAGTTAGGAGTCCTAGCAGAATTGGCTAGCTCCATCTGTGTATTTATGTATCGACACAGTGAATGAGAAAAGCATCCATTCAGCAAAACTTTTTCTATTGTTTTAGCTTTTACATGGTATCGAGCCACATTAAGCTTTAACAAGCATCACCGATCCACTTCGTTTTTTTTCCTTTCTCTCTTTCCCTTCACAAATGGCTTCCACTTCCGCTAGTTCCGCCAATTCCACTGCTGCCGCTACTACCTCTACATCACCTCCTATTCAAACCACTCCTGTTTTGCTTCGTGGTGTTACCACTGCGTCAACGCTTGTCGCTATTAATGTCCCGGCTCAACTACCCTTGAAGCTCACTGGCAGTAATTTTCCCACATGGCGCACTCAATTTCTTACCCTTCTTTATGGGTATGATCTTATGGGTTTGATTGATGGCACTCATCCTTGTCCATCTGCCACTATAACGACTGATGGTGTCTTATCCACCAACCCTGACTACAAAATTTGGACACGTTAAGACAATCTTTTACGCAATGCTATTCTTGCTTCTGTGGATGCTAGCATTGCGCCAGTGGTAACCATGGCCTCCACCGCGAAGGAGGCCTGGGACAAGCTGACCAGTGCTTATGCCAATGCTTCGAAATCTCGTATTTATGGCCTGCGACACAAGTTGCTCCACATGACCAAAGGCCAAAACTCTGTTACTGACTATCTTCGTTTAATCAAAACTCTGGCTGATGAATTAGCCTTGGCTGGTTCACCGATTGCAAATGACGAACTCGTAGTTGTTGTGTTATCTGGTCTTGGTGACGATTATAAAGAGTTAAGTGCTGTAATTCGTGCGAGGGACACAGATATTACGTTCGAAGATCTGTTTGATAAATTGCTCGATCATGAATGCTTTCTAAGGCGTGAAGAGCAACGAAAAGAAACAACTCTTGTTACTGCTCAATTCTCCCAAAAAGGTAACAGCAAAGGGAAAGGCAATGGTGGCCAACACAAAAAGGGCTCTAGTAATGGAAATTTTGCACGCTATTCACAGACCAATTCTGCAGGGGGCATGCAACAGTTTAATTCCAACAATAAGCAGCAAAATGGTAATTGGCGCTCTGGAACATCAAACAATCAATCTCGGGTTCAGTGCCAACTGTGTGACAAATTTGGTCATGTGGCGAAGTTTTGTCGATCACGTCCGCATAATTACTTTGAACCCCAAGCGAATTTTGTTCATAAAGGCCAGCCTTCGCACTCTGGCACATGGGTTCTTGATTCAGGGGCTTCTCATCATATTGCCTCTGACTTTCAAAACATGAATATTCAGTCGGAGTATGGTGGTTCAGATGGTATTCTCATCGGCGATGGGTCAGATATTCCGATTACTCACATTGGTAACTCCTCTCTAGTTACCCCTCATGCCGCTTTTCACTTAAATAACATTCTCTGTGCTCCTGATATTCGCAAAAATCTTTTATCTGTTTCTCAGTTCTGTCGCCAAAATTCTACTTCTATTGAATTTTTTCCTGATTCGTTTCTTGTGAAGGATCTGAGCACGGGGGAATCACTGGTCAAAGGCAGGAGTAAAGGAAATCTGTACGAGTGGCCTAACTCAGCCTCCACGCCTCAGGCTCTGTCTACTACTTGTGTATCTCGTGACCAATGGCACAACCGGCTGGGGCACCCCAATCATAGAGTTTTGAGTCATGTCATTCGCACAAATCATCTTCCAGTGTCTAGCTCTAGTTTCACTTTTTGCAATGCGTGTTCCTGTAATAAGAGTCACCGATTAGCTTTTGGGGATTCCACTATTGTAACAAAAAATCCTTTAGAAATAATTTTTTCGGACGTTTGGGGTCCTGCACCAGTACTATCTTTTGATAACTTCAAATATTACATAGTTTTTGTTGATTATCACACTCGCTATGTGTGGCTATATCCCTTACAGAATAAATCTGATACAACAAGAATTTTTCAAGAATTTCGAACTCTTGTTGAGAATTTATTTCAAACATCAATCCGTACCCTTTATACAGATGGTGGAGGGGAATATGTAGGACTACAATCTTTTTTAAAACACTGTGGGATCCAACATCTCATTAGCCCACCACATACACCTCAACGCTTAGGAATCGCTGAACGACGTCACCGTAATATTGTTGAAACTGCTCTTACTTTGCTAGCCAATGCGTCACTTCCACCCAAGTTTTGGACTGTTGCTTGTCAAGCTGCAGTATTTTTAATAAATCGTCTCCCATCACCAAGTTTAGGTAATCATTCCCCATTTCAACTCCTTTTTCATGAAAAGCCAAACTACTCTGTGCTACGCGTTTTTGGTTGTTTGTGTTACCCGTGGCTTCGTCCATATGCATGCCATAAGTTATCACCCAGATCACGTCCTTGTATTTTCTTTGGCTACTCACCTACGCATCATGCATATAAGTGTTATGATCCCCAAAGTAATCGCATTTTTATTTCGCGTCATGTAACTTTCTTTGAGCAGGTCTTTCCAGCTAAAACCTTAAACTTAGGTCCACTGCCTCCACCCACTTTTTTTGATGTCGACTGCACATTGTCTACGGACACCTCTCTTCCATGCCCCTCATCACCATTGTCATGTCCTGACCCATCTCATATCATTATTCAACCTACTATCAAGTCTCCATCTGTGGCATATCCTCAACCTAGCCAGTCTACGACCTCGCATCCCAATTCCGATTCCACCCATGCCACAATGTCGTCACAAGGTCCTGCCTTCTCGCCTTCCACCAGTGGCTCCTCCACACCAGATTCTGATCGGGTACGTTTCTCCTCTCCTACTCTTTCATTAGATGCTACTCCTCTCTCACGCCACCCAATGGTTACACGGTCCCAACTTGGTATTGTCAAACCTGTGCAAAAGCTATGTCTCAATGCTTTTACTGAGTTACAGGATTTCACAGAGCCTACTACTTACAATCAGGCAAGTAAATCAGAACATTGGAGACGTGCTATGTGTGATGAGTTTGATGCCCTGATTCGCAATAATACGTGGGAACTAGTTCCCTCTTCACAGTCCAAAAATATAGTGGGTTGTAAGTGGGTATACCGAATAAAGAGGAAATCGGATTGTTCAATAGATCGTTTCAAAGCCCGATTGGTGGCTAAAGGGTTCCATCAACGTCCGGGGATTGACTTCGATGCAACCTTCAGTCCAGTTATTCGCCAAACTACTGTTCGACTAATTCTCTCTATGGCTGTCTCTTTTGGTTGGGGAATCCGGCAACTGGACATCAATAACGCTTTCTTGCAGGGTACTTTGGAGGATGAAGTATACATGCAACAGCCCCCGGGGTTTGTTAATAAACAGTTTCCTAATCATGTTTGCAAGTTAAAGAAGGCACTCTATGGCTTGCGGCAAGCACCACGTGCGTGGTATACAGAGTTGCGTAACTTTCTCCTTGGCATTGGATTTCAGAATTCACGAAGTGATACTTCTTTGTTTCATTTTCGACAGAATGGGGTTGTGGTGTTTCTGTTAGTGTATGTAGATGATATAATCGTCACTGGGAGTACCTCTCATGCAATCTCAGGTATTATTCACTCTCTTGCTGCTCGCTTTTCGCTCAAGGACTTGGGTCAGCTGGATTATTTTTTGGGTATTCAAGTTCAATGCTTGCCACAAGGATTGTTTCTTTCCCAATCAAAGTATGTTTCTGATCTGCTCACGAGATTAAATATGCAAGATGCAAAGGGTGTGAGCACGCCTATATCAACCTCTTGTGTATTGAAGTTAAATGATGGGTCGAAGCCTACTGATGCCAAGCAATATCGTAGTGTCATTGGTGCCTTGCAGTACTTGTCATTCACTCGTCCCGATTTAGCCTTTGCAGTCAATCGGCTATCGCAATTCATGCACCAGCCAACAGAGAATCATTGGTCAGCAGTGAAACGAGTATTGCGCTACCTCAAACAGACTATAGATCATGGGTTGCTATTGCGCAAATCCGATACTATTAAATTATCAGCTTTTTCAGATGCTGATTGGGCAGGGAATACGGATGATAGAACCTCGACTTCCGCTTATGTGGTATACCTTGGCAACAATCCCGTAAGCTGGTGTTCTCGCAAGCAAAGAACGGTTGCTCGCTCGTCAACGGAGGCTGAATATCGAGCGGTTGCAGCCGCCACTGCAGAAATAAATTGGATGCAAAATCTACTCCGTGAGATACACATTTCTCTTCCTTCTGTGCCGGTTATATATTGTGATAATGTGGGGGCAACTTATTTGTGTGCCAATCCAGTGTTTCATTCACGTATGAAGCACATTGCCATTGATTTTCATTTTGTACGTGATCAAGTTGCCAACAAAACTCTAAGGATATCTCATGTCCATTCCGCTGATCAGCTTGCGGATTCTTTAACTAAGCCGCTATCTCGCATAATTTTTCAGCAGCAAAAGGTCAAGCTAGCCGTTGTTGCTGCACCATCTAGCTTGAGGGGGCATATTGGAGATAAGTCTAGTTGTAGCTAATAATTATCTTTCAAATGTAATTTATCTTATCACATATTTTGGATATTCTGTAATCTTGTTGTAAGTTAGGAGTCCTAGCAGAATTGGCTAGCTCCATCTGTGTATTTATGTATCGACACAGTGAATGAGAAAAGCATCCATTCAGCAAAACTTTTTCTATTGTTTTAGCTTTTACATGGTATCGAGCCACATTAAGCTTTAACAAGCATCACCGATCCACTTCGTTTTTTTTCCTTTCTCTCTTTCCCTTCACAAATGGCTTCCACTTCCGCTAGTTCCGCCAATTCCACCGCTGCCGCTACTACCTCTACATCACCTCCTATTCAAACCACTCCTGTTTTGCTTGGTGGTGTTACCACTGCGTCAACGCTTGTCGCTATTAATGTCCCGGCTCAACTACCCTTGAAGCTCACTGGCAGTAATTTTCCCACATGGCGCACTCAATTTCTTACCCTTCTTTATGGGTATGATCTTATGGGTTTCATTGATGGCACTCATCCTTGTCCATCTGCCACTATAACGACTGATGGTGTCTTATCCACCAACCCTGACTACAAAATTTGGACACGTCAAGACAATCTTTTACGCAATGCTATTCTTGCTTCTGTGGATGCTAGCATTGCGCCAGTGGTAACCATGGCCTCCACCGCGAAGGAGGCCTGGGACAAGCTGACCAGTGCTTATGCCAATGCTTCGAAATCTCGTATTTATGGCCTGCGACACAAGTTGCTCCACATGACCAAAGGCCAAAACTCTGTTACTGACTATCTTCGTTTAATCAAAACTCTGGCTGATGAATTAGCCTTGGCTGGTTCACCGATTGCAAATGACGAACTCGTAGTTGTTGTGTTATCTGGTCTTGGTGACGATTATAAAGAGTTAAGTGCTGTAATTCGTGCGAGGGACACAGATATTACGTTCGAAGATCTGTTTGATAAATTGCTCGATCATGAATGCTTTCTAAGGCGTGAAGAGCAACGAAAAGAAACAACTCTTGTTACTGCTCAATTCTCCCAAAAAGGTAACAGCAAAGGGAAAGGCAATGGTGGCCAACACAAAAAGGGCTCTAGTAATGGAAATTTTGCACGCTATTCACAGACCAATTCTGCAGGGGGCATGCAACAGTTTAATTCCAACAATAAGCAGCAAAATGGTAATTGGCGCTCTGGAACATCAAACAATCAATCTCGGGTTCAGTGCCAACTGTGTGACAAATTTGGTCATGTGGCGAAGTTTTGTCGATCACGTCCGCATAATTACTTTGAACCCCAAGCGAATTTTGTTCATAAAGGCCAGCCTTCGCACTCTGGCACATGGGTTCTTGATTCAGGGGCTTCTCATCATATTGCCTCTGACTTTCAAAACATGAATATTCAGTCGGAGTATGGTGGTTCAGATGGTATTCTCATCGGCGATGGGTCAGATATTCCGATTACTCACATTGGTAACTCCTCTCTAGTTACCCCTCATGCCGCTTTTCACTTAAATAACATTCTCTGTGCTCCTGATATTCGCAAAAATCTTTTATCTGTTTCTCAGTTCTGTCGCCAAAATTCTACTTCTATTGAATTTTTTCCTGATTCGTTTCTTGTGAAGGATCTGAGCACGGGGGAATCACTGGTCAAAGGCAGGAGTAAAGGAAATCTGTACGAGTGGCCTAACTCAGCCTCCACGCCTCAGGCTCTGTCTACTACTTGTGTATCTCGTGACCAATGGCACAACCGGCTGGGGCACCCCAATCATAGAGTTTTGAGTCATGTCATTCGCACAAATCATCTTCCAGTGTCTAGCTCTAGTTTCACTTTTTGCAATGCGTGTTCCTGTAATAAGAGTCACCGATTAGCTTTTGGGGATTCCACTATTGTAACAAAAAATCCTTTAGAAATAATTTTTTCGGACGTTTGGGGTCCTGCACCAGTACTATCTTTTGATAACTTCAAATATTACATAGTTTTTGTTGATTATCACACTCGCTATGTGTGGCTATATCCCTTACAGAATAAATCTGATACAACAAGAATTTTTCAAGAATTTCGAACTCTTGTTGAGAATTTATTTCAAACATCAATCCGTACCCTTTATACAGATGGTGGAGGGGAATATGTAGGACTACAATCTTTTTTAAAACACTGTGGGATCCAACATCTCATTAGCCCACCACATACACCTCAACGCTTAGGAATCGCTGAACGACGTCACCGTAATATTGTTGAAACTGCTCTTACTTTGCTAGCCAATGCGTCACTTCCACCCAAGTTTTGGACTGTTGCTTGTCAAGCTGCAGTATTTTTAATAAATCGTCTCCCATCACCAAGTTTAGGTAATCATTCCCCATTTCAACTCCTTTTTCATGAAAAGCCAAACTACTCTGTGCTACGCGTTTTTGGTTGTTTGTGTTACCCGTGGCTTCGTCCATATGCATGCCATAAGTTATCACCCAGATCACGTCCTTGTATTTTCTTTGGCTACTCACCTACGCATCATGCATATAAGTGTTATGATCCCCAAAGTAATCGCATTTTTATTTCGCGTCATGTAACTTTCTTTGAGCAGGTCTTTCCAGCTAAAACCTTAAACTTAGGTCCACTGCCTCCACCCACTTTTTTTGATGTCGACTGCACATTGTCTACGGACACCTCTCTTCCATGCCCCTCATCACCATTGTCATGTCCTGACCCATCTCATATCATTATTCAACCTACTATCAAGTCTCCATCTGTGGCATATCCTCAACCTAGCCAGTCTACGACCTCGCATCCCAATTCCGATTCCACCCATGCCACAATGTCGTCACAAGGTCCTGCCTTCTCGCCTTCCACCAGTGGCTCCTCCACACCAGATTCTGATCGGGTACGTTTCTCCTCTCCTACTCTTTCATTAGATGCTACTCCTCTCTCACGCCACCCAATGGTTACACGGTCCCAACTTGGTATTGTCAAACCTGTGCAAAAGCTATGTCTCAATGCTTTTACTGAGTTACAGGATTTCACAGAGCCTACTACTTACAATCAGGCAAGTAAATCAGAACATTGGAGACGTGCTATGTGTGATGAGTTTGATGCCCTGATTCGCAATAATACGTGGGAACTAGTTCCCTCTTCACAGTCCAAAAATATAGTGGGTTGTAAGTGGGTATACCGAATAAAGAGGAAATCGGATTGTTCAATAGATCGTTTCAAAGCCCGATTGGTGGCTAAAGGGTTCCATCAACGTCCGGGGATTGACTTCGATGCAACCTTCAGTCCAGTTATTCGCCAAACTACTGTTCGACTAATTCTCTCTATGGCTGTCTCTTTTGGTTGGGGAATCCGGCAACTGGACATCAATAACGCTTTCTTGCAGGGTACTTTGGAGGATGAAGTATACATGCAACAGCCCCCGGGGTTTGTTAATAAACAGTTTCCTAATCATGTTTGCAAGTTAAAGAAGGCACTCTATGGCTTGCGGCAAGCACCACGTGCGTGGTATACAGAGTTGCGTAACTTTCTCCTTGGCATTGGATTTCAGAATTCACGAAGTGATACTTCTTTGTTTCATTTTCGACAGAATGGGGTTGTGGTGTTTCTGTTAGTGTATGTAGATGATATAATCGTCACTGGGAGTACCTCTCATGCAATCTCAGGTATTATTCACTCTCTTGCTGCTCGCTTTTCGCTCAAGGACTTGGGTCAGCTGGATTATTTTTTGGGTATTCAAGTTCAATGCTTGCCACAAGGATTGTTTCTTTCCCAATCAAAGTATGTTTCTGATCTGCTCACGAGATTAAATATGCAAGATGCAAAGGGTGTGAGCACGCCTATATCAACCTCTTGTGTATTGAAGTTAAATGATGGGTCGAAGCCTACTGATGCCAAGCAATATCGTAGTGTCATTGGTGCCTTGCAGTACTTGTCATTCACTCGTCCCGATTTAGCCTTTGCAGTCAATCGGCTATCGCAATTCATGCACCAGCCAACAGAGAATCATTGGTCAGCAGTGAAACGAGTATTGCGCTACCTCAAACAGACTATAGATCATGGGTTGCTATTGCGCAAATCCGATACTATTAAATTATCAGCTTTTTCAGATGCTGATTGGGCAGGGAATACGGATGATAGAACCTCGACTTCCGCTTATGTGGTATACCTTGGCAACAATCCCGTAAGCTGGTGTTCTCGCAAGCAAAGAACGGTTGCTCGCTCGTCAACGGAGGCTGAATATCGAGCGGTTGCAGCCGCCACTGCAGAAATAAATTGGATGCAAAATCTACTCCGTGAGATACACATTTCTCTTCCTTCTGTGCCGGTTATATATTGTGATAATGTGGGGGCAACTTATTTGTGTGCCAATCCAGTGTTTCATTCACGTATGAAGCACATTGCCATTGATTTTCATTTTGTACGTGATCAAGTTGCCAACAAAACTCTAAGGATATCTCATGTCCATTCCGCTGATCAGCTTGCGGATTCTTTAACTAAGCCGCTATCTCGCATAATTTTTCAGCAGCAAAAGGTCAAGCTAGCCGTTGTTGCTGCACCATCTAGCTTGAGGGGGCATATTGGAGATAAGTCTAGTTGTAGCTAATAATTATCTTTCAAATGTAATTTATCTTATCACATATTTTGGATATTCTGTAATCTTGTTGTAAGTTAGGAGTCCTAGCAGAATTGGCTAGCTCCATCTGTGTATTTATGTATCGACACAGTGAATGAGAAAAGCATCCATTCAGCAAAACTTTTTCTATTGTTTTAGCTTTTACAATTAGATGGTCTTCAAGCCCAAATAAGAGATGAAGATGGTATTAGGTAACGGGCGATACTAACGTAGACATTATCGAATTCTTCTTATAGATTTAAAACGTGATATTTCGGTTGATGTGGTATCACAGCCCAAATTATAATCAATTGATCAGAGCTTTGAATAGTTGTAGTGAGTGGTGATCTATATGTTGAGTTCTTTTCACGTGAGAATCTTTTTCCTGTCTGTCTACTTGATACTTTGGCTTCATGTTATCAACCACTAATTCTTACGTATCACTTGACATTGAGGACTAACATAATAGTGGTGGGTTACTCTCCTTAATAATTAGGTGGTCGAAGTTTGAATCTCAAAAGATGAAAACAAATAGGGTGGGGTGTTAAAGAAAAAAAAAAAAGATCTTAGATATCACTTGTTTTTCTTATATGTGATGAAGGCCAATACTATACTTCAAATTTAAAATTTTTAATTATAATAAATTATTATTTGACTCTTAATTGTAAGTCTCAGATATCACTATGTAAACATTCACTTTGCTTGGAATAAAAGGTAGTAGCATAAGACCAATTCCAACAGTTTTCTTATCTTTTTTCCTATATGCAAGGGATTTGAAGCACTTTTTTTTTTTGTTGCTAAGAGCAAGGAAGGATTTCATTAACTGAAAAACAAAAATATGTACAATATTGTGTTGGCCCCTCGGGCTACAACCTTAGTTCAATCTATCTTAATTTACTTTCATCAATATTCCAAGCTCTACAAATAGTTTGGTTCAAAAGTTTTTAATTTCTTAACTTTCCTAGCCGTGCTAAGCTTTGTCTTTACATCACAAATAATGGTTTCATAGATTTGTTCTTTTGTTAGTGCTTCATTATTGTACAATCTACGGTTTTTTTCTTTCCACAAATGGAAGACAACTGCACAAAGAAACAACTTGGTCACAATTGCTGGAAGTGTTGAACAGGACGCCAAGTTAATCATCTATGTCACGGTTTAAGACCAGTTTGAAATATGAATAGGACCCTTGATCATCCTCCATCCTCTCTTCCAAATCCTATTAGTAAAGGAGCAGTGGTAGAAAATATGATTTATGTCCTCAATATATGCCCAACAGAAGCCACATAGCTAATATATACACCCTAGGAGATCAATCTTTTCTTGGTTGGAAGTCTGTCCTTAAAAAATGCCAGTTGCAAAAAGCTTGTTTAGGTATTTGCTTGCTTGAACCACATGATTTTGTGCCATTCAACAAGGGGATGACTTGGTCTAATAAGTTCCCACGATGCCTTAATAGAGAAGTCGCCACTTGGTGAGTTGTTCCATATAGGTTTATCCTCAACATTGATGTTAGGAAGGATGGAACCCAAATTCCTCTTGATGATAACAAAAATGTCGATATTGACTGGCCAAGCTCATGTACCCTCACTACAAAAAAAACTGAATTCTGCGACGGACGATTCCCCTCACCGTGCCGTCGTCAATTTCGACTTTGAGATGGCACGGTGAGGGAAAACGTCTGTCAGATACGAGGTGGTCGCCAAATTCCTCCCAGTCACCAACTCGTCACCGTATTACGATGGCTCGTCACCAATGATTGCCGTCACCGAGCTCTCACCAATGTTTCCCCTCACTAAGCCCTCACCAATTTATCACGTCACCACGCCGTCACAACGCCGTCACAAAAATTTCCCGTCACCATGCCGTTACAAACAATTCCTGTCACCATGCCGTCACAAAAATTTCTCGTCACCATGCCGTCACAAACAATTCCCGTCACCATGTCGTCACTAATATTTCCCATCTCCATGCCCTCGCTAAATTCACCCGTCCCCATGTCGTCACCAAAACAGCCCTCGTCAAGCCCTCACCAAAACTGCATGCAACAGTTTATCTTCTCTCTCTTCCCAAAACCATGTCGAATTGCTTTATCTCCTAAAAGAAAAATAGCAAACAAAACAAGAATAAAGGCAAAAAAAACACAATTTTTGATGTGCTATCAAAACAAATCTACATGGATATTGTAAGCTCATACCAAAATATTGTGTAAAAAAAGTCAAGTTTGGATAAAAGAACAAACTAAATATATCAATAAAGGAACAACCAAAGTAGAATTATTTCATTAACTAGTATAAATCTGAAATATTATCTCATACACTAGTTGTACTAAACTTTTGAAAGAAAAAACGATGGTGTGTCACGCCCCAAGAAACTCATCATCTGCTGTTGCTTAGCCTCTGTGCCTTTTAGTCTCTGTTCCATTGATTTCAAGTAAGCTTTTTAGTATATTGTTGATGTTGTCTGAGCTTGGTTTGATGCTTTTTAGTAAACTCATCATCTGCTGTTGCCTAACCTATTCAATCGATCAACTTCTGCATCTAAACCCGAATCGGCCGACTTCAATGCAAGAATCTAAGCCTTGGTTTGAAGCCTGGGGATGAAATGTCTTTCTCCTCCTGATGGTTTTCCAACATATGTCTTTGTCGCCTTAAAAACCCTTCATTAGAAAATTCTCATCTATCTGGATCAATCAATCTTTCTAAAGCCCTGCACAATTTACAATCCTATTCCTTCATAACATAAATCATTGTACTTACAAGTATTTATAATTAAGATTCAAAACTAATTACTTACATAAGTCAATAGTTGCCTAACAAAGCTTGGGAAATTATTGTGCTTGAAGTATACCATATATATGTATATAGAACTATAAAACATACAGCACGGAGCTTCTTAGTGGTCTTGATAGCAGCCCTCAAATTCCCCAATGTCTCCTGATGATACTACCTTCCCATGAAAAGTCAAATCTGCCAACTGCCCAAAATCTCTTATTACAACAACTAAATAAATGAAAAATACTTCATTTCTTTAAATATTTTCCTACTATCACAAATATCTAGTTACATTCTTGAAGTTTACTTCTTCCACAATTGTAGTAGCGTTGTATAAGAATAAACGGAGACACACTTTTCATAACATAGAGTAGGAACAAACTAGAACATAATATCAATATACCTTACAGTCACTCAAGTTTAAATGCAAACTAGAACATACAATACCAAGGATCACAAGTATCAAGAACCAGATTCTCATAATGCTACAGAAGATGCAGGAAATTAATTTCATGAGTTTGTTTGTTTCCCTAAGATCTACAAAAGTGATAACATCCCTCTAGTCTAATATGATTTTCACAGAAAAATGGAAAATTGAAAAGGCATTTCTGGAATAAAGTCCAAATAAATCAAAAGAGAAAACCAAATCTAAATGCAACGCAACACAAAGTCAATACCAAGAAAATCAAAAAAAAATACTCATTTAGATCTTGAAACATCATCTTCTTCTTTTTCAGTTTTGGAGCTTTCAACTAATTAGCAATTATCAAATAGCTAAGTAAATCAGATGTCTATTATGTTACCTGTCTTGAAGGGAGCAACCTAATAGTCCATCCTTCAATTTCCTTGACTCCGATATCAAAAAGTAGACTAATGATGCCATATTTTTTCAATCTCTTATTCAATTCAACAACAATCTTACCAGACCTGTGAGAAACATCATAAAATAATTACAAAATAAGAGTCTAAAATACAGAGAAGTGAGAAATAAAATTTTAAATGAACCATCAAAAGCATACCATGCTTTTGCATCAGGAGAAGTACCTCCAGAAAAGATGTACAAAATGAGTCATTGCATATTTCCAACTAGTATAAAGTCCCTCCAAAATAGATGTATCTTAATCCATCATATATGAAAAAATTACACAACTACTATGTGAATAAACCGTCGCAATCGGTTTTCACAATTTGCTAATTAGCGGCGGTCTCTTGAACTACCGCAAATAATTGTTACCTATTCCCACTTTTTTTGTAGTGTTAAATATTAATGAATAAATTCATATAAAATAGAAGAAAGTTTCCAGCCCAACTCAATAATTTTAGAAATTAGTTAATCATTTTCCATTACATTACCTCTTTATATCTACAAGAGTCATTAACTGTCAAGAATGCTTTCCAAGAAATTTAGTATTATAAAAAAAAAAGAATAAGATATTTAAAAACCGTTAAAAAAAATAGCAAGAAACGAGTATCATAATATATATACCTTCAAAAGAAAAACAAAAATAGCAAGAAACAATTTTTACTCTTTTCTACAGCCTCATCACCGTTTTCTTTATTGCTTTCTTCCTGCTATTGTGGTCTTCGTTAAATCTCAAATAAAGTTGTAGCCAATGCCATTTTAATGCTATAATCCTTGAAAAGAAACAAGTAGACAATCAGGAATATAAAAACCACAAAGCAAAATAGGAATACAAAGTATAGGAAGCAAAACCCTCAATCAATTGGATTAAAGGTGCAGCCCTTTGAGCACGGCGAGGAGTTAAGGGTTTCAAAGATATAAGATACGAGAGAGAACTTGAACAAAATTCGATTATTACAACTGTAAATACACATACAGATAATATATATGTATTATATATAGAGAGAGAGTCTGTTGTCCTTCACCGGCAGCAATGAAAGAGAGTGTATGTTGTCCTTCACCATCAACTCCTCCTATTGATTTCCTTTTTGCTGGTCAGCGGGAGAGAAGAGAAGAAGACAATTTTTAGGGTTAAAGACACTTTTTTTTTTTTTGGTCAAGAAATTGGGAAAGTTCAAATTTAAAAAAAAAAAAAAATATGATGTCTTTTTTTTTTTTAATTAAAAAGCTCAAATTGGAGACGGACCAACTTGGTCCGTCTCCATTTTTTGGAGACGGACAAGCTTGGTCCGTCTCCGAAATAGCTCAATAGCCCAAATTGGAGACGGACCAAGCCGGTCCCTCTCCATTTTTTGGAGACGGACCAACTTGGTCAATCACCAAAATGGCTCAATAGGCCAAATTGGAGACGGACCAAGCTGGTCCGTCTCTAATTTTTGGAGACGACAGCTTGGTCCATCTCCATTTTATGGCTCAATTTTTTTTTAATGTATAATTATTTTTTTATTATATTATTTTACTATATCTTTTTAATATGTATTTAAAATTAATCTTGAGTGTGATTTATTATTAAATTAATTATTAATAAAAAATTATTACTACTAATTTATAAAATTAGAGAACTATGTAATTAATATTTATCAAATGAATACAAATTTTAAATTAATCAAATAATTAAATGGATACTTTTGGAGATGGTTTACAATATCGTCTCTAAATAGTGATCAATTGGAGACGATTTACAATAGTCCGTCTTCAAATAAGCATTTTTTTTTTTGGTTTTGTTTTTTATTATATTTGTTTAAGGGATACTAAGAGTACTATAAAAAAATTTAATATTTAAATAACATATTAAAATAATTTAAATGAAATTTTATTGCCTTTAAGGTGGTAAATGCACATATAATGTCATGAAAGTAAATAAATGCATGTATGTGTTCAGGTCCTGGGTCTCACAAGTGTGGGGTGGGGAGTTGAGGTTTGAAAGGAGTGGGGGATTGTGAAAATGAAATAATAGAGGGCTGGTTAGCGTTCTGATATTTTGTTGTGGGCGAGGGATTGGAGACGGGAGGCGTTCCCGTCTCCAATTTTGGAGACGGGAGGCGTTCCCGTCTTCAATTTTGGAGACGAGAGGCTTTCCCATCTCCAATTTTGGAGACGAGAGGCTTTCCCATCTCCAATTTTGGAGACGGCGAAGTATGCCGTCACTAACAGTGACAGCTTGGTGACAGTTTTTTTCGTCTCACACTATACCGTCACTGTCCTGTCACAAAATTAGTGTCAGTCTTTCTCTTCACCAAGTCGTCGCCGTATTAGTGACGGGATGGCGACGGCCCGTCTCAAAATCCAGTTTCTTTTGTAGTTCCTCTCTTATGAAATTAGAAACTCTAGTGTAAGGACCAAATCCAAATGAGACAATTTCATTCACATCAAAAACTTCTTTCAAAGTCCCCAGGGGATGCCATCGATCATTCCAAAACTGAGTGTTCCTTCCATTGTCAATTCTATGGACAATAAACTATTTGTAAATGGGTCTAAGTTGAGGAATTTTTCTCCATGCCCAAGATAATTTACTTGGCATAATAACATCCCATAAGCGGTGAATTTTAAGGTAATTTGAGTAAATGCATTTGGCCCAAATCAACTTTTGCTTAGTATAGAGAATCTAAATGTATCTCATAATCTTAACTTGATTTGTGTCCATAAGAGATTTAATGCCTATGCCTTCTTCCTCAATAAGAAAGCAAACTTCATGCCATGCCACCTTAGCTTTTTTTCCGTTACTATCATTATCGGACCAAAGAAAAGTTGCAAGTTTTTTCTCTATCTCAACAAGAATCCCCTTTGGCAAAATAAACATCCTGGCCCAAAAAGAATTGATTATATTGCTAAGCACGAATTTGACGAGTAGTAATCTCCCAGCATGTGAGAGCCAACAGCTAGTCCAGTTCCCAATTCTCTTTAAAATATGATCACTAAGGATTTTACACTCAGTTTTGGTTAGTCTTCCTTGGATAAGAGGAACCCCAAGGTAATGAATGGGAAGGTCTCCGCGTCTAAAACAAATAGTATCAACCAATTATGACTCCATTAGTTCATTACAATACCTCCCCAATAATGATCTCTCTTTTTTCCGAACTAACAGTGAATCCCGAATAACTTAGAGACAGGTCAAGACATTCTTTGATAATAGCAACAGATTTCACATCATCTTTACAGAATAAGAGTAAGTCATCCGCAAAGCATATATAGATGAGTTAATTTAATACCTTTGCATTTGGGATAAAATTTGAACTCTTTTCTTTTAGCTCCTTTGTGAAGAATCCCTGCAAGAACCTCCATGCATAGCACAAATAAATATAAAAAAAAAGGTCACCTTGTAGAAGTCCACAAGTTCCTTCAAAATAAGCAGTTAATCCACCATTAATAGCAATTTAATACTAGGAGTAACAATACAATTAGTTATCCAATTGACAAAAGTGGCAGGAAAATTGAAAGCCCTCAAGGTTGCAATGATAAAATCCTACTAGAGAGAGTCATAAGCTTTCTTGAGGTCAACATACACCTCAGACTAGTGCCTTTATTGTTATAGGCCTTAACCAGCTCTTGACCAAGTAATATGTTATCAGAGATGTTATGACCCTTGACAAAAGCATTTTGAACATCATAAAAAAGATAGCTCATACTCTAACTCATACGGTTGGCAATGATCTTCGTGATTGCTTTATAAAGAATGTCGCAAATAATGTGAAACAGTGTCCTTAGACCCCTTTGACTTTGCTCTCAGCATATGTTAGTCCAGTAACATACGTCATCTCCTTCAATTCCTTTTCTTTCACCTTGCCGTCCAACATCATCAACCTCCACCTACCCAGGCTATTTTACCACCCCTCGGTCTCCCCATTGGTATGGAAAAAAAGAACAAACCCATAACCCTTTAACCTCATCCAAAGCAACCAAGGAGTTTTTCTGTGGCACGGAGGACTTTCCCCAAGCCATAGGTCATGTTGCAGGAGACAATGTCCTACCTTCTGTAGCTGCCCAACATACAGTGGCTACTGTTTCTAAGATGCCGCCTTCTAGACAAAGCTAAAGCTCATCTCTTTCCCCGTCGAGTAACTCCCTTACTTCCCCCATTCTCTTCCCTCCCCCTTTTAATGGGGAAGGCAAAAGTTCTCCTCTTAGGAACTCTCCTAACCTTTCAAACTCTCTTTGTGCTGAGGTAACACCCAAAATTGCTAAAGCTGTTGAAATTTCTAAAAGATGTTGGTCTAATCTGTTTGAAAGTAGAACTGGTAATGTTATAAAGCCTAAATTCCACAAGCCACAAGATGTTAATGGTAGGATATTAAATCAAAGGCCACTATTACTCAGGAAATGGCAACCCTGGATTGAACTACTTAATTTTAGGTTTGACAAAATCCCCATATGGATTAAATGTTGGAATGTACCGACTGAGTACCGGACATAAGAGGGTATCAATTATGTTGCTAGTGGTGTTGGCATCCTACTCCAAATGGATGCAGCTTTGGAAACTAGAACCATACTCTGGTTTGTCAAGGTCTGTGTGAAAATTAGTCTAGAGGATTCACTACCAGATTCATTTGATATCCAGAGACTAGGGAAGTGAAATGTGTTGAAATTCGGGTTGAAGACCTGTGAAAACCCAACCTTTGTGCATATTGTAAAGCTTTTAGACACCCATTGTCTAATAGATGTCCCCTTGCAATGCTTGAACCTGTTAAGGTTAATAGGGAGACGCAGGCAGCGACATCCAAGAATGATGTATCCAAGCCTTAAATGAAATGGAATAATCAAAGGAAAAAGGGCTAATACCCCCCCTCCCCCAGAAGAAGGCCCTTGCTGGTTTGTCTAAATCTTATGAGGCGTCAACATCGTCAATAAACAGTTTCCGAATTATAGAGAATATCAACTTAGAATTCCAGGAAAGATTGAAAGAGGCAATACAAGAGGAAGGCCCTAAGGTAGACCCATTATCTTCCAATGTTGATAATCCAAATTTGAACTGAAGGAGCATTGATAGTCTCATGTCTCAGAACGATATGCTAAATGTCCAAAGATCTTCTATAGCTCAAAATGATCTTCATAATGGCTCAAGTTCTTCTACTTTGGGGATTTCCCCACTTCTTTCTAAACCCCCCTTTACATCCCCTAATCAATGAAAAGATTTTAATATGGAATGTACAAGGGCTAAATAAGCCTTATAAACAGGCATTTCTCTCTAAATTTTTTAGAACTAATCATGTTTCCATTTGTGGATTACTTGACACTAGGATCAAAGCAAGGAATCTTCACCAATCCTGAATTCTAAAGTCAATAACTGGGGTCAACCTGAACAATTAGGACTTTTCTGACGGAGGTAGAATTTGGATCCTTTGGGACAAAAAGAAGCTGAAAGTTAGTAAAATCATGGTTATGGATCAGGCGATCCTTTGCAGAATTTATGTTATTGAGTCCGGTATGGAGTCTTTGTTCTGCTTTGTTTATGCATCTAATGACCAAATTGAGAGGAAAAGTCTGTGGAAGGCCCTTGTCAGTAGGAACCAGTTGATTTCTGACCAACCATGGGGTGTTGGTGGAGACTTTAACGAGATTCTTCAAATTGAAGACATAATTAAGTGCAGTTATATCCCCCTTGGGGTTGTGGAGTTCAGAGAACGTATTGATAACCTGGAGCTTACTAAACATAGATGTTCAAGACCTACTTTCACATGGTCTAACAAAGCTTTTGATAATACTTAAAAAGCTAAGCAAACTAGATCGAATGTTTGTCAATAGCGAGTGGATTTCTAATTTTGTGGACTTTACACTCATTTTAGGCCTCCTTGAGTGCTCAGATCGGGCTCATTGATCTTGAACCCTTTTCTCAGCGTGAATAGTAGAATTATCCCTTTCAAGTTCTTTAATGCTTGGACTTCACTTGAATAGTTTTTAGACTTGGTTAAAGAAGTTTTGTCAACTGAGCCAGAAGGCAGCCTCATGTTTCAAGTTGTTTTGAAACTCAAATTGCTGAAGAAAGAATTGAAACTTTTCAACAAATTTTTTTTTGGTTTGCTTCCCCGTAAAATTGAGGAAGCCAAAGTTCAATTGTGGGTCTTACAGTACAAATTTCTCTTAAATTCTGCTAACGATTCTGATTTTGTTGCTAAGAAAGAATTATCAGGCAGAATAATGTTTATGGTGGAAGTTGAAGAGAGCATATGGAAACAAAAAGCTAAAATCCAATGGCTTAAAGAGGATGATTCAAACACCTCCTACTTTTTCACATATGCCAAAGGCAGAAATGCGACTAACTCGATCTTCACTATCACCAATCAAAATGGTCAGATCCTTATATCCCCAGAGAACATCAAACAAGAAGCTACTAATTACTTCATCAGCCTCGTTGGTACCAAGTGTGCATCTAATCCCTACTTCTGATGTTATCAATAAGTTCTTGTGCAACACTCTTGATGAGAGCCATGCTGAAGATCTTGTGGGACCAATCACACTGGAGGAAGTCAAAGAGGACATTTTTTCTATTCTTAGTGATTTGAAACATTTTTCTTAAATTTAGGGTTCCCTTATTTTAGTTTTACTATAATAACTTTCCTACATTTAATCAATCCTTTAGTTAAGGGAGTTCTTATTTCAGTTTCAGTTTAACAACTTTTCTATTGTAAGGACTCCCTGCTTTTATTTTATTTTAATATTTTCTCCTTATTTTTATGAAACATATCATTTTAATATTTTTCTTTATATATAAAGTCATTTTTCTCGACAATATTCTATTTTTAATTACTATCATAAATTTTTATTTTTTAATATTGTTTCTTATTTTGAAATTTAATTTTTTAAATAACTTCTAATTTTTTATTTCTATTTGTTCAATGTTCATGGCGATATTAGACAATTAGGGCAAAAACTTGTCTAGTCTAAGACCATGTCCCTACATATAATCTTAATTTATTATTATTTACAAATAGAACACTTTAATTTAACAAATTATATTTATGGCACATGCTTATCCAATAAACCCAACACCACTTCAACCATCACCACCATTACCACCACCACCATTTCTCTAACAAAGCCATGTCAACTCTTTCCAACAAACCTACCACCAGTTCCACCACCATTTCTGCCACCACTATACTTTCACCACTTCCACCACTACCAATAATTCTCCCATCTCCACCCATCCCCAACAAACCTGCCACCACTTCTACCACCATTTCTGCCACAACCATGCTTTCTCACCACTTCTACCATTAATTTCCCTAACAAAACCATCTCCACCCCACCCTAACAAATCCTCCACCATCTTCCCAATTTAAGCATGTAAACAAAGCCTCTTCACCTAACACCTTAGAACAAAATAGGGTAAATTATGCATATAATCCCTATTATTTACATATTTTTTAAAGTTGGTCTTTAATGTTTTAAAAAAATCATATTAATTTCTAATATTTACAAAAGTGATTCAAAATAGTCTCTGTTGTTCAAAACTAGCAAATTTAGTCCATATTATTTTTTAAAAAATTTTAATTTAGTCTTTAAGAGTCACATACAGGGACTAAATTGAATTTTTTTAAGAAATAATATAAATTAAATTGAATTTTTTTTAAAAAATAATAAAGACCAAATTAACTAATTTTTAATAATATTAAGTATTTTAAATTACTTTTATAAATAATAAAAACTAATATAATTTTTAAAAAAATATAAAAAATTAACTTGAAAAAATTTATAAATATTAGAGACTATACGTATAATTTACCCAACTAAATATACATCTGTACGGAGTCGGGAAAGAAAGACTCGAGCATTGGAACAAGAAACAGAGTTAGCAGTTCTTTTTCTTTCTTAAAGTTTATAAAGCCTTAACGTCCCTTTTACGCATCGATTGGCACAGCACAATATTGTCCTGGGTCATGATGCTTGCCACGCATGAAAGCTTTGGGTCCAACATGACGACCAGATGCCCCACTATGATTCTGCGACGACTGCAATTTGCAACGTAAAGTTAGGTGCAAGACTTTAAATTAGTGTCCTTGAATCATCACCCTGCAACAAAATAATTGGATGTCTGTTTCAAAAGTTCAAAACTCAAACAAAATAACGCGTATAGGTGGACCAAGGTGACCCTAGTTATAAGAATTCCGCAAAGAAAAAGGTGACCCTAGTTATCCGTCTGTTTACTTTTGTCCATTTTTGTTTGTCAATTCCTTTTACTTTTTTTTTTTCTTTAATAAAGAGAAATGCACTTATAAATGAATCACGTGTTGAATCTAATGCAAGATTATAAATCTCGTACAATAATAATACACTTCAAAATAATTTTTTTTTTTTAAGGACAAGAAACTAACCTTAGACTAGCCACTTTAAATTATAAATCTCATAGTGTAGCGGCACACATCAACCAATGTATGTTTTTTTTTTTAAAATCATTTTCAACGCATGTTTCAGGTGAGTTAAGACTTAGATAATATTTATGATTTTAGGACTTAAATTTAAATTAGGCCATTTTCAATAGATTCCTTATTCCTTTTCTCCAAATATAAGGAGGTTGTTGGAGAAGATTGTCTTCAACAGCTTCCTAAAGGAAAGACAGGAAATTCCTAAATTTTTTTTAAATTCTTCACATGTGAAGATACTGAAATAATCTCTTAAATATAATATATATATATATATAAAGAAGCTTGTAGAGTTACCTAACCGACGACTCCCCATCCCTTAGGGGGCCTAGTCCGTTTACCTTTGCATGTCAAGATATGTATAAATCACCTACATTATACGAGGATCCAATGTAGGCCTAAGACAACATTTACTAGGCAATATTGATAAAGGAGTGACCATGGCAAGAATTCTTCCAAATTCAGCTCTCTATATTTTCACCATCTCCCTTTCCATTTCCTTCATCACCATTTTAGGTAGTGGGGAAGAGTATAGTTTTGTGAAATCAATTGATCGAAAGAAATTTGGGCTGAAAAAGGAAAAACTTAGCCATTTTCGCTTGTATTGGCACGATGTTGTCTCTGGTCGCCACCCTACTTCAGTTCCAGTTATCGTACCACCCTTTAATTCCTCAACCGGTTTCGGTGCCATGTATATGATAGATAATGCACTCACCATAGGGCCTGACTTAAGCTCAAAAATTGTTGGAAGGGCTCAAGGCTTCTATGCATCTGCCTCGCAAGAAGTGCTAGGTCTTTTAATGGTCATGAATTTCGCTATCACTGAAGGCAAATACAATGGAAGCACAATCACAGTGGTTGGAAGAAATGCAGTTTTCAATCAGGTGAGAGAGATGCCTGTGATTGGTGGAGATGGACTTTTCCGATTTGCTCGCGGTTACGCTGAGGCCAGAACTCGCATGTTCGATCTCAACACTGGAGATGCCACCGTTGAGTACAATCTCTATGTATTGCATTATTAGAAATTTCTATTATTATATGGTTTTATTAGATGGTCTTTAAGCCCAAATAAGAAAGGAAGATAGTATTAGATAACTGACGTTATTAACGTAAATATTATCGGCTTCTTTTTATAGATTTAAAACATCGTATTTAGGTTGATATAGTAACATAGCTTTCGCCGACTATATTGCCACCTCTCTGTCCTCTTTTGTTTTCGGTGACAATCTCTTTTTATTTTTATTTTATGGAATTATAATCAATTGATCAGAGCTTTGAATAGTTGTAGTGAGTGGTGATACATATGTTGAGTTCTTTCCACGTGAGATTAATCTTTTTCCTTTCTATCTACTTGATACTTTGACTTGATGTTATCACCACTAATTCTTCGATACTTGGCTGCAAGTCTTAGATGTCATTTTCTTTACACAACAAAAATTAAAGTAGTAATTTGAATTTAAATTTTTTAATTATAACGTATTATTATTTAATGGGTTAAAATATTTTTGTAGTTTATCTAAGTGTACTTTTTCTCTCTATAGTTCTGAAACTAGTTAATACCCCCTGTGGTATTGATAAGATGGTGCACATGTTCTCCCATCCCCTATCCCCCAACACTAAGGCTAATTCTAACAGTTTCTTTATATTTTTTTCTACATGTAGGAGATTTGGAACACTTTTCCTACATTTAGAGATCCCCTATTTGAGTTTCACTCCAACAGCTTCCCTATTGTAGAGACTCCCTATTTTTATTTTATTCAAATATTTTCTTCTTTTATTTCAATTAAACATATCATTAATATATATATATATATATATATATATATATATATATTTATATTTCGGATACCTTCTATTTTTAATTACCAACATAAATTTTTATTTTTAAATATTATTTTTTATTGTTTGATTTAAAACTTTTCTAATAATTTTTTAATTTTTTGATTATATTTGTTTTCGTTGGGAAGTTTAGTTTTTAAGGTTTTGTTTTTTTTTTATTTTTTAGTATTTTTCTGATAGTGAACAGTGTGTAGGAGATGGAGTAGAGGATAATGATTTTTCTCCTACATGTAGAGAAGATAAAAATAAGTGTAGGGATCCCCTATAATTTAGGGGATGAGGTAGGGGATCTATTGGAGTGCAATTAGTCCAATTCCCTCCCTACATGTAAAGTAGGGAGTCATGTAGGAATTCTCTTGGAGTTGGCCTAACAACTCTTAATTTTTTAATGCTGTTATTCAAAATGACAAATATGCCCTTGTAATATTATTAAAAAAAAAAACTTAACCAATATACAGTAAGGCATATGGCCACTGTCAACCCCACTTGCCCCAAACCCCCACCCGAGCAGCACTCGCCACCCACCCCAACGGCAACATAACGGGGGATATTTGTCATTCACCCTTGTCTAATTAATCCTCCCTAATAGGGGGCCAGCTCGACCCGAGAGGCAGAGAACTTGGAGCAATGGTCGGACCAACGGTCCAATATGTGATCTCGACTCAAGCCACTAAGAAGTTGGACAAAAGCCTAAATTGACAAGAGTCGTGTCAGCCACGCCGCCTGCATTGAATACTGTAGCATGACAACCATTCCCCCGCATTAAATGCAATTGGCAATGCAATATTTTGGTGGCATAGAAGGAGGTAAAGTTTAGTATAAATAGACCATTTGCACCAGAGCTAAAGTATGACATAATAAGTCTAAATACTTAACCAATCTTTTGATATTTAACTAGCTCGGATTCAAAGAGCTCAGACACTCTTATTTAACTTGAACACTGACTTAAGTGTCAGAATTGTCTTACAGAGATAACTCACCGTGTATTTATTATTGCAGGTTAGTTCTTACAATGTGATCCAGAGCAAAGCTCGAATTTAACGGTATCACTCCCAATTCTTGAGCGTAAGTCTTAAATATAATTATGTAACCTTCACTTAGCCGAATAAAAGTTTGAAGCATAACGCCGTAAGATAAGATTTAATAACGGGAAGTAACTTGGACCTTTCGTGAAGGTTTGAAGTTTAAGTGGTGCAAATGACCAAAAGAGCTTCTCTGTCCGATGTCTATCCTTGACATGACTAATCAAACACCATTGTGTTGGTCAATGGAAGACTAATTTCATCAAAAAAAAAAAAAAAAGGAAGAAGAAGAATGCAGTTCTTAATTTGTTTATTATTAGGCACTTTTGCCTCAGACCAAGATGACAATTTTCTAATAAGATAAAATAAATTAAACCCAAAAGATGGTGAAAATAGAAAATTCAAAATAATCTGTGTGCTAGGAGTATTTCATGCTTCAACCGTCCTTTTTACTGCAATAACTTTCTCCTTGAACGCTTTCATTCCGATGTGCAGAATACAAAGATTTGAAAAAATAATAATAGAAAAAAAGGATAAGCATGCAAGGTATTGTTCTTTTAATTTTCTATTTGAATCAACAGAGTAATATCTTTCGTAACAAAGATTTGAGATAAGATCTA
This sequence comes from Ehretia macrophylla, assembly GCA_037974665.1. Lineage (NCBI taxonomy): Eukaryota > Viridiplantae > Streptophyta > Magnoliopsida > Boraginales > Ehretiaceae > Ehretia > Ehretia macrophylla. The sequence continues at coordinate 11,683,829 of CM075782.1, forward strand.
CTAATTCTGGCATATGCTTCAAAATGAAAAGCAGATTATGTTCTCAATGATCTGAAAGAATTTTCACGTCACAAACTATTTGGTTTGTGTTCGACAAATGATGACCAGTTTACTACATTGATTATGTATAACAGTCTTATTGGTGTAAGGCCATATTCAACAGCATACCTAAAATGACAAGTGTTAAAAAAACGCTTCAATAGTCTCCTTATCAGGGACTCTTTAAAATTGAGAGCCTCTATTTCTTCCTTCTCTCTCATCAAATGTAGGGAGTCACTTTTGGCTCCCCATACTAGCAAATGTATCATATTTTATAAAATAGAAATAATGTTGGAGTGAAACTGAAATAGAAAGTCTCTAAAAATAAGAAAACACTTGCATGGCTCCATATTATAAGAAAAAATAATCATGAGACTGTTGGAATTAGAAGTACAAATTTTGGTAAATAGAGATCCCGTAAAAACTTCTTAGAAGATGGCATAAGTGACAATTTCAGTGAGGTTGGCTTGGGACCAATGTGGCATTAGAGTTGTGGGATCTTTAATGTCGGCATCAGCCATTATATTTTCTTTTCGTTGAGTAGAATTTTAAGATTAGGTGGAAAAGAGTAAAAGGACAGGGTCCAATAACAAGCACCGAGACCCAAAAATTGCAGTGTGCAGGCAAACAAATGGGTCAATCTTGAGCTCAAGACAAATTTAAGCCCAAATATACAACAAAAGATCTAGACTTACAACAACAGGGGCAAGGCCCAACAAAAAATCAAGTTGAAACAGAAAACAAAAGAGGAAGGAAGAGAAAGAAAGAAAATGCAAGAAAAAAGAACATAAAAGGGAATGGAGAAAATGCAAACCGAGCCAAGTGGCACAGGGATGCCTTCAATGACCGTTAGGTAGCCAAGATCTTCAAGGTCTTGTAGAGAAAAAGAGAAGGATAGCAGGTTTAAAACAAATTTCTATTATGTTTACCCCATGCGAAAATAAATACAACTCCACTAAATGGCATCAGCCAATTAAATACATCGAAATATTCTATTATGATTCTTTCTGGACAAATTTTTTTGATTCACATCGAAATATACATTCTTCTCATGTCAAAATAACTAATTGATTTTAGAATGAAACCTTATGATTCTTAATATGGTATCAGAGTTGTGCTTTAATCCAGACATATTAATCCATGTGTGATTCATCTATTTCGTTTTGTTTTCGCTGACTTGTTCCCTTCAATGTCAACTATCGTTTCTCGGTTTTCCTCTGAGTCACACGGGAGGGACGAGTGTTAAAATATACATTCCTCCACATCAAAAACTTACAAACTCTAACACCACTGTATAAAATTCTGAATTACTCCACTTAACATCAATTAGTTTTAGTATAAAATTTCATAATTTTTAACAACGTGATATGCATCCTTTTTAAATAATCTTAAATTTCATTTCATTTGATATTATGCCATTCGATAATATCATTCGAGTATTCCTGAGAATTGCTTATCTACCTTATGCTCCATTTTATATGCCAAGAATCTAACTGTGCTGATCATCTCCTGCTTATATGATTGGTTTTATACTTTTCACATTTGTGTTCCCAGTAATTTCGAATGTTGATATTTTGTCTTTCTTTACGGTGATAATACTTGAGTTGGAAAAACCAAATTACCTTTACAATATGTGCAACCTGTGTTTGTCTGCAATGCTATGGCTTTCTAATTGTTCAATTTAGGGAAATTATATAAATGACCACTTGATTTAAAAGTTTTAAGTTTGATATTTTTAACGTGCCCTCTCAATTCCACGTGCAAGAGATGCTTCTATAAAATTATGCATGTAATAAACACGACAATAGTGACAAGATTTCAAATTATGACTTTTTTTTTAATAGAATTTTGATACTATATTAAGTGATTACTGAATCTAAAATCTTGAACTTAATATCACCAATAAGTTGGGTTCATAACAATGTCATAGTCGGCCGGAGATGATATAAGAAGTTTGCCAGTCTGTTAAATTATTTCACGAAAAATAAAAGTCTTTCATAGTGCATTGAATTAAATGAATCCTTTGAATGTAGCTTCCCTTGTGATTAGCATGAGACCAAAATGTTACTTTTCTTTATTTCTCGATATAAAATACACAATAGTCACATAGTCATTAGCACATTAATTATCATTATAAGAGAACGATTTATGACCAAGAAAAGTGAGAAAAAGAGGGGCGGATGGCCTATTTCAAACTACTATGGATGATTGGATTATTAGGTTTGGTATAAATTTTGATATTGCAACGAATAGCAGAGCTGAATTAATGAAGTTATGGGAAGGGTTGTACCGTATCGAATCACTGGGACTTGACGGGACTTGATGACCTCATTGTAGAATCCGACTCCCCAAACACATGTAATCTCATTCAGATGGAGCCAACACGCAATGAGCCTTTGTGATGTATAATTGAAGATTGTAGATGGATACTCAAATGTCATGAAAAGTACCAGATAATTCATGTTTATTGAGAGAGTAATCATTATACGAATTGATTAATTAACTTTAATCTTTTTCAATTTTTTAAGACTGTCACCTTTAAATAATCTCTAAAACATCTATCTCATACTTTAAAAAAATAAATGAGGCGAGACATTGTTAAGATAAATTTCACTATAATTGATTAGGCCTCCTGCAGAGGAAAAAAACAAAAGTGAGAAAAAGAGATAAGGCCATAAAGACCGGAAAGATATCCTGATCACCATCATATCGATCTTAATGATATTCCACTTTGCCATTACCCTAAAACTTTTTCTACATTATTCTTCTCAATAACCCATGTTGATGTCCATGGTCGGTCGTACGTGGCATGTTGGCATTGGCCAGCAACAGTACGTTAACGTCTAGGTGCTTCGAGCTGGGTGACTCATGTTTCTAATAAGAATCTAAGCCATGGAAATTCTACAGCTTCTGTGGAAGCTAGTGATGGAGGACATCCCAAGCAAGTGAGAATAACTATGTTGCAAAGCAACTTTCTTCTACTTCGGCTATAATTGAAATAGAATTTACGCTATCACATGGCATATATATATATATATATATATTATTTACATTTAAAAGTATTCTTAAAAAGTTAAAAATTATTACAAATGACTTTAATCTTTGTATATGGTTCCATTACAAATTTTTTAATTACAACAGTTTTTTGAAAAAATGGTAACAATGGTCCCCATTATTTTATTTTTGGTTCAAAATAGTCCATATTGTTTACAAGGATTCAAATTAATCCCTATTGTTTTATAAAAGTTCAAATCAATCTTTATTATTTTCATAAAAGTTCAAATCAGTCTTCAATATTTAAAAAAGATTCAGTTTAGTCCCCATTATTTTAAAAGGTTCAAAAAGATTTCTAATATTTTCTAAAAGATTCAGTTCAGTCCCCAATATTTTTCAAAATGTTCAAAAGAGTCTCTAATATTTTCTAAAAGACTCAAACTTGTCATCACCGTTAAAACAACCATTAACTTTGACAAAATAGTAGCTTCGTGCGTGTCACGTGACCAGTCTTTGAAGGGCAATTTCTGTAAAAAAAAATATTTTTTTTGAAATTTGAATCACGTGGCCATTACAAATTATGAATTCTCCTTGAAATTTCCATTCTAATGGACCAAATTTTATAAAATTTTGACAAAAATTGAAGGATTTTTGATTTTTTAAAGATTATGCATAATCTGTATTTTTTTTTTTTTTTTTGCATGGCATGAGGAAGAAGATAACCCATACAACGTTGTTTTGCATATTAGTAGCAAACCAGTTAAATTCTGGCAAGTGTCAGACTGTATTATGAAAGAGAATATGTCAAAATTTACGGTTGTTTTGACAGTGATGACTAATTTGAGTCTTGGGAAGTATTGGGGACCTTTTTGAACCTTTTGAAATAATGAGGACTAACTGAATCTTTTAGAAAATATTGGCGACATTTTTGAACTTTTTAAAAAATATTGGAGACCTTTTTGAACATTTTAAAATAACGGGTACTAAACTAAATCTTTTAGAAAATATTAGGGACCTTTATGAATATTTTAAATTGATGGGGATTAAACTGATTTTTTTAGAAACAATGAGGAGTATTCATTCTATTCTCTCCAGTTTTTTTTTATACAAAGTAACAGTTTAAAAAAACCATTACAATTAAAATATAATTTTAAAACTGTCCTGAAAAAATAATCTCATGAATAATTATTAACCTAAATAGTGATAATTTTTTTAATAATTGCAAAATATTTTAGTTTATACAATAGTTATAAAACTTGTTGCAATAAGACACTTTTTTTTATTGATGTGAGAATTAAGCTGACGGAACCCGACCATCAACTGGTAAACTTCTGAGTGTAGCGGTGGACCCAATTCATTTACCAAGTCAATCAAGAATGTGAAACTAATATGCAGCTAAGGAATTTTGAACACTTGTTGCTACTAGGCTACCTCCTTGGGGGCTACAATAAAACACTTTTTGCAACGATTTTTTAATTTTTTTAATTAGAGGTTTACAAGAAAGGAAAAATGGAGCAAATGGTCCCTATATTTTTTTAAAAAAATTAATTCATCATTATTGTTTAAAATTAGTCAATTTAGTCATATTATTTTCTAAAAAAAATTAAATTCATCTCTATTGTAAATAATTAGTCAATTTAGTCCCTATTATATATATATTTTTTAAAATAATTTAGTTCCCATTGTTTTCATAAAAAATTTAAATTAGTCCTCAATATTTTTAAAAAAAATTGTGACTAGATTAATTTTTTTTAGAAAATAATAGGGATTAAATTAGCTAATTTTGAACAGTAAGAATGAATTTAATTTTTTTAAAATATAATAGAGACGAATTTAAAATTTAAAATAAACAATGAGGACCATTTGTGTAATTTCCCATAGCTAAAATATAGTAGTGTATGACATTGCCTAATTGCAGTTCTTCAAGTTCCGTAATAATTCGTACGCTCTCCACGCATATATGAAGGATTTTGGTCGTGTTTTTGCAAATTTGCCTTCGTTTACCTTTTAATTTGTGTTGAATATTCATCTTTACTTCATAGAAAATTAGTAACATTTTAATATAGTTTTCTAAAAATAACAATATTTTCCTTCATCTTACTCGTACTATTTTCATATATAAGTTATAACTGAAATAAATTAGAGAGGATGATATTAAACTATTTATGAAATATATCATATTGAAAGATGAAAAATGTAAAACATAAAAGCATATAACTATGAGAAGCAAGTAAAACTCTGTTTGACCTAACTTTTTGATACTAAAAAATCATTCATGTGAATTTAAAAGTTGAATCTAACCTGTTTGGCTCATTTCTTAAAATATTTTTAGGTAAAAACTAAAACAGAAAAAAAATTGAAAAACAAGAAACTCCAAAGTAGAACTTTTCAAAATAGTTTTTTTGTGAAACTATTTTTACATAATGCAAGAGGTTGTTTTCTTTTTCTTTCTCAAATATACTCCTTCATATTTTTAGAGTTCAACATTGCCATCAAATTTTCTAAAAGCTTAACATTGCCCAATATAGACCAAATAGTCAACGACTTTTATTCAACTGTTGGGAAACATACATGATAATTAAAAATTTTAATTACGCAGCAGAATAAATTTCATGTATCCGTTCATGGTTATTAATGCAGATTTAATAACATACAATAAATTTAATCTAATTAAATTTAATGCGCAGTTTTAGAATTACCTCTTGACGCAAAGATTACGGTATAATCTAAGACCATCTTCCTACGCGTGAAGTCTCCAAGATTAGTTCACACGGAATTCACGCTATCAACTGAATTTCACCCCACTAGAGTTTCTAGAGAAATCATATATATATATTTTTTTGACAAATAATGTATGCTAGTTTTTCATGTGTCAAAATACTATAATATATAGGAGACATATATGACCTAGGGTTATATGTGGACCAGTTTTAAACTGACTAGTCTTGAACCTCATAAATAATCAGATCAATATCTAATTACTACGAGCCCAATTAAATTAATATTAGGACGATCCTAAAATTAATTTAATTTTTTCTCTAATCCAATTAATTCACAAATCCCTTATATGTGTGACCTCTTGGGTTCATAATTAATCGGTAGCGAATAATTAATTCTATTAATTAATTAAATTAGAACTCCTAATTAATTCGTAAATCGCGAGTGACACCTAGCAGTATATCGCGATTTTTCAATTAAAGATAAAGTGCAAGTACACAAACCTATTTAGTAATTTCTATGCTACCGAATCCTACTATCTAAATTATCCCGATCGAGCTAGAGTCATGGGTAAGGTCGTCAAACTCTATTACTCGACCATATGCCAAAATCTATTTAATTAGTGCCTTATGAATAATGCGTGGAATGACTTCCACCATTCTACCTCGACCAATGATTTCTTAGTCATTTGATCAATAGATCGCATAGAATCCTTAATTGAGAGATCCTTTATCTACACACACCTACATCCACGATGGAATAGATCATAACCACTGAATACATTGTCTAATCCATGATTAGGACTAGTTTGATTGCACCAATAAATTATGGTATTCCTCATCATGAGATAACTGTGATATCTCAGGTTTGAGTATTAATTGCATGATTACATTCTACAATGAATTATTGACCAATCCATGTAATTCATTGTATTAGTGGTCAAGTCCAGTCACTTATTGACAATAAGTACTTATACATCTACTATAACGATATGAGAATCATCGCCCAATTTAATATCTCATATTATTTGGTTAGTAGACTGTAATTCAATCTATCCAGATAAATTAATACCCAATTAATTTATCCTATGATTTGTGACAACTTTTAGAACATATTTGTGAATATAGACCTCGTCACTCATTTCTTTACTCCTATGGATAGAATCTATAAATAGTGTTTTAAGGACTTTTATTTATTTAATTAAAACATATTAATAAAGAAATAATTGCCCGCATTAAATGATTAATAAATTAAATAATACATTATCCATAATTCCAAAAATATAATTTATTGGATTTTAGGGCATTTTTCCTAACAATCCCCCACTTGTACTAAAGCCAATCTAAATGGCCTTATACCCGTCCCCTCTAAGTGTCGATCCAAAGACTATTTGGTCAAAGCCTTGGTCAACGGATCAACAGTGTTATCTGTTGATACTACTTTCTGCATCACTATGTCTCATCTCCCTACAATTTCTCGGATAATGTGGTAGCGCCTCTCTACATGTTTGGATTTTTTGTGAGGCCTGGGTTCCTTACCTTGCACTATTGCTCCATTATTACCACAGTGTAAAGGTATTGCGACCTCAATGTGTCATGCCCCGACCCCGACACATGCAGAGGCTAAGGCCGGTGCGTGATCGTCGCAGTACTAAAACCTATTTTTAACAATGAACCACCTGAACATTCATATATATATAATCCATAAGAGTCTCAAAAGACTTCCAAAGTCACCGGCCAAAAGGGTGACGTCCAATTGTTTCATATTTAGAGGACCTCGAGCCACCTGATCATACATAGTATCTATTCAATACTCAGGCTTCTAGGTCTCAAAAGAATAGAAATGTACTTAAATACATAAAGTTGTCCAAAAGAATATTACAATAACAATAAGTTGTTCAAAATAGAAATTATCTTAAATTGACAATCATGAGGATTATAGCAAGCAGAAATCATTCTCATCGAACCATAGTCCTCCATCATCAACTTGAAGGGTCGGCTTGGGCTCAACCTCACCTGAAATGGTTAAGAAAGAGGGTGAGCTACACTTAGCTCAGCGAGGGATAAGGGGAACGGGAATTTTGCAATTGTTTTTTCATTTGGAAAACATTTTGAAATGAGCGTGCAATGCATAGAAGGTCATAACAAGAACATCCCATAACAATCATACATCCTATCTCTCCCGAGGTATCATTGGATCCCAGTGATTTGGTTCTTCCAAGGGAATCAATGGATTTCGGCAAAAGAAGGAATCAATTCTTTGGTAGTCGAGATATACCGGCAAGCCCGTCGCTACCCAAAGGTCCCGTCGCTACCTCGATCAAGTTTGGTTGTAATCTAGCCTCGCATATACAATTCATCCACCATTTTTACATAAGCGCATGTAAGTTCATTTAATCATGGACATGTAATGCACTTATAAGAGGCATGTATAAACATTTATAAGTTTATTTCTACGGCATATAACCTATAAGGTTTGACAAGTAAAGACTCAATACACATGCACGTAGCATACCGCAACCGATAATAATGAAATGAACCTAATAGAGAAGTCTGGTCGTGTTGACACGACCATCAAAATGCTTGTAAAAAATACGTGTGTACCCGATCTTGATCAACACGACCTCCCCCTACGATGCCAAAACGGGAAATTGACAATTTTACTCCTAACATGTTTTCTAGCTTCCAACACATTTCCAAGCATCTAACATCCTCAAAAGGGGTTGTCTACCATCATATACAAGACCAAGAATCAATTTATAACACTCTTGAATCAACTAACAAGTTCAAAGAACATCTAAATCATCATCTAAATTATGAAAGGTTTAATTTTCATCCTCTACTTCTACTCTCAACACACACATTATATGTCTTTGTAAAACATTTAGAAAACTTCCCTCACCTTAGACTTGAAATTTGGAAGCTTGAGAAAGGTAGAGAATGCAAGAGAATGACTTGAAATGGTTTAGTCTTCCTTTTTTCTCTCTTCTTTTTCCTTTCTTTCTCTCTTTCTTCTTCTTCTCTTCTTGGTCGAAAATCTGAGTGTGTGTGTGTAGTGTGTGTCATGTATATGGTATGTGTTGTGTGTTTTTTTGCCTAGACAAGAGTAGTGTTAAGATATTTTGCAATTTTAGCCTAAGGATAATAGTACCCCTCAACTAACTTATGTATTACTAGTTTTACATTCTAGTTGTTTCCTAACTATTTAGTTAGTAGTCTTATCTCAATAGTGTTTAATTAATTTTCGACAATACCTAAAATATTCAAATGCACATAACTGGACTAAAATGAACGTTAAATAATGCAAAGGCACGTGATTCGAGATAAATGCACATAAATCGATATAAAAGCACATAAAATGAATTAATTATGCATTAATTAATCTAATGCAAATGAGGTCTCGTGCCGGGTCTTACACAATGAAATGAACTACTCCAAGTTCTGAGATGAATTTCTTGATCCAAACTGCCTCTTTTGCTGCATCTGATGCTGTGATGTATTCAGCTTATGTAGTAGAATCTGCAGTCGTACTCTGTTTAGATCTCTTTCAACTGACTATTCCTCCATTACAAAAGAAAATGAATCCAGATGTAGATTTGCAATCATCCACATCATACTGAAAATTTGAGTCAGTAAAGCACTCAATTTTCAATTCCCCTCCTCCATACACCAAGACCATATCCTTTGTCCTGTTAAGGTACTTCAGGATATTCTTGACGGCTATCCAGTGCTCCTCACTTGGATCTGACTAATATCTGCTTGTAACACTTATAACATGCGCAATATCAGGCCTAGTACATAGCATGACATACATAAGGCTTCCAATAGCAAAGGCATATGGAATCCTATTCATCATCTCTCTTTCTTCAGCATTTTAAGACTTATAGCCCTAGAGAGATGAATGCCATGTCTAAAAGGTAATAGCCCCTTTTTAGAATCCTGAATGTTGAACCTCTTTAACACCTTATCTATGTATGTACTTTGGAAGAGACCTATCAATCCCTATAGATTCGAATTCCTAGGATATAGGTCGCTTATCCCAAGTCCTTCATGAAGAATGTCCCTAATAACCAGACCTTGACAGATGACATCATGCCTTTGTCATTCCCTATTAATAGTATGTCATCCACATACAAGATGATGAACATAACTGCTTTATTTTCGACCCTTTTGTAAACACAAGATTCTTATTCATTCCTAATGAAGCCGAATGTTTTAATAACTTCATCAAAACGTAGCATCCAACTCCTTGAGGCTTGCTTGAGTCCATAAATGGATCTCTTCAGCTTACACACCTTGTGACTCTTACCTATGGATTCAAAACCTTTTGGGTGTTCCATATAAATGTCTTCTTCAATGAAGCCATTAAGAAAAGCCGTTTTGATATCCATCTGTCATATCTCATAATCGTAGTGTGCAACTATAGCTAATAAAAATCCTAATGGATTTCAGTATTACTACTGGCGAGAAAGTTTCCCCATAGTTAACTCCTTGTCTTTGACGGTAACCTTTCGCCACTAACCTTGCTTTGAAGGTATCTACCTTCCCATCTACACCCCTATTTCTCTTGTACACTTATTTACAACCTACAGGTACAATACCTTTAGGAAGGTCTTCAAGATTCCAAACTTGATTGGTATGCATTGAATCCATTTCAAATTTCATGGCCTCAAGCCATTTATCTGCGTCCCTATCAGAAATAGCTTTTTTATAGCTGAAGGGATCATCAATATGATCACCATCATCCAAGGTGAACAACTCTTATGCCTGACTATGAAGATAACTATATCTTGCGGGAAAACGAGGAGTCCTTAAAGATTTTTACAATTGTGGTGAAGCAATCGGCTCATCTTGAATGGGTTTATCCTAAATTTCATTCTGGTCTATTAGTTGCTCAACATTTCTCTCATTGAGTTCAACTTTTTCTTCCCAAGCCATCTTCTCGGATGAACTTTTCTTCCTAGAATATACCGTGTCTACTGACGAAGACTCACTGATCAGTAGGGGAATAAAAGTTGTATCCCAGTGAATCTTTGGGGTAACCAATAAATTTGATCTTGTCAGATCTTGCTTCCAACTTCTTAGTTTTAAGCCTTTTAACGTAAGCAAGACAACCCCAAACATTAATGCGTTTGAAGCTAGGTTTCTTGTTTTTCCATATCTCATAAAGAATACTTATAACTGATTTGGAAGTGACCTTATTCAAGATATAAGCCGCAGTAAGAAGAGCATGACCCCATAGGCCAATAGGTAAATCAATATAGCTCATTGATCTGACCATGTCCAACAAAGTCTTGTTTCTCCTTTCTGATACACCATTAAGCTCAGGTGTTCCATGTAGAGTCAATGAGGTGACTATATCATTTTCCTTGAGATAGTCCTAGAATTCAGTACTAAAGTATTCTCCTCCTCGATCAGATCGAAAAGCCTTAATATTCTTCCCATTTTAATTTTTTACTTCAGCTCGGTATTCTTTGAAATTCTCAAAGGATTCATATTTGTGTTTTATAAGATACACATACCCATACCTAGACATATCGTCAGTAAAGGTAATGAAGTAGGCAAATCTGCCTCGGGCTAGTTCACTTATCAGCCCACACACATTAGTGTGTATTAATTATAAAATGTTTGTGGCCCTTTCCCTTTGTCCAACAAAGGATGATTTGGTCATCTTGTCAAGGATTTAAGATTCACATGTTGGGAATGGACTTGGCCCTCATAGGCTTATCAGTCATTCTTTCTTCAACTGAGTGATTCTAAATTCCCCCATATGACCTAATTTTAAATGCTACAAGTATTGAGAATTGGGCGTATCTCTAGATCTTTTGAAGGTTTGAATACTCATAAATTTCTCATTTATTTTGTCATCTTTCTTTATATCAAGTATATAAGGACCATTTACTAATTTGTCTGTGCCAACACATTTATTTCTCAAATAAATAAAACATCAATTATACAAAAATTTAAATTCAAAACCATTTTGAACTAAAACAAAAATAGAAATGATGTTTCTCAAAGCAGTGGGTAAAAACAAATAATTGTCTAAAACTAAAGTGAATCCAGATGACAATGTAAGACAACATGTCCTTATAGTTAATGCAGCAACCGTTGCCCTATTTTCCACCTTTAGGACCACGTCACTTTCTCTCAAAACTCTACTTTTCCTCAGCTACTATAGAAAAGTACATATATGAGAAGTGCCGCCAGAGTCTAGTACCCATGAAGTAGAATCATGGTTAATTGAAAGACTAGTTTCAAACATGAACAATTTAGACATACTTGCAGAGGCTTTGCCCTTTCCCTTTAAACACTTGAGGTACTTTGGACAATTCATCTTCCAATGCCCTTCCTTCTCGCAGTGGAAACAATTTCCGTGCTTTGCTCTCTTCCCTTTCTTCTTGGACATGCCTCCAGTAGGCTTACCCTGATAGGTCTTTTTGCTCTTTTTTTTCTTCTTCTTTTACCTTTTAGCAGATGAGGAAGAAGCAAATGCCAACACGGTCTCATTACCTTTTCCTTTCATCTACCCTTGATATATAACCAGCATATTCAAAAACTGAGGTAAGGTGCGCTTGATGCCATTCATTTGGAAATTGACAATGAAATGATGGAAGGATTTAGGAAAATACTAAAGTATCAGATCTGTCTGTAAGTTCGAATCCATCGAGAAGTTCAATGATACAAGACGCTCGATCAAATTGATCATCTTAAGAACATGCACATTTACATTTGATCATTCACTCATCCTCTATCAGAACAATTCCCTAGATATCTCATACTTGGCCACCCTGTTTTTCACACCATACAACTCTTGCAATTGTGTGATGATTTTTGTGACATCTTCTATGTCCTCATGCTGTCGTTGAAGTTTATTAAACATTGAAGCCAAAACATAACTCATGACCTTCAACGCATCATCACACCAACTCAGTTGCCTTTTGAAAAATCTCTTAAGGAAGTGGACCATCAAACACATATTCAATCTTTTCGGAACTTAGTATAATTTTCAAGTTGCGGAACCAGTCAGCATAGTTCGGTCCGGTCAAATAGTTCTTATCTAAGATAGTTGCAAGGGGATTCATTTTTGACATATAGCTGTAGAAAATAATTAATTAAAATTAGATAATGCATTATTAACTATTTAATTTGGAACTTAAAATCAAATAGTACCCCCACCAAGTTTTTTGAATCCTACACTTTCCAAGTAGAAGAAGGAGAATCTAATAAAAGATTTTCTAGTAGATTAGGGGCCCATCAATTTTGTTCCACCTCACGTAATAGTTTCTTGGTGAACTGAAACTAATAGGTGAATAACATTTTATTCAATGTATCATATACAAATCTCAATTTACTTGCCTACAGCCCTTTTGACCTCATATAATAGTTTCTTGGCCTCAAGATTTGTTTAAGTTCTACCCATTATCCTAGAAAATTTGGATCAATGCAATACTGACACCTTACTCAATAGTTTCTTGGTAACCAGTAAGAATCTAAATTCTCCTATATCTCATGTTTCTATAGACTTAGCTTATATATTAATACAAATAAATAACCTCTATGTGTCTATAGTTAGCTACTTACTTGCCTAATACACAAACCAATTTACGATGATAGAAGACAATGATATATTCTACTCTAGATTATACCATTATTAACTTAATATTTAAAGTGGGAAGGTTTTCTAGTCTTTAATTAAGGTATCACTTTTCACATGCTTCTGATTTCGATTTATCTCATAAATAAAATTTGAAACATCAACTTATTTAATATATTTCACATAATAAATAAATGCATGAAAATAAATGGGATGATCATAGACTAGAAGCAGTATCAACCCAAGCTATTTAGTTGAATTTTTAAAACAATATAGGGCCCAATTACTGGGCTACTCCTTGTTGGGCTTCACAAAACTTTTTCTATAAACTGGATCCACCAACTCCTTGATGTGTCCTGCTTGATCTTCTTGTTACATTTATGTACTAAGATTTCTAATCTAGTAGGATACATAAATGAGAATGGGGTTTTACATTATCAAAATGGGTAAAAGGCATGCAAGTCCCATTTAAATAATTACAAGAAATCCCCAAAATGGGTAAACAAATAAATAAATCATACATTCATTCATTTATTCAACCATTCATCCCTTCAAGATTTCTAGTTCATGATCATCCATGCACACAATAATAAATACAACAAGTAATCCATGAATATTGCAAAATTAATTTCATAATATTATCCCATTATAGTATGTTGCTTATGTTAATAAATCATTTATTAAATAAGCCCAATTATCTCATAATTAAATAAAACACTTTTCTTTATTTAATTTAATAAACTATTTATTAAATAAAATTTCTCTTAATATTATTTGGACTTAAGTAAAAGAATTTGGGTCAAATAAAATGTTAGGCTGACAATTAAATAAAACTTAGTCAAACTTTATTTATTTAAAAGACTTTAGCACAATCAGTTTTAAAACAATTTTTAAACAACCCAAGTAGGTCCAACACGCTTAATAGCCCAAAATAGAAAAGAAATAAAAATACCCAAGTCCAAAACCCATCAACCCATACTCTTGGGTCATGGGTTTCAGACCTAGACCTGAATCCAAACTCGAATCCGCCCCCTTTCTTATTGGGCAGCGACGTCACCACTTTCGGTAGTACTACTGCTAGGGCATAGTAGCAGCAGCAGCGCCCAGTGTTGCTGCTACCGAGGCACCAAGGGAAGCCGCTGTCGGCAGTGGCCCAGCCACTGCTAGGGTGGGAAGGGTTTTTCAAAAAAAACTTTCTTGATATAAAACTATTTTTTACTAAAAATATTTTGAAAAATTTTAAACATAATACATAAATACAAATTCTAGAAAATTATTTTTCTTGAAAATTTATTTAGCATGCAAAAACTCCTTTCTACATATTAATCGGAAGAACTAATTTAATAAGGCAATCAACTAAGGATGGAATTAAACAACTTTAATTAATAATATTTGAGACAGAAATAATTGTGCCATAAACGTTAAACCGCGTAATAAGCATGAACGGTGGCTCTGATACTACTATTGGGAAACATACTTGATAATTAAAATTTTTAATTACTCAATGGAATAAATTTCATGTGTATGTTCATGGTTATTAACGCAGATTTAATAACATACAATATATTTAATCTAATTAAATTTAATGCGTAGTTTTAGAATTACCTCTTAATGCGAAGATTACAGTAGAATTTGAGACCAACTTCCCACACGTGAAGCCTCAAAGAGTAGTCTACACGGAATTCACGCTATCAACTGGATTTCACCCCCACTAGAGTTTTTAGAGAAATCCTATAATTTTATTCTGACAAAGAATGTGTGCTAGCTTTTCATGTGTCAGAATACTATAATATATAGGAGACGCATATGATCTAGGATCACATGTAGACCAGTCTTAAACTGACCAGTCTTAGACCTCATAATAACTAGATCGATTTCTAATTACTACGAGTGCAATTAAATTAATATTAGGACGATCCTAAAATTAATTTAATTTTTTCTCTAATCTAATTAATTCGCAAATCCCTTTTGTGTGTGACCTCTTGGGTTCATAATTAATCGGTAATGAATAATTAACTCTACTAATTAATTAAATTAGAACTCCTTCTAATTCATTTGCAAATCACGAATGACACCTAGCAGTATATCGTGATTACCCAACAAAAGAGGAAATGCAAATACATGAACCCATTTAGTAATTTCTATACAACCAAATCCTACTGTCTAAATTATCACGATCGAACCAGAGTCATGGATAGGATCGCCAAACTCTATTACTCGACCATATGCCAAAATCTATTTAATTAGTGACTTATGAATAATGCGTGGAACGATTTCCACCATTACCTCGACCAATAATTTTTTAGTTACTTGATTAATAGATCGCTTAGGATCCCTAATTGACAGATCTCATATCTAAACACACCTGTCTTTGTGACTGTATTTTCAGCACTCAAACATTTGTATTTGTACTGCATTTGCATCTTAACTCTGGAATAAATGCAACACTTTGATACTTTTGATGCAATGCAGAAAATACTGAAAAATGGAAAATCATACCTGAAATGATCCAAATTGCAAGTCAATAAGTAGGAACGGAGAAACACGAGAACCAATGGAAGAATAAAGTTCATAAAGAAGAAATTTGGCTGAAACTAGCGTGAAATCAGACTCGAAATATTGACCTGGATGATCTTGAATAGTGATCTATGTCCATTTTTGACAAATCATACCACTTTTTCGGGTAAAAAGGCCTTCTGAGCAAAACGCAGGCTTTGCTTTGCGCGTAGTGTGATTTTAGCCAAATTCCAATGTTTAGAGGGTCAAAATAGTGAAAAAGGCCCGAAAATGGCTCGGTCAACGCTCCGGTCAAAGTCAAAATTCAAGAGCCAAAAAGTCAACAAAAAGGTGCTCGAGCACGTCCTACTAGAGCAGACGTTCCAGAAGAAAACATGTGGTGCAGAATTGAAAATAGAGCAGACGCCCGCTTGAGCCCACCTTCAGAGTCTTTCGGAAGCAACACGTGGCGTGCTACAATTCGACGAAACAAAAGTGCGCTTGAGCGCGCTAAACTGGCGCTCGAGCGCGCCTATGATTTTTTGTCTATAAATAGACCCCCCTTCCTCCGAATTTTGTAATTAATTTTGGAATCTTGTCAATATTTTTGACACAATTTTGAGTTAATTCTAGTTAGTTTTTATTTTAATTGGTTAGTTTAAATTAGTAGGATACAAGGGAAGTCTGACCTAAATGGTTTTTATTCGGGAAAATTTTACCTGAATAGCTACTTTAAGGGAGAAGTCTGACCCAAGTAGTTATTATTCGGGGAAAGTTCTGCCCGAATAGCTTTCAATAGGAAAGCTCTTATTCGGGGAAAATTTATCCCTAGTAGCTCTTATTCGGGGGAAATTAGTTCTGCCTGAATAGCTATTTTGCGTCGGACCTCTGCTTAAATTTTAGGAATCAGAAATACGCGTTCGTTAATATGAGAGAGCCTTTCTTGACTCTCTTTTATTTCCATAACTCGTATTCATTTACGTCTGAGTAGATTGACATTTAGGGGAGAATATTGTAAATGTTAGTCTTTTAATATACGGTCTCAGATTCGGATTATATGTTTTAAATGCAATATATGGCTTGTTTTAATTTAGTATTGTCTTTCATACGTAATGCTTTCTAGTAGATGATATGATTGCTTTACTATTAATATTGTCTTTCATAATGTAATGCTTTTAAGTAGATGTTATGATTGCTTTACTTTCGTGCAATGTATCCATGCTTTATTAGTGAATCAAATAGCTTGACAACCTTAAATTCCATGAACTATAGGTAATGCTTTTAAGTAGACCATGGTTTCTAGACCATTAAGGAGAAGTTGATTGCTTAGTCGAAACATACCTTTTACACCATGTAGCAAGCAAAGTTCCATACTATGGCTGTACTGTGACGCCCGGGAATTGCATCACATCATTTAAATAACTGCTGTATAAACTACTTGTACATTTTATGTGTATTTCTTGTCTTATTTAATTGTATTACTATTGAACACTATTCATAAGAAATTTAACTATTTTAAATGCTCGATTTAATATTTTTCTTAAGTCATATGACACATAATAGGATTCAAAAACTTGTAGTTTTGGACTCGGGAGGCCGGAAGTATGCGTTTGAAAAATAGTTTTCGCTTCGGTTGAATAGTGTTACGTAAGAGTAAACCTTGATTTACATTAGCTAGCAATTAATTGGCACTTTTAACTTAGTTTGACCAAGATTTAGTAGTAATTGACTTTAATTAATTGCACATGCTTATTCATATATACTCAACATAACATATACATGCCATATATTGATCAAAAAACAAAAAAATAAAACCCAAGAGAGCCCCCCAAACCCGACAACCCTATGCAAGGAAAAGAGGGATTTCTTCATCTTCTAATCTTGATCTTGGATGTTAACTAAGCTTCTACAAGGGATTTCAACCTAGCTCAAGCTTGTTCCTTGCATCTACAACTACTTTGTGAGGGAGATTTGTATTTTCTTGATGTTTTAAGTTTATGTTAAAGTTTTAACATTTCTTGAATTGTTGCTATTGGCCTATATTTTGCTTAAATGTTGTTTAATATATCTTATACAAGCTTTATATACCTTGATTGTGTTGTGTAAAAGCTATGTTCATGGTTGAAGCTTGAGATTGCAAAGAAGATGATAAATAGTGCCTAAACTTAGGGTTTTGATAAAACTTGCTATTTAGAATGAATTGAGGCTTCCTTTAGGTGCTCTAGGCTTTAGTGAAACTAGTTGGGAGGCCACGTGAAATTGAATCACCCAAAATTAAGCAAAATTGCAAAATTAGCTAACTTTTAAAAGGGATTTTTCACATAATGCAATCCGGGCACGTTTGGGCTTTGGATTAGGTATCCTTGGAGTATGGAAGCACTTTTGGTGCTTTCGTTGAGTGAAATTGGGGTCCGGATAGGGTAGTTGTAGTTAAAACCCACTCGGGGCATTCCCGAGCTTTTGCCTCCAAAGCGAATTTTCATGGCTTTGATAGATATCTTTTGACTTCATTGGGGATGTAGAATGATTGGACATTAGTTTTGTAACTCTGGATTGCATATAGGAGAAGAATTTCTTGGTTAAAGAAATGGAAAAAAGTAGTAATTGGCTACCTTTATGTTTCTAAGTGCTTGTAGATGTGTTGTTATGTATTATACGGTTGTCCAAAGTATAATTGAGCTATTTGAAGAGGTTGTGGAAGAAAAATATATTATTGTCTCTTTTATGTTATATCGTAATTTTGTGCTTATTGTGACTATTTGCGATGGTGGCCTACTTTGTCATCCCTCTTGTGTACTATTTGATGATCTTGGTTCTAGTGATCTTGTTTCAGGGTTGCGCAACCTTCTCAGACATGGTAGAGTCGAGAAACACTGGTGGCATCGGGCTTGTCGTGCTCCCTCGACTACCATGGTGCCTATTCCCTTTCTCTTGCTGAGTATACTCCACTACCCCAGAGGCGTGGTTCACCTGCTGGGCATATAGACCTACCTCAGGAGAAAGGGTCGTAGGATCGGGGTATATTCGGAGTATCCCACTTTGGAGGAATAAGGGTTTGCTGGTACTTGTTTGAAGATCGTGGCTCGTGGTTCGAGGTTGAAGGCAAGAAATGAACCGTATCTTTTTTATATGTGGTTGATTACTTGCTTAGCTAGTTGTATTCTTTGATGTTGAATATGTTGTTACCTTGTTGTATATCCTGTTGCATATCATGTTGCATGCCCCGGTATGCTGCATCACCTCCTTCGCTGGGTAACATTGTTGCTCATTCCTCATTTAACATGTTTCAGGAGAAGCTAAGGTGAATCCCCAGCTAGTAGCAGTAGAGGAAGAAGAAGAAGTGCAAGTAGATCAGCTTCCGTGACTTTCTTGTGTGATAAGGTTGATTATTATGTGTGGTTTGTAATGAAGACGTTGGTTGTTGGGTTTTTGAGACCTTGGGGTCTTGTATATATACTTGGGTGTTTGTAACTAAATTGTAATCTTGTATGTTGGATAACAAAGTAGACGGCATGTAATAGTCGATAGTAAACTTATTTCGGTTGTTGCATGTTTGGGTGTAGTAGTTAGCTTGTTAAGCTTGTTATAGCTAAGACTTACTACTTGAAATTAAAGTTAGAATTATAACTGTATGCTTGCATGATATCTATTTTGTTGTTCCAAGGCTCGGGTGACCTTGTGAATTTGGTTGACTATGATAATTTTGGAAGATAGGTTGTATGAGATGTTTGTTTATGGTTCAAGTATTATATGTGACTATTTGCAGGAACAGTTTAGTTCACGGTACAGAGGAGACTCTGGTCGAGTGACAGGTCCGGACTTGACCTATAGTGTGGGGTTGGGTTCGGGGCGTTACATGTTCGCTCTTAGATATCACAACACTTACATCAGAGTTAGTAATCGAGATTTTAATAAGCTAAGTTAATTGACTAGGCTAAATGCTTGTAGCTTAACCCTTGCATAAAATCAGATAATCCTGAATATCGAGCCTAGATTAATTGTCTCATTTACATATTCTACCCCTAGATCACTACCCCTCGTATTCAAAGTTAGTTAGTTTAATTTAGTTGTAGTATAATTTAATCAAACACCTTCCACAAACTGTTACACTTCCACTTTAAACACTTTTGTACTTTACTTCACTAACTTGCTAACGCACTTCCCTGTGGTACGATTTTGCACTCATAGCACACTTCAGTACGAAGATCCGTACACTCGCGGGTATTTAAACTCGGTTTATTTTACACACTTTTCACACGTCCACCGGGTTGCATCTCCATGACGGAATAGATCATAACCACTGAATACATTATCTAATCCCTGATTAGGACTAGTTTGATTGCACCAGCAAATTATAGTATTCCTAATTATGAGATAACTGTAGTGTCTCAGGTCTGATGATTAATTGCATGATTATATTATACAATGAATTATTGACCAATCCATGTAATTTATTGTATTGGTAGTCAAGTCCAGCCACTTGTTTGCAACAAGTATTTATACATCTACTATAACGATATGAGACTAATCGCCCAATTTAGTATTTCATATTATTTGGTTACTTCTAAGGATAGAATGTATAAATAGTATTCTAAGTACTTTTATTAATTTAATTAAAATATATTAATAAATAAATAATTTTTTTGCATTAAATGATTAATAAATTAAATAATATATTATGCATAATTCCAAAAACACAAGTTATTGGCTTTTAAGACATTTTTTTAAACATTAACAGTACTTTTAATTAAAATTCTACTATTAAAAACTCTACAAGTTAAAAGTTAAAATTTTATAATTAGACCAAATAGAAGCTAAAGGTGTGTTTGGATTGAGGGGGAGGAAATTTAATAAATGAGAGGAAAGGAGAGTATCATAAAGGAAATGAGTGGAGGGGGTCAAATCATGTTTGGATTGCATAATGGAGATGATCATAAATTATGGTGAATGTTTTTTGTTTGGATTAAAAAGAAAATGGAAGGGAGGGATCAATTTTATTTGTGTAATTATATTTATGTCATTTTCTTATTTTATATTATGAGAATCTTTTGTTTGGTATAATTGTAATTAGAATAAAAATAAAAGGTAAAAATATCATCACAATAAATAGTAATTTTTCCTCCCTCCATTTTACTCCAAATTAGAGGGATTAAATATAAAGGGTATAGAGAGATAAGACTCATCCCCTCTCTACCCCAATCCTTTATTCTCTCCCAAACAAAAAAATAAAAATAAATAAACTCCTCCCTTTACTAACCCTCTCTTTCTCCTCATTTTTTCCAATCCAAACACAGTGTAAGTCTTTCCTTCAATTTTTGTCAAAAGGGCAAACGAAAATAACGTCCGTACAAAATGGTAATTGAAGCGCCGGCTTAAAAATATCCAATAGTTACTAAAGCACGAGTTTGGTGGCCACATACTGCTTCTGCTCCCTCAACCATGAGATTTCAGATTAATTCCTCTATATTCAAGAAAAAAAATATATCTCTTATTAAACAAAAAAGATATCTAATGGCGCTTATTAACAAGATAAAGTTATACTATACAATTTTTAGTGGTTGATAGGAATTCCTTAATTCCCCCGTTTATTTTAAAAAATTTAATTAAAAGGACACAAAAGTAGAGGGATAAAAATTATCTCTTCAAGTGCTACAGTTTAATCCCTCAAAGTATGGTAAAATAGAGGAAGGAAATTAGCCTAATTTCTCTACCTTTCTATTCAACCTTTATTATCTTTTCTCCAAATGAAAAGAATACGAAATTCTTTATGATCTTGTGTTACTTAAACAATAGATTCCTTTCCTTTCTTTTCCTTTACAATTCTTTCATTCTCCTTTTTCTGTAATTTTTTCCTTCGTGAATCCATATTAGCCTTGCATTAATTTTCGCATGATTCACTTTTCGTTTCCATCAAGTGACCAAGAAATAAAGAAAAGGAAACATTGGGTATCGCCAAGCACGCACTCAACAAGATGGTGAAACCATAAACTACCAAGAGACAGTTTCGTCTAGTGGTATCTCTCTTACTTTAAATGTAAAAAATTATAAGATTAATTTTTATAAGTAACATCTTTTATATATATTATATGACTTAAATTTTTCTTAAATGAAAAATAAATAGAAACCATAAACTTGAATCAAGTAAAAAGGAAAAGAACAAAGATTAGGAAAGTGGCAATTAATCTAGATCTCTATAAATATATGCTAATTAGAGGAGGTTTTAAGTTCGATTCCCTTATCGTCTCATGAATTAAACTCTTAACTGAGTTGATATATACTTTGGATTAAGTTACTGTATTTTTAAATTTTAATTCACACTGAACCATTAAGCAAGACAAAATTAAGTCAAATATGACTCATCAAAAAATCAAAAATTCTAATACGGTGGTGTTTATAAGATATTTTCTTGGTTACCAAAAAAAATATATGCTGATGTTATCTTTACCCCACCACTTTCCTTCCATAGCTAACCAGTTTATTCTAGAAAAGATCGTCAAGTTAAACACAACTTTTTTCCTCCATCTATTTATTCAAAGCATCCTTCTTTTGAAACCATTCACTATCTTTTCTTACATCCTCCATAGTTTCAAGTTATTTTCTCATCATGGCTAGATATTACTACTCTTCATACTATGATTACCTTCGATACTTCTCACTTCCTTTCTACCTTTTCTCCTTCCTTGGAATAATCTTATTCTACTTGCTTTTCACATGGTACATCAACTATGAGTTTGAGGACGTTGTGGACCAGTTCAAGCTATGGTTTATGATCTCTCCTGTGATACTACTTCTTGTTCTGCACTGGTTATCTAGTGAAAATCCTGAACGAGTTCCCTTTAATGTTGTTTCACTGCCTGAGAAGGACTCACTTCACAGGGTTGGAGGCTCCCCAGTTGGTGTTGCACTTTTGCTTATATTTCTCTTGTTCGTGATCTCTCACCACACTTCTTTACGTGAACGATGGTTTCCTTTTTTTAGTAGACGATAGGCAAAAATATGACTTGGTTTATGTAATATGTGAAGGTGGCTAGTGTAAAGGTAGGAGTTTGGGTATAGTAAGTTCAATCGTTTCTGAAACTTTGTAAATAACGGAAGTTTTGTGTAACGAATGATGTTCTTCTATAGTTATTGTACTTGAGAGTTGGCTTGTTCTTTCATACACTACAAGAAAATAATGAAAGTTCGATAGTTTCTAAAACTTTATAAATAATGAAAGTTTTGCCTACAGAATTGTGTTTTTTTTTTTTTTTTTTTGTATTGTACTTTAGAGTTGGCTGGTTCTTTCAAAAGTGCGAAAGGCCATTTTTGTAGTACCATGTGTGTCAATATTAGTACAAATGGTATTTAATATATTTCTTCGATCTCAGTGTCCTCTTCAATTAGGACTGTATATGGGTTTTACAACTAACCTGAGTCCGTACTTTTCCGATGGCTGTTAAAAATTTTTAGACACAATTAATGAATATATTAGAAGTACTATGTTTACTCAGAACTTGAAAAGTTAGGTTTTACACTTACTTGAATTTAGGCTTGTAATTACATGATATTTCAGCCTTTTCAAATTAAGCTCAACTTCGTGGTATACTCGTCAGTTTTTCAATATTGAAAAGAGAACTTACCAGCTTTTTTTTAATTATTTTTGGTGGAAAAAAAAACTAATCTTTTTGATAGTTGATAGGAAATATGTTAAGATCAGAATATAGTTTATAAACATGTATTGTAGATCTAAATTATAATTTGATTTAATCTTTTTGGACTTATGATTTGAAGCTCCAAACAATTACTTTAGAATTTATAAAACTAATCTCGCTAGCAGATTCAAAGTTTTGGCCTAGAATGCAACAGTTGTATGACATCTCACATCTCGAAAGTTTTGATATTCAAGTTTAATTTTTTTTTTTTTTTTTGGTTAAAGTCACGAGGTGTCTTCACATCTGAAGATATGAGACTAATTTTTCACCTCTGAAGATATGAGACTAATTTTCATTTGAAATTTGAGGATGTCCTTAGTCACGAAATGTTTCCAGTGAATTTTAAATCTCTGACCTTACAAACAAAGTCCGTCCACTGACAGTTTATTTACATTGGGGGATCTCAATTAAAATTGAAAGGGTGATGTCCTTTGGGGGAGGGGTGGTTATTGATGTAAAATGTGTCCGTGTGATTGGGATCAACTTCATTTTCGTTTCCTTGACTCCTTACATTCTCCATTGGGGATTTCAATTAAAATTAAGGATCATGAACAGCAGAAATATAAGAAAAGTGAAAGGGTGATGTCCTTTGGGGGAGGGGTGGTTTTTTGGCATTGTAAAGCCAATTCTAATAGTTTTTTTTATTTTTGTCCTAAAAATAAAGACTAAATAATAAGTTCTTAATTTTAATTAAAGACTCTCTATTTCGGTTTAGTTCTAACAATAATCCCTTTTTTAATCAATGCTTATTGTGGTATTTGAAGAACTCCTAAAAAAGAGTTTAGCCTCCCCAAATTTCGAGGTCAACATTTGGGTTCGAGGAATCCTTGAAAAATAGGGGATGATATAAGCTATCTGTTAGAGGTATGTTTGCGTAGCAGTTTCCTTAAAAAAAGAGTAAAAAGGGTGTTTAAAGGGAGTTGGTCTTACTAGCCAAATATAATTGAGGGTATTCCTAAACACATCTTCAATTTAGAAAATAATGAACCTTTTTCTGTCAAAAAAAAAAAAAAAACAAATATATAAAATTTTAGTTAAGAGTCTACTCTAAATTTATGAGTTTCCCATCCTTTAAATATTTAAATATAATATTTTTTGCATAAGTTTTGCTTTTCAATGATTTTTTATGAAACGCAAAATCAGAAATTTGATAAGAGAAAGGAGACCCGGCCCCTGTGTACGAAAGACATAATTATAAAATTATATCTTGATAAATCTCTTGCATTTTGCTTTATGCTGATTCTTAATAAGCTGCATAGTTTGTTTCACTTAAAAATTCTCTTAACGAAAAGTCCTACAACTTTGATTAATTGAAACACTTTAAATGTTGACTGAAAGAGCATATTAAATGGTGAGTCTGGTTTTGCTTCTAAGGAAGAAAACTTTTTCATATTAAATCATTTTCCAATATTGGTTGTCATATTTTATGGGGTAAAGTACTGAAAACCTTTTTGTATTTTGCCAAAATTACACATTTAAATAATAAATATAAAATTAGTTATTAAAAATAATAAATAAATATAATAAGCTCATTTCTAATATTAAGGTTTTAGATGATTTGATAATTTAATGTGATATCAAAGTCCAACTAATTTTTACCGTCACTCATTTAAAATATTAAAACTAAGCCGAGATGTATGAGACGTGTTAACATTAGAACTATTTCTCACGTCACTCATTTTTAATAGCTTAACTTATATATATATATATATATATATGACAACTTTGGAAAATATGATAATTGCATCCTTCAATTTTGTGCTTGTTTAAAGATTTTGCATCCTAATTGATGAGGAAGATGACATTCAAATTCCATGAACACCATTCATTAGCATGTGGACCAAAATTGCGATTCATAACAGTATTTTTGTTGATAGACAAAGTGCGCTTTCTCTTTAATGAAGCTGTTGAAGGATGAACGCCATTTATTACCACGTGGGCTTCATATTATTAACTTATGTTGCGAACAGAAATGCGAGCGAAAAATCACAAATGGCCTGTTTCCACTTTGCTTAGTGGTATTTGTGAGCTAACTCATGATTGGGCTTGATAATATATATATATATTTTTTAAATTTTGGAGTAATAACGAATAAGACTAAAATTGGTGTCTCAAGTGAGTCCAATTTATTAAAGAATATAGTAAATAATCAAAATGGTCCTTATCCTACAAGTTTTTGATATTTTTGTCCCTCTTTTATAAATCGTGACATTCCAGTTTCGCATCTTTTATTTTTGTGATGACATTAGTCTTTTTTTTAAAAATTGTTAAAATTTTAACAGCTATGTCACGTGCAGCTCACGTGACCCCTAAATTTCATTTTTAACAAGGGAAAAAGTGACATTTTACTTCACATGTCTAATCCTTATCAAAAGCCCCAATTCATCTGGTGAGCATGAGTTGGTTGGTGGTTCAGAGGTGCCGTCGATGACAAATGCAGCACCAAGAGTGAGGATAAAGGACGTCCAAGGCATGCCAGGCACCGCCAGCGGCTTCTTGTTGCGGCTCTGCCTGTTCATCTTTGCCGTCATCTCTCTCTCCGTCATGGCCACCACCTCCGATTTTCCCTCCGTTACCGCCTTTATGTATTATCATTCTCTCTTCCATTCTTCTATATATTAATGTGTGTATATGTGTACATCAGTGTATATAGATATAGATAGATAGATAAATATGCAGATGTACTTATTTGTAGGTAGATAATTGGAGGAAATTTTGGAAAAGATTGGAGCTTGATATATATATATAGACGTGGGTATATGTGTTCAAATAAGCATGCAAATATATGTACTTGTATCTAGAATATCTGAAAGAAGTTTGAAAAAGATTGGAGCTTGATTGTTGATACAAAATGCTAGTTTATGCAATCGATTAGGAGAGAAAAACTGTCACGCCCTAACCCCGACCCATCACTAGGCTAAGGCCGAAATATATCGTTCGTAACTCTTATTCTTGAGATAACAACTTAATAGCTTTAAAACCTATGATTTATAAATTAATAATCTGTACAACCATTAAAAGATTACCACGAGTAGTTTGAAAAGACTTTCAACATTCTCCCAAGACATCGGCCTTAAAGGATTGCTACATCCAGTTACAATTAACAAACCAAAAACCACCTGCTCCTCATCCTAATTCTAGGTCTCAAAAGAACAAAGATCAATCCTAGCTAGGTATCTAGTTAACCAAAATAATATTGCAACATAATAAATGTTCAAGATTACAAAGTCATACTTTTTAATAAGAAGTAAATCTTCCTCAGGCAAGCATATAGACCACATAAGGCAGGAATCCAATCATCCACTCAACAAAGCTTGCAACCACATGGGAGCTTGCTCGGGCTAATCATCACCTAAAATTTTGAAAGAGGGGTGAGCTAGTCCTGCATATAGCTCAGTGAGGATGGAATAGGAAGGGTTTTCGCAAAGATTTTATCTTTTCGCAACTTCTTTGTAAAATCATGCTATGTATATATAAGAGTTACAAGAATATCAAAATTTACAAGAATAACCAGAACAAATTAATCTTAGTCTTAATCAAGTAACAAGAAACGAAATTAAACATAATAATAAGCAATCAACTCTTCTCCCCGAGGTCCTTTAAGAACCAAGCGAGATTGGTTTCATGCTATAGCCAGATTAACATGGAAGACAAGTATACAAGAACGAATTAAACACATACTAATCAGGCATCAATACTCTCCGAGAACCTCAAGTGACCAAGCGAGAGTAGGATTCTCATAATAAAAAGATACCATATCTTGAATATCTCAAACTTTTTGGAGATGGCCAATCTCGAAACTTTATCAATATCATAACCTCATACACCAATTACGACGGTGAAATCTGGATATACACCCTAATGACACGGTAGCTTGTCCATCCTAGCAAGCCCAATGTCGCCCAGGTGATACAGGAAACTCCTACCATGGGGTTTATTAGATTGCTTAATTGTGTCAAATAGGTGTCATTTATATACCTTCCATCTCTCCAAGGTAACCCCCAGTGAGAGAGGAATTCAAAATAGCAAACGGGCTCGGAAGCAACAAAATAGGTTGCCACCGGTTAGTAACAGTAATCAAAAACATAATAGTATAATCATGATCCAAATAGCATTCATAAAACGTGCAAGTGAAGGTCAACGAGGAAATTTACCTCCAACATTCAAGCGCGTTAATCAAGCATACTTATCATATGGTCCAGCAAGTAAACATGTGAACACCTTGCATTTGGAATTCATAAGACACAAAGTAGAGGACAGCAAATAAAGTTGTTTTATCATGCAAGTGTTTAACCATGTAGCGACCTCATACAAACATGTATTGATGTGTGCATCGTTTAGATAATCATGAAACCGATACTCATTATGCTTGATCAAAGACATCAAAACCATGCTATAAAACTAACAAAAGATATCATTGTTGCCTACAATCGATAGTATCTTAAACAACATATAGAAGCTAGCAACTACATAGCACCCAACCCTATGGCACAAATCCACAATTAAATTCTACTATAATAATCTAAGGTTCGCTATGGTTCTAAAGCTTCCGACCGTGCCCTATTCCGACATCGGTAGCTCCTGGAATCATTAAAACAAGTTCTTTGCATTTTGGTCAAACCGGTAGACCCTAGCGCAACTGGTCAACCGGTGCAAATAGGGTCTTCAGCCCGGAGCCTCATCAGTGGATGACCTCCCCCCTCCCTCCCTCCCACCAGTCGACTAGTGGAGTAGAGGTCCTCCGGTCATACTGCATATGGGAAAACACAACCTCTACTAACAATCAAGCATGCAACAACACTACCTTCTACTAACAATCAAGCATGCTCAAGGGGATTTACTAGGCATCATATTGGGGTTCAAACACCAACCAACACATCCCATATCAACAATCAACATCTAACCCACCTAGAATCCAATATAGCTCATAACACCAAGATTTACACTCCAAATGCAAAAAATGCTAACCTCATGCTTCCAATTCTTGCATACTAGCTATAAATATAATCCATACACATACAAGAGCAACACAAACTCATCTTTCAACTTCTCAAGACATCTAACATTGGTTAAGCAAAACTTAGATCTATAATACACAAAACACCAATTTTTTCTCATATAAGCTCTTGTATGCATACAATAGCAAGATTAACACCAAGTAAGCATCAATTAACCTTGAATGAGCTTTTGAAAGAGTTTTGAAGAATCCGTCACCGTAGTGTTGAAGCCTAGAAGAAAATAGAGCAGGTAGAATGCTAGCAAGCAAGAGTAGAAGCAAGAAAATGGCTGAAAATGGCTTGTTCTTCCTCATCTTCCTTCTTTCTTCTTTCCTTCTCTTCTTTCTTTTCTCTCCCAAGCTCCAACGTGTATGTGTGTGTTGTGTGGGCTGATTGTGGGTGTGGGTGTGTTGTAGTATTTTTGTGTGTGTGTGTGGTGTAATGTGTGTGTTAGGTAGAGGTCAAATAGTGTTAGGATATTTTGTTATTTTTGCCTATGGACAAGAGTGCCCCTCAACTAAATGCAATTCTACTAGTTTGCCATTTTGTTTGTTTCTAACTAGTTTAGTTAGCTATTGTTAATTGCTAGAGTTTAATTATTGTCTACATTACGTAAATTACTCAAATGCACGTAAGATAATATTTTCACACATAAAGCGATGTAAGTGCACGTAAAATGATATAAATGTTTATAAAACCATATATATGCACTTAGAGACTCTAGAATACAAATAAGAAAATATGAATGCATGTTAAATACTTATGAATTCATATCATTAAATGTATAAATGAATACGGGGCTTCACAGAAACGGGGTTAGGGTTAGAGATTGAAATCTATGCATTTGAGAATGAATTGGGGGCTTTTGATAGTAATTAGACATGTAAAGTAAAATGTCACTTTTGCTCTTGTTAAAAATTAAATTTAGGGGTCACGTGTGCTGCATGAGACATAGCCATTAAAATTTTAACAACTTTTATAAAAGGACTAACGTAGTCACAAAGTGAAAGATGCAGGACTAAAATATCGTGATTCGTAAATGAAGGACAAAAATGTCAAAAACTTATAAGATAAGGGACCAATTTGGTCATTTACTCTAAAGAATAAAAAGCGGAGCCAATTTGCACCAGGGTGATATACCATGATAGCTTTTTAGGCTAAAATATAATAGCATTTTGATGGGGGTGGATTCGGATACATATGGGATTTTTAAATTTAGAAGGTTATCATACTTATTGGAACAAACTAATGTTAGTGAATTTATAATAATTAAGTAATTTCGAAAATCAAAATTGGTGAATTGTAAGGTTTACTTAATATTTTTGACAAAATATCTACACGTTAAAGTATTTTATGAGATTAGTGGATGCAACAATCCCTATTGACCCCAATATGGATACGCCACTAGGTGGAGCAGTACTTTGAAGGGGTGGGTGAATGATTTATGAACTGCATCTGGATGGAAAAGCCTATGTTTCCATTAAGTTGCCATCAACGACAAGTTAGTTGTATATATTCACATTTACCACTGTTCAACGTAAATGGTGGAATAAGAGAGATAGAAGGGTAGAGGGAGAGAAGGAGAGAAAATGAGACAAGTGAAGGGTTTAATAGTCAGAGTGGGATTAGTATGGTGGATATCACACGAGAAAGCAAGAAGAAAGGAAATGAAAATAGAAAGAAATAGGAGAATTAAAAAAATGAAAAATAAAGAGTCAGTTATTTATCTATGGACATTAGAACAAGTCCAACAGACTTGTCAAATTGCCATTTAGTTAAAGTAGCTGGCATAAGTCCAAAAAATACTCTCCAACAGCCTCTTTATTTGAATCTCCATTTTAGCTAACTCTCTATTTTGCCGTTTTGCCTCTCTACATCTAGCTAGTTGTTGTTCCTCGCTAAAGCCACTCCATTGGTCAAAAATTGTGACGGTTGAAGTGTAAAACTGATACTCCAAACAAAAAATCACATGAATCACTAACATGAAGGTTGTGCTACTCCAAAAAAAAAATCACTACTCTTATTTTTTTTTAATAATTTGCCAAGCTCTTCACAAAATACCACCGAAGTAGAGTTGATGCTTTTTTTTTAATTTGTCAAGTTGTGATGCTTTTTCTAATTTGTCGAGCTATGATGCCTTTTTTTTTTAATTTGTCAAGCAACAAGTGAATCTTGCTGAAATGAGTTAAAGGTGCAACATTTTTTTTTTGTTGTTGGTGTTTCAGCCAACATATATAGCAACACTCAAAAATTTATTTATATCATGTAAGGGGCTTTGACACATATGAGCATCAAGTAGAGGTAATAAAATATCAACTAATTTTATTTATAGTCAAGAATAGTTAGTATTGGAAAAATAATAATAATAACATTTAACAACTTAAATTATATTAATATTACAATTTTTATTAGAACATAGTAATTAATAATTAAAAATCAAATATAAAAAAAAGAGGTTATTAAGTAACGAGTTTAGAAAAAATATGAAGAGTTATTGGAGTATAATTAAATAGAGAGTTTGAAATAGAGAGTGTTGTTGGAGTAAAACTGAAATGGAGAGTTTATAAAAGTAGAGAATTACCAATTTGACTCTATTATGGAGAAAAAATAGAGAGTCTGTTGGAATTTCCCTTAATGGAAGTAAGTTAAAGTGAATTTTGGAGGTAGTAAGACATGTTCTTATAAAGTATAGGGTAAAATATTTTCAAGGCCATTAACTATCTCTTGAGTCCTATTTTGGCTATCAAATTATTTTTGGTCCTAAAAGGACTATTAATTTATCAATTGGATTCCATTTTGACCATTTCGTCTATTTTTCTATTAAAATACACTAGTTATTAAGGTCAAAATTATAAAATCACTTACACTAATTATGTTTTTGCCACTAAATAATAATAATTTGCAATTTTACCCGAGTTACTTAGAAAGCCAAAAAAAATTAATACTACTATATCTCGAATCCGCTTACTGCTTTCCTAACCCTCGCTAAACCAGCCCACTATGCTGACACCCCCCAACTTGAAAGGAAACGTTAAATCGCATGAATCAAATTATATTAAATGCAAGAATAAGGCGGAAATATTCATGCATGGATCTTTAAAACGAATAAAGTATGAAATAGCTAATTGAACATCTAAACAGTTCATAGTTTGACTCAAAGAACAAACAAAGTTTTTCGGAACACCTTTTAATCGTGAAACGAAAAACTTTACCTTGAAGAAGACGTTCCATACGCCTAGAGCTTCATTCCACTCCTCAACTTTGATCTTCTCCTCTAAGCCAAATCCTAGCTAAAGTTGATCAAGTTGTGGGACTTGATCTTGCAAAACTAAACTAAAAGAAAAATGTTTCGTGTTTCCTCTTAGAGAGGCTTACACGTGTAGAGAGAGAGTTCTCAAAGGAGATGGTGCAATTGTAGAGTGTAGGATAGAGCCCTTTATATAGATGAAAATCATGCTAGCTAGTTTTGTCTTAATTAGAAACCAAGATAGAAAAAGATTAGGACTCTGAATTATCCTTTAATTCCATAATTATAATGGAAAATCCTCTTCCTAGCAAAATACACTATGCCACATGCCTAGCCTATACGTCCTACCTCTTAGGTCCACGTCCTAGTGTTGAGGTTTAGTCCATAAGCTCTATCCAATTAATTTATTAAATTCAAGTCCAAATCTAGTCCACTTTTAAGAATAGAAAATCCTTCCAAGAATTGAAAGTCTACCTTTAAATTCTTAGTAGCCTTTAGACTTTAATTCTCTCTTATATTTAATAACACCCAAGTTTAACAATGATACTTATAAGGTAAATGGTTAGAAGGGGGACAAAAATACATAATTATCCTTCCACTAAAAATTACCAAAATACCCTTGCTAGTCTCCTAGCAATATTTTATTATTTTAACCTTAGTCTATTCTACTAAAAGACTATGACTGCATTACAAGATAATTACTGTATGAACATGAGTTAATCAACAACATATGGAGCTCAGTCTTCAGACCAACTAAATGATAATGACCATATTATCCCCCTATACTCACTCATAGCCAAAACAGGTACACCACTTGTACTATAACCTCTTTGACTACATTTTTCTCCTTGGAACCTCTAACCCATAATCCAACCATGCATGGGAGCTACCGATAAGTGTAACAACCAATACAACAAACAAATTGTATTACTATGCATAGATTCAGGATGATTACCCTGGATCATTCTAAGGGAGTGATTATTGTCTAGACTCCTTATTGCATATGCACGTCCCTTCTAACCAAGTTCAGACACACAAATCACAAAACTATTGACCCATAAAAGATCTCACTCATAGTGACTCAAAGTGTAAGAACTTGACTTCGTCAGTTCATCCACATATGATCAAGATTGAGAGCACTGGCCCACTTAGAAGCTTGTAGGTATAAGTGATATCTTTCTTTGATAGTATTTGTTTAGAGTTCACACTTATGGCGGCCCGTCCAATGCATACACATGCATAAGTGAAGTAAGTCTGGAACTCTATCCATGATCAAAGCAAATCTCCCTACTATAAAGGGAACTTATTCACAATAACTTCTACCATAGTAGAGTGTCCAGCTCTACTACTCAGTTATAGACAAAACAATTATGCTTGACAAGTAACCATGACTTGGACATTCTGTACGTAACCACCACATACCCAGGTCAATACTTGAAGCAATGAGCTTACATACATATGTATAAGTCAACCACATAAGAGAGAAACATGCTCATAATAGTAAGATGACATTAATTATTCATTGCAATATTCAGATAATGATGACAAAGTGCTAGTGGACTTTTGGGCATATCCTATTTCCAATACAACTGCCCTTACCTCTATTCTATATATGTGTATGTGTGTATATTGTTAGAGATATTCCTTAATACTATATATTGGGATGACATGTTTTTGGATATTTTGACATTAATTTTTATATTATGGCATTGATGTCTATATGTTTGTTTACATATTGACTCATAAATGACATTCATATTCTCATTTTTATCATACGAATGCGTCCTTGGTGTTTATCATTAGAAGAGATGTATTCTAAAAGGGGTTTAGAATATGTTGGCATATTTCTTTATTATGATAAATACTTAAAGTTGTTCATAATGGTTAGATTATTTGATCGGGGCTTCAATAATCTATTATGGACTATCACATGTGTTGTTACCTTTGATTAACATAAAGATGTTAATGATAAATGATGGTGAGCCACATGTCATAATAGCATGGGATGCGATTAACAAACATGTGAGTGATTATTAGTGGAATAGATCATTGAATGTGATGTGAATAACAAATCACATGGTTTATGATTAATAATTTGTTATTCATTATTGTTGTGCAAGTGATTATTTGACTTGCGACATTATGGTTTTCCTATGTATCGGGGTATGATACTAGCTTTTGGACAATGTTTGTCTTCGAGTACAAGATAAGATACAGTCTCTCACAATTTATACTTGCAATATAGTGAGTGACAGATAGTTGTCCAGAGAGGATCCATTAACCTTCGGTGTGAGGCGATGTCATATGCATCTAAGTTTGGTGATTGAATGAGGAAGTCATTGACCAAGGCGTGATTGATGGAAAGGATTTTTTCCATAGGTGTCATCTCTCATTATACCATTTACATCTATGCATAGTATCGAGTCTATGAACCTAATCAATCTATAGTTCTTACTTGATCGAAACATATTAATGGAATGATTGAATTGCACGGTAATCGGCGACTATAAATAGGTTCACTTGAATTGGACTTCATTGCCTTATAAATTGTCTTGATACGTTAGTTGCTAGGCATAAGTGTTTTGAGAATGATGGGAAACACTCTCTAAACAAATCGAAAAGTTCGATTAACATTGAAAGGTTCAATATTTCCTCAATGCTATATGGCGGTGAATCTAGAAAGTTATACACAATAGAGCATGGTGAATAGTTTTTCTATTGAGCTTGATTCTCTTTTCTCTTGAATTGTTAAAGTGTTAACAATTGTGTTTTGTTTCTCGTGAATTGTTAAAAAGTTAACAATAATGTAATTAGCCATTAAAAGTTAATGGGGCCAATGTATAATTATCAATAATTGTTGGGGCTAATATACAAATATGAAAAAGTTATTTCCATAATTTAAACTAATGGTGAATAGCTTAAATTAATTATTTGCATGGTTGGAAGAATAACATAATATGTATATATGATATATGTATGTATGGTATGTCTTCAATAAGTAAAGAGCACTTAACTTGGACCATATTTGGCCATATCATCAACTTGGTAACTGGGATTTGAATACATGGTTAGAATTGGATACTACATATATGATGGATATAATTGATATGCTAGCATATATGTATATTATATGTGTGTATAAGCTAGATACTAAAATATCTTGGTCAGTGGGTCTTTGACCAAGACATTGCCACATATAATAAAACAAGAGCAAAAACAAAAACGTTATTCACCTTCTTACAAGGTAAAGCTCACGGCAATGAGAAAGAAAAGCCAGGAGGAAAATGTTTTGCTTCAATCTTGCATACAAGGTCATACACTTTCAAAGTTAGCTAGCACATTCAACTTAGAAGGTGGAGAAGACCATTCTTTGCTTGTGTGGACAACCTAGATCTCTTGCATTTGTGGGATGGATAGTCTTGCATCAAGTGTTCAAAATTTGGGCTTCATGGCTTGTCTTCAAGAGGTATATTGCTTATCAAACTCTTGATTATATATATTAGCTATATATATGTTGATTATATCAATTACATGAACTCAAATATAGGGTTTCATATGAACATAAGCTTATAATCTTGAAAATTTTTGAAATTCCATGCTTGCTTCCGCTTTGATTACTAGCTAAATGATGTTCATTACCCTAATGGATCCTTCAAGTAGTATCAGAGCCTAGGCTTGATGTTCATGTAGTTACATAATTATTTGCTCATGATTCTAGTCTTTAAAGATTGTAAGATTTATGTATATTTCTTGTTTTACATGGATGATGAAATTTTAAAAGTATGGAATGATTTTTGTGTGTATAGAAAGCTTAGTTAAATTCATATGTAGTATGTTGTTATGTAGATTTTTATGATAGATATAGATTATACATAATAGAACATAGTTCAAATATGAAGTTTTATGCATAAAGGTTGAAATGTACCAAAGGGGTTTTGGTTGGTTCTACCTTTGAATGTTTGTATAATGGATGTAATCTTGCATAACACTTGTATGCCTAGCTATTTTATGTTGAGATGGCTGAAAATGCACTTGTGGGTGTCATGGCCAAAAATTGCATATTATGGCTAGTCATGTATTTTGTGTTTAATCTTAGCTTGCATACATGTCATAAGTGTAGTTATGGCTCAAAAATCATTTAATCCTATATGTATGTTAACAAGTGTTGTTAAAGTGTTAAATATTAGAATATGAGTTGACTTTATGTATGTGATACATATATATGTGCTAGTAGTCGATCTAGCTTCCTTGACTTGATATATATGATACATGTGAATATGCTTGTTGTGTTTTAGTCACTTGATGATTGTGTACATATTGCATGTTTTATGTCTTTTATGTATTAGATATATGTATTGTGTTAGTAGCTTGTTTAGCTTTTAATAGTTTGCGTATATGATGCATATTCTTTGCTTTATGAGCTTATTCTTACATTGTGATGTTGGATGATTGGATGGATCATGGACTTGGTAATGAATGGTTGATGGCTTGGCTTTGTAATCTTAATTCATTCATTCATTTGTTTGTAATTGAGACATAAGTCTCATTTTAAGTTATGCAAGTGAATGAACTTTGTAGTGAGGCATTTGATGTATTTTCTACAAAAATATTTG
This sequence comes from Ehretia macrophylla, assembly GCA_037974665.1. Classification (NCBI taxonomy): domain Eukaryota; kingdom Viridiplantae; phylum Streptophyta; class Magnoliopsida; order Boraginales; family Ehretiaceae; genus Ehretia; species Ehretia macrophylla. Next base: position 11,720,217 of record CM075782.1, read on the forward strand.
TAAAAAGAGTTGAAGACTTTCAAGGAGTTGATGGCCTTCGGGTTGTTGGAGAAATCACAAGGCCAAGACCTTTAAAGATAATGGATGTGATTTCTTTAGTTGTAATAGATTAATTTCTATAGCCTTGATTTCTCAACAACTAAGTCTATGATTCACCATGTTGTATGATTCTTGCATACGTGTTTATTTATTTGCTTATATGTGATGTTTGTTTATGAATGACTAATGTGCAAAGTGAGACCTTAAATATCAAAATCTTCCTATGTGCAAACCAATATTAGATTGTAAATCGGTAAAGTGTTTGTCGTTGCCATCCACTATCCTAGGTTTACACGTGTTTGATTGGGTATGTCCTTGGCTAATCTCAAAGGTAGGAAGACATATTCCATGATAAGTATTATGTTCACCAAGCAAGCATAGTGATGTTATGGTACAGACAATATCTCGTGGCCAATAATGCACCAAAGCTGAGGTCCAGGATTCAAATTGTTGTATACATGGTGATGGTGGGTATAATTTAACTAAATCATTGAGTCAATAATACACCAAAGTTAAGGTTACGGTGATGTAGGGACAAAATGACCATATCCTATATGGAGATATAGATAACAATAGTTGTTAAATCTTTGTATGTGTACTTCAATAATGCACCAAAGTTGAGGGGTATTCATATGAAAGAGAACTTGGTCACCTACTAAGGAATCTTTAATTAGATTCACGTTTCTCATTTAAGAAGTGTGAGATTCAATAAAATTAGTGCGATGTATCATTTAATTAAAGACCAAATTAAATAATTAAACAAGTTAACATCAACTAGCAATCTTATTTTCTACATGTTTATGGCTACAAATATGAACCCGGTTTTATTTTGTATGCTAAACTTAATATCGCATAACCGAACCAAACTTTATTGATTAATGTTGTAGTCTAAGAATAGTTCTTTGAAACTTAATCAAGTCTTAGTTTTATATGTTCTTCTATTTTCTTCTTGATAATGGATCAAAAGAAAAGGTGTAATACTTATGGTTGATAAGTAAAACAAGTTTAAATATGCAAAAGAGTTGTATTCTTTCATTGATTGCATAAGTGTATGCAAGATTTAAAAGAATATGATTCTAAACTTGCAAGAGTTGTGTGGTAAGCATATTTATTGGCATGATATAAGATATTAATGGAAATCTTTCTCATGTTTGTATTTCATCTTTGATTAATTGTAATGCAAAGAAGAAAGACAAAAAAAGATGATTTCTATTGTCCAGCGGGAGCATATCTAAGATAATAATTAAGAATTGTATTGGCATGTGTAAAATGTTTCATGACCAATTGATCGGGCATTCAAAGAAGATTTATTCATTGTATCTTTGTGGCTTAAATGTCAAGGCTATGAAGCTACAATGAATAGTAAATCTTCTTCGTTTATGATTGTTATTACTTTATGGTTTTGATTCTTGTGTAACATAATTGTATGTGTTTTTGGACAGAATCTTGATCAAAGTGCGCTTTGGAATCGTGGAATGGTTTCAGTGTTAACAAATGGAACAATCGTTGTTGCATTGGCTAAGGACAATTTGATTGTATACCTTCTGGACATATTTTGGATTTTGAAGATTGTACCTAATGTTGTTAAGAATATAGTGTCTATTCCTAAAGCTTGTAAAAGAAAATTCATTTAGATTACAACATATGTTAAATTCGTTATTGTAATGAATGTATGTTGTTAAAGGTATTTTGGTGTAGTGTTTATTATCTTAATATGGACAAAAGAATGTATTGCAAGTATATTGTTAACTGTTATAACTTAATACCAAATATATTTTGAGATGATTCTAGTAATCCAAATCAATTGTAGTCTCTATATGACTAGGTTAATCTAGTAATAAGATGATGGTTAGGTTGATTTTTTGAATCGATTTATGCATCTTATTTATTGGATAGGTAACTAAGTCAACCTTTGTGTGTCAAAGGATTATATGACACTGGAAATATAATTAAAAATTGGAATACAAAATAATAGGATTAAAACTGAAATATTACAACAATGCAAATAGATGTTAGAGTTAAACTCTATGCCTTAAGGTTTTATCGTTTTGTTACTAGTGTTGAATGTCTTCTAAGTGAAACCTCCTAAGATACAACAATTGAACCCTTTGTAATGGCAGCACTCCAAGTTACAAAAGCTAGCGAATAGAACAGTGACTAAACCCTCTCGACTACTATGTAGAAAGAAATTGGATAGAGATTATGCTTAGAAGATTGGTATTCAAGCTGTGTTGAATGACCTTCTGAGAACTGGTATTTATCGGGAGCAAATGAGCTAAATTTTAACTAAGCTTTATTTTCATCAATATAGAGCAACAGCAAAAACGTAAAACCAATCCAGCATACACACCCGTGCCCTGGGTTGGGCAAGCATGCTCGTGTGTGGTGAATTTAGACCAAACCCACATTGGCGAGTATTCCCTCTCAGCACATGGTAGTCAGTTGTCACCATGTGCTAAGGAAATCAATTATAAAGTGACTCCTAAGGTTATATTTTTTTCATGTGGGAGAAGAGTATTATTTCACCTCCACCTAGCTCTTTTTCCTAAGTTGAACACTCAACTTTATCTATTAATTATTCAATTTCGACATGTAAATATATCACATTCATCTATTCATAATGAAAAACGAGTACATACCAAATTCCAATCGTTTTGACATGCAGGATTCACTTAATTTTTAAGTTGAAAGTATCTTGTTACACATGTCAAATCTCATAATTTTCCAACAACAATATGATGACTATATATGCCTAATTTGTCATGGTATTTGGAGATAGTAAAAAGAATAAGCTCCTATAAATACCACAAACAATTTTCATTTTCAGCACCAAAAAATTCTCTCTACCCTCTCAACTCTTTCAACTATCAAGAATCTCAAATTATAATTATTAAATTCGTGTGTCATTGACATCATTTTTATAATCGTAAATTATGTGTTGTAATTTTAAATTAGTGTGTTGGCCTTATGTCAAAAGATATGATTTTGATGATAACAAATCATGAAAAATTGGATTTGTAAGTGTGTTTGTGCTAATGTGTTTACATGTTTAAAACATACACTTGTTGGCTTATGTGCATTAAACGTATATATGATTATAAGCCAAATTGTGTTTTGGCATGTGTGCATTATATTGTACTAATAAAATTGGAAGCCAAAATATACGGTGGATGCTTGGTTTTAAAAGAGGAAGAGAATCTTGCATGAAGAGGTAAATGGTTCTGATTAAAGAATTGATGCAAGATTGAAGAACATGCAAATTATGTTGGTCATTATTGTATACACGAGCAAGATCACCTCAAGTATGAAGAAGTAAAGTCTTGAAGAGCTAAAGAAGTGAAGATCATATTTCAAGAATCAAGACTTGAATATATGAAAATAAAATGGTGTTATAAGGATAGAGACGTGGCGACATAAGGGGTAGCGGCCTAAAAATGTCGTTTGTCTTAGTTTTGCATTTTATGGTTTAAGCTCTTGATAATCTTTCAAAAATGTTCTTATATCTTTCCTTAAGAGTTTTAAAATGATTTTAAAAGATTAATTGGGTTAGAACATCTTTTGAAGAAGTGCTCTTAAAAGGTCCAAATGGATTATCTTCAAAAGATTGAATTTTCGGGTGAAAAATGTGTTTTAAACTCTTGATTACAAAAATCGGTTTTAATCTTTCTACAAGAGTTTAGAAAATATTTTGAAGTGTCAAAAAGGTTGGAAACACTTTAGAAGAAGTGCTTTTGAAGTGCCTAAATATTTCCTCTTCGAAAAATTGAATTTTGGGCTCAATTTCACAAAGCTGAAAAATGGTACTATTCATCTGGTCGGCCGGATACTATTCACTCAACCGGATCCAATCGACTAGATCAGTGGCAAAGATATCCGGACAAGTCCACTCGACCGGATCTGTAGCAGTTTGAAAAACTAGTTGTTATTTGTTCGTTGCAATATTTTCTATATAGACCAAACCAACCGATTTCTTCATCAAACAACTCTTCCGGCAACTCCAAAACATCATATATTGATTCTTAGCTTCAAATTTTATATATTTCAATCAATATACACCAAGCTTGAGCTATAACTTGCAAATCTATTGAGCATTCAAAGATTTCAATTGTATTATCTACTCATTGAGGAGTTTTGATTGTTCTTTATTGTACTATCATTTAAATACTCAAATATTTGTATTGTATACACTCATGGACTCTAGATTAGGATTGAAAGAATCCTTGTAAAGAGAAGAGTGTGATAAAATCCTTTGTGAACTCAAAGAAAGAGGGATAGTAGTGTTGGAGTTTTACTTACATTTGAAAAAGCTTGTGTTTTCTCTTGTAGACTCAAGAGAGAATTGTTGTAAGTTGGTTTGTGCTTCACCAACATTTGAAGAAGTATTGATTTAGTGGAGTTTAGGAAATCCTAAGAAGAGGAATACCTTAGGTGGTGGACTAGGCCTTCAGGAGTTCAAACCACTTGAAAATACCAAATTTGATTTATCTCTCTCTACTCTATTTACATACATTGTCATATATATTGCTTAGAATATTTATCTTGCTCTTGGGTGTGATTCTATTTATCAGAATATCTCTTATCTAGTTATTCACATAAGGTATTTGATAAATTGTCTCAAATAGGTTATTATGAGTTGTAATAAATTTTTAAATAACAATATGTTAGACAATTAAATTGATTAGGAGTTGATTGACTATGTTTTAGCAAAACTTTTGTTATTTCCATTCTTGTGTTTTTACCTTCTATATTGTGCAGGAAAAATCTTATGCTAACTTACCATATGAGAAGAAGATTTGTGTTGATTAAGAAATGACATTTATTGCATATTCACAAGGAAAGGAAGAATAGGGTTTGTGAGAGAAGGTTTTTCTTGCAGCCCAAGACGTGTTGATATGAAGGCAGTTGGGTATAAATACAAAGTAGAGGTTGTAGCAAAAAGAAGAAGTAGACAGAGTGCAACGAGAGAAAAAATACAAGAGAATTTTATGTCCAGTGTTCCAAGTGGTATTGCAACCCGACCTGTGTTTCAGTCTTTGATTGTATTAAGTGTTGCAACTTTATTTGTTTTGACAGTGAGTCATGAGCGAATTATATAAGTCTTTGAGTGATTAGATTATTGTCTTATTTATTCATTCTTCGGGAGAAGAAGGTGTTATTCTCCGGAAAGAACATCGCAAGTCGAGGGGAGCTCGCCAAACCGAAGTTCATTGAATAGTTCACTATCAAGGCGTCAAAGATTAAGAGTGAGTCTTTACTTGTGTAAGTCCGTTGATGTTGTAACTCATTATATTGTTTAATAAACAGGTTTGTTGGATCAAGGGAGGTCCCGTAGACGTAGACCGCACGGTTGAACCACGTTAAATTTTGGTATCTTTATTTCTTTTACAAGCTTTATCTTTCCGCTGCTGTTTACTGTTGCTACTTATGTTGGAACATTAAGTGGAATAAACTAACTAAGCAATTAGAGAAACAGATTGTTAATGGTCTGTGATATAACTGATATTCCAGTTAATGTTGTAACATCACATGTAACAGAATTGTAACATAATCAGTTTATACCAAATTATTACATTCGTTTTTAGTTTTCATCGCAGAACTTCATCGATTAAGCAAATTAGCCATGTTGTTGAGAAATTAATCAATACTTATACTGCACAACTTTTAACATAATATTTTACTATAATCTTAATTTACCCCTTCTTAAGATTATTTGTCATTAACATTGTGGCTTTGTCTTTAGGTTCATCTAATGCTTTGTTTGCCTCTACCAGCATTACAAGATCACGATGTACATGAATTTTTTGTGTTTGGCAGTGTTTTCTTTCTTTTTGCTAAGTCAACAAGAACATATATTAGATTCCAAAAACAACTGCAGTTCTTACAAAAGAAGCAGCTCGAGGTACTCACAGAAGGATGCCTTCATCTAATCTCCACACTATGTTAATAGCTCTATGTAAGTTTGTGTCTTTAACTTTCCTACCTAGATTGGTTTTACATCAATAATTTCCCTAATAAGTTCAACAAGGTGACCATCGAATCTTGTTACCAAAAAGAAGCAACAATTTGTATTATTTGTGAGAAAACATATTGTTTCAAATCACAGATGGGTGTAAGAAAGCACATTGTTTCAAATCATAAATGGACATGGGCATTTAAGGCATTTATAAAATAGTTTCACTCTAACCCTTAAAATAATTTGTACCTCAAGAACGAATTCGCATTGCAAACGAACTATGACAAACTATTCATGTGTTCACGATAGCTATGAAGAGGATAAGAGAACCGGCTAGTTCACTAGAAAATTTGGAATAATTGTTCTACTTAGGCATTTACTAATTTTCACAATTTCAACCTTTGTATATCACAAATTAAAGTAATAAAATTTGTGAGGTATTAATTTCCTCACATTACTTTTTAATTTTAAATATTTTTCATATTTGCATTTCTTAAATTTGTAATTTATTTCTTTCTCATCTATTTTGAATTTAAAATAGAAAGAAAAAAATCTAGACCTGAAAAAACCCATTGGACCGGCTAAACCCAAGACTGGACCGGACCCCGGACCCTTAATGAAACTATCCGCTACAAATTTAACGGTCCTCCATGAAATAAGCAGGCCAGACAAGATAAGTGGGACGATCCAAACTTTACTTTGCTATTTCAAAAGTCACTATCAGTTAATGTGAAGTAAATGATTTTACACTTGGTAAAAAACTCGCATAATCAAAGCAACTTCTTTCCCTACTCCTCATCTCACTTAGTTTCAAGTTCCCAGAAAATATTAACAAAATATTAAATCCAGTGTAATATAACGGCTTGCATGCTCAAAATGGGTAAAAAATTAGATTATATTTGTGATTAGAAGGTATAAGTTCGAACTTTTTTTTTTAGTCAGTATAAGTTCGAACTTGAATTCTTAGATTTTCCTTTTTATTCCTTTGCATGAACAAATGCTTTTTGGATAAAACACTGCATTGCACCATGCAATTACACAGAAAAGCTAGTCACAACATGAGAAATTTATATATGCTAACATTTCCATAAGGAACTAATCTTTTCCTATTTGACTATAGTGGGTGAAAAGATTGTCCTAATGAGAAAGATAGTTAAGTTTACAACCATATAGAAGGTACAATCACTAAAAATATATTAACATGATCAAGTGACTTATGAAGGATGATATACAGAAAAGATATAAGAAAGGAGATATATATATATATATATATATTAGAGAAGAGTAGATTACAAAGAGGAGATATAGCTTAGAATTTGTTGTTCTAGTTGTTGTGTTTAAACTTACAACCAAGAGCATTTATATTGGCAAAGCCGATGACTACAAGACAAACTAAGTCTATTAACATCTTAGATTACATTGCTTACATAACAAGCTTGTATTGACTCACCTTATTTGCTAGTAGATATTATCTTATCTTAGCTAGAGTACAACATAGAAGTACAAGTTGTAATACAATTTGTTGTTATCATATTATTTATGGAAAACCACCATTGATAAGATGAATAATACTTCAATATCTCATTGTTTACTTTGACTTCACTTTGGACATTGAAGAATTTGAAACTTGTGAAACAAAATTGGCAGAGCTGTTATTTTCTGCTTTCTTTTGAACATCTCATTTTTGGGGTTGTAACTCAAAATGCATATTTGAAGAACTGATCGTACTTGAAATAAAATTGCACCATTCAAACTTCAAATCTCACATACTTGGCAAAAAAAAAACTTCAAATCTCACAGATATACGGTTTCCAGTGAGAACCGTTGAGAAGCCTCATGAGACTTGGGGAAACGGAAAGGGAGAAAAAGAGAGAAGTTTGGAGGTTTTCTTGTGCGTGTGTGGGTGTTTAGGAGGGGCGAGGGGGAGTGTCCAGCATAATAGCATCTGAGCCAGGGGATAGTCTTGGGGACGTCCAACTTATTAGTGGCACGTGAGCCCTACACACCATACACACATTCATATCCTGACATACAAAGCGTTAGTACATTTGAAGAATTTTCCTGAATCATAACCCATACGTGATGCTGCTCGATCGGGCCAACCACAGATGAGCGTCAGCAGTAGAATATGCGACCATCCAACTTCTGCTGCATCACCACCACATTTAACCAGACAAGCAGGGATTGCTACTAAGACCTCTGCCATAATAAACCGTTGCCTTCTTGGACATTAGATCACCTCTGCCGAAACTCATAGCTTCAGCAAGATTTTTCTTTTACTCACCAAAAAGAAATAAGATCTTCAGATTGGTATATATTCTTCTCAACAGGCAAGCATTAGCAAGCTAGGCCCAGGATAAGGATGGTGGAAATTTAAACTGAACTACAAATTCTAGTCAGCAGCAGCTTGATGCATCTGAATTGAGTAGAAAGTGCAGCATACGATCAACGACCGTCAGATACTCATTGCATGACTTTCTACATTTTATTTGGCTTTGGGATTGACATAAATTAGTAAAGCATAGTGGCTGCAGTACACTTGGAATTAACATGTGCATATTTATTGAGAGCTGAAACAGTAGCGAACAGGCATAAATGAAGCTTTTTTTTTTTTTTTTTTTTTTTGGAGAAGTAGACACGGATGAAGTCATGTGAAAGAATCATTTTCTGCAGAATGTTTCAGAAACTTCTCATTTTACTCGGGCTTTTTCTCCTTTTGTGCAAGCAAACTGAAGGGAAATCAAATTGTCGATCTGTTAATGTAGAATCATAAAGAACTTATATCAGCAAGGAGGAAAATGAGACATATTTGAACAATTATCATACTGAATATAAGAGCATCCATTTTGTAGCGAGAGCACCTACACAATCGCAGACCTCTTCTATCCTGCACCTAAGTAGTTGAAGTAGCTTTTATCGAAGCTTTAACAATTTATGGACTGGTTGAATTCCTGGACAATAGGAGGCGTTGAAAACAACGTTGTGGTAAGCAACGTGCGACTTGAAAGACACTATGTTATTCTTCCATTTTCCCATTGCTTCTAGCAACTGCTAGCTAGGCTATAGCGTTTTCTGTGATCATCTCTAGTTCAGGTAGTCAGGGCTTGTAGGGTGGATTCTCGAAAGATGCGAAAAATCTCCCTCCAAGACATACATACAACTTTCATCATCACTTCCCATCACAATACCCATGTAAATTCGTATTCCTCAGCCAATTTGCCCGCACTAAAGGTTCCCAATTGCCTTTCTTCTGCAGGCTTATGAGATATCCAATACCAGGAAAGATTTCTTGACTTATCAAAAGTCAAATAGATCATATTGCAGCCACCAGTACCCTATGAGTAAGCACCATTTATTGAACCCAACTGCTTCCAGGAACTTTCCTTAAACCCTTTCCTTTCATGGCTACTCTAAGATCGTCTGCGTCATCCCAATAACCCGACAGAGAGGACATACTGGCAGCAAGCACATAATTTGCACCAAGGCCAGGATCTATTTTAAGTAAAAGTTGCTGCATATCTTCATCCACATAATTTACATGGCCATAATGTTTACATGCACTAATAAAGCTCCTTAATATAACAGCATTAGGTTCCACAGGCATGTTCCTAATTACCAGGTAAGCTTCTTCAATTTTTCCAATACGTCCAAACATGTCCACCATGCATCCATAGTGCTCCATTGTAGGCTTGATATTATAAATATTCATCATTCTGTTAAAAAATTCTTGGGCCTCATTAACAAGACCTCTATGGCTGCAAGCTGACAGGATTGCGGAAAATGACACAGTGTCAGGTCTAAGTCCAGCTTCCTCCATTATGGAAAACAAGGATATAGCTTCTTCTCCATGGCCATGATCTGCAAGACCAGAAATCATAACAGTCCAAGATCGTAGATTTTTCTCACTCATTGAATCAAAAATACGGAAGGCCTCCTGTATGTGCCCACATTTTGCATACATCTCAAGGAGGGCTGTTCCAAGACCAACATGCAAATTAATACCATTCACGAGAATATGCGAATGAATAGATGCTCCCAGTCTGATATTGAGCAAACGAGTGCATGCAGCAAGCAAGCTAACCAAAGTAATAGAATTTGGCTTTTCATTGACTAGCTTCATGTCCTGGAACACCAATAAAGCCTTGAAAGGAGAGTCACTGCAGACATCAGAAGGAAAAACATCAGAGACAAAAGTTAAACATGAAACATGAAAGAAACAGAAAGTAAACAGGGCCATAGTTCATACAGCCGGAAAAACAAAAGAGAATAGGATGGCTCATGGTCATGAGCTTGTATTACCTCATTATACTTATACCAGAAGCACGGAAACTTCACAGGCAAAGACTATTATAATCTCTAGGATTTCTCATGCAATAGTCGAGGATATTTGAATTGTAAAACACATCTAAACTTTGCACAGGTGCATGATATTCAGGATTGGAATTAACGGTTTTACTAGGCATATGACCTGACATTCTTGCATAAATCAGACATATCACTTAAAAAGCTTCAATCAAAATAGCATAATATTGTAGAAAGAAACAAAGAGTTGATGGTGACACAGACGCTAAAGTGATACGTAAGAAAAAGGAAAGGAAACTAGTCACCTTTTACATGCCGTTATATATTAAATGACGGAAAAAACTCATTGTGCATAATCTAACAGGACTATCAAGACCATCCCCTCATTTTCATCAGCCCTTCTGTACACTGAAGAGCAAAACTTCATAGGCAATCACGCCAATATCCATCTTCAGAATCTTTCTTCATATTTGGAACAGTAGAACTATTTGATGAACAAAGATTTTGTGAAAGCCCAAGTCATTTATACACTTTGTAACAGGGATTTATGTTAGGCCATAAGGCATACAAACTCCAAAAGAAGCATGATCTTCAAGAATTGAATTTGGTGCAAAACTCTATGTAAAAATAGTACCTTCCCAGGATCCTATTGTTTGCGGGAGCCTTTGTGCACTGGACAACCTACAACTCTTTGTAATACCTTAAAGTTATGCATCGCATCATTAGAAGGTTCATGATCACCCTTCAGCTGGTGTTAACAGTTTGTTTGCATAGCCAGTGAAAGAAAGAGAAACGAAAGGAAGTGATCAGTGAGAAGAAGCTGAAGGAAACGAAGAGATAATCGTAATATTTACCATGTTATGAGAGGAAGGAAAAGAGAGGAAAGGACATACGAAAATATAAAATTACTTCAGTACGTGCACATTCTTCATTAAACATATCCATATTCTGAATTTGTAAAGGACCAAAAATTGCAAATATATAAAGATTTAACATTCTCTTCTTCCGATCTCCTCATTGCTGTTCCTTTCCCTATGACATTCAAACTCGAGAAATAGTAAATCCTCCTCCTTTCCTTTCTTCACTTTCTCAATCCAAAGACACCCTAAGACTTGAAAGCTTACTAATAGTTGAAATCAGAGATGGCTTCCCTTTGATAATTTTGGACATTCAGAGAAACAAACAACATTTGCCTCTTCTCATTTCATTTCCTTTGTATAAGATATGAAAGCTTACTAACATATGAAATCAGAAACCAATTACCCTTATTAATAAAGCACATTTGACTTATAAGCCTTAAAACTGACTTGTGAGCAATAAGTGTATATAAGCTCCTTTTACACTAAGCCAAGCATACTTTATGAACAAAAAGCTTCTTATTTATAGATGCTTATAGGCTGTTGTTGTGCTTATTTTGATAGCACATCTGCCGTTTAAGCAAGCTTGACCAAAGTATTTACAATACTAAACAAGAAGTGCTTATAAGTACTTAATTTACAAGAGCTAAGCCAAACATCATCTAAATCTCATCACAAAAAGATAAACGAAAACACAAGCAATTTTACTGAACATGTAGAAAAGAATAGTGCTATACCACTGAACATAAGCAGCAATCATAGAACTCCAAGAAACCACATCTCTCTCGCGCATTTCACCAAACACCCTCCTCACAAAATCGATAGCGCCACAGGAACCATACATCGTCAAAAGGGTATTGCAAATATGCGAATCCAAATCCAAACCCAATTTCGAAACCATCCAATGTACAGCCCCACCAACTCCCATCATCAAACATAGTCCACAAGCTTTGATCACAAAAGGGTATGTAAATTTATCGGCTTTTAGCCCGTTTCTTTGAAGATTGATGAACAGTTTTATTGATTCTATAGGAGTTGAAGTCTTTGAGTACTCTCTTATGAGAGTGTTGTATGCGAAGAGAGGTGGAATTACTGGTGAGTTGTCCAAGATTTTTCGCGCGAATCGGATTGATATTGAAGATGAGGAGAGGATGAAGAGTGAGAACAAGTACTCGTCGTGGATGAGAGCTGTTTTGGTGAGCAGAGAGTGGAGTTGGAGAAGGTTGGTGGTGGTTTTTGACCGTTGGATTAGTGTTTGAATTTGGCGGGAAAGCATCAGAATGGTTTGGTGGTCTATGTTTCAGAAAGAATGATTTACTATGTTCTTTCATAGAGCTTTTTTTGTGGGGGAAATTTTACCATTGGTCCCTAATTTTTATATGCTTTCCCAAATTTATCCTTACATGTTTTGGAAGTTGCACCTTCAGTCCCCAATGTTTATAAAAAATTTCAGGATTTGTCCTTTCTATTAAATGAGTGTTAATCAAGGGACTAACCATTAAATGAGTCTTAAATCAAGGTTAAAATAGTTTTTATTTATTTTTTCTTTTCTTTTTTCTTCTTTATCTATTTTTCCTTTTTCCTTTTTCCTTTTCATCCCTCATACTTACCAGCCCTATTTCCCAACCCAACAACCTTTTTTACCCAGCCAAACCACCTATCCCCCTCTCTATCTCACCCGTAACCCTAAACCCAACCCATCCCATCCCACCCTACCCTCACCCTACATTAGCCCCCTATCTACTCAAGTAACCCATCTTCCTACCCTTACCCCAACACACCTCAACCTTTCTCATCTCAAGCCTCCTAGCTCAGTGACCCTCCCCCTAACCCATAACTCTGTCTATATGCATGCAAGGTGCATGTGTGATCGGTCTATACGTATGCATGTCTAGTTGTGGGTGTAAATATGCATGGTATATGTGCGCCTACATGGTGTGTGTATGAGTAGTGTGTGCCTAGTGTGTGTGTGTGTATTTTTCTCTTGTGTATGTATGTGTATGTGTGTCTCTATAGTGTGTATGTGTGTGTGTGTGTGTGTGTGAAGAAGGGAGTAGAATGAAAGGCGAAAAAAAATAATTTTTTTTATGGTTAAGAAGGATATTTTTGGAACTTTGTGTAATTGAAGGGTATAATGGTCCTTCTACATTAACAGTACAATTTTTTATCCAATTTTGACATAAGCAACCAATTATGCCACTTTTTAGTAACATTGAGGACTACTTGTGTAACTTTTTTAATAATTAAGGACAAAATTTAAAATCAAGTAAACACTGAGCACCAATAGTGAAAATTGCTGGTTTTGGTATATGATTACTCCAAAGTCTCGAAGAGCATAATTTTTAGCATGTATTTAGTGGATTCTTCAAATAATGAAAACTCCAATACCAAAAGTTTTAAATGATCTCTCAGTTATAGTAGTTTGAAGTCTTTTCCTATTAAGAATTCCTAAATTTTAGAGTAAGTGATGTTTACCCCAAGAATCTTATTTTGATGGGTCAACCTTTTTCAGTCCGAAGTCGATGCATAAAAAGAATTAAAATGCCATAAGAATTTGACTCTTGTTTCCTTTTCTTTTCCTTTTTCCTTTGTTCTCTCCATTTTTCTGTTTTTCTATTTCCTTCTCCCCCTTATCTTCTTTTGCCTATGAAGCATCCATCTCCATCTTTCTGTATATCTCCTCCTTTTTTTTTTCCCTAAAGTCAAGCAATCAAATAATGCTATTTTTAGTAAGTAACTCAAAAACTAATTAACGAACCAAAATAATAACTATTTTACGTACTTGTCTTAACTGTTGGATATCATATATTTTTTTTGTAATACGACATGTAATATCTTTTTATACATTTGAACCAACACAGCAAACTCTCTTCCCATATCCCAAATCTCAACTCACCTTCTTGATTCTCCCCATCTCATTACTCTATTCAATCCATAAATTTATTGAAATAATATTTAAAAAAATATATCACACACCAAAAGCTCAAACCTTGATTAGCACATCAACAATTAAAACTATAAAAACACAACAAACAGAATAACGAAACAAAGCCACAAGATAAGCTTCACTTTTTAGGTATACCAAATATCCTCAAAGAATCAATATCCATCTCCCAAAAATCCTCAAAGACTTTTTACCTCACCACGCTCACTTTAAGCTTCCCATTTTCCTATACAATATTGGTAGATAGAGTGAAGGTAAAGTGAATGTAATGGTTGCTGGAATATTTATGCAAGTGAATAAGATGCAAAAGAGAATGGGATAAAAAATGAGATGTTGAGGAATGATTTCTCAAGAAAAAAGAAGAAAAGGAAAGAAGAAAGAAAAAAAGAAAAGAAAAAATAGGAAAAAGAAAAAGTAAAAACAAAGTGAAATTATGATGGCACATTTAATCCCTTAGAAGGATAGAAAGTATTTACTATAAATATGGTATGAAAGGATATTAGTCACAAACTTGTATGTCTAAATATCGTGTTGACCTTTACCAAACTTTATTAAAAGAAAAAGGAAAATATTCGCAAATAAATTTTTGATGAACATCAATACATCATATAATGCATCTTGATGCTTTTGAGTTTTTTTAGGATATTGATGAGAATATTAATCATTTTATGGATAAAAGAAATCTATATTTTGATTAATATTTTCATCTACACAATAAGCTTTAGTGTTGGATTTTCGTTGGATCTATTTTAGTCTTTAGTGTGTTATCTTTTTCTTTAATCTATTATGCTTTCCCTTGTTCTATAAAATATTGTCATTTCAAACTACCATATTTTATATTCACGTTTGATTAATACTTATACAAGTTTTGTTTAATTTTTTTGTTTTGAAGTAGTATAGATTTAACCTCAAAATTAATCATTGAAATCTACAACTATATACCAATGCAACACAAATCATTCTACAAACTGAATATACATTTTTCCAACAAACAATTAGCTGAAATAAATGTTAGAGCAATATTTGGTATTTTATATTTAACTAAAGATTTAAGAAGACAGCATTATGTATGTTGGATAAACAAAATTTTTAATAAGGCAATCAAGTATAAACTTTTGGATGAGAGTGATAGTTCAACAACTCTTGTATTTGGCATCAGCTATAAAATATATATATATATGCAAGTTATGCTTCTCTTCCCTCATTCTTCTTCTTTTTCCTTTCGGAAATACAAATTACCAAAAGGCTTAACCCATATATATCTTGTTTAGTATATGAATTGTGCTTTGTGAAGAAAAAGAAAAATGAAGGAATAGGTAATGTAAATTTTAATTAGAAAAAAAAAAATCCAAAACTTAGTTCCAGTGCTAACTACATCACACTAACGGAGATCTTGTGGCATTATCAATTTTTTCTTGTCAAATTTATGAAGCAAGAATCTTATATGTAGTCTAAGGGATATTTATTAAAAAATATGAGAAAGTAATTAGAGAGATAGAAATAAGAACCCTTCCATACCTTAAAATGATTGAATTTATCATTTTTTGGAGTATAATAAAATAAAGAAAAAAAGGAAAGATAGATTCAGGAGGGTGTTGAGCATATAAATGCAACATTTATTAAGCATCATCAATCTCCCTCTTTCTGAAAGGATTTACTCTTAATACCCCACTATAAGTATGTTTCCCTGCTCATCATGTTGTATACTTTTTTCCATTAACATTGGAACATTGAATTTAAAGTCTATGATAAAGAAGCCATTTGGAATCTAAATCTTCTTGAGAAAATTAGCTACTTATGCTTCACTCAGTAGTAATATAACATACATCTTTTTTGGGGTGATCTTTTCCTCATAACCAACCCCCTCTAAAAAATCAATTGGATATTTCCCTATCAATTTAAAGAAACAGTCACTGATGTTCAATTTAATTTATAAAATAAATGGTGGGTATTGTAATAGACAAAAAGGGTATTTAGTATGTGGAAGTTTGCATGATTTTGGGAAAGTGAAGCTAGAAATGCAATATTCCTATAAATTTCTCAACTTTAATCTGATGTGAGGGGTAAAAATCTAACTCTCCCAAGTTGTGGGAATGTTTTGGAGAAAATAAAAGTACGAAAATACTACATTAGCTATAATAATCTTTCTATGATTTTTACACACCCGCTATGTATATAGTAGAAAAGTTACACGTACAATACTTACTACTTCAACATTAGATCTCCTCATCCTCTTCCTCTACCACCATGACCTCCTCCAATATTTTTGTCTTTTTGAGTTGGGCACACTTTTGAAATGTTGCTCACGATTTCTAAGAATATTGAGTCTAAATCAAATATAATAATATAATATTTCTAAGAATTTGAAAAAATATTTCTATGAACTTTTTTAATGTACCAAACAATTTTATTTAAGTTATTAGAAATCACATTCTTGAATAAAATAAAAATCTATTCTATGAACCAAACACCCTCTAGGAAAATGCTCCTAAACTATGATATCATCCTCGAAATAAAATAAGCAAATGGCTAATTGTGTGAAAGGTCTTTAATCTTTTTGGTAATTTCATTTGGTCCCTTTTTATTTGCATATCAAGTTCTAAACTTTTATGTTTGCACCAAGGTAGTTTCTGAAGTGACAAATTGTTAGTTTATTGATGAAATTGACTAGCATTGATAGTTAAATAGAAAAATACGACAAAAAACGGAGAAAGGCAGGCATATAAATACAACCCTCATGGATCTATTTGTACAAAAACATTACAACTTATCACTCAAAGCACCTAGTTTTGTACAGTTGTCAAATTTTGTGGCCCAAGATGGAGAAATAAAAGCATCAGTATAACATCTCTTTCTTTGTAAAGATTTACTTTTATAACGTCAACAAATTTATGATTCCCTTACTCATCATCTTGTTACTTTCCTCCATTATCTGTAAAGTAATGAAACTAAAGTCTGCTATAGATAAGGCATTAGATTTAATTTCTCCTTGAAAGTAATTTTTCATCACTTCTAAGTATTTTTTTAGTTGGAATAATGTAGTACACATCTATATCCGGATGATCTTTCCTTGTAATTAATCCCCTCTTCGAAAAATGGTCGGATCTTTTTCCAGTTCCATGGACTCTTATAATAAGTGTTTGGCGTTCTAATGCACTGAGAGGAATGTATTTGTTCAATAATAATAACCACAAAGAAGAATCAATTCAAAACTAATTGTACAAATATGTCTTGAATCGTTTTACTAATCTCATTTTGGTCCCTAAACTCTTATTTGGTGTTAGTCCCTAAACTTTCATCTTTGCATCAAATTGATCCCTCAAATCACACATTGTTAGTTTATCAGAGGGCGATTGACTAGTATTGATACTCAATGAGCAAAATATGTGATATAATGAAAAAAGGTAGGCATGTATATGCATTTCTTTGTTAAAAAAAAAAACTAATAGTTTGTCATTTAATGCACCCAATTTTTCAAGTGTTAAACTATATAGCCTAAGATGAAACAAATAACAGTTCAGGTAGAGCTGGTAAATGGGCCAGTTTAGCCCGGCCCGATTCGGTCAAATTGTGAGTTAAAAAAAATGAGTCCGGATCGGTACATATGTTTAGTGGGCTGAGTTGGGCTGGACTCAATTCTTAAAATATAGGACCCAACTCGACCCACGAGCCCGTTACCACGAGTCGCGAGCTGAGTTGGGCTAGCCCATCTTTTTTAATTTTTTTATTAGTGTGTTTTGAATTTTAATAGTTGGATTAATAACGAAAAAATGTTAAACTTAACTTTTTTTACGAAAAAGTTAATTTAACAATTAACAAGACATAAGCTGATTGATAATATTAATATAAATGATAAAATATTACTTAACAAACCACAAGTTCATGAGACACGGATACGTTATTAATAAACATAAAAAAAAGAACATTACATAAATACTTGAAGAAAGTTGGTGGAGAAGTTTTCTATTTTATTATGCTCCTTGTGCGGGTGTTGGGCCTGTTGGTGGTGGTGGTAAAGGTGGTTGATGATTAAAATAGTTTGGAACATTTGAGTGTTGAGATACAAGTTATTTTACAAGCATTCTAGTTTTAAATTAACGACGAAATATATATTTACGTCCACAATAGTTACAAATTACATACCCATTTTCTTCAAAGTAAGCAAAATAATTTCAAACATTTGAACGTAATCGTTGTGAAAGATTTTCTTCCCTCATAGCCATAGATATTGTGTATTCTCTTGTGGTAAAAAAGAGAGACAATAGGTAGTAAAATAAATATATAGTTTTGTAATAAAATGAAGTTGAATACACTAATTATTTATAAGAAAAATTACATGTACAAATTATAATCTCAAGATGGGCTTTATCTGGGCTTGAATTGGGTCTGAGCTGGGCTGAGCTTATGGGCTGGGTTGAACTTATGGATTGAGCTGGACAAGATTTGGACACAAATGGATTTAGACACAAATGAGGTGGTCTAAAAATATATGACCCACCTCGGCCAACCTATATGTGGTGGGCTGAATCGAGTCGAACCCACTTTCATTTGAGCTGAGTTGGACCCAAATTTTTGTATGTTGAGCTGAATTGGACCTATGTTGACCCGACCTAAATGCCTCCTCTAAGTTTAGGGACAAAAACAAAATTCATTAAATGGTTGGGGTCAAATTTTGCAATTTCCTAGTAAGAAGAAACAGAAGTAGGAATTGCAGCCTCTATATTAAGGCCTTGTGAGGAGAGGGACTTTTTCGAAAACCTTGTATCATCAAGAATTGAAAGCATAGGAGTAAACTCACTATTATATGATGAAAGGAACAGAAATTTCAATGAAGAGCAGCAATGATACTAGTGTTAATGTGGAAAGTGCAGCCATCAAAGCAGCAAAACCAAAGCCCCCTTTCAGACCAGCTCAAGATGACACCAAGCCACTTCTCCAAGACCCAGTATAGTGGCCTTTTCCCTCATCCTGTACACACACACACACACTCACACACACACACTCACTCTATACACATATATATACATATATATACCTTTAGATATTCAATAATTTAGTGGGTTTTCTTTTTCTTATTGAATTGTCATGTGAATTTTTTGTTTTTGCCATTTTTTTGATAGATATTGAGATCAGACCCAATTGAGACTGAGGAAGCTGTGCTGCGGTTGCCCACTTTTCCAGTCAAGAAACTAAACGCCCCAGCTCGTTGAATTTTATTTCGTAGTTGCTGTTTTACTTGCTGATATGTAATATTGGACTTAGTTTAATATTGACAAATTTTTCCCAGTTTTAGTTCTTTTTGAAATCTATCATTATGTTAATCCTTAATTTATTTGCCGCTCTAGCTGGAGTTCTATTGTTTGAATTACTTTTTGTGGTAACTAGCATATTGCCGAAAATGCATATTATTCGCGTGTGGTATCACAATTAAAGTTTTAATCCTTAATCTTTTGTGAAAAGATTTTTTATCGCCACTACAGAAATGTTAGAGGGGATATCGTGCAAACCGTTTAATGAGTATATTTAATTAGCGTATCACAGGGTAATATGCACTTTCGGAGAACCACATAAAAAATGGTGCTATTTACCCTTAATTTTGCATTTTTTGGTAAACAATGTCCCTAAAGTTTTTTACACATATCTACTTTTAGGACTTTGGATGAAGCAATTTTTTATGGCTGAAAATGTGAATCAAGATATTTACAATAATGGATTCTGTTGTGTTGTTTACATGGTAGATTGATCAAATAGTCTGATAATGTGTATATTGAAACTGAAAGACGGGTAAAGTTCCTTTTAATGCAGGTGCTTAAACTTCTAATATAGAGCTTGTTGCTGAGTTGAAATCGGAATGCAATACTTTGATGACCAGTTTCTCTCTATAGGAAAGGCTTATGCTATTAACACCAACAACCACTCAAAGTAAAGCGTGATGTTGTGTTGATTGTTGAGGCACTCTGTGATAAGGAAGTCAATCAGAGGAAGTAATACCTTTAAGAACTCCCTCTGTGCCATGTTTCATTTGTGATTCAGACAGTTCAAAATTCCTCCTACTTCTTTGAACTGCTGGCCTTTGTTGTGAAAGTGGTGTTTGGTCTTCCTCGGAGGACAGGAGGACTTGACTCATGCATCATTCCTGTTCGTGTGCAGGACAGGTTTTCATTCCTTCTAACGTTATCTCTTATGTGATTACGTTCAATAAAGCTTCTGATGAATCAATTATGTATTAAGAGTTTTACGGCTGAACTGGATGAGGTAGTGAAGAGTCTTTGTACAGTCCTGTGTTGGAATATCTGGAATTATCGAAACAATTCATTGTTTGAACAGCAGAATGGAAGGGAAGTTTAAAGCAGAGTTCTGTGAATTTCTGTCAGTTTACTTGAAAGCTTTATAGCAGTAAGGAGGTTCCAGAGAAGCAACATGCTCAGTGTCACAAAAAGATTGAAGGCTCTGTCGGTTGATGCTTCAAAACTTATTTATGATGGGCAGATTTTTGAAATGGAAACTGCTTCTAGTTTGGTCTGACAACAAGGGACTATAATGGCAAGTAGAACAATATGTGAATTATGATTCCGGGTCCTAGCAGAATGGGAATGTATACCTCTAGATGACCGAACTGCTACTGGTTTGGTCTGGCAACAAGGGACTATAATGGCAATTCAGAAATGAGATGACTTATGATTCCGGATCCAAGCAGAATGGGAACAAACTATGGATGATCGAGCTGCTACTGGTTTGGTCTGACAAGAAGGGATTATAATGACAAGTTTGTTATCAGGAATGTCTATGAATTTAGAATTCATGGTGCCAGTTTGTTCCAGGAATGTCAAAAACATTAAACTTCATGGTGCCAGTCATTCATGCAGAAGTTCGAGCTGCTCAAGAGGCAGTTCAGTTTGCTGTAATGCAGAATTATGAGAGCATCATGTTGGAAGTTGATTTTCTATCCCTCGAGAGTGCAGGAGAGGATAAATCAGCTATTGGTGTAATTGTATCAGATGTGAGAAAGATGTTTGATTGATTTGCTACCTGGTAATTTAGCTCTACAAGGACTGGCAACGATCACACAACTCAGTTGGCTGGCTTTGCTAGAAACTATTCTGGCTGTAAGATATGGCAGAATCCACCTGACTTTCTGGAATCTATTGTCACTTCAGATGCTGATCAATTAAAATATTTCATTGCTTTTACTGTCAACAAGAGTTATAACTGATGTTTGGAGCTTTGATGGCGACCATATCAGACTCTGGTTGAGCAATAGCTTTCATCTTTAATCGGCTGCTCCTCAGTTCTGCTCAATCTACTTTCTCTTCTGGAAAATTACGTCTCAGTAATTTATTGTGATCATCCTGATCAAGAAGACAGTGGGAATGCCATTAATGTGACTGCTTGCAAGAGATGAACGTGAAAAGCCTTAGATGGATAGCAGCTAAACAAGGTACTAAGCATTGTATTTAGCAGGAGAAAAAAAATGAAAAATATACTAAGCATTGCATCTCCATTAGCTTGTGTTTAATTTCTCTCTCCCATGGTACAAGATCTGGTCTTGTGTGGTAAATATGACATCTTTCTAAAAGAAGAATGATGGATTATCCTCACCTCCTGATTGTTATGATTTCTGAGGACATTAATTGCTTAATTAACCATGTTGGAACTGTGAATTCTGGGAAGTAGTGGGGTAAAAGTGTACAAGAAACCCCTGTGTTTTGCTGAAATTATTTATTGAACATTGCAGTACCGGAATAATATGATAACACCGTATCTAGTTATAAGTTATAATAATGTGACTCACCGCCCCAACCTCCTATCTCATTATAAGTTATAATAATGTGACTAATGCCCCTTGTGTCTAGTAGTAATGGTTGAAGGTTTTTGGTCCGTCTTCTAAATCATTGGGGATTATTAAATTATTACGCTACCGCAGGATATAAAGCATTTACATGTTTCAGTCTTTTTGCGCTCTAGTGAGACAGATTGTAGAGAACTATGGACGTGTCTGGACTCAATTTTAGCCACAATGGACAACAGCAAATAGACACCATTAAACATCCAATTGGTGGGACATAAAATTACTAGCAGGGTTCTTTACCATGTTGGAAAGAAACTTGAAGATGTTGCAATTATTCTTAATGGTAAGGTTCAGAACATAAAATCATGTTTGGGATGAATGTACTCCCCCTTGGGGAACTCAACTAACAGTTAGTTGGCGAGCTAATTGTATTTCACACTTTTAGTATTTTATTTCCAAGCTAAGCATTTCACGATTAGTATTGCGAAGGGCTCTTTTTAACAAAATATATCATTTTTGCTAGAACTCTTGCACATATCTTATCATTTCTTTCTTCTTTCCCCAAAAATTTAACGGCCCTTAAGAGCCCCTCTCTCTAAAAGGGCAAAAGGGAAGTCAAAAGACATCGTTCAAAGAATGAATGTCCCTTGGGTTGGGTATGTATTATTGTATTAGCTAAAAACCTCGCTAATTGATGAAAAAAAGTAAAAAAGAGAGCGCCCCTAGCGCGAAAGCTTGCTTTACTTGTGGGTTCAATCCGAAAATTGATATGGATTAAATTATCAAAAAAAAAAAAAAATTGAAGAATAAGTACTAAAGAATTTGATTTTATTGTCTCTACAGGTTCCTTATTTTTTTTCTTTATAATAAGGAGTGAAACATGTGGCTTCCTACTTTTAAAGACTCCCATTTCAGTTTAACCCCTAAAAATGCTTCCTATTTTAACTAACGTATTATTTTAACATATTATTAACATATAAATATCATTTTTTTTTTAATTTGTAACTTTTCCCATGACTATATTATTTTTCTTAATTTGAAGTTTTTTTAATATGATTTTTATCCTATTTTATTTTTAATTTGAATAGGGCTAGATTTAAGGAGTCATAAACCAAATTTAGGGACTCAATTTTAGAGAGTATGGTTAGTTGTTGATGGAGTGCAAAGAAAACATTTAGGGGGCGTTTGGTTCACGGATAAATTTTTTATTTCCGAGAATGACATTCCTGAGAATATTATTTCCAGGAATGTTATTCCCGGGAATGTAGTTAAAAGTATATGGTTTGTTAAAAATATTCATGAGAATATTTTGTCAAGTTCATAAGAATGTTATTTTATTATGTTTGGTTTAACTCAATATTCTTAGGATTGTTAAACAATTTTTCAATAATGTCCCTTACTCAAAAAAACAAGAATATCAAACAAAGTGTACAAATAACGATACATTTTTCATTTTGTGATGCAAAAAAAAAATGATATATTTTGCATACTTTTGCTAATACGGGAGTAAAAAAATATTTAACGTATTAATACAACCAAAGTAAATTTATTTTTATAATTTATAAATTTTAATTTGACACTTCAAAATTAGAAACTTAAATTTATTATTTTGTGTAATTTTATTTTATTTTTTTCTTACTATTTTTATTTTATTTTTATCTTATTTTATTTTATTTATCTTATTCTATTTTATTTATTATTATTATTTATTTATTTTATTTTAATTAATTTTATTATTATTTATTTTTTTACATTATTTTATTTTGTCTTTTTTTATTTTTTAAAATTATTTTATTTATTATTTTATTATTTTATTTTTTGAATTATTTTATTGTATTTATTTTCATTTTGTATTTTCTAAGATAGGTATTTGGATCTTTTAATTTTTCAAAGTTATTCTCAAGACTTGGGAATGTGATATTCACACCCCCTCACATGGGAATAGAAATTGGCTAAATCATGGGAATATTGTATTCCCAGAAATATGAAATTGGCTAAATCATGGGAATATTGTATTCCCGGAAATATGACATTCTCATGAATATTTTTTTATTATGCGAACCAAACATGAGAATGTCATAATCCAGATTTCACATTCCCAGGAATATTGTAACAATCTGCGAACCAAATGCCCCCTCAGCCATTTAAGAAGAGGTAGCAGGAATTGCCCTAACGAATTTGCACTTTTTTAATCGTTCTAATTTTAAAGCCTTCTTAATTTTGCTCTGCTAAGTCTTGCTTTTTTTTTTCTTTTAATTCAAAAGAAACCTAAACTATTTTATATTATTTAAGATATTACACACAAAAATTAATTTAAAAATCTCTAAAATAAAAATCATACTACTAAATTAAATGACTAATGACGTCTGTGTTTGTATACTTTCAAAATGTATTCGAAAGGAAGTTTAACTACAAAATGCAACGCGTTGGCCCAAGTCTTCACTCTTTTCTATAAGATATCTAAGTCTGTAAGATAACTTTGAAACATTGGATGTATACTCATCAATTGATGTTATCATAGTGTTCACATGGCGGATGCTTTAGTTCTGTATTTTTCATAAACATCATTCCCGGGAGGCTTTGGGCCTGTTTGGAAATATTCTTATTTTTTTATTTTGTAAAATAATTTTTAAAAATAATTTTTAAGAAAAAAAAAAGACAAGAAAATTTGTTGAATATAATTATTTTGTGAATAAGTTTTTGAAATAAAAATTCCCTTAAAATTATATATATATATTTTAATTGAAATACAATTTTTTTAGTAAAATTAAATAATTTAATTGGTAACTAATAAAATTATTAATTAATAAATAATTTATTCAATTTTAAATTAATAATAATTAATCTAAAATTATTAGTTAATAAATTCCAGTAATTAATTAGCTAGATTAACTATTATTAATTAATATCAATTGATTAAATTATCAATTTAAAATGAAATAGTTAAATTACTAGTTATTAATTAATTATTTTTTATTTATTATTTATATATTTTAGTTATTTATTTAATTAGTTATTCATTAAATTAAAATTAAATAATTTTGTATTATTAAATTTAATTAATTAAAAATGTGACAGAAGTGAGGTTAGTGGGTAAGGAGGGTGGGGTAAGGGATGGGGTTGGGTGGGTGAAGGCGGCATAGTGAGTGAAAAATATTTTTTTCTTTCAGAGAAGATGAAAATATTTTTCATTCTTTTTAACAAAATATTTTATCAATTTTTTGGTATTACTAAACACCAAAAAATTAGAAAAATATTTATGGAAAACAAAAGGAGCCTAATCTCATGCTATTAGAGAAGAATATGTCCACCGGCCAAAGAGTTAACATGCCACTAAATGAATGCTACATGCTATATCGTAAAATAGATGTTAATTTCTTTTAAAAAAATTCATGGAAACATAGTTGAATAATGACACAATTATCTTAAGAAATGTTTCACTCCTTCAATCATTCTCTTAATGTGACAACAAAGGTGTTGAGAAATATCAAAAATTGAATTAAAAGGAAAATAACAAGTCAATTAAGTAAGGTTTTCTAGAGGTTCACGTTGCCAATCTCATCAACCATGGGGGGGGAAAAAAAAAGAACTCATCAACCTTGTAGTTACATATCTTTTAAGTCATGAAAGTAACACTTGTCAATGATAATTTAGGTTCTGTTTGATCTAACTGTAAAATTTCAACGTTTTAGCTGTAGAGCTTTTAGAGTAGAGTTTTTGTAAGAAGTGTTATTGAACAAAAGCCGTTGATTGTTTGGTTTGTGTAGACAATGTTGAGCGTTTAAAAATTTTAAGGGTAATATCAGAGTTTAAAAATATGGAGGGGTATATTTGAAAAAAAGAAAAAAAAAAAAAGAAAAATGGCTTCTCGTATTATGTAAAATAATTTAACAAAATCTTTTTTTGAAAAGCTCCAATTTGGAATTTTTCAAGTTTTAGCTTTTTTCACCTTTAGCTTTTACCTAAAAGTACTTTTAAAAATGGGCCAAACAAGTTAGTTTAGCTTTTAAACTCACATGAAGCGCTTTTGACTATCTAGAAGCAAGGCCAAACAAAGCCTTATTCTCTGTAAGCGAATCACCTCCATCCTAGGCCTAGACAAAGGATTATGATTGAAGGTTGAGTTTCAAGTCTTGCTTTGTAATATTTATTAATGTTTCCCTTTTGTATTGAAGTTGTACTTTGAAAATATTTGGAGAATGCGAAGCAAATGGGTAAACTATGCGAAGAGTCTCTATTGTTTTCATTTTCTGAAATTAGATCTTAATATTTTAAAAGGTACAAATAAATCTTCATATTTTTCAAAAAGTAACCAATTTTAGTCCCCCTTTAAATATTTGACAAAAAATGTATAAAAATGACTAAACTATCACTGCAAAATTAATCAAAATTACTAACTTACCCCTAACCTACCCCTACCTGACTTGTACTGCTTACCACACACCCTACACCCATCCCTAGCCCCTGCACTTACCCAATCCTTACCCTCTACCCCGGCTACAACCTATACCTACCTCGCCTACCCCTGCACTTTCCCACCCACGAACCCAAGCTACCTCCACCCCCTATACTTCCCCCTTCCAATGAACCCAACCCCACCATAAAGGCAATAACTGTGATTTACAATATGTGTAACAGGTTTATATGTAAGGATTTAACCTTTTAGTTGTCCCTTCTTTTGTGTGTGTGTGCCCACACGTATATGTCCATGGGTGTTTGGGCATAAGTTGTCTAGGTTACATATATTTGACTATGTTTGGCTTAACTAGAGCTGACAGAGAAAACGAGTGAAACTGTTCTGACCAAATTAGCTTTGAACTTTCGAGTGGCTTTGTCAGTTTGTCTATGTCCAATGTAGTTCAACTAGTAATTCTATATCAAGTTGAATCTCATCCTGATATTTTTAGATTTCTGCGTACGAGATGTGCTGATGAAATGTACTTGAGGATGCCTTCCCCGATCGTGGTGCTTGATTTTCTTTACCTCCACTATATAATGTTAGTTTAACTAGTTCACAATTGATATTCAATAGTCAAGTATTCAAAGACTTGAAAGATCACTTATTTCATTTCTCAACAAAATATAAGGCCCAAGATAACGACATTTCGTAATCAATCAAAATCTAGAAGATGCAGTTGAATTTTCATTTGTATATATAAAGATAATGTTCAACATCCGAGGAAGTTTGAGAATGTTATACTTGACCTAAATTCATTCCAAATTTTAAATTAAGCTAGCAGTAAGGAAAACGATAAAAAGAACACAAAATGAAGAAACAGAAACAATGCATGACCTAGATGTTAAAATTTATTATACACTCCAACCATCTACATAATTATGTAGATGTATGTTACTTGTGTAATTGCCAAAGTATATAAAGTGTATCATGACTTGTACATTTTTTTCTATAAATTTTTTGCCTTCTTGAGCTACGAGCATTGTTGGAAATTCCTCAAGATTCTAAAGAATATTAAGTCTAAACTAAACTTAATAATATAATATTTCTAGAAATTTGAAAAAATCTTTCAATGAATATTTTTAACGTACCAAATGATTTTAATTACATTCATGAAAATATGATTAATAGAAATGTGATTCTCAAGAATTAAAAATCATTCCGTGGATCAAGTGCCGCCCAAGGATGTCTAGCATATTGAGTTGTCAAGACGAAAATTTCATCCTAGGCTAGACCAAATTTTCGGGTCCAACCGAATAATGCTTAGGGATGACAATGGGGACTGGAATTGCAGATACCCGCCCCACCTCCGCTCCAAATGGGGTGGGGATTAAGGCAAGAAATGGAGAATGGGGCGAGGGATGCGGATCAACTTTTAATCCCCCGCGGGGGCAGGGCAGGGTGTGGGGATAAGCATTTCCCGTCCCGCATACCCTGCCCCGCATATATAGATAGTTATTTTTATTATTTTAGTATTATATATGTATTAAAATTATACATATAAAAGTATAAAAAATAACATTAAACAAAGTATTATAAAATGGAGAAGAAAAATTAGATTATTTGAAATGATTTTATAATTATTCTTAAAACCACTGTATGCCGTAACTTGAGATTTGCTATCATTTGACATAAATATCTCAATTTTACTATTGTTCATAGTGAATTAAGAGATTTATTAGTTATATCAATTGCATTTCAAAAAGCTTCAAATAACATAACTAAAGATGAATTTTAAAGAATTGCAACTAATATAATATGTGACATGCAATAAGAAAAAAAATTATGATAATCAATGCAATCTCACTAGCACAAAAAAAAATGTTCTTTTTCAATTAGAGTTCTCATACACAATGATTAAGTCAAAATTTATTTTAAATATTTGAAACTCAATTACTATAATATTATTTTTATTATTTAATTGCAAGAATAATTAATATTAGACTTTATTTAAGATTTATATTTATATTTATTATTAGTATAACTTTAATTTATATTTTAAAGTTGTATAATTCAAATTAATTATAATTCTTAAAGTTTAAAAAGAATGATAAAAACCCCGCGGGGTAATTCCCATTCTCCACGAAGATTTGGGAGAGGGGACGGGGCGAGAGACAAAGGTATAGAATGCGGGGACGGGACGGGAGATGAAAGATCTTTTTGAGTGGTGGGGCGGGACGTGGGATAGTTCCCCCGCCCCATTACTATTCCTAATAGTGCTACAGTTGATATGTTGCTTGTTCAATCACAACATTTGTCAGTATCTTCATCCTATCTTTTGAGGTATAAATTTATAAATTATTTTTTAGATGTTTCATTAACAAACCAAAAGAAGGTGTCGCGATTATTGAGATATAGTATAAAAAATTTACTGATGGACTTGCCAAATATTCAGTAACTAAACTTGATAAGATTTTTCATGCATCACCATATTTGAAAAACTATATTATTTAAAACAAATGAATTTTATAAAATTTTACGCAATTCATTGTAAATTTAACTTTTTATATTTGGAAGCACAATTTTAAAAAATTAAAAGTATTATTTTAAAAAATTAAAAATTCAAGATTTGCAAATCTTGAATTTACTCAAGGTTTATCCAAATTCTTGCTCAAGAGATGGAATTTACAAATTCACATTTTTTAATTTAGTCCATTTCATTTGAGGACAAAACTATCCTTTAAATTTTTCTTTAGATTTAAGTTTAACTTTGACTCAAATACAAAGATAAAAAAATAAAATATATTTCAAACCATCTCCCTCACCATTCTTATTTTAATAAAATACCAAAAAAATAATTGATCAACAAGTCAGGGCATTAATAGTTCATAATTTATTATTCTTAAATTTTACTAATTCTAATAGAATAAAGTAGGGGTATTTAAGTAAAATATAATTTTTAATTTCAATTTCACATATGTTCCAAACAAGAGAATTCATTTATAAATACAAATTCTCATGAAATTCATTTATAAATTAAATGAATTTTACAATACAAGTACTGCCAAACATTATGTAAGTTGGACAAAAAGTAACTTCTCTATGTTGGACACAAAACAATCTCATAGAGACACAAGTACATTTGTAGCTAGTGAAGGCCCAAATGCAATGCCTTAAATAATACTCAAAAACTTATTCTAAGAATTTTTGCGCATACATATTGTCATTTTTCCAACTAGAAAGGTAGAACTATAAAAACATAACCTTGATTCCTAAAAGTTTTTAAAAGTTTGCTAATATTATTGTAGTAACATAGTTGAATGATAATGAGATTAAAATTTGTAGTCTGAAAATTATGATAGGATACGAATGTGGTAGAAGATTTTTGACATACTAAAGGAAGTAACAAATCAATCACCCTATTTACTCCCCTTTAATTGTTACCAATCTAAATTTGGCACAATAACAAGGAAAATTTGCTTGAGTACAATTTTTTTTTTTTTTAAATTCTTTT
This sequence comes from Ehretia macrophylla, assembly GCA_037974665.1. Classification (NCBI taxonomy): domain Eukaryota; kingdom Viridiplantae; phylum Streptophyta; class Magnoliopsida; order Boraginales; family Ehretiaceae; genus Ehretia; species Ehretia macrophylla. The sequence goes on from CM075782.1 coordinate 11,750,011, forward strand.
GTATAATTCACTCAATTATGAGTCTTGTAGGACTTCATGAGACAAAATGGTGTTTTTTATAGATTCACTATAATTTTCCTTTCAATTTCATGATTTTTAACTCTTTGTAATAAGTGACTGGATATGTGATGTTTGTGGAATTAGGATGGTATTGGTAAAGTTATGGATCAAGATATGGTGATCATGTACGAGGGTTTTGTGCAGTATAAAGTTGCTTCAGTGTTTGATGACGGGTGAGTGCTCTAATCAATTCAGCTTCAAATTTGGGACGGATGTGACCATCAAAAGGCAATTAAAGTTATTCGTTTGGCATTGGAATGCATAGACTTGGGTAGGATGAAGGAGTGCCTTTGAAATGCTTTCATATTTTCTCCTCTTTTTTATTTTTTATTTTTTATTTTTGAGTTGAAGATGTGAACTAGTTGTAATATTAGACATCGGTTTTGTCTATATATTGCTTAAAAGTCATTGTTGTATTCTATGATAGTTTCTCCTAACAACTTTTTTTCCTGTATAATACACGATATCACAATTTAATATGGGAAAAAAGTCATTTTAGGGCTTGAACTTAGTCTAAAATGGAAGTAAGGACCTAAATTCCAAAAGCAACCGTGGAAGGGCCCAAACTTCTAAAGAAGAGCTGTTTTACACTTGGTAACTAGCAGTGTTTTACTTATGTTATGTAACATTTTTCTTTCCTTTCAAATCCTATGCGTCGTTTTCTTTTTCATCCTATCTCTTACGTGAGTTTTTTTTTAACACCAAATAAAAATAATTTTTAAATATCTTAAATTCCACAACAACATATAAATTCTAGACCTTTAAAAAAAAAAACAAACTATCAACATATATACACACATATATATAATTACAATATAAACACAAATCTATATATGTATCTGCATAATAAAAAAGCCTACTTATTTTTCTAGTGTTTTATATAGGTTTGCATTAATATATGTAGGAATATATATGTACGGATATATCACTATGACATTTTACCTCTTTTGCAACACTCCAAGTCAAAATGAAAGAATCATTGCAATAGGTATCTTATAACAATAGTTTTTTAATCGTTGTAGGCATGTCTTCTTTTTACTTCTGGGGAAAATTAAAACTTTCTGTGACTGTGTTATTTAATTGCAATGGTAAATTTTTTTAAAATCATTTTTGTTAATAATTTATCATGAGATTATATTTTTTCGCTACAATTTTAAATTGTCATTTAATTACATTTTTTAGGCAGAATTTTGTTTAGCCATAATACAAGGAGGATGAATTCTCATCATGGGCGCTATCCTTGGCCTTCATAGTTGCATCTTTATTGGAGAATTTCTCATCTTAGTGCCGATGTAATCATAAAAATCTAATTTTTTAGGAATTTTATACCAGGCTTCTGATAAACTTTAATTTTCTGCTAGCCCAACACTTACTCTTCAATATATCTCTTGTTGGAAATACCTCTGATCCCACTAATAACGAAATGTCAAAATAGGAATAAAACTTTATATTATTAAAAATGCCCAAAAAATATCATATTAGAATTTATGTGGTTTGCGTTTGGGGAAATCTACTAAAGCTAGGCAGATAGATAGACTTATTTCCCCCTATTAAGGGACCAGGACAAGTTTGTCCTAAATTTTCGGATTCATTTTTTAGAAATCGATTTACAAGTCCAATTCCAATGTCTTGATTGTGAGTGACAATATATTGCAGGCTCCAAAGTACCTCAAAGGCATAGCCCTTTACTAAAGAGAGCAACTTTCACTCCCTTACTAAACAAGGGAACCGTTAATGGATTGCCTGAAGTGAAGCAAGGGATGATTCCTTAAAGCTGGAAAAAGAGCGCATTCGATCACGAAAGACCATATTTTTCATTTGTTTTTGTTGGATAATCCTTTGTTTTTTTATTATTATTATCTCATAAGTAGTTTCTCCATCAGTCTAGCTACGTACCTTCCAATTTGACTCCACATTGTTCACAAAATTTTGGGTCTTCTTTTTAATCTCTGATTGCTCGATGATTTTTCCAAGAACAAATTCCACTTTTTATAGGGCAATCCATCTTTTTCCAATTTATTGGTTTTGTAATGAAAAGTTCAGGGTTTTGTCATCTTTCTAACTATCTCTCTATTGGGCAGGATTTTAATGGTCGGTCGCACCGAAGAAATATTTGTATACACAATAAAATCTCAAATCATGGATTTGCACCAAATCTATGTTATGTTATTTTCATTTAAAGATCAACAATTCCATAAGCTTGTGCTTTTGTTACTAACATAAAAACAAAGAAAGATTGACCTCTGGCAAAGGAACTTCTACCAAAAGTGAAAGAATTTGTGATCCCTAGCTTTCCAGCTCTTCTTATATTTACAACTCTAAAGTCAGCCACTATTCATAAAATCTTTGTTAAAGAGGCCCGTCTTTCAAATCAAAAAAGAAATAGGCTCGTTGGGTAGTCAACTTAGACAAAATATCTTTGATCAAAGGAAGCAAAGGAAGCGAAGAAAGCTACAAGGCACTCCTATGTATGTGGAGGACATGTTAATAGCCAGATGTTCGTTAAAAAGATCATTCGAAAAGAATAAGTAAAAAATTTGAAAGGGGGTTATACGCAACAACACCATAGGGAACGGTTAAAATCATTTGCAATGAATTTTATAATCCTTTTGCAATAATTTTAAATATTTTTTAATGTTACAACAGATAGAAAATGTGATAGTATTTGTTGATATCTTAGTTTTCAGCTTTAAATAGGTCTAGAATTCATTACATTGTTGTTGAAGTTAAGATATTTAAAAATTATTTTTATTTAGTGTTTAAAAGAAATGCCACATAGGACTTGGAAATAAAAAACAAAACGTCACATAAGATTGAAAAGAAAAGAATAATATCATTTAAGCAAAATAGGTACACCATTAGTTACCAGTGTGTAAAACAACTATCTTTTAGAAAGTTAAGCCTTTCCATAAAAGGTTTGGAAGTATGGCCTTTAATTCATATTAGACCAATTTTAGGTCCTAAAATGACCTTTTTCTCTGTAATATATTGTATGAAAGTTGAAAGTTAGTGCTTTTCAAGCAATATTTAAAATAAGAGTGTTAGAGATGAAAGAAATCTTTGGCTCTTCAATCATCTTTTTAGTTTCAATTTATATCGTCAATAAAACTATGTAGGGCATAGACAACCCAATGATTAGTATCGAATATGTTTAAAAGGAAAAAAATGGATAAATTGCAAAAATGATCCCTAATATTGACATGTTTTTTTAAATTTTTTTTTTTGTCTCCATTGTTCTAAATCGCTCAAATAGGTTCCTAATGTTTCCTAAATATGAACAAATTAGTCACTACCATTAAATTTTTAAAGGAAAATCTGCCAAATGACTAAACTACACCTGTAATAAATAGTTAAATTACCATTTTATCCCCACCCCATGACATAAACATCCTCCATCTCTCCAACTCCTTATGACCAGAACTCCACCCTCTTCAAACTCCTAACCCACCCATCAAACCACCCCTTACTTCTACCATGTACCCTCACTCTTACTACCTATCTACCCACCTCTACCTTGACTGCTTTTGCAAAACCCATCCCCACCCAACAAACCCTTTCCCCCGTGATTATGTGTGTATGTTATATGTGTGTGTTCACATTATGTGTATCTGTGTATACGATTGTGCTTTTGTGTGTATATTATATGTGTGTATATATTATATATACACACACAAACACACACACATATATATACATGTGTATTTATATGTATGTATTGTGTATTGACATATATTATTGACAAATAATCTTACGAGGGGGTGAATTAAAATTATTGCAAAGTATTGTTATTTAAAAAATTACTACAACCCACAAAAATCTCTTTGAGACAATTTATCAAACACTATGTCTGGACAACTAGATAATAGATATTATGATGATTAAAAATCATACACGAGAGCAAGATAATTACTCTAAACAATATATATGACAATGGATGTAAATAGAGTTGGAAGAGAGAAATCAAGCTCGATATTTTCAAGTGGTTCGAACTCCCAAATGTCTAGTCTACTAGCTAAGGTCTTCCTCCCCTTAGGATTTGCACAAACTCCACTAGTTGTTGCTTTTTCAAATATTGGTGAAACACAAACCAACTTACTACAATCCGCTCTTGAGTCCACAAGAGAAATACAAGTTTATTCAAATGTAGGTGAAGCTAAAAACCTACTATCCATCTTCCTTTGAGTCCACAAAGGTTTTTTCCACACTCTTTTCTTTACAAGGATTCTTTCAATCCTAATCTAAAGCCCAAGAATGTATATAGTACAAATATTTAAGTATTTGAATGATAGTATAATGAAGAACAAATAAAACTCCTCAATAAGTAGATCACACTATTCAAATCTTTGAATGCTCAATAGATTTGCAAGTTATAGCTTAAGCTTGGTGTATATTGATTAAAATTAATGAAATTCAAAGCTTAGAATCAATATAGGATGTTTTGTAAATGTTGGAAGAGTTAATTTGATGAATTTGGTTTGTTTGACAAAGTCGGTCAATGAAGTCGGACGAGACCTTCGTCCAACATTGCTCTTCCGAAATAATCTGCAAAAGTCAGTCAAGGCAAGTCAATTGAGACCCTCACTTGACTTGAATAGTGCCAGAATTTCAACTTTGCAAAATTTCATCCGAAATCCAATTTTTTGAAGGCAAAACATTTAGACACTTCAAAAACACTTCTTCTAAAGTGTTTCCAGCCTTTTTAATACTTAAAAATATTTTCTAAACTCTTGTGGAAAGATTAAACCCGATTTTTATAATCAAGAGTTTAAAACAAATTTTCAACCAAAAACTCAATCTTTTGAAGATAAATTGTTTAAACTTTTTAAGAACATTTCTTCAATAGATGTTCCAACTTATTTAACCTTTTGAAATATTTTCAAAACTCTTGATGAAATACTAAAAGTATTTTTGAAATATTATCAAGAGTTTGAATCATAAAAATGCATATCTAAGGCAAACAACATTTTTAAGCCGCTGCCCCTTATGTCGTCCCTTCTCCATGCTTATGACACCAATCCGTCTTCATGTCTTCAAGTCTTGATTCTTGAAATATAGTTTTCATTTCTTCATCTCTTCAAGACCTTATTTCTTCATGCTTCCGGTGATCTTGATCATGTAAACTTTGATTCTTCTCAATGACCAACATAATTTTGCATATTCTCAAACTTGTTTTTTTCTTTAATCAACTACACTTTCCTCCTCTTGCAAGATTCTCTTCCTCTTTTAAACATTAAACATCCACAACATATTTTGGTTTATAAAATCATTAGTACAATACAATGAACATAAACCAGAATACTTAAATACAATTTGGCTTATAATGAGACATACATTTAATGCACAAAAGCCAACAAACATATATTTATGCATATAAACACATTAAAACAAACACACTTGATATTTCTAATTTTCCTTTATTTGTTATCATCAAAATCATATATTTAGCCATAAAGCCAATAGTATGTGTATATATATGTGTATGTGTTTGTATTGGTGTGATTTTGTGTGTTTATGTGTGTGAGTGTATTAATCAAATATGTGTGTGAATTAGATCTATGTGTGAGAGATCTGTGTGTATTTTTGTGTGACATATATTTGTGTATTTATGAGATCTCTATATGTGTGTATATGATCTATGCGTGTATGTGTGAAAGAATTGTTTGTGTATGTCTATGCATTGGATGTGTGTGTGAAAAAATTTTGTGTGTATGTGTGAATTGTGGGTTTGATGGAGATGAAGACAAATAAAAAGAAAAAGAAAAAGTAAAAAGAAAGAGATAAAAGGCTATTTCGCCCTTATGTTCAATCCAAATCTGTTAAAAATGATCTTTTTAATGGTAGGGACTAATTTGAATAAGTTTATGAAATAGTGAGGACTAATACGAACAATTTGGAAAAATAGGACTAAGTTAAAAAGATATGTCAACATTGGGGACTATTTGTGCAATTTATCCAAAATTACATAATAGGTAAACAAATTAAAAAAGTGGCAAAACAGTTCTCCTCATACATTGTACACATGCCATAAAGAATATCAAAGATGTCATGTGTTTCCGGATTCTAGTTTTTGCCAAGTTCTTGGCTTGACAAGTAATGTGTATGATGAAATCGCCAACACTTCTTAACTTGCAAGATGTTGTTGAATAGAATCTATTTGATTTATTTAGCGCAATGTTTGAGAACCTTCCTTATGAGCAAGCCCTCGTGTGATGTGAACAGTAAATGTTGATCAAGTCTTCACGCTTTTGTTCAATTCTTGTGTTGGTTGGTCTTCAAACGGTTGTCAAATAAAAAGTATCGAGGTGGGGTTCTTTCCTCAATTTGGTAGTAGGATGTGGAAGTCCAGGGGGTATTCTTTCAATCCCCTAGACTTCCCTTTCAAAGGGTGGCGCCTTACCTTCAATCTTTCGAGAAGGAATAAGCGATCTTAGGCCTTACCTTCAGTTCTTACGACTCTGAGTTAGATTTCCTATCATACTAGAAGCAAGTCTAGTGACGAAAATTCGTGATGTAGAGTTATGATGATAGTGGCACTACTTTTATTTTATACAATCCAGGAACTATAGCCGAGACCCGACGTTAATTTTTGATTTGAATGTCAACTCCAAGTTTTGGGGGCTGACCTTAGGCTTGAAAGGCTTACTCCTACTCCAATTTGACAAATTGGACAAGTGGCTTGGCCTTCCCTTTGTGGAAAGCGGGGATGGTTTTTTTCCATTTCCAAGACCTATTTAGGAAGTGCAATAAAGAACCTGAGATCTGATGCGAACGTTGTATCTATACACATAACATAATGAGTTGATGATAAAAGATTCATGGCGAGACTAAAGGTTTTATATTATGCCATTACCATTACTTTTTAGAGAAAAAAAATCCATTTTATCCTATGATATTTCAAATATGAAATTTTAGATTCTACATATGTTTTAGTGATTGGGTCTTAGCTCGCTTGATCTGCGTGGAATGAATGTCTCAATGAATTTGGTGGAAAATTAGATACCTTTGTAATGGGTAAAAATTATTTAAGTTAACTCTAGGGTTTTTGAAAGGGCCAATTCGATTCACATATCTAGGGGATAATGGCCTAGGGTTGCTATAAGTGAAAGACTAAAAGGGGCTTATGTGTTTATGGCATCAGTGGAAAGCCATGGTGCGACTGCATTGTGTGTGTAGTGCATAGTGGGTGTATACCTCATGTGCGTGGGGCCTACCTTTATGTGTGAATTGGACGTCCGTCTAGATGGATGTAAGAGTGACCCTGGACTTGATGCTTGAGAGATTTACCATATATGACTTGTATGAGGTGTTGTTACCAAGTGAGGCTCTCTATTAGTTGGGAAGAAGTTGACCTTTTTGTAAGGATAACTCTTGATCGGGCATTCCACCAATGAAGCACTTGCTAGAGGGCATATCCCGAAAACCTGTACTAGTCATGGGATAATGCCCTTAATGCCCTTTGAAAGTGGGATTAGTTTAGGGTTGAAATAAGCGAATCATCTAATTTTTCTTAGGCAAATGAGCTTTATTCTAATTACGAGTCCTTAAGTTGAGTTTGAATTATCTCATAATGTTGTATAATATTCTATAAAATCTAATGGTAATAAACTATCAATACGATTATGACTAGATGATCTAAACATTTTACTACACCAGCATAGGACCTTGATTAATCCCCTTTCATAATTGAAGGGATACAAAGTTATTTATGTGTTGGACCTGATTTTACACTTAAAATAGCACATATTATTTCTTTATAATAAGATGATCGAAACACTTTACCACACCACCATCTGTCCTTAATCAAAATTCCCTTTCGTGAATGGTTTGGATACAAATTTATCTATTTAACCGTACTTTACAAATAAAAAAGCAAATATTATCTCCTAATATAACGTTATTTTTTTTTTTTTGTGATTCAAAAAAATGCCTAAAATTATACAACAAAATTAACGAGATTCAAATTAATAACTTTTTATATATACAAAGAATATTATTACCAGCGAATCAAAACTCTAGTCACCATTACTTTTTCTTTTTCGGTTAAGATTACTACTTTCGAAACCTCGCACGATAGAACCGACTCCTTTGGTAATGCACCATGTTCCGCATGGTGGCCACTACCCCGGTCGATAGGGTCCACACTAATTCACTTCGGTTTTAACTTCCCAATCGTTGCTTTTTATTAACAAATTGATTGATAATTAAAAACAAGATCCAAATTGTGATTGAGAAAAATAAAAAAAATATATACGAAAAAAGAGAGACAAAAACGTAAACCAACACTACTCTCAACCCCCAATCATACATATCTACTACCTTCTCACACCCCCCTAACATTTACAAACCCTAAATAATTTTTATCCAATCTTTTTCTTCTTCGATTATTTTCTATTTTTAATATTTTTGTAATTAAATTTCTAGGGTTTTTCTGTTTTTGAAAAAATGGAGCTTCATCAATAAAGTTGAAATAGATATAAGTGATGGTCGATTCAGTTTCTAGGGTTTGTTGTTGGTTTGACCGATTGAATCGCACGTGCATGGGTATTAGTGGAGGATGCCGGAGGAGCAGCTGCGATTTGGTGTTCGCCGCCGCCGTGCTCCGTCGTTGAAGAGGGCTGCACCTGACTATAAGAAGAAGGAGAAGGAGAAAAAGAAGCTTTCTTTAGAGATAAATTACGTAAAGACACGTGCCGCGAAGGCAAAAGCGAAAGCAAAAGAGGCGGAGGAGGAGGTGTTGGTGGTGATTGAGAAAAAAAAAGAGGAGAAGATGGGGGATGCTAGTGGCGGGTTGAGTGCTAATAACAATAACAAAGGGAATGGGGATGATGATCATTTTCCGGATAAGGTAAAATTAATTAGTATATATATGCATATGTGATTTGGGTTTTATTTATTTGAATTTTGAATTTTGAATTTAGTTTTTTTTTTTTTTTTAAATTATGTTGTTTTTATGTTATTGTAATGTTTATATGGTGTGAAAAATTGTTTTTTTTGTTTTCTGATGCTACTGTGGAGTCATTTGTAGAATTGCAAGTAACTTTCTAGTCGTGAATGTAAGGGAAGAATGCCTACAATAAACCAACTTGTAGGGGTCTGGCCCTTTCTCGGATTTGTGCATAGCAGGAGCTTGGTGTACTGGGCTGCCTTTTTGGATAACAATTAACTCGAAGTGCAGAAAAGTAGAAAATATTTATTTGTGGGTTTATTTTTTCAGTTGTGTTATCAATTTTAGTTTTATATGTAGTTATATGTTACAATAATATGGTACAAAAACTTGCTTCTCAAATATTTGTAATTTGCTAATGTGGAGTCATTAATTGGATGCATCTATTTTTTTTATATATGGAATCTTGTTGTGAAGTTTCTTTTCCTGAATGTAAAGAATTAGCTCAAATTTGAAAAAGATGAGCGTGCTCATTTGATGTCTCTATGACAATAGTTTTTCCTTAATTTGATTTCTCGTGGAGTTGATTTTTTCAGGTTCAAGTAGGAGGATCGCCGGTATACAAAGTTGACAAGAAGTTGGGTAAAGGTGGTTTTGGCCAGGTATTTTTGGGTCGTCGGGTTTCTGGTGGAACTGACCGGACGAGCGGGCCTGGAGCTATGGAGGTGAACTTATGAACTCTATTAGCCAAAAGCTACTATGTTATGTTAGTTGTGGTCGGTTTCTCCAAATAATGTGATTATGAACTCACTATGCTTGATGTTATTGCACCAGGTGGCTCTTAAATTTGAGCATAGAAATAGCAAAGGCTGTAACTATGGTCCACCCTATGAGTGGCAAGTTTACAAGTAAGGATTCTAACCTCTTATGATGGGTGCATATAGAGCCAGATTAGAATACTGTTACTGATGGAATTAAAGCTTGTTATTTTTCTTCATTTGTTTTCTGGGGGTCTTAAAACAGCACACTTGGAGGTATTCATGGAGTTCCTAGAGTACACTATAAAGGAAAACAAGGAGACTATTATGTTATGGTATGATAATAACTCGTGACATTTTATCACTATCTAACTTTCATCCAGCATATGTGCATTCGTACTTGTGCATCTATGCTGATAATGACAACATGTACAGGTTATGGACATGCTGGGGCCTAGCTTATGGGATGTTTGGAATTCCTCAGGACAGTCGTGAGTAACAGATGCTTACATATCAAAATGCTTGTCTTCTCTTTCTCTCACTTCTTCTTTTTCTGGGCTTTCCTTTTCTTTGTTTTCTTACTTTTCTTTTTCTTGAAGTTTTGTTCTGTTTTCGTATGTATTGTACTCCTGTCTACATGATACTAGACAAATCCTTTTTTTTTTTTTTGTGTCAATTACTCTATACTTGAAGGGAAAAAGTGATTCTTTTAATTTTGGTGTCATGATCGTTCTCCCTAGCATTGTGTGCTTTCACGATTCACATATGCTTCTTGTTTTCAGGATGTCATCGGAGATGGTGGCTTGTATTGCAGTTGAGTCTTTATCAATCTTAGAGAAGATGCACGCAAAAGGGTATGGTATTGCATGTTTTCTTCTGCCTTATGGCTTCAGTTCTAGTAGGACATAGCAGTTTCATACTTGAAATAGTTATTGGAATATTTGTGATTTTGTCTTGTTTACCTATCACCATAAAGGAAAAAAGACTATCTTGTGAAGATCATGCATTGTATATGAATGTTCCTACCCTATTCCTTTCAAATGATCATTGTGTTCAATCTTAGCTATGTTCACGGGGATGTAAAGCCAGAGAACTTTTTGCTTGGCCAGCCATCAACGCCACAAGAGAAGAAGTTGTTTCTTGTTGACTTGGGATTAGGTCAGATAATGTTTATCGCTTAACATCTCTTTTATTTCTTGACATTTTTTTTCTCCCCATCCTTAACTTATCTAACACTTCAATTGCAGCCACAAAGTGGAGAGACAATGCTAGAGGGCAGCATGTTGCATATGATCAACGTCCTGATGTCTTCAGGTGAATTATTGTTTGCGTCTTCTGGCCTTTCATGACTAGTCCCTTTAATTCGTACTAACTTTTATTTATTGCATGCTTCCAGAGGGACCGTGAGATATGCTAGTGCTCATGCTCACTTGGGGAGGACTGCCAGTAGAAGAGATGATCTAGAATCTCTAGCTTATACACTCATCTTTCTTCATAAAGGAAGGTTGCCTTGGCAAGGTTATCAGGTATTGCCTAGTTAATTAGGCTTTCTTTTGGGCTTTGCCTGCTGGTAGAACTGCTCGGTCAATGGATTTGTGGCTCTAACTTATATTTCTCAGGGTGATAATAAATCGTTCCTGGTTTGCAAGAAAAAGATGTCAACGTCTCCTGAAATGATGTGCTGCTTCTGCCCTGCACCTCTGAGAGAATTTCTCGAGATAGTAATAAATATGAAATTTGATGAAGAGCCCAACTATTCTAAGCTAATATCTCTCTTTGACGGACTCATTGGACCCGATCCTACAATAAGGCCAATAAATACAGATGGTGCTCAGAAGGTGATGCTCTGTCATTTAAATAAGACATATATGATCTGTTCTTAGGGTTTCTTGGGAATTATAGTTTTACTACGTTGATGCTTGTAGGTTATTCAAATTGGCCAAAAACGTGCTAGACTGAATCTTGATGAGGAAGATGATGAGCAGCCCAAGAAGAAGGTTCGTATGGGAATTCCTGCAACCCAGTGGATATCAGTTTACAATGCCAGGCTACCCATGAAGCAGAGGTAGACTTGGGTATTTCTGTCATGGTGTCATGATTTCCTTCACGATTTCCTTTCACTTACTACAGTATTTAACTCATCCTGTTGCCTAATTAACTGCTTGTTGGTTTTATTTGTAGATACCACTATAATGTTGCAGATGCAAGATTGGGGCAACATGTGGAGAGGGGGACTGAAGATGGTTTATTTATAAGTTGTGTGGCATCTTGTTCCAATTTATGGGCTATTATTATGGATGCTGGAACGTCCTTTTCAAGCCAAGTTTATGAGCTTTCACCCTTCTTTTTACACAAGGTAATCTTGGGATGGTGTTGTAATTTTACTCCGTAGCTGCATTAGTCTGGATATCTTTGGTAATTGATTCGTCTGCTATGCTGCCTTTTTTTGCAGGAATGGATCATGGAGCAGTGGGAGAAGAACTATTACATCAGTGCTCTTGCTGGGGCAAATAATGGGAGCTCTCTGGTGGTAATGTCAAAAGGTAAGTTCATGTGTAGAATGATATTCAGTCAGTGATTTGGTACACTGACATGTGGTGGAGCATAGAAGAATGTTTTAATCGTCTGTGTCCATAATACTTGTTATTTGACATGGGTTGCACTCCCTTGGTGCACATCAATGAAATTCAAATTTAACTTTCAAAAAACAAAAAAAAAGGGTAATAGAACTTACAAATTGAGCCAAAAAACATGGACGCTGAGATTCGGGTAAGACTGCCTTTATGTTGCTGTAGTCTCTCCTGCACATGGGTTCAAGCACATACCTCATGAACCGTCAATTTATTTGGTTTTCAAATGATTCCGATCCTTGTCTTATAACTTGTATCATTAGTTTAATAAAAAGGAATTCGTATGCTGCTTTGTCTTATTTGTTCTCATGGGTAGTTTGATTCCGCTCTCTCAGAACTTTTCTAAGTGATGAAATATCTGCAGGCACTCAGTATAGTCAGCAGTCATACAAAGTAAGTGACTCATTCCCATTCAAGTGGATCAACAAGAAGTGGAAAGAAGGGTTTCACGTGACTTCCATGGCAACTGCTGGTTCCCGGTGGGCTGTGGTCATGTCTCGTAATGCTGGCTTTAGTGATCAGGTAGAGCTTCTTGTTCTTCATCTTTCTTACGGGGATAATTGTACAAGCATGTTGTCAATGTGTATTTCGCAGGTCTTATATCTAATTTCGTTTTGCAGAAACATCATGTTACATATGGAAATTGGTGCTAAGATATTTACTTTGATCATATATGATCTGTCCATTGTGCTGTATATGAACATGAACTGTATATTTGTAGGCTTTGTCAATCAGCTCCGGTAAATAAAATAATTTGAGTTGAAGGCGATGTATACCTAAGCGAGGAAAGCTAAGCCTTTTTGCATGAGAGTAGTTGGTTGTAAGACCACTGTAGTACTTATATGAATGTACTTTTTCAATTTTCAACCTTGATGTTTACTAATTAGTCACCGAGGATTTAGATGAAAAACATTTGATTTGTTATGGGGCCCTGGGCATTCAATTTGTTTCATGAGGGAAAAAACTTTAGAGAGCCTTTCATACTTTTTAATGCTTTTGGCTTGACTTATCTAAAGATTCTTCTATTTGCTTGTGGCTGGTGTTGTGCTACTATTTTCCTTTTCACCATTTGAATCTTTTTCCCGATATGTCCTTATGATCAGTATATGTCAGCAATGTTGTCTCATTTTCTTTCCTTATTTCAAATTATCAATTTTCTTCACCTCTCTTTTCCTTTTTTGGTACCTTTCTTTTGGAGGGAAGCTTGAAGGAAAGAGAAAACTGTCACTGAAGGCTGTAAGGATCACATGCATAGAAAGTATGGTTGAACTTGTGATTTTGTTATGATGGTGGTTTAAGATATTTTTCAGTCCACAAGTAGGGCACTGTTCATTTCTGGGGGTGCCAGTTCATTCAGTCAAAAATGGATGTGATAGTGATAATGAATAAGTGATTAGGCTTCAATAGATTAAGATCCTAATCAATTCAGAAAAGAGTTTTAGGAAACTAGGAAAGTCTAATTTCTCCTATTGCATGAGGGACTTTTGATTTTCATATATCAAGGTCTGTTTTCTTTAGGGGTGTACCCAGAGGTCGCCTGTTCGAGTCTCCTTAGGGCCACTGGAGGTTTACCCGACCGTTAACTTTAGGGTCCCGTGAGATTAGTCGGGCAAAGCTCGGATACCCATGGATTTCAAAAAAAAAAAAGAGGTCTGTTTTCCTTAGAAAATTGCTTTGCTGATACCGATCAGTTCCTTATTATTCGAAATGTCTTGGTGCTATTGGTGTTTAAGGAGCTTTGAAGCATCTATTGGGTCTTTCTGAAAGGTGCAATTCCTAATATGAAGTATGAACTTATAGAATGTAATTCTTTCTCACTTCTTTGTGCGACGCTTGCATGTGTGGGTGTTTGTGTATTAATGTTTCCGCATGCATATGTTTGTCATCGGACTGTCTGACTTTCTTTTGTCGTACAGGTTGTAGAGCTTGATTTTCTTTATCCTAGTGAGGGTATCCACAAACGTTGGGATAGTGGTTACCGAATCACATGCACGGCTGCTACATGGGATCAAGCTGCACTTATCTTGAGTGTTCCCAGGCGCAAACCTAGTGATGAGACACAGGAAACTTTACGTACTTCTCAGTTTCCAAGCACACAGGTTAAGGTACATGGTTAAGCTTATTGTTTCTTTGATCCTTTATTTGGTCAGGATTCAATTTTTCCAAAGTCAATGTTTGACCCACACATTTTAGGTCAAAAAGATGAAACCAAATACCATAATACAACCTCCTTAGTAGGATTATTTATCATACCAGAGTATCCTCTTCCACTGGCAGCACCAAACAAATGCGAGATGGGAATGAATAGTTGGGAGGGAATGTCTGCAGTTTATTCTAGCATAACATCAAGATTGAAAAAAGATGCAATAAGTCCATCCCATTCATACAATAACATAAAGCGTGCACCCTTATGTCAATCACTCATTCTTCAAAATTTATCATTGTGGTCCACCATAAGCCACCTTTTGGGGAGGGGTGATTATTGAGTGGATTGAAATATGTTTCATATCTATGAAATTTCCCACCCTTCAGTTGAATACATTTCAGTCCCAAGTTTTTCAATAGATCTTGGTGGCAACTGCAGTTTGATGAATTAGTCTAGTCTTAGAAATTATTGAATATAAGCATATGTTTCCTGCATGCAGGATTTCTGTAGTATCTTGAAAATTTGAAAGGTTTATGATTTTAATAGGCTCCTGCATGCAGGATTTCTGTAGTATCTTGAAAATTTGAAAGGTTTATGATTTTAATAGGCTTCCTAGACGAGTAAACAGCTTTTAGCCATCAGTTTTTTGTCTTGAAACTTATTATCAACTCAGATTCATTGAATGCTTTATTGCTTTATTGAATTTCGGTAGAGTTGCAGTTGTTCATATTTAGCTTTTAACATAGCAGCGAGTAGATAATGGTTTTATGAGTTCCAAAACCTTTGCATCATATTGGACACTCAATTTAATATTGATTTATTTCGTAGTTTTTCAGACAGGAACTGATAAAATTGTTTGGAGTGGAACTTTAACGTTTAATTTTATTCTATGGGCAGGACAAATGGGCGAAAAATCTCTACCTTTCTTGCCTGTGCTATGGACGAACTGTATCTTGACTATGTTTTACGTGGGGAGAAATATGTGGTAGAGAAAGCTGCACCATGCTTTATGCTTTTTCAAATATTTTCTTTGTATGTGCTTGCTATTTAATTGTACAAATTGATGGTAGGAGCTAGATTCTTCAAGAACTATGATGTTTGTGCGTGTATAATTATTTTGTTGTAAAAAGTGGTAAATTGCTTGTCCACATATTTTCCAGATCTGGCATATTCTCTGAGTGCTTTTCTTTTCTTCGTTCTATATTATTATCCATCTTGCTTTTAGTGTCGACTTCTTTTATTTACTAGTTTCATTGTGTCAAAACTGATGTTTTTTGACATTGCCCATGCTTCAGACCCAGCATTTTATGTCGGTTCCCAGCACCCCATATACCATTTGGTTTCTCTGGAATTCGTCGCATCTCATTTGAGAATGGTCAAATTGTAAAGATTTGACGTATCTGTGCTAAATGGGTATGGTGTTACGAGGGAAATGGTGGATTGTTGATGTAATTATAACAAAATGATTTGAATAGGGAAATTCAATGGTAGTGAACTGTTGATGCAGTTCGATGATGGTGAATTGATATGGAAGTTCACCAAACATTAGATCAACGTTATGAGGTGATTCAAATCTGATACACTGTGGTGTATATCCCCTCATTTGGTGCGCTGGTGTATATCCCCTCATTTGGTGCGCTGTTGCGTACTATAGACACCGGAGTTTCAAAATGGTGTGGTTCTTTGAGAAATCTATGAAAGAGAATGAGCAAGCTTTTTGGGTTTTACCAATATGGTGATCATGCTCTAGTCTTTGTAGTTCATTTTCTTTCTTTTGAGGTTTCTTTTCTTTCCCTTGGGAGTTGGAGGTTCTCAGTTGTCAGTTGTTGGAGTATAACAATTGAGGGGAGAAAGAGTCTTTAAAACGTTGGAAATGTCGGATGTGAATGTGTGGTGTGTGTGTGTCACCACGTGCTACCAATAAGGTGGACGTTCCCAAGACTGACTCGATAGTCTTCTTAATCTCATCTAAATGAGGGGGGCTAAGCAAGATAAAGTTGAAAACTACTTTCGTTGCATAATAATTTGATTAAGTAGGCAACTGCAAGAATAAACATATGCGCTTGCAGCAGATGTGCAATCACAGGTTGCTAAAGAAGCCGTAAAGTCTGTCTTTGGGTTTATGACATCTGAAAACAATAATATGGTTCGAGACAATTACAGAGATATTTGTGTTTGTGTAGGTGAATAATATGGTTCTAGACATATTCTTTGTAGATAATGGCTTGGGGCATAGGTAGGAATGAGAGGGTTCACTTTGAAGTGGCTGTGTTTCCATATGTCAAGCATGTTCTGTTTCTCTTTCTTTTTTCTCCCATTCTTATTCTATCCGATTCTTCCTTTTTTTGGCTCTTCAGACAGTTTTCTTCCCTTCCATCTTGAGAAAACATATACTAGTTGTTACGCTCCAAGTTCAGAATTTCAGACTTGTAAGGGAGATTAGTATTGTAAACTTAAGAAATTATTAGTTGGGTCTCACATTCATTGGCTTAAAATGACTGATCTAAGTTATTATTTTAACTTACAACATTCACTTATAAATCATTTTTTTGTCTCCCGCCATTATACTAGGGAAAAGTGTGGGTTTTCTCACTTTTTGGTGGTCTTGGAATATAGTTCTGTACTGCTTGATGTGCATATGTAAGGAGAGAAGTTTGTATTCTATATTGGTTCCATAAAGAATTTGTATTCAATTTGTTATAATACTTATGACAATACCGGTTTAAGAATTTTAGAACAATTGGTTAGATTTAATATATTAACAGACTAGTAATTAGACCTAGATCGTTAACACTAGTTTAAAGACTTACAAATACATTCAATGAAGGGCATATGAATCGCATTCAAAAGGTCAGCTGGTGAAAGTATTGCAGGATCAGGTAACAATTGAAGAGTGATATTCACACAACTTCCTTTCACCTTATAGAAGACAAAGCTCTCAGAGAGTTCATTTTTCAGACTTTCTTTTTTTGAATTTAAAAAGAGGTCTAAGCTGTACAATACATATAAATGATGTCACTCACGAGAATTATTCTCGCAACCTCTCACACTCACAGTGAGGAGCATAACTAGACTGAAGGCCGGTTAGACTTTCTCAAACTATGAGATCGTTTTACATTGTTCAATAAGATTCAAACTAAAATCCCATAGTCGTTTTGCAAAGTCAGTATCATTGGCTTGTATGCTTGTTACATTGTTCAATAAGATTCAAGCTAAAAGCCCATAGTCGTTTTGCCAAGTCAGTATCATTGGCTTGTATGCTTGCTTCAGCCAAGTTACAATCTGCATAATATTTCCCAGTCTTGCCTTTAACATGTGGATGCAATGCAACATAACATGTTGTTGCTGCCCCCTGCAACCAATTCAAGGACAGCATGTCAAGCTACATAGAAAAAAAAATGAAGATCATGGAATGATTTAAATTCTTCCCTTTGAATCTGTAAAAAGACAAGTATAAATGTCTTTATCTGGGTGTAATAGTCGGGTAGTGACTTGTTATAACTAAAGGCTCTAAGTTCGAACTACGTTTTAGACCTCCATTGTACAAAAAAACAAAAAAAATGTCTTTATCTGAAAGAACAATGAATATCGATTGCCAATGCTAATTATAACTTGGAACATAATAAAAAGTTTCCGATAGGGGTGGATCTAGAATATTTTATCAGTACCAGTCAAGTGATTTTAGAAACCAAAATTAGTGGAGATGGGAGTTAAAGCGAGGACAAATGGTCTTACAGACTAAAATATAAAGATATTTATAACTTTTTTGAAGTTACTATGGGTTATAGGTCCCACAACCCAAAAAGTAAATCAACCCTACTATAAATGTTACATAGTTATAATGCATGATCCTTTCTCTGTTATAAAACAAAAGGTGGGAAAAATTATGCATGATACTTCCTGCACTCTCTAGCAGTGAATTTGAAGAAAAAGAAAAGAAGCACCAAAAAATTTTCAACTTCTTTTTGGTACAATTTAGACCGAAACCGTGGTTTGAACTTTCAATCATAATAGGTCACCAATTGACCATAATACCCAACTCTTCCTGGACTATATACCTGCTGAACATTCTTAAGCACATGCTTACCAAATACAGAAACAATGCCCGCAACAAACCAGATGGAACAGAGCATTTGATTAATCTAATGATCAGGCAAGTTGATGAAAACAAGTTCCATGTCACGTTTTACTAGCGAAAAATGATTAAAAGACTAGCAATGAGCAAATTTTGCGTTTAGTCATATATATTCTTGTACATACAACTCATATCTTGCAATATTTAGCAAAGCATAGAGAGTACAGAAATGGATAGTCTTTACCTGTAAATCATTATTGAATAATACACAAATTGAATAATTTTGCAATTCTTACTCTGTGTCATTGTGTTTCAGATACAAGATATTTTTACTGAGTTAATGCTGATGCTTATTCAAGAGTAAGAAACTACGTAGAGGATTAAGTTAAGCTGAAAACGCGAAATTGTTAAGAATTATGAATTTTTATCTTAAAATCAATTGGTGCCGAGTAGCCCAAGATCTTATAAGGTGGTCTTGAAATTTCTGTTTTTTCGATATGAGAAAGTGTATATTCCAACACTCCCCCTCATGTGTGACCTCTCACGACCTAATTTGAGAGGGGTTGCACGTGGAAGATTGAACATGTGTGGACTTGATTATGACACGTGCAAGATTGAACACAAGTTAACCTGATTTGAGATGGGTCGCACGCAAATGACCAAGGGTCCAACTTTAATACCATGTTAAAAATCATGAGTTTTCATCTCAAAACCAATTGGTATCGATATGAAAAAGTGTCTATTCTAACAGAAACAAAGAGTGGTTAAATCCCTTCCCTCTCCTTTTGCGGGACAAATTTTGCAATCACAGCATCTATTACATAGTTACGGAGGGAAATTTAGTGTTATTACTTCAGATACAGAAAATAAATAGGCACTAGTATGACAAAGACGAAGATTACCATTTATTAAGGGATGATGGCGGAAGAGGTTGGTGGCAATTGCTCCTGGATGAAGAGAATATGCAGTTATCTCCACTCCGCCTTCCTTTTCACAAAAATCACACGTCACTTAGATTACGTATTACGCAGACCCGAAGGACACTGAGCATGACACGAAAATTCTTAAAAGAGCAGGACACGCCCTGGCTAGAACATAATAATCAGATTATGTAAAGATTATATATATAGATATTCAATAAATATAATGGTCAAAACACCAGCATTTTAACATCTAAGCAAATATACACCAAAGTTTCTTCTGAATGGAGAGGAAATACTCTACTAAAGTTATCAATAAATCAACGTAATAGTGTTAAGAGGCATGATATAATGTGATATATAAGTTTGGTGTGCCCAAGAAATAGAAGGCAGGATTTTGTTTATTTAATGTTGTAGAACAAAAGAGGACCGTTACATACCTTTTACAGTGGATTACAAGACCGTATACTCACTGTGTCGAACCCGCTTAGAATAAGGTTTCGATTCATGAAGTAAATGCCTAGATTCTTTTACTTTGTTTCTGAGATAATTTTAGAGCTAGAGAGAGAAGAAGAAATGTTTATCAGTTTTTCTTGGGAAAAACTTACTTTTAACGTCCATATCTTTTCTTCTTATATGATCTTTTGAATTTGGAAAACCTGTAAAAAACTACCAGAGGCAGTTTTATCATTTGGGTTGGGTCAATTCTGTTGGAATATTTCTCTTAAGTGAGCTACTGTTAATTACTTTTAGTTTTACAAAAATAGGTTAAATATCTGATTCATAGAAATTGGGTTGTGATCATATTGTTTTAAGCCCACCTCATAAATTCATATACGGTTAATTGTGTGTAGGCCTTATATTCTGAGTAAGCCTTTTATGGGAGGACCCGTTATAATAATTATAAATATATGGCTAGGTCCCCTTTCTTACTCTAACCCTACACTAATTGTTTCCATAAACATTAGTTGTTACTGGATAGAGTAAGGAAGAGGAAGACCTATGTCAATGATCGGGTAACGATTATAAATTGCTTTTGTTATGACTCAAACATGTATGTATTCCGCTGCTACATATATTCGAGAACTGTGTTGTAAAATCACGTATACTGAAATTTATATATTCATATATATGATTACATGTGATGTCAGAGCCAGTTATACATGAATTTATAGCCATAAAATTAAAGAATTTTGTGATACTTGTTTGGCTATTGTAAAATATGAAAGTTATTGATTTAATTCGTGAATATTCGTTTGTTATTTCGTGAAATTGTTTGAGGGCTTTCATATGTCTCTTTCTGTTCATTCTTTTGAGATGCATAACATGCTAGTTACACGATTGTTTAAAAATATTAAGAACCCTAAATTTTTATTTACATCCGAGACCCACTTGCAAATTTTAGTAAAATCTAATCATTAATTGGTGAAATTGATGCCAAAATTGAATTTCTTGGCGTCAAAACCTAGGATTAGAGTGTTTATTTGCGCAAAATGGATAAAAATTGAACTGTTTGTGTGATAGATTAGTTTTCGGGCTTAAACGGGCCGCGTCGGCCCAATCTAGAGGTTGAAGACGACTTCAGTTGCTTGAGCTTTATATTTCATATACATGTGTTTAGTTTCAAAGATCCTGGTTGTCTGAGTGGTATGGTACATGCATAAAAGTTACAAGGTTTTAGCGGTTCGATTCCTGGCAGAGCAAATCTTTTAGTTTTATTTTGTTGTGAAGTCTCGGACGAGCGGTTTAAAATAAATTAAAGTTGACTTTAACCTAAGCTTCAGCTAGCCTAATTGGTTGAATGACTAGCTTGAAAACTGATAACGCGGGTTCGAGCCTTTGTAGGCAAGATAGGTTTACTTTTATTTTATAAAATAATAACTGAACCAATCTGAGTCTCCTATATATATAGATTAGTTGGACTTTGGTAGCATAAAAGGGTTTAACACTGCTGGCTAAGGTCTTCTAAAATATTGTAGAGGTCATAGGTTTGAGTTTTGCTGATGCACAAAATTATGTTTTAGTTTTACTTATGAACTGAACCATGCCGAGATGACTATATGAACGTTTTTTTTGTCCTATCTTGTCTCAACTAGTGACGTAGCATTCTTGGTTAAAAGCCTTGATAATGTTAGGTAGGTTGTGAGTTCAATTCTTTACAACATGTTTGTTTATTTTATTTTTAATAGCAACACGAAGGAAGGGCTCTATTTGGAAAATGGAAAATTTATTAAAACACTAACAATTGTACTCTTTATACATGCCAAACAAAGATTAAGTTGTCTTTTGCTTTTCCCTAAATGTTATTTCTAGTGCATGTTTTATATGACAATTTTGAATTATACCTAAACCAATGGAGTTGATTTAAGGTTTATAGACCTCTATATTCAATGTAAAACACGTGTTTTCTTTAATTTATTTTGGAGTTTTATGCACTTTCTCTACTTATACTTTATGTGCATCATATGTGTTATATTGAGTAAAAGAAATTTATTCAAATTTATACTCGAATGCAATTTTATTGATCATAGAGACACATTATATTGAAATGTTTCATATTGTGTAGTCAATTACATGCATGACAGTTTCATTAGCGTTAGACACTGGTTTTCCCAATGAGTTGACATCATAAGTTTGATTGGGCGAAATTCACCAAAGTGACTAGTAAACTACCATGGTAAAGTGCTCAATGATTGCCCAAAGGAGGTCATTATATGACTTTTGCCAGGTAACATGAACATAAAGTATGGGTCGAGATTATACTATTGTTAAGGAGTTCAATTGCCCAAAGGTGATTGACCTTTTCTTTCAGTGGGATGATTTCATTGACGCTTTGTTAAAAGGGTACCTATTTACATGTTATGTTACCTGCCCAAAGGTGGGGATGTAATAATGTGCTTGGGCTATTTTGTTTTAAGTGCTTATTTTGTAATGGAACATGTATGCCTATTTCTTCCTGACATTGCATTCTTTTCTTGAACAATTTCTTTTGCTTTGAACAATGTGACCACTACTTTTGAGGTCCTGAATGGGCAAAATTTTAATAAGTGGAAGGCAGATATTGAGTTTTTCTTGGGAGTAGCTGACCTTGACTTAGCCTTATGTTCTGATGCACTTGCTGATTTGACTGATAAAAGTACTGATGAGGAAAAGGCACATTATACACGTTGGGAAAGGTCTAATCGCCTTGCTTTAATAACTATGAAGAGGACCATAGCTGAACACCTGATGCGTAGTTTATCTGCAACTGAGAAAGCTAAAGATTTTCTAGCTGATGTAGGACATAGATACAAAGTATCCAATAATGCTGAGATTAGAGACCTAATGAGTGAACTTACGAGTATGAAATATGATAAACAAAGTGGGGTCAAGGATTATGTTCTGAAAATGGTTCATGTCCAAACCAAACTCAAATCCGTGGTGTCACAATCTCAGATTCTTTTATTGTCCACCATGCCCTTAACACCTTACCTTCTGAGTTCTCTCACATCAAAACTGCTTACATTACTCAAAAGGAAGCTTGGAGTGTCAATGACCTGATTACCCAATGTGTTGCTGAGGAAAACAAAGTTAAGAGTGAAAATCCTAAGGTTGCATTACTTGTTTCCAACCCTAAGGGCTATTCTAATAAAGCCAGTACCTCAAAATTTAATGGTCATGCTCCTAAGAAAGGTCAGGGTTTTAAAAAGGGTGGTAACGGTCAGAATCATAATGCAGGAGGTCCCAAAACTGCTACCACTAAGTTTGATAAGAAGTGCTTCTTTTGTAAGAAAAAGGGTCATAAAAGAGCTAATTGTTACAAATACAAGTCATGGGTAAAGAAACAGAAGGCTGAAGAAGGTAATTCACTAGCTTATGTTTGTTTAGAATCTAATTTAGTTGATGTTCCATCAAATACTTGGTGGATTGATAGTGGTGCAACTGTTCATGTTGGCCTTTCTTTGCAGGGGTTAAAAAACAAACGGAGGCCAAGTGAATTAGAGTCAAAGATTAAAGTTAAGAATAATGTTGCCGTTGAAGTTGAATTCATAGGATCTGTTAGTTTGAGTTTAGAGACTGGTTTTGAACTTTTTTTAGAAAATGTTTTTTATGTGCCGTCTTTTAGTCGGAATTTAATTTCTAAATCTGTTTTGGACAAGCTTGGCTATGTTTTTAACTTTGGAAACGGCAAAGTACAATTGATTTTTAATTCTACAGTTGTTGGTGAATGTCTTTTGTTCAATGATTTATATAAGTTGTTTTTGTTCCCAGAAAATTCTTATGATTCTTTTACTACATAAAATTTTTCTTCTAAAAGAAGTTTAATTAAAGAAACTTCCTCTTTACTGTGGCATAAAAGATTGGGCCATATTTCAAGAGAAAGGGTTGAAAGACTCATTAAGACTAACATTTTTCCTTCTCTAAATTTTGATGATCTTGAAACTTGTGTTGGGTGTATAAGGGGTAAGCTCACTAAAATTAAAAAGAAATATACTACCCGTAGCTCTGGCCTCTTGGAAGTCATACACACAGATATTAATGGACCTTATTCTATTACATTATGTGGTAATAAGTATTTTGTTACATTTATTGATGACTAGTCTCGTTTTGGTTATCTCTACTTAATTAAGTAGAAATCTGAAGCTATAGACAAATTTAAAGTCCTTAAGACTAAGGTAGAGAAGCAACTTGGGGAAATCATTAAGATTGTAAGGTCTGACTAGAGAGGTGAGTACTATGGTAGACATGGAGTCATAGGGCAGTATATAGGACCGTTTGCCAAGTACTTACAAGATTGTGGGATTATTGCCCAATATACCATGCCTAGTAGCCCTGAACAGAATAGTGTGGCCGAAAGACAAAATCACACCCTTAAAGATATGATGAGGAGCATGATGAGTGTTACTGACTTACTAGAATACCTTTGGGGTGAAGCCCTCAAAACAGCTTGTTATATTCTTAATCGTGTTCCTAGCAAATCTGTCCCAAAAACTCCTTTTGAACTTTGGTTGGGGAGAAAGCCTAGCTTAAACCATTTTCGGGTTTGGGGTTGTCCTGCTGAAGTAAGGATTTATAATCCAAATGAGAGTGCCACTGCCCCCAAAACTACTCGTTGTTTTTTCATTGGGTATCCAGCTCACTCTAAAGGATATAGGTTTTATTGTCTTACACGTGATACCAGGATTGAGGAATCTCAGACAGCAAAATTCTTGGAATTGGATGTTGGTAATATTGCATGCTCTCAGCCTGTTGTAGAGGATGATGACAACCAAATTGTCTCATTTCTATTGCTTTCAGGTAATCAGACTATAGGTCCTATTCACACTAATGAACATAATACTGGTGAAAATCTTATGGTAGATGAACATGTCGTAGTTGATCAGAATCCGAACCTAATGATGAACCATGCCAGAGGACGTTTAGTAGACAAATGAGACCTGCCATTTCTAACTACTATGTAGTTTACCTAGGTGAAGATGATTATGATTCTGGCAACATAGTTGATCCTGTCACACATCATGAAGTTGTTAGTGGAGAACAATCTAACATGTGGATAGCTGCTATGAAAGATGAAATACGGTCTATGGTGGATAATGGAGTTTGGGAACTTGTTGATCTTCCTAAAGGTCATAAGCCTATTGGTTACAAATGGGTATTTAAGACCAAGAGAGATCCTTCTGGAGAGATTGAGAGGTTCAAGGCGAGATTGGTTGCTAAAGGCTTTACCCAAAGAGAAGGGATCGGCTATAATGAAACCTTTTCACCTGTTTCTACTAAAGATTCCTTTAGGGTCATAATGGCCCTTGTGGCACATTTTGACTTGGAGTTAGATCAGATGGATATGAAGACAACTTTTCCAAATGGCGATCTCTATGAAGAAGTCTACATGAAACAACCTGAGGGGTTTGTTGTCACTGGTAAGGAGAACATGGTTTGTAGACTTAGAAAATCTATCTATGGGTTAAAGCAGGCCTCAAGGCAATGGCATTTGAAATTTGATGAAAACGTGACTTCATATGGTTTTGAGAAAAATAAAGTTGATCAATGCATATACCTCAAGGTCAGTGGGAACAAATTTATTTTCTTAATATTGTATGTTGATGATATTTTGCTTGCGACAAATGACTTGGGTATGCTTTATGAGACAAAACAGTATCTGTCCAAGACTTTTGATATGAAAGATCTTGCAGAGGCCTCTTTCGTTCTTGACATTCAAATACATCGAGATAAACCCAAGACTCTGGGTTTATCTCAAAAGGCTTATATTGATTGAGTTTTAAAAAAAATTTGAAATAATACATCGAGATAAAAAATTCTCATATTATTTGGATTTACATGCAATATTATCTAAATTATATCAATTAAATTTATATTCGATATTTTGTTAAGATTTTCTATCTATCTAGGACTCTATCATTTCTTATTTCAATATTTTTTTTTATCTCTATCAGTACGTTATCTCTACTTTATCATAGAAATCTTTATTTTATTAGTAACGTTATCTCTACTTTATTTATAGTGTAATCTCTTCTTTAAACTAGTAAATTGGAGTTTGAAAAATCAACGTTTCCGCAGGTAATACTGTCTATTATAATTCAAGCACTAACACTATTATTATTCTATGTGATGTTGTTTTATTGGATTTATTTTTAAATTATTGAAATTTTACGAATTATTTGCAGTCTGCCAAGGGTGTGCTTTAACTTGTGGGCAATAAAGCAACTGACTTTGAAGCAGAGGCTATTTTTTTTATCAGGAATTCATAAGGTAATCATGTTTGTATCATACCTGCATATACGACCACTTTGTTTTCTGTCATCCTATCAATTGCATGTTTTTTTTTATAAGACATACACGCAAATGAATCCAAAATGTATCTGCAACATTCCTTTTATGGACATGCAAGGGACTATATATCATATGTTAAATTTGGAAAGTAATAATATTGAGAAAAAGAAGAGCAAATAGAAGACAAAACGCAAAAGTAGAGTAGTGTGTTCAATGACTAGATTCAGAAAAATCACAGAAAGTTGGAGACACATTCAATTAGAATTACATGATTATTTGAGTATACAATTAAAAACATTACAGGAGCTTATTTGGTTTTTCACAACTTCTTTTGTTTCTTGCCCTATATGTCTAATGTATATGTACTATGGGCAATGATAGATTATGTATTTTTGCAGTACTGAAAAAATAAGGTCTGATAAGGACGTGATTTCAGTGACCTTGTAGGTTGAGAAGTAGTAATAAAGAATGGTGTAAAGCATATTCAAATAAAACTCTTGAATGAGATTTTAGCAGCATTATAATGACAACTTTTTCATGTGGTTAGCACTTCTGTTATTGCTCATCCTAAGCAAGTACTTGTGTCATCTCTCTTTAAAGTAGAAAGAGCATATGCATGTGTGGTGCTCTAAAATGACGAATGGACTTTTATGTTGCCTATAGTAATAGTTGCATGAATCCTCATGTCTCATGACTTATTGATTTATTTATTGGTGGTATATGGAACTTTACTATAGGCAACATAAAATGTCATTTTAGAGTCTACACAAGAAATTGGCAACATAAAATGACGATTCGACTTTTGTTTATTGGTGGTATATGGAACTTAACTATAGGCAACATAAAATTCAGAGGTCTGCACTAGAAACAAGAATTTACTTTTATGTGCAACTTTATTGTCTGTACAATGTCGTTTTGAGTTTTCTTCTTATAATAAAATTCTGCGTAAATGGAGTTTGAATATTGACCTCTGAATTTATTTTATTTTACAAAGAGAACGGACGATTGTACGTGTGGCGTTAGGTTTCATCCGACGGTTACGTTTTGTTTCACTACAAAATTTTTGTTTTTGGTCGGTGCAAGTGAAAAGGGAAAAGAATAATTAAGTAATTAAGTTGGATATCCTACATTTTCTTTGGCCCACCATTATCTATATATACACTTATCTTTCATGTCGTTTTTAATCTCTGTTATAGTGCTTTTTCTGTGGCTTAATACTACAGTTGCCTATAATCTATCTTTCAGATTCATATTGGTTTTAAAGGGTTGAAAGTTCTTTGATGATTTTGACATGTCATTTGCTCAGTATTTAAAAGGAAAGGTACATTGAGATCGTATAAAGTTGATTATATCTAGGCATACCTTTCTCCCTTTTCTTTTGTAGAAGAGAATGGGGATTTGAAATTTAGTAAAGTGGTTAAGGTTTTGGAGATTCTAAGTAACAGTTGGTGTTTGATAATTTTCCTAACCATGTGATGTGTGATTTGCAGCTAGATCTTTAATCGTTGTACTTGTTCTTTATTGATAAGGACCATCATAAGTTTTAATTTCCAGATTTTTTACTTCTAATTTTTTTAATCCCCTCTCTCCCACCTTCGCAATTGGGGTGGTTCATTTTTTGAATCAGTCTGTAGGGATGATTTGAATAACATATTAATTTACGACCTTTATAGTGAGGTAGGAATTCCTCCCTCTTCAACATATTTAAGATCATGTCAGGACTGATTTAGTGTTAGTGCCAAGAACAGATTGAGAGGTATTGGATATTTGTTATGAATTCATATCCATGCTTTTTCCTCCGTTGAATCCACATCTTGATATCAATAGCGAGTGTAGATATTTTTCATTCCATCATTGTATGTCACAATAAGTTAGAGTTTCACCTAAAGGTCACTTGATACTTTCACGTTAGACTTTATTTTTGTGGTATCATTTCATAGTGATGGTTATCTGTTGTTCATTATATCTATTGGAGTAATTTGTATTTCACTTGGGCAGGCACTCCAAATCTCCAAGTTCTTCCAATTTTTCTCCATCCCTGAGGTATATGCCCTAAGCGCGTCTTATTGTCTTTACCTGGTATTCTTGATTTACAGTGAAATTGAATGTGTAGATTTTGGGATTTTATGCAAAACGCAGGCTTTCAAGGTCACATAGAAAGTCATTCTCTAATTCAAGAAGTCATTCAGAGTATGATTTTGAGTAGAGTTAATGATTATGTTAATAGATAATTCGTTAGTTACCATGATTATTAGGTAGATCTATATCTTTGTCGCCCAATTATATGATGTCTAAATTATATAGACTATTTTTCTTTTGTACCATTTCTCTTAATGATTGTGACTTGCTCATTGACTCACATCTCAGTGAGAGACTAAGATCTAAAAGTATATCCAGATCACCCCAATCAAGAGGTCGTTTTGTATCTTCGGAAAGGATAGAGCGCTCTCCACCAAGACGTTCTATTTCACCACGTTGGAGGCATTCGCCTTGTCGTTAACTATTTTTCCTGGTTTTATAATTCAATATAAACCTTGGCGTCACTTTTTCATAACAAATTTCATACTTTCAATTCGTTATTGATTTCTTTCTCCTTGGAAGTTTTAGATGGCTAGAAACCAGCTGAAAGCGGATATGCGACTAAGCATACAAATTGATTGCATTAAAGACATCACTCTAGAAAAAGAGACATGGACAATTATGGTGAGGGTGGTCTGTCTTTGGATGCTACCCAATTTCAACAATCACTCCATCACTAATTCGATGGAGATGATTTTAGTCGACAAAGAAGTACGTAATTATATTTGTTCCAATTAATTTATTCTTTCATTAATTAATTGTATCATAGTTGACTATTTCTGATTTCCATCAATTTTATATCTTAGGGGGGGAAAATACATGCTACAGTCAGAAGGACGTTGGTTTACAAATTTAGACCTTTCGTAAGAGAAGGAGAGGTTTATGTCATGGCATTCTTTGGGGTTGGTCAAAATTCTGGTAGTTATCGTACTACCAGATATCGCTTTCGTCTCAACTTCCAATTCAATACAAGTGTAAGACAAGCTGAAGAAAATGCAATAGACCATTATAGACTTGACTTTCAATCGTATGATGATATTATGATGAGGAGTCCAGATGATCCTTATCTAATAGGTTGGTTACTCAAACTACTTAAATGAATTATGAATGTATTGCTTTGTTTTTTTTTTTTACATTGTTTTAAATCTTCTTATATTAGACATCATCGGTCTCTTGACTGGTGTTGGAGTCGAGAGAGAAATTGGAAAAGATGGAACTTGTACCAAGATGACGGTGATAGAGCTTAGTGATTGTAATAGGTAATTACCTATATATTTACATCTTTCATATTTGTATTAATTTTTTTTTGATCCATCTGTTGCTAACTTTCATATATATTAGGTTGAAATTGGAGTGTACCTTATTTGGCGAATACGTGGATCAAGTTAACTCATTTCTTGCAAGTAGTGAGGATGTTGATAAAATTGTGGTTATTCAATTTTGTAAACCTAAGACTTTTAAGGGTATGTGTTGTTGTCTATCATTGTTCTTTTATAATTTTAAACTTTTAGGTAATGCTTACTCTAAAATGTTAATTATAGGCAAAATTATCATTCAAAATGTGAGGTATACAACCAAAATTCTGTTCAATGCTATTATTCCAGAGGTTGAAGACTTTAGGAAAAGGTGATTATTTATTAATCGTGCTATTATTAGTTGTAAATATTATATTCAGATAAATATTTTTACTTTTTATAATTAATATATTTGGTGTCCAGTATTCCTGTAGGATATGCAGAAAGCTCTCAAGTTCTTAGTCAACTTTCTCAACCAAATAATAACTCTTTGGAAGATGATTTCCTGCGTCTAACTCCTCGGAAAACCATTGAAGAGATCAAGGATATGAAAGAGGATTTATTAATTTATTTATCTTCATCTGAAAACATTATTCAAATGTTATTACTTTATTATGAGTGTTTTAGCTTATTTATATTTTTTTATTCATATATCTTTTCAACTCATTATTGCTAACAATTATAGGATACTCAATGTGTCACTTTTGCAACCATTGAGCATATCATGAGGAATGAACCTTGGTTATATACCTCATGCAAAGAACATTTCAAAGCTGTATACCCTGATTATGGAATGTATTTTTGTCAATCATGTGACTCCCATATTGTGTTAGTGATTCCAAGGTAATTAATATGTTCAATTTTTCATAGGTGAATATATTAATTTTTAATTCAGTAAAACTTTTTGATTCTATAATATTTACTCTTATAATAAACTTAAAGGTACAAGATCAAAGTTAGAGTATGCGATGGAAATGATAGCACTACATTTGTAATTTTTGATCGGGATGCTTCTCAAATGTTAAGAAAATCGTGTGCGGATATGATTGAACATGTGAAAAAGGTAATATAATCTTGTGAACAATATGGCTTACATTTTGCAAATCTTTTTCAAAATTTTGTATTTACTTCACTATTTAATTAATGCAGCATGGTGACATGCAAAATGGACCCGTTGAGCTTGACCTGTGGTTGGGCAAAAATTTTCTTTTTAAAATTGATGTTAAAGTTAATGCTGTAAACCACTTTGAACCTTCGTACGCCGTCAAGAAGATGATTAATGATCCAGCTCTTATTAATCGATTTTTGTCATCTGCATTTGCAAAAGAGGTAGTCTAATTGTCCACAAAATAAATATACAAGTTATTTGTTCAATACTTAAACGTATTATAAGTTAGTTTTTTCATTAATTTTTTCTCAAACATTTTATTTTTTAATTTTGGATAAGATATCTGATGTTAATGGGGGTGCACCAAGTTCAGCAAGTGTTGGCAATATAACAACGGTGACATTGGATTTATATCCTCTTATTTATTACTTATAACTAATTCTTTTTGACTTTTGATTTTACTTATTGTTGTCATTTTTTGGTATTGTAGGAAGTTGAAGTCATGTCTAATTGCTTTAAAAATGTTGAGGAGGGAAAGAATTCAAGTTTGTGTGTCACTCCTACTAAAAGAGTTAGGAATGAAGTATCAGATAAAGAGACTATTGAAGGGGGATTTGAGATGTCTTCTACTAAGACGAGGAAGGTGATTAAGAAAGAGAAGGATTGATTGTCAACGATATTGTCTTACTTTTTTCATGACGAATTATGTATCGTATGATGTTTTATGATACTATTGAGATTTTACCTAGCTTTTTTTGAAATAGTATCCTTATTATGACATCTTTTAATAATAGTTTAAATAATATTACAAATACTTTACGTCGATGCTTATAGGGGTATTGTCTATTGAATGATAGATTAAATACAACAATATTGATTAGTTTCTTACGTGTTATTTGACTTCTTTAGTGTATCAATTGAAATTATTTTATTTCAAGATAAACTTGTTACTTTAAACAAGTATGTTAACTACTATAAAACAAATTTAATGAGTACATTATATGATTAAATTTCTTTAAAACATAAGGACATAAAATCTTTATTATAAAATCACTTACTTAAATTTTTAACATTTCTACAAATAATATATTCAATTTTCGAATGCTGATATATTTTTAGTACAATTATCATTACATTGCTTCATTTAATAAATTTTTTACCTTTCTTCAATATATTTTTATACTTAATCGAATATATTTTATAGACTTCAATTATCACAAACAATTTTGATATATTATTGTTAATATTTTTATTATTATTATTTTAAAAACAGGTATCATTACAACAGTATGGAGGTGATCTTCATCAATCCCAATTAGGACATCATGTTAATATGAAGTATCCAAAAAGAAATTTTGTAACGACTGGTTCCTTCGAAAATGTTTTATATACAATGGTAGATGATAACAATGGTAACTTTTATAGACATCTAACAATAGAATTGTAATTCTCTTTCATATTCTACAAATGTTGTTTATGTTAATAATAATAGCTTTAACGACTCTTGCAATGACAGGAATTGCGCGTTGCTCTCCAAATAGGATGAATGATCATAGTCTTAATATGCAATTTGGTCCAAAAAATGGCACAACTTATTCAACAATTTTTCACAATGCTTCAAATGCTAAGAATATTCCTCTGATAGGTACCCACCATGGAAATACTTTGACTCTTGATACTGATGGTTAGTTATGATTTATTTGTGTAATTTATTTTTTAAAATTTTAAATCACAAGTTTTCTATTATAACTTACTAAAATAATGTAATGGTTTAAAAATTACTTTTTGCAGTTCAACAAACAACTAATAGTTCATGTCATGCCTTGCTTGAACGGCACATCCAAACTATTCATTTATCCACACACAATCAGAGACACAGAACAATAGAGCAATTGGGAGTAAGTCAACATGTTGCAAATAGTTTGGAACAACGAGTGCAATCCTTCAAATTGACTCCATATTCTTCCCTTGGGTAAATTTTTCCAAACTCATGCATTACTATGTTGATATATTTCATTCTTATTAATTTTAATTTGTTGTATTTTATAATGAAGCAAAAAAGTCCATGCAGTGAAATTCATAAAATACTTATTATTAATTTTATATGATTCACTCCTTTAGAATACTAATTTCATATTCGAGAATATAAATTTATTTCTTAATTTCATTTTTTACTGCTGATATTCATAACTAGGGATCAATGGAGCAATATGAATGCACGAATGAGGAGAAAATCAATAATGCTAGAAAATCATTTTTCAGAAGAGGATGATGGCTAAATCTAATCTATCTTCCAAATCTTCCAAATGTCTTAGTCTACCAACTTCTCAGTTAGTCTATCCAAATAACGACCTGCCAAATGGTAGAACTCCATTGAGAGATATCTCATATGGTGAGTGTATAAAACTATTTGTTGAACATTTGATTACTTTTATCTGTTACAAATATCAATATATTTATGATGTCATGTAATTGAGTTTCATAATTAATATTTGTAGTATAAAAATCAATTGAGAATTCGTATGGTCCCATGCATGACCAACCATTGCGCTAGATCTTCCCTTTTTCCATCTACTATATATATGTATATATCTGATAAATTTGTCAACCACCTGTATCTAACAAAAAAAGGATATCCATTTTTGGCTCTAAAATAAGTATTCCAATTGTATGAAAAAAATGGTGTAGATAAAAATTATCATTCTTATCATTGTTTTTTTTATGACGAATTTTATATATTGTTATTGACTTTTACTTTTTTTTCTTTAATGAACTCATTATTGTAAAGAGCAAAATCAAGATTTCCACTCACTAAACGTAAGTGCAGCACGAATGAAGAGCTCATGTGCTATGCAATCTCTAGGTATTTTACTCAGTATTTGTATTACTTAATACTATGAATTAGAAATATTAATTAATAGTTTGTAATAACCTTATGTTTAACGTTCTTTTCATTTGTCTTTACTATTTTAATTTGTCGTTATGTAGATATTTTTATTCAGTAAAAGACATTTTTTGCTAACAGTTCAGTCAGTGTTGAAAGTTGTATCAATGTGCTATTAAGTTTTATTTGTCATTCAAAATTCTGATCCACGATTAATAATCGAATATCACTATTTATTGGTTCACTAATATCACTAGGATTCCGTGTTCAAGCTAAGTCATCCGAAAATAATTTTTCTTACGATATGGGAGGTACTTTCTTTCATTGCTCCTGGGCACATTGAAATCAATATAATCCTTGATTTTATTACCAACAAAAGACTAATATCATTTTCATTCAGAAGAAGAAGAAAATGAAGATGAGCCCAAAATTGATGAAGAAATTTTCAATGATTCAGGTAGTTGTGAATGCACTATATATACTTTGATATTCTTTAAAAAATATAGATAAACTCTATATGGATTTGTTCAAATTATCTTTTCATTTTTTTATTTTATTTTGTGACATTTATTTTAATATGAAGGTTCAAAATTTTTATATTGTAGTTCATTGGGATATCGGGGATGCAACACATACTTGCAGATATTGCGGAGCAACTATGTGGTATGGCGAGAGAATTAGAAAGGATAGAAATTCTAAGAATCCAATATTCACTTTGTGTTGTTTAGATGGAAAAATCCAACTTCCTCTTCTTCAACATGCTCATCTACTTTTGCAACACTTACATTTCAATCAAAATGATCATAGCAACCATTTCTTGCAAATATACACCAATATAATATGATGTTTGCTTTTACATCTTTTGGGGGAAAAGTTGATACCACAATCAACAGAGATGGAAAACCTTATGTTTTCAAGGTAGGTGGTCAAAATCATCACTAGATAGGCAACCTGTTTCCTGTCGATGACGAGACTCTTAAATTTGCCCAATTGTACATATATGATACAGACAATGAAGTAGACAACATGTTGAGATCATTTAGGTAAGGAAACTTATGGCATAGAGTATAACTTTTGTTTTAACATAGTCAACTTCTATTAAACTCTTCATGACTATTTCATTGATTGTATATTATGACAGGTCATTTGAAAATTCTGCTCCATTGAATTCTGAATTAGTTGGTGCCTTGAAAGACATGCTTGATGAAAATAATGTCTTGGCTAAATCATTCAGATATGCGAGGGATCGCTATAAAGAAAAAGATCTTAATGACGCCAAAATGGTGTTGATTAAAAGAAGAGACCGTGATGGGAGAACTTACAACCTTCCAACAACATCTGAGATAGCTGCTCTGGTAGTTGGGGACATCAATGAATATGTGGGTAATAGAGATATTATAATAGAGACAAAGTCTAAAATGTTGAAAAGAATTGATGTGAATCATCCCCAATATCTTGCCCTACAATACCCATTATTATTCCCATACGGTGAAGATGGCTTCAGAAGTGATATTTCTATTAGCGAATGTGAAAATTCGTCTAATTGAAAAAAACTCTCAGGGATTTCAAATAGATCAAGAAAAAACATTAGCATGAGGGAATTTTTTGGATTCTGAATTCAAACTAGAATAAATGAGTCCCCAATTTTGCTTCAGTCACGAAGACTATTCCAACAATTTGTTGTAGATGCATATACAATGATAGAAGCAGAGTGTCTGAATTTCATCTGAAATAATCAACCACAATTAAGAGTAGATATGTACAAGGGTTTAGACGAAGCTATTGTTTGAGGTGAAACTGAAGCTTCATCAATTGGAAAGCGGATCATTCTTCCATCGTCATTTACTGGAAGTCCCAGGTACATGATACAGAATTGTAAATATGCTTTTGCAATTTACCGTTGGACTGGATATCCTAATCTTTTTATCACGATCACATGCAACCCAAAATGGGTAGAGATTGAAAGATTTCTTAAACCAAGAGGACTTAAGCCTGAAGATCGTCCAGACATTATTTGTAGAGTATTCAAAATAAAGCTTGATCAGTTACTAAAGGATTTAAACCAAGGGTTCATTTTTGGATGAGTTAAGGCATGTAAGTATGTATTATTTCTCAGTATTCCCACATGTTATCTTGCATTATGTTACTCTTAATTTGAAAGCTTGAGATTATAGTTTCAAAATCCAATCTTAGCTGTTATTAGCATTGGATACTTTTTGTTAACATTATCACTTATTCAACTATCTCATTGTCTTTTGTAGTTCATTTTTAATTCATATTCTTTGACATTTCCTATGGTGACAATTGTTTTATATGTCTAACAGATGTATGTACCATAGAGTTCCAGAAACGTGGCCTCCCTCATGCTCACATATTATTGTTTCTTCATCCAGACGACAAAGCTTGAAATGGGGAAGATATTGATAAAATTATTTCAGCTGAAATACCATCTAAAGATGAAGATCCTATTCTATATGATGTTGAAAATTTCATGATACATGGACCATGTGGCCAAGCAAATTTGAAATGTCCTTGCATGAAGAATGGAAAATGCTCTAAAAGTTTTCCAAAGAACTTTAAAGGGGTCACAACTATTGATGAGGAAGGATTTCCTCAATACAGAAGAAGAGAAGATAAGCTGACTGTTACTAAAAAAAGAATTGAGCTCGATAATCGATATGTTGTCTCTTATAACTCAATGCTTCTCTTGAAATATCGTGCTCACATTAATGTTGAGTACACATGTAAGACAAATGCAATCAAATATTTATTCAAATATATTCACAAGCGTCACGATCGAGTCACAACAGCTCTGTATCATAGACTTGCTAATGAGGATCAAGCTCAAGTTGCTGATGAATTAAGATTTATTATGATTGTAGGTATATATCGCCTTGTGAGGCTGCTTGGAGAACTTTTGCCTTTGATATTCATTTTAGATGTCTAGCTATACAGAGGCTATCATTTCATCTTTCCTAAGAAAAAACAGTTGTATATAAGGATAGTGAAACCCTTGAAGGTGTTAAATGAAAGGCTGATACAAAGAAATCAATGTTTCAAGCATGGATGAAGGCAAATAGGGAGTATGAAGAAGCCAATGAGCTGATGTATACAGAGTTTCCAACAAAATATGTTTACAAAGAAGATGAGCACAAGTAGTATCCAAGGAAAAAAGGCTTTGTTATTAGAAGAATATCACATGTGCCTCCAGTTAACAAGGAAGACTATTATCTTAGGATGCTTTTGAATTTGCAAAAAGGATGCAAATGCTATAAGGATATTAGAACTATCAATAATTTACAATATCCTACATTCAAGGAAGCTTGCGATGCACTAGGTTTATTAGAAGATGATAGAGAATATATTGATGGAATAAATGAAGCAAGCACTTAGGCATCATCATCTTATATTAGAAGACTTTTTACAACTTTATTGACATCCAACAATATAAGCAGACCAGAACATGTATGGGAGAGTTGCTGGAGAAAAATGGTCGATGATGCTCTCTACCGACAGAGAACTGAGAGTATGTTTTCTGATCATATATAAAAAATTAAAATTTTCTATTACACATTAATTTTCAAGTTTTTTCTTATATGTTAGTATAATATTTCAACCAAATAAACATTGAGTTCTTGAATTCTATTGATTGACATGAATTCTTATTTACTAATAATTTTTTTTTATTTGAAATACAACAGACTTGAATTTAACTGATGATGAGTTTAAAAATCATGCTTTGCTAGAGATTGAAAAGCTAGAAAGCAATAGGAGAAGCCTTAAAGATTTTGAGACAATGCCCTACCCCAAAAATGGTTGTTTGTTATACGGAGTTCATAATAGATTAATCCTTGATGAGTTAAATTATGATAGGACACAATTGGCTGAGGATCATAAAAGGTTATTGTCATTTCTTACTGATGAGCAAAGAAATGTTTATGACCATATAATGACAGCTGCTTCAGAAAATAAAGGGGGATTTTTTTTTGTACATGGATATGGAGGTACTGGAAAGACTTTCATTTGAAAAACTCTATCAGCAGCCTTCAGATCAAAAGGTGAGATTATTCTTAATGTTGCATCGAGTGGAATTGCGTCTTTGTTACTGCCAGGTGGAAGAACAACACATTCTAGATTTGCGATTCCTATACAAATTGATGAAGATTCAACATGTAACATTAAGCAAGGAAGTCCACAAGCTGAATTGTTGATAAAAGCTAGGTTAATCATATGGGATGAAGCCCCAATGGTTAATCGATTTTGTGTGGAAGCTGAAGATAAAACCCTTAAAGATATTCTTACGTCAAAAAATTCAAATGTGTCAAAAGAGCCTTTTGGGGGTAAAATCGTTGTTTTGGGGGGAGATTTTAGACAAATCTTTCCTGTCATTCCATATGGAAGTAGACAAGAAATTGTACATGCAATGATAAACTCGTCCAATTTATGACATTTTTGCAAAGTTCTGACTTTGACAAAGAATATGAGACTTAATACTGGAACTTCGACACCAAATGCAGATGATTTAAGGGAATTTTCTGAATGGCTATTGAGAATTGGAGATGGAGAAGAAGGTGACTCTAAAGATGGTAAGTCAATTATAGAAATCCCTGATGAAATGCTCATCAAAGACTCGGAGGATACATTTGCTGAAATTGTGAATTTTGTTTACCCTGCTTTAATGGATAATATGTATGAAGATCATTTTTTGAAAGAAAAAGTCATTCTTGCTCCAACATTGGAACAAGTTGAGTTGATAAATGATTACTTAATGTCTATAGTACCCGAAAAGGAAACAATCTACTTAAGCTCAGATAGTGTTTGCAAAGAAGATGCAAATGTTGACTGTGAGTTGGATGCATTTTCTCCATAGATTTTGAATACTTTTTCTTGCTCAGGACTTCCAAAACACAAGTTAAAACTCAAGGTTGGAGTCCCAGTGATGTTGTTAAGAAATATTGATCAATCTAATGGTTTATGCAATGGAACAAGGTTGCAAATTACCAAGCTTGCTAAACATGTTATTGAAGCAAAAATTATTTTTGGGAGTAACATAGGAAATATTGTGTTAATACCTCGGATGACTATGATCCAATCTAACCACATTTTACTAGTTAAATTTCAGAGAAGGCAATTTCCTTTGGTTGTAAGTTTTGCTATGACTATAAATAAAAGCCAGGGTCAAACTCTTTCCTATGTTAGACTGTATCTTTCAAGACCTGTCTTTAGTCATGGACAATTATATGTTGCACTTTCCAGAGTGACAAGTAAACAAGGACTGAATATTTTGATAAAAGATGGTGATGATAAAGTATAAAAAACTACGATCAAAGTGGTTTACAAAGAAGTGTTCCAAAGAATAAATTAGGTAAGTATGTATTTCTTATAATTTACATCATACCTTAGATTCTACTTAACATGTTTATATTCCTTTCAATAATGTTTACGTTATATTGTAATGGTAGTAATAAAAATAAAGTCTTATGTTATATGATTTATAAGATGATTTGCGCATTATTTTGATTTAAATCAGATCATACCTTTAAATTTAGTGTTAACTTACAAAAGTATAAGATTACTTCAAAAGAGTATAGTAATATACATCTACCTATAAAGCTCTCAATGGATTTCAAAATCAAACATATTTACTAAGTGAAAGCATAATAATTTTGTGTTAGTTTTTATTCTTTATAAAACTGCCAAGGATTTTTCAAACACATGTATATACATGTTAGGCATGGTCAAATAATATTTTTTTGTACAATGCAGAGCATTGCTACATCTTCTGTAGAGAAGCATTGTATGGCATGAATGACCATTGGATCCACAAAATTTCTAGCGACAAAAAATGGATTGGATGCAGGACAGATAAGGAAGGAGTAAGAATGATATGTATCTTTTGGAATGTTTGATCCATATAAATAATTATTACTATCCCTTTTTTCAGAAAATAGGGATTTATATTTATTTCTTATTTATTTAAGGATTTATTTGAAATTATATAACATAAATTGAATCAAATGATTTTATATTTTATATTTTAAACTACTCAAAGTAAACTCGTGCGACACCCATGCATTGCATGGGTATAAGACTAGTTTATTCTTAATGCTTAACACTCAGTTAATATAATATTATTTTTACTATGTAACCAAATGAACATGACTCAATATATAATTAATATTTGACCTCTATTAAGCACATGTATTTATATTCATTATAATTTTAATTTTAATTCATATTTTGAAGCTATATGGTTTAAATTAAACTTGGTACCACACAGTTTAAAAGAATAAAAAAAAAAAAACCAGAAAGTAATATTCGTTCCCTATGGAGATTCCAGGATAAGGCAAGAGCAGAGGAAGGGGGTATAGAACATAGGTGCAGTGGAGACTTTCTTGTGACGGGATGAGGCGTAGGAATAAGTCACCCGCCCCATTGCCATCCCTATACATGAGATGATGCATGCACAAAGGATTCCACTCAACCTCGATAGACACACAACCACAAAATAATAATTTAGAGCCACTAAATACCACAAAATAATAAGTCTCCACACGAACATAAATATTCAATCAAAGAAAATATTTCAACTTAGTCACAATATGAGATCAAATTCGATCAATTATTACATCCAAATCCAAATACTGTAAATAATTATTCAATCTTAAAACGAGAGAAACATAACAAAGAGGTCTCTCTAGCCAAATCATCATGCATGAGTGTCACTATCCCGCTCAAAATTGAAGTACTTATGCTGCTCTATCTGGCAAAGAACATGCACAAATACGGATAGTGTGCAAACAAAAGTTCAATAAGTAAACGTGTCTCATAATAAAGAAAGCAGAGCGAGTTACTGTAGCGAGAAAGATACCAACTAAATTCCCCCTTATACAGTTCACAATATAGATAATTATTGGCAGATGATTACAACTAATATATGAATGAGAGAGAGAACTATGCAGACATAAACCGTAATATAATATATTTATGTGTGTGTGATGATGACACAAAGACATATCAGTAAGCAGAAAGTTGTAGCTTCATTTAATCCAATCTTCATTGGTCTGAAATGAATGACCATTGAGAAGGAATTAACATCTTGAATTGATTACAGCAGACCACCAAAATTCCTCAAACACCAAACCCTATGACCAATACCGAATTCCACAATATAATCAAAATTACAAGCTTATAATGTTCGTTAATATCACCAAATTTAGTTCCAATTTGCAACTTGGAAGGCATTGCGCATTGACTTTGGATGCAATCCAATTGTCTTAATTATCTCATATAG
Source organism: Ehretia macrophylla (assembly GCA_037974665.1). Lineage (NCBI taxonomy): Eukaryota > Viridiplantae > Streptophyta > Magnoliopsida > Boraginales > Ehretiaceae > Ehretia > Ehretia macrophylla. Next base: position 11,790,912 of record CM075782.1, read on the forward strand.
ATAAATGAGAACAATCAAGATTAGTATATAAGATATTGGGCTACTCCACTTAATACCAATTGATTTTAGGATGAAACCTCAATTATCTATCATGATATCAAAGTTGACCTTTAGTCCTATATTATACATCCACGTGTAACCCATTCTTGTTTCAGCCCTTGCATGTTGACTTTGATACGCAATTTTCAAATGTGTTTCTTCGACCAAGTCTATTAGTTAATGATGGGTCATGCGTGAAGAGAGGAGTACTTAGAAAATCCAATTATCTCAATTGTCCGCATAGTTAAATTAAGACATTCAAGATCAGCATATAAGATCTTAAACTACTTTACTTAACACCAATTGATTTTAAAATAAAATCTCAGTTATCTATCATTGACTTTTAGCAGTACAAAACCTTATAAAATCCTCTTTGTGTTTTATCTAGAACACCTACAATGCATGGCCGTGTGATGAACGTTTACCTATAACATATAAGAAACTATACATGATGCATATCAAATCTCCAAGTGACCAATGCACGAATTCTAGAAAACTACATGTTCCTTCTTGTCTATTAGAAGTTAGCACTACCATTAACACGAATGTGGCTAAAAATGACACAGAGCAGACAAACTTCAAATATTGGAAATATGGTCTGATGATTTTTATGACAATTCTAGAGACTTAATTTCTTCATGTTGTACCTTCGTAACATGTTATTCCTGATAGATTGCAGCTTAATGACCACGTCGTTCATGTCCATTCGATCTTGTGGTAAGTCCATGGAGCATGCCAAGCCAACCTGAAAAATTGAAATCAAACACTCCTCCATTCTACTGCCCTTTATCACTTCAAATGGATTGGTCATCGTAGCTCCATCTGCATTAAGAAGGATTGGATCCACAACATCTATGACATGGTCTGGCATTGCCATGCTAACAAACTTGTGAAGGTTAAGGCCTTCAACAAACATAGGATCAGTTGGACGCTTCCCTATCATCATCTCTAGCAATAGAATCCCATAACTGTAAACATCTCCATGTGGAGACACCTCAGTTCCAAGACCATACTCTGCATTTTTAGATGGAATTCCAATTGAAAAAGAAAGAATTATTAGTTGTCTTATACATCTCATGATCATGGAGATTATTATTATTATTATTATTTGTCTCACATTAGGTCATGGGTTAAACTTTTAATTTCTAGGGAACAAGGATAAGAAAATTTAGATTATCATCGTTGTATTTGAACAAATTATAACAAACAAAAGCATTATTAATTACTAATTTTCTTCATTTCACTATGACTCTAATACCAAAAAATTAGTGTCCTTACCTGGAGCGACATATCCAATGGATCCCCTTATACCAATTGAGGTACTGTCATTTACAATTGTATGTATAGGAAGGAATTTCGCAAGGCCAAAATCTCCAACATGTGCAGTTAGGTCACTGTCAAGAAGGATATTGCTTGGCTTTATATCACAATGAACAATTTGTCTTTGGCAATGATGATGAAGATAATCCAGTGCACAAGCCACATCAATGGCGATGTTGGTTCTTTGAAGAAGGTTTAGTTTGCGATGTATACTTGGATCCTCTCTTGATCCATCTCCTTGTATACTTGGATGGAGCCAATTTTCAAGATTTCCATTAGGCATGAACTCGTACACTAAAGCTTTAAAATCATTACCTTGAAAATCAATACTTGAGCAACAAGTTATAATCTTCATTAGGTTTCGATGCCTAATCTCCCTTAGTGCTTCACATTCATGTATAAAACTCCTGCAAGCTCCTCGCTGCACAAGGTTGATTACTTTGACAGCCAAAATGGCTCCATTATCATCATCAAAGATCGCTTTATAAACTGAGCCAAAACTACCCGAGCCAATCAAATTCTCGACAGAGAAACCATTGGTTGCTTTGAAGAGTTTTCTATACGTTACTTCCAAATGTGATATCCTAGATAGTGATGTAAGAAGTAGATCACTTCTTCTCTTGGATGAGCAGATGAAGAAGTAAGAAAGCCAAATTACCGCAATGAACAAAAGAGCTGCCGCCACTATCGATATGATTATTGCAAGGGAGATCTTATGTTTTTTTGACTCACTAATGTGGCAATTTGGTAGCTGAAGCTCCATTATGCCCCCACACAATCCTCTATTTCCAACCACCAATACTATACTTGCATTTGCAAATATGCCTTGCGTTATAACCTCACCTTCAAGATTATTGAAAGACAAATCTAGGATTTGTAAGGTAAAGGTTTTGAAAAAGAGAGGAATTTGGCCAGACAAGTTGTTATGAGAAACATTAATAATTTGAATGCCTCTCAACGAACTAAAGGATGAAGGAATAGATCCATGAAATAAGTTTCCTGCTAGGGATAAGTTCACAAGACTGGTACACTTGCCAATGCTTTCAGGTATTTGCCCAGATAGGCTATTCTCAGATAGATCCAGCACTGATAGATTTATCAACTCACCGATTTCTACAGGTATTGATCCGGATATATGGTTTTGCGATAAATCTAATGACTTACCTAAAGTAGAAATCATAAATATCTCTTTTGGAATTGAATCACGCAGTTTGTTTTGAGAAAGACTCAACGACAACAAGTTCTTGCAATTTCCAAGACCAGGTGGTATGGCTCCTTCCAATTGGTTTCGATCAAGAAAGAGTTCATTCAAAAAAGTTAGGTTCCCTAGAGATTCTGGAATTTCTCCTGACAATTCATTATTATAAAGAAGGAACCTCTGTAACTTTTGAAGATTGCCTACACTGCTAGGAATTTTGCCTCTTAGTAAATTATGACTCAAAGATACATAATGTAAACCGATGAGCTTACCTATTGTTGAAGGTATGCTTCCATATATCAAATTTGCACCAAGATCTAGGAACCAGAGTTGAGATGAGAGATTGCCAATGTCTTTAGGTAACGCTTCTTCTAGCCGGTTCTCCTCTATGGTTAACACTTCCAGATTGCTGCAGTTTGTCATGGAACTAAGGAAACTCATTTCATCTGGTTCTCCACTTCCAAAATTATTCCACCTCAGTTCTACTACATTGAGTTTCTGCATGCCTCCAAAATCAATTGTTATTTTCCCACTGAGTCTATTGAAGCCCATTTCAATAGTTTCCAGTTCTGAAGCATTTGATAATGACGCTGGCAGCGGTCCTGTAAATTGGTTATTGTATAATTGAAGACGCTGAAGATGAGGGAGCATGATGCCTAAGCTTGGCGGAAAGCTTCCATGTAATTGATTCCCAGGCAATGATAGCACATTGAGGGATGAAATATTATATATAGACAAGGGTATCACACCAGATAGTTCATTTTTAGCACATCCAAGTCCTGTCAAACTTTTCAATTGACCCAAGCTTTCCGGTATATCTCCAACTAGAGAATTTCCTGATGCAGAGAAATAATCCAATGAGGTAAGATTGCCAATAGAATGAGGGATTTTTCCTGACAGGTTGTTCTCGTGAATAGCCATTCCCACAAGCTTTGACAAGGAACCAAGTTCCTCCGGAATTCTCCCGATTAAGTTGTTATGAGGTATGACAAGATACATAAGATCGGAGCATCGGGATATATTGCTGGAATTTCTCCCTCAAGAGAGTTCCTAGACAAGTTTAGTATTTGTAGCCTGAATAGATTACCATATTCAGGATGAATTTTTCCTTGGAAGGTATTGTTTCCTAGATACAACTCTCGAAGAAAGCTTAAGCTCCCAAGGAAAGGTGACAAGGAACCGATTAAGCCGCTGTCAGCTAGGTCTATACGAGTAACTCTTCTGTGCCGGCGACCACATGTAACACCAGGCCATGTACAATAATGAACAGAACCATTCCATGACTTCATGATGCCATAAGGATCATCCTTAATCTTAGACTTCAAGTCCATTAAGGAAACATAATCTTTATCATTGTGGAAAGAAATACTAGTCGTGTCTGCAAAAGCTCTCACATGTAGGAACACAAGAAACACCAGAGAGATTCTGGTAACAGAAATTGAGAGGAACTTCGTGGAACTCATTGTCTGAAGATGGCAGTGTTGTTTCTTAGGAGTGTGTATGCTCTGTAATAGGCAGTGTTTTTTCTGTTATGTAGCACGAAGACACAGTATATCGGAGTGAATTGCATCAATAAATTAAGATACAGACTAGTCAACATCTTCGGTAATAGACTTTGGTGGATAAATAGGAGACAATATTTTAGTCTTATTAGTTTCCACCACATATTTTACAGAAAAGAAACGAAACTGTACGTTACGTGATCTATGGGTGTGGAAATTTTAAAGATTATTTGTTTGTTTGCCACACATTGTTAGTCCATACTTCGGTATTTTCTTATTCTTATAGTCTAACTTCTGGAACGGGCTATGCCATCCAAACCAGTTGTTTTGCTGACTTCAATGCATTGGCGGAGGCATGCACCTTTTGTTCAGCGTGTGCATGAGTTGGGAAAAAATAGTTTTTTTTTTAATTTAATTTTTTCGATATTAAAACGAGACTCCCTTATGTTTTTAAAAATGTACATACTACTCCCTTGTGCTTTTAAAACTACCAAACACTTCTCTTATGGTTTATTAAACTAAGCGTAATATCCCATTTTTTGTTAAAAAATCCGTCTATTTGACGAAGAGTGCATTATGCTCACTTTTCATGCAATTGGTCATGGTTTTTTGTATAAATAAATTATTATTTGGATAATAATACCTTTATTTAATATTTTTTATTTTAATTCTCTCACCACATTAACCTTACAACAAAAAATAATGAATAAATAAATAAAATCAGAAGATGTCAATTGTCATCGTCCCCAACAACACCCCCTCCCCAACGTACCCCACCCCCGACCCCCCTCAACCCCCCACCCTCCCCCACCCCAATATATTTACTTCTTTTTTTTTGGTTTGCTATGTGTGTGTGTGTGTGAAGTGAATTATGTGTAAGGTGTCTAAACTATATTTCGAGATTCATATGCAAAATAGGCACAGACAGGCCTGAATTGGTGGTTGTTCGGAGAAAAAAATAAGCTTAGGTTATGCAAACAGATACATGTATATCACATCAATTTTGTCATTTTTATATCAAGAGAGTTTTCAGCGCAACTAATTTTTGCCAATGCAACTAATTTTTGCATGCAAACAGATACATGTATATCACATATCAATTTTGTCATTTTTATATCAAGAGAGTTTTCAGCGCAACTAATTTTGCCAATGCAACTAATTTTTGCATCGGCAAAAAACCCACCAACTTTGAAAGAAAATTTTTAGGAAAGAAACATTTTCTGCCAAATGCAACTAATTTTTGTTGCTACAACACTAGCGGCTGGTGCTTTTAAGGGATTCTGGTGTTGGTAAGAGCTGCATTGTTCTTCGTTTTCACCACAACTAGTGGGGTATTGTAAGAATTGGGCCTTGTTGTAAGGCTTGTATGCCGGCCATTATATATATATATAAACAACGAGAAAGAGGACAAAAGACATAAAAGAAAAAGAATTAAGGGCGCTTAGGTCTTTTTACAAATTCTGTTAATTTCTTTGACGAAAAAGTGAGGAGGGGGCTTGTGTGCTATGTTTCAAAAACTACAGGGGAAGTGTTTGGTAGTTTTAAAAGCACAGGGTGTATTATGCACATTTTTAAAAATATAAGAGAGTCTTGTGCACTTCACCCTTTATTTTTTGACCAACGATTCTTTTTAATTATTTTTTCTTGTTTTCTTACATTATGAGAGTGAAGAAAGTGAGAAATCGAGAGAAAATAGAGAGATAAATGAATGGAAAATATAGAAAAAACTGAGTAGTTTTCACCAAAGATAAGATCGGATGGTGATATCTCTTTAATTTGATGGAACTGAAATTTAGTGAGTAGGTTTGCTACTCAAGTTTCTACAATTTAAATGGTACAAATCGGTTTTGGCTCTCTAAGGTCATTTTCTACTGCGTGTACAACAACCCATGTTCTTGTTAATTATTTTTATGTATAATGTTATTGTTCTAATTTATAAATGTCATGATTGAAACTTTTTTAATATTAATTTAAATTGAATTTCTAATTTGTTATTTGTTGAATAAAGCATTGAATAAATTTTTTAAAAGAAAATCAATGTGTTCATTAGACTCAATATGTTGATAGGCTAATTTATAGTAGGGCCTGAGTTATTATAACCAGTGTCAAAGAATTTGGAGAAATTTTGTCTTAGAACAAGTGTGACGGTGTTGATAATATGTATGTAAGATGAGGTTAAAAATATTGAAAGAAGAAATAAGAGTTGTTGATGTCATCGTGAGAAATATAGATTTATATTAAAATATGACCAGCCATTGTATGATATATGGGTAAAGGTTTGAGATATGATCTTATTTGTATCTTTCAATGAGGAGAAGCATGCTAAAAGTAAACGGTTTTGAACATAAGTTTTTCAGAAGATTTGTTTATTTATTTGTGATGTCACTTATAATACATAGTTCTTGGCTTTAATGTGGATATATATATTATATAAATTTGTCATTTCAGTTTAAGAGGTAAAATCGACAACTTCTTTAGCTTTTTGTTATAAATAAAATTGTTTATAATATTATTATTCCAAATGAAACTTATTTTATTGTTTGAGAAATGAAAATTTTAATAACATTATTTTAAATCATGTTTTTCTTTAAATTTATATTTTATTAAGTAAACAATAATATTTTCATTCTAATAAAATCTATGAAAATAAATTTCTTAATTTTATCCTAAAAAGATGAGCAATGATAGTGAAAAAGAATAAGAAAACTTAAAGGGCGATTATGTCATTGAACGATGAGCAGTCAATTCGATGAGCTTAGATTTGTAAATTTTATCTCTTGAGCAAAGATATGGATAAAATTTGAAGAAATCCAAGATTTGCATATTTTGAATTTTTAATTTTTTATAAAGGTACTCCCAAATACAAGAAATTGGATTTAAAAATGAATTTTATAAAATTCTATGAAATTCCTTTGTTCCAAATTATAGGTAAGTAAATAGAATTTGCCCTCAAAGGAAAATGGAAACAATAACAATAAGGGCATAAAAGTCATCAACAAATTGAGGATATTATCATTTAGGCTTTTCTTTGTCTTGCAATCAATCACTGTAAATCTGATGTGTAAATATTTTTGAGTTCTGGAATGAAAATTTAACTTACAAAAAAAGCATAAAACACATTATAACTCAAAGGCTATGGAAACTAATACCAGAGGCTTTCGCTTCAATAAGCAACAATAAGCATGTGATATAACGAAGTACAATCAAATCAGTGAAGGAAATGCCAATCAACCAATTAATCTTGGTCACATATATCTCTACCAATTACATGATTTTTTAAACAATAAAAATTAAAATGAGACTAAATATAAATAATGGGGACCATTTATAATATTTGGCCCGGTGGTTATCAATGAGAATTATCCGCCTCCTCCACACCTAAGTGAGTATTATCGGCCCTCACCAAACTTAGACAGCCAATTATTAGAGAGTACTATCGCCACCACCATGACTATACAGCTGGCAGATCCAATCTTACATGAATAAGGTACAGTCCTCACTCAACTTAATTATTTTTTGTAAATATGTTTATTTTAAGAATTAATTTAGTCTCCGCTCGAAAATAATTTTTTATATTTGAGTGTTAAATTGTATGATTTTAGCCTCCACTAAAAATAAACTCTAGATCTCTCCCTTCGTCACTAGGCAACTATTATGTAAGAATATAACCAATTTCTCAGAAATGTCTTAACAACAATCAAGTAGAAAGACAATACTACTCGTTATAACAATTCAATATAACACTTACAAGATAATTGTCCCACCGTTCGCTCTCAAGATTAGAGCTTCAATGGCTTCTGGACTTACAAGAAGAATACAAGAAAGAAAGACTAACTTAGGATTGTGTTTGGAGTTGTGTTGTGGATGAAAATGATGAACTAATGCATGCCTATTTATAGAATTCAGCTATCCCGCCATAGGAGACTTTCCTATCAAACATTTCAATCTTGGTTGGCTTTACCAACCATGTTCAAAGTATTAGCCACCCATATTTATCACATGGGTGGTTACAATTGACCACATGGGTGGCTAGCATCCAAGTCAACTTCTAGGAAGTTTCCTTTGGTCAAATTGGCTAACTTTAGCATTGCATCATCCCGATGTCATCTTAGGTAATTCTAAATTCCCGAACTTCTTTCTTGTAGCCATCGCGATCTCTTTTGACCTCATCGACGTTTAAGTCGGAATCATTAATTTATACTACCACATAAATTAACGATACTTATTATAGGTGGGCATTGACATATACCAACACCCCCCCTCAATGTTCACCTCATGTTGACTAAGCTATTGGGCCAACACCCAATGTTTGAAGATGCTTGCTCAACTGGATGCTCCCTAACGCTTTAGTGAAGATATCTGCACAATTATCTTCTGTAGGGCAGTACTCCATGTAGATTTCACCTTCCTCGATCAGTTCCCTCACATAGTGATACTGAATCTCTATGTGTTTTGTTCTAGCATGAAATACCGGATTCTTTGACATGGCTATACAACTCTGACTGTCACATTTCAACATTGTTGCTTCCTCTATTGGAATGCCAATATCAGTCATGATGCGTCGTAGCCAAACAGCTTCACAGGATGCTACACAAGCAGCCTTGTATTCCGCCTCCGTTGATGAAAGTGCAACGGTGGGTTGCTTCTTACTAGACCATGAGATGATTCCACCACCGAATGTGAATACGTAACCTGTAACAGATTTTCTTGAGTCAATATCACCAGCCCAGTCTGAGTCACAGTACCCAGATAAAGTATCTCCAGACTTGTATGATATCCCATACTCCAACGTGCCTTTGAGATATTTGAGGATCCGCATCCCTGCTTGCCAGTGACTTTGTTTCGGTTTATTTGAAAACCGACTGAGAACTCCCACATCATAACTAATATCAGGTCTTGTGTTACAAAGGAAGATTAAACTTCCCACCAACCTTCTGTAGAGCTTGTTATCAACTTGTTCTGAAGGATCGTCAATTGATAACTTTGTATTCACTTCCATCGAGATGACAACTGGTTTGCACTCGGACATACCAAATGCAATCAGAAACTCACGAATATATCGTTGCTGCGATATGAAGATGGTATGAGGTTTTTGCCATACCTTGATTCCCAAGCAATAATGAAGAAGACCAAGATTTGTCATTTCAAATTCTTGGCTCAACCATTCTTGCGTCTTTCGAATATTATCTTCATGGTCACCAGTGATTACAAGATCATCCACATATAGGACTACAATTACCTTCTTTCCTTGTTCACTTAGAACATACAAGTTGGCCTCTGATTTGCTTCTACAGAAACCATGTTGCAAGAAGAAAGAGTCTATACGTTTGTACCAAACTCGTGGTGCTTGCTTTAACCCATATAAAGCCTTTTCCAATTTGCAGACTTTTTCTTCTTCACCTGGTATTTGGAAGCCAGGGGGTTGTGCAACGTAGACTTCTTCTTCAAGTTGCCCATTAAGAAAAGCTGACTTGACATCCATTTGATGTACAATCAATTCATAATGCGCGGCAGCTGCAACAACTAGCCTGATTGTTGACATTTTTGCTGTTGGAGCAAAGGTTTCATAATTTTTGTTGACATCAAAACCTTCGACTTGCGAAAATCCTTGTGCTACAAGGCGTGCCTTGTATTTTTCAAGACTTTCATCTGCCTTGTACTTCACTTTCCAGATCCATTTGGTGCCTATAATTTCTCTGTTCGGTGGCTTTTCAACGATCTCCCAAGTATCATTTTTCATGATACTATCATACTCGGCTTGCATAGCTGCTCTCCAATTTGGATCTGACATGGCTTCCTCCACAGTTATCGGTTCTTTTATCGTCTTGATGATTTGGGTCATCAAAGCCATGTTTACTAGTTGTTGTCCTGATCTGTTCTGCTCCTCTATTCTCTTTGATCGTCTTAGTCCATCAGGACGTGGACTATTATCAGTAATTCCTGGATTTCTTCCATCAAAGAGCTGTTGGAACCACTCCGGTTGTGGCTTCCTTGTGGGTACAACAGGTTGGTCTTCAGTCTCCTCATCATTAGAGACTTCTTCATTGTTCAACGGTCGTTGTTTAGGCACTTGGTGGATTACTTCATCAGTTGATGACGAAATGGCAGGACCGATATCCTCCATTGAGTGTGGCCGCTCATTAAACACCACATCTCGGCTTATGATCACCTCCTTGGCCTCTACATCATAGAGTCTGTAGGCTTTAGACTCTTCACTATATCCCAAGAAAATGCCCTTCTTGTTCTTGTCATCCAATTTCTTTCGATTTTCATTTGGAATGTGTACAAAACACTCACACCCAAATTTTCTTAAATGAGACACAGAAGGTTTCATACCATAATAAGCCTCATTAGGAGTCTTATTGTTAAGTGCCCTGGTTGAGCACCGCTTGAGGATGTATACCGCTGTGTTGACTGCTTCAGCCCAGAATGTGTCAGGTAGGCCAGCACCTTTCAACATGCATCGAGCCATTTCTACAATTGTTCGATTTCTTTGTTCCACAACTCCATTTTGTTGTGGTGTGTATGGAGCAGTCAATTGGCGCTTAATCTCAAGCTTGTTGCAGTAGTTGGTGAACTCTGTAGAACAGAATTTCCCCCCACGATCGGTACGAAGTTTATTCAACTGAGTTGTGTTCTCATTTGTCATAAGTTTGTGCCACACTTTAAATTTTTCAAGAGCATCAGCCTTGTCTCGAAGGAAGTACACCCACATCTTCCTACTATAATCGTCGACTAACAGCATAAAGTAGGAAGATCCTCCCAACGCCGTCGTAGTCATTTTTCCGCAGAGGTCAGCATGTACCAACTCTAGAGGAGCCTTTGATTGGTTATGACTCTCTTTGAGAAATGACTGTCTATGTTGCTTGCCCAGCATACAAGCTTCACATGGTCCTTCAAATTCTTCAATTGAAGGCAAGTCATCCACCATCTTCTTCTTTTGCATTTCCTTTAACACAGGATAGGAAATGTGCCCGAATCTTTCGTGCCAAAGTTGACTTGTTTTGGCATCCATGACAGCAGAAAGAGAGCTGATTTCGTAAAGATTATTTTTGTGAATACCTTTACTTACGATATTTTGATCCTTGTCAAGAATCAAAGCTTCTGTCTTCTTGAACCGTACTTCTAGATCATTATCTGTAATAGCAGCTACAAATAACAAATTTCTGGTGATCTGGGGTACAAAGAGTACGTTGGACAGCTTCTTGCTTCCTCCATTTTTAGACACGAGCGAGATGGTTCCAGTGCCCTCAACGGGACACCTAGCATTATTCCCGACGATAACATTCATTGGTTCTTGTAGAGGTTTTATGGAGTCATATAACTCCTTCTTGCTGGTCATGTGTCGGGAAGCTCCACTATCTAACACCCATGCACTTGTTTGATGTACATGTGCGCTAGTACATGTTTCCTCTGATACATCTGTTACAGTAAACAGATGCACTTCCGTTTTAGCCGTATTGGCAGATTCTTTATTTCTCCAATTTGGCTTTAAAGTTCCGTTCTTCTCGTCATGGATTCGTTTCCTGCAATCTTTGACAACATGGCCTTTCTTATTGCAGTAGTAGCACGATCCAGAGAACGTCTTCTTCTTTGCTTTCTTCTTTTCTTCTTGGTTACTCCTCGCCTTGGCTGTAAAGGCAGAGTCAAGTTGATTTTCTCTGCTCCTCAGCCTCATCTCCTCCCCCATCAACATGGCAGTGAATTCTTCAAACGTCAAATGAGGAATGCGAACTTGTGTATTGAGTGCTGTCACAAGGCCGTCAAATTTTGAAGGCAACACTCTAATACACCTTCGAGCTAGTTCCTCGGTTGATTTGGCAATACCAACTGCAGCCATTTGATCACGTAGGTTTTTCATCCTACTGATAAATGACTCAGCTGCTTCATCTTCACTTAATCTCTCAGCAGCTAACTGATTCTCCAAGTTTTGAATGCGAGTCTGGTTCCTTGTTTCATACTGATTTCTCAGTATGTTCCAAGCTTCAGTTGCCTTGGTTGTGTGTTGAATTAGAGTAAGGACGGAATCTTGAACACTTGTTACAATTGCACAAAGTGCATCAGCATTTCGTCTCCTCCATTCTTTAACAAGCTGAGGATCTAGAGATGTGACCTTTTTTGTGTCATCTTCAGTACGGACTGCAACTGGTTCTACGTCTGTGCCTAACACTGTATCAAGGAGTTCGTAGGAGTCCAGAACTGTAGTGATTTTGAACTTCCACAAAAGATAGTTCGTGCCATCAAGCTTTCCTTCTGTGAAGGTAGGGGGACGGATACGAATTGTCGGTACTAAACCGGAACTAGAACTGGTAGAAGAAGAACTAGCACCTTGAGTAGTCATAGTTGTTGAGCTTTACTAGACAAGATTGTTGTTAAGAGCCCCTTAAGCTCTTGATACCATGTAAGACTATAACCAATTTTCCCGAAATGTCTTAACAACAATCAAGTAGAAAGACAATACTACTCGTTATAACAATTCAATATAACACTTACAAGATAATTGTCCCATCGTGCGCTCTCAAGATTAGAGCTTCAATGGCTTCTGGAATTACAAGAAGAATACAAGAAAGAAAGACTAACTTAGGATTGTGTTTGGAGTTGTGTTGTGGATGAAAATGATGAACTAATGCATGCCTATTTATAGAATTCAGCTAGCCCGCCATAGGAGACTTTCCTATCAAACATTTCAATCTTGGTTGGCTTTACCAACCATGTTCAAAGTATTAGCCACCCATATTTATCACATGGGTGGCTACAATTGACCACATGGGTGGCTAGCATCCAAGTCAACTTCTAGAAAGTTTCATTTGGTCAAATATGCTAACTTTAGTATTGCATCATCCCAACGTCATCTTAGGTAATTCTAAATTCCCGAACTTCTTTCTTGTAGCCATCACGATCTCTTTTGACCTCATCGACGTTTAAGTCGGAATCATTAATTTATACTACCACATAAATTAACGATACTTATTATAGGTGGGCATTGACATATACCAACATATTATACATATATATTACGAGTAATGATCCTCTCATTTTTTGTTTCTATTATTTCAAAAATGATGTGTATTTTGGATCAACAAATTTATTTCTTTTTAATCTTAACAATACCTCGATATAATCTCGACGATTAACACTTGCTCACTAGGATCATCTCATTTTCGTTTTGCTGACTAATTGATTCCATATCAGATATTAACAAAATATTATTGGTGAAATTGTACAATAATAATTAAAAATAGTACAAAAAATTAAAGTACAATCACTTTTGTTGGAGACAACCCGATCGGATTGAGGCGCAGGAATCTCACTATCTTTAAGGAGATTCAAGCCCCCTATGGTGGAAAGAACCGATGCAGCAATCTTGATATAGCTTATTCGCTCCAAGATACAACAGCCTGACTCGTTATTGTATTGCTAGAACCAACTCTGCACTAGAAAGTTGAGCACAAACTCCTCTCAAGAACACCTTTCTCTTTTGGCTAAAAAAGTCTCTAACTTACTCTCACAATATGTTAATAAATTTTTGAAGTATGTTGGAAGGAAGAATGAGAGACCTATTTATAGGCTCCTAAAAAGCCTCCCTAATAAATTACATACAAGTGAAAATACATAAATTTAAAACCTCCTACATACAAAAAACTCTTCATGTTCCAAAATTAATACATAATAATCTCTTCATATTCCAAAATTAAAACATACATAAATACTCATAATTCAATGAATATATAAGATAAATTAATTTAATATTAAAATATCACAAAATTCTCCCATTTATTTTAAGATTAAATTAAGGTCAAAAGAGAGATATTTCAACCAAAAAGGACCATTATGCTTAATAAAGGTATGCTATGCATTGAACTTTTATTTAGCAAAATAGAAATCTCTACTCCAGAGTGAATAGTGGTCTCCGACTTGAACTATGACTGCTTGAGGGAAATAAAGAGTTGCTGCTCACACATAATATTCCATGTGTAATAAAATGAGCTTAACAGCTTAGCACGTTACAGCCAGGTACTCTCATGGTTTTTATAAGTGTTTATATGAGAATTAGCCAAAAACTCATATGAAGCGGCCACAACTTCTACACTTATATAGGTGAAATATGTCAAGGGTGCTCTTGTCACTCTGACACCCTACTCAAAAGAGCTACAAATTTCATTAAGAGTCTGAACTCAACCTCCAAAATATTACAGGATGAATACACTTACATCATAGGGAGGGAAAATATTTAGTGTGTTCCTTTCATCCACCTTGTGATTAGTTTTTCCCATTGAACCCAATTTTTAGGATCTCTGATCATTAGGTTGGGTATCCTCACATGTGGCTCATGATAATATGGGCATCAATTCCATCCCCCTCAATGTATTCTAGATCATTTCTCTCGATAAAGCATTTGTTAGTAGATCTGCAAGATTGTCAGTAGATTTAACATAATCCACATTAATAGATCCATTACTTAAAAATGATCTCGCAGTACTGTGTTTTCTCCTTATGGGTCTAGAGTTCCCATTATACTGACGATTTTTAACTCTACCAATTGTAGCAATGCTATCACAATGTATTAAAACTAGTGGGATTGATTGTTCCCATAACGAAATCTCATGCAACAAATCTCTTAACCAGTTTGCTTTCTCACTTGCAGAAGCTAACACAATAAGCTCTGCCTCCATAGTTGAGTTAGCAATAATTGTTTGCTTCTTTGATTTCCAACAAATAGCACCACCACCTATTGTAAAAACAAATCCAGTGGTAGAGTAAAAGTCACCTAATAATGTGTTCCAATTTGCATCATTGAAACCTTCGAGTACAACCGGATATTTTCCATAAAACAAACCATAGTTTTTCATTCCAAATAAGTACTTCATGACTCACTGGATGGTATGCCAATATTCTTTCCTAGGCTTGCTTGTAAACCTGCTAAGTACTCCTATTGCATAAGCTATATCAGGTCTAGTACAGTCAGTCACATAGCGCAAGCTACCAATTATACTTGCATACTCATTTTGATTAATTATATCATTATCCTTTTTAACAGGAAAAAGATGTACATTATGATCAAAAGGTGTAGACACATGTTAACATTCAAGAAAATTAATTTTTCTTAAGATTTTCTCAATATAATGTGACTGATCAAGAAAAATACCATCAGATGTTTTGGTGATTTTCATCTCCAAAATAAAATTAGTCTCACCAAGATCTTTCATATCAAAATGACTACAAATAATAGTCTTAGTTTCATTTATGACATGTAAATCTATACCAAAAATGAGTAAATCATCCACATAGAGGCTAATAATCACCTGTAAATTTTTCAAAGATTTATAATATATGCACTTGTCACTTTCATTAGATTTATAATCATTCTCAATTATGCAGGAATCAAACTTCTCATGACATTGCTTAGGTGCTTGTGTGAGACCCGAATTCGAATTACGTGCTAATATGTGTTTATTTAATTTTTATATGCAAATTACATGTTTAATTAACTTCTATATGCAAAATTATGTGGTTATTTATTTTAATTCATAAAATGTTCAATTATATGATTTTTACATGTTTACTAATTCAAAAATGCATTTGAAAACCGATTTGAAAGCTAACTTTGGCTTTTCGTCTTCTTTGATTGTTTTCAGGTTTTAATTGCTTAAACTAGTCTAAACTTACCTGTTAACATTTTAAATATTTAGTGGAGCGTTAAAATTTTGTTTAGAATCGATTTGGAGCGAAACATAAGTCAATTGACCATTTTAAGTTAGTTTGACCTAACTTTGACCTTTTGACTTCTATTTAAAGCACAAAATAGCACAAAAAATGGCAAAAATCAGAAATTTTCTTCTTCCAGCCATGACCAGTCCAAGCTCAAGGAATTGTAATTTTTGCACTATTTTGCTAATATTTGGAGTTAGGGTTGGAACCAAGACGCAAACCCAATGTTTTTTAGCTCGCGTCGACATCTAGCATCTTTCTACCGATCGTTTTGCCCTTATTTTTGTGAAAAAAAGTGAGGTATTTTCTAACCAAGTTTTTCAAAGTTCATTTTTATGGATATATATTACTATAACTACACTTCTATCTTGCTAATTAGGGCCTAAAGAATATATTTACCGATTAATAACTTGTATAGAACATGTTTTATTGAATTTGGTTATTTTGAATTGTTTGATGAGTTATATGCCTAAATTAGTATTCAACTATGATTCCTATCTTTCCAAAAATATTCATAAGTACTAATATATCAATCTAGCACCACGTAATGGCTTAAAATTGCAATTGGAATGAGATTTTGCAAAATGTGTGTTGGCTGGAATTTCGAAAAAAATGGGTTTTGGAAGCCTTGTGAGTTGTATTGTGGTGTCTAGTTGCTTTCTAGGGTAGCTTGATGATAGGGGAAGGTTGGAATAACTTATGATTGCATAATTGCTCGAAAGTTGATGATTTCGAACTAAGTCGTTGCTAGGAATTATGTAGAATTTAAATTGTCTTACTTGGTTGTTAAATGAGTTGTTTAGACTTTTATTATTACTAATGTGATTGGTTTAGATGCTTGGCTACTTGGTTGATGCCTTATGAATTGAATGTGATTGCTAAGTTGCTCGGAAAACAACCTACTTCGTTATTTTTCCTTATTTGTCTTGATTGCGTGATTATAATTGTCTTGAGTGCATGACGTGTTTGTCTTGAATGCGTATGCGATGTGTCTTGTAAGGTTGCAACCTTTAAAAATTGACACGGTAGTGTCATGTTGCACTAGGCGGCATAGGACTTGACAAACGATTATATGACTACTAGGGTTCTAATCCCTATCCCGTTGTGAATGGAAAGCTTCACAAGGGTCTGGGTCTTAGGTTTAATGTACATCCGGAGTACATTCGTGTTGGCATATAAGGGATGAGTTCATGAAAAGGGTTATAAGGAGACGACATCAACAAAATGTGTGTATCCTTGTAACTTGGTTACTTACATTCTTGCACATAAGTACTTGTTGCATTTACTTGTTCATGTCATGTTTTCAAATGAGTTTTCAAAACCTAAAAATGTTTTAAAAACTTTCCTTATTCCATCCCCACTGAGTTCATGGAAACTCACTCTCATTTGCTAACATTTCAGGTAAACCTGAGGTGGAATACATTAAGTATGTCCCCGTTGAGCCTATTGTGGAATCCGTGGTTGATCCCGAGGCCTAGTTGTTGTCTACTTATTGTTTATGCTACTTGAACATGATTATATGTATAATGTCTACTTGGATTTGTAAACTTATGTACTAAATGTTAAGTTTAATTGTTGTTTTCTTTTGCTAGGCCTGTACTGAATTCCATAAGTCTTATTTTGTTTTGTATAGGTGGATAGGCTTATGTATCTCATTATGAGGCCTGTATGTGTTTGATCATGTTGAAGTTGAGGCGGATGGATTTATTGTGATTGTGGTTGGACGGTTGAGTTGCTTGTTGGTTGGTTGTGAAATATATATATGAGTTTTATGTAGGTTAAATTATTTGGTTGCCCATATTATAGCCGTTATAATGCCGAATTTTCGTTGCATCCTGACTTAGTTCTAGATAGGGTCGAGTTGGGGTGTGACAGCTTGCCTTAATCCATATAGAGATTTAATAAGTTTACACACTTTGCTTTCTTGGCTTGGTTCCACAAACCCTTCAGGTTGATCTATATATATTTCCTCATCTAAGTCCCTATTCAAAAAGGTTGTTTTTACATCCATCTGATGAATTTTTAAATTAAAATTAGCTCTAATTTCAATTAGCAATCTAATGGATGTAACTCTAGTAATAGGAGAAAAAGTATCAAAAATGTCAAGATTAGCCTTTTGTTTAAAGCCTTCTGCAACAGTCTAGCTTTAAACTTATCTACCGACCCATCGGGTTTAAGTTTTTTTTTTTTTTTCTGAGGACCCACTTGCAGCCTATGGTTTTACAACCTGGTGGCAATCAAATAATTTCCAAGTTTTATTAAAAATTAGTGACTCCATCTCATCATTTACAGCTTCTTTCCAAAAAATGGCGTCAAAAGATTAAAAAGCTTCTTTTAAAGTAACTAGGTGTTTTCCTGAATTGAAAATATAAAAATCTGGACCAAATTTTTTTTCAATTCGTGCCCTTTTACTCCTTCTTGGTTCAAATGAAACAATTTCATTATCTTGAAAAGAAGTAGAAGAAGATAAAAAGGACATATTTTTAGAGACTTCTTTTTCCCCCACTATTTTGAAGTTTAAAAGCATACTTTTTTTCATGAAAAATTGTATCATCTAACTCAACAATTATTTGATTTTCAACATCAAAAAATCTGTAAGTTGTACTATTCACTCCATACCCAAGAAAAATACAAGTGGTAGCTTTAGCACCTAATTTTGGTCTCTTGGGATTTGTTAGCCTCACAAAAGCTAAACAACCCTAAACTCTCAAATATCCCAAGTTAGGCTTATATCTTTTCCACAATTCAAAAGGTATGATTTTAGTCTTTTTATGTTGTACCCTATTTAAAACATGGCAAGCTGTCAGAGTAGCCTCAACCCAAAGATTTTTTATAGCACTTGATTTCACAGTCATGGCATTCACCAAATTAATTATAGTTCTATTTTTTCTCTCAGCTATACCATTAGACTCAGGTGAGTAAGGTGATGTAGTTTAATGGATTATTCCGAAAGACTGAAGAAAAGAATTGAATTCAGAAGAAATATATTCTCGGCCTCGATCACTTCTCAATCTTTTAATTTTTCTATCGAATTGATTTTCATCTTCGTGAAGAAACTCTTTAAACTTTTCAAAAGCATCATTTTTATTTTTCATAAGATATACAGAAGTGTATTTTGAAAAATCATCAATAAAAGTGATAAAATATCTATTTCCTCCATGAGTTACAATTACTTTGAATTCACAAAGATCTGAATGAATTAATTCTAACAATTTGGTATATCTAACAACATTTTCATCAGCTTTCTAGTGAATTTTGTTTTGCTTCAAAATTCACAATTTTCAAAATCTTTATTCAGTCTTGGAATTAATCCTAAACTACTCATGATTTCCACATATCTACTATTAATGTGAGATAAACGTGCATGCCAAAAATTCACAAAAGAGAGAATATAAACAGAACAAGATATTTTATTATTATCAACGTTCAATTTAAACATTCCATACAAGATACTTTATTATTATCAATGTTCAATTTAAACATTCCATCGCATGCATATCCTTTGCCCACAAAAATACCTTTCTTGGTAATTACATATTGATCAGATTTTATAGTTTCCTCGAAGCCAGCCTTATTGAACAAAAAACTTGACATAAGGTTTTTCTTATGGAAGGGGTAAATAGTACATCTTTCAGTGTTAAAACACGTCTAGATGTAAACTTGAAGTCAACATCACCACTCCCTAACACTTTAGGTTTGCTTGAATCACCAAGCATCACTATTTTTTCTTCTTCAAAAGGAATGTATTTCTTGAACCAGTTTTTATCATAGCAGATATGTCTATGGGTACCTTAATTTGCCCAGCAACCATCTACATATTGAACCATGTTAATGTTTGTTATCATACCCACTAATGAATTTTTGTCACATTTGTTTGAGGAACAGTTCACATTTCTGGTATCTACAATTACGAGCAAGATGCCCAACTTTGCCACAAACAAAGCAGGTAGTGCCCTTGTTTTTAAAAGATTGTCCATGATTAATAAATTTATGGTTTGAATTTTCCTTATGTTTATTTTTCATTTGATTCTTATTTGGCTTCAAATGAGCATTATTAGAATTCTAAACTTTGGGTACACTATTAAAATTTGCATAAATTAAATTTACCTTAGTGGAATGTTCATTGTTGTCCAAGATCATTGCATCATGTCCTCATGCCTCTTCTTCCACACGAATACGAGTGATCAAAGCCTCTAAGGAAATTTCTTTCTGCTTGTAGCGCATAGACTTTTGAAATTCCTTCCAAGATGGTGGAAGTTTATAAATGATACTAGCCACAACTAGATTGTACTCATCATTGATATATATATATCATCTGGAAGTCTTGAGTCTATTGCACCATGGATTGACCGTCTTTCATTTGAAATCTAAAAAGATGGCTAGCAGTATACTTCTTTGCTCCAGCTTCTTCAGTATCATATTTCTTTTGCAGAGCCTCCCATATACTCTTTGCAGAGTCATAATTAGTTTCATACTAATCATATAAATTCTTAGTAAGACAATTTAAAAGATAGTACCGACAGTTGTACTCATCATTGATATATATATATTGTTGGGAATAGTATGCCTTAAAACCACTAAAGCACTAAGACATCTTATGTAAATGAATATATTCAGTTATGAAATCAGTGCATTCATCATGAGCATGCTATATTCTCTCTATTATATGATATATGTGTATGCAATGAGGTTCCATGATACAATTGAATAGTATAGGTGCGTGGTGATCCACACAGTAGGTCTATGCTATGAGGCTTGGATCAAAACTATAAGTTCATAACTGAATAGTGAAGTTGGCCACTTCACTATGGTAAGGTTATAATGAGAGGGTCTCCTTTTTGGTAGAATGACTTATCTTAAGTCATTTGAGGGGCTTTATGGACTTCTCTCATTAGTGCATGTAAATGCATTGAACGGGACTATAATAGATGCAGTCTCAATGACATTACTATCATTGTTAGATAACTAAAAGCATCTTACGCTACTAAGTGATCAATGCTCTATATCAAGGGCATATGTGGATATATCATTAGATCCTAGGTCATACATTTTGATTCACTATGGGTGAGATCTTGTAATAGGGTCAACAACTCGGTGTTTTGGACATATGGACTAGATCCATTAGATGGCATGCATATGAGTCATGATTCCATTCAATCTTAAGTGATAGTGAGCTACTCACTTGGAGTTATCTATATGATCATCCAAATCTAAGTGCTTAGTAATATAGCTCAGGCTATATTGGATACTGAACTTGTGTGTCGTTCCCAGGAACAAGGGTATAGTATCTAGCTGATGATTATAAGAAAGATAAGGGTCCAAGGTGTAGGTATAATAAAGATAGCATGATAGTACGAATACAAGAACTACTATTGATTGCGGATAAAACATAGAAGGGCATTTTAGTCATTTTTCTTAGTAGGTAAAAGACGAAACCTCCACTGGAAGTTAATTAGTTGTATTGGAGTGCATCCCTAACTCTTTAGTGGAATGAGTTAAAGTTAAAATGGTCAAAATACTGCTAGTGTCGAGCAGGGTATTTTGGTCATTTTACAACCAAAACAACTATGTATTAAAGTCCCTATCCTAGCCAGTTTTCCTTAATGGTTAACTACCTATTTCTTTATTTAGTATTTGTGTGTAAATTGAGTATAGTTTCCTAATTGGGAACATGCAGCTCGATTTAGAAAGGCCAGGACATCAGGACAAGAAATGTTCTTAAGACAGAAATATTTGTCCTAGCATTTAATGTCTAGATGGCATGTGCTCTGCGTGTGGATTAGGTATTAGGCGTGTGGAAGAGAGTTGTTAGGAGTGGATAAGATTCTTGAATTTAAATTAAGAAGATAATGTTATTATCTTCAAGATAATTTAAGAGTTATTCAAGAATAGGACTCCTATGATAACTAGAACTCTCCCTCACTCTTATCTCTTAGAATTTCGGCTATATCATATTTCTATTAGCCATTCTACACGTGATCTAACATTATAGAGACATACACCTAGACATACACAGATACACGGCCAAAGGAGGAAAAATAGGTGAGAGAAAATCTACTTTTTCGCAACCATTGTACAAGGAAGTGGGATAGAGGCGAAGACTTAGGGTTTCTGAATCGTGGAGGTGGTTCATGTCCCTTGGTGATCTTTTCTAGCATCTCCACAATCCTCTACACGTGTGTGTGTGTGTGTTGTAGATCTACGCCAACACAAGAGGTAAAATCATATACAGTAAATTTCTAGCACTAGATAGCAATTTCGATGTTGTTTGAGCATGATTTCGTGTTTATTCCTGCTTGTGGATTATTGGCTGCCATTTATTGTTTATAAACTCTATGTAAACTGATATTAAATGTCTAGATGGCTTAGGATCCACATCCTTCATTTGGTATCAGACTAGGTCATGAAAATCATGCTTAAAAACAAGGAATCGATAGAAATCGTGTGTTAGAAAAGCTCTTGGTTAGCGGGCTGCCTAGGCCCGATTAGGGGCTTTTTGCATATGATTTTTTTATGGCTTTCATGCGTGTTCTATGAGGTACTACCCTCTGTTTTGCAGCGTTTAGAAATCCACTTTTGATGGCTTGATTTCATGAAATCGTGTGGATGTTTAAATTTTTCAGCATGGTTGTAATTTAATTATTTGAGTTGGTGGTTTATCCAACTGTTGTAATAGTTAGATTATTTCTTAGAATGCTGATTTTAAACTCCATATGGACTATAGGAATGATTGTAATAGCATTAGTTTGCTAGATGTTGCAATTGATTCGCGAAATTGTCAAAACAGCCAAAAGGAGAGGTTTAGGAATGGTGGCTGTTTTTATCCTTCTCCAGGGTTTTTTGGCTTGTATTTGGTGGTTTTGGATCATGGTTATTCACCCTAGGAGCCGTGGGTGATGGTGAGCCATGGTGGTCCAAATTCTAAATCAATTTTTCACTAGATGTTTCGATTGAGGTCAAATTGCAAGCAAGGCAAAGTTTTGGGTGCCATGTGCAATTTGAAGAATTGGTGGGGTGCAAAAGACAATTTCTAAAGTCCATGTGGAGGCAAGAGTCATTTCCACATACATTTGGGGTCAAATGTGTTTTTGTGGAAAAGTCCCAAAAAGAAAGCCATCAAAAGTGGAAAATGGTTGATTTAGTAGTTACTATTTTTTTCATGGATGTTTATATTTTTATTTAATTGAATATATCATATGACTATATCTCATATAGTAACATGGCCAACCATTAGGATTTAAAGAGGGGTAAATCCAGATTAATTATACTTAGGAAGGCTAATCTAAATCATAATCTTGAACTAGTTCTATTAAGAACTAGAGATTATGAGATGACTTGGGATTAAATGCCTAGTAAGAACCTAAGTGCTTTAGTTAGCCTAGATGCTCCTAAGTAGCCTCACCTTACCCAAATAGGTGTATGACTATTGCAATTAAAAGTAGTTTTAATAAGCAATGGTCTCTAGACCAGGATTAATTGGATTAAAACAAAGGTGCAATTGCAAAGACATAGTTATAGTTTATAAAACCTTTGTATAAAATATCAAGTGGTAGAAGGATTTGGGAAAGAATCCTAAGGCTTTCCATTTTAGTCAATGCTAGTAGTGGGAGTTATTCTGAGCTCACCTGCGTGTAGGACATTCCCTTCAGAGGGTAGTCTCTTCAACTAAAACTTAGCAAGAATAGATTAAAATGAGTTTTCAATTAAGGTGTTGATGGGAGCAACCATCATTTTAGTGGGGTTTTCATCATGGATCACTTCATAGAATATTGATTTAGGTTAACTGCCCTTCAACAGGCTCAGATTAAGAATATTCTATGTGAAAAGGCTCATGGAGAAATGGTTGATTACTTGACATTAAAGAATGGTATCCTCAATTCGGAGTTCTTGCGATTACTCTAATGAAGCTAATAATGAATTAGTCATTGGAGTATCATTGGGTAGTGTCTATCCAGCTAATGATATTTCAAATAAATGTAGCTTAATTTAATCAAAACTGCAATATGACCATCCCTTCGGTGGAATATTGTGAGTAGGATTAAGACACTGAGACATCCAAGTAGTTTAAGGGTTTAACTACAAATTTTCGAAGTAGATGTCAAAAGTATGAATGTTTACTTTCCTTTAACAATCATTCATTTGCATACATATTATATAGCTCATAAATTGATTAACTGTTTAATATATTCAGAGATATCAAAAGGTTATTTTAACCTACTTGCCAGTATTCTCAATGAGAATAAACTAACTGGCCCAAACTATGTGGATTGGAAAATGAACTTAGATATTGTACTCAATGCTGAAGAGTATAATTTTGTTCTTATAAACCCCTGCCCGCTAGTCACTCTTGAATCAGGCGAGGAGGAGCGAGAGTTAGAACGACAGTGGTTAAAGGCTGATAAGATAGTTAAATGCTACATCTTAGCCTCTTTGTCGAATGTTCTTCAGTCTCAGCATGAGGGATTGGAGACTGCAGCAGATATCATGTATTATATTGCTGAAATGTTTGTTGACAAAAGCAGGTTCGCAAGGCAAGCTGCTATTAGAACTATCATGAACACTAGAATGGCTGAAGGTTCGTCCGTCAGAGATCATATGCTCAAGATGATGGACAACTTTAATATTGTCAAGATTCTAGGTGCAAAAATTGATGGGGAAAACAAGATTGGCATGGTACTAGAGACTTTGCCGGAATCATTTGCTCACTTTAAGCTGAACTATAACATGGGCAAGATGTTTATGAGCTTACCAGAGTTAATGAAAGAGCTCCAAGTTGAAGAGGCTATAATGAAGCCCAAGGGACATGTGTTAAAGGCCCAGAATGCTTCTAGACTTGCCTCAAAGGGTAAGAAGTTCAAGAAGAAGGGAAACTAGCATAAACATGGCAAGGGCCCAAAAGGGCAGAAGAAGAAGAAAAAGAATGCTGGTGATAAGCCCAAGGGGAAGTGCTTTAGGTGTCACCAGAAATGACACTGGAAAAAGGACTGTCCTTAAAACCAGGCCATGGGCAATGCAGGTACCTATGTTTCCTTGTATATTGAAACGCATTTAGTGGTAGATTCTACTTCCTCGTGGATAGTAGACTCAGGCGCCACTAATCACATTTGCAACTCTTTGCAGGGGTTTTAGGTAACCATGAAGCTACATAGGGGTGAACTTACAATGCGGATTGGAGATGGCTCGAAGGTATAGGCCATCGCAGTGGGAAGAGTTAAATTATTTTTTGAGAATAATTTAGTCTTGGTTTTAAACAATGTTTTATGTATTCCGGATTTGCAACGAAATCTAGTTTCGATGTCATAGTTACTTTTGGATGGCTTTATTGTTAATTTCAATAATACTGGTGTGGTCATCAGCAAGGAAAATTTTATCATTTCCAGTAGAATGCATGATAGTTTATTTGTTTTAAACCCTGTTAACTCTACACTTCATAATATTGAATAAGTACAGAATTCCTTGAAAAGGAAAGCTACTCCTGGCAATGATACCTATCTATGGCATTTGCGTTTAGGTCACATTAACCTAAACCGCATTGAGAGATTGGTCAAGAATGGGTTCTTGGACTCATTGGAACTTGATCCATGGTCTCAATGTGTATCATGCCTTAAGGGAAAGATGACCAAAAGGCCATTTACCTCTAAAGGGTATAGGGCAAATGACTTGTTAGAATTGGTACACACATATGTGTATGGTCCTTTGAATAAACTGACCGGTGGAGGTTATGAATACTTCATTACCTTCATAGATGATCATTCGAGGTTTGGTTATGTATATCTGATGCAACGTAAGTCTGAGTCCTATGATAAATTCAGAGAATTTAAAGCTGAGGGGGAACGTCAGACAGGTGAACTGATCAAAGTTCTTCGATCTAATTGTGGAGGGGAATACCTCTATGGAGAATTCAAGGATTATTTGACGCAGTGTGACATTGTATCATAATTGACAGCACCGGGTACCCCCAGCAAAATGCTGTGTCAGAAAGGAGAAATCATACGCTTTTGGATATGGTAAGATCCATGATGGCTCATGCATCTTTGCCAGTATCTTTCTAGGGATATGCACTTGAAACAACATCATACATTTTGAACTTAGTTCAATGTAAGTTAATACCTAGGACTCCACAAGAAATATGAACGGGCCGGAAACCAAGTTTTAAACATGTCCATATTCGGGTTTGTCCAGCTTATGTACTGAATAGCGATGCTAAGAAGTTGGAACCAAAGTCAATAATGTGTTATTTCATAGGTTATCCAAAGGGTACGAGATGAGCTATTTTCTATGACCCCAAAGAACATCGGATATTAGTGAGTACCAATGCTAAGTACTTGGATGAAGGTTATAAAAACATGCCAGTACCTAACTTAGAAGTCAATCTAGAAGAAGTTCAACCAAGAACTTCAGTATCACCAGATCTTTACAGAGAAGTTATAGATACACAACAACTGACCTCTAGCTCATAAACGGAGCCACGTCATAGTAGGTGAGTATCTAGACAGCTTGATAGATACTATAGAGAGTTCTTCCAAGCTGACTCTGTAGATCAGGTTAAGGATCCCAGGACCTACAACAAGGTAGTATCCGATGTGGATGCAGACAAATAGAACCAAGCAATGTAATCTGATATAGAGTCCATGTACTCGAATCAGGTTTGGGAGCTTATGCCCGTGCCCAAATATATTAAGCCTATTGGGTACAAATGGGTATACAAGAGGAAAAGAAGGGTAGACGGTATGTAGAAACCTTTAAGGCAAGGCCAATGGCGAAAGGCTTTACTCAAAAATAAAGGATCAACTATGAGGAAACTTTCTCGCCAGTGGCTATTCTAAAGTCCATCAGGATACTCTTGGCCATAGCGTGTCACTATGATTACGAGATATGACAGATGAATATCAAGATAGTTTTCCTTAATGGAAGTCTTGAAAAAAACATATATATGGAACAACCCGATGGGTTCATTGCGAAGGGTCAAGAACATATGGTCTGCAAGCTTAAGAAGTCCATTTCTAGACTTAAGCAAGCATCCAGGGCATGGAATATTATATTTGATGCAACCATTAAGGCTTATGGTTTTAATCAAAATGTTGATGAGCCCTGTGTGCATAAAAGGTCTGAAAGACTCAGGCTTCATATATTGAGAAGGTACTAGTGAGGTTTGGCATGTAGGATTCCAAAAAAGGGTTGTTAGCTTTCGAACATGGAGTTCAAATGAGGAGATAGAAGCAACAAAGAAAGTCCCATATGCGTCAGCGGTTGGAAGTCTCATGTACGCCATGCTTTGTACTAGGCCAGATATTTGATTTGCCGTTGGCATGGTCAGCAGATATTAGTCAAACCCGGGTTTAGCTTACTGGGTAGCTGTGAAGCATATACTCAAGTATCTCAGGAGAACGAGGGATTATATGCTAGTCTACCAAGCAGATGATTTTGTACCCTTAAGGTACACAAATTCTGATCTCCAGTCAGATAGAGATTCCAGGAAGTCTACTTCTGGATATGTCTTCACTCTGTCTGGTGGTGCTATCTCATAGAGGAGTATAAAGTAGTCATGTATTGCAGACTCCACCATGGAAGCAGAGTATGTCGCAGCGTCTGAAGTGACAAAAGAAGTAGTGTAGTTAAAGAAATTCCTTTTGGAATTGGAAGTAGTGCCAGCAGTCCAGAGACCTATTATCATGTACTGTGATAATAGTGGAGCAGTGGCATAGTGTAAAGAACCGAGAAACTACAAGAAAATTAAGCATATAAAGATAAAGTACCACTTAATTTGGGAAATTGTCCAAAGAGGTGACATAGTAGTGGATAAGATTGCTTCGGAGAATAATTTAGCAGACCAATTTACTAAGAGTCTTACAGAAAGAGTATTTAATACTCATGTTGAGGCTATAGGTGTTGAATTAGGTTAGTGGTAGTGGTTTTTAGTGCAAGTGAGAGTATGTTGGGAATACTATGCCCTAAAACCACTAAAGCACTAAGACATCTCATGTAAATGAATATATTTAGTCATGAAATTATTGCATTCATCATGAGCATGCCATATTCTCTCTATTATATGATGTATGTGTATGCAATGAGGTTCCATGATACAAGTGAATAGCATAGGTACGTGGTGATCCACACAGTAGGTCTATGCTATGAGGCTTGGATCAAAACTGTAAGTTCATAACCGAATAGTGAAGCTAGGCACTTTTCGGACTTCTGTCATTAGTGTATGTGAATGCATTGAACGGAACTATAATAGATATGACATTACTATCATTGTTAGAGAACTAAAAGCATCTTATGCTACTAAGTAACCAATGCTCTATATCATAGGCATATGTGGATATATCATTGGATCCTAGGCCATATGTTTTAATTCACTATAGGTGAGATCTTGTAATAGGGTCAGCAGCTCGGTGTTTTGGACATATGGACTAGATCCATTAGGTGGTATGCCTATGTGCTGTGATTTTATTCTATCTTAAGTGATATTGAGCTACTCGTTCGAAGTTATCTATATGATCATCCAAATCTAAGCGCTTAGTAATATAGCTCGGGCTATATTGGATACTGAACTTGTGGGTCACTCCCAGGAACAAAGGCATAGTATTTGGGTGATGATTATAAGAAAGATAAAGGTCCAAGGTATAGGTGTAATCAAGATAGCATGATAGTACGAATGCAAGAACTACTATTGATTGTAGACAAAACATAGAGGGGCATTTTGATCATTTTACTTAGTAGGTCAAAGATGAAACCTCCACTCAAAGTTAATTAGTTGTATTGGAGTGCAGCCCTAACTCTTTAGTAGAATGAGTTAAGGTTAAAATGGTCAAAATACTTCTAGTGGCTAGCAGGGGCATTTTGGTCATTTTATAGCCAAAGCAACTATGTCTTAAAGACCCTCTCCTAGCCACTTTTCCTTAATGGTTAACTACCTATTTCCTTATTTAGTATTTGTGTGTAAATTGAGTATAGTTTCCTAATTAGGAACATGCAACTCGATTTAAAAAGACCAGGACATCAAGACAAGAAATGTTCTTAAGACAAGAATGTTTGTCCTAGCATTTAATGTCCAGATGACATGTGCTCTACGTGTGGATTAGGGATTAGGTGTGTGGAAGAAAGTTATTAGGAGTGGATAAGATTCTTGAATTTAAATTTAGAAGATAATGTTATTATCTTCAAGATAATTTAAGAGTTATTCAAGAATAGGACTCCTATGATAACTAGAACTCTCCCTCAATCTTATCTCTTAGAATTTCGGCTATATCATATTTCTATTAGCCATTCCACACGTGATCTGACATTGCAGAGACATACACCTAGACATACACAGATACACGGCCAAAGGAGGAAAAATAGATGAGAGAAAATCCACTTTTTCGCAACCATTGTACAAGGAAGTAGGATAGGGGAAAAAACTTAGGGTTTCCGAATCGTGAAGGTGGTACAAATCCCTTGGTGATCTTTTCCAACATCTCCATAGTCCGCTACATGTGTATGTGTGTGTGTTGTAGATCTACACCAACACAAGAGGTAAAATCATATACAGTAAATTTATAGCACTAGATAGCGACTTCGATGTTGTTTGAGCATGATTTCATGTTTATTTTCGCTTGTGGATTATTGGTTGTTATTCATTATTTATAAACTCTATGTAAACTAATATTAAATGTCTAGATGCCTTAGGATCCACATCCTTTATATATCCACCAAATCTTGATGTTGTGCAAGCTCTATGTAAACTAATATTAAATGTCTAGATGCCTTAGGATCCACATCCTTCATATATCCACCAAATCTTGATGTTGTGCAAGTTCTTCCTCAGTCATGTTTTCGGTTGATACATTTGTCGGGTCATCTTCAGTAAGTATATATCCTACCTTCAAGAGACTTAGGTAGAATGAAACTTTGTCTTTCCACCATTTAAAATTAGTTCCACTGAAACAAAATGACTTATTGAGGTCTCCAACATTAGTTTTCTCCACCATTGGTTCCATTTTAATCTCCTTAAAATTGTTGGTAACATTGCACAATAATAATTAAAAAATAGTATAAAAAATTAAAGTACAATCACTTTTGTTGGAGAGAACCCGATCAGATTGAGGCACATGAATCTAACTATTTTTAAGGAGATTCAAGCCCTTTGCGGTGGAAATAATCGATGCAGTAGTCTTTATATGGCTTGTCCCCTCCAGGATATAACAGTTCGACTTGTTGTCGTATTACTCGAACTAATTATGTACTAGAAGGTTGAGCACAAGCTCCTCTCAAGACAACCTTTCTTTTTTGACTAAAAAACTCTTTTACTTATTCTCACAATATGTTAGTAAAATTTTGAAGTATGTTGGAAGGAAGAATGAGAGACCTATTTATAGGCTCCTAAAAAATCTCACTAATAAACTACATACAAGTAAAAAGACAAGAATTTAAAACTTTCATAAATACAAGAAACTCATCATGTTCCAAAATTAATACATAATCTCTTCATATTCCAAAATTAAAACATACATAAATACTCATAATTCAATGAATATATAAGATAAATTAATTTAATATTAAAATATCACAACACATATTATTAGAGTAATTAGATGAATTTGTGGTAGATGTTTTCCCCGTTTGGTTTATCCATCAACTATTTCATATTTTAAAATATTTTGTCATGCAAAGATTATAACATTTTCCTATTGTCAAAGAAATGAGCGTTTGAGATATTTTGCAGATTAAACAAAAAAAAGGGCTCCCAATTTTAAGGAGCCCCTTGTAGGGAAGCTGTTGGACCTTTATTTGAGAATTTGCCTCCCTAAAATGGCCAAAGAGCCATTTTAAGGAGTTTGTTGGACTCAACCTAAGGCACCCTTGTTCTACGTACAATTTAAACACAATAGAGCACTAAATCCATTAAACCATTCTCTTATACAATATACACATAAAATAGCCTTGATAATTACAATGTTCAATTTAATCAAAGATACCACCAATATTAGATGGTACACAACCTTTCTTTTTCCAAACCTAGAACACAGCTAATCCTCCAACTAACTCTCCACATAAGTCTTGCTATCTATAAAGAAAACAATGCGGAGGCAAAAAGGGGTGAGCAAACAAAGCTTAATAAAATAGGCTTTCTCCAAGAAAAAAATATATGAAGATCATTAATAATATATCCTCTATAGAAGAGAGTGAAATGAAGAATGTACAATAGGCAATGAGCTTTCATCTTATGATATCAATAGGATGAACATGAATTAACTCTAGTGATAGTCAATAACTATAGCACTAGATTGAGAACAGTGAGGCTTATTTCAATTACTCATCAAGAGTTGATCAGTGACACTAATAATGGATCAAGAAGTACAAAAGAAATGACAATGATAAAATCTTCAGTGCTTTAGACTTTGTATTTCATTAATCCTACATTTGTTGGAATAAAGAATTATTAATCATTAATTCAATTTTATGGCCTTATATATTAAATACACAAATCATAACATTAAATAAACCTTAAAATATAATTTCAATCAAAGGAAAATAGATTTAGCGCCAACTCATAATATATTTGTTATTATAAATTCTTTTGTTTTAAATCAATCTACTTTCTTATGAATATGGACGTTTGTAGTCCCTTGGTGGCCATTAGCGACAAAAAAGCGACAAAATATTTACTTTTTGTCGCCATTAGGTGGCCAATGGCTACCACGGGGCAATGAACTCTCATGCAAAAGATAGAATTGATTTTATATAATTAACTTTTTTGTTTTAATTTACCCTTCTAAGCTATATATTCCCTTTGATTATTGTCATTCTTAAATTTAAATTAATTCCTTGATACTAATGTGAAAGTTAGAATTTGATTGATGTGCAAAAACTAATGACAATGATAAAATCTTCATTGTTTTAGACTTTAGATTTAATTGATCCTACTTTTCTTATAATAAAAATTATTAATCATTAATTCAATTTTATGACCTTATATCTTAAATACACAACCCATATCATTAAATAAACCTTAAAATATATTTTCAAACAAAGGAAAATAGATTTAGCACAAACTTATAATATATTTTTTATTATCAATTCTTTTGTTTTAAATCAATCTATTTTTTTATGAATATGGAGATTTGTAGCCCCTTGGTGGCCATTGGTGGCCATTGGCGACCAAAGAGCAACAAAATATTTACTTTTTGTCCTCATTAGGTGGCCAATGACGAATACGGGGTGACGAACTATCATGCAAAAGATAGAATTGATTTTATATAATCAACATTTTTGTTTTAAATTACGCTTCTAAGTTATATATTCCCTTTCATTATTGCCATTCTTCAATTCAAATTAATTCCTTGACAGTAATGTGAAAATTAGAACTTGATTGATGTGCAAAAACTAATGACAATGATAAAATCTTCATTGTTTTAGACTTTATATTTAATTGATCCTACTTTTGTTACCATAAAAATTATTAATCATTAATTCAATTTTATGGCCTTATACCTTAAATACACAACCCATACCATTAAATAGACCTTAAAATATATTTTCAATCAAAGAAAAATAAATCTAGTACAAACTTATAATATATTTGTTATTATAAATTCCTTGGTTCTAAATCAATCTACTTTTTTTATAAATATTGAGGTTCGTAGCCCCTTGGGAGCCATTGGCGACCACAAAGCGACAATATATTTACTTTGTGTCGTCATTAGGTGGCCAACGACCACCACGGGACTATGAAATCTCAAGCAAAAGATAGAGTTGGTT
The DNA here is from genome assembly GCA_037974665.1 of Ehretia macrophylla. Classification (NCBI taxonomy): domain Eukaryota; kingdom Viridiplantae; phylum Streptophyta; class Magnoliopsida; order Boraginales; family Ehretiaceae; genus Ehretia; species Ehretia macrophylla. Next base: position 11,823,423 of record CM075782.1, read on the forward strand.
AGTGGCCAATAACAATGTCGGTTTATATTTTCTTATAAAAAATTAAATGAATTTTGTTGCAAGGTTATCACCAGGGGGTGACCAAAGGGTGATCAACTTTTTAATTATTTATTTTATAATTATTTTAATTTTCTTGTAATTTTTTTGAAAAAATAAATGATATTGGTCGCTTTTAGGTCTTCCATATGGCGATCGAAGGGCGACAAAACATTATTTTATTTATTGTTTTCATTTTTTTAAAAAAATTTCTTTTAAAGAAATATTTACAACTTTGGTTGCCCTGGGGTGGCGAGAGGGCCACCACATGGCGACAAATGTTTCATTTTTCTATTTTATAGTTATTTTTCCTCATTGAGTTTTTTGTAATTGTGTAATGAAAAAAATTAATGATAATGGTCACCATGTGGTTGCCCATTGGCGACAAAGTTGCAATTACACAATAATTATCGAATTTGGTCGCCAGGTGACCAAATGTAATTTTTTTTGGAGGGAAATTTTTTCACGCATTTTAGCTACGAAAGGGTAACGAAAGATTTCATTTTGTCGCTAGACTTTGCAAATTGGCTACAAAGCAACATTTCGTAGCCATTTTCTGTAGCCTCAGGGTTGTTTTCTTGTAGTGACAGCAATTCAACCAATCAGCATTAAAAGTTCCCAACCTAAACTAGTTTGTAGCCATGGTCACCTGCATGCGAGAATTATTCTCGTAACCTTTTCAATGATTGCTAGGAAAGAAAGTGCCTTGCGACCTCACAAAACTCATGACGTGAGCTACGAAATACATCAATTATGAGGATGTCAAGCTGGCCAAGAGAGAAGAAAAAAAAGAGAAGGAACCTACGAAGGAAAGCTCAGCAAAGGGAAAGGCTTGAGAAAGTCACAGACAAAAGGCAGGCCAGAAAAGAAGGTTGAAGAATCCAAGAAGTAGCAACCGGGGGAGGTTTGAGAAATACTATACCCCCTTGAATGCACCAAGAGCAGAAATTCTACATCAGATCTAGACCCACAAGGACTTCCGGTGGCCTGAAAGATGTCAAGGAATCCCGATAAAAGACCCAATGATAAATATTATCAGTTTCACAAAGACCATAGGCATGACACAAAAGATTGCAAGCATCTTAAAGAAGAGATATAGGCCTTGATTAAACGATGCCAACTGAACAAATTCATTATTAGAAATCAAGAGTGTTGCCAAAATCAAAAGCCCTGCTGAGAAAGGGAATGCAGCCTGAGATAAGGCAAAACAGAAGATAACCATCATTTGGGGGTTGTAAAATGCCTAACTGGTAGATCGATCTCTGGAAGGGAAAATGTAACGCCCCAAACCCAACCCTTCACTAAAGGTCAAGTCCGAACCCGGTACACGGACAGAGTCTCCTCTGTACCATGGACTATTAGTTAACCTGCAAATAACCACTTTCAAGCACCAATCTACAAACCACATCTCATGTTATCCCATCCTTCAATGACAACATGTCCAACTAATTCCTCAAGGCCATCCGAGCCTTGGAACAACAAGATATATCATACAAGCATACAAGTTATATCTCTAAACACTCTAAGTTATAAGTAACAAGTTATACTTAAAAGTTAAGTTCAACATTCTAACTACTTGGCACACTAGTATGCAACAAAAGTAGTAAAGTATATTATCAGTTATTGTAACGCCCCAATCCCTCATAGAACCGGGACTTCTATTAATTTTGCTATTCTTGACCCATATCCAAACCCGGGCACAAAATTTAGGAAAAATGGACGGAGTCTCCCCTGTTTATAGGACTAATCAAAAACCTGCAAGCAGCAAGTATAACCACAATACAACACCCCAATCTCTTCATCCAATCCTATCCTTCAACATCAACACAACAACAACTCCTCAAGGCCATTCGAGCTTTGAAACTCAACAGAAGCATATCAATATAGGCATGCAAGACATATCTTTAGAACTTCGAGTCATAAGACCACTTCTCATAATACTCTAACATTAACTACAAGTTATACTCATATATTAAGTTCATCATTCAATCTTCCTTTACACACAAGCATGCATTCAAGCGGTAAAGCCTATCTTCAAATATTACATCCCAACTACCAATAACACGAGCTTAAACTTTACATTAAAACACAAACTCCTTCAAGCCTAACAAATACATACAAGGCCAAGCCTCAAAGTAGATCATATAACAACAACTTCACACAATTCACAAGTAGGCATCCAACCTCAACGCGATAGGCAACCAGTAATACAGCACTCAAGGTAGTTATTCTAACTGCCCCTGTAACATATTAAAACGAGGAATGAGTAACCAAAGTTACTCGGTGAGGGAGGTGTGCAGCATACTGGGGCGTGCAATATGATATGCAACAAGATAACAACATATTCAACACCAAATAACACAACTAGTTAAACAAGTAATTAACCACATATAAAAAGGATACGGTTCAACTTGTCTTCATTCACGAGCCATGAGCCAAGATCTTCAAGCAAGTGCCGGAAAAACCCTTATTCCTCCAAAAATGGGGTACTCCGGATGTACCCCTATTTTACGACCCATATCTCCCGAGGTAGGTCCGTATGCCCCCAACGAAATAAACCATGCCTCTGGGGTAGAGGAGTATGCCTCAGCAAGAAAGGGACTGGGAAACCATGGTAGCCAAGGGAGCACAGCAAACCCAACGCCGCCCGTGTTACTCGACACTACCATGCCCGAAAAGGTTGCGAAACCCAACACGAATTCAAGAATTTACAGGATATGAGCAACAAACATGAGGAAACACAAGATATCATGAGAAACCACGAGATAACACGTAAATGGTACATATAAGCTTTATCAATCAACTAAATCATATAATCTAAAAATAATGAAATAAACTAAGATGCACAAAAGGGTTGAAGACTCCCTCATCTTAGTGAACCAAACCTGTAAGAATCTAGCCAAGGATACAAGGACTAGCACCAATTTATTCTCAATATGTTAGACTAACTCAAAGAATCAAATCCTATCATATAGTAAACACATACTTATCACAAGAAATCTTATAGATGTCACCTACAGTTAATGCATTAAAGTTCATATCACATAATCAGTTTAGCAATACAACAAGATACAGTCACACATTAAACAAGTAATCATGCCAGCTGGTTTAAAAACTTCACCCAGAAGGATAAACATACTATGCAACCCATTTGAACTCTTAGCTAAGCAATTAAAGGCTCTTTACCAGTCACAATCATAACCTTACACATATAATACAATTAACAAGCAATATAACCAACATAAACTAAATGTAATCGTTTTCATTCAATCTTTAACAGGTAACATGTACTTCAACTTACGTCCTTCTCTAAATAGATGAACATGTTATATAGGAACAATTAAACACTTATCCAATCAATTAATGAGTCAAATAACAACAATTATCAACATGGTTCATAACTAGTTCATTTAGTCCTCTTTCAAGTTCATACTAAACTAAAGTCATACAAACCAAATAACTTAAGTCACAAAACTTTACTACTCTAATACGTACGCTACACAAAGGCATATAAACATTTAATTACTCAATTATAAATCAATTATCATGAATTTAACTATGCGAACACAAAGGGGTCAATATTATACATTTCCCAACACTTTACCACAAGCTCACACATGTCTTAAACTGCATGTAAACACTCTAGAAGCAACTAGGATCCAATACAAGTACTAAAGCAATTAATTCATTCATTTTCCCTTTGTTCAACAAGGCTATTTAGCTTCCTACCAGAATTCAAAGGTCAAGTTAAGCTAGCTAACCATCCTACCAATCTAAGGATACTTAAATACATCATTTAGAAGCTCCAAATCATATCCTAGAGCACAAGTAGATGAAAACACCGAAAATGCCTCTTTATGGGTTTACAGTACAAGTACCAATTTCGAAACCCAAACAAGCGAAACAAAGGCACTTCTAAGGTTTCAATACTTAATAAAGACTAGTCATAGCCTCAAAACATGCTCGCATTCAAGTTAACCCCGAAACCCCTTATTAAAGTAGCCCAATTTGATCAAATTATTCAAATTTTGTACATGGCAAGCGCAACTAACATTTTTCTCACTCTCAAGGACCTAATTAGCAACTACTAGAAGCCTTGAATCAAATTAAATTATAACTTTTTCCTGAAACCCTAGTTTGGCACTATGCATCATCTTCCTCATGTAGATTCTTGCTAAAAACTTAGTTCTAAGCTATACCAATGCATACACAAGGTCTCTAGTATGTAATAATACTATATAGAACAAGAAACAAGCAACTTATGGCATGGAACAAGCAAAATCCGAAAATTCAAAATCATGGCATAAACTTTAAATAGCAAGGATGACACAACACTCTTACCTAGGAGCCTTGTAGAGGGTGGATGAGGATTTTGGAGAGGTGGAATAAGGTCTAGGTTAATGATTCTTGAGCAAATTTGAAGAAAATAGCAAAACTTTCTCCTCTCTTTTTTCTTCCTTGAGCTCGACGGGTTTGGGGGGGTAGTTTAGGGATTTTTGTTTTTGTTTTTATGAGCATTTGTATGCATATATGGTATATGATGTATATATGTATGTGTTGTATATTTAGCTTAAGTCAATTACCACAAAAATCTCGGTCAAACTATGCTAAATCTCAATTTAAATGTCATCTAGTTTTAAAACAATGTTTACACTACGTAATACTATTCAACGAAACACTAATCATTTTTCAAACGCAAGTTCCCGATTCCTTTTATAAGTTATACTATCTAGGAAAAATATTAATTCGAGCAAATTAGACAGTTGATTTTCGTATGAATAGTAGCCAGTAATAAAAAATATAATCAAGAAAAAGAAATGCACATTGAAATGTTCAAAGAGACATGCAACAGTTACGAATGAACGTGATGGGAAATCTCAGGCGTCACAGTTATTACATGCCAATTACTTACTATCGAACCATACAAGACTACAACTTTGCTACAACTACCAAATCTAACCCGAAATACATACAAGACCACAAAGGGGTCTAAAAATGAACAACAAACAACATCTTTCATATAAGCTGCACATATCATCCAACCTCAGCACACAAGTAGTCACGAAAGCTGATCTACTTGTACTTCTTCTTCTTCTACTACAGCTACAAGCTAGGGATTCACCTCAGCCTCTCCTAAAACATGTTAAATAAGGAGTGAGCAACAATGTTGCCCAGCGAAGAAGGTGATGTAGCATACCGGGGAATGCTTTTATGAAATGCAACAAAGATAACACAAAATCACAATTAAGCAAGCAATTGAAACAAGTAATTAAACACTTTATAAAAGGATACTGTTCAACTCCTTGTCTTCAATCTCGAACCACGAGCCACGATCTTCAAGCAAATACCGACAAACCCCTTATTCCTCCAAATAGGGTACTTCGGATGTACCCCGATCCTACGACCCATTTCTCCCGATGTAGGTCTGTAAGCCCCAACGAGGTGAACCATGCCTCTGGGATAGGAGAGTATGCCTCAACGAGATAGGGATTGGGAAACTATGGTAGCCAAGGGAGCACAGCAAGCTCGATACCGCCCTTGTTACTTGACGCTACCATGCCCAAAAAGGTTGCGCAACCCCAAACAAGTTCTCAAGAGCCAAGATTTTTAAATATCACATTAGAGGGACGACAAAGTAGGCCGTCCTCGCAATTAGCCACAATATAAGCCATTATACACAAAATAATGACATAACATAAAAGAGACAAATGATATCTTTTTCCAAAAACTCTTCAATTAACTTGATTATACCTTAGACAAGCGTATAAACACATAACAACACATCTACAAGCTCTTACAAGCACAAAGGTATCCATTTATCACTTTTCCCCTTTTATAACTATGAAATTCTTCTTCTATATAAAATTCAAGGCCCCAAATCTACAACCTAACCATTCTACATTCCTAAGGAAGCCAAAAGACACTTACTAAGGCCCTCACAACCCACTTTGGAGACAAAAGCTCAGGAAGGCCCCGAGCGGATTTTAACTACACCAACCCTATTTGGGCACCAATTTAACGCAACAAAAGTACCAAAAGTACTTCCATGTCCCCAAAGATACCTAATCTAAAGCCCAAATGTGCCCAGATTACATTTCATGAAAAATCTCCTTTTAAAAAGTTAGGTAATTTGCATTTTAACTCAATTTCAGGCAATTTAGCTACACGTGAGCTTTTAACTAGTTTCAATAATGTCTAGAGCACCTAAATGAAGCATCAATTCACTCTAAATAACAAGTTATAGCAAAACCCTAAAATTTATCACTATTCATCATCTATTTTGTGATCTAAAGCTTCAACCATGGAGTTTGCTAATTAACTACTCAAATGTAGTCTACACAACATGTAAAGCATATGTGATACAACATTTAAGCATTTCTATAGCCAAAATCAACAAATCACAAATTCATCAAAGTTGACACAAACTTTAGAATTAATTTAAATGCAACTCCCTCACTTGTACAAGGCTTAGGCTAGTTGTAAAAGTCCTATAAGCTCCAAAAACACTTCAAGATCAAGCCAAAAGTCCAAATTTGCAAAGTTTGGAGTTGAATTCTTCTTCTTTCTCTCCTAGGGGACCATCGGGTTTTAGGGGGTATTTTGCGTATTATTTGTTTTGTTTCGATGAGCATTTGCATGTAAATGTATTGCTATGTATATATATTATGTGTGTGTTATGTTATACTAAGTCAATTGCTAGTATAAACTTAGTCAATCCAAGTAAAACCCAAATTAGAAGACTAGCTAACTAAACTAATGTTTATACTAATGTTACACTATTCAACGAAGCACGAATCATTTTTCAAATGCATGTTCCCGACCTCCAAAGCCCAAAACCACAAGTTCCCGATTCCTTTTATAGGTCATATCATCTAGTAAAAATAATAAACCGAGCAATTTAGACAGTTGAAATTTTTATGAATAGTGACTATCAAATAAAACATATAATCAATAAAAAGAAATGCACATTGACATGCTCAAAGAGATATGCAACCGTTATTTATGAATGAGATACAACTTCCCGGGCGTCACATCCTCTCCCCCTTAAACTAATTGCATTCACGCAGTTCTTATATGATTCAGCAAACAGTTCGGAATATTTCTTTCTTATCTGCTCCTCCCATTCCTAAGTGCCATCCTCAACACTGTGATGATCCCAAAGAACCTTTACCATTAGAATACGTTTGGTTCTAAGCTCCTGAACCTTCCTATCAACAACCCAAAATGGCTTCTCTTCATAAGTTAGAGTCTCACTGATCTCCAACGGTTCTGGCTCCAGAATCTACGAAGGATCTGGCTGATACTTCTTCAACATCAACACATGGAATACATCATGCAATCTGCCCAAACTCAGAGGTAATGTAAATTTGTAAGCCAAATCACCAACCTTCTCAATAATCTCAAACGATCCCACATACCTAGGACTGAGTTTGCCTCCTTTTCCATATCAAATTAAGCCTTTACGCGGAGAGACTTTCAAGAACATATATCACCTACAGCAAACTTCAAGTCATGTCGACATCTATCAGCATAATTCTTCTGTCGGCTCTGAGCTGTGAGCATTCTCTTTTTAATAAGTTTCATATTGTCAGCCATTTGTATCATTTCAGGTAGAATAGCTGGGTCAACAATTTTTATTTCTCCTACCTCATCCTAATACAATAAGATCCACATTTCCGCCCATAAAGTGCCTCGTAGGGTGCCATACCAATGGTGGCCTAGTAACTGTTATTATATGCAAACTCTACTAGCGGCAAATACATTTCCCAACTTTTACCGAAATCTAGAATGCAAGCTCGCAACATGTCCTCCAGTATCCTGATAGTCCTCTCAAACTGACCATCCGTCTGCAGGTGATATGCAATGCTAAATTTTAAATTAGTCCCCAAAGCCTTCCGTATTTTTTGCCAGAACTGTAATGTGAACCTGGGATCCCTGTCTGACACAATGCTAGTTGGAGTCCCATGCAATCTCACAATATTTTCAATATATAACTCGGCTAACTTGTCAAGACTATCGATTATCTTTGTAGCAATAAAATGTGAAGTCTTCGTCAACCTATCAACAATAACCCATACAGAATAATTGCACCTCGGCGACCTCGGCAAATAAAGACACTAAATCCATGGTAATATGATCCCATTTCCACACAGGAATCTCCAATGGTTGAAACAATCCCGCAGGTCTTTGATGTTCAGCTTTAACCTTCTGAGAAGTTAGACATTTAGCCACATAATCTGCTATTTCCCTCTTCATATTATTCCACCATAAGCTATGTTTCAAGTCCTTGTACATCTTAGTACTACCAGGGTAGATAGTGTATTTAGTACTATGTGCCTCTGTAAGAATTACATTCTTCACAACTGAACTACCAGGAATGCAAATTCTATTTTTATACCTGAGTAAACCATTATCATGCAGCTTGAAATCGGACTCTCCCCCTTTTGACTTTTCTAGAATCTTCAATAACTGAGGATCAGATTATTGTGCTTCCCTGATTCTAGACAATAGTAAAGATTGAATTGTAGGCTTGCAAACTGAATACCTATTCTTGAAGCCTCTGGTTTCCACAAGCATAACTCATCCACAGTTTGCCAATCCTCTATAATCAAACTGGCCACAGTAGCTTTCCAGCTCAATGCATCAGCAACAGTGTTAGCTTTACATGGCAAGTAGCTAATAGTACAGTTATAATCATTCAACAACTCTAGCCAACGCCTTTGCCTCATATTTAAGTCCATTTTTAGAAAATAAATATTTCAAACTTTTATGATCAGTAAATATCTCAATTTTATTACCCCACAAGTAATGTCGTCACTTCTTTAAAGCAAAGACAACAGGAGCAAGCTCAAGATCATATGTCGGATAATTAAGCTCATAAGGCTTCAATTTTCTCGAGGCATAAGCTATCACCTTACCATTTTGCTTAAGAACACAGCATAAACCTTCTTTCGAAGCATCACTGTAAATCACCAGATTATCTGTTCCTTCAGGCAGTACGAGGATAGGAGCAGTAGTAAGCCTCTTCTTCAGTTCCTAAAAACTCGCTTCACATTTATCATCCCAGATATACACGGTTTTCTTTTGAGTTAAAAATGTCAATGGTCCAACAATTTTAGAAAAGTCCTTTACAAATCTCTGATAATAACCAGCCAACCCTAAGAAACTACGGACCTCCGTAACGGTTTCGAGCCTTTTCCAAGACAGCACTACCTCAATTTTTGCAAGATCAATAGAAATGACTTCCTATGAAATTATATGGCCTAAAAAGGCAACTTGTTTCAACCAGAATTCATGCTTGCTGAATTTAGCAAACAGTTTATGTTCCTGTAAAGTCCGTAACACAATTCTCAAGTATTCTTCATGTTCTTCCTCAGACTTTGAGTACACCAATATATCATCAATAAAAATTACAACAAACCGGTCAAGGTACGGTCTAAACACCCTCTGCATCAAGTCCATAAAAGTAGTAGGGCATTCGTCAATCCAAATGGCAATACAACAAATTCATAGTAGTTGTACCTGGTTCTGAAAGTAGTCTTAGGCACGTCTTCCTTACGGATTCTAAACTGGTAATAGCCCTCTCTCAAATCAAATTTAGAATACACAACAGCACCTTGCAACTGATCAAACAATTCCTCAATCAAGGGCAATGGAAATTTATTTTTCACAGTCACCTGATTAAGTCCCCGATAATCAATGCACAACCGTAAAGTACCATCTTTCTTCTTTACAAACAACACAAGGGCACCCCACGGTGAAGAACTAGGCTGTATAAAACCTTTTTCGAGTAAGTCCTGTAGCTGAATTTTCAACTCCAACAACTCAGGGGTAGCCATTCTATATGGGGTTCTTGAAATAGGGTTAATTCCTGGAATCAATTACAAATTCTATTTCTCGGTCAGGTGGTAACCCAGGCAATTCTTCAGGAAATACTCCCGGAAAGTCTTTTACAATAGGTACCTCATTCAATTTCAGTTTATCCCCAGACTAATTAATTAAATAAGCTAGATATGCTTCACAACCCTTACTCAACATTTTAGTAACTTTAATGGAAGAAATGATGCGAGTCCATGTAGATTTCCGACTTCCGACAATTTTAATGACAGGTTATTCAGGTATTTCTAGGGTCATAATTTTCCTTCTACAATCCAGGTAAGCATAATACCGCCCCAACTAATCTATTACCAGAATAACCTCAAAGTCTTAGAACGGTAAGATAATCAAGTCAACAGAATAAATGCGCCCCTCAATGCAAATGTCATAATTTTTACACACAGACTCTGTAACAAACTTTGTACCCATAGGATTTCCTACTTCAATTTTATATGGCAGTTTATCAACTTTTAAAGTAGTAGATTGTGCACACATAGGAATGATAAAAGAATGTGTATCCCCGGTGTCAATCAAAACCACTACTTGCTAATTATTAATAAGAAAAATATCTTCAACAACCAATATCGTATCTGGGAGCTCTTCTTGGTTTAAAGCAAATACTCAAGCCTGGCCTCATAGAATTGTAGTTGCACCTAATGCTCGGGTCAATGCACTCTGGCCGGACATCTGGCCCTGGCCCTGTTTAAACTTGGTACAATCTTTAATATTATGCTGGTCGCTGCCACAACCAATGCATCGGGCCAACTTTCTCCAACACTTTGCCTCTGTATGGCCCTTACGATTACAGTGACTGCACTACTGGTTTTTCCTTGCAACAGTGCCTCCCATAGGGGCTCTGTAAGTGGATGTAACAGTGCTACCTTGCTGAGATCTAACGGCAACAGGTCGGGTCTGTGTTTGACTCTACGACTGACTCTAGCTGGTCTAGTCTGCATCTGGGTTTGGGCTGGCCCCAAGTAACTCTAAGTCTGCCTCTGCTACTGAACCTAAATAGGCTGCTGATACTGTCTCTGATAGCCCTGATTATGGGATTGATACTGCCGTTTACTCAGCTGACTGGACTCTGCCAATAAATCTACCTTGCGTTTCTTGAATCTGGATACGACCCTAAGTACTGCAGCATAATTAGGATAATCTTGCAAAGACAAATTAAGCTGAATATCACCTCTCAGAACCCTGATAAACCTTTGAATCCTCATGTCCTCTGGCTGCACTAAAGCTGGCACATAGCGGGAGAGTCTAGTAAATGTAGCCTCGTACTGATCAATAGTCATATTCCCCTGCCTCAGTGATATGAATTTTCCTGGTATCTTTCACGAGCTACCACTGATACATACTTGTCCCTGAATTCCCGAACAAAGTCAGCCCATGAATATTGTACCCTCTCGGCATCCCATTTCCCTCTAACAGTATGCCACCATTCTTCGGCGTCCCTTTCAAGCAAGAATGCAGCATAAGTGATCTTTTCCTCGTCATTACACTCAAGTACAGCGGCAACTTTCTCAAATTTATTCAACCACATTTCTGCCTTCATATCATCAGATTCCCCATAAAAGTTGCACGCCTCATGGTGCATAAATTTATCAAGCAGATTACCCCCTGCAGTTCCGTTACCCTCTACTCTAGCAGCTGGATTGCCTCTACCAACTCCTTTCTGACCTTGTTGAGTCACAAACTGAGCGATAGTGTTAATGGTTATGGCCATTGAGACCATAACTTGTGCATTAGTGGGTTCCTGCCCCGGAGGAACATTTCAGGCTACCCCCGCATCTTGCCCAGGTGCACCTTATCTCGGAGCTTCCTCCGATCGCCTTCTCAGCCTTCCCATCCTCATCTCGATACTAGAAGAGTTCAGCATTATAATAGGCAAATAGATAACACAAAAGATAACTTATTCATATTTCAAACATCTTGTACACATAGCATAGCATATAAGCACTCAACATGCATCATACTCTAAACCTTCCATATTCACACAATATCATACATTAGACACTTCTTTTACATGCTAGCATATTTCCACATAGTCAATCAATCACTTAGATAATCAAATAATCATGCAATCACACAATTCAACTTTCACATAAGAACTTTTACCCCACAAGCCAAGGAACCTATCCCGGCTCATATATTCAAATTGCTCTGATACCACCTAAATGTAACGCCCTGAACCCAACCCTTCACTAAAGGTCAAGTCTGGACCCGGTACACGGACAAAGACTCCTCTATACTGTGGACTATCAGTTAACCTGCAAATAACCACTTTCAAGCACCAATCTACAAACCACATCTCATGTTATCCCATCCTCCAATGACAACATGTCCAACTAACTCCTCAAGGCCATCCAAGCCTTGAAACAACAAGATATATCATATAAGCATACAAGTTATATCTCTAAAAACTCTAAGTTATAAGTAACAAGTTATACTTAAAAGCTAAGTTCAACATTCTAACTACTTGGCACACCAGCATGCAACAAAAGCAGTAAAGTCTATTATCAGTTATTACATACCAATTACTTGTTATCGAACCATACAAGACTACAACTTTGCTACAACTACTAAATCTAACCCGAAATACATACAAGACCACAAGGGGGTCTTAAAATGAACAAAAAACAACATCTTTCACATAAGCTGCACATATCATCCAACCTCAGCACACAAGTAGTCACATAAGCTGATCTACTTGTATTTCTTCTTCTTCTACTACAGCTACAACCTGGGGATTTACTTCAGCCTCTCCTGAAACATGTTAAATGAGGAGTGAGCAACAATGTTGCCCAGCGATAGAGGTGATGCAGCATACCGGGGAATACTTTTATGAAATGCAACAAAGAAAACACAAAATCACAATTAAGCAAGCTATTGAAACAAGTAATTAAACACTTTATAAAATGATATGGTTCAACTCCTTGTCTTCAATCTCAAACCACGAGCCGCAATCTTCAAGCAAATACCAGCAAACCCCTTATTCTTTCAAATGGGGTACTCCGGATGTACCCCAATCCTACGACCCATTTCTCCCGAGGTAGGTCTGTATGCCCCAACGAGGTAAACCACGCTTCTGGGGTTGAGGAGTATGCCTGAGCATGGCAAGCTCGATGCCACCCGTGTTTCTCGAAGCTACCATGCCTGAAAAGGTTACGCAACCCTGAACGAGTTCTCGAGAGCCAAGATTTTCAAATATCACATTAGAGGGATGACAAAGTAGGCCGCCCTCGCAATTAGCCACAATATAAGCTATTATTCACAAAATAACGACATAACATAAAAGAGACAAATGACATATTTTTCACAAACTCTTCAACTAGCTTGATTATACCTTAGACAAGCATATAAACACATAATAACACATCTACAAGCTCATACAAGCACAAAGGTATCCATTTATCACTTTTTTCCCTTTTATAACTATGCAATTCTTCTTCTATATGAAATTCAAGGCCTCAAATCTACAAACTAACCATTTTACATTCTTTTGGAAGCCAAAAGACACTTACCAAGGCCCTAAAAACCTACTTTGAAGACAAAAGCTCGGGAAGGCCCCGAGCAGATTTTAACTACATCTACCATATCCGAGCCCCAATTTAATGCAACGAAAGCACCAAAAGTGCTTCCATACCCCAAAGATAGCTAATCTAAAGCCCAAATGTGCCCAGATTACATTTCATGAAAAACCCCATTTTAAAAAGTTAGCTAATTTGCATTTTAACTCAATTTCGGGCAATTTAGCTACACATGAGCTTCTAACTAGTTTCAATAATGTCTAGAGCCTAAATAGCAATTTATAGCAAAACCCTAAATTTGTCACTATTCATCATCTCTTTTGTGATCTCAAGCTTCAACCATAGAGTTAACTAATTAACTACTCAAATGTAGTCTACACAGCATGTAAAACATATATGATACAACATTTAAGCATTTCTATAGCCAAAATCAACAAATCACAAATTCATCAAAGTTGACACAAACTTTAGAATGAATTTAAATGCAACTCCCTCACTTGTACAAGGCTTAGGCTAGTTGTAGAAGTCCTAGAAGCTCCAAAAAAAACTTCAAGATCAAGCCAAAAGTCCAAATTTGCAAAGCTTGGAGTTGAATTCTTCTTCTTTCTCTCCTAGGAGGCCATCGGGTTTTGGGAGGGTATTTTGGGTATTATTTGTTTTGTTTTGATAAGCATTTGCATGTATGTGTATTGCTATGTATATATATTATGTGTGTGTTATGTTATACTAAGTCAATTGCTAGTATAAACTTAGTCAATCCAAGTAAAACTCAAATTAAAAGACTAGCAAGCTAAACTAATGTTTATAGTAATATTACACTATTCAACGAATCACGAATCATTTTTCAAATGCACGTTCCCGACCTCTAAAGCCCAAAACCACAAGTTCCCGATTCCTTTTATAGGTCATATCATCTAGTAAAAATATTAAATCGAGTAATTTAGACACTTAAAATTTTTATGAATAGTGACTATCAAATAAAACATATAATCAAGAAAAAAAATGCACATTGACATGCTCAAAGAGATATGTAACCGTTATTTATGAATGAGATGCAAATTCTCAGGCATCACAAAAAGTAGTGCTAGGAGAAAGTCTTATCTCAAGTTAACAAGAGAAGAGCCACATGCAAGAGGTCGAAGGTAGATAAACAATTAGTATTTATGACGACCGACCTGGAAGGGCTTATCTTCTTACACGGTGATCTGTTATAGGTGGAAGCCACAGTGGAAAACTATTTGGCCAAGTGAATCAAGGTAAACACAAGCAGTTCTACTGAGGTCCTGTTTTTGAAAACATTTGTCAAGTTAGGGATCAGTAGGGACAGGCTCTAACCACTTAGAGGCCTATTATTTAGGTTTGCAAGAGAAGTCTTCTGCCCTGAAAGAGTTATTAGCCTACCCTTGACCATGGGAGAAGGGGATAGGAAGGTTATGATAATGGCAACCTCGTTGTGTTAGATTACGAGTCAGCATACAATGGGATCCTAGGTCGGGTGGCTCTAACAAAACTCAAAGTTGTGGCATCCCCCTACCACCAAGCAATGAGGTTCCCAATACCTTGGGGGTGGCCATGTTGAGGGGAGATCAGTTGGTAGCACAACAGTACTATGCTGCCTCATTGAAAATAAAGGGACTCGAATCTTGGCAGTTAGAGGTTCCCAAGGAGAAGAGAGACAAAAGGAAAACAACCCTAGTTGATGACGTGGATGAGGTCGAACTTTCAGAGAGACGCAAGGTGAAGATTGGTAGTGAACTTGCCCCCGACCTACGCATAGGTATAATTGATTTCCTTTTTGAAAATGAACATGTATTTACCTAGTTTGCCACTTACATGATAGAAGTAAATCCAAGTGTTATGGTCCACTCATTAAATGTGGATCAGACCTTCTGCCCCATCTCACATAAGAAGAGACAATTCAGGGGAGAAATAAACCAGTGTCACCCCGAACTCGACCCTTCCTACGATCAGTCAGGACACAATAGAATTTCAGCAGCATAATGACTGTAACATGAACATCAGGGCTCTAAACCAACCCTTGAGAACAACATACATCAAACTCCATAAATCACCAACCAACTCCACAATCAAATTAACAATATACAACGCAACCACTTCATACATTAAATATTCTTTCATCAACTTTTTCATAGTTATGCGCCTCCATTCCAACATAATACATTTACTATATAACATACACTTCCAAAATAGATTATAGCTCATCTAGTAACCTAATCATGTTCCAAAACAAGATTACTAAGCTAGCAACATTTAATCTACTATCTTTACAACATCTTATATAACATGAACTTTTAAGGGAAATACAAGACAACTAAGTTTAATATACAATATACCAAAAGAGTACAACATCATAAATCAGGGACAAGACTCTGGCACATAGGACTCGTCCACATATGGCACATTATCCTCCTCTGGGGGCACGTACCTGTAATCTGGATCGGTAACACCTGTATACTTGCAATAATTGAGAGTAAGCTTATATAAAACAAGCCTAAAGAGGATTCGATAGATCTCTAACAGTATTTACTATACTCCTTGAAAATCATCCTTTGAGCAGTAAACACACAATGAACATCAATAACATTATAAATGCAACAATGACTATAAATATAAACCCACAATAAGGATACGATACATTTGCTGATGAAGCTCCATACACCATTCAATGCTTATCAACTTCTCCAAACTCAATGACACAAACCTAAGGTACCTTGACCTAGACCCATACCCCATGGCATCTCCGCCCATGCGAAATAGGGATTAGCCATGATAACTGTGCCCGCAGCCCCGGATGCCTCCTGAGGTAACACAACATTATCAAAGCTCACAACAATGGGACTCAATTCGAGAAGTCAACAACATTGGTTGCCCGACTCCCGACTCCCGACTCATAACAACAATAACAATTCTAATTCGAGAAGTCAACAACATTGGTTGCCCGACTCCCGACTCATAACAACAATAACAATCAGTTAACAATGTAACACTCCGGATTAACCCCGAGCCTGCTTCTCACGGTTTTGTAACAACAATCAATAATCAATAATCAATTAATCCGTATTTCAACAATCAATTAAACAACATTTAATAATCAACAACTATATAATCATCAAACAATTAAGTTAGATGACAAAGTAGGCCATCCAACTCAACAGGCATTAAACACAAAACCAAACCCTAGTCTAACCATCAACTACTTACAATTCAATCACTCAAACACCACCCAAACATCCAAAGGCATAATTCAAGACAACCCAAACTTCTAAAAGTCATAACTTACATTCTACTAATCTGATAACCTCCAAACCAGTTTCTAACACTCACCCACTCAATCAACAACATTTACCCCCTTGAAAACCAACCATAAATCACACACATCAAGCCCAACAACCCTAAACCCCTAATACATCAAGGCTGAAATTTCTGGACTTTCACACCGACTTTCCAATCAAAATTTCGGTATTACAACATTACTACCACGTATTTAGCAAACTTTTAGAAACTAACAGCAAGCAATTCCAACAACCACAACAACATTTATTCAACAAATAGCCAAATACTCAACTTTTAATACCTGAAAATAAAAATGCATACTACAACAGTTCAAATCTTATATAAACACATATAAACGATCCTTAACATGCACTGAGCAACAATATAACATCAAATCAACTTTCAAACGGTCCGAAATTCAATTATATACAAAAACATAAAAAATGACATTTGAGATCTAGAATTTTTCTCTTACCTTTGATGTTGTTTGATGCAAGAAAGGTGTAGAATGGATGCCCAACAAGCAAGAACAAACTTTGATTCAAGTGCAAAGGCTTTGTATTGCAATTTCTATGAGAAAATTTGATCAAAAATCAAGCTAAAATGGCTCCTTGAGTTTTGGCCATGTGTGTGTGTGTTTGTGGTGTTTTGAGTTTTGTTTTATGAGCTATTTTAGTATATTAGGCATATATAAGCTTGGTCAAATAAAATAAAAGAAATTCAAAGGTGGAAACTAGTTAGTTTATTTAGTATTTTTAGTGTTTTCTTGTCTTTTAATTTTGTTTCTTAACTATTTCTTGCTCAAACATTAAATTAATACTTATACTAATTCTAGATAATTTATTTTAGGTGACGAAGAGTTTTGCATTCAAACATTTCCACCCGAGTCGGCTTAAAACTCGATTTTTGCAAAAGAAAGTGTAAATACCTTTAAAATTCCAAACCCAATTCAAAATCCATTTTAATCAAACATGGGTCTATTAATACCCGAGGAATAGGTTTTAAAACGTTTAAAACACCCCTGTAAAAATTTTAGCAGACAGGTGTTCAAAACACTATTTACTAAAACCGGCAATAAAATTTCTGGTGCCGATTTTGATAAAAATTTTATGAATGTACATAGAGCATGTATTAGGAATATAAATCACATATTTAGCACATTTTAATTCATATAACACATAAACATGTCAAATCACGCAAATCGAGGCAAAGACACGCAAATCGAAGTAAAGACAAAAATTGGGGTTTCATAACCAGAACATCCGAGAGGAGGTAAAGAAACTATTAAGTGCAAGGCACCTCAAAATCGTAGAATACCCAGAGTAGTTGGCCAATGTGGTGCTTAATAAATCTATATTTTTCGTATTTTGACCCATCATATCTTGTACAATTGCATTATAATTATGAGCTTAACTGTGTAATTGATATAATTTTAATGCAATAAAGGTTTTAGAGAAGAAATAGCAAAAACGATCAAAAAGACCAACATTTAAAACAAATATTAGGCGCAACACTAGAGAAGAATGGTAGAACAGCTTTGAAATGAGTAAATCGAGATTGAATTTAGCCAAACTGAGCACGAAAATAGATTTAGGACGCTGAAAAACCTTGAAATAGACCTAGTCAACTTTTTGGACAATAGTCAAAGTCAACGGGGTGGTCAAAGTCAAAGTTCGGAGTCAAAGTTCACTTACCACAGCCAGAACCGCACTCGAGCGCATTACATCCGCGCATGAACGCACCTTTCAGCAAAAGGCAAACAAGTGGTCGACAGAGCGTACAAAAAGCAAAAAGAAAAAAATATATAAAAAATTCATAGTAGGGAGCGCGCTCGAGCTCGCCCAATCCACTCTCGAGCACGCCTCCCATGTGCTGCCTATAAATTGAGTGAATTTCTTGTTGCAGAGGACATGCATTCAGACAAATTTCATTTCTTTCTCTTTTGTTTTGTAGTATTAGTTTCTTTTCATATTTTTAGTTCGGGAGTAGGTTAGTTTAGTTAGGGTCCTAAAATAAAGGTCAGGCTTATGAATTAATGTCATAGATATTGAGGAAATTGAGCCAGCTAAATCAAGACGTGCCTAAACTCGGTAACTTTTGTTCATGATTTTGATTTCTTCTTTTGTAATTCTTATTATGGCACTTTCAACCCTTATTTTTGGAATGATAAACACGTGAGGATATTTTTTAAAAATATTATTTTGGATTCAGATTAGCTATAGTTTCATATTATTTTTACACGTAATAATTATTCCTTGGGTAATCATGCATGTACTTGATGTAATGTTCTTTGTTATTCAAAAATATACATACATCGGGGATCTTGTAGATTCTCGATAATAGGAGAGCTATTTATTCGTTATTCCGGAGACAAGAAATGCTAGTGATTTATCTTGTAGGTAAATCATGATTGCAAATCAAGTCCTTGAAATACTAAAAGTCTAAAACTTGTAGTCTAGCATGTTTTCAACGTCATATCTAAATCCTAAATATTTAACTTAAATACTCCGATCAGATTTATCATTTCAATTATGGACCCTCTAAATTAAATTAACCACTCTTAGACTATATTAATTTATTTGCTTTTACCAAAACTTTTGGATACGTTATGGACTGTCGAACTTAAGTAAAATTTACCGTGACTTGGAAGTCAATCCAATTATAAACTAAACTCTTAACATGAATCGTTAACCCCAATCTTTGTGGATCGACCCTCGACTCACCATGTATATGTGGTAATTTGAGGTAAAGTTGTACTAAATTTATTACTCTTATTTTTTATCGTAAAATGACGGGATCATTGCTCGTAGCCAAGACCCCGAAAAAGTAAAAGCTCTGTGTCGATTATACCAACCTAAATAAAGCTTGTCCAAAAGACTTCTACCCCTTGCCAAGGATAGACCAAATGGTAGATGCAACCTCAGGGTGTGAGCTCCTCACATTCTTGGATGCTTTTAAGGGGTACAAGCTAGATAATTATGGCTTCGGAGGATAAAGCAAAGACGACGTTCATAATTGAGATGGGCACATACTGTTACAAAGTAATGCCCTTTGGGTTGAAAAATGCTAGAGCTACCTACCAGCAAATGGTAAACAAAGTATTTAATAGTCAAGTCGGGCGAAATATGAAAATTTATGTGGATGATATGTTAGTGAAAAATAAAATAGCTCGAACACACATTGATAACCTCGCCGAAGCTTTCTCCACCATGGAGTGGTTTTGGATTAAACTCAATCCATAAAAATGTGCCTTAGAAGTCAAAGTAGGGAAGTTCCTAAGCTTCATTATCACTAACCAGGGCATAGAGGCTAATCTTGAGGATATCCAAGCTTTACTAGACATGAATCCACCTAAATGTTTTAAATAAGGACAGAAGCTAGTTGGAAAGGTAGCCGCCCTGAGCAGATTTATGTCAAGGTATGACGACAAATGTGCCTCCCTCTTCAAGGCACTGAAGAACCTGAAAATCTTTCAGTGGAGAGAAGAATGCCAAACAGCCTTTGAAGGGATTAAGAAATATCTTAGTGTTCCCCCTCTTTTATCCCGACTAGAAAAAAGGGAGGTCTTGATACTATATCTAGCTAGCTCGGTGAAAGCAGTGGTTGCAGCCTTATTCGTGAAGAAAACAGAGTCTAGAAACTAGTTTTCTATGTTAGCAAAAAGTTGAGTGGCGCTAAGCTCATGTACTCTAACATTGAACGAATGGCACTAGCCCTAATAATAGCCACACAAAAGTTAAAGCATTACTTCAACACACACACCATTCAGGTGATGACAGATATACTTTTGAAGCAAATATTGCATAAGCTCGAAGTGTTGGGATGTCTATTGAAATGGGTTGTTGAGCTCAGTCAATTTGATATCATTTACCAACCCAGAATGACGATCAAACCCCAAGTAGTAGCAAATTTTGTAGTAGAGTGCACTAGAGATCCGACCAAGGAAACCAAGGTTCTATGGATAGTACAAGTGGACAAAGCCTCGGGAAAACAAGGCAGTGGATCTAGAGTAGTAACTGTGAGCCTGGATGGGGAAGAGACCCAGTACTCCTTGAAGTTCCAGTTCCCAACCTCTAGCAATGAGGCCGAGTATGAGGCATTAATAACCAAGCTCAAAATAGTGATGACACTTGAAGCTTGGGCAGTAGACGTTACCACTGACTCACAACTGGTAGCTAACCAAATAATCCGAGAATACGAGGATAAAGACCCTTCAATGATAACATATCTCAACAAAGTAAAAGAGCTGACCTCAAATTTTGAGGAATTTCACAATCAACATGTAGTTGACCTCGAACAAAAACTCAGTAAGAGATTTATCTTGCAAAGGAAAATAGAACAGAAGCCTAAAGCAAAGGGGAATACCATCTGATACAAATAATTGAAAAAGTTCCAAAGGGGAATACTATCTAATACATAACTGAAAAAGTTCGCATGAAGAATTACATTTGACAGAAGACCAATCTAGTATCAGGTACAAGTGAGAGAGAGAACTAAAAATTTAGATGTAGAAGCAAACCATAACATATCGATCATAATATCTCAATGCACATCATATGACAAGCTCAATTTAGCCCGTGCAACAATGGTTTAGTAATAGCGGTAACAGAAACACTGGAGTTCTCGATCCCAATCCCACGGCATGAAAAATGAGAGGAAACAGACAGAGTCTCGCTTGTTTATAGGACTACTAGTTCATCTGCAAACAGTAAATTAATATTCAAACCACAACCCAACTCCAATAGATACAATCACATCCTCCAACGTCAACACCTGCAACAAGCTCCTCAAGGCCATCCGAGCCTTAGAACCCAACAACATAACGCAGAGACATGCAAGGTTAAATCCATTGAAATCTTATCTTTTAAATCCACTTATCATACCACTCTAATATTATTTACTTAACCTTCTTATATTTTAAGTCCTTCAACCCACTTTCATGAAACCATACAAGCATGCAACTACTAAGCAATAAAGTAAAACAATAGAAGTTATTACAAACCCACTCGTACCTAATCATCATACAAGCCCTAACTTTAATATTATATTTCTTAATATAACACGAATACATACATGGGCACAAAGTCTCAAATAGAATACAATTATCTCATGATCACATTCTCCCATGTTCTACACACTGGTAGGGCAAGCAGGCCACACAAGAGAAAATCCGATCTCTAACTTTTCCTGAAACATGTTGAGAAGAGGAATGAGTAACCAAAGTTACTCAGTGAGGGAAGGGATACAGTTAACCAGGGATTTTCAAAATTCATTTCTTGCAATGCAACAAAGACAAGAACACAAGTAATACAATATAGCAAGATAATTGATTCAACATTAAACACATTTAAAAGGATACGGTTCATTTTCTTTGTCTTCGTTCTCGAACCACGAACCTTGATCTTTGATAGCAAATGACAGCAAACTACCTTATACTCCAATAAGGTACTCCGGATGTACCCCAAATCCTACGACCCATTCTCCTGAGGTAGGTCCGTATGCCACAACAAGGTGAACCATGCCTTTGGGGTAGGGTAGTATGCCCCAGCAAGAAAGGGAATAGATGTCACGACCCCATTTCCTTAATTTCTAGCGCGGTCTCTGATACCATGATAATGACAAGGAATTAAAATTGAAGCTTACGAATCCTCAAGCATTTTGGGGTCGTGATGCCACGGACTTAAGAAGATCACTCCACCTAGGTCCGCTAAGGCACAAAACAATAGCCCAAGCACTAATACCATAAATCAATACATTAAAGGTTACAAAATGATTACTTTTATAACACCCCGAATACACCAACTAATAAGGCATATAATACAAACTTCATTACTAGGGATGGAAATAACAACCATCAAATACCAATTTACAAGACTTGGATTCACTAAATTACTTCACACATGTCCAACTACTACAACTAAGCCTCAAGAGCAATGTATCAAATTAGTTACATAGTTAAGTGTCCCCAAGATTAATACATTACAAATAAATCAAATGCCTAGCTCATACTATTACAACAAAAAATTAACCAAAATGAGCAATTGATCTCAAGCTCCAGCCCTGAATAACCTGTAATGGTATAAAAGATGGATGAGCTAATCCTGCATATAGCTTAGTGAGAATGAAAAATGAAAGGTTTTCACAAACATTCTATCATTTCAAAATCATCGTTATAAAATCGTGTTATGCATATATTTCATGTATCAAGTATAGCGAGAATAACAATGATAATCACAATCTTAACCAAGCAACTCTACTCTCTAAGGACCTCGAGGGACCTTGCGAGAGTGGAAACCATGCAGCAAAAGGATACAATATCACGAACTTTGTTGGAGACGGCTAGTCTCGATCTTTCTTATCATATCCTCTTCAACACACCAAACAAGAATGAGTACTACGGAGGTAACTCAACCATGGTAGCCGACAACGTCCTGGAAAACCCGATGCTGCCCAGGCAGAGCGAAACTTCTACCGTGGGGTTTACAAGGCTGCTTGAATCATTTAACAATTGAAACAATTCATCCCAACTCTCCAAGGAAACACACCAAGCGAGAGTGGGCACTCAAATATAAAACAAGCTCGGAGGCATCATAGTAGGTTGTCGTCGGTTAGTATCAGTTTTCAAAGACATATTAGTGTACTGATGTTCCAAATAGAGTTCATATAACACATAAACTTGCACGTGAAGGTCAACGAGGAAAGTTACTTTATCAAGCAAGTGTACAACCATGTAACAACCTCATACGAACATGTAGTGTTATGTGCATCGTTTAGATAATCACGGAACCAATACTCGCCATGCTTGAACATGATAATAATATTTAGAAGGACACATCATAGCCATATACCAAGGGAAGGTGTAAGGATACTTTATAACAACTCAAAACGATAATAAAATGCAAGCACAAATGAAACTATGAAGCATCTCAACTCTCTTGCATTAGTCTAACTTAGGAGGTAAATTTACCTACTTTTTCAAAATCCAATTAATCTGATTTCTATCTAAAATAGAAGCTTATCGAAAGTAGATAGTTCTAGAATCAAACGGAATGCAATTCGGAGTTGAATTGAGTGAGTTATGGCCTTTAGAAACACGTTGCGCAAATCTGTCAAACCCGAAGTGTAACGACCCCGCTAAACGAATACCCCGAAGTGCAAAGGCACACGGGCGACGCACACCAACAATATATTGTCCGCTTTGGGTTACCCCACTGGGCCCCTCACGGTTTTTTTCCCCCCGTGTTACCACGGGAAAAGGCCTATTGTCGAATATAAGGCAGAACCCCACTCTATATATTTAATGGTCCCAGCTCAAAGACTTCCATTGTGGGATTGTGTTACCACATTCCACCCCCCTTAAGGGGCCCCACGCCCTCACCGGACACAAGCACAAGGGAAGACCCACTCTGATACCACTTAATGTAATGACCCCGCTAAGCGAATACCCAGAAGGGCAGAGGCACACGGGCGACGCACACCAACAATATATTGTCCGCTTTGGGTTACCCCACTGGGCCCCTCACGGTTTTGTTCCTCCCGTGTTACCACGCGAAAAGGCCTATTGTCGAATATAAGGCCGAACCCCGCTCTATATATTCAACGGTCCCAGCTCAAAGACTTCCGATGTGGGATTATGTTACCACACGAAGCCTCTCCAGCGGACGACCCCTCCTCCTACCGGTCGACCGGTGGACTAGGTGTAACACCCCGATCCCTCTCGAGACCGGGAGTTTTATCAATCGATCTAATCACAACCCAATTCCAAACCCGAGAAAAATTTTGGGAAAAGACGGACGGAGTCTCCCCTATTTCTAGGCAAAATGCAACCTGCGACAGCATTTAGGTGGACCAATACCATGTCCAAACATTCAACCACCTCAAGGCCATCAGAGCCTCGGTTCTCAACAATTAAACACAGCAAGTATACATACATTTCCAAGTACTAGACTATTTTAACTCTTTCTTTAAACAATACAAACATGCATTAGAGTTAAGCTATACTAACTAGATACTTTAACTAACTTATCAAACCACTTCAATAATCCAATAAAGCTTATATTACATTCCTTTTAACTTTAAATACATACAATACATGAAACATACATCCTTGCATCTTTGACAACTCAAGCCACATAGTACACAAGACAACTCTTCAAACACGAACTTTCCAGCTAACATGATATTTCCGAAAATGTGGTGGTGAGGAGTGAGTATACACAACACGTATACTCAGTGAGGGTGAGACAGATATCGAGGTGGAGAGAAAGAAGATCGTGTAATGCAAATAGGTACAGTTAAGCAATACAATCAATAAAAAGACATTCAATATAAACAACAATACAATAAACAATTAAAGAAAACATTAACACAACCAATCAAAACTATACCACACTTTGAAGGCTATGGTTCACTCGAGCGAGTAATGTACCGATCACGATTCCAATGACTTTAACGATGACGCGCCGGCTCACCCACCTTATAACTTCCGTTTAGAGTACTCCGGACATACTCTGTCAATTCTATGACCCAAAACTCCCTGGACGGCAACCCAAGCGAGAAAGGGAATAGGACACGGAGCTAGAGCAACCAACACTAGCAACCTGAGGCTACCCAGAGAGGCCCATCACTCACGCGCCTGACACTATACAATGCAATACAAGATACAAGCAATAAACGAGATAACAAGCATTTAAAATCAATAAAGTAACAAGAATTATCAACAATTGATATACAATTCAATCATAACCAACTTTAACAAGCATAACAAGCAATATTTAAGCAATCTATAGGCATTATGCTAAGAAAACACACAAAATCACAAAGTGACCCCAACTTGTAAAACGCTACTACTTTCAAACGAGCCACGAGTTTTGGAAACCGACTTCATCAATCCTCCTAGGTTACTATAAGGCACATCTAAAGACCCCGAAACCCTACTTAACCCTAGAATTCACGGAAAGCCACGATTTCCCCCTTTGCTCGTTTAAACTACAACTACCTCAACCGATTACCCAACCAATGTCACAACTGCACCAAAAGTGCTTCCATGACGTACCTCGACAATACCTTCACGCAAATTGAGAAAATTCCAAACTTGACCGAAACGACCCCAACTTTCACTAAGCCTTTTCCTCCGTTTTTTCCATTACACAACCCAATTAAATCACATTTAGGCATTCTAGCATATCTAGCACCTTCCTACATCAAAAAAACGCATAATGGAACAACTTCATCGAAACGGGGATTTACTATTTATAATTTACTATTCATTAATCAATTTAAATTGCAATTTCAATTTTCAACCACAGAAAATGCTAAAAAGCTATAAATACATGTTCTACAATCAACAAGGAACATTCTTTAAGCAACAAAAAGGATAAAATAACAATCTACGCATAATTTCTAAAAATTAAAGTTTAAACACAATTATTTCAAATGAGCAAATAACGATGAAACCCTCACCTTAGACGCTCCTAGATGCTAGGAAAACCACGCCGGATGCCTCGGAAACCACCCCGTGCAAGCTCATGCGAAGATTTGAAGATTTGAATGTTGAAATGTTTTTTTTTCCCTTTGGATTTTCGGCCAGCTTGTTTTCTGTTTTCAGCTTTCTTTTTTTTGTGCTATTATGTGCTATTATAAAGATGACACAAGGTCAAATGGTCAAGGCTTTGGTCAATGCTCACTTAAGTTGGTCAATCTAGCTTATTTTATGCACTTTAAAGCTATAACAACCAACACAATTTTAATTCTAGCTAACAACAACTAAAGCACTAAAATTAAAACACTAAATACTAGTTTTCACTATTTGCTGAGGACTGGAAATTATTTCCTAACTATCGCTCTCGATATGCTATGCACTTTGCGACAATAAAAGAATAACAATTAAATCTCAAAGAATTTAAAAATATATAATTTTTGAAAAGTAACATAGTTCAAAATTTACTCCGGCTCGGAGCTACTTTTCATTTAATTGAAAACCGAGCATTAAAATGCAAGAAAATTAAAACCGATTAACAAAAGATGAAAATAAAGCTACAAATAAATGTTTAACTAAAAATAAACACATAATTCAATGCTAACATTTAAGATAACACTTAATTAAATGTAATTTAATATCCTTAAATGCATGCCGGGTTCGGGTTATCACATCATTCCCCCCTTAAAACAATTGCGTCCTCGTAATTCTTCTTCCAATAGAACTCTGCATCATCTGAAATCCAATTCTGACTAATCTTCATCGGTTGAAGAATCCCGTTGACACGAATATCGAAGAAGAATAAAATTCCAACCAAGAGCGCCGAGATAATACCAATAAAGACTAAAGCAAAGATACTGTAGATGATAGCAATACCACATATTGATGGCAAGAAGAATACCGAAGGAATGCCCTATTTACGAATCTCCAATAGAAGTCTAACAAGTACCAAATAAGAAAATTAAAAGATAGCCAGAGTAGATACACCTCATGCAGTGCTGATTACCGTAAGTAGTCCTAGCTGAGAGTTCTGTAAAAGTATATAGAGAAGAATACCAAAGGCCAATCTCTAAATGAAATCCTCCAATCACTGAGTCCCTACCGCAACATCTTAATCAAACAGCAAGTATAGATTCCCCTGAGTAGAAAGGCCGAAGGAGAAGCCGTAAACAATACAAGATAATAAGTCCAAGCAGAATTCCAAGTGTAAGATCTTCCAATAAATGCCAATAAAAAAAAAAATAC
This sequence comes from Ehretia macrophylla, assembly GCA_037974665.1. Classification (NCBI taxonomy): domain Eukaryota; kingdom Viridiplantae; phylum Streptophyta; class Magnoliopsida; order Boraginales; family Ehretiaceae; genus Ehretia; species Ehretia macrophylla. The sequence goes on from CM075782.1 coordinate 11,850,882, forward strand.
TAGTAGAATGCCCAATAAGAATTCCAAAGAATACCGTAAGTAATGTTACACAATAAGTCCGATAGGAATTCCAATTACCAAACCAACTGAGGGATGCCAAAGAAAATACCCGAACAATGCCCCAGTAAGAAAGTACCAAGAATTGCCCAATAAGTAATACTAATTAAATGGCCACTAAGAATCCTAGATAATGCCATTGAAGAATTTTTAATAAGGAATGCCGGTAGCACTCCAATAAAGACCGAGACATATATACCATAGATAATACTGTGCAGTAAGTCCGATTGAATCCCAATAGCCAAGTCCACCGAGAAGTACCAACAAAAGTCTCCAAAGAATACCCAATCAAGAAGACATTTAAGAAAATGCTCCAAAGAATAATCATTCCAAAGGAAGTCATTTACACAAAGCATAGAAGATAACCTTCAAGGAACCCCAATAACAAACTCCAGCTATAAATGTCAACTCCCAAATAAAGGCCTAGTTAAGCACTGCTCGTTTCCATCAATCCAAATAACTTGGGCTTGCTACTAACCACTTCTCTTCAGGGGAGGAAGAAGTCTTTCTTACCATTTCAATAGGACATGTATGAATGCCAATATATCACAGTTATACACATGCCTTAAACTATTATGCAAGCAATTTTACAAAACAGTTTATTCAACAAAGTCACTCAAGCACGACAATCAAGTCAAGCACAACATAATCAATTCAAATCACGGCATAGCTAATTCAAGACATTCCAATACACACATTACAAGCAATACTTCAAGCAAATAACAATTCACGAGGTCGATTCGATTCACAATGCCAATTCAATAGGTCAATTCAATACAAAACTAGACACTTCACTTCACTTAGCACACAATTAACACATAACACATAACTATATCACATAGGAGCACACATTCAGGTCAAGACACACAATCTCACATACAAGCATACACTTTCAAGACACACTTAACAAGCAAACATTCAAGGTTCACTACCCACCAGACTGAGGACCCTGTCCCGACTTATGAGCTAGACAAGCTCTGATACCACCTGTAACACCCCGATCCCTCTCAAGACCGGGAGTTCTATCAATCGATCTAATCACAACCCAATTCCAAACCCGGGAAAAATTTTGGGGAAAGACGGACGGAGTCTCCCCTGTTTCTAGGCAAAATGCAACCTGCGACAGCATTTAGGTGGACCAATACCATGTCCAAACATTCAACCACCTCAAGGCCATCCAAGCATCGGTTCTCAACAATTAAACACAGCAAGTATACATACATTTCCAAGTACTAGACTATTCTAACTCTTTCTTTAAACAATACAAACATGCATTAAAGTTAAGCTATACTAACTAGATACTTTAACTAACTTATCAAACCACTTCAATAATTCAATAAAGATTATATTACATTCCTTTTGACTTTAAATACATACAATACATGAAACATACATCCTTGCATCTTTGACAACTCAAGCCACATAGCACACAAGACAACTCTTCAAACACGAACTTTCCAGCTAACATGATATTTCCTGAAATGTGGTGGTGAGGAGTGAGTATACACAACATGTATACTCAGTGAGGGCGAAACAGATATCAAGGTGGAGAAAAAGAAGATCGTGCAATGCAAATAGGTACAGTTAAGCAATACAATCAATAAAAAGGCATTCAATATAAACAACAATACAATAAACAATTAAAGAAAGTATTAACACAACCAATCAAAGCTATACCACACTTTGAAGGCTATGGTTCACTCGAGCGAGTAATGTACCGATCACGATTCCGATGACTTTAACAATGACGCGCCGGCTCACCCACCTTATAACTTCCGTTTAGAGTACTCCGGACATACTCTGTCAATTCTACGACCCAAAACTCCCTGGGTGGCAACCCAAGCGAGAAAGAGAATAGGACACGGAGCTAGAGCAACCAACACTGGCAACCCGAGGCTACCCAGAGAGGCCCATCACTCACGCGCCTGATACTATGCAATGCAATACAAGATACAAGCAATAAACGAGATAACGAGCATTTAAAATCAATAAAGTAACAAGAATAACACTAACAAGCATTATCAACAATTGATATACAATTCAATCATAACCAACTTTAACAAGCATAACAAGCAATATTAAGCAATCTATAGGCATTATGCTATGAAAACACACAAAATCACAAAATGACCCCAACTTGTAAAACGCTACTACTTTCAAACGAGCTACGAGTTTTGAAAACCGACTTTACCAATCCTCCTAGGTCACTATAAGGCACGTCTAAAGACCCCGAAACCCTACTTAACCCTAGAATTCACGCAAAGCCACGATTTCTCCCTTTGCTCGTTTAAACTACAACTACCTCAACCGATTACCCAACCAATGTTACAACTGCACCAAAAGTGCTTCCATGACGTACCTCAACAATGCCTTCACGCAAATCGAGAAAATTCCAAACTTGACCGAAACGACCCCAACTTTCACTAAGCCTTTTCCTCTATTTTTTTCATTACACAACCCAATTAAACCACACATTTAGGCATTCTAGCATATCTAACACCTTCCTACATCAACAGAACGCATAATGGAGCAACTTCATCGAAACGGGGGTTTACTATTCATTAATCAATTTAAATTGCAATTTCAATTTTCAACCGTAGAAAATGCTAAAAAACTATAAATACATGTTCTACAATCAACAAGGAACATTCTTTAAGCAACAAAATGGATAAAATTAAAGTTTAAACACAATTATTTCAAATGCACAAATAACGATGAAACTCTCATCTTAGACGTTCCTAGACGCTAGGAAAACCACGCCGAATGCCTCGGAAACCACCCCGTGCAAGCTCACGCGAAGATTTGAAGATTTGAATGTTGAAATGTTTTTTTTTCCCTTTGGATTTTCGGCCAGCTTGTTTTCTGTTTTCAGCTTTCTTTTCTTTTTTTGTGCTATTATGTGCTATTATAAAGATGACAAAAGGTCAAATTGTCAAGGCTTTGGTCAATGCTCACTTAAGTTGGTCAATCTATCTTATTTTATGCACTTTAAAGCTATAACAACCAACACAATTTTAATTCTAGCTAACAACAACTAAAACACTAAAATTAAAACACTAAATACTAGTTTTCACTATTTGCTGAGGACTGGAAATCATTTCCTAACTATCGCTCTCGATATGCTATGCACTTTGCGACAATAAAAGAATAACAATTAAATCTCAAAGAATTTAAAAAAATATAATTTTCGAAAAGTAACATAGTTCAAAATTTACTCCGGCTCGGAGCTACTTTTCAATTAATTGAAAACCGAGTATTAAAATGCAAGAAAATTAAAACCGATTAACAAAATATGAAAATAAAGCTACAAATAAATGTTTACTAAAAATAAACACATAATTCAATGCTAACATTTAAGATAACACTTAATTAAATGCAATTTAATGTCCTTAAATGCATGCCGGGTTCGGGTTATCACACTAGGGGTCATTCGGTCGTGCCAAATCTGTTTGTGAACGCTACAATGCAGCAATGCACAAACTTTCATTTTCTTGCTTCTTTTGCATACAACTACAACTTCAAAATCACAACTTAGCAAACTATAAACATCCTTCAACATAATTCAACAAGAACAACAAGAACACCAATAACACCAAGAACACCAAGAACACCAACCAAGTCTTAATGTTCTTCACTTTCATTTTCATGTATTGCAAGCAATTCAATCCTACTAACACATGCATAAAACTTCACTCCCCTCAAATTCAAACTCCTTAGCTCATCAAAATTCTCAAATACATATATATGAAATAAGCCCTTGCTCGTACAATACATAGAACTCAAAACATATTTCAAATTCTTAGTGTATGCATTATGAACAAGAATAATCAACAAATATACATATTCTCATCTTGAATGAACTTTAAGAAAAACTTTTCAAAACATCCCTCACATTTTTTCTTCAAACCTATATGAAAATGAGCAAGAAAACCTTGAAGAAAGCAAGAAAATGTCAAGGAAAAAGCTTGGAGATGGCTACACTTCTTATTCCCCCTCTTTCTCTTCCTTCCTTTCTCACCCTTCTCTCTTTCCTATGGACGAAAATCTGATAATGTGTGTGTCGAGTGGGTGGGTGTGTCGTTTCAGATTTGCATGTGTGTGTAATGTATGTGTTTATGTGTGTATTATTTTGGGTGTATGTGTGTGTAGTGTTTTTGTGTGTGTATATGGTGTAATGTGTGTTGAGTGGGTGAGTGTGTATTGGTTTGTGTTTGTGTGTTTGACTTGGATGAGACCAAATAGTATTAGGATATTTTGTTATTTTGATTTAGGACAAGAGTGCCCTTAAACTTGTTTGCGTATTACTAGTTTGCCATTTTGGTCAATTCCTAACTATCTAGTTACTAATCTTAGCTCCATAGTGTTAACTAATTTTCTACAACCCCTAAAATATTCAACTACTCGTTAAATGATGATATGCACGTAAATTGAGGTAAACATACATAAACCTATTTAACATCATATAAAACTCGTCAAATGCATTTAAAATGGTTTAACTATTATCTACGTTACCTAAATTACTCAAGGACACGTAATTGAATTTAAATGCAGGCTAAGATAGGTATAGGCACGTAAAACGATATAAATTCATATTAGTTGAAATAAATACAGATTAAATGATGCAAAAATGTATGAACTGTTATAAAATGCATATGAGCCCTGTATTGGCTCAGTACGGGGTCTCATAATAGGTACCATGGCAGCCGAGCTAGACCGACAGCCCGATACTGCCCAGAGTTTCTTAACACTACCATGTCCGAAAAAGGTTACGCAACCCGATACGAATTCGAGAATTCACAAGATAATACGACATAATCTCAAATAAATACGAGAAGTCACAAGATAACAATATAATGCAACCACGCATAAATGTAGGACAACAAGGTAGGTTTTCCCCAATCACGATATAGCAAGTAGTAAGTGCATATAAACTTTATCAATTAAACTAAATCATACAATCCAAGAGCAATAAAATAAGCTAAAATGCACAAAAGAGATTAAAACTTCCTCGTCTCTATCACGCTCTAAAATGCAAAAATTTGGCTCCAATTCAATCTTAAACACCGACAATGAATTCTAACCATACTCTAATCAACTCAAGCGTTAATTTAACATTATGAACATATATGGCACAAGATAGCAATTAGGTTAATCATAAATTCCGAATACATTCGAGTTCACATAGACACTTAATACATATACAATAGAAATTAGACAATTATTAATGTACTTTTAATTTAACACTTAAAACACTATTACAACACATAAATACATTATATTGCACCAAAGGGCAAGAGAACAAGAAAGTAAATTATCTAACTAACTAATGCTTCTAATACTACTAACTTTGAACTTAAGCTAGAATCATTTCATTAGGAAATTAATAGCCCAAATGGTGGTTATGCTCAATTAATACTTCTATCTTTTAACCTATTAACAACACAATGAACGAACATTCAACTAACAAGCCAAAGTTAGCTACATCTAAATCCATTTAAACTTAGTTAATTAGCAATTCAAACTAGAAGCATTTCACTTAAGAATTGATAGCTAAAGTTAAGACAACTATAACCACATCTTTAGATAACTTAATAAGTGACATTATACTCTTACAATTTATAAAGTTCACATTTAGTTTATCACGTAGCTAGTCCAAACTTAGCTCAACTTTGTTAACACAGAAAGAGTTTTAACAAGCCAATCACATTTCCAAGTTAAACTCATTTATGGTAATAAATAATCAACAATAAAGCTATCAGCTTGGTTATGCAACTAAGATAAATCCTAGATGGCACTAGTATCCCTCATGTAATCCAATTCATATTAACCAATATAACCAAGTCATAATACATTTAAATTTTAGTTCAAGTAATCATGCATATGTCTTGTGAGACCCCGGAATTCGCCCTATTTGCAATTATGTGTTTTCACCTGTTTAAATGCTATTAGAATTAGTATATATGTTTATATGTGAGTTATTAAATGATCTTGGATTAAATGTGCATTTAAAATACATTTGAAAAACAAATAATGTGACTTTTCATTTTCTTTTTTAAAATTGTGTAGTATAACTAGACTATATGGAAGTAAAAGCTTATGAATAAATGTTGTCCCCAAAAATAGTCTACCAAAAATAGTATTTAAGTTTGATAGTATTAATATTACTATTTTTGGCAAAAACAACTAAAATAGCTTAAGTTATCGACTTTGACCAAGACTTCTAACTTTGACTTTATTAAAACTGATTATTGCATTGACTTTTCATCTACCTTGACTTTTGAAAAATGTTGACTTTTATTTACTTTGAATTTTTGAAAAAAATGTTGACTTTTATTAACTTTGACCTTTTAGAAAATGTTGACTTTTATCATCTTTGACTTTTTGTAAATGTTGACTTTTTGGACTTCTTTGACTTTGACTTTTTATATTATTTGACCAAACTAGGTTTATTTAAATATTACTCCTGCTACATGATATATGTGCACTCATAAAATTTTCATAAACATTTTTAGAGAAAATTTCATTTAAAGTGCCGTTAAATGGCATTTGAAGACCTTTTAGCTAAATTTTTGAAACTAGTCTTTTAAACATTTTAAAAACTAGTCCTCCATTATTAAAAGACCCGTGATTTACTATAAATTATTTCTGAAGCAAATTAGGAATTTAAAATAGATTTTTTGGGCGAAAAAGTAACGTTTTGAGCCAAATAGTGATTCTGCTAAACTCGATTCTTGCGTTGACTTTTGTTGATAAATTATATATTGTAAATAAATATTTCAGCATCCTAAATATTTTACTAACATAAAATTTCAATTAGAATTAAAAACAAACACTAATTTAGACTTTAGTCATTAAAAATCTAATTTTTGATAACTTTGACCAATTCTTTTTGCATTGACTTTTTACTTAACTTAATATATACTCAAATATTAGCCAAAACACCACAAAAACACACCAAAAACCGTGGCTCCTTGGAGAAGAAAGATGAAGAACATTTTTAATATTTTCAAAATATTTTTCTCATAGATTTTGCATTTCAAAGGCGAATTGAGTCATTCAAAGCTTGATTTCACTTGTTGGGCACCCATTGCACACATTTCTAACATCATTTGGCATCAAAGGTGAGAGAAAAAAATAGATCTAGAAATTAAAGTTCATTTGGCATCATTTGATAAGGACCAACTTGATGAGTTTATAGCCATTTTGAACTGTTGTAACGTGTATTTTTATTTTTTGGTTACTTAATTGATAATTTGGCTTGTTTGTTGAATAATTGTTGTTGTAGTGATTGGAATTGATTGATTGTTATTTCTAAAAGTTTGTTAATTGTGGGGTAGTAATGTTGTAATGCCGAATTTTTTATTTGGATGACGTAGCAAAAGTCCAAAAAATTCAGCCTTGTGCATTGCCAAAATTAGGATTGTCGGGCTTGTTTTGAATGGCTTTTGGTTGGTTTCTAATGGGGTTATTGAAGTTGCATGTGTGGTTAAGTATTAGAAAGTGGTTTGGAGGTCATTGGATTTCTAGATTGTAAGTTATGACTATTAGAAGTTTGTGTAGTCTTTCTTTAAAATGTTGATATATTGTCTTGGGTTGTTTGGGTAGTGTTTGAATAATTGATTCTTGGATTGTTGTTGATTAGGTTCGGAATTGAATGTATGTTAAATGCATGTTGAGTTGGATTGCCTACTTTGTCATCTAACTTAATTGTTTCAGAATTGTATAGTTGTTGATTTTTAAATGGTGTTTAATTGGTTGTTGAAATATTGTTTAATTGATTACTGATTGTTGATTGTTGATTGTTGAAATACGGGAGTCGGGCAACCCTCGTTGTTGACTTCTCGAATTGAATTATCATTGGTGTCATGAGTCGAGAGTCATTGTTGTAAGCTGTGATAATGTTGTGTCACCTCGGGAGGCATCCTGGGTTACGGGCATAGTTATCATGGCTAATCCCTATCTCGCATAGGCGGAGAGGCCATGGGGTGTGTGTGACACCCGAGAACTTCACCGTACACATTTTAACTGTTGCATCCACTATTCGCGCATTTTTACTGTGCATTACTTGTTGCTTTATTTGGTTACTATTTATCACGTTTTTCAACAGCTTAATTAATTTGGATTAGCATTTTTCTTAAATCATATTAATTATTTTAGGAATGAGAAAAATGTACTTTTGAGTGATTAAGGTTGGAAGCGTCTGTTTAGAAAATGTTTTATTGAACTAGTAAATAGTATTATATAGTTAGACTTTATATTTTGGTTAGCTATCATATTATTTCACCTTAGGACTTGTATTGAGCTAGTTTGACTCACCTTTTTAGTCTATATACACCCTTAACTTAAAACAACTTAAGTTATATACTCACACACACACACATAATAAGCTTATAAAACAATAAAACAAAAAAGAGAAAAAGCTGGAAAAAAGGCAGCCAAACCCGACAGCCCTTCTAGTGCAAGAGAATAAAATTTTGCTCATCAAATCATCAATTCAAGCCAAGCCAAGCTAGGCACAAGTAGTTTAAAGTGTTCTCTAGCCTTCCCCGAGCTTCTACACGCAAGAGGTGAGGGATTTCATGGTTGTTTTTGCATTTTGAAAATGTTACACTTTTCTTAAATTTCTTGTTTTGCTACTAAATGGTTATGGAATGTTTAAAATAGGTTATATATGTTGTATACAAGTAGTATAGACCACATTTATGCTATTGTTTTGTATTTTAAACGGTTGAATTCGTTCGTTGATCGTAGGGCATGAATAGTGACAAATTTTCTAGGGTTTGTGAAAATGAACCTTGTAGCTTGATTTAATGGTCCAATTAGATGCTCTAGGTGCTAATGAAAGTAGTGTAACCCGTAAAGTTTAATTGCTCGTAACTTAACAAAAGCATGAAATAAGCGACTTTTTAAAAAAGGTTTCGAGGTTATCACAAATCAAGGTTAATTTGGCCTTCACATTTGGGATTCCTAGGCTATATAGGTTCTAAATAAGCTTTGCTAACTCTCAATTGAGTTCCGGTTGAGGTACGCGTAGTACAAAGTCATAAGGAAAAAATTGGGGCTTTTGTGTTAAACACGGGTAATTAGGTAACTTCGAGGGTCCTAAGGGTACCTAATGGGTTAATTAGAAGTGTGGAATAGGCCACTTACTAATCTAGAACAATAGCTTGAGTTTGGAAGGAAAATGGATTGTGTTACAAAGGGGATAAAGTAGGAAATCAGTTGTTTCACACTTCTATGAGCTTGTAACTGTTCCTTAGGTGTTTAAATGTATTTTTAAGACATTCTTGAGCTTTTGGTAAAAAACTATGTGAAATGTGTAAATGTTCTTTTGTTGTCGTTTAGTTGCTTATATGATAATGCTTCTATTCTAATTGTTTTGAGAATAAACATCATAGTTAAAGAGATTCAAAGTTATATGCATGCTTATAATGAAGTTGGGTTATTTTAATGCTTAGCTTATTGAAGTCTTGTGTGATAATGTTATTCAGAGGTCTAGTAGTATCTAAGTGAACTAAAATGTATTCAGAAACTATGATTAACCTAGTTGCTAACTGTGCCATATATGTCCATAATGCTAAATTAACGCTTGAATTGATTAGAGTATGGTTAGAATTCATTGTAGGAGTTTAAGACTGAATTGGAGGCATATCTTGCGTCCTAGAGCTTGGTAAAGGTGAGGATTGCATCATGCTTGGCATTTTAACTAATTTATTGATTTTCATTATGATGGTTATTGTGTAGATTATGAGTTATTGTTTAATTACTTTAATTGTATTGTTATGTGCTCGTTTATATGTCAACTAGGAAGTATTATTGTTATCTAGGTTACAAATGCTTGATAATGGATATTCATGTGCAAGGACAACCTACTTTGGTGTCCTTAAATGTGTTTATTAATTATATTGTCATTGTCATCATACTTGCATTACATCATGGTTGCGCAACCTCATTGTTCAGGACGGATGCGATGGGCCTCTCTTGGCGGCATTGGGCTTGTCGGGGTTGGTTACTCTAGCTCCGCGCCCTATTCCCTCGCTCGCCTGGTATGGAATATGCCAGGGGGTATTGGGTCGTAGAATCGGGTACATCCGAAGTACACATTGGTGTAAGAGATGCCGGCATATCGATATCGTGGTTCGTGGTTCAAGAGTTTAGAGGGATAAGTGTTATGAATCGATATCCTGTAATAAGTGTAACATATTTGGCTATCGCTTAATTATTTTGCTTTATTGTTCATCCTGTGATTATATATTGCATTGCACAAAAACGGTTTCAAAAACCTCCCTCACTGGGCATACTTGTTTTGTATGCTCACCCTCGTTACTAACACTTTCAGGTTTAATACGAAGCAACTAATGTGCCTACAAGCTGTCCGAATTTATGTGCATTGGAGGGTTACTTGCCGTGGTAGTATAATTTGTAAAGTGGAGGTCTTGTACGTATTTGTAACATATCGTGGAAGATTGTATTAAAGTCTAAGGAACCAATGGCCTGTAATAATTTAACGATTTACCTTATTGATTGATTGTCTTGCATGCTTGCTTGTGTGTTAATGAAAGTTAATAGTTGTTTGGCTTTAGTTTATAAGAAATCTAATGGTTAATATAGAGTGGTATGATAAGCGGATTAAAAGAGATAAGGTTTCAAGGATTGTTAAATGCATGCTTGGGTGTGTTTTCTATATCTTGCTTAAGCCTCGGTCGACCTTGAAGCTGGGTTATAGTTAAAAGTTAGAGTTGTTGGAGTTAGAGTTTAGTTATATTGTGGCTTATATTATGTTTACAGGTTTCCAGAATGTCCACGGTACAGGGAAAACTCTGTTCGTTTTTCCTAAAATCTATGGCCGGGGTTGGGATTGGGTTGAGAATAGCATGGTTCATAGAGCCTCCGGTCTCGTGAGGGATTGGGGCGTTACAGTGTGGGTCTAGAATAAGGTACCTCAGGATTACATCGTTAGGTTTGGAGGAGTTGGTGAGCATTGTAACGGTGTATGGAACTTCATCAACAAGTGTATCGTATCCTTATTGTGTGTTTATTGTTGTTACTATATTTGTATTGTAATCAATGTTAATTGCGTGTTGTTGCTCATAGGATGATTTCCAAAATGGTAAAGTAAATGTTTTCAAAAGATCTATTGAATTCCTCACTGGGGCTTTGTTTTATATAAGCTCACTCTTATTCGTTGTCTGCAATCAGGTGTTACTGAACAAGATTTCGAGTGCGTGCCTCAGGAAACTGAGAATGTGCCTTATGTGGACGAGTCTTATGTGCCGGAGTCATATCCATGAGTTTGTCTTAGCTTTTGTAGTATGATGTATTGTAACGCCCCAACTCGACCCCTCCTACGATTAGTCAAGACGCAACGGAATTTTGACAATATAACGACAGTAATCAGGACACCGAGGCTCTAAGCCAACCTCTTCGAAACTCATACAACCAACTCCACAACAATTCAACAATTAAACAACACAATCGCAATATAGAATAAACATCCTTTTACCATTGCATCCATAGGTTATACGCCTCCGTTTCAACATCATACATTTACTATATAACATACATTTTCCAAAATAGAATATAACCAATCTAGTAGTCTAATCATATTTCAAAATAAGACCACTAAACTAGCAACATTTAATCTATTATCTTTACAATATTTTATACATCATAAACTTCTAAGTAAATACAAACTAGCTAGTTTTAATATACAAGATAACAAAAAGTACAACATCAAATATCAAGGACATAACTCTGGCACATAGGACTCGTCCACATATGGCACATTATCCTCTTCTGGAGGCACGTACTATTAATCTGGATCGATAACACCTGTATGCATGCAATAATTGAGAGTGAGCTTATATAAAATAAGCTCAGTGAGAATTCGATAGATCTCTAACAGTATTTACTATACTCATTGGAAATCATCATTTGAGAAGTAAACACACAATAATTATCAATAACAATATAAGCACATTAATTATAATGACCAATCAATAAAGGATACTCTAGTTGGTGTACCTCCAAACGCCATCACTATCTCAATCGTTCTTCTTATAACTCCCCATTACTCACGCACCCAAGGTACCTCTCTAGCCCCTCCCTCCATGACACCTCTGTCATGCGAGCTGGGGGTAGCCTATGATAGTTATGTCGTTTTCAACCCGACAGCCCAACGCTGCCTGAGAGGTGGCACACATATACCAAGACTCATGACAATAATAATAATCATTCAAATCTCAGGAGGACAACCTTTCACGTTGACTATCTCCCAGCTCATCAATAATCAAATATCATAGGAGAACAACAAAGTAGGTTGCCCATCTCCCGGTTCAACATTAATTAATCAATAATCATCGTTTTAACAACATAACAACAACTAATCAAATAAACAACAATCAACTAGGTTAGATGACAAAGTAGGCCACCCAACTTAACACGCATTAAACACATAACCAAACCCTAGTCTAACCATCAAGAACTCACAATTCAATCACTCAAACACCACCCAAACATCCAAAGGCATAATTCAACATTTTAAACAAAGAAAACCCAAACTTCTAAAAGTCATAACTTACACACTACAAATCCTATAACCTCCAAACTAATTTCTATCACTCACCCACTCAATCAACAACATTAGCCCCCTCAGAAACCAACCATAATCCATCCAAATCAAGCCCAACAACCCTAAAACCTCAATGCTCCTAAGCTGAAATTTTCAGACTTTCACACCAACATCACAATCGAAATTTCGGCATTACAACATTACTACCACGTATTTAACAAACTTTTACAAGCTAACAGCAATTGATTCCAACCACCACAACTCCGATTATTCAACAAATAGCCAACAACTCAATTTTAATACCCAAAAATTAAAAATTCATACTACAACGGTTCAAATCTTATATGAACACATATAAACGATCCTTAGCATGCACTAAGCAATAATATAACATCAATTCAACATTCTAGCTGTTCAAAATTTAATTATACGCAAAAACATAAAAATGATATTTTGAGATCTAGAATTTGTCTCTCACCTTTGATGTGTTTTGATGCAAGAAAGATGCGCAATGAGTGCCCAACAAGTGAATTCAAGCTTTGGTTCAAGAGATTTGGCCTTTGATTGCAAGTTCCAATGAAAAATTGCCTTTGAAAACCTTGAAATTTCTTTCTCTTTTCTCTCCTATGGCTCTCGGCTTTGTGTGTGTGAGTGAGTGTGTTTTTGTGCTTTCCTAATGTGTTTTGATGCATCATATAGTCAAGGTCAACAAAAATAAAAATAGTAAAAGTTGACACTTAGTTAATTTTTAGTCTTTTAATTTAGTTTTAGACTATTTCTTGCTCAAAACATTAAATCGACACTTAGACTATTTCTAGATAATTTATTTTGGGTGACGAGAAGTTTCTCATGCAAAGACTTTCACCTGGCGCGACTAAAAATGCAATTTTTGTAAAAGAAAGTGTAAAAACTTTTAAAATTTTAAAGCCGATTTGAAATTCGTTTTAATCAAATACGGTTCTATTAATATCCAAGGACTAGGTTTTAAGACGTTTAAAACACCATCGTAAAAATTTTAGTGGACGTGCGTCCAAAATACTATTCACTAAAACCGCTGATAAAATTTCTGATTCCGTTTTTTATGAAAAATTCATGAATGCACACATAACATGTATTAGGAATATAAATCACATATTTAGCACATTCTAACTTATATAACACATAAACAGGTCAAATCACGCAAATCGAGACAAAACACGCAAATCAAGATAAAGACAAAATATGGAGTCTCACATGTATTGTATAACCTACTTAAATATAAAGGCTTATATAATACTAGTTTAGTAGTCTTTCTTTTGAACATGATTAGATTGCTAGACTGGTTTATGATCTATTTTTCAAATGTATATATAGCCTATGGTTGATGTTGGAACGGAGGCGTATAACTGATGAATGGTTGTTTAATATATGAAATAGTTGTGGAGTTGTTGTTGATCATTGGAGTTGTTTGTATGAAGTTACAAAGGGTTGGTCTAGAGCTCTGATGTCCGTGTTACTGTCGTTATACAGCCAAAATTCCGTTGCATCCTGACTGGTTATAAGTGGGGTCGAGTTGAGGCGTGACATGTCTAATCATTAATAGACCAATCTTTAGTATACGCAAAGCAAGGTACTTAAGAAACTAATAACACAAAGTTACCTACAACTATTTACACTCAACTTTATATGATAACCAAATTAGTTTACAATTCGATCAAATTTTACCAAGTACACATATAAAGTTGTCTCACATGAGGTAGTAAGTAATTCAATAGAATAGACACAATGGAACAACTAGTGTTAATCACAAATTAACTAATACAAGTTCAACAATTATCTAATTTATATTTAGCAACATCTTTAAAGTCAGAACAGAAAGAACAAAAGAACAAAAGATAACTTTACAATTCAAGAAAGTGTTGCTTGACTATTACACCAGAGTTTGATGCATTTGAATTAAAGTTTAGTTAATTCAACTATCACATGTTCATTAATTGCTCAAGATTTCCTCCTTTACCATTTACATATAAAGCTAGTTCATTTTCACTTACATTTAGCTAGCTATAGATCAACTTAGAAATATTCATCTTAAGGATCTAAAGTTAATAAAATTTAAGTTCCATAAGGTTCAAGGAATATTAAACATATTCTTTCATATGGTTTACCTTTCCCTTCTAAGTGTTCGCTAGTTAGCACATAATTCACATAATAGGTTATATAACGCATAGAGAATCATATCATATTGTGCATAGAATCACTTTCAACATATTATATATCTTCACATAGATTAAATTATATAACAAGCAATAACAATGTCTTATAATACATTATTTAACTTCAAGAAACATTAGGAGCACAAAACAAATAAGCTCAACAGTTTCAACATCTCAATAATAGCTCAAGTTTGACTACATATTTACTTAAGCAAATGTCTCCCAAATAAACTGATTTTTACACGTATGGAAAGATCTTTGAAAGTAGATAACTCTAGAATCAAACAGCACTTAATTCCGAGTCAAAATTATCAAGATATGACTAAAATAATATAGGTGTGCAAACTGTCCAGATTGATCACGTTTTCTATCACCTTTCGATTTTTAATGTTTTTGAAGCCCTAAACGATTTTTCCTAATTTCTCAACCTAAAAAAAGTTTGTTCCTAACTGATCAAAATACCTACCCCAAATGTTTCAATTTTTCTAGATAGTAATACTAGATCAAAAATACCACGAAATTCAGGCAAGCAAAACTGTCCTGCACCAGCTCAACTACAAACCTCACTGATTTTGGCATTTTCAAGCAAGTAAATGATTTTTTCTCATGACTCGACCTAAACAAGAATTATTCCTCTCAAAGTCTAGATGAACACATATATTTTTCCAGAATTTTTCGTCAGAGTTTACATGTTCAAATAGTTCACACAATACAGCAGCTATAACAAAAATCCTGTAATCATATACATGTCTAAACTTGTATAATACAACAATTTCTTACTCAACAACATATATATATATATATATATATATATATATATATATATATATATATATGCAATATAACTTCTGAAATCAGTTTTTAAAGGATTCCCCTCACCTTATAATCTCAAGAAATGATGATATGAAGCTTCAGAGGGCAAGATCCAGCTCCTATCTTTCTTCGTTCTTCCTCTTCGTCCTCTTTTTCTCCTATTTTTCCTTGATTTTTAGGTGTATGTGTATGTAGAGTGTGTGTTGGCGTGTATGTATTTTCAGCCGTGTGATTGTGTATATGTGTATGTATATGTCGTTTGTGTGGTGTGTGTGTTTATGTGTTTTTGTTTTGTGAGAGTATGTATATAACATGTATGTGTATGTATGTATAATAAAAGATATATAAGCCTAATAACTAACTTGCCCCTCACTAAACACTTATTTATTAGTTTGCCATTTTGGTTAAAATCTAACTATTTAGTTACTCCAATTCCTAATTGTCTACGTTAATTATTTTCTACGATTCTTATGATTCGGGAAGTCCCAAAATTGCACGTAAAATGAGAATTATGCACATTAACCAATTAAATGTGCCTACTTACATAAGAATGTATTTATATTGATGCAATACATGTTAATAGATAAAATTTCTTGTTAAATTAGATATATGCACATAGTTTGAGATAAATGCACGTTAAAGGCAACTGATTGCACGTAAAACAATGAATAAGCTCACTAACACATAAAAATGCAGTTTCGCACCTATAAATATATTCTAATTATTTTACTTGCATGTTATTCTCGATTAAATGTACATAACTGTAATAAATGTACATAAATGTACTCCAAGTATGTGATGCACAAAATAACATTTTTCTCCTACCTTATACGAGTCACATATCAAAGCAAAAATGTAAATTCGAAAAAAAAGGATAGTCAAATTTCACTATGAATAGTAATTATTCCTAAAATAAGTAAATGCACATTTTAAATGCACAAATAAAGTATGCAACAATTAATATAGACATGTTGGGGTCTCGAGCGTCATAGTAACAATATCCTCAAGTAAAAAATAATAATAGTATTTGTGTTGCAGTACCGTAAAAGTATCAGCACCATTAGTATTTCACTGCCACAAGGGAAAATTTAGATGTACATATATATATGATTGTGAGTAAAAATACAAAAAGATTAAAGAAAGGAAAGAGTGCTTGGAAGTCGCTCGTGGATGTCATTAAGATATTTCTGAAGTAAGTTATTTGGCATATAATATTGTATATTGTGGAAAAAGAAAAAAAAAAAAAAAAAGGCAAACAATCAGGGAGGAAACAAAAAGCATAATATAAATTCTTCAATAGTGTAGCTTGATTTTTCAAGCATATAGTTTGAAATGAGACTACAGAAACACGAAGACAAGAAAGTTAGGGACCAATTAAAATCACACATAAAAAGAGTTTGAGAAATAATTAAAAAAAAATGCTTCAACATTTTTGCTTGGACTGCAATGACCAAATCATTAATTTGGTCATTGTAGTTAGAAAAAACGTCGCTCTGGTGAACTATATTGGTTTACTACAGCTTCTTCTCTTTTTCTATAAATAAAAAAAAAGACTTCTTTCTTTTTCTTCCTTGTGTAATTCAAGTTGGCCCACCATATCATAATTCATATCTTGGGACAAGGAGTCAGAGGACTCCAAGCCATAAAAACAAAGATTTCAAAGATTTGGAAGCTTCTGATATCAGCAATACAACAAGCAAATAATTTTGCAATGATGTGACACGTAAGCATTATAAGAAAAGCAAGAAATAATTTTGAAAGAGACCCCTTGCACTTTCAATAAATGTGACTCAAAACCCTTACTTTCTGAAAACTATGACTGAAACCCCTTCTGTTAATAAAACATCCACTTTTCTGTTGGAATGTTGCTAAAAGACAATTTTATCCTTGTTGTTCTAAAAGACAGTTATATCCTTATTTTGCCAAAGTAACTAATTTTGCATGTCACCAAAAATGGCAGGAATTCTGTTCTTTTTTTCAGTCAAACATTTCCTAGTATTCTAACCTTTTTTTTTTGCCAATTTATGCTCTTTATGATTTTATATAAAATGGTTAAGAGAATACATAATATTATAAATCGTGTTTTCAATAACAAAGTTCCAACCACTCCCAACCATGTAAGTTCTTTTTTGTTCTTTGTCATTATGTAAGAGAAAGTAGAAATTCATAACCTTCTTATGGCTACAAGCAAAGATAGAAATGTGTTACTCAGGAATAAGATAATATAAAAATTGAATAAGAAAGTATATGTGAAATTTAGCTATTACAGCTCCATAAAATTGTATCGGTCTTTAACCAAAAAGAAAATGACATACGCTTCATCATCATCAGCAATCCATAACTATACAATAAAAAGCCAGTGTTGCAATTGTTTAACAAAACACATCAAACAAATCTACAAAAAAACATTAGTATCTTCAAAAGGCTAATTACACCCCACAGTTACGTTGATATTAGTATCCTCAAAAGTGGTGAATATATCGGTATTCTCAAAAGGCTTCACCATGTAAATACCATTCAACATCTCCTAACATCTAGTTCTGCAAATAGATTTCATGTATAAGATCTGAAAAAGAGAAAGACAAGCTGATCAGAATCATAATAACCAAGGCAACAATCATAACAACCGGGGTAACAATGGAGGTAATGAAGATGATGGTGATAGTGCACTTCAGGGGTTCCTAAGGTATCAACCACTAAGATTCTTAGATGAGCCAGACAATGAGAAAGCAGAGGAGTGTTTGGAGAGAATCCAGAACATTTATGATGTTCTCGACTACACCAATGACAGGAAAATCACCTTTGTAGTTTTCCTATTAGACGGGAATGCCAGACAATGGTGGAGGACGATCAAACTTCAGTGGGAACAACAAAATACCCCATATTTGTGGCAGAACTTTGTGACACCCTTCAGAAATAATTATATACCAGAGATTGTGCGAGAAAGGCGAGAAGAGGAGTTCATGTATTTTAGTCAAGGTACTATGACAATGGCACAATATGATGCTCGGTTTAACAAGTTGTCGCACTATGTACCTGCATTGGTGTAATCTATCAGCTAGAGGGTACAGAGATTTGTTAGAGGACTGAGGCCCGATAAGCAAATTTTGAGTCTCGTTTTTATGACGCATAAGAAACACTCAAGTAAAGCTAGAAAAATCATCCACAATTGTCAAAAAATAATGCGCACCAAAAATTGAGGGAACTTTATAGGGTCCCCAAATATCACAATGGATGAGAGAAAAAAGACGCGTAGTAGAAATAACACTTTTATTGAAAAAAAGATGAGTTTGTTTTAGGGATGGCAATAGGTACAATTTTAATCCGAAACCGACGGATATCCGCCTGATAAAAAAAACCGATGGGAAAACTAATTGGTTTTGGTTTCTAAAAGTAGAAACCGATGATTAAATTGATATGTTTTGATTTTAGACGTTAAAAAAAAATCGAAACCCAAAACTCAATTATTAATTTATTATCATACATTTATATATATATATATATATATATATATATATATAACAAAGTTATAGTTAGATGTTTAACCAAAAGCATAATCGGCCTACCCAATAATTTTTTTTTTTTTTGTCAAGGCCTCCAACATTTTTGAATCAAAGAGGTGGAGGTGCTTTTATGATTACCAAGTCTTTTTTTTATCTAAGATTCCCTTTCTTTTATTTCTCTCTCCTACTCTTTTTAATTTAGTCAAATCTCTCTTACTTTCTCTCTCCTCATTTTTTCCATTCTTCTTCTCTTTCTTATTTTTTCCCCACCAAATTTATCCCATTTTTCTCTTTCCTCTCGCACTTTCACTCTCTCTTTTTTGTTTTTCACCTACTCCGATCACCCCCACCCCAATTCTAAAATCTAACTCCCTCTTCTTCTTTCATTCTAGTTCTCTCACCCAAAACAATGTACAACTTAATGAAAACTCTCTTTTTCAACTCCACGATGCAGATCGGAGGCGGGTCATGAAATCCTGTCTAAGCAAAAAATATATATACATACATATAGATTCGCGATTTACACTAGATTATTAAACTTTGCAATGTATCCTTTGTGTAGTCTATTCCAATTCATAGATCTGATTCTTATGTATTTCATTTTATTTATATATCTATTTATATCTTATTTTATTGATGATTTATTTCATCTTTTATATGATTGATTATTTTTTTATATTTTTATTGATAAATCATTATTAGTGTTCATTGAAGATTTTATGAATTGAAGATCTTCCCAACTAAGTTGATTTTTTTACGTGTATATTGGTTAAATTTTAATAATTCTTTTATTTAAATTTTATATTATATAATGTTGAATTTTTTATGTTTTTAAGTTTATTTTTGTTATTCAAACTAATATTTTATATTTTTTTCAACATTAATCGGTTTCAGTTCAGATAACCGCGATTTTTTCTATTTTAATCAGTTTTGGTTTTGGTTATTAATTTTTAAATCCATTCAGTTTTGGTTTTTAATTTTGTTAAGCGGTTTCGGTTTTGAATATTCTAAAAACTGCGATTATCTGGGCCGCTACCAACTCTCGTTTGTTTTGCCATATGATAAGCATCACAAACATTATGAAGTCTTGATGAACATCCTAACAGAGATTTTTCTAAGAAATTTAATTGTGAAATCTGACCCAAATGGTGATACCATAAATCGGCAGAAGTACTGGCTACATGGCAGGATGGTTTTTTATTCGTATTCTAATCTGATGCCAACGTTACGAAATAATAAAACCCATCACGTTTCTTACCCAAACCAATCGTAGCCAGGTCCTGCAAAATACACCAAGTAGGGAAAAAGGTTATTGAGTTTGCAATCCTTTTGTAAGGCAACTCACAGACATCAGATTAACTTTAACAGTCGATACACACAATACATCCCTTAGATAAAGGTAAGAATTGAGAGACAAATTTCCTGTAGAGCTCATAGGAGCCGTCTCGCCACTAGGCAACATTACAAGTTGCATAGGTGGGTTTACAACTTTCCGTGTAACCCATTCTGAATTTGAAGTTATATGATCTGTTACTCCACTATCAATGACCCACTAATGCTTTTTAAGAGATGAGAATTTAGAGGTACTTAAAGGAAGGTTAACAGTAGCATTCACAGTAGGTTGGTGAGTCTTTGTCTCATTGATCATAGAGCGTATTTGTTGACACTGTGTTGTAGGTAAATAAGGTATAGCCGCGTGAATTTCTTGGACACTTGGCGAACCACTGATGCAATTAGCAGCTGGCTTGCCACGACTGTTCTTTGATTTATTTGACCCATGAAGTCGATGTCTTGGTGGATAGCCATCAAGCTTGTAGCATGTGTCAACTATGTGGTGGTCACAATTACAATGTGCACAATGTAAGGGCCTTCTGTTGGACTTAGACTTAGAGAAGCCTGAATTAGAATTGTTGGGCCCGTGTTGTAGGTTCTATTGTGTTCCAAGTGGACCCAAGTTCTCTTTTTTTTTCTTCTTGTATGATAAGCGAATATGCTTTACGGAGCATGGGCAGTGGTTTTATGAGTAAAATCTTTCCATGTATGGCGTTGTATGAAAAGTCCCATAAGAAATTGCATCAGAACATTATGTTCATTACACTTCATGTGTTTCTTAATGGCACCACAAGAACAGGATGGTAAATCATAGAAAGAGCCCAATTCGTCATACAACTTCTTGAATTTAGTGAAATAGTTGGATACTGTCATGTGTTCTTGGGTAAGATAAGAGAGTTCACGTTTCAACTGATAGATTCTTGGTGCATTGCTTTGAGAAAACCTCTCCTTTAAATCTTCCCAAATCTCATGTGCAATGGAAGAATATAATGTCTGGCTCGATGGAATTTAATATCCATGCAAGAACCATGTCATTACAACGTTGCCAGAGAAGCTATTCGTCTGGATTTTTCTCCTTCATTTGTGCCGTGAGAGACCTATCTATGTATCCTAGCTTATTTTTGGCACTGA
The DNA here is from genome assembly GCA_037974665.1 of Ehretia macrophylla. Lineage (NCBI taxonomy): Eukaryota > Viridiplantae > Streptophyta > Magnoliopsida > Boraginales > Ehretiaceae > Ehretia > Ehretia macrophylla. The sequence goes on from CM075782.1 coordinate 11,872,481, forward strand.
CGAGGGGTTCCCGAGCTGAGGTAAGCCGACCATTCCGAGATGAGACGGGCTAATCCGCGCTCCATTACCAGTGCGTTCAGCTCAATGTCCAACCTAGATGACTGACCCGACCCCGTTAACCCCGACCTCAGTTCCAGCTGTTCCGATGGGACATAAAGCTGCATCGCATTAAATGCTGTCAGACCCAAACTTAGTATAAATAGAGCTCCACCCTCTTCATTTAAGGGGATCTCGCTATTAAATGCTCTCAGCTACTTTGCCAGCTCGGACATACTAATCATTCGCACGCTTGAGGGGAAAATCCGGGTCGTCACCCCGCCTTTTCCTTCCTTTCCTTGTGCAGGTCTGATAGCCGACCAGGAAAGTACAGCTCGGAGGCTGACCTGAGAAGTCCAGCTCGGCGAAAGCAGCTCCCAAATTCAACTGTGAGATTTTCAACCTCGACAGTTTGGCGCCGTCTGTGGGAAACGACGAGTTCTTTTATAACTCTCTTCGCCACTCATTGAGAAACCATCATGGTGTAAACTAGAAGTCACAACATACCAGTAGAGGATTCGCCCAACCTGGAAGGGGACCTCGAAACTGTGCAGGCGCCCAGCCAAAACCTAACCCAAGCCGACGTTGGAACGAGCCAACGTATACACTTAGCCACTCAAACCAACCCCACAGCAGAAGGAGACCCCAACTCCAGCCTGTCACCGAAGATAAGGATGATGTTGAGGATGTTCGAAGAGCTTAAGGAGCAGGTAGCCCGGCTAGCTAAGGGCCCCCTAGCTCCGCAAGAGGCTGTGCCGCGGCCATCATGCCCGCAATTCCACATCCCGGAGTCTAGGAGAAAACGGACGCAGGAAGAGGAGGGCTTCCTAGAGCCGATACCAAGATCCGACGCGGCGAAAGGTAAAAGGGCGGCTCAAGCCAACCCCGAGCAAGCAAAGACCGCGGCTGCCATAGCCAAGGTCATCAACCAGCTCGGCGTAAACCCACTCTTCCCCGAGGTACTGGCCACGCCTCTACCCACCGGCAACCGAATGCCCAACCTGGCCGTCTACAACGGAGATGGAGACCCAGCCAGCCACCTGCTTAATTTTGATCACCACATGACTCTGCATGACATGCCAGATCTCATGAAGGCGAAGACATTCCCGACCACCTTGGTTGGCAATGCCTTGGATTGGTTCCAAAAACTTCGTCGTGGTTCAATTGCAAGTTTTCACCAGCTGGCTGAGACTTTCATATCCCGCTTCGCGGGAAGCCGCCACGCTACCCGCCATACTTCTACATTGCTGTTGGTGAAGCAGCATAGAGGGAAAAGTTTGAGGGCTTACACGGCCAGATTCAATGAAGAGTCCCTCCGAATTCCCAACCTGGAGGACTCCATGGCTTTGATGGCTTACCAGAGCGGGCTCAGGTCGGGCCCCCTCACATCTTCCTTGGCAATCGACCCCATAGATACTGTGTCCGAGCTGATGGTGCGAGCAGAAGGGTACATACACTCGGAGGAAATCCATCACGCAAAAAGGGATGATGACAAGGAGAAGGAGGCTGGGAAGAAAGGAGAGGCCTCCCGAGCCCAACCTGGGGCCAAAGCCCAGAACGACCGAGGCAAGCAGCCTCAGCAGCCGAAGCCGAACCCCCGGTTCACTATGTTCACTCCCCTTAACACCTCGAGAAAGCAGATCCTAATGGAGATCCAGCACCAGAACCACTTGCCTCCAGCTCCGAGAATGAAAGGCCGACCCGAGAAGCGCAATAGGACCAAATATTGCCGCTACCACATGGACTACGGCCATACCACCAAAGAATGTAAAGACTTGAAATAGGAGATTGAGGCACTGATAGCCCGAGGCCACCTCCGGAGGTATATAGATCCGCAGCCGACCCGGAATCCAGACCAAAGGGATAGGGAGAGGAGTTCGCCCAGGCGCCAGGCTGGGGGCGGATGCTTGGCCGTGATTGAAACCATTGCGGGAGGATTGGCGTCAAGAGGCGAGACCTCGGTAGGCAGGAAGGGTTATGTTCGTGCTGGGAGGGAATATGGACCAATGCGGGGACCGGCCCCGAAGAAGCAAGAGCTCACCTTCTCTTCAGAAGACTTGGAGGGGGTGATATTGCCTCACGACGACCCCCTAGTGATCAGCGCTGAAATAGCCAACTTTACTGTCAAAAGGCTGATGGTGGACACCGGGAGCTCGGCAGAAGTCTTATTCCTCAGCGCTTTTGAGCAGATGGGGTTGGAAATGAGCGGACTCAGGCCGTTGAGGGGTACTTTAGCAGGTTTTACCGGGCAGTCCCACCGAGCCGAATGAGTCATCAACCTCCCCCTGAAGCTAGAGGATGGGGATAAGTGGGTGTCGATGCAAGCCAACTTCATTGTAATGGATTGTAATTCCACTTACAACGGGATCTTAGGTCGGGTGGCACTTAATCACTTTAGGGCCGTCCCCTCAACGTACCACCAGGCCCTGAAGTTCGCGACCTCGGCCGGGGTAGCCACCATTCGCGGAACCCAGCTCTCAGCTTGGGAATGTTATGAAAACTCACTCTGGCCCAAATATTAAATCGGCTGGGGACCAGACCTGCCCGAAGAAAAGAGAGATGCTAAGAGAGGAAGCCCGGCTGAGGACCTTCAGGAGGTGGAGCTCTCCGATGAAACTAAAAGAGCAAAGATCGGGAGTGAACTATCTGCCAACCTCAAGAAAGGTATAAGCCAATTTTTTTTAAAGAATGAGCATGTATTTGCCTAGACTGCCTCTGACATGACAGGAATTGACCTGAATGTGATTGAGCATCATCTGAATGCCGACCCGAATCACTATCCGGTAAAACAAAAGCGCCAGCACTTTCATTATGATAAGCAACAAATCATAGCAGAAGAGGTGGACAAGTTGGTGGACATCGGCCACATAAAGGAAATACAGTACCTAACCTGGCTATCCAATGTGGTGCTGGTGACTAAGTCCTCGGGTGGATGGAGACTATGTATTGATTTTACCGACCTCAACAAAGCCTGCCCCAAGGACTGCTTCCCCCTACCACGGATTGACCAGATGGTGGACGCCACCTCCGAATTCGAGTTGCTCTCCTTCATGGATGCCTTCAAAGGTTATAATCAAATCAAAATGGATCCCGGAGACAAGGAGAAGACCGCCTTCACCACCGATAAAGGACTCTACTACTATGAGGTCATGCCTTTTGGCCTCAAGAATGCTGGAGCCACATACAGTCGGATGGTGAACAAGGTCTTCAAAAATCAGATTGGCCGGAATATGAAAATCTATATAGATGACATGTTGGTCAAGAGTAGGAGGGCGGAAGACCATGAAGCTGACCTGGCTTAAGCCTTCGCCGTAATGGAGCACTTTGGGATAAAACTGAACCGGGAAAATTACGCATTCGGCGTCAAGGCAGGCAAGTTCCTGGGCTTCATGGTCACAGCCCGCGGAATAGAAGCCAACCCGGAGAAGGTCCAGGCGATACTGGACCTGGCGCCACCAACCTGCGTGAAGGACGTCCAGGTGTTAGCAGGCAAGGTCGCGGCGCTGAGCAGATTCATATCCCGGTCGGCTGACAAGTGTGCTCCTCTATTCAAAATATTGAGGAATCCTAAGAACTTTGAATGGACCGAGGAATGCTAGAACGCCTTCCAAGAGCTGAAAAGGTATCTAGCCTCGCCACCCCTGTTATCCCGACCTGAGGAAGGGGAGGAGCTAATAATATACTTAGCAGGCTCGGGAACAGCAGTGGCGGCGGCACTAGTCCGAGAAAAAAGAAAGGAACAGAAGCCGGTCTATTATGTTAGTAAAACCTTGCAGGGAGCCGAGGCGAGATATTCCTCCTTGGAAAAACTCGCCCGGGCGCTCATCACAGCGGCTAGAAAGTTGAAGCCATACTTTGATGCTCATCCAGTTAAGGTCATGACTGATGCTCCGCTCAAGTCCATCATGCACAAGCCAGAGGCGTCGGGCAGGCTACTGAAATGGGCAGTTGAGCTGAGTCAATTCGACATCACCTACCTGCCCAGGACAGCCATCAAAGCCCAAGCCATTGCGGACTTTGTTGTAGAATGCACTGGCCGAGTAGAGCATGACCCGGAGGACGTGTGGAAGGTCCATGTGGATGGGGCCTCAAGGAAGTCCGAAAGCGGAGGTGGGGTGGTCATCCTCGACCCAAACTGGCATGAGCACCAGTACTCCCTCAAGTTCACCTTCCCGGCGTCCAACAATGAAGCAGAGTACGAAGCGGTGATTGTAGGACTAAAAATTGCAGCTCAGCTCGGGGCACAGACAGTCGAACTGAGCACCGACTCTCAATTGGTCTCTAGTCAGATATCGGGAGAGTTCGAAGCCAAGGACAGTGCTATGCTAGCCTACCTCAACAGAGTCAAGGATTTGACCTCAGCACTCAGAAGGTTCACGATACAATAGATTCCTAAGGAAGAGAATATGAAGGCTGATGCCCTGTCCAGGTTGGCCTTGGGCGAGAGCCGACCTGCCCTGGTCCATGTGGAGGAGGTATCCGAACCTAGTATTAAGTTGGGAGTACAGGCAGTAGCCGAGCTTAATCTAAGTCCAGATTGGACCAAACCAATTATGGACTACTTAGAGGGGGGTATGACCCCAGAAGATGAAAAAGCAACTCGGAAACTCATGAAACAGGCCTCAAGATTTGTCATAATCGCCAGGCAACTCTATAAAAGAGCCTACACCTGGCCTCTTTTGAAATGTGTTGGACCTGAAGAAGGAAACTATGTACTCCGGGAGAGTCATGAAGGGGTGTGCGGAAACCATTTAAGGGGCAAAGCTCTGGCTCGGAAGGCATTAAGGCAAGGCTATTTCTGGCCAACCTTAGAACAAGATGCCAAAGAGTATGTAAAAAAGTGCGACACCTGCCAGAGGTTCGCCAACGTGCAATGGAAGCCTGTTGTGGACCTCACAGTGATGGTAAGCCCTTGGCCATTCTATCAGTGGGGTCTAGACATCATCGGCCCATTGCCGACTGGAGTCGGCCAAAAGAAGCACGCATTCGTAGCTGTAGACTACTTCACTAAATGGCCCGAGGCTGAAGGTGTTGCTAGAATAACAGAAAAGGCAGCTTGGGATTTCGTGTGGAAAAATATCATTTGCCGATTTGGGGTGCCAAAGGTCATCGTCATTGACCACGGCAAACAATTCGACAGTGCATACTTTCGAGGTAAATGTGCTGAGATTGGGATCAACCTCAGATTCTCGTCTGTTGCTCACCCTCAAAGTAATGGCCAAGTTGAAAGGACTAACCAAATCATTTTGCAGGGCCTGAAAACCAAGCTGGAGGAAGTAAAGGGCCAATAGGCATCAATTCTTCCCGAGGTGATGTGGGCTCAGCGGACCAACACCATCTCGGAGACGGGAGAATCGCCCTTCGAACTGACTTTCGGCACTCAAGCGGTGTTGTCAGTGGAGATTGGGTCTCCGACCAGTAGAACCCTCCACCATGATCCAGAAACAAACGGAGCACGAATCCGTGAAGAGCTCGACCTCGCTGAAGAGCTCCAAGCTAAAGCTCAAATCAGAATGCTGGCCAGCAAAGCTGCAATGAAAAGAGCCTTTTCCAAACAGGTCAAGCCTAAGCCTATTAAGGTCGGTGACCTCGTACTCAGAAAGGCCATCTTTTTGCTGCGCTCCGTTAACAAGCTCTCTCCGACCTGAGAGGGACCCTACGAAGTCATGAAAGAAGTCCGACCTGGGACCTTCTACCTTCGCGACAAGAATGAAAAACTGTTGAAAAATGCATGGCATTCAGAACATCTGAAGCGGTATTTTGTCTAAACGACGGCCCCGAGCCGAAATATTTTGTAAACGGCCCCGAGCCGAAGTATTTTGTAAAGGCCCCGGGCCGAAACATTACTTGTACAAATTCAATACAATGCAATTTTGTAAACTAGTGCGAATGCCCGACCTTGGAACAGGTACACACACCGGCGCAATGCCCGACTCGGGCCCAAGTGCTACAACTACAAAATTACTCCAACTCGTATTAACGCAGTGGCCACGCTTAATCACGAAGTAAACCAGCTCGAACTAAGTTCCAGCTCGGGAATAATCAATAAAAACTTGATTAAATTTGCTAGTTCGGATTATGTTCCAACTCGGCGTATCCCGGCTTCAGGTCGGTATATTTGTCAACATTAGTTTGACCAATTTTGTAACGGACTGACGAGTTCGATTTGATAACGATTATAAAGTTGCCCCGATTATTCCGGCTCGAATTAGGATGGTAAAACATTTAATCACATCCAGCGCGGTTCATTAAACTTAAGTTTGAATGGTCCATTAAATTGGTCCGACCCCACTTACTTGAGAAAAAAAAATTTTGCGACAAGAAAAGTACGTGTACGAACTCAATTAAAACACAAATGAAAGTAAAACAAACATTTCATTAAAGTTGAAAGGTAATTACAGAAGCCCAGCTCCGGCGGGATTACAATAACCCTACTCCGGGAACACTGCAAAATCTATTTTTGCGCAGCGGCGGAGGTGGTGGCCTCGGCTTCATCCCCAACCTGGTCCAGGCCCTTCTGGACAAACTCAGTAACCTCCTTGGCCTGGGATATCAGGTCGGACGGAAGCTCGGGGATCTCCCAGAATTTCGACGGCGGAACCTCCAAGATCTTGATGTAGTCATTTTTGGAGGCTGGGAAGAAGGTCTTCGCTCTCTCCCGAGCTGCGACTTGACTTCGCCATGGCCCCGCCTTCCATAGCCAACCAATCCACCGCCGCGTCGCTGCACTTGAAGGCCTCCACTGCCTTCTCCCCATGGACGCCGACCCACTCCACCAGATCCTTTAACTTAGCCTCTGCCTCCCGTTTCTCTCGCTTATAGCGATCAACGTCCTTGGTCGCGGCTTCGCGTCGGTCCTTTTCCAGATCCAGCTCTTTCTTCAGGCGGTCGACCTCCGCCGTATCAGCCTTCTGCCTCTGAACGGCCTCCTCCCTCACGATTTCAAGCTCGGCTCGGGCATCCACATATCGTTGCTCGAGCTCGACGCAGTGAGTCTGGGCCTTGATTAGGAAGCTGGGGGCAGAGAGGATGTGGGACTCGGCCTGTTCAGTAGAAAATAAAGCAATCAGCCGAGCTAAAAATACAACCTTAACAGAAGATGGTTAAGGACTTACCGTGACTATGGCCGTCCTCAAGTCAAGCGAGAGTTGCTTCGCGGGGACCGTCACCAGCTTAGGGTCGCGATCCACCTTGGACGCCTCCACGAAGTTTTTGTCAGGAGGGCTCACCTCCGTAGCCTTACCCTTCCTAGAGTGTTCGGGCCGAGGCCGCTTTCTACTCTCGGGTCGGGAAGAAGAACGCTCCGGGATCGCTAGGCCCGAGCCCGATTTCTTTGGCAAAAGGGATCCCGAAGCCCCTTTTGAAGAGACCTCGGGACCGACCTCTCGTCCTTGGCCGCTGGGGCGCTGCCTTTGTCCTTGAGCAGTACCGCCCAGTCCTGACCAAGCCGACGCGTCGCCACTGACCTCACTCTTCCTCCGCACCTGGGCATATGCAAGCCTCCTCATGTCCGCCATATCTGCAAAAAGCAGAGCAGAGAGGTGAAAATGAGTCGAAGACCCACCTAAAAAGGCTAATAAACAGAACGACGGGGAGGTCGGGCGCCGATCCTGCAAACTGACCCTCTTCTGAGCTAGACCCATCATCCCCTTCTGGGTCGGGAATCAGGTAGGGATGATCCCTCGAGAGGTCGGGCTCCCGACCAAACAACTTGGAATCCCAGATTCGCTCCCATTTCAGCACGCTGTCAATGTCTATCAGCGTCCCGGGCGCGGGCTTGAGCACTGCAACTTCTTTGAGCTCCTCCTTCGAGAGTTTAGGGTTATCGTTGGCAGTCTTCCTCAGGCTCGGGATCCAGTCCAGCCTGCATCCAGGGTTCACGGACGACTCTACCCAATAATAGTCATTATGCCAGCCCTTGTTAGAGAAGTGCCACTTGGTGAATATGGAGTGGCCGACCCGAGCTGCAAAGTGAAACCACCCTGGCTGCTTCGGGTTGGGTTTACACACAAAGAAATGCCTGAACCGGCGTAAGGTCTGCTCCACTTCCTTCTCCAGGCAGAACACGTAAAAGGCCACCATCACGGCCCAACCATTCGGTGACATCTGACCCGGGCTGAGCTCGAATTAGTTCAGAATTCCAATAATGAAGCCAGGGAGGGGGAGTTGGATGACGTCGAATGCCAGATCATATATGGTAAAGTGGTTGGCTGGGGGATAACACGCCGATTCTTGCCGACCTGGAACCTTCAGCTTGTGATTCCGGTCAATCGACCAGTTATTCAGCCTTGCGTTCGCCATCTGCACTGTAGAATGGCACTCACGCTTGCAACAGGCAAATAGCTGCTCGATCCTCTTCCCTCGAATTAAAGAAGCGTTGGCTGAAGCCGAGCTCCGAGGTCGAACAGCACTGACTGGGACAGCTTTGATCGGCTCGGTGGCAGAGACCCCGGCTAAGAACTCCTGTGGTATCTCGATGCCCTCCAGTCGATTCAACGGCTCCTCATCATCCCTGTCATCGAAGTCTCCCAGGTCGGCCAAAGGATCCGCATCTGCTTTCTCTCGCACCAATCTGACCCCAATAACTTGGTAGTCGTCATCGCTCTCCCCGCGACTAGGTTTCCAAGCTGGCCCTGAAGATGAACTGGTGCTCTCTCCACCACGAATCCTGTTCAAGATGGATGCCGAGCTCGACGGACTTTCATCTCCACCATAGGACTTTACTTCCATAGCCTGAGAATCTTCCGATTCCGACCTCCCCATCCTGTCTACAGCAAATATAAATGTACAGGAATGACTAAAGGGAGTCGGGACGTGCCTAATGCTCTTAACTGCGGAGTACGGCCGACTAAGCTGGGTCCGAGCTGAAATATCCTGAGAAGATTCTTTTCGAGCTAGTTGCGTCCGACCACTCTGGTGTCCGACCTTAATTCCTTGAGAAATTGAAAGCGAAGTGTGAAGTGAATCTCGGAGGATATGGCCCTATTTATAGGCGCCCCTGAAAGTCGCCCCTGAAAGTCGCCTCGGGTAGCTCAAACGTCGCGTCTCGTCAGAACCGCCAGGTGACTTGGCAGCCATCCGTTGGGCATGCACCGCTGACGTGGCCATCCCTACTCTATCGGGGTCGGGCACCTACAGCTCGGGATGAACTTCTATCTCTAGATCTCACCCTCTCGATCTCGACTTGGGGGGGGGGAAGAATTGACGAGGGGTTCCCGAGCTGAGGTAAGCCGACCATTCTGAGCTGAGACGGGCTGATCTGCGCTTCATTACCAGTGCGTTTAGCTCAATGTCCAACCTAGATGACTGACCCGACCACGTTAACCCCGACCTCAGTTCCAACTGTTCCGATGGGACATAAAGCTGCATTGCATTAAATGCTATAAGACCCAAACTTAGTATAAATAGAGCTCCACCCTCTTCATTTAAGGGGATCTCGCTATTAAATGCTCTCAGCTACTTTACCAGCTCGGACATACTAATCATTCGCACGCTTGAGGGGAAAATCCGGGTCATCACCCCGCCTTTTCCTTCCTTTCCTTGTGCAGGTCTGATAGCCGACCAGGAAAGTACAGCTCGGAGGCCGACCTGAGAAGTCCAGCTCGGCGAAAGCAGCTCCCAAATTCAACTGTGAGATTTTCAACCTCGACAGGCACTAAGTAAGATATACATAGACTGGTACCATGTTGAATAGTTGTCTCCATTAAGAAGCTTAGAAACAAGAACCATGCCCAGATGATCAAAATGATGGATGAAATAAGGACTAGAAGTCTCATGGTTTGAGACGTTTTTAAGGGAACTTGTTGCTGAATTTCCTAACCCGTTAGCCATGATAAGGCGTAGTAGGCAGAGGAATAAAAGTGCCTAGCTTGATAAAAAAGATGTTTTGCTTTCCTTGAGACAAGACGTGAGCCCTTATGAAAAGAAAGGGATCTGAGGAATAGATTGTAAGGCTTGAAAAAGGATTTGACTTTGTTTTGAAGATTGAAAAGTCAACAGCTACTTGCTTGAAGATAAAGAAAACTTACTACTGTTTGTATTTGAAAACAATGGAAAATTTGCTTGAAAAGAAGCAAGGGACGACTCCCTTGAGAAAAGAAGAAAACAAGACCTAGCTCTAATACCATGTGAAATTGGCTAAAATGTTATGCCAAGATAATTTTATTGCTTAGTTAGAGAAATATATATATAAGAGAGAGTCTTACTTTCTTGGGAAAGAATCAAGCAAATTACAATCAATTACTTGTAATGAAAGAAATTTCCTAATTTATTTTACAATACACAAAGTCAACAAATCTTTAACACTATATGCAAAGGTGCACCTTGTAAACCCTCAGAATCTACAATTAAGGTTAAAGAAATCCTGCAAACCCCTTTTACAGGTAGAGTCATGACAAGCGAGAGGCTCTAGAAACCTTTGATGGTGTTCAGATTACGTGTAGTGAAGGCTAGGGGGTAGTGTTCAGGGTATCAATGTCCTCTCTTGGGAGAACTAATCTTGCATGTTAAATAGCTATTTTCCTTCCAAACCTATATCCCTGAGAATTTAATGTTTACCCTATTAGTTCTTCCATCAAATGCCTTTTACGTCTATTTCATATTTTAGGCAGGAATCTGCCTCCTATCTTTCCGACCGTGACCCATTTTCCAAGATTCCCGACTAAGTTTAATTTTTCTTTGGGCCGAACCCCATGCAGCCCAGTCCGTTATCCAAGGCTTTACCTTTAGGTCTGCTAGGTTATGGTAGAGGTGGGGCCTAGATATATTGGCCTACTACAGTAAGTCCCCCACTCTTTAGGCCCAGTGATAACTGGTCCTAAAGAGTCAGCGTGTGGGATGCATGCCCTCAGCAATGCGTGGATGGCTTTCCCGTACGCCTGCCACCCTCCGGTCTTTGCGTAGCGTGCCTTTCTTCATGCACCTCTCATTTGTCACCACGTGTCAGAGCTTTGTAACGACCATTATTATTGCGTTAGTCGAAATGACGCCTCCTGGCTTTCTTATCTTCTTTCACCGTACTCCACCATTTTTCACCATATTCCACCATCTTCACCTTACTGTGCTCTGTTCTTAACTCCTCCTCCCTATTTTCTTTTTTTCCTTTCATCCTAGGTGAATAAACCCCCTATAAAAATGGCTGCACCACTTCCCCCTTTAGGTAACTATAACCCACCGCCGTTCGGAGGTTCCAGAACTACCCCTATGTTCGAGGCTTCGTTCCAATTCCCGTTTAGGCACTAGCTTTTTCCATAATCCAGGTCACATTGCACGAGCTATGGGCATGATGCAACTTCCCGTTGATGCCGAGTTCCCCCAGCAACGTGAGGATGATCTTATTGTTGGGGCTTCAGTGAGTGTGAGTTGGCTTCTGATACTTCTATCTTTCCCTTCACTCGTTCCGTACTAACTGATGTCTATCGCCTTCTGCAAAATGTGGTCATATGGAACGTGGCTCGCTGCAGGCTTGGGGTCCTCGAACAGAGCCTGACGGAGGCTAAAGCTAATGTGAAAGGTTCTGTCACGAGGCTCATAGATCCGCCGAAACTTGTAAAGCCATTGAATTAGAAATGATCGAAGCTAAATTAGCCCGTGAGAACAGAAAGCAAAGGACCAAGGCTATTGTAGCTGCAACTACGGCTCAACTGGCTAGAGACGAGGCCCTTCGGCAATTACAGGACCAAGAAAATGCTAAGCTTGAAGTAGAGGTATGGCATCCAGAGCTTACTCAAAAGTATGGAGATCTTGTAGCTGAGCGCGCTACTTGGTGTTCAGAGCAAATGAAGTTGTTTGATCAGGTCCGAAGCAAAAATAAAGATATTAAGGATATGAATAGGGAGCTTCATTTAGCTCGCATCGCTCCCGCTTCCTTGAAAACAAAGTCATTAACTTGGAGAAGCGTTCTGAGGACATATATGACGAGGACACCCTTGTTACCAAGGTTAAGTGCTATCAAGAGCATGCGGCTGGTCACTCAGTTACTTGGGGTGTTGGGGTTACGGAGCGACTATTTGACTAATTTTTGGGCAAAACTGGCAAAGGAAAGGGCTTGGGCATCCGAAGCACTGAATATTTCAAATGACGAGGGTCCATCCAATGCACTTGTGCTCCGCCAGCCTAATCCAGAGCTCGTGGAGGAGCCTGGTATTGGTTCGTCTACCCTTGCCACTAAGTCGCAGTCTAAATGATCTTTTGTAAATAAATAAATAAAAATTGAAATGCTAGATGTACTTTTTGCATTGAATGTACTGGACTGATGATAGATGTATTTTTGTGCTGAATCTCTGGAATGAAATTAGAATTTTGCGAAGTTCACCATTTCCTTTCACGCAATTTTTTTAAAAAATTCTATTGCCACAACCCCATAGAGCGCTTCAGGCTTTTGTTTAGCCGCAACCCCATGGAGCGCTTTTGGCTTTTTACTTAGCTGCAACCCCATGGGGTGCTTCTAGCTTTTTGCTTAGCCACAACCCCGTGGGATGCTTCTGGCTTTTTGCTTAGCCGCAACCTCATGGGGTGCTTCAGGCTTTTTGCTTAGCCTCAACCCCGTGGGGCGCTTCAAGCTTTTGCTTAGCTGTAACCCCGTGGGGCACTTCTGGATTTTTACTTACCCGCAACCCCATTGGGCACTGGGGCACTTCAGACTTTTTGCTTAGCCTCAACCCCGTGGGCTGATTCAAGCGTTTTGCTTAGCCGTAACCCCGTGGAATTTCCTTGCCAGATGATACACATAGATAAGGAGCTTAAATGACTTTATGTTTCAAAAGGCTTTTCCGACTCACAAATTAGCTTTACTTAACTTACTAATTCACTGACGTAGATCTTGATGTGCCATTCGCGAGAGACGTTATTATCCCACAAAACCTTCCATAGGCCCTGGATAATACTCAAACTAGAAGTGTCTTCCAAACTTTAAGCTTCAAAATAAACTTTAGTTGACCGTAATATAAATAGTGATTATATTAATAACAAAAGTACATCAGTGCAGACCAACGAATACTATTGTTTACTCACAGATGGTAGCAACACTACTTTATTTATCATGCTTTAAGCTAGTTTGCTAGTCACCACAACATAACAAAAGTAAGAATTCAATATACAGAGATCATGTTCACTGCCAATTTTTGTACTTCAATTCTCCAAGTACTATTTGCTTTACATATCCATAAAATTAAGATGTCATCTTAATAAACTGTACAATCTATAACCTATATAAAATAACACATGTCTGAAAAGGAAGAAGAAAAGAGCTATGCGTTTTAACTTTATGCTTAATAGGCTTTCTCAAACTTCAATTAATATGTCATTGTTCCATCAAGTCTACATATGTCTCAGCATGATACATTAGAATTATATTTCTCGCTAAGCGCAAAAGAATCAACCAGCAATGTAGTTAAATCTTTAGTATAAGCAGAGAATCACAATGACAATCTTTTAGTTTCAGAGCTTCTTAGTTGTTAATAAGGGAAGAAAACAGCAGAACAATTTACTACACTAGGAACATGGCATGAAACAAGTAGTATGTATATATACATGGAGAAAAAGATTTGAGTCCCACACAGAACAAAGATAAACCAATAACGCATAAATACTATGTCTTGGTATAAGGGATACATAGGACAGATGATACTTAAAACCAAAATAATCATCATAAAAGGTAATGCTATAGAATAATATATAGACACATATTTTATATGCATATAAACTTAGTCAAGCTCTCGTTGTGAACATGCTTTGCTATGTACGTAAGTCCAACTTTATTCTTTTGCCCACATGACAAATAAAATATCCGTCACATAGTTATGAATAAGACAATGCATAGTTGAAGTAGCAGAAAACTTGAGGTAAAGCATTCTACATACAACTTGCGAGTGCATTGAAATCCAGGCTCTAACTTTGATTTTCTCATGATGAGCAACTAAAGTTGGAACTGAAAATTTTGAATTTATACCATTTATTACCCTTAGCAAATTTGTTTACCAGTTAAATCTTTAGAGTTATAGCCGATAAATAGTCTAAAAGAAAATCACGCAGGACTTAAACGTATGCATACTTTCCTTCCTTTATGCCATGTCAATGGCTTGGTCGGTCTCATCTATCATCCGATTTCCATGGTCCATTACCTGCTGATTATTCACAAATGATGCAAGCAAGAGATTGTCTTCTGCATATCCTTCACCAGGGCCCTCACAAAAATCCACTCGTTTCCACTTTTGGTCTCTTTTCTTTGAAATTGTCAGAATGGTGAATGGTAAAAATCCATTGTTTGATTCAACATGGTCAAAGAATTTCTTCACCGCTGCTCCATACTTTTTGGCGTGGATTCGGCCATCTTCAGTTCTAGTCCACCACAGTTGTGAGAGACCCCACAATGGGAGCCAAATTGTAGACCCTCAGAATCTACAATTAAGGGTACAAAAATCCTTCAACCCCTTTTACAGGTAGGGTCCTGACAAGTGAGAGACTCTAGAAAACCTTTGATGGTGTTCAGACTACGTGTAGTGAAGGGTAGGGGGTAGTGTTCAGAGTATCAATATCCTCTCTTGGGAGAACTCTTCTTGCATGTTAAATAGTTCTTTTCCTTCCAAACCTGTATCCCTAGGAATTTAATGTTTACCCTATTGGTTCTTCCATCAAATCCCTTTAATTACGTCTATTTCATATTTTAGGCAGGAGTCTGCCTCCTTCCTTTCCGACCGAAGGTCATGTCATATAATATGAAATAATGTGGAATATTCTCTAGCATATTCCACCTACTTTTAAGAATATATTGTATGTAGAATATTTCAAGAGCACCTATAAATAGGCTTCATTGACTTTGTATCAAAGTGCTTTAAGCTTGTTAAGCAATGTAGTATAAGAGCCAGTTAGTTCGGAAAATGTATCAAGGCTTGAGTGTCATAATAATTTTTGAGTAATAGAGAATTACTCAGTGAATATAAGTGAAGTCCAAACTACGTTAAAATTGTGTCTATTGCATTTTGTGTGCACAATCCAATTTTCAACATTGACAAGTTCATCCTACAAGGATGTTCTCTGAGATTCTTCACCCTATCACAAAAGTATTTTATTACCGTATATAATCCCATTTAAGTTGAATCTCAACTCATTAACCAAGATTTTGGTCACCCAATCATCGATCGTGTTACAGGTTATAGGCCTTATTCATAATTAAGCAATTTAGGTATAATATGAGTTATGAAATTTGGTCATTTTAAATCTCAACCATTCATTTTAAATTTATTTTAACTAACTTTTTTCAAAATTGAAATTCAAAATGGATATTTGAAATTTAAAATGACCAAATCTCATGATCGTATTACACCTCATCTAGTAAAGAGTAAAATGCACCATACCCCCTTGTGTTTTTCATAAAGTTGCGTCATAAACCTTGTATTTTAAAAAGTAGCACCATAAACCCTGTTTTATTGAAAATGTTGCAAATAACCCCCTGCCGTCAATTTTTCCGTTAATTTTAACGTGAGTGTGATACACTCGCCTATAATGCAAATATGAAGCATATCAAGCTGTAAAACACATGAAGAATGACAAAAATACCCTTTTTTTTCTCAAAAGTGCATGATACCCCCTTGTGTTATATAAAAGTTGCTTAATAGACCCTATATTTTAAAAACTAGCAGATACCCCCATGTGTTAAATGAAATGTTGCATTATACCCCTTACTATTCAATTTTCAGCTATAATTAATTGAGAGTGCCTTCAAACAAATTTTATATGACCAAAATACTCTTAATTTATTATCTTTTTCTTTTTTTAAAAACATGTTCTTCATCTTCACCAACAACCAAACTACTTCCATTTAGTCTATCACGAATGGAGCTGTGGATCGTATATGCAACAAAATAAAAACGTATTTTTCCTCTCTTAACTATCGCTTGGATCACCAAAATTAATTTTCATAATTAGCACTTCAACTTATTAATCTAACAATCATTTTTCTTGTTCCTTTATTTTTTTCCTTCATGGTGGTCAGGTATTAGTTTGTTGCCTGTGGTGGCAGTGATGGTGGAAGTGGTGGAGCAGCTCGAATCCTTCCACTTCTTCTTTAAACATTTTCTTCATTTTATTGAATTTTATTTCTAATTATTATTTAGTTGGTTTGTGTTTACTTGGTCTAGTAAATGTTAATAAGGCATTGCCTTAGTTAGATCTATTAAAGAAAGTTGATAAAGATTTTTTTTTTTTTGGGTCGAGAGTTGATGTAGATGGGGAAAGTGGTAATGGTGGAAAAGAGACGGTGAAAAGATGATGACGGGTAGTGTAGAATGAGGTTACTGAAGTGAAAACAATACATAGATAAATGGATGCTTTAAATTTATCAAATGAGAGGCTTTGCCTAATGGTTACTCTTAAAGTTTAAAAATTAAAAGGTCTCGTGGGTTCAATTCCTAGCTTGCGCGGCTGGTTTCTTAAATAATTTTTGTCTCAAAGACATGTCATTGCCACGTGTCATCAAACCATTGGATGACTAGAGCCACATGTCGTCATACAATTGGAGCAAATTATTGTCACACCATTGAGTGAAAAATAAAAACGTAAAAAATGAAAAAGAAAAAGGAAAACAAGAAAAGAGAAAATAAAAATTAAATAAAGGACAATGGCATCATTTTATCTTTGTTGTTAATGAATATTAATGGAGTTTTAAATTAGAGAGAGTGTTCAACATTTAGAATAATACGGGGGTAATTATCACTTTTTAAAACACAGAGTTTATTGTGCAACTTTTATATAACACAGAAGGGTGACCTGCATTTTACTCTCTAATAAATAAGATAATAAATAGTAAAGAGGATCCAAACTAATAAGATGGATACTTGTCAAGTTCATTTCCCCCAAAAATTGGGCAGTGTCAGAAAGACTTCACTTCACTGCTACTACCACAACATCCCCTACAATATTCCAAGCCATCTCGTAAAAAAAAATATATGCATATCAATCAGGCCTAGGGCTCTTGTTGCTATTCAAAAACACATATGAATCCGTCCACACCTACCCTCTATGGCTGTGTTTGTATTCACCCAAACGGGTCAATTGGGTCGCCCGCTAACCCATTTAAACCCACGTTTAACCACCCCACAAAATCTACTCTCTCTTACACATACATTTCCACCCCCAGCATAAAACCAACAACAAAATGACACCAAAAAAACGAAAAAAACAGAAGAGGTAATAGAACACACAGGGTTTTCAGAAAAGAAGAAGAAATACTTGAGCTCTGTCATCTATGCGATAGCATAACGGTCGTAAAAGCTTAAAGTTATCAAGCATGGTATACAACTGTAGTTCTAAAGCTAGCAACTACTGATTAGGAAGTAACCAACCTCAGGCAACACTAGCCAGATTGGTATTCCCTAAAATGTTCAACAACCAATTAGCAATCTCTATGTAGTTTATTTACAGAGAGAAATCATATCCACCATTTATATGAGAAGTAAAATGAATATGATTATTGATTTTTTGCTCAAATCGAAAAATCAATGCAGCATGATCATGGCGATACCCTTGTGCTCATGATTGCTCTCTCCATATACGGCCAGCAACTTTAAGCTTCAGCTCCTTCCTGTCACCGCCAGAGAAAAAAAGTGCCATGCCTCTTTGAATAATTAACCCATCTAAACTGTCTCGAACGGTTTTATGACTCTCTCGAATGCTCCTGGGAACTCCCTGCCATGTCAGCTTTCTGCCAAATCCAGCAACTTCCAAACTATAACAAAACCTTTTTGCATCATGATCATCGCCCATAAAACGCAGGAATGCCATGTACACAGGAGCCATTCCCAGATTAAAAGCCTCGAAATGCAAGCAAAACTGATGACCAAAACAGTTGAAAACCTGCACCCAGATAAGAAACAATAAATAAATCAGAATTGCTTTAGTTTCTAGTTCGTACATGCCCTTCCAGGAGAAAGGGTCCAAAATTCAGATATTTGAGATAATCCTTTTTCAAGAAAAGCTGAAATATATGTATAGTAAGCTGCCTCTCAAGCAAAGAATATCCAGTTATCGATTATCCTACCGTTATACAAAACTTGGAGGGACGTATAATAATTGTCATTTATCGATTATCCTACCGTTATACAAAACTTGGATAAAAGACATGGAACTTAACTACATGCCAAGAAAGAAGCTTGCTTCAATCAGAGTTGTGGAAAGAATAGGATAATGACATCTAATTAACAAAACCTGTTTATCAAGGATAAAACACACAGAACTTAATGAAAGAAGCTTGCTTCAGTGAGAGTTGTGGAAAAAAATAGGATAATAACATCTAATTAACAAAATCTTGTAGAGATTATATGTGAGGGTCAAATATATAGGGAAACCTGAATAAATTGATATAGTTTGGCTAGCATGTGGATAGGGAAAAAGAAAAAATATAGAGAAGATAACATCTAGTCAATTAAATGCGAAAAATTCCGTTTGCTGTTGCACAATATTGTGTTTCCTTTATTCATGATGTCGAATTGGATTTGGTCAGAAACATATCCGGTTGTTTCCTACCCAACCCAGAGGCCAAACCTAAGTTCCCTATGCTGCAACACTTTCCATATGCATGCACAAATCAGCAAATTCAAATCTAGGCAAATTAAGGTCTAATGCAGACAAATTCAGGCAGTCAGATGGTCAAGATCATGATGAGCAATATGTGCACTTGTGACCCTACACTGCAACACATTTGATATGCATGCACAAATCAGCAAATTCAGATCTAGGCAAATTAAGGTCTAATGCAGCCAAATTCAGGCAGTCAGATGGTCAAGATCGTGACAAGCAATATGCACACTTGTGATCCTCAATAAGCAACCAAATTTACATCTGAACATGGCCTGCAAAGCAATAATCACAGACACCAAACATACTGATTCCTAAGCCCACTATGCCAATAAAATATGAACTCAGCACGATTGCATATTGATGCTATATTAGAGCTGTTTGATTTTGTTGAGAATTTTATGCTTATGTGTGTGTCCTCTCTCCCACATTGGAGGACAAGAAAGTTTTGGTAATGCTATACTTCAAATAAATAGGCTTTTTTCTCGAGAAATAAAATGATTGTCAAATGACGTTAAATAAATAGGCTAATACGAACAAAGGTACTAAGCCATTCACTTTTGTTGAGAATTTTATGCTTATGTGTGTGTCCTCTCTCCCACATTGGAGGACAGGAAAGTTTTGGTAATGCTATACTTCAAATAAATAGGCTTTTTTCTCGAGAAATAAAATGATTGTCAAATAACGTTAAATAAATAGGCTAATACGAACAAAGGTACTAAGCCATTCACCTTTTCCCTTAATGTCTCTATATCTCTCACCATTAAATGGTATCAGAGCCAATAAGAGACATTAAACCCTAAATAACAGAATCCCTTTCTTTTCTTTATAAAATATATACATACTATTGAAAAAAAAGGTCTACTGTTCACGACTGTAGCCAAACACCACCATCGGAGCCACCATTCCTCTAAACAAATGCATATTGATTTATACTCTAAACAATCCTCTATTTAAAACAGGCTACAACGCTCAGAAGTGCAATACTCTAAACAAATGCATATTGATGCTATATTAAACCTGTTGGATTTAAACTAATGCTCTGAGATAACCTTAGCTCAACATCTTGATATATACATTCGCATCATCATCCGTCGTGTGCTCCCCATCACCCATCGTTAAACTATTATGAGAACTTTCAGGTTGTTCAGGTTCATTTTATGATGATTGCAGCGACGAAAATATCTAAGTGTATCAATGAAGTTAAATATGAAAGTTCAGTTTCTTTTATTTCTTCTTCTTCTTCCCTTTTCTAGAGGGTGGTGGATGGAGTCCAAAATACATTTATCTGGGCGAAGGAATATAATTGAAACTTATTTTATGAATTCGTCAG
This sequence comes from Ehretia macrophylla, assembly GCA_037974665.1. Lineage (NCBI taxonomy): Eukaryota > Viridiplantae > Streptophyta > Magnoliopsida > Boraginales > Ehretiaceae > Ehretia > Ehretia macrophylla. The sequence goes on from CM075782.1 coordinate 11,892,420, forward strand.
GCCATTTTGTGTGGATCATTGCAGCAGTAATTGCAGTTAAAGGTAGATGGTATTATTACTCACAACAAATCTGCTGTACCAAACCAATATTGCTTTACAGGCCGAGTGTCGTTTCTTAACCAAAGTTACGTCATTAGTGGGCCAGCAATTTTCCCAATTTTAGTGTGCATTTTCATTCTTTTCTTTTTGAGGAGGGGCGGTAATTGACACAAGAGAGAAAGAGAGAGCTTACAGTCAACAACCATGTAGCATTTTCTACTTCTTGAGGATTGGACTTCACATATCGATGATTGAAAGTAGACCCATTCTGCATATCGACATTGTGATCTTTCTTCAAATGTTCAACAAGGAACTTGATGTCACCAGTTATGGGGCAGTCAGCTCCAGCATAGGGGCAATTGTACGGGCGAAATATGCAGTTCTGCTCATGCCTGAGCCTACTATGGTAGGGAAATATATCTTGACAACCCAAAACTTGGTATTTGCATGGCAATTCTAGAGATTCGGCAACTTTCTCCAATGCCAAGCACCTTATGTTTCCAAGCTCATGGCGGCAAATTGGACAACATCGTACTTTAAACTTACACTTTGAGCATAAAGTGTGGCCATTTGGACACTGAAAAGAAAATTAATTATTAGGTGGTACATATGCTATGATATAATTTAATCTCAGCTAAAGATGTACTTCAATAAAAGGAAGAGTACAATGATATCCTCAAATGACAACAATATGCAAGTTAAACCTTTTCATTTGTGCATTATAAATCCATGAAAACATACAAATATCACTTTTGAACTTTTTATGGAACAAGCTGCTAGAATCCATCTTTTCTTTCCAACAAGAAATCATCCACAAAGGAGTGATCTCTCTCTCTCTCTCTCTCTCTGAGCTCGAAGAAGAGAGGCAGTTATCTCTAACCAAGACTTAAATCAACTTAACTTGCTCAAATAAAATGTCCCAGAGGCCAGAAACACAAAAGACACACATTCCCAAGTAAAAAGGCCATCCAGTATAGATTTACCAAAAAAAAAAGTCATAATGAGAAAAAGAGAAATTTCTCCCTCTCGCTCATGCATATAATGTGTAAATCCGTCAAGAGAGGAGGTGTTGTCATCTTCAACCACGCACTAAGTCAACTTCCTAGCTAGAATAAAACCTTGCACCAACCGCGATCTTGAAAAAAAGCACATTTCTATTATAAGGCCAAATCCAGCAGATATTTGAATAATCCTTGGCTAAACATATGAATAATACATTTCATGATTCCTTACATTCATCAACCAGCTCAACAAGGTCACCAATTCTTTCATCCAAGTGCGCAAGCATCCAGGTAAGTAACAAGCTAAGTTGTTATGGGAGTACATACTTCATTGCAGTAGCACAGACAATGGCAATATCATATATGTTAGATATCAAAAGGCAAAGGAAGCCACCATAATCTCAAGGGAACCACGGTGTCTTATAAATTAAGTATAGTGAAATATATGTTTGGGATGTGAAATAATTTTATCAACTTAGAAGGATAATCTCTAAAGATATTGTCTTAGATATAAACTAGTTTTCACTCGTTAAGTCTAGGAAGGAACTGATGGATGAGACACTTACCCTAAAGAACCTAACGAGTTAGGTTCTCCACCAAAGATGGGAAAACTTTTATGGAATATATTTCGTATATAATGACCACCTGCCTATTGATTAGTAAGTTTTGTAACATTTAAGGTAACAGAGTAAAAAATCCAACTTTTAGGTAGTCAACTTTCATAACCACTTGATAAGCCTATGGCCAGACTGCCCATAGTAAGAATTACAAACTCAACCCAATCCAAATTTACATCTGATTCATGCATGGGACGAATGCATAATACTATAGATATTTTAATTATCAATAGAGATGAGGAAGGTCCATCACACTCAATAAGTGTCATCACAAATTCTGATCTGTATGGCCTTTCTGCCTAATGAACTGTGGCATCTGAAACTCAATGACATTCACTTGTATTCTAGCCTGTTAAAGATAACGCACCTGGTGAATGGGAGGGTACATTATATTTAAACAAATAGGGCATTCTAGTAGCTCGTGCACAGCAGTATTTGAAGCCTTTCCAGGCCTCCCACAAAGAACAAGACCAGATTTTCTGTATGGAGAGTTTCTGAATTCAACATTTTCAGGTGCAATGCCATAATCAGCAACTACAGTTCGAGATTCAGTAATAATCTCATGCGAGTTGTTTCCAGGAACCATGTTTCTAATCCCAGATATACGAATAACCCAGCTGATACACAGTGTCCTTAAATGGCCTTATCCTGTCAAACATATACCAAAAAGTAACATTAGGTCAGAAAAAAAGAAAAAGAAAAAAAAAATTCTCTTGTAACTGTTGGAAGAACTTGCCAAATATGTTGACATTTGATCATATCAGTCAAGCATTAATCATTACATAACATCCAATATCCTTTTAATGAATTCTCGCACATACCGGCTAACATTTTAACAATGTTTCCTAGATTTACATATGTATGTGCATAAAGAAAAAGTTTTCATTTCAATCCTACCCTTAAAGAGAAGAGAAATATTACACTAGTAATTGATAGCTAAGTCCAGCTTGATTCTTAAAGCAGCAAGCACCTTTTTACCAACTTCTATTAACATCACATCAGTAGGGACGCAACCCTGTACATAAAACCTTCTTTCACTTTTTAATGTGCACAACTATTTCTTCCCTAACTCTATGAATCAATTTGTATGCTAGGCCTTTCCTCAAATCTCCATAAAGAACTAAGCCTTAAGAATAGAGTCACTCAATGTAACAATAATACCTTATCAACTACTTTCAGTATTTTCTTCCCTATCACACAGACGAAAAAGGGAAAATGAGTGCAGTTAGGGTAGACTCGTCTGTGCGAGGTCCACCAATACAAAGACCAATTCAACAAAAAAATTCAAAGTTGGTACCCTTGGATTCAAAGGCATCTCAAATATCTCTTAAATGTTATGTTAAAATAACATAAAGTGCATATACCAAACAACAAAGAAAAATCTATGCACTTTATTGAACTAAGAGGTCATGCAACAGGGGCCAAGTTTGATCTTCAAAAGATCTAGTTTATTAATTTATTTTGTATTACAGAAATTATGCAATAATTCAGGAAGTAGAGATTGATGGTACATATAATATATATGGGTATAGACATTTCCTAAACTTCCTTCTAGAAGCATATCGAGGGTTCACAATCAGTACATTCATTCTATGACAGAATTGTAAACTAGCATGGTCATTTAATAATTCTGCATATACCATAGTTTCTATTATCCCTTTTATTTCTTTAATAACCCCAGACATCCCGATCAATACACCTTCCTATACGTAAGGTAATCTAAGAACAACTTTCACCAATTTTCCCACCAAGACAAACACTTAATTCATTTATGGCAGTTTCTGAATCTCTCTCAAACAGTACACTGCCCCCATGTTCTGTCGTACACAAGTTTGGAAAGAAGAAAGCATAAGTAGACAACGTTATCAAAGAATGATTGAAACGAATACTTATTCAGCTGCCTAACATTCTAAAAGGCAACAGACAGAATTTAGTTGATTAAAGTTGTCTCGTAATATATAAACCATATCTGTTCAGGGACCTTGAATGAAAACATAATAGCACAGACAGGATATGTTCCAATACAAAGCAGCAGTTTGAGTAGCATTCACCATGATAAGAAAACTTTGTCACGATCAGAATACCATAAGTGTACTGCTATAAAAATTCTGTGTTGGTTCAGGATGCTCATTGTCATTCTGAATATCACAGAATATAGATAAATATTCTTCATACGACTGCTCCGTGTCTTCTTTCTTATTTACATACCACTTCATTTCTATGTGATGTAAATCATACCCTAAGTGAGATGGAGATTGTTCAAAAGTTTACATTCATCTAAAGTAGCCAGGAAGTGTATATATTAGCGAACGTTAATCCAGCACTATGCCTAATAGCATAAAATATCGCTCAGAAAAGATACCTAGTCTTGTCATAATGTTTTGTTATCTGCATGTATGGTACCTATATATCAAACACGACAACATGGTTCTGCATATGCTATTGTGGAACAGCAGCAACCCAAAGATAAAGCAGAAATGACACTCCTATTCTAGGGTACTTAAGCGTGTTCACGTCAATAAACTCGCACACGTCCAAGTATGAATCACCAATAGCTCAGCCCTATATTGGACAAATACATGATTCCTTTTTCTCCATTCCACTCAAAACAACTCTACTTTCTTCACTCTTTTCAGACTGATCATGATATCTTTTCTTAACTCCTTACTGTTATAACATTAATATATCTAACCTCAAACTGATGCATCTTCAAGTCATCTCTAAATCTGAACTAAGATCCCATTCATTATATCACTAACTAAACAAAATTTGGAAGTATAATGATTCAACTTTTGTGACCCAAAAATTAATATGTAAATGATAAAGATGACTCCTGGCTACAGTTAGGCTGTGTTCTCACTATGACCATCACTTGGGATTTTAAAGAGAATTCAACCCTGGACAGACCAATTCTTCAACTGGTATATATATAACAGAAAAGCATTGTTACTATGGGGGAAAATAATGAATACCTTCAGAGCAAGTATGCCAAACTCTTTAATTCTGAAACAATTAGAAGTTATCCTGCCAACCAACTATAAACCTTATCAATGAAAGAATTATAATGATGGATAAGCAAGAGCAAAACCGAACTTCATATGACAGAACTGCTAAGAGAAGACAAAAACAAGCTTTTACTGAAGGGAAAATAATCTCTATGGCAAATGTGACTATAGGGGTGGGAGAAAAGGAGTTTTAACTTCGGTCATACAGTCATGGAGCACATTCCAAATAAGGCATAGGTTTTTAACGATATATTAGAGTAAAAAGAATCTGATCATTGAAAAATTCTGCAGATTAACACCAGTAACTGGAAAAATTATTCCCCGCGAAGGAAATATGATGGAAAGGGAAAAAGAAAACTACAAGTCAAAGAGTTCATAAAGTAGAATCGATCATGAAGTAGTAGTGTATCTTTCAAAAACAGTAATCGAAGAATAATTTATTTTTCTAGACCAGCAAATAAACTAGAGTACCTATATCAATTTTTATATATGTATATATACATAGAATTGCCTCATAAAACTTTTTTTGCAACAATGGAGAAGCCTCAAGAGATCTTTCAGTTTCATATCTACATATGTTTAGATATATTGAACTTCCGAAAATTTTGACAAAAACATAAAAACTCTCGAAAATCAGTGATCACAGAATTTTGTATTTTGGACCACCAATGAAACTAATATACTGCAAAGCGCGTGCGCACACATATATATATATAGAATCACCTGATTTTTTTTTTTTTTGCAACACTAGAGGTACATCAAATTGATAACAAAAAAAAAAAAAAATTGATAACAAAGCATTTAGCACAAATTGATGACACATATATAAAGCACACTAAATACATGCCAAATGTGAATTATCTTAATCAAATTCTCATAGAAAGCGATTAAAGATGTTCGAAAAATTTGAACAAGTACGAAAAAACAAGATGCATATAACAAAAAACAGGAAGCCAAAAGTACAAAGCAAACACACAAAAACGATCGAATTTTTAGGTCTAAACCGTTTCACTTTTTTGTCTTTTTCTCCAAAGATTCTCAATTTTTCAGAAAAGATTCCATCATCACAACAACGATCCAAAAAGCATCGCTTACAAACTTCAACAATTCAAAATCATCACATACACACACATAACACTGATAACAATCAACATTTTTTGCTGAAAATTTTTCAATTTTTTACATAAAATTCGAAAAAATCAAAAACCACCCAGAAAAGGAAACAAGACCTTCGAAACCAATAAAGATCAGCTCAAGAATTGCACAAAATTTGCACCCAAATAAAAATCAAGTGTATAGAACATGAAGAGCAAAAGAGAGAAAAGTAACTGACCAAGAAAAGCAACACTACCCAGATGAGAAGTTTGCACCCAGATGGCTAAAAAACAAATCCATCTTTTGAATTCTTGTAAGCAATCAATAACTGGATTGTTGTAACTTGTAATTGGATTACAAAAAAAAAAAATACATAAAAGACAACACAGAAGAGAGAAGAGCAGATGCTTATGTGGAGCTTATTCCTTAAATTTAGCCGTTTCCTAAATTTATGTGTCCAAGGTGGACGCACTAAGTTAAGTTGTACTACTATGAAAATCTAACAAATGATTTTTATTTTAAATAAAAATAAATTAAATATTATTTTTTATTATAATATTTTAAATAATATAAAATAATTTAACACTTTTTTCTTTTAGTCAAAAATAATTAATTTAACACTTGGAATAAGAAAATCTAACAACTAGATTACAGTACATTGACGCTATGACATGTAAATATGAGTCTCAGATTTTGTACAGTACACCATCTTACGTGCCACTAATAATTACGTTATGTGACAAATTTTAAAGTAGTAACGTAAAATTTGGATAAAATAGACAAATAGTGATTTGTTATAAATAAATAAATAATATATATATATATATATATATATATAATTTAAAAGTAGTCCTCAATATGTATTCAAATTTTTTAAGTTAAACTTAGATGTTAAAGAACATTATATTATAAATACTCATTTTTTGATAAAAATCGATGAGTTGATCTCTCGTTATCTGTCTGTCAAATTTGGATAAAAAATAACAAAGTAGTAACTTGTTATAAAAAAATACAAAAAATTTTAAAAATAGTACTCAATGTTTTTAAATTAGACTTAGATGTTAAAAGTACTCTATATTTTATAAAAATCGTGGAGTTGGTCTATCATTATTTTTCTATCAAATTTAGATAAAAAAAATAACAAAATTACTTTTATATCAAAAAAATATCTTTGTAAGTTCTAAGTTTCTAATTAACAAAACTCGCTCTAGGATTCAAGCGTAATAATATTAACAAGGACATTTATAGAGCATGATACTTGGATGAAAAAATTCTTTTGTAATCCTCTTTTTAAAATATTGTAATTACAGTTATCAATACACTCTTTTACTTAATTAGCAAAAATAAATTTTAAGTTTGTCCTCATTATTTACTCAAATTTTGTATTAGTCCTAATACTAAATTGAATTTTTAAGTTAGTCTGAAAAGATGGTATGTGAATGGTCATATTGCCATTCTCTTTTACAATCAGATAAATGTAAGGATATCCATCTCCAACGGTCCAAAGATAAAAATTTTGGTTTTCTTTAAGATGATAAAAGACCTAATTAACTTAGTAGTTAGAAAATTACTTTCATACAACGAGAGTTAGCAACTTGCATAAAATAAAATAAAGACGTGTAGACACATTTAGAATAAAAACAAAAGAATAGAAATTATAGGTGCTTTTGTTAAAATACGCAATAATGAGATCACTGTTAAATATTAGGACTCATAATTAACTTGTGCAACATTAGAAACTAATTTAAAATTCGGATAAATATTGAGAACTAGTGATGACAATTTTCCCACACAGTATGTAAGGAGAATCTAACAATTAGTCCTCATTATTTACACGTTTTGAATATTTAGTCTTAATTATTTTAAAAATCACACGATTAGTCTCTATTATTTGTAAATATCTCACCACTAATCCCTATATATTATTTTCATATTTTGGACATTTAATACTTATTATTTCAGAAATCACGCGATTAATTTCCATTATTTACAATTGTCTCCCCATTAATCCCATTATTTACAAAAATCGTCTAATTTCTCACTAGAAACTCTTTAAAAAATTTAAATTGACCGATCAATTTAAATTTTTACACACAAAATATGAAAAACCCACACACATAGGGGCCACTCTCATGTGGTCAGTCTAGATTTTTTTAAAAAATTTCCATTTTCCACACATTATGTACTAAGATGAGTTATAGATTTTTGTATACGTTGGCAATCACATTTATAAGACCATAATAGTATCATAATTGACAAGTTCAAAGTTATGTGTCACGTTTTTGGGTATTTGCTTGTGTGTGCAAGTGAAATTTGTACAAGTTGCTAATGTAAGAAATTGTTTATATGATACATCAATCATGAGGATTGTATTGATTGCTATATCCCTTTAATGGGATGAACCAGGAAGTGTTCTCATGGCCATGGAAAAGGTGACATTTCCCGCACGCTACCTTTTAATTATTTTATTCAACTTTTGAGGCTGTGATTGAGCTACAAGAGCATGTACTGTAATTTGCATTATTAGGCTCCGTTTGTTTGCCGTAAAATAATTTATTTGTGTAAAATATTTTTCGTGGAAAGTGTTTTCCTGTAAAATAAAATATTTTACATGACTCTGTTTGTTTGCCGTAAAATAACTTATTGATGTAAAATATTTTACTGGAAAATAAAATACTAAAAAATATTTTCTGGTATTTGGATGTACCGTAAGTTCGGTAAAATGTTTTCTTATCCTAAAGGACATGAAAACATTTTACATAATTTTGTACTAGCCGCAATTGTTGACCGAAAAATATTTTACGGTTGACCAATTTTCCGGTGTTACCAAACACCATAAAATTAAGAAAAAGTAGCCGCAATTTTTGACTGGAAAATATTTTACGGTTGACTAATTTTCCAGTATTACCAAACACTGTAAAATCCGGAAAATGTTTTCCGGTAAAATATTTTACAGCAAACAAACGGAGCCTTAATGGAATTTTTTTAAGTCAAGTACTACAAGGAGGCCTTTATCTGAAGTTAAAGTTAGTCATGAACATTTTCTTCTTTAAAGGATACGTGTATATACATATTTACATATATACACATATATATATATATAAATATGTATATATGGGTAAACAAATGCAAAGAACAAAAGGTGGAGATACATTTATGCAGCCTTACTCATCACAAATTCTTTTTTGAAAATATGTATATTTGAAGGTATTTTTAGGTAAAAGATCGATTTAGATTTTATTAAAAAAAATTATTTATATATGACCGTTAAATTGTATTGTTTTAATCCCGTGAAGAAAAAATATATATATTTATATATATGTATGAGTTTTATCCCCCTCATCATTTGCTCTCGGTTAGTGGCAGACCCAAATACCTAAACTCAGGAGGTATACTCATGCGGTGAGAAATATCATAGTGTACTATCATACAATCAAACTGTCAAATATAATAGTTTAAAAAATATATATATAAATAAATATTTTTTTTCAAGTTGAAGGGGTGCATGAGGTTATCAATAGATAACTGAATAAAATTGTTTTATCCACCCCTAACAAGCAAGTATTATATATATGGAAGTGTGTTGTACCAATTTTTTTTATTTATGTAAAGTTCACTTCTTACACATTTGGTTATGAACTTTTGTCATGTCCTAGATATTTGGTCAAAACATAGTTTCTAAGCATAAATGACTGTAATCAGTTTAAATTGGAAATAAATTCATTAGCATAATAGAATTATTTGGCATTATTAGGAGTCTATCTAGAAAGATCCGTATGGTGACTTCCCCTAAATGGACAATAATCATAGTCATTTTTGTAATATTTTTGTTCAAAATTTTCACCAAGTTCTTACTGAATGAATTGGACATATGATCTATAGCTGCCAATAAATTGTTACATCAAATGCACTTTACACCTATCATTAGGTAACAATGGCTTTCAAATTCTAAGTTTATTCTTGGAAAATTATTATCAAAGGTACCTCAAAAACTTTGTGAGAATGATATTTCTATAGTTTCTAATTTATTAAAAAGATTTTTGTCCCTAAAATTTCAACAAATTGAACCCTAAAACATTCTCATCATAAAATTTTCAATTTCAAAGGGGATTCTCCAAATAAAATTTAAGACATCTGTACTTGGTAGAAGGTGAGGTATTTAGAATTTAAGGTAATTGAACATAAACCTGCATATAAAGGTATAACATTTGATTCTTTTCTTTCGAAAATTTTCCTCATTTGACTTCCATGTTTTTCAATACATACTTGAGTTTTATTTAGACAAAGGGAGGAAAAATACTAAAGTAAATATATGGGATAAATTTTGTTATAAGCCCTTGTTCGCAGAGCTACATACTGGAAAAAGAAAAAAACTCTCTCTATTACTTTGAGATCATGTAGCTGGTCCTGCCCGTAATGAAAAGGCATTAGTCAAGGAAAGAGATGTTGGGTCTGTTTCAATCCTTTCAGTGATGCCAAAAGTCGTAGGAATCTAGTAACTGTTTAATCTAAAAAATACAGAATTAGAGTCTAATATAATATGTCCATTTAGTCCACGTTCTAGATAAACCATTTTGTCCAATTTTAAAGTTAAAACTAACGAACCAAAAAGTAAACATGTAATTCTATACCTGCTAGCTTTTAACTCCATAAATGGATGGAATGATTTATTGAGAACAAATGCAAAGTTGAGTGGAGGACTAGCATAATAAAAAAGAAAAAAGAAAAAAAAAAAGGTATAACGAACAATTTAGGCTTCATAAATGTTTAGTGGCCTTTGGTATCATTTACCCGATTATATTATTAAGAAAAGCAACTCGGTCTTCAAGATTAAAAGAAGTTTCAAAAACTTATTTATATTTTTCTTGTATTGAGAATATACTGTCATAATGAATTTTACATGTGCAAAAGATTTTCTTTATTAAGGGATTAGTGATTTGTTTGGTTTTACAAAAGAAGAAACATTTTTTTTTTCAAAGAATTATTCAGAGCTATTCTTGTTTTTGCATCATTTCGTGTTCTTTGTGTAGTCAAATGCTTAATGGCGATTCTTATGGATTCAGGCTCATAAAGGATTATTAGAGTGAATTTTTTTTAAAAAAAATCAAATTTCAATTTCAATAAAGATGATAAGAAGATAAATATATCAGAAAAATTTAGGTGGATCCGTCAACATTGACTGCAGGCCACGTTTGGCCATAAGATATACAAAGAAAAGGAAAAAAGAAACTAGACTAGTCTTGTTCCATAGAACAAGTGTAGGATAATCTACGGCTATAAGCCTAATTAATGCAATGGATGTTCTGTATGCTTGTGTAGGAATGTGACACTAACAGTTAGGTAGGTCGCGATTTGAGTTGAAGAAAGAAGACTAAAGGCAAGCGTCTATGTAATAGACGGAATGGGGGGCTTGCTAAAATAGTTAAATATAGAAAAAAAAAAAGAAAAGAGAAAAGGCTAATAAAAAATGAATGTGAGATGGAGTTATAGACAGTCTTGAGTTATTTGTTTATTCAATACCAACAATTAATTTTTCTTCAATAGAAGGGGTATGTCTATCATATTCTTAAAGTGTTGTGTTCCATTTACTGAATGTTTAAGGATTTTAAGTGAAAATTGCCCGATCATAACTTTTTAACTTCTTTTATTTATTATCATTCTGTAATTAACCATTCTACATTTATTTAATTTCATGGAAAAAGAAGACAAACGTTAACAAAAAGGATTTCACTATTAGATTCCTAAAAGTGTGAGGTCTAAGTTTCATTTGTCAAAAGTACAAGATATGTGACACAAAATTACCCAAAATAAAAATGAAAAGAACTAGTGGTGAGGTACTTCCTAATAAAAATAAATGGGCAAAAATTATTTTGGTCCCTGAGATTTGGTATAAAATTTAAATTGGTCCCTGAGGTTTGTGAAAAGACCAAACAGGTCCCTCTCATTATCTATGATTTAATAGTCAAAGATTTGACCAAATGAAAAGACTTAAATACCCTTGCTTTAGTGGTTGGAGATTTGGAGAGAAGGAAAAAAAAAGATTGGGACCATGCAACAAGCACAACTATTTAAGCACTCAAGCTATTTTTTCTCGTCATTTGAAAACAAAAAAGAAAAAATAATAATATATGAAAAAAATACAAATATTAAATGTGAAAAAATAATTCACATGTAACGAATTCCTCGTCTATTATTATTATTTTTTTTTTGTTTTCAAATGACGAGGAATTCGTTACATGTGAATTATAGTGAATTTATCACAAGGTTATATACTCTATTGTCTAATATTGCACCTCAATACATTTTTCAAGTTAGTTAAAAGTCAGACAACATTTATAGTTGGAGGATATATATCCAAAATTTAAGACTTTAAAAGCCACAACTAATGGCTACCCGATACTAAATTCAACTTTTAGGAACAAGGTAATGGTTATAGATATACTTGACCTTCTCTTTAATTTATATTTAATTTTACACTATTTTAAATATTAAAAATTACAGACTATTCAGTCATAATATTTCTACAATCTGAAAATGATGAAGGATATTACATAGTTGATCAAATACATCAGATATCAGTAATTTCATAAACTCACTCAAGATTAAAGGAAAAATAAACTAAACATAACCCAATCAACATTACCAAAGAAAGAAAAAAAAAGTGTATTATAAAAAAATTAAGAGCCAAACTCTTATAAGTAGCAAGAATTTTGTTGTTGTCGTTGTTCTTTTTTTTTTTTTTTTGGGTGAGAAAGAACATGAATTAAAAGTGAGAAAAGAAAAAAAAATGGCTTGGGTGCTTAAATAGTTGTACCTGCTGCATGGTCCTAATCTTTTTTTTCCTTCCCTCCAAATTTCCAACCACTAAAGCAAGGGCATTCAAGTCTTTTTAGTTAGGGCATCCTCAATGGGGTCTTTAAATACAAAACTTTCTTAATTTAGGTGATTTTAGAGACTACAGTCTCTAAAAATAATACTATTCATGGTAAAAGTACGTGGGGTCTACCACTTTTGGCTTAAAAGATACCAAAATAGAGACCCAGTCTCTATTTTCTTCCACAAATTTATTGAAAAAAATAGAGATTGGGTCTCTATATTGGTCTCTTTTAAACCAAAAGTGGTGGACTCCACGTACTTTTGTCATGAATAGTTTTATTTTTAGAGACTGGGGTCTCTAAAAATACCCAAATTAGAAAAGTTTTACATTTTAGAGACTCTATTGAGGATAGCCTTAGTCAAACCTTTGACTATTAACTCATAAATAACAGAGGGACTTGTTTGGTCTTTTCATAAATCTTAAGGACTAATTTGAACTTTATACCAAATCTCAAGGATCAAAATAGTTTTTGCCCAAAAATAAATTGTGTATACGAATTTCAAAATGAAGACTTTTCTTATTATTTTACAATACGCGCCTATTTGACTCTTAAGCAAATGTTGAAGTTGACCCTCTCTGTTTTGTATTATTATTTCTTATAATGATTATCCCAATAATTAATGATTGAATGAATGGTCATGCATTAATCAATTCACTAATACAGGGTTTGGCTATTGTTCTACAGAATCAATTTTTTCCTTATCAAATTAGATCATCTTTATCTTAAAATTATTTTTTCATTTAATAATTTTTAGTTGATCAATTTCTTTATTTAATGGAATGTATTTAAAATTTTAAAACTAATTTAATTAGGTTGAATAATCTAAATTGTTCAGGCCCATAGATTAATATTGAGAAAAGAGCTCAATTAGTCTCAAACGTTTGCGTATTTTAATATTTTAATCCTAAATATTTCAAATCGAACACTTGAGTTATAAACGTTTTACATAAGGGACACCGTTAGTCTATTAACTCATTTCTGTTAAATTTGTTCCGTTAACGTCACGTAATTTGCACGTTGCACGTAAAAAAATGTGTACAATATTAAATTGGTCATTTAGCTTACAACTCATTCTCACAAAATATTACCCGATCTCTAATTTAACCTTGTATATTATTTTTTACGCGCAGCGTGCGAATCACATGACTTTAACGGAAAAAATTTAACAAAAATGAGCTAATAAATTAATGGTGTCCTTTATGTAAAACGTTAGAACTAAAGTGTGCGATGTAAAAGATTTAGGATCAAAATATTAAAACATAAAAACGTTTAAAACTAATAGAGCCATTTTCTCGAATTATATTTCCCTTGTATGAAGTTCTACTGTCTAGAGAATATTCTGATAAGATATATACATAATAGTTCAAAACGACCTCATTGCAGATTTCCTTTTTCTTTTCTAGCGAAAGAAACATTACACTAATAAAATTGGTAATCATGAAACTTTTTTTTTTTTTTTGGGGTCAAAGCTAATCATGAAACTTAGAAAAACAGCAAGGGCAGTTTACTGTTCACAAAATTGGTAATGGCCAGAATACTCTGTTTTGGGTGGACCCATGGCACCAACTAGGCAGATTGAATGAGTACTTTGGAGAAAGAGTGGTTCATTCTACAAACATTGGCCTTGAATGTGCAGCAGCAGAAGTTTGTAGGACGGGCAGATCATTAGATCTCGAGCTCAAGAAGTTGATTGGCATCATATTATCTGGTTTAAATAATATATCTCAAAGCACTGCTTTGTTACGTGAACTGCAATACTCGACAAGCTGACTACTAAATATAGACTTCTTGCTTGGGGATTCCAGTTAGTAGTGCTTGTATTTTTTGTGGCATCATTACTGAAACAAGAGAATATATGTTTTTTGAATGCAGTTTCTCTAAGAGAGTGTGGTTGAGTGGCTTAAATATGTGTAGAAGTCATGTTAAACTCTGCATCTGAGATGATTTAATTGATTGGCTTACCCAAAGTTGTCATGGTAAGGACCTTCAAACTTTGATCATCAAAATGTTTTTAGTTCCACAGTATACCATATTTGGAGAGAAATTAATACCCGAGTTTTTAGCAATGTTTGGGCAACTGAAGATCAACTTTTGGAAAGGATCAAGAATGATATTAGGTGTAAAATTGATATAGAATGGAAATTCTCTAATACTTTTGCGAATAGAGAAATATGTTATTTTTTTGAATCTTGATGAAAGTCAACTTGTGTAATTTGTAATCTTGTTTGGATGGCTTGATCAGGACGTTGTACTTTTTTCTTGGATGTTAAGATTAATATATCTGCTTGTTTTTATCAAAAAATAAAATAAAATTACACTAATAAAACTGAAATTACATCAAGTGAAACCAACAATATGAGACAAGTTGTAAAATTTTGACTAAGTGTTGAATTTTCTCTCAAAAAAGTGCCTTACACGAACCCTAGGTGGGACTTTACAACTATATCAATCTTAGAGCATCTTCAATTGGGTCTTTAAAATGGGTTTTTATAATGCAATGATTGAAGCAATTTAGAGACTTTGATGGGAAAAAAATAATCACAATGAAAGTCTCTAAAGCCAAAAATAGAGCTCGGGCTCTATAGTATGGAGTGTCTCTATTTTTGTTTTGTTGACCAAAATTTCACCCATAAGCAGATATCTCTATGCAATGTTGAGGCGATGGTGGCTCCATACAAGGGGAATTATTGGGTTCTTAGGCAAAAACTATCACCTTACCATGGAATTGATTTAAGCCCTTTACTCCTAGCTCTCAGACTAGGGCTATGATTCAAGCATTTCAATAGAAAGATGAGTGAGAAAGACTTAATCGAAGTCTTTTTTCACATTTGCCAATAAGAAAAGAAACGTTAAGTTTTAGATCAGTGAAAAAATTGAAATAAAAGACAAGACATTTCTCGTTCGGTGCCTAAACCGCACTATGCTCTGCCTCAACAAATGAGATTTTTGGTAAAATTGATGAACCAAGTGAGCTGGTTAGATATTTTGTTGGTATACAAATCATTTAATTTCTAAACTATGCAAAGGATAGAAAAGAAAGGATGGCTTTGGCTCATGAGGATGATTAATGAAATTGATAGATATGACTAGAAAGATGGCTTTGGCTCATGAGGATGATTAATGAAATTGATAGACATGACTTAAGTCGTTGGAGGCCATGTGCTCCGTTGACAAGTCAAAAGCTTATAATAGAATGGAATGGAAAAGGGACAAAACAAATGCATTCTATTCTTAAAAAAATATTCATTATTCGTGAACAAACACAACCCTTATACACAGCTAGGAGCACCCCTTTTTGCATATCCACACAAGACCAGAGTAGGTGGGCAGAGGTCCTATGAGGTACTGACTACTGAGAGTACCCTCCCAAAAAGAAAAAGATGTGTCTATCAGATTTAGTTGCCTCGATTACTAGAACAACAATTTTAGTGAGATTTCTGGAACTTATAGTTGAGCATTATCTAGAGATCTTAATTTTTCAAATGGGTAATCTTGTAGGAAAAGCATTAAAAGTTCACAAGCTTAGGGAAAAAGTGTCTCAGGGTAAATTTGCTTGAATGGCAATCCAAGTTGACCTTGCGAAACCGCTTTCTATCCAAATTTAGGTTGAGAAAATTCATTCGATGAACTAAATGTTAAGGTATCCCCATAATTTATTTCAGTTGTGCCTTATACAAATATTGAAAGGAACATCGTCTTGATGATATGACACACAATGAGGTTGATGTTAAAAACCTCCATCAAGTCAAACCAAGTCCAGATAACAAGAGAGACTTAAATCCCACCCGAAACACAGTTTAGAATTCAAGTACGAAATTTAGTTCGTAAATTCATAAACGGACACCAAAACGAAATGTTTCAATAAAATCTAGAGGGCCAAACAACATCTCCACTGTGCAAGAAGATAAATGCAACCTAAGGTGACCAAATAATACTAGAACACTACGCTACCAAGGGCGGAACAATTAGCTATGTAGCACTGGACATAAAAAGAAGTTGGAGGGGCTGAATAAGAAAAAAACATAACTTAAGGTTTTGATGTCTTGAGGACCAGAATGGCTGATGAATCTCATTTGGGTGAAAAAAGTAAAAATCTAACCCATGGACTAATGGGTCATTGTAAGAAATTATTACTGAAAAAAATAATCAGTCAATGGTGATCCATTCAGAGTCCAAGACATTTGTGTAGCATAAAAGAGCAGGTGGATGATATAAACTAGTAACAAGAAAAGCACTCTTAAAACCAAAGGTCTAAGTCATCTATGGCAATTGTCCTTTGGACACAGAGGGGCATTAATCTGAGAAAATTGCGAGAATTTCATGATCAATTGTTTCTGTTCACGATCCAAGCCCCCCGCCCCCCATATATATAATGTCCAAGCAATTAAAAGCCACTTTCGATGACAAGGCCAAAAAATTTATATTACGCAATTGTTACCATCCATCTTTTATAAGCTAACTCCCTTGTCTTGATGATAGGGGCTGTTAACATCAGGTGATGAGGAGACACCTTCCTATATGCATCGGGAAACTGGTAGTGTGAACATCACCAACCCCCAAAAACTGATTGCTTGACGATTGCTACCAAAAATTGATGGTAGATTAAGATAATCTACCCATGAATATCATTCTCTATCTATTGTATAGTTTTCTACTGGTTGAGTTTCCTGACTTAGGAATTGGCTAGCATGTATACAATAAACTCCAAAGTAGATTAATCCAAAATGATTATTGAGCAACGAGCAACGACCCTTTGGACTCTTTTCGCCAATAGAAGCTCCAATCAAGAAGATAAGCATAAAGAAACAGAGAAACCTATTACGCTTTTCGCTATTCATTATGTATTATTCAACCCAAGAGGGGAAGCTAAAAAAGGAGATAAAAAATGCTTATTCAATAAATAGGATACAAATGGTATTACAAAAGATAGGGAAAGTAGAACAGGATAAACGAATTTAGAGTTGTTTGCACCAATGAAAGTTACATACAAATATGCTGTGAAGAATGAGTACAGCATGCACTAAAATTGTTGTTATTCTTCATCCTCCAATATTTCTCACACAATCCATAATACTGGCTCCCAAAAGGAATAGCATATACATTTCATGTGCATTTCACTACTCTTCACTCAAAATTGGAACAATAAGCGGTTTCATCTGTGCTATATACACAATCGCCCACCTATTAAAATGAAATGATATACTTAGATTGTTTTATCCAGAAAAGAGAAAACGAGGAACAAAAAATCACAAAATTATTCCTCAAATCAACTTGAGACATAAGAATCATTCAGATCACTATATTTAGCACAAATTGTATGCGTTTGTGCTAATATCCTACCACAAATCTAAGTGGGGCTCCTATTCAACTGTGAAAATGAGTCATTGGCATCATTAGATCACAGTAATGAACGAGGCAGCAAGGTTTAATGGGTTGATAACTACTTCCAGCATCAACTAAAAGCACATCTGAATATGCAATCAGCAAGGAAAATGTTCGTGATCATGGGGCAGGTGAACAGGGAGAACGATGAAACAAAAATATGAGATGGGAGTAATAGAGGCACCTGACTAAACAGGAAAAAGCTACAATGACGTAACAACTGTATTGAAGAAGAAAACATACACAGAGTACTCATGGAGCATTTACTCTTACAGGTAGAAAGCTGCAACAAACAATACAACCTAGTAGGTCATGCTCGTTAAGTCACCTATTTTTGTCTAATCTACCAACAATCGATGGCAGATCCCTGACCTCAATAGTCAATGTAATTATTTTGAAGGATAATTATTTTGCCTTCAACAAAGCATTTATTCATCAGGATGCCACAAAAGATAAAGGTTAAGCAATAAGAGCACTTCCAAGACCATGACAACTATGAATATTTAGTGGCAGAGAAGATGTACAAAGCTATCAATTAAAGATTATTAGCTTCTTGTATGTTCACTAAGCATGATGATCTTCAAATACAACATTACACGTTATGGAGAAGTTTAAGTGCATTGAGGGAAACAGTATAAGGGTAAGCAATCATGCGACAAATGCTCCTATGTGCTTGTTCATTGAGAAAGAAAAAAAAGAAGAAAATGTGTAATAACTTACATCATCCAACAGCATACCGTCGCAGTAATAACCAGTGTCAGGTGCAACCTACATCATAAAACACCACAAGTCATGTAAAGAACAAAGTTTAACAGCTTTGGCACTGCAAAATTTCTGGGCGAAAGTTTATAGGCTAGCTCAATGGAGTAACTGAGATGTATTGCAAGGTCTACAGCATCAAATAAATACCAGTAAGTTGTCACCCAATATAATGATAGGCCCAATTTCTATAGGTTATACTTTTGATGTTTACATAACATAGTCGGGTGAAGTCTAAGCCAAGTTGGTTTTGGCTTCAATGAAAGCCAACGAAAATGTTAAAAAATATTTGGGTGAAGTCTAAGTCGAGGGTGGAGAGAAGGGTCAATATTTGTAATCTCACAGCCACCAATAACAATTCTCATTGACAAAGTGCAAGGATATATCTAGAGAGAACTTATCCTTAGATACAGAGAAGAGTATGAACTTAGTACATTAAAATAGAAAGAATGGATAGAATGGACAGACCCTCTTCAGGATGGGAGGAGGAAAGTAGAGTATATACATACACAAATATAATCTGTAAGGACTTTTGAACTTTTGGCGTTTGTTAATGAGTACATAAGCGTGGGCAAAACACAAACTGATAAACAGTGCATAAATGGTTCATGCATCTTTGTTCACAAACGTTGAATTGCATTTTCCTTGTTGTAAGAGATCAGTTACAATTCGAAGCATCATCGTCTTCAACTCACCTAAAATGCACAAAGGTAGGCTTTTCATATTTGGCTAGGGAATCTTTCTTTATCGTTGTCATCAACTCACCTAATACACGCAAAGATACCTTTTTAAATTTGTCTAGGGAATCTTTCCTTTACATCCCACTGTAATCTACAAATAGCACATTTCCAGTGTTCCAGATTCAAAAATCTAAAGATTCCAATCAACCAAAATCAAATTTGCCTCTGAAAATCAAAAACTGTTAAAAAAAGGTAAAATTCCTATCGAACATTCGTTTCTTAGATAGAATGCTGTTTCAGAGAAAGCTCTGATTTGCAAGTACTAGTTTTGAAAGCTCTCATTTGCAAGTACCAGTTTTGAAAGCTCTCATTTGCATAAACTAGTTTAACTAAACAGAAATCATGTCGTTGTTTTATCTTTTATTAAATTCAACCAATTTCCTCTGATCTGATAACAAAAAAAGAAACATTGGAAACCTTATCTGTTCTACTACATTAAAAGATTTGATCCAAAGGTTAGTATCGTACATAGTCTTGGTATTATAAAATTACATATCTCTTAGAGCATTAACCAAACCTACAATGCATATGACAGCCAAAATTATCATAACTATGTAGCCTTTTCAAAAGTCGAAAAAGAAGCTATCACTTACAACCTTTTTTAAGTATAATATTGGAAGAAGGTGCAAATTAAGTTTAGATCAATTTAAATGATCATTCGGAGAGTTTGGAAGAAAAAGTTTATATTTACTGACTATTGACAATTTGGTATTATCATGTTGATAACCGCATCATGGCATTAAAGAAGATCATGTTTGCATTTCAATTTTAAAGTTGAAATATTCAATTTTCCTAAACAAATCAAAGTAAACATGCCTTCTTTACCTTTTACCATTTGAATCAGATCTAACAAATTTAGTACCGTCTTTCCATATATACGTTGTAAATCAGAAAGTTGGCCATGTGCAGTATACTAGTACTTCCCATCCAATAGATCGATTTTTGTTGAACATGAATCCTTCAACTTTCTTTTAAGATTAGGAGTAGTAGTGCTTTATGACACTAGATAACATTAAAAGGGAAAGAAATGAAAGAGAAACTACAACAATACCATTAATAGACCAGGAGAAATACAAAATAAAGAAAAAGTAAAACAAATTCAAAAACACCAACTATGACACTAGATAACATGTCAAGGGGGACTTGAAAAGCAACTAAGGAAAGAGAAACTACAACAATACTACTAAAGAGACAAGGGGAGATAGAGAATGGAGAAAAGTAAAAACAATTCATCAACACCACCAAGAGCATCTCTCGTTTTAGTCTCCTTAGAGTTTCAAGGACAAGTCCATCCCATTGCATTCATTGTCATCATCACTGTCATCAATCACAATTACTTCTCTGATCGGTTTATCTATCTGCTTGATATATAGCTTTGTGCGATTGAGACGAGAATGCCTTCTCTCTCGAAGTCCAGACAAGTGGATGGATGCAATTGATTGTGGTCCCGGTCCTCCTAAAGCAAAGTTCCTTTCAAGCAGACGAGAGAAACTTGAAGGTTTCACTGTCTCTGAACCATATACATCACAAATAGTTGTTGGAGATGACAGTGGTAATGATGGATTTGATTGCCCATTAAGTATAGCAATTCTCCCACCTAAGGGCAAAGGATTTGATGGTTCAGTTGGAACAAGCAATTGTTCAGTAATATTATTCTCCATAGGTAGAGAGGTTGGTGTTTTCAGGAAAGAAGGCAAACCAGAATCTGGCACTGTTTCAAGTGGTTGCAAAAAAGGGTACTCACTCGGAGTACAGAAATGCGGTTTGTTTGGAAGACCCACTGATAAAGTCACACCTTCTTCAATATGAGCCTCAAAATGGTACAGCAGGCTCAAGTTATCAGTGAAGACTAGATCACATACTCGACATGCAATCAATGATGGTTGAGGGGCTTTTTGTGACCCATTTTCAAATCGATTCATCTCCCTTATGTTGTAGGTTTAAATGCTTTCAAATGCGATGATATAGAGGAAGGGATACAAAAAGGAGCAAGAACTCGAAAGATCAGAAAGGCAGAGGAAGAAAACGGAGAAAAGGAATAATCATTCTTAGGATGGGGAGGAATGACAGGGCTCATACATGAGTTTGATAACTCAATACATTAGAAAGGAAGACGAAGAGGGGACGAAAAAAACAAAGGACTAATGGTCTAACAATAACAGTGGATCGATAGAGCACATATATACAAGTGAATGAGTTGTCAAGAGCATACTTTTGACGTTGCGCTAATGAGTGCAAAGCGCTGGCAAGCACTAATGGATAAACCACACATAAATGTTTCACGCATTTTGTTCACAAACTTCCAATCCCATTTTCTCTTTTGATCCGGTTAGTTACAATTTTAATGCACAAGGAATCTTTTGAATTTGAACAGGGCATTTACGTTTATGTCCCACCATTATTTACAAAAGCCAAAGTTGGTAATTCAAAATTCAAATCTAATCTAATTGTTTCCAACAGTTAAAAGAGTATTAACAAATCTTGTAAGTTCTTAAAGCTTCATGAAGAGTCGCTTCACAATATGGAATAAATGATTATATATGTATGCATTCTCTACATTTTAACCCTTAGGTGTAGCTCAACTGGTCAGACCTTCAGTGTGCTCCCTAGAAGTTGCTAGTTCGAGTCTCCTCAGGGCCATCGAAGGTTTACTTGGCCGTTAACTTCAAGACCCCATGGGATTAGTCGGGCAAAACCAGGATATCCATAAATGTCAAAAATAAAATATGGAATAAATGATTCCATCAATTTCCTTTTTTCTTTCTTTTGGTTGGACTAAGTTGCTATTGTCTAGTGTGTTTTGATTCTCAAATTCCTAACTTAATAAAAAAAAACTGTCCTTAAGAATGATTGTAGTTGATGTTCTATCTTAGAATCTCTCTTCTAGGAACTAACCTTCAGAAGGTCTTATTCTTGCTTTTTGTGAGTGAAAGTTTTCCATTATCACTGGATGTGGTTTATACGACCTTCCAGTCAACAACTGCTCTTCACCATTTCCTGGTTCTTACTTTTTTGACAAATACCGTTACATTGTCACCATGGCAAACAATACTTCAAGCCACCCCAACACAATACACCAATTTGGTCTCAGCCATATCTTAAGTTGATAGGTAATAGATTGCGGGTTAATAAGTGAATCCTCCTTTCCAATAGACTTGTTACTGAGTCAGCGTAATACTAAACCAGAACGAGGCGCAAAAGTGCTCACAGAGGAGAATAAGAATTTTATCAGTTCCACCTTAGATTAATATTTGTTTCTCATTCTCCCTTTTGTTCCAAAAATTCTTTAGACATTTCACTCATTGCAATAAAAAGAAAAACATAATGAAATCTATCTTTCAGATGAACATCAATCAAATGGGATGACCTCAATAGTGAATATTGATATACAGAAGGAACTAACCATCATCTCTAAATTCTAACAATATCAAAGAAGGCCCACATGTAATATTCAAAGTACAGTCGATTAAGTCCTCTCAAGGAGGCTCTAACATGTGAAGCACTTCTGTTGAAAGCAAAAAGTTCCACCCTCACGTCTAGGTTCAACCAGTGCAAGCTTATAGATAATCATCTCAACTCCAAAATCCAATCTCACAGTAGTAACTAAGTATAGAGTCAAGTTTAAGGTGAATAATGGAGGAAGCTTCTCAACCTTAGGCCTTGGCAAAGAATTTCATCAATCATAATATTGGTAATGGCAAGAACACTTTCTTCTGGCATGACAGTTGGCACCCTAATGGTTCACTTCTACCACTCCATAGAGTCAATGTCTTGTTTCCAAGCTATCACAGCAAAGTGGATGATGTTCTTCATCATGGTTAGCGGATTTGGCCTTTCCACCAACCTGTCGTTGAGAGTATGAATCCACACTGTTTGCATTTGGCCACTGATCCTGATATTCAATACTCTTTTTCTTGGAGCTATTCATCCAATGGTGGGTTCTCCTTCAAGCTTACTTGGGAGGCTACTAGGGATAAGGAGTGTGCTGTCAAGTGGCATAATTGACCTGGTTCCCTAACCACTACCCGGAGCACAGTTTTATTTCATGACTCGCTTGTCTTGATAGGCTCACTACTAAGGAATGCCTCCTTTTTGGGGACATCACAGAAGCTCACTGCTCCTTTTGTCATTTGGGATTTAAGACTAGGGACCATCTTTTTTTACTAGGGGCCATCTTTTTTTTTAATGCAGTTTTACTTGCCGCATTTGGAGAGAAGGACTGCATGCTATTGGAATTGACACATCACTATTCACATAGAATAGTATTATGGATATTGGCCCTTCTCTGAATTGTCGAGGCATTCTCAAGGTGACAATATTTAGATTGTTTCAGTGCGCTTCCACTTCTCACATCTGGTGAGAAAGAAACAACAAAATTTTTAATGATGATGCACTTGCTGAAGAGCAACTCCTGATGCGTATCCATGAAGACGTGACTGCTAAAATCCTTTTGGCAAAGACTGATCTCACCTCAATGCTTAATAGGACCGTTTAGAACAATTGGAATTTAATTTGAATTGGACTTGGTTCTTCATTTGTTGTTTTCCTTGATTTTGGTGTTTCGCCTTTGATGTAATTTGTACTTGTACTTTCCTTTCATTTTAAGGAAGTATACTCTTGCTAATTTAGAAAGAAAAAAAAAAGTTTAAGGTGAATAAATCTCTGTGCAGTTGTCACATTTCACATATATAAACCTAATGCCCATCTCTTCTCTCTCCGGTCTACAGATAAAAAAAGAAAAAGAAAGGAAAGGAACTACTGAAAGAAAAAGAGAAAAGTAAGTAAATATTAAGTTTCCTTCACAGTAATCAATTTGCCTACAAGAGTGTTCATCCTCTTAAGGATTTGTGATTCACATATGCTAAAATACGTTTAAGTAAAAAGGAATTAAAAGTTCCATTTAAGCTAAAAGGGGAGTATTATAAGTTAAGACCGCCGTTACTATATAAGGTGAAGTATTGATGGTAATGTATCAAGATGTTTATGGAGAAAATGAGAATGGTAAGATGAGTGTGAGGAAATACCAAATAACGAGTAAGGATAAGATTAGAAATAATGTTATTCGAGAAAACATGGAGTGGCACCACTTGAAAATAAAATGAGAGAGAATAATTGGAGATAGTTTGGACAGGTACGAAGAAGATCCTTAGAGGCAGTTGTTACAAAGTTTGAAGACATTACCATTCTAAAAAGAAAAGAAGGACAAAAGAAGAATTTGACAGGGACCCTTTGATGTGAGATTGCATTTATGGCACTAACAAAGATGATAGCTCTGAACAGACTAAACGGAATGCTCTGATTCACATAGGCCATCCCACTTTGTCAAATAAAAGCTTGGTTTGATAGATGTTACATATTTTTACAGCTCCCATAAAAGCATTGAGCAAAGGAAAGAAACTCATCGAAAACGTAAAGATTTATATGGGAATCACAGTGTTAGATTCTTTGTCAGGATGTATAAATGCGAATTTAGTAGATAATTCAAATTTCACAGGACTTAAGCAACCTGAAATGGATAATTGACTACTTTAAATAATTGTTTCACCTCTAGTATTACTCTTTGGCAATGACATGGAGCTCAAAATCAAGTTCTGAAAACCACATTGGGAAACTGATTATATGAGGTTCCATTATTGCACCCGTTACGCATAGACTTTACCTCACTGGAGTCATATTCCTTAAGAGCACGTTGCTTAATAATCCATAATAAGGTCAAAATTATCCTATGTGTTCTGGTTTGCCCGGTCCCAAATTTCTTTCATGGAAAATTTGTGTTCAATTTATAATAACTTTGTTCTCTACTATTGTAGACACGGATTTAAACATTTTGGGCCAAAAGGTTAGGCTCAATGTTTCAGCATACTAGTAATCTGACCGGGTCGTGACAGGTCAATTGAGATCCTGATTACACACACATACATATTCCCTACACGAGAATAACAATAACAATAACAATAATAATTTGCCGCGGCACATTAATATTCGAGAAGTGGACATATATATACCACTATAATCACAAGAAAACAGCAGAAAATTACAGAAATAAGTGACAAAAAGAGAAAGAAATAAAAGAGGAATAAAAACATACAGATTGGCAGAAGGGCCTCTGTTGCAGCAGATTCTGGTACAAAGGCTAGCAATTACTCCGATCACCAGAAAGATTAGCGTCGTCACCAAAAACCCCATTTCCACTTACGATGATTTTGATATTTGTTTCTGTACAAATAAATTCATATTTATTTATTTACTAATTGATTAATTAAAGATTCTACATTTGGATCCAAATTATAAGTATTTAAAAAAAACTATAATTGCATAATTACATACAAAATGACGCATATTGTATATGCATATATTATGTATATGTAGAGAGAGAAAGAGAAAGAGAGAGAGAGAGTACCTTGATCTGAAGCAGATGATGGGATCGGAACTGGGTTCGGTCAGGTCAATGTCTTGTTAATGGGCTCAGCGGATTTTATTTTTTGCTTGATTGGCTATCAGAAAAAATTATTAAAATCAAAGGGAAAAAGAAAAAAATAATAAAGAAAAAGATTTGGGCTCCGTGGGCTTTTATTAAGATTTGAGGAACAGGGACTGACCCAAAAAAAAGAAAAAAAAGAAAAGAGGAACAGGTACAGGGCTTGGACATTTGGTTTTACTTTTTGGGCGTTAATTGTTGAGGGTCATTTATGCCATTTCCTTTCCTGTTCTTTCTTTTTTTTTTTTTTGAAAAGGAAAATTATCCACATGATATTGGAGCGAATTAAGCTAGCTTTGGTTTGGAATAGGTTTTGCAGAATGTGCTAACAAACCTCATTTATTCCCAAGAATTTGAGTTAATCTATGAATTATGGGGTGTAAATCCAAATTTTTTGTTAGTGCATGTCAACATCTTGTTAACGTTGATCTTTGTAGGCACATTGATATGTTTATTTCTAAAGTCCTAAATCAATTGGAACAAATAATGGGCACATGCATTGCACATTAAAAGGATACAACATTTGGATGATGGAATTTTAGGAAAGTGAGTATATACAAGTATTATAAACTCGAAAGAGAGTATATACAACCATATAGGTATTATAGGCTCTACATTATCACTACTTTTCTAGTATCCATATACTATGTCATTCAATTACGTTAATCTACGTGACTTATATGAATGAATCCTTACAAGTGAAAATAATGTTCATTTAGAATATAATTTTGTTAACAAGACAAGCTAATAAGATTAAGAAGAGATGTGAAATACGAATTTCGTAGAATGAGAGGATGATATATATATATATATATATATATATATATATATAATTTTTTAGGATTTTATTTTGACATTATGTTATGTTATTGAGTGTGCAAGCAATGGCAAGCACTAAATAAACAATCATAGAATAATTCAAACATTATTTTGGCAAACTTTTGATGTCCTCCTTTATTTTGAAGAAATTAGTTATAATTTAATGCATCATTGTATCTTAACTTACCTAATATATGAAGGTATCTTTTTAATATGAAGAATGCATCTTTTTTATTGTCCTATCCTATTCTAAAAATGCCATGTTATATGTGGTTCTAAAAGAATGTACTATCTTCCAACAACCAATAACATTTTAATAAATCTCATTTGTTTCCTAAACATCAACTCTGAAATTGTTTTGATCTCAAATTTTAAGTAAATGTGAACTATGTGGTCATAAACTTAAATTTCCCTTAGTTCTTGTTGACATCAACTTATTGCTTGATGATTCCAAGCTTTTGAAATATTTATTTATGAGATTTTCAATTAATTGTTTAAACTCTTTGACATAGTTTAGAACAAGTTTATAGGCGTATTCATTGCATGTTCAAAGGATTCAATATAAGGATAGAGATTTTTAGAATGTGAGTGTACATGAATGTTACTCGCTCAACATATCACTATACTCTTTCGAGTGTACATATACTATGTCATCTAATTACATGAATCTAATATATAAAGTCTTAAAGTTTGTAAAAATTATCTCGTTTCGTAATTTTTTCCCTCTACTTATTTGTTAATCTCTAATAATGTATTACTGCAAAGATATTTTTTTTAGCAATTCAAGCTACCCAGGATGAGTATATGGAGTTGGAAAGTAGGAATCTTAGGAGAGGATGATGATGATAAATTATATATATGCATGTATGATTTCATAGAACTTCAATTTCATGTCATGCTATTGAGTATGTATGTAAGCAATAAGAGCTAACCTAGAAACAGTCATATAATCAAAACATGTTTGTTGACAAACTTTCAATCTCATTTTTATTATTTTGAATGAATCAGTTACAATATAGAGCATCTTTTATTCAAGTCCCACCTTAATCTACGAATGCAACATTTCAACAAATTTAAACTTATAAAAATCTAATTATTTTCAACAATCTAAAATGTACCATTAAATCTCATTGAATTTTTATTTTCAAAATATTAACTCCAAATTCTTTCATCTTGAAATTCAAGTTTATTTTTGAAGTATGAAGTCCTAAGCTTAGATTTTCTTTTATTGCATGTTGATATCCACTAATTGTATTGATCGATTGCAAGTTTTTTGAACTATTTGTTTATGCAACTCCTAATTGATTTTTAAACTCTTGGGCATATTTCAAAACTATTTGAAGATCCAACATCTTGACAAAATACATATATTACCCACGTTATAGTTGTTGAATGAATCGTATCATAAATCGAAATGTTATTTTTTTGAATCGTGAATCGTATCGAATCGTGAATCATACCGATTCGGTTACAAATTTAAAACTATATTTGATATATTATGTTTCTATTAACATTTTTTAGTTGAAATTCTTCATTTGAATGGATATTAATATATGTTTTTGTTAGAGTTTATGCAGTATAAGTATGGATTAGTTCATAATCAATGTCAATAATTTGATCTGTTAATGAAATTCTGTAGTGTAGATGAACACCTATTATAGATGATATTATAACATTAACTGAAACACTCTATCTGTCACAGTACATTCACAGTCTGTTTCACTTATTGCTTCAGTTCGTTAATGAGTTGTTTTACTTAATGTTCTAACATGGTCAGAGACAAATCACACAGCAGCGGAATACAGTACGTTGTAACAAAAAATAAGAACATCAAGATTTAACGTGGTTCAACCATGCGGTCTACGTTCATGGGACCGACCCCTGGTCCAACAAATCAATTCATTAAGAAATATCAAGTTACAAGA
The DNA here is from genome assembly GCA_037974665.1 of Ehretia macrophylla. NCBI lineage: Eukaryota > Viridiplantae > Streptophyta > Magnoliopsida > Boraginales > Ehretiaceae > Ehretia > Ehretia macrophylla. Next base: position 11,921,158 of record CM075782.1, read on the forward strand.
TCAATGGACTTACACAAGTAAATACTCTCTCTTGACCTTTGACGCCTTGATATAGAACTCCTTAGTGAACTTTGATTTGGCGAGCTCCCATCGACTTGACAATGTTCTCTCCCGAGAGTCACAACTTCTTCTCCCGAATAATGATGAAATGTTATAGTAATATGATCATTCAAGGCTTATACAAGTTGCTCATGACAAACTGTCAAACAAAATAAAGTCGTAACACATAAAACAATTAAGGACTCAAACACAGATCGTGTTGCGACATAACATGGAACAGTGGACAGAACTCTCTTATATTTGCTTGTGGCTCTCTGTCTCATACTTCTGTCGTGACCTTAAGCTCCATATAAATACTCAACAGCTGCACACCAACATGGCTTGGGCTTCAAGAAAAACCTCTTCTCACAAAACCCTATTCTCCCTTTCATTATGAATATGCAATTAATGCCATTCCATAATCAGCACAAATCTTCTTCTCATATGGTAAGTTACCATAAGATTTTTCCTACACAACACAAAAGGCAATAACACAAGTATGGTAATAAAAGTTTTGCTAAAACATAACCAATTAATTCCCAATCAATTTAATTGCCTTAACAGTGGTAACAAAAGTTTTGCTAAAACATAGCCAATTAATTTTCAATCAATTTAATTGGCTTAACAATCTCTCCTTTTGGCGTTGTTTTGGCAAAACCCTGGTACTGCTACATGACTAACTTTATCCTACACAAGCGCATAACAATGATGATCCTATTGCAATAGTCAGCATAACACCATGGAAACACAAATAAGAAAGTATCAGAGCAGCAAGGATAATGATCCTGCAAACGATAATAACCCTGTTGCAAGAGACAATAAAACATCACAGTAACACAGATACTATAGTAATCATAACACAGACAATAGTAGCAACAGTAGCATAGCAACATTAGTAGCAATAAAAACAATAGCAGCAATCAATCAGTAGCATAGCAATATTAAAAGCAGAAAAGTAGCAATTGAGTAACAAAATAACAAATTCTCCCATTTTTTGGCAAACAAAGTCAATCATCAAAATAAGCAATGTAATGTACAATTAGCAAGACTCAAAACATCAAACCATTGTCTTGTGGGATCCATCTCTCCCTTAGCCAAAAGAAACCAAAGTAAAAAAGCATTGTACCAGACCAAAGCTCAAAACATAACACATTAAACAAAAACATAGACCCAGAGCAAAGTAGCAGAATGTAAACATGGTAAAGTATCAGAGCAAAACTAAAAATAGGAAAATATCAAAGCGATAATCATCAAGCAAATCAACATTCAAGCAGTGTATTTGAAGACGAAATCAAGTAGGGTTTGTTGTCCATGCATCAATGTCCCAAGGTCAGCCATTATCTTCTCCTGATTGGCTTTAACAGAGGCTTGATCTCTGCACAGCTCATGGACTTCATCCTGAAGTTTCTGTACCTATTGCAACAGCGCATCAGCAGTTGTTGCAGAAGTTGGTCCAACATTGCCTTCAGCTCGAGGCTCCCCCTGAATATCAACTTTATGTTGACCTTGCAGAACAATGCCTTAGAAATGCTTGCTTTCAAGAAACCTGTAAAACAAAGGCCTAGCAATTCCTCTAGAAGATAAAGTGGTGAGTTGAGAATAGATGAGAGAGAAATCCGTATGAGACAAAAATGAGCCTTAGATTAACAAACTTTATAGAATAAAGAGTTTTTCAATGATTAGAGTCCTAGAGTTAATAAAAAACAATGAGCCACAAGTTTATTGGAACTCAAACTCTCTTGAAGAGTCTAAATGTTTTTGTTTTTTTAAACTCACCAATGCCAACACGTATCTCTCATGACAACAATCAGATTTGGCGCCAAAAAAAACTTAGTTTCCCATTTTTTTCCTTTACAACACAAGTTTAGTCAGAGAGATTGTTTCAGTACATGTTGCAACATAACTTCACCAATCAGCCACTTAAGCACTTAAATTTATGAATTATTTCCTAAACATGAAAAATGAATGTCACATACAATCCACACTAATTGTGATTTCATCAACAAGAAATTAGATTTATTCAAACTTAAATCACACAAAAATTTATAACTTGAACCATGTGTGTGTGTGTGAAAGCTATATAAAGATCTTTCTTGAAGTTCCTCAGAATCAGGATTTGTAAGATTTAGAATTTAAAGCAACCTGTTCAAACAACTTGATCGTCTAATCATATTGCAATAATTTTTTTCTTTCAAACGAATATCGGACTTGGTAACTTTCACTCGGACTTGATAACTTTCACTCTAGAACCTTCAATCTGGTCTGGGTAGCTTTTTCCAGTCTCAACCCTTTTTGTTTTCTTTTTTTTTTTTCCTTTTTTTTTACATATCTTTTTCCATTTCATGAGGGAACAGAGTACAAGAATGGATAAAGAGACTTCTCTTAAAATCTAGAGTCACTAGGAAATTCAAATTCCTGCACTTGCAAACCATTAAAATCAATCTCTCAGTCAGATCAAAATATAGTGTGCACAGGAAGTATGATTCAAATAATAAATCTCAATGTGATTTAATTATTAAACTTTCACTTCTCTTGAGACTTATCACTTTCATGTTTCAATGCATGTGTCATCATTAATTGGTATAAATACCAATAGCTTTTCTCAAAACTTCAAATCTCACAGAATCAAGTGCCTTAGTAAAAATGTTTGCTAATTGATGTTCTGTTGCAACATATTCTAGAACAACCTTTTTTGTTTCAACAAGTTCACGAATAAAATGATGTCGTATATCAATGTGCTTAGTTCGTGAATGTTGCACAGGATTTTTAGAAATGGTTATGACACTAGTATAATCACAAAAAAACAATTAAAACTTCATGTTCAATACCATAATCTTCCAACATTTGCTTCACAAATTCATCAGCCTTGTTTTTAGATGTTGCACCAAAAACTATATCATTTACATAAATTCGTACAATCAAAATTCCTGAACCAAATTTCTTAATGAATAGAGTTTTATCAACTCCCCCTCTTTTGTAGCCTTTTTTAAGCAAAAACTTGGTCAATCTTTCGTACCAAGCTCTTGGGGCTTGTTTCAACCCATACAAGGCCTTTTTGACATTTATTGGTTCAAATTGCGAGGTAAAGCATACATACTTGACCATTTCCCTGTAGTTCACCCTAGGCTTACCTCGAGTTTTGACCCCTTCATGAATGAAGCCAACAACATCGTTTGTTGAGTGATTTTTGTGAACATGAGCAAGTGGTTCATGAGCTTTTGATTGCAAATTGCTGCTTCCAATTTTTTATTTTATTTTTCCAGATTTGTTGCACCTCATGTTGCACCAGCATCTAAAACATCGTCGCTGGTTATTTCACCTGTTGTTATGACATCTTCTGCAACATAAATGGTTTTCATACCGTTAACATCATATTCTGGATCATCTGTTGCAACCTATTTAAAATCATCGATCACAACATTTTCAGCACTATCAAGTGAATTATTTTGACACAACATAGTTTGTGCCCATGGTGAGGTCAACATAAAACAATTGTCTATCAATCTAGTTCCTGCAAGAACACGATTGTTAGATTTATCAAATACTTGACACTCATCCTTGGTGAACTTAACAAACAACTCTTGATCGCACAACTGACTAATGTTTATGAGATTTGCTTTCAACCCTTCAACATGAAGAAACTTCTTTAATCTTGGAAAACCTTCAATAGCAAGAGTTCATTTCCCAAGAACTCGACTTTTCTCACCATTACCAAAAGTTACTTGACCTTCTGAGCAACTTCAAAAATTTGTCAACACACTACGATCTCTTGTCATATGTTTAGAACAACCACTATCAAAATACCATGAGTTAGTGGTATAAGCTTGTAGCAAGGTGTAAACAACTAGACAAGTGTGTACAAATTTTCTTACCCAAATTTGTTTCAAGTTCTGTTACGACAAATCAACCCTTGTTTTTGGTGATTTCCTAGGTTTACTATCAAAGAAGGGATTGATAAATATGCCTCTTTTCTGATCAATATACCTATAGCATCGTGGTCTGATGTGTCTAGGTACGCGCAGTAATGACAGATTGGGACAAATCTCTTTCGCTTTCATTTTGAAATTTTTGCCTTTGTCGAAGGAGATGTTGCAACATGCGGTTCCAGCTTTGGTTTCTCAGTCTCTTTGACAAAGATAGTTTTACCAGTTGAAGTACCTTCTTGGAACCCAAGTCCAGTATCATCTCTATTTGGGTTTTGAATTGACAACATATGATCAAGCTTCAAAGTACCTGAATTCAACATCTTCACATTTCGCTGAGTCTGTTTCAGCTCCAATTGCAACTCTTCAATCTTCAGTTGACTCTTGGCTGCTTGGTTCTGATGATTTCTCACAGATTTTGTCAAGTCAGCTTTTTGTTTCTCCAATTCATTGATCTTTTCCTCTAGCTCTTGATTCTTCTTGCATACAATCAACCATTTTTCGTACATCTCCTTGTATGCTTTCATGATTCCTTCTTCATCCAGATCATCATCACTATCTGTTTCTGAATTCGTGCTGTTATCACCTGATAGCACATGTTTCGTTGTGGATGTTGTTGCAACAGATGGTGCGACATTTGTTGAACCAGACTTTCTGCATTCTATCCTATTGCAACAGTGAACGCAACATAGTTAGTAGTGTGCCCTGTGTCACTTTCAAAAGAATCATCTGAATCTTCATCACTCCAAGTGGTATTCATGGCTCTGTTCTTTTTCTTCAAGGTATTTGCACATTCAGCTTGTATATGGCCAAATCCTTCGCACTCCCTGCACTAAATACCTTTATTTCTCTTTTTCACCTCGAACGTTTTTCCATTTTGCCTTCTGGATGTCTCAGGATTTGTTGTAACAGTCTGCTTTCTTTCAAAAATCGCTGGCCTTGATCCACTTCTCTGTTTCTTCCATTTTTTCAGCACTTGGTTAAAATTCTCCATCAGCAATGCTAAAGATTTAGTGATCTCTGCATTTTCATCATTGTAAGAGCTTTGATCATCTTGCTTTTGAACTTCTGCTTGAAATGCAATGTTTTTCTCTTTTCTCTATTGTTTAAATTTTATCTCAAAGGTTTGAAGTGACCCCATCAATTCATCAATCTTGATTTCATCAACATTATTTGATTCTTCTATGGCAGCCACCTTGATTCCAAATTTGTCTGGGAGTGAGCGCAAAGTTTTCCTAACCAATTTAGAGTCTGGATATTTTTCTCCCAAAGCCAAAGCATTATTTGCGATGTCACACAGCTTGGCATTAAACTCAGCAATCATTTCGTCCTCATGCATCCTTAGTTCTTTAAATCTGGTAACAAACATCTGCAATTTGGATCTTTTAACCGACGTTGCACCTTCATATGTTGTTTGGAGTATCTCCCAGGCTTCCTTTTCCGATTCACATGTTGAGATTAGCTTGAACTGATTTAAATCAACGACATTGAAGATTGCATTCAGCGCCTTGGAGTTCCAGTTTGCCAATTGATCTTCCTCCTTTATCCATTATGTTTCAGATTTTGTTGCAACATGACCCTGAGTATCCGTAGTGGTTGGGGTTGTCCAACCTGTCAAGATCACTTTCCAAGCCTTTTCATCAATTAACTTGATGAATGCCCTCATTCAAGCCTTCCAATATGAATAATTTGCACCATCCAACATTGGTGGTTTTATGATTGAGCCTCTATCACGCAAAGTGTCCATACCTATTTTTGTAAAATAACAACTCAAAACTCCTAAGAATCTAACCGAATTAGTTTGTAACCTGCTCTTGATGCCACTTGTTAGAGTTTTCACTTAATGTTCCAACATGGTCAGAGACAAATCACACAGCAGTGGAATACATTACGTTGTAACAAAAAATAAGAACACCAAGATTTAACGTGGTTCAACTGTACAGTCTACGTCTACGGGACCAACCCCTCGTCCAATAAATCAATTCATTAAGAAATATAAAGTTACAACATCAATGGACTTACACAAGTAAAGACTCCCTCTTGACCTTTGACGCTTTGATGTAGAACTCCTTAGTGAACTTTGATTTGGCGAGCTCCCTTCGACTTGACAATGTTCTCTCCCGAGAACCACAACTTCTTATCCCAAAGAATGATGAAAGGTTACAGTGATGTGATCATTCAAGGCTTATACAAGTTGCTCATGACAAACTATCAAACAAAATAAAGTCGTAACACATAAAACAATTAAGGACTCAAACACAGATCGTGTTGTGATATAACATGGAACAGTGGATAGAACTCTCCTATATCTGCTTGTGGCTCTTTGTCTCACACTTCTGCCGTGACCTTAAGCTCCATATAAATACTCAACAGCTGCACATCAACATGGCTTGGGCTTCAAGAAAAACCTCTTCTCACAAAACCCTAATTTTCATTTCCTTATGAATATGCAATTAATGTCATTCTATATTCAGCACAAATCTTCTTCTCATATGGTAAGTTACCATAAGATTTTTCCTACACAACACAAAAGACAATAACACAAGTATGGTAATTAAAGTTTTGCTAAAACATAACCAATTAATTCCTAATCAATTTAATTGCCTTAACAGTAGTAACAAAAGTTTTGCTAAAACATAGCCAATTAATTCATAATCAATTTAATTGCCTTAACAGTTTTTTTGTTATTTTTCTAGGTGGTTCACTACTTCACTTGTCCCTAGTAGCCGAAGCAATTGGATATTGGAAAATAATATTTAAACTTTAGTACTTTAGTTTATAAGAAAATTAATTGTAACTTATTTGTAAAGACAAGTATATGTTTATGGACTCAATGCAAAATTCATTTGTATCAACTTTCTATTTTCAAGTTATTAAAGCATTATATACAAAGCAAAAATGAAGCCATTAAAGCTATGTTCCAAAATTCCTAGATGTTTTAGCAAACAACATTAATTAATATTTCTAGTATGAAGTATTAGCCACCAAATAAAATATATACCTCTATTTCTTTTTCTACCAATATGCATTTCTTCATCTTGAAAGCATTCTTGAATGTCCATCCAAGAATGATCTTCTGGGAAATAAGGATCTTCTTTCTTTGTAATCTATTCATTGTCGGATTCCATATCCGATAAACAAATAGGATCATAAGTGTCACCTTACTCTTGTCTTTTCAAATGTCTCATTTGGAGTTGAATATTATATTTCACAAAGACAAGAGAATTCAATCTTTGTTGCTCTAAATGATTCTTCTCTTTGAGTGCACAAGATCAAAGGTACTCTAATTTCTTTTACATCCTATGGCATTACAAGTTAAGCTTAGTACTCGTATACCTAGCCTTTGAAGCTCTGGGCAATCCTCTTTATAGCTCTCCCACCATAAAGCTACGAAAATGATAAGATTATAGTTAATATTAACTATAAGGGGATGTGTGTCTAAGAGACCTGTGCTTCTATAGCAATTTATGTACCGGGTTGTTTCTTGTCTCTTGTTAAGACCACCGTGCTCATACCAAACATTCCCTTCGCCTTCTTAAACTTTTTCAATTGTTTATCTATTTTCACTTTTGATTATATATCAAGATACATTCTCTCAATGGTTTTGTATAAGCCAGTCTTCACTTCTCTATATGGATTGAACTTAGCATTATAATGAAACCTACAAGTACAACATTTATATGGATGCACATTACAAATCTATAAAGTTTAGTGGGTATATAAAAATATAAATGAATTAAGAATGTACCTCGGATTGAGATAGTAGCCTGCCGCATGTAGTGGGCTATGGAGTTGCAACTCCCATCTTTCATCAATAATAGCCCAAATACGTTTGTATCTATTGTCAACGTTGTTAAAATTTTTAGCAATCTTTTTTTTGCTCTATCCCATGCTTCATAAATATATCCGATTGGCAGTTTTAAGTCATCATCCACAAGTCTCAACACGTTAACCAAAAGCAACACACTTTGAATGCAATATTTGATTGCTTTCCAAAATTGAGCATTTCCCAAAATTGTTTCTTGTGTCATTTTCCCCATTGTGCTACTTGAATGAGCACTTCTTTCCCATTCCTTCGATGCAACCATACTCCTAAGTGGAATTTTCTGATCATAAAATCTCCTTAAAGTAAAAAAAAGGCCGCAAATCTAGTAACTCCAGGCCTTGTCAAATCTCTTTGTTTGTTATACTTCCGGAACAAGTCAAGTATCCAAACAAGTCGATAAATAAATGTAGTCACTTTCTTTGCTTTGTCAATGGTATCCTTAATACCAGCAATTCACATATGTCCGAGAGCATAAGATCTATCAAATGTGCCATACATGGGGACCAAAACAACTTAATTCTTTCAGTCATCAAAAGCTCACTGATACCTACATAACTCGAGGTACTATCCATTATCACTTAGACAATATTTTCTTCTCCAATTTTCTCCACCAATTCATTAAGAAATTCATACATTTTGAAAGAACTTTTAATTATTGAGGAGGTATCAAGTGATCTAATAAAAATTGTGTCTCTTGGACTATTAACTAAAAAATTAGTTATGAAGCGATGTTTCCCATCAGTCCAACCATTAGACATCAATGAGTGACCTATTTTCTTCCATTCTTTCTTAAACTCTTTTAAATCTTGATATACACCTGAAACCCTTGCTTCATGATAGGTAGGGTTTTTAAACCCTTACTGTATTCTCCAATAGATTTAATCATTTGAGTAAATAAAGGGCTCTTCATGATATTAAAAGCTAAAGCACAACTATATACAAATCTACATATATCCCAAATCATGAGCTCTATTTTTCACCATTTGATTTTATGTTTGTTGATTCCTACCATTCTCTTTTATCATAAAAGAATCAATGCTTCTTTTCTTTTGTGAACCAACACCCTTATCAAAGCATTCTATATCAATGTTGATTGGTTGTTTCTCCTTCAACATGTCTACAAAGAGTAATTTAATTGTTAGCTTTACGCCAAAAGATATGTTTTTGATGATACCAGATCAAGAAAAATTGGATTTGTAAGTGTGTTTGTGTTAATGTGTTTACATGCTTAAAATACACATTTATTAGCTTTTGTGCATTAAATATATATATCATTATAAGCCCAATTGTTCTTTAAATGTTTTGGCATGTGTGCATTATATTGTATTAATGTTTTTGAAAGCCAAAATATGTTATGGATGATTAGTGTTGAAAGAGTAACAGTATATTGTATGAAGAAGTAAATGGTTTTGATTAAAGAATATATGCAAGATAGAAAAGATGCAAACTTATGTATGCCATTGAAGAATACATAATCAAGATCACCACAAGTATGAATAAATGAAGTCTTGAAGAGTTGAAAAAATGAAGATTATATTTCAAGATTCAAGACTTAAAGACATGAAGACGAAGTAGTGTAATAAGGATGGAGACGTGACGGTATAGGGGGTAGCGACTTAAAAATGTCATTTGCCTTAGATATATATTTTTATAGTTCAAGCTCTTTGTAATCTTGCAAAAATGTTTTTAAAATATTTCCTCAAGAGTTCTGAAAAGATTTTAAAATGTTAATTAGGTTGGAATATCTTTTGAAGAAGTGTTCTTAAAATGTCCAAATGATTTATCTTCAAAAGATTGAATTTTTGGGTAAAAACTTTGTTTTAAACTCTTGATTACAAAAATCGATTTTAATCTTTCCACAAGAGTTTAGAAAATGTTTTGAAGTTTTTAAAAGTTGGAAACACTTTAGAAGAAGTTTTTTTGAAGTACTTAAACGTTTTATCTTTGAAAAATTAGATTTTGGGTGGAATTTTACAAAGTTGAAAATCTGGCCATCAAGACTGCGGTCGTGTTAATAAGACCGCCCATCAAGACCGCCTTTGGGTAGAATGGTTGCATTTTTACCGGGCTTGATACCCGGTCGTGTTAACTAGATCAGTATCACGACCGGTGGTCTAAGAATTTGAAAAACTTGTCGTTTTATGACTGTTATAACATTTTCTATTAACACCAAACCAACCCAAATTATCAAATGAACTCTTCCAACAAATCTCTACTTATTCTAAGCTTATATTGTTGATTCAATCCATCAAAAACACCAAGCTTGAGCTATAACTTGCAAAATCTATTGAGCATTCAAGAGATTTGAATTGTATTATCTACTCATGGATGAGTTGTATTTGTACTTCATTGTATTATCTTTCAAACACTCAATATTTGTATTATATACACTCTTGGGCTCTAGATTAGGATTGAGAGAATCCTTGTAAAGAGAAGAGTGTAGGAAAAATCTTCGTGGACTCAAAGAAAGAGGGATAGTAGGTTTAAAGTTTCACCTACATTTGAAGAGACTTTGTTTGATATCTTGTGGACTCAAGAGATTGTTGTAGTAGGTTCTTAGCTTCACCTACATTTAAAGAAGCTTGTGTTTCTTTTGTTGACTCAAAAGAAGGTTGTAAAATTAGTTTGTGCTTCACCAGCATTTGAAAAAGCAACAACTAGTGGTATAGTTTATGAAAAACCTAAGGGGATGAGACCTTAGGTAGTAGACTAGACCTTCGGGAGTTCGAACTACTTGAAAATACTGAGTTTGATTTCTTTCTCCCTAGTCTATTTATGTACATTGTCATATATATTGTGTAGAGTAATTATCTTGCTCTTTATGTGTGATTTTATTCATCATAATATCTCTTATTAAGTTGTCCATACAAGGTGTTTGATAAATTGTCTCAAAGTGATTTTTGTGGGTTGTAGTAAATTTTTAAATAGCAATACTTTACTATAATCTTAATTCACCCCCCTCATAAGATTATTTGCCACTAACATTAACTTCTTCACTCACTTGGGTGAAAGGTTCAACATCTTTATGAGTACAAGCTAAATGGTGTTTCATCCTTATAACACTATCCCAAAACTCTTTTCTACAATAATTACACTTTAAGTGCATTCTATTTTTCTCACTAACCCTCAAGCAATGATTACATTTCATATCTTGTTCTTTTTGTATTTTTTTAACCATATTTTAATGATCAATACCAAAGTCCTGAGTGTTAAGAAAAAATAATTAAAATTCAAAAGTCAAAGGATTATGTTTCTTTGAAATTTAAATTTAAATTCTGACCAAAAAAACAAAAAGTTACAAGACAGTCATATAAAGCAATAAATATTAAAGCATCAGTAAGCAATAGCATCAGTAAACTCCAAAGCGGTCCAAGCTCCAAGCTTTAAGAAACATCAGTAAACTCCAAAGTCTAAAACATTTTTTTATGCTTTAATGTCCATGTGGATGATATATGCCAAATACCACCATCTGACCAACCATTAAACCAAACTAGATTCCAAAGACCAAAAGTAAAGTATTAAAGATCAACATAGTAAACAACTAAACACACAACCAAAAGACTATCTTGAGATCAGCTTACTTACAACTTACAAGCTATCTGATTCTTGAGTTCTTCACATGGCCAAAAAAATCTCTTGAGTCCTCCACTCATCCGCAGTCAACTTACTTACAACTACGTTCTCTCTGTTAGTAGTTAGGATTTTTATTTTTGTGATTTTGTAGTTAAGAGTTAAAAACTCGAGAATTTGATACTGATAAATGATAATATTAATGGGCCATTTTTTATTTTATTTGTTCATGTTTGTTAAAATGGGGTTAATTGTATTTTATTAAAAACAATTGAAGTCGGCTTTTTTCCCCCTGATTTTGAAACTTTTTGGGCTTTTTTAGGTATGGCCTGAATCGCGAACAATTCAATGAATCGTACGATTCTTATCGATTCGCTACGATTCACATCTGATTTACATCTGATTCACGTTGATTCACGATTCTCCCATTCAATTCGCATCGTTTTTTTAACTGAATCATATCGAATTGTACAATTTGTATGCAAACCATACAATTTCAAAAACACTGACCCACACTGCCTAATCATGCGAATCTATATCATACTATTTTGTCTCCTACCAATTAAAGATTGACTATCACAGTATATGTAGATAGTTGAGATCAGTTTTGGCATATCCTTTAAAAAATGTCAAAGCCATTCTACTTCTTCCACGACTTTATCCAAAGATATAAATGCAGATTTCATCATGGATCGGGCAATACATGTTTGTTTAGTGGATTTTCATGACACAACGACACCTCCCAATGTAAAGACATACCCACTCGTGGATTTAGAGTCTTTAGTGTCAGATATCTAGTTAGAATCGTTATACCCTTCTAGTATATCTGGATATCTCATATAGTTCAGCCTATAGTTCAAAGTATACTTAAGATACTTTAGAACTTTTATGATAATTGTCTAGCAGACTTGCCCTAGATTATTGGTATATATCTACTCAGTTTGCTCACAACAAATATTATATCACGCCTCGTGCAATTCATTATGTATATTAGACTACCAATAATCCTCGAATAATTTAATTGTAATATTCATTCATCAATATTTTTGGCTAAATGCACATTTACATCTATAGGTGTCTTCACTAAGCTATCATCATTTTTGTTAAACTTGTCTAGTATATTTTCTATATAATAAGACTGAGACAAGACTAGTCCATTAGATGTTCTGATGATTTTAACACCTAAAATCAAATATGATATACCCATATCTTTCATATCGAAGTTATTAGATAATATTCTTTTGGTAGCTTTAATGGCACTATTATTGCTCCCAATAATTAGCATGTCATCTACATAGAATAAACAATGACATATTCTTAACCCGTGCCTTTCACATAAACACACTTGTCATATTCGTTTATTCTAAAGTCATTCGTCATCATTCTTTTATCAAACTTTTCATGCTATTATTTAGGCGCTTGTTTTAATCCGTAAAGAGATTTTATAAGCCTACAAACCTTCTTCTCTTTACTTGGAACCACGAACCCTTTGGATTGTTTTTTGTAGATTTTCTCATCTAGATCTCCATTTAAGAAAGTTATTTTTAAATCCATTTGATGTATTTCCAGATTATTGATAGCTGCGATGGCTATTAACATCCGAATGGATATAATTTTTGTGGCTGGTGAAGATGTGTCAAAATAATCAAGGCCTTCCTTTTGTCTATAACCTTTTATAGCAAGCCTGACCTTGTATCTATCAATTGATCTTTTGTCTATAACCTTTTATAACAAGCCTAACCTTATATTTATCAATTGATCCAACAATTTTTATCTTTCTCTTAAAAATCCATTTACACCTATAGATTTATTTCCATGAAGAAGATCCACCAATTCCTAAATATGATTTTTCATGATGGACTTAATCTCACTATTAAAAGCCTATCTCCATAAAGGAATTTCAGCTGTTTATATAACCTTCTTAAAAGTATAAGGCTAATTTTTTAGCAAATAGATCAAGAAATCAGGACCAAATGACTTAGATATCTAGCTTCCTTCTACGTCGTGGTTTATCTTCATTGACTGTAGATGTAACTTCTTCATTTGAATCTAACTCATGACTCTCATCATGTGTCTCTTGAAAGAACTTGGTTTATATGTATCTTTACACGAAAAGTTTACTACAAAAAACTCTATACTCCTCGATTCAATAACTATGTTCACATGTATATTAGCTATCTCTAACTTATACATAATAAATCTATATGTAATACCATTGTGAGCATATCTAATGTAGATACAATCCATAGTCTTTGAACGTATCTTGACTATTTTAGGAGTTGGAACCCCTACCTTAGCCAGATACCCCCATACTTTTAAGTGTTTGTAGGAAAATGGTGACCTTTCCACATCTTGTAACGTGTCTTGCTCAACTTCTTGTGGGGTACCTTATTAAGAATATGATTTGCAGTTAACATTGCCTCCCCCAACAAGTTCTGAGGTAATCCTGAGTTACTCAACAAGGCATTCATCATCTCTTTAAGAGTCTAAATCTTGTGTTTTGCAATACCATTCTGTTAAAGAGAATAATCAGTCATCGTTTGATGAACAATTACTTATTCAACATAGTATTCCTTAAAAGAAAAATGCATATTCTCCTCCTATATCGCTTATCAACAATTTAATCTATTTGTCGAGTTGATTTTCTACCTCATTGTTGTGTTGTTTAAATACTTCAAAAGCTTCATATTTGTTTCTAAGTAGATAAACATAATAATACCCAGTGCAATGATAAAGGAATAAAATACTTTTTTGACCTCTAGTTTGCACAAATTTTAAGGCACAAATATTACTGTGAAATAATTCTTGATGTTCCAAACTTCTTTCGAATGAATTAAAGGAAGTTTCGTAGAATCATAGGTTCGTCCACATAGAACTTTTATATGGTCGTAAAGGATTGTAGGTTGGTCCAAATAGAACCTTACGTGGTCACGTGGAACCGTAAGTTGGTCCACATAGGACATTTGTATGGTTGCAAAGGACAGTAAGTTGGTCTAAATAGGACCTTATGTGGTCGCATAGGACTGTAGGTCAGTCCACATGGGACTTTATACGGTTCCGAGGGACTACATTTTGCAAGTTGGTCACTATGGACTCTATTGCAGTACTTTGGTCCCTACCATAAAAGTTTGGTCCTTTAGGACTCTAAATAGGTAGTTTTGCTGCTACAGACCCCTACCATAAAAGTTTGGTCCCTTAGGACTTTGAATAGGTAGTTTGGTTGCTGCAGACTCCTACCATAGAAGTTTGGTCCTTTAGGACTCTGAATTAGTAGTTTGGCTGCTACGGGCCTTTACCGTAGTAGTTTGTCCATAAGGACTTTGAATTAGTAGTTCGGCCACTGTGGGCTTCTACCATAATAGTTTGGTCCCTTGGGACTCTGAATTAGTGGTTTGGCCGCTACGAGCCTCTACCATAGTAGTCTGTCCATGAGGACTTTGAATTAATTGTTCGACTGCTACAGGCCTTTACCGTAGTAGTTTGTGAAGATGCATACTATCTAGATATACTATGGTATTTTAAAATTTTAAAGCATATAAAGGCAGCGGAAACTTGATAGCATGTTAATCTAGGATCAAACCACAAGTTCTAAGATGAAATATTGCAAGAACACTAAGAACATGTGTATAAATAATTTATTAAGAATAAATTCCAGCAAGAGATAGTTTTGTTATATTGATTCGTTAGCTGAAGAATCTTAACAAAAAACACAAAACTTGATCACCTTCTTGCAACTTGAAGATCTGCACGCGTGGAAGCTTTGGCAAGCTCTTGATCTTCTCCTCTATGACCTTCTTTCTTGAATGATGAAGGATGGTGAAATTCTTCCCTTGTTATTTTTCCTAGAACTACACGTGTGAGCTAGAGAGAGAGAGAACTATTCTATCTTCCTTGTTCTCGTGTGAGAGAGGTGAAAATTATGGAGGTGGAAGAAGAGCTCTATTTATAGATATGAAATAGCCTTAGTAGTTAATCCAAGCTAAACTAGGATTTAGATTCTTAGCCCATAAGCCAATCCTATGCACATTTGAACTTGGCTAGCCTAATAGCATAACAAATTAAACTACTAACTCTTCTATCTTACCTCATTTACACGTGTAGACCATGGCCTAGGTGGGCTAGGCGTCAACTTGGCCCAAGTGGCTTAATCCATGTATTATTTTGGTAATTAATTAAATTCTAGTTTCCACATTATCCACAACTAATCCAAAATAGGAAATACTCTCAAATAGGATATTAAGTTGTAATTAGACACTTTAATTAGCAACTCTAAATACAATAAGTATCTAGGAAACTATAACATACATCCAAAAGGAAATAGGCTAGAAGAAGGACCAAAAGACATAAACAACTTGGCAATTGAAAAGACCAAATGCCCCTGCTAACCCTATAGCACATTTAGGCTTTTCAACTTGACTTATTCCACTAAAAAGTCACGACTGCACTCCAAGATGTTTACTGCTGAATGTAGAAGCTCGTCATACTAAGTATGGCCTTTATCTACGACCTACTATGTTAAATGACCAAAATACCCCTCCATGTGACACTCACAATCAAGAAAGACTTTCCATGTACTATCTTTTTCTTGATTGCATCTTTAAGTAACCATCCACTGGATATGGAACACTTGATCTAGGGAGCGCCCCTCAAGCCAAATATCCGATATACTCATAAAGTATACCACTAAGCTTAGATTTAGATGATCTACTGGATAATCACAAGGGAACAATTATTCCATCATGCAACAACATGGATTCTTTATTGCATACACACGTCTTAACTAGTCAAACCCATATGCCCAACACATGGAGCTGTTAACCTACAACTGAGGCCTTACACATAGTGTATCAAAGCACATGGATCTGATTTCATCAGTTCATTCACATATGCTCAAGATTAAGAGTATTGATCACTTAGTAGCATGATGTATATTTAGATTTCTATATTTGATACTACCTATTCAAAAGATTATATCTCAGTGGCCCGTTCAATGTGTGACACATATACTAGTGAGTCTTAGTCCGTAAACCTACCAATGACCAAGGTAGGTCACCCTTCACAAGAGACTAACTCATTATAACCTAGACCTTGATAAAGCGTCCAACTCCATCAATCAGTTATGAACTAATTCTAGAACTAAGGTTCTATGACTTAGACCTTTTGTGCTTGGACACCGTGCACCTAAGTCATTCACTTATGGTTCAAGGACCTCTATACTAATAATTACACATAAATGAGATAGAGAATAGAAATGAATGCTTTCATTAATACTAACAATCACAAACATGTATCCAATGTAACTGAAATGTCACGTACAGTGAGATTTTGGCATACTAATCCCAACAATTTAGTCATCTTGGGACTTTTTGTTTAGTACTTTCCTTTTCTCCTGATGCCAAGGTAGTAAATTGAAGACTTCGAGAGTTTTTTCTAGTTGATCAAGATAGGTTTAGAAGATTGTCTGGAGTTCATGTTTATGTGCGGCTGCATATCGTATAGCCCTAATGTATGGGGGCACTTGCATTCCGCTAGTTTGCTTCATATATTCCTTCAAAGCTTGGGATCTTAACAGGACAAATTACACATTAAGTGGGTTAAAACATGTAGTTTGATTTTATTTCGGGAAACTAATAACAGTGATGGGCTCTTGAGCACGTCACCGACAAAAACTAACTCTACTAGCCCCTTAGAGGGGAGACTGACTTAAGACTGACTGTCACGTCCCAACTCGACCCCACTTACAATCAGTCAGGACGCAACGAAATTTCGGCAGTATAACGACAGTAATTTAGATACCGAGGCTCTAAACCAACCTCTTAGAATATCATACAACCAAACTCCTCAACCATTCAACAATCAACTCATCAATTAAGTTAACAACATACAACATAACCATACCATACAATAATCATTCTTAGTTATACGCCTCCGTTCCAACATAATACATTAATTGAACATACATTTCGAAATAGATTATAAACTAACTTAGTAACCTATCATAGTCAAAAGAAAGACCACTAAGTTAGCATCAACTAGTTCATTATCATTACTACAACTTATACATCATTAACTATAAAGTAAATAAAAGACAACTAGAATAATATACAAGACAATAAGGTATACAACATCTCTAACATCAAGGACAAGACTCTAGCACATAGGACTCGTCCACATATGGCACATTCTCAGCTTCCTGAGGCACGTACCCGTAATCTTGCTCAATAACACCTGTATGCATGCAATAATAGAGAGTGAACTTATATAAAACAAGCTCAGTGAGGATCCGATAGATCTCTAACAATATTTACTATACTCCTTGGAAATGATCCTTTGAGCAGTAAACACACAATAACATCAATAACAATATAATCACAAAAACTATAATGACCAATCAATAAATGATACTCTAGTTGG
This sequence comes from Ehretia macrophylla, assembly GCA_037974665.1. Taxonomy (NCBI): domain Eukaryota; kingdom Viridiplantae; phylum Streptophyta; class Magnoliopsida; order Boraginales; family Ehretiaceae; genus Ehretia; species Ehretia macrophylla. The sequence goes on from CM075782.1 coordinate 11,938,930, forward strand.
TGTAGCTCCAAATGCCATCACGATCTCAACCGTTCTTCTTATAACTCCCCATTACTTACGCACCTGAGGTACCTCACTAGCCTCGCCCTCCATGACACCTCCGTCATGCGAGCTGGAGGTAGTCTCTGGTAGTCATGCCATTATCAACCCGACAGCCCGATGCTGCCCGAGAGGTGGCACACACATACCAAGACTCAGCAATAATAATAAACAATCATTCACAGGAGGACAATCTAGAAGAATTGCCTAGCTCCTGGTTCATCAATCATCAATCAATAATTATCAATAACCATCAATTATCATCAATTGTCATCAATATAACAACAAGTAATCAATTAAACAACAAATAACAAACAACTAAGTTAGATGACAAAGTAAGTCATCCAACTTAACATGCATTAAACACGTAATCTAACCCTAGTCTAACCATCAACAACTCACCATTCAATCACTCAAATACCACCCAATCAACTAAAGGCTCAATTTAACAAATTAAAGAAAGACAACCTAAACTTCAAATAATCATATCTTACATTCTACTAATCCAAACAACTCCAAATCAGTTTCTAACACTCACTCATTCAATTAACTACATTAGCCCTCTCGAAGACCAACCAAGACACATCAAAATCAAGCCCAACAACCCTAAAACCTCAATGCACCTAGGCTGAAATTTCCAGATTTTCACCCGAACATCGCAATCAAAAATTTGGCATTATAACGGTGCTACTACGTAATTAACAAACTTTTAAAAATTGACGGCAATCGATTCCAACTACAACAACTCAAGATATTCATCAAATAGCTAGTTAATCAACTTTTAATACCCAAAAATAAATAATTTCGCTACAATGGTTCAAATCTCGTAGTAATACACATAAATGATCCTTAGCATGCACTGAGCAATAATATAACTTCAAATTAACATTCTAACGGTTCAAAATGCTATTATAAGCAAAAACATAAAATATGACTTTTGAGATCTAGAATTTTTCTCTCACCTTTGATGCGAAACAAGCCTAGATATGCGTGCAATACGTGCCCAACAAGCAGAATCCAACTCGGCACGAAAAACTACGGACAAAAACTAGGTTTTTCTATGAAAATTTGCTTTGAAAACCTTTGAAATTTCTTTCTCTTTTCTCCCTTGAAGCTCTCGGATATGTGTGTGTTTTTGAGGGTGTGTTTGTGCTTTGCAAGTGTGTGTTGATGATATATCATGAAATGGTCAACAATTAAAAATAGTCAAAGTTAATTTTTAGTCTTTTAATTCATTTTATTGACTATTTTTTGCTTAACTATTGAATTAACACCTAAATTAATTCTAGACAATATATTTTAGGTGACAAAGAGTTTTACATTAAAATAGTTTTACCCGAGTCGGCTTAAAACTCGTTTTTTTACAAAAAAAAGTATAAAAATTTTTAAAATTCCAAAACCGATTCCAAATCCGTTTTAATCAAACACGGGTATATTAATACCCGAGAACTAGGTTTTAAAACATTTAAAATACCCTTATAAAAATTTTAGCGAACAGGTGCTCAAAACACTATTTACCAAATCTGACGATAAAATTTCTGATTCCGTTTTTTATGAAAATTTCATGAATGCACACTTAGCATGTATTAGGAGTATTAATCACATATTTAACACATTCTAAGTCATATATCACATAAACAGGTCAATTCACGTAAAACGAGATAAAGCACACAAATCGAGATAAATCAAAATATGGGATCTCACACTGACGTCCCCTAGAAGAACAGCTAACTAAAGGTCGATAATACTAAAAGTAGTATTTGTTGAGGCATATGGTATTTTGACTACTGTGATTGAAATGTACTTATGGTAGGTTAATTGAATTGAGCTTGCACGGTAGCTTGTTCCATTTGGTATACGATATTGTAGCTTAGTTGTCTTTGGGAGGTTCTCCGTTACACTTTTATTTCTCCAATCCCCCACTTGGTGGTAGGTGGAAGGAACAACTTTCATATCACGAATCCATGGCCTTCCCAAAATGATGTTGTAGGGCGATGGACAATTTATCGCCGAGAACTGAGTGAAGAGATTTACGCCTTGTGTATTGATAGGAAGGGTAATCTCACTGATGGTACTCCTACACTCGCCGCTAAACCCAATTAGCATGATTGTACAGTGCGTGATTCGCGATTCATCAATTCCCATTTCTCTAAGGGTTTTTAGCATGAGTACATTGGTGACGCCACCGTTGTCAACGAGTATCTGTCTAACCAACCAGTTGGCCGCCATCAACTTGATGACTAGGGCATTGTAGTACGGGCCATCTAGGTAGGTTGTTTCATGGCTAGAGAACACGATAATCTGACCTTGTCCAGACTTCCTTAATCATTGAGGCCTAAAGTTAGATTTGAACGCACAATCGGTACGTATATTTTTTGCCGAATGTGCAGTCTTACCAACTTGTGATCTGCTAGTGATAGCATTGATAGTGTGCTCATATCTTGATGATCCTAACAAAGTGATATCCTAAGTCGCATGTTTTCATTTTCCTTAGGTCATAATTCCTCTCATATGTGTTTGTTCTTGTTCGAGTGGTCGACAATTATCTCATGAGTGATTGTTTATTCATTCATCTATAGTGTAGGGCTCATGTCTTCTATGATATCAATCAGATGCCATTGTTCATTTGTGGTCTCGTCTACTATAGCGCGGCGAAGAGGGGCGGTAATTGGCTCTATCTTCCTCCTATTTGATCTGGGCCTACGCCTTGGCGAGAACATCCTCCATGGTCTTGCATGGGTACTTGGTTAACTCTTTATACAAGTCCGACTCATAGAGTAGACCCTTGCAGAAGTTATAATGTGGGATATATACCTTCTCCTTATTGAATCTGCCGATGTAGTCCCGTAAGGGTTCTCCCCTCCTTTGCACGATCATGGTAGATGTTATCAGACTATTTCTCTAGCTTCCTACTGCTGGTGAACTACTCTTTGAACATGTCCGTCAATTGGGCAAAAGATGCGATGCAGTTATTTGGTAGGTCAGTATACCACAGTAGGGCTGGCTCTACTAGGCTGGAGTCGAAGCCCTTGCACATGTATGCTTCTCTCATATCTCGCAGAACGGCCACAGTGAACATCTTTTGCTTGTACTACATTATATGATCATTTGGGTCGATGGTACCGTCGTAGAGCCTTATATTAGGGAAGCCAAACTTGGCGGACATCTCAGCCATGTCGATGATGTCAACAAATGGAGAGTTAGCGAAGCTGTTTGTTGTGCTTCTCTTGGTGGGGATAAGGACCCCAGGAATCCTTTGAATCAGGGACTCCTGTTGGGATTAGGGTATGCCCAAAAAGACCACTAGCATTTTTTCATTAATATATCTAGATATTTGCAATAAATAATTAATGTCATCTTACTTTTATGAGCATGATTCTCTCATATGTGGTTGACTTTTATATATATGTATATAAGGTCCTTACTTCAAGTGTTGACTTAAGTACATGGTGGTTACGTACATAAGGTCCAAGTCATGGTTGCTTGTCAAGAAAATTTTTTTAGTCTATAACTAAGTAGTAGAGCTAGACACTCTACTATAGTAGAAGTTATTGTGAATAAATTCTCTTTACAGTAAGGTGATCTACCTTGATCATGGATAGAGTTCCAAACTTACTTCACTTTTGCATGTGTATGCATTGGATGGGCCATTGTAGGTGTGAACTCTAAACAAGTACTGTCAAAGAAAGAGATTACCTATACCTACTAGCTTCTAAGTGGGCTAGTGCTCTCAATCTTGAGTATATGTGGATGAACTGACGAAGTCAAGTTCTTGTATTTTGAGTCACTATGGGTGAGATCTTGTATGGGTCAACAACTCTGTGATTTAGGTATCTGGACTTGGTTAGAAGGGACATGCATATGCAATAAGGAATCTATACAATAATCACTCCCTTAAAATGATCTAGGTTGATCATCCTGAATCTTTGCACAGTAGTACATAATGTATTGGTTGTTACACTTGTGGGTCGCTCCCGTGGTTAAGTGGATAACTTCCAAATGATGGTTAAATTATGGGCTAGAGGTTCTAAGGAGAAAGATGTAGTCAAAGATGTGATAGTACAATTAGTGAACATGTCTTGGCTATGAGTGAGCATAGAGGGGCAATATGGTCATTATTACTTAGTTGGTCTAAAGACTGAGCGTCATAAGTTATTATGACTAACTCCTGTACATACAGTAATTATCCTGTAATGCATTCTTTTTATGGAATAGACTAAGATTAAAATGGTAAAATATTGCTAGGGGACTAACAAGGGTATTTTGGTCATTTTTAGTGAAAGGGTAATTATGTCTTTGGTCACCCTTTTAGTCATTTATCTTATAAGTGTCATTACTAAACTTAGGTGTTGTTAAATATGTGAGAGTATTAAAGTCTAAAGGCTACTAAGAATTTAATATAGGTTTTCCATTCTTGGAAGGAGTTTATATTCTTAAAAGTAGACTAGTTTTGGGCTTGGAATTAAGTAAAATTAATTAATTAACTAGATAGAGCATGTGGGCTTAATACATAGCGTATGCACGCAGACCAAGGCAAGAGAAAAATGCATGGGCTAGGCATTTTTGGGCCTTAGGCATGTGGTCTAGCTAGTTGGGCTAGGAAAAAGGATTTTCCATTTTAATTATGGACATAAAGAATGATTCAAAGTCCTAATCCTTCTCCATCTTGGTTTCTATTTAAGACAGAACTACCTAGTATGATTTTCACCTATATAAAGGCCTCTACCCTAAGTTCTACAATTGCACCATCTCCTTTGAGATTTCTCTCTCTCTTTCTCTCTCTTTCTCTCTCACGTGTAAGCCTCTCTAAGAGGAAACACGAAACACTTTTCTTTTAGTTTAGTTTTGTAAGATCATATCCTACAATTTAATCAACACTTTAGCTAGGATTTGGCATAGGAGGGAAGATCAAAGTAGAGGAGCGAAAGCCTAGCCTCAGGCATGTGGAGCAAGAAGCAAGAAGGTGAAGTTTTTCAAGTTTCCATTTTGCCATTACGAGGTATTCCGAAAAACTTTATTTACTTTTAGATTAAACTATGAATTGATTGCATGTTTTTTAGCTATTTTATGAGTTATTCAAATTTTAAAGATCCATGCATGAATGTTTCCACCTTATTCTTGTTTAATAGATTTTGTTTCATGCGTTATAACGTTTCCCTTCAATTCCATCTCTCGAAATTATCGGATGAGGTCTTGGTTTAGCGTATCCTCTTGGTTCGTTGAAGAGGTAGCTCTTCTGGTGTGATGGTAGTTCATGGATGGGCCCCACTATTGGGTATCCGTTGCGGCATTAAACCAAGAGATTGCACGGGTCCTACCACTTGGTTATAGGCAACTGACTTTTTGCGGCTAGGCAGCGTGGGGACTATTGTAGAGAGCGTCCGCTTCTTCTCTTCTAACTTGAGGTTCTCTTGATGGATTGCAGCGTTTTCTACCTCAAGTTCCTTCAAATTGTCTTTGCATGCATCCATCTCGGCTATCAGGGCCTTCATTTGGGTTTGGAGATCATTTTGAGTGCTAGTTTCGGCCATGGCTTTTGTTGTAATTGGGAATAATCAATGGTTCATAGCCTTTTGTTTGGGTAACTAAGTTGTTAGGGCCCCACGGTGGGCACCAAACTATAGATGTCAGAATCCACAATCGCGAATCTTGGGGCACCAACAACCTACAAGGACAAAAGGCAACTGAACGACGTGAGTCTTAGGACACCGGTGTGGTGCCGACCGAAGACACTCCGACGCTCAAGTCAATAGTTTATTGGAAAAGATAAGAATGCGTGAAAAATATAGAGGGAAAAGAGAAGACTATAGTGGTATCGGCGCCAATATAGGGAGTGTAGGTCGTGAATATATAGAGGGGAGAAGGAGAGTATTGCTAGGTGCATTGAATACTTGATGCCCTCCCTTGCGTAGGCGTGGCCTACTTATAGGTGTGGGTAGGCCAATAGTTGCGAACCCTTGGGACTTATATTTTCATTTGGGCTACTTCGAGCGAGTGATCACTTATCCCATAGAATAGGGTTCATCTTTATCTCGAGTTTGCCGACCGTCATCTGCTGCTAGTAGACTAGTCAATTGGAATGTCTCCTTGATCGTCTATCCGGAGATATCCAATAAAGTTCGAGTTGCATTCGAGCTCATCTTTAGTTGTTCACATACGATGGTGCCGCCATCCGGGCTTAGCCAAGGCCTCAGGCCTTTAACGACCTACTATAGGAGTAGGCTGCGAACCGCGGTGTAGTACATGGGCCTTGGCTCAGATCGTGTGTCGATAAGGGTCATGTGACCCGTCATGGTAGGATCATGGGTCCAAACCCAATTTTGACATCAATAACAACTCCACACAATCGTGCATGCCCAAACTCCAACAAAATCACTGAATTCTACCACACAACTAGTCTACTCCTAAACCATACCAATTCAAATCATCCTTAAATAATGTAACCTACTACCATGAATTAACATTAAGAATTGAACAATCAACCAAATTAATATATCAATTTATGTATGTACAGGTGCTTGTTTGAAAATTTCTAAAAATCCTCAAATTAACAATAACTTAACCCTTACATAATTAAAGTTTGAAGATATTGGTTTTTTTTTTTTAAAGTTAAGCACCCTATTTCTATTTATTTGATTTTTATTTTTTAGTCGCCGCACTAGTTCGAAGCTCAATTTTTGCCTATCATTTGGATATATTAATTAGCTCTTGTGAGATAATAAAAGCATATTCTAAAAGAAAAAAAATGATTGTCAAAATTATTTATTACACACTTGTCTATAAATTTCAATTTTCTAACCTAAATATTAGTTAAGCCACACACTCACCACATTTACCATTCCAAAAAAAAAGAAGGAAAAAAAGGGAAGTTTACAAGTATAAATATTCAATGTATTACCTTGTGTCCATGGGAAATTATATACATGTGTATTTATAGTTGTGTGTATATGTACACAAAATCTTTTTAAGGGATTGAACTCATATAAGTCATCTGTCTCTAGCTTTGTTAATTATTCTTTGCTTCACTATTTTTTATCCTACTCATGGCACATGAAGAAAGAGAAAACGTAATCTACTTTCAATTTCAGTCATTCGATATTGAGTTTAGAGGATAAACTTCTTTTGCTACATTTGGAGATAGAAATAGGGTGGGCTTGGGTAAGGAGAGTCATCCCCGTGCCCCACCTTATCACCTAGAAGGTCAGCTATCACTCGTCTTGCTCCTTGTGATCTTTCATTCTCCTATCCCTTCATCCCTATTCCGTCCTTAAATCCCCTTGGGGAATGAGGAATAAGAAATATTCGCGAGTTTTTGATTAGCTTTTAAATCGTGCAACATTGAACTTAATTTAAAGGTCAATATGAATTCCATATGCAACACTAATTCGATAGCAAAAATTACATTCCTATTACAGATTTCAAGCATTTAAAATAAGTGCCGACTAAAATTATTACATATGAGAATTACATGTGAAAATAATATTTCCTTATTTTATTGGGTGCACAATGATCACTGTAAAATTATTATTTTATTATTGAATGTCTACTATCAATAGCGATCATAAAATCGATATATTCTTTGTTTCTTCACATCATGATTCTTTAAGATATTGCTCTTAATTGTCCACTATAATAAACAATAAATAGACGGTACTCATCTAAATCATTGCAAAGTCTAAGTAAATATGCATGGTCTTTTAATTTAAAAGATGATTATAAAATTCTTTTGCAATCATAATTCTTTCCATTTCTAGTTTTCATAAAACTTAGTCGAATGTCGTTTTCTTGGCTTTTATTTTTACAACCTTAAGATTTTAGTACCTTTATCAAGAAGTGAAGTAGAAAAAAACTTTGCATGTGTGCAATCAGATTATGAAGGGGGTGAAATACTCATTCCTCCGCCTACCTTAGCTTTACATGGCGATTAAAAGTTAATCCTTATCCCTTGTTGTAATCTCTATTTCTCTGTCCAAAACCCTCCCATTTGGGACAAAGATGAGACGGGTACCCGCAAAATACATTCCCATTGCCAACCCTAGCTACATCTTTGTGCTTGACTATGATGGCATTAGTTTTGTGGTGCCCATATATGCATCTCTTAACTGATATTGGATGAATTTTCATTTTATGACTAGTATTTTATGTATAATTCATCTGCATGTCCAACGGCCCATATTTAACTTACAATATATTCCAAGTATGATATGCTTTCTTTTGTATTTCATTTATTTTAGATACTATATCAACGATAAGGTCTAGAAAATTTAAACAAGTTCTCGCTAATTTAGTTAATAGGTTTGTTCGCTAACAAAGACCAGGTAAATATGATTGTTAAACTTTTGCTAACTGGTAATTACCTTATGCATATAAGGCTCCGTTTGTTTGCTGTAAAATATTTTACCGGAAAACATTTTTCAGATTTTACGGTGTTTGGTAACACTGGAAAATTGGTCAACCGTAAAATATTTTCCAGTCAAAAATTGCGGCTGCTTTTTCTTAATTTTACGGTGTTTGGTAACACCGGAAAATTGGTCAACCGTAAAATATTTTCCGGTCAACAATTGCTGCTAGTACAAAATTATGTAAAATATTTTCATGTCCTTTGGGATAAGAAAATATTTTACCGAACTTACCCTTGGGGGAAACCTCCAAAAAATATATATATTTAATGTATTTAAATAAAATAAAAAATAGATTTGGACCCTCCAATAAATATTATAAAAATTGTTAAAATTCACAAGATATGGATTAGTTTGGTAGTTAGTCACAAATCTCTTTACATGGCTGGCACAAGTTCAAATCACCATGGCTTCATGTTGTACTTTTTTTGCGAGTAGACATAAGTTAAAAGCTGTGTTGCACTTTTTTTTTTATGTACTGTGAATATGAGTGCGTGTGTGTTTGTATGTGAATGCCTATGCGTGTGTGTGTGAAGTTGTGAATGTGTGACTATATATGTGCAAATGTGAGTGTTTATCGAGGGAGAGAAGGGAGAATGTGTGTGAATCGGTGAAAAGTCCAAAAATGTCTTCAACTTAAAATGTAATTATGGGACAAAATAGATTTCTCTCCTTTTCAAAAGTATACTTCTTGATTAGATTACCTACAAATAAAGAAATTTAAGGCAAATATAGTTAAGATTATCCATGTGCCTCAAACCCTCCCGCATCATCAATGGACAACAAAAGTTTCCTACTCTGATGACAAGACTAGCGTAATACTAGAAAGCATGCCGATAATTAATTAGACAAAGTTGGGCAAATATTATTAGACAGTTGTTTATAAGCAAAAAAGGAAATGTTTATTAAATTGAAAAATAATAATACATAGCATTTTTTATTTTTTAGTATTTATAAGTAAGACGACAGAAGTTCATTTGGAAAAATATATATTAAGAATTGGGTAAATTATCTGATTTATTTTTTATGTCTATCGTATTTGATAAAGTGGTTGCATATCATAAAAGTTGTATTTTATATCTTTTACTTATGTGTCACCGTTCATTTTTTTTTAGTGAGATTTGTCAAAAAATTCACGACCAGTGGATATACACGTCAATACTGTACAAAAAAATATTCGCACCCCCCGCCCCCCTCCCCCCTCCCCTCCACCTCTCACTCCCAACAGTAAACTTCTGGCTCTGCCCCTGATAAGGGGCACAAAAAGATTTAAAATAAATTAGATAAAAACAATCTAAAAATAACTTGTGTGTATGAAATTAATAGATGAGACGGTTCTCAACAGAAATTACTATTGTTGTTAAATCTATATAACTAAACCCATCTAATGAAATAAAACTTGGTTAGATTTATACTAGGGAAAAGGGTAAATATCTCCATTAAAAGGGTAAAGTACATTCATTAGTGCTTTAACTTTGATAAAAATGACAATTTGGTCCATTATCATAAAAAACATACATTTTAGTTCACAAAATAGGAAATCGTTAGTCTTTCTTGCAATTTTTCGTTAATTTCTTGTTATTAATTGCATATGAATTGTACTTATAATATCAAATTAATTAAGGACTAACAGTTGAAAATAGATGAAAAATTAGCCAAAAAACTAACCATGTCCTACATTAGTTAATTAAAAGACTAAAATACATATATATATATATATATATATATATATATATATATTTTTTTTTTTTTTTTTCGCTTCAAACTAAAATACATATTTTTGAAGTTAGGGGATTGTGCCCCAAAACTAAAGATAGGTATAAAGACATTTTCCCCCATGAGTTCATAGCAAATTAAATTCTAAACTCCCCCATGTATTTTTTTATTTATCCAAATTTCCCCATATCATCTAATAGAGTAACAAAACCGTTAAGTTTAGGGTATTTTAGTCTTTTTAACCCTTTTTCCAAGGGTATTTCAGTCTTCTGTAGTTAAATGTGAAAATTTAAAAAAAAAAAAAAAAAAAAAAAAAAAGAAAAAACCCAACCACCACAACCCGTTCGCAACCCCCACCCCCACAACAATACTACACCTACACTATCAACACCACCACCACAACACCGACACCACCATCAACATCGGACATACCATTCTTTTGCTTCCACAAAAAGTAGAAAACAAATGTTAATGCTTTGAGAGACAAAAACGAGAGAAAAAAATGGGGAGAAAAAGTTTGGGGTGACGTCGGCGGTAGTTGGTGGTGCCCATTTAGGTTTTTTCTTCTTTTTTTTTTTTTGTCGAAGTGCCGATTAAAGTTTGGGTTGGGGGATTTGGGGAAGAATGTTGTGGGCGGGGGTATGAGTGAAGAAATGGGAATAGTGTTACTGTTTGGGACTAGTGTGGGTATTTTCTGAGTTTTAAACAGGACATTTACATTTTTATTTACCATAAAAAATAAAAAATAAACACAAAAAATTACTATATAAACCCCCAACTTTCCCGCCTTGTGCAAAAGCAACAGCTCGCTCTCCATATATGTATCCGTACGAATTCCCATTATTCCCTGCAGGGCTTTAAATTCCTTTTTTTTTTTTTCCTTTTCTCCGGTGGAATTTGAATCCCCATTCCGTTTCCGTTTCCGTTTCGTGATGCCGACGCTGAGCTGGAGACACCACACGCTCATCCAAGCCCTCCTCTCGCGGGGCCCACTCAAAGAAGCAGATTTCCACTCCATCTTCTCCCACGTCACCGGAAAATCTCCAGGTCCCATTCTATACATACATAGATACATCTATATATATTCAAGGAAAAGAAAATATTATTCGTTTTTTCAACAAAATATTATTTTTTTTTTCAGCTTTGCTTATTCATTTTCTTTTGGAGTTTTGAATTTTATAGGTTCTAAATTCATGGCCAGAATCCATTTTGTTGGCTTAAATTTTTTTTTTTTTCCATAAAGCCCAAAATTAATCTCGATTTTTCTTTTCTTCTTTTTCGAGCTTTTTTCCTATCTGCATTATTTGTATGTAAAAAGCTTCACCAGTTATTTATTTTCAACCTTTTTATGCTATTACCTGTTATAAATTATTGAATTTTTTTTTACCGAGTAAATATTGAAAACTAGTACCACAATTCGCCCTTAGAATGCGTGACAATGTGAAGAAAAGAAGTTTCTTTTTCTTTTTTATTTGTTATGTATTATATTATTTACAATTGTTCTAGAAATTTCTATGCATAGATACCCTTCTATCAGTGTTTAACATTTAAGATTTTCGGTATCTCGTAATATTTATGAGTGATGGAAGAGTATTATTTTTTCAGGTAGTCATCAGCAGTTATTTAATGATTATCTTCGAAAGATAAATGAGGAGCTAGCTTACGTGCATTTCGAATTGAGGGCATGTAGAAATCAATATGATGCCAATGTGTATTACGGCGTGGTTAATAATGTGTCCGATGAGCAGTCCAAGCTTGGAACTAAATATACTGTTCCTCAGATTGCTTTCTATAAGGGCATTGTAAGTTTGTTTTTTGTTTTTCCCGTTTTCTTCTATTTCCAAATTTCTGAAGTTTTGAGGAAATATATTTAAGTCAATATCTTTACTCGAGAAATTCATAACTTATGTTGATTGCATTTTAGAAGTGAGAATACTTGAAAAGAGTTGTTTTAGTAATTGTATTCTAATAAAGAAGAGTTCCAAATGCAGAAAGATGAAGGTAGAGAAACAAATCATCCAACATTTTACGAATTCTACCATGAGAAATCAGCTAGTATTATTCTGATATACTAGGGAGGGTTTACTAGAGTTCTAAGTTGAGGTTATTTTCCCAAATGGCTCTACTCTTGTTATGGATAATATGACTTAAGCAAATATACACGATTATAGATACTGTTTCTAACAGCAGATGTGCTATTAATATTTGTTTCCTTATTAACACCAAAAACTTTATGTATGTATTGTTGGCCGATTAAGACTTGTTGATGAAGTTCCCTTTTATATTTGCCCTTTTTGGTTCAAATATGACATATGTCAAAATGATGGATGTGAACCATCCTACGACTTTTGTGAGACATACTTGCTCACATACTACGGGGACATCCGGCTTATGTTGTCAGACTGTAGACTTATCAATGGGAAGATTAGGAAATATTTCTTAGTCTTGACAGTATGCAAGCAAGACTCACATATTAGCTATTCTTTAAGTTAGTATTGCCTTTTCTCACTTGGAACACAATTTCTATATACTCGTGATATTATACTCTGACTTTCTGTAAGTTTTAATCGGTGGGCTTTTTGTTCCTGTCATTAACTTTGGTAATTTTTCCATCAAATGTTAGATAGAAGCGATTATCCAAGATGCAGCAGCTCAGGGTAGCATATCTAATATTGACGCTCTAAATATACGGTTGGATAACCAGGTGCGTGGACTTCTATTCATTTGAAATCATCAGCTACGAAATAAACTTTTTGTAAACGAACATTCAGTTGTTGTGGTTGCCAAGTAAATATGCACTCCTGCTCATGGACTTTCTTAATTTCCATATTAGAAGTGTTATTTCATACTTATTCCTGATTTGGCTATGATACATTAATTATATGGATTAGAATTTTCTGTGTTTAATTCATTTGGAAGGAGACGAGATGTCTTGAGAATGTGCAATCACTGTAGTGTAACATTAAATAAGCTGTCTTCAATCCCTTATTTTTGTTGTGAAAGTTGGTTTGGATACTTTGTTCAGTTTCAAGCTCTTTTGAGGTTTTAGAAGTTCGTCCGGACACTTTTCTGGGGCTACACCCCCTGGGTGCCCACAATGTTAATCACTCATAGAAACACTTCTGATCTTTTCTTGTTTCTGCTTGTTTTGTAGGACTCTGAATTCGAACTGTATTGACTGATACCTTAAATATCTGGAGAAGTGTATGTTTATTTATGTCTAGATAAGTCAATGTTTATGACTTCTCATGTTTTAACACAAGACTAGACTCTTAAATATTCTTACTGTTCCTTAGCTAGAAACAAAATCTTAAATTGCATGGAGTAAAGATTGAGATTTAAAAATCTGGAATAAAAGTAACATCTTGTTCAAATTTGCTGTCTTCAAGATAGTATGCCCTTCCCTTTGCAGAAAGTATGAAGCTCCTTTTTTTAATTTTTATTTTTTTCTTACAGAACGCTGAAAATATCAGAGTGCATCGTATGTCAATGAACCGTCGAAACTTCATTTGGAGCCAACTGACCTACTGACTTTTAAGACTATGTTGTAATCAAAAGAATAACTAATCTAGGTGGGCTTAACTACTTGAGAGTGAAAATATTGAGCAGTGTGTACCGAGTGTGTTAGTGTTAAACAATTGTCAATTTAAATACCTTTATTGCAGCATGTTGTTGACAGATTTTTTCAAGCATAAGCTGCAATAGATTCTAGATTCTTTTCCTCTGCTTTTTTCTTTCTTTCCTTTTTCACCTTTTTACTTCATGTCCTTCTCTGTTTTATGGAGGTAAAGTGCTGAATCTCATGCAATCCCTTCACTTTATAGAGCATTTTATGGTTTGATTCCATCACAAGTAGTTGATTTGCTCCCTGACCAATATTTAGTTAATATTCTGAATAAATATCGGCTGATCTTTGTTGAGCTGGGTTTTTATGAGGCTCCATTAGGATGAAAGTTATTGATGAAACCATTTTTTTTAATCAAAACAAAGCAGCTTTCATTGGGCAATTACTTATTTTTTAAAGGAGAAAAGCTAGCTGAGCCTTGGTATTCAGTTTTTGTGTGCTAAAAACTGGTCAGAAGTAACATCTAACGCAAAAGACATAGGTCAGGACATATAATAGAGATGCCTATTCTGAACGAGTAAACGAAAATGGAAAGATAATTTTAAATTTATTTCCCCCATTTATAACCCGAAATGCCAAATCTGAATATCGCCAAAAGAATTTCCTACGCCTATTCTTTATTAATCCTCTGCTTGACGTTTTTTCCAGGTTCCTACTGGAACAGAATCTCAATCACTAGGAGTTTCAACCCATATCCCTCCTGCAATAAAGAATTTTACATTGACCCAAAAGGAAAAAACTCTTGAAGAATTAGTCAAGGACAAGTGGCTTTGTTTATCACCAGATAGTAAAATTGGACTTGGGGTTAGATCATTCCTTGATCTGCGAAGCTGGTTCCGTAGTAATGAGATTCCTGCTTGTGAAGTTTGCAATGAAGCTGCGGTGAAGGTTTGGGCTTCAGCTTATATTCCTTCCTTTAGAAGTCATTACAAAGTTATTTATATTATGTGTCATCTCTTTGAAGAAATCATTAAGACCTCATGGTATATTGGTCGCACCCCTTTGGGGCTATACAAAATGTGTATGGCTTGCACCACCTTGATGTCATACTGATTTCTTGAGACCTAATTGTTTTTGCGTTGCACCCCCTTGTTTCAATACGAAATATTGGAAACCTAATTCTACATGAATAGCACCCCCTTGATTTGCATACCAATAGAATCTAGCTTTACAACTCCAAAAAGGAATCATCAAGAATTTCTCTTATTTGACTCTGTGAAAGTTGTGATATCCAGAAACTACTGCCTTGCAATCTAAGACATTGAAACCCATGCTTTTTGGTATAACTACTAATGGGCTCTTGTTCTGCGTGATTTTCTTTGCTGGTTGTGAAGAAACAATTCTCCATAATTCTTAATTCGAATATTTTTCCTTCAAACACAAATCTGTCGCTCTCTGAAAACTTCTGTTTTTTTTTTGTTTTTCTTTATTTTTTTATTTTATATTATGGTTGAGTTAACCTGAAAGCCCCTTTGAAGCTTCTTCCTTCTTTTTCGGAAACAGAATTTAATACTTTTCTGAAGAAAGATTTAAGATGGTTTTTCAATGTTTTACGATGGAGGCAACCTTGAAATGCTTACATTTGATCTTTCTGTTCAATAATCCCTAATAAAGTCTTATTGAATGAGGAAATTAATTTTTTATTATCTAATCCATACACATAAATGTCACATAATTTACTCTTATTGGCACAGAAGACTTCGGGAAGTGTTCCCTGTTTATCTCTTCTTTTTTTTTTTTACTAAACATCTAGCGACTTACATAATTCTAAAATTTTCTTAATGGGATATAAATTTGTAGAAGTTCAATAGATACATATATGAGGCTTACAGACTAAATAGAGCTTCATAGATGCTGCAATCTCCATGCAATTGTTAAGGAAATTGTTGAAGAATAGTGGGAAGCCTTTTTAAGAAGTAAATACTAGACGAATCTTAAAACTTTTGCATCATGATATCATGTGAAGAAAATCGCACTTTGCTTTTAAACTCTGATTGGTGCACTCAGTGTTGAGATTGCAGAAATCAAAAGTAAGATTTTCTTTTTGAACATGTAATAGCCAAAGAGGAGACAGTAGGTAATATATTAAAGAGAAATGATATAGACTTCTATGCAATGCTGTCTGAAAAGGTACACATGATAGCTTCTAGCTCTGAGTAATTCCATGCTATGGAGAGCAGGATGTCTGATGATATCCCTCAGGAAGTAAGTTGGAACGCTTACCAGTTGCATATTTACCGGCTCTTCTGATACTTTAGGAGAATGATACATCTTAGTGACAAAAAAAAAATCAATTATGTTCTAGGGATTTGAGCCATCCACGAATCACTATGGGTCTATATCTTCCAGGTTATATCTTGCTTTAGAGAGATGTAATATAGCAATCCCTCATCCACAAATTATTCAGCAGACAGTGAACCCTTGGTTAATATTCCTCATCGAGAAGCTAGAATTTCCATTAACCTTGACTAGTCTCTTAATCCCAAATCCTTTACACCACCCTTCTGCATGCCACGTCCTTGAAATCTGTTTCATGGATTTCCGGGTTGAAAACTCATTTGTGGAAGTCGTCAGGAAATTAATATTGGAGGAGCCATTTCTTTATTTGGTTGATGATTGCTGTTTGTAGTATAACATGACTTATGCTGATTTTGCTGTAAATGTGGTTTTTCAACTTCTCACTTATGAGATTTCGGCCTTGATGTTTTTACACCCCCACCCCACCCTCAAAAGATACCTGCCTATGGAAGTCTGACTGCTTATTGTACTCACTTTGACCAGGCGCAACTTTGCCAGAATGAAGGTTGTAATGTTAGAATTCATCAGTACTGTCTGAAAAATAAATTCTCCCAAAGAAAGGTATCATTTCCATTTTTGTATTTCTCTTTTTCTATATCTTAATGAAAAGTAATTACTCTTCATAAGTCAACATTGATGATATCAGTTAATATGCTGGAGTAAAAATTTGCAGGTGGACAAAGGGTGTCCAGGTTGTGGCACACAATGGCATTATTTAGTGACTAAAGCAGAAGCTGTAGAAGAGGAGGATCAAAGTGGACCCTCTCAAAATCTGCAACCACAACCTTCCACAAGGAAGAGGACTCGGGCCAGCCAAGCAGTTGCTGAGGATAGTGTAGGATGTAGTTCTTCTTTAACATCTTCATCTCTTTCAGATACCAGGAGGTTAACTCGGAGTTCTGCACGACTGAGGAGTGCGAGTTAGTAAACATGAGCAGTTCCCCAACATTCATCCTAGGATGAATATTGTGGAAATACTCTTATCTATGGAAGGCTTTTGGAATATTCTGGCATAGATCGCTTGTTTAACTTATAAGTGAATCATATGTTAACTGTGCATATGTTAGTTGATTGAAGAGCAGTGATTAGGATGTTGCTTAAGTTTTATGATCATTTTGCTCGTGGAACTGCTCACCTATGGAAGACTTTTTGCATATTTTAGCATTCACCGCTTGTTTAAGTTATAATTGTGAATCATATGTTAATTCGTGCATATGTTGGTTGATTGAAGAGCAGTGGGTGATTAGGATGTTGCTGAAGATTTTATGATCATTTTGCTTGTTCGTTCGCAGATCTGATCCTGATTATGTGCATTCTCACTGATTAATTGATAGCTGGGGAAAATCTGTGCTTCTAACAGATGACAACTTGAGTTTGCCGGTTAAGGATAGAGAGAAGGTAGGAAGCAGAAGAGAGGATTTGGTTGAACGAAGATGGAAATTGTAGGATCGTGGTCACCCTGGGCTTTTCCCTCTAATGGTAGCCAAAGCACAAATAGGGTTTCTGGGAAACTATGAACAAATAGGGTGATTAACACCTATAACAAACCCCTCTAATTGTAAAGTTGACTTTTTTGTATAGGGGAGAATTTTGGAAAAAATGGCATCAATTTCATTGTTTGTCTTATTATATATTGGGTGTAATTAACTGATTTTCTATACATTGAATCTAGTCAACTGATTCGTAACACTTAAACTTATATTGATAATAATGTATGTAACTAGAGTAGTTTTAGACCATATTCAAAATTCACTTCACATTACAATATTCTCCTCTCCTTGTCAAGTAGAGGACAAATACTTTGTTTCTAAATAAGATAGTATTTGAGTTTATTTACTCCTGAAACCAGAAAGGAAGAAGATTGAGAGGGGGTTGGGGATCACAACTAACCCCATAGACCATACGACCTAGTAGTTTCTCTGTTACTTTTTTTTTTTTTAATAACGAAAAACTTACTCTAAATAAAATCATATTAGATGTATTTCAATCTTATAATCATGTGGTGTAGCACGCATCCTAGCATATCCTCCAGGCCCAATCAATGAACTAAGCAATATTTGTAAAAAGAAATTAAGATCTTTAGCTTATATCTTATAATATCATAATAATAACCAAATACAAAACATAGAGCTCAATAACCTTACATCATCTTAGATAGACCAGAGTATATAACCTTATATACAAACACAAAAATTACACTTTGACTAACCTGATCTTCTCCTTTTATGCTACATTTTTATGTTTGCCAAGTGATAGGAATAACAGACTAATATATTGGTTATGGTGAGTGGATATAGAGATCATGAGTCTTTTATATAGTAATCTTTCAATTAATTTCACTCATCATTTCGAAATAATCTTTCATAAACTCACTAACCTCACTAAGTATACCATAAAATAAGGTATAATGAACTCTCTAACTCCACTAAATTACGCCATGATGTAGGGATATGGTAAGCCCACTAAGGGTAACATAATAAAATGTCATTATATAGATGAATTAAATATT
The DNA here is from genome assembly GCA_037974665.1 of Ehretia macrophylla. Lineage (NCBI taxonomy): Eukaryota > Viridiplantae > Streptophyta > Magnoliopsida > Boraginales > Ehretiaceae > Ehretia > Ehretia macrophylla. Next base: position 11,957,516 of record CM075782.1, read on the forward strand.
GCATTAGATATATGACTCTACATGTTCTTCTTGTCATTTCATGAAGGGTAAATTAAGCCAATGGTCCCTAATGTTGTCATGTTTTTCCAAGATAGTCTCCATTGTTCCAAACTCTTCAAATAAGTCTTCAATGTTTCAAAAATCTATTTAAATTGGTCCCTTTTGTTAGATTTTTAACATAAAATATGCTAAAAGACTATACTATCCCTATAAAACTCAAACCAAAATACAAATTTGTCCCCACCCTATTTTTCCTTTTTGCTGCACCTGCAAACCCCCTTCCCTCCCCACCTACGCTACCCCCACACCACACCAGCACCGCTTGTACCACCCGTCCACCACACTCCACTAGCACATCCCGTCTACCACACCAGCAACACCCATGTCCCCAGACCCATATCCGTCAGCAACCCCCCACGAAACCGCCATTCCCGTCAGCCACCACCCACGAAACCCCACCTATTCCCGTTAGCCACCACCCTTGAAACCCTACCCATTCCTGTTAGCCACCTACCCCAACCTATAGGTAATCCCCATCACCACGAATATGTGTTCACACGGCCGTGTTTATGTGTGTTCATGCGGCTACATGTGTGTGCGTGCTCCCGTGTTTGCATCGTCGTTGTGGTGGTGGTGTGTTGATAGAGGTGGTGATGTGCTTCAAGTGTGTGCGTTGTAGGTGCATATTTTGTGTTGTGCGTTTGGTTGTGGTTAGTGGCGGAGCCAGGCACCGGGCATTAGGGTGTGCACTACAATATCAAAGTCAGTAACCGGGATTACAGGACAATTATTTATGCATAAATTTTTATGTAAACTATAAAAAAAATTGACGGTTTTATGTATAAAATCATATTTTTATACTATAACTAAACCAATACTTAATTTAAACACTTTATAACATAAATATAAGGGTGTTCCACTGCAAAAAATGTTGTGTTCATGGCATTGAACCATAATTTCAGGATGTTCCACTGCAAAAATGTTGTTTTCATGAAAAGAGAAAAAAAAAAAAAAAAGACTACACACCCAAAATTTTAGGGATTGCACACCCAATGCCAAAGGTGGCTCCGCCCCTGGTTGTGGTGGTAAAAGAAAGGAAGAAGACAATGAAATTGACAATGTGATTGAGTGTGTGCGTGGTATATGTTATAGTGTGTGCATGTGTGAGTGTGTGGCGGATGGGTGTGACTCAGTCGTGACTGGGTTATGACTCTATTGTTGTGACTGATGATGATAAAAGCCAAAAGACTATTTTGCCCTTACTTTCAATGCCAACTATGTTGAAATTAACTGTTTTTTTAACAGAGGGGACCAATTTGAATAGATGTGTGAAACTTTAGGAACTTATTTGAACAGTTTGAAACAATGGAGACTAACTTGAACAACATGACAACATTAGGGACCATTGGCATAATTTACCATTTCATGAATCCACTAACTATGCCTTTATATAGGAGGTTACTCATGGTTTATGACTTCAGTCATTAAACTATCACAATTTATATTACACTTTATGTGGTTATGAAGGACATCATAAGCAAAAGCTTCTTACAGGAAGAGCAAAAGCTTGAACTCAAGATTTTGAGTCACAATAAATTATTACCTTACCACTTCATCCAACTCTTCGGGACATTCCCCCTAACCCTTGGGGCTCTCTATAACTACATATTGCAATAACATGAAAGAGCACACAAGTTCTTGGGTAGAGTCAGGAATTTTATATTGGTCGGGGGGACCAATATTCTATAAAATTCAATAAAAAAAGGGGGAATTTGTATAAGGAGATAGAGAACAACATAGTCGTGGTAAAAATGAATATAGTCGGTCGCTATGAATATAGCTATCATACCATTACACCAACCTATAATACAATTAATCCAACATGAGTTACATGAGCCCCTAGTAGTAAAAATAAATAAATTTAAATCCCCCCATATCGTAAAACGTTATAAAAGAAATCTAATAGTGATGATATATCCACGTAGAGATCCAATAGTGATGATATGCTTATGTAATTATAGGAAAATAATTTATACATTTTATTACCATTAGATCTCTTTCATGATCCAAGTCCAAAACGAATTATCAAAAAATTGGTTAGAATCCAATCCAACAAGGATTTTTATCCAAAATGGAATTTGCGGGAGATACAGATAGATACAAAATTCTATTTGCATTCGTTATCTAAAGATCCTATTTCTTAGTTCTAATTCATTCTCATTTTAAATCTATATCCAAAATATATAGAATTGACACCTACTTTAAATTTTCAAGGACATGTCAAAAGTAATAATAAATCTCGTCTGGTTAATATATTAAAAAAAATAATCTCAAATTATCAATTAGCATCTTGACCTTATAATGCAATATGAGAGCAATACGAGAGTATACGGTAAGGTCAATTAGCATCTTGACCTTATAAATTTACAAGTTTTATGTTGAACTACACACTGGGTACAACCTAGGATCCTATTAATCCTTTTGATGCTTCAAGTTTTCAACTCCAAAAAAATTGTTGTAAATGTTCTAGTTCCTCTTGTTGATTGAGGGAGGGGAATATATATATATATATATATCACACCTCAATGATGTAGGCGCCATGTAATTAACGACTTGGTGATATTGAGAGGCTCGCAATGCTGCACACATGGCTAGTTTCTTTTCTTGGAACTTCTAGAAACTTCTAAAATTGTATAGATATTTCTAGGAAATATTTGATTAATTATAATCACCTTAATTGGGAGATGTGATTGATATAAATCCCATGATTGATGGTGAATATTCTAGAGCATGTATTGTAGCCATTAGATCAGAATGATCCTAGCCATCTGACGTGACTGTATTTGCAGCACTCAAGCTATTGTAGCACGCAATTGGAGCAACCCGCAGCATGCAACTGGAGCAACCCAACGGTGGTAGAGGCGTTCTCAGGGAGGGCGCTCGAGCACGCCTCTGAATTCTGCCCTATAAATACTCCCCAACCCCGGTTGTAATTTAGTTAGAATTTATTATTTAATTTCTATTTTAATTTTAATTTTAATTTTGTTTTAAATTCTATTTTAAATATTAGTTTAGTTTAATATTAGAAGTAATTGTAGAATACAGAAAAAGTTCTGCTCGAGTAGCTTTTAATAGGCCCTTACTAGGAAGAAGTTCTGCCCAAGTAGCTCTTTTTCGGGAGAATCTCCGCCCGAATAGTTAATTTGTGTCGGACCTCTGCTCAAAATCTTGAAATTAGAAATACAAAGTCGTCATAACGGAAGAGCCTTTCTTGACTCTCTTATTTGTGTAAACTTGTATTTATTTATTATAATTGAGTAGATTTATATCTAGGGAAAAATATTGTAAATAACGGTCTTTTAATCTATGATTTTGGATTCGGATAATTTGATTCAATGGCAATATATATATAACTTGTATTAATTTAGCATTGTTTTTCATACATTATACTTGTAGTTAATGTTATGATTACTTTCTTTTCGTACCATATATATGTTAGTTTTTATAGAACTATAGGTTGTACCATAATTTATTCCTGTAAAGTCAATTCCTTAGTCTAGTTTGCCACGCTATACAGGGTCAAATTGAACTACGTAAATTAACTAGGTTAATACTTGTAACTTGACCCTAACATTAAATTAAAGAATCCTAAATACCATGCCTAGATTAACTGTCTTATTTACATATTCAACCCCTAAATCATGCCCCTCGTATTCTACTTAGCCTTAGTTTAGTTTAGTTAGTTTAGTTTAAATTATACTTTGGCACGTTACTCAAACTCTATTTGCAAACTATTATGCTTTCACTTAAATCACTTTCACACTACTTCATTAACTAATTAACGAGCTTCCCTATGGAATTCAACTCCGTCCTCATAGCACACTACACTACAAAGATCCGTGCACTCGCGAGTTGTTAAAACTTGGTTATTTTGCACCCAATTATAACGCACGACCCGATAACATCACCATTCATTGGCCTAAATAAATCTATAAATAGTATAACTTACATTGTACAAAACACACAAGAGAGTTGTAACATTCAAGAGCAATAAACTACATTCTCTCAAACACTCTTCCGCATTTCTTTTACACCTTGCAAGTGCCGCACGTAACGCTTAAGATAGACCAATTAGAATATAAAAATAAAAAATAATTTAACATAAACAGCACAATTAACTATAGAAGATAAAAAAACGAAAAAGAAACCATGAATCTTATTAAACCAAAGATCGCAGTTTTCCTTGAAATCATCTAGGACAGATAACAATAAGAAACCTCGCCAGAAACACATATATTTATATACAAGGCACATTATAAGTAAATAGTAAGTAATCTTGGATAAATCGACACCACAAACACAGATTTTTTACAACAACTAGCGCACGCCTTCACCCACAGCACAAAGAGATTGCATGCACGGGCGTGTGCGCGCGCACACATATATATATATAGAGAGAGTGCAAGTTATATGGTGGTATGTAAAGAAATATTGATACAAAAGATTATTTGTCAAATGACCTATTATGGCTCAAATCTAGATTCAGACGAGATTGAAGAACAAACATGGTTACAAAACTAGGATGACTATGATACAGATTGTTGTTAGCTAATGTTACATTGCCTATGCTTTTACAGGAAAGAATATCAGAAGTCAGCATCTGAAAAAGGATCCTACATGTAACAATATAGGGACGCTTTCTCTTTCTTTCTTTTTTTTCTCCGAGAAGTAATATCTGGACGCTTTATTGTGAAAGGAAATAAATTTGAGAAGAAACAACACCACCTTGGGTACAACATCCTACAGTCATTGCAAGATAAATCTCTATCTCACAACACATCCTCAAAGAGGGGCTCAATCAATTTTTTTTTTCTGGTCACCTGTACATGGAAGAGTGTAAATTGGGTTACTAAAGTGTTATCTGCTACGTAAGTTATTGCACTATCAGGAGGGGTGTGGGGATGGAGGTGGGGGTGGGGGGCAGCTTGGGGTTGGGGTAGGGGGTGGGTTGGAGAAGATGAAGAATAAAGAATAAAAAAAAAAGAAAAATAAATACATATTAAAAAAGGGACAAATTGGTCAGTTCAATAAATTTATTAACAGTGTTACACAAAAATTAACGGGAGGGGGGCGGTGTGATCACTTTTAAAAACACAGGGGGTATCGTGATAGTTTTTAAATCATAGGGAGGCGGCGTGATATATACGTGTTTCACAGGGGGGGCGGAGTGATATTTACCCTAAAAATAAATCATAAGTTACCTGACTACAGCTCTAGACAGTTGCAGAATTTCCAATCTTCTTTTGACAAGTCAAGAAACTCGACACTACCATCTTCAAACATGATCTGTGAAACAAATATACATCGTTTGTCAATCCAACCAAATCATTGTTCCAAGTGAACATATATAACCACAATCTTACCAAGTGTTTTTTGGTGTTATTGTCAAATCGTTTTACAAGCCCGAACAACCTGGTAGAGAAAGTGGGCAAAGAAGAAATGAAATGGTAGAAAAATCAGCACAGAAAATACCCAATAATATGTAATGCAAACAAAATCGACAAATTCAAGAATTCAGTAGATGTTCAAAATACGAAATAGTAGTACGAGTCAAAATTCAGTGCTTTTATGGCGGAATAAAAATGTCTAAAAAAGTAGTGCAAAGCATAAAACTTCCCGAACCCCATACTAATTTATATGCACAATCAGCAGCTCTAGGTTGATTAAAGGAATATAAAACTATAAAGGACTGCCAAAGAACTTACAAGTGCAAAAGCCACAACAATGGAAGCGGTAACAAGCCAAACATTCATTGCCCTCGAGAAGGATTTTAAATTCCCAACAATCGAAACACACATAAGAAATGGTAAGCAGTGCAAGCCTCGTGCAGACAAGATCATAATACATAATAAGAAACGAAAATGTATGGGCATATCTTACAAGAACAAAAACATTAAATACTATCCACTGAAAGAGTCCCGACACCATGTTCTTGAACATGAAGCTCCACTCTATCATTTATTAAGGACAAGGCCCAGTCTGCCAAATGCTATGATCCCAACTATTACTTCTTAAACACTCATGAATAATAATTCTAAATGAACAAGTCATCAAAGAACTGACTATGGAAGGGCACAAGGGCATGTAATCAGATGATCTAGGTCCACGACATCATATGATGAAATCACCAACTACAGCACATAATTTTACACTTCCTCAAGCATCCAAACCTAAACTATCTCCTCTGCTGATTCTTTGGGAAGATTAGCACAATCAAACAAAATTTTTACTCACTGACCGCAAGGGCACAAGAACCTTCGCATTCAACATAAGGAGCTTTGACTTTCCGTAAAAGAGAGCTATTGCACAAAGACATATACATAGAATCACAGAAGAATCTGTTTACAACAGTTATATGCTTGACTCCATTTAGAGATTAAACCAAGAAAAATTGCTCATTATCAGTATCAAATGCAGGAAGAGATTAGAGACCTCCATACTCCAGACATCACATGAGACAAGTGTCACCATCACATAGGGTCATCACTTTTCTTATCGTATATCCGACATTCCAAATGCAATAACATTGCCATTCAGCTCCATACCCCAATATCACCAAAACGAGAATAATGCTTAGTTCCCCCAAGGTCTTAGTGGACATTTTCCCCAAGGGGAACATAACATCAATCAATTTCGTTTTTCCCTTTTTGGATTGGCAAGGGTACATATACAAGCCAACAGTCCCAATGAAGTTGACCAGGTTTGAATCATGTTTTTACCCTTCAGAAGTTCCATTTGTTCTTTGTTAAATATAACCACAAGGAAGCCCACAAATTACAATAAACACCACCACCTATTATGACAGAAATGACATATCCCATAAAATTATTCTTCCCATTATTGTTGATATAGGGTTGCAGAATTGTATAAAATACCAATGACACATTCCGGTAACAGAATCATATAAAATATTGTGCAAAAGGTACCTCTTGTCAAGAGGGCGAACTATTGTTACAAGTTCACCAATGCAAATACGAGGGCACCTTCTCTGAGCAGCAGAATAGCGCCTTATTCCTGTATAGGTATCACACTTATAAGTTGAATGAAAACCATTCTAAATGTAGGAAGGAAACAGAGTAAACATTTAGAAGAGAGTAACCTACCTAGAGGAGGAGCCCCGTTTGGATATATCTGCCAAACAACAAAAGCTAAAGCTTAGTCCTCATCCAACAAAATTATTGTCCAAGAATGAGGCCAAATTGAAAAGTTGTCAACCAGTCAATTATGTAAATATATTCATATACTTCATACACATTCGTGTACAATTGTCACATGTACATGCATAATTAGATAGATCAAGAATATTCTTAGGCGCTTTATAGCATGAAAATTGTACGTAATAGATGTAGGAGCATAAGAAGGTGATGAGTTCCACTACATGAACTTCATCAATAAAAAGCCACTCTTCTCCCCCCTCTCAACCCCCACAAAATGCTCAAACAATCATAGATAAAAAATTTGAAACAACACACGATTTTGCTCCGACTGCACTGGCATTGAGTCATATTTGAGAAACAGGTACAAGAAGACACAAATACAGACTAGAAAACAAAGAAAATATTGCAACTCCTAAAATATCGGCAGCGTTTAAAACTTCCATGAGATATTTTCACATCACAATGGAATGTTTTGTTGCTCAAAGCTTTAAAAGGGAAATAGTTAGAACCTGATCAGTTGTTCAAATCTATTTTCCTGGAAAATGAAATCATAATCCCTAACTAAATGGAATGAAAATCTGAATAGAAGAAATGAGTTAGTATTAATAAATCAATTGGAAATTGCAGTTAGAAATTGAAGGAATTAAGTCAAAGTGGAAAAGATACAGTTTTCCTTGTTTTTCAAAAACTAATTTTAATTTTGAATAGCATTTTAGTTCATTACCATGTCATTTCCTCTTGGCCCCACAACCCATTCATTTCTGAAAATGAAAATGACAATGCTCTCCACTACTGATTGTGGCCATAGTTTCCTTATGTTGCTTAAAAAAGAACAGCAAATCATTATTTGCACTCTATCCAATATTCTTATTCTCTGCAATTGTAATATTTACATTTATCAGTGCAAGCAGCAGTCCATATTCATAACGAATAGGTTTCCTAGTCCATAAGGATTTAAAAGCTTAAAAAAAAAATTAATAAGATCAAAATTGCACCAGTGATCTGTTTTGGTAGTGCTCCCTCTATATCATGCACAGATACAGCCAAATAGCAATCATGTAATACACCTTTAAGGAATTCGATGGATGCACTTCATATTGCTACATAATTATCAGACCGAGAAATAAATATTGTATTCTGGTATTCTACCTTAGACTAAAGCATCAAGAACTTCCATATTTTCTCATACAGTATTAAAATCAACATAGAAAAGGCAGAGCATGTTTAAGATATACTCTAGGCACAAATAGCAAGAGAAACCTACACTTTTTGTGGACAAAATTGCTTTCACTTTCGGAGAAGTGACAGCCACTTGACATGCTACAAGTTTCAATGCAGCATCTGAAGAAGGTGTCTTTAGCTTGTTAGGTTTGACCCCCAGTTTTCGCCTGCAGCCTGCAGCACCACAATGACAATCTTGATCTGCACCAAATTGAACAAACCTGCTATATTTGTTAGAGCAAAATATACAACTAAATAATATTTCAGAAACAAAAGGGTTATGAAATCAGTATGCCAAAAACTATAAGATAAAAAGGACTATGGGCATCGCTCATACTGATAATCATAGGTAAGATGCTCGCCCTTCTTAATGTCGCGGGTTGCAAATATGCCAATTCTTGTTTCACCATCAATGCTCCTACAATGCAAGCTCAAGTAAGACAATAAATCCACGAGATAAACAAATTAGCGAGAAGGGTCAGCAAGAACCATTTCTGCATCTCAGTATTGGGACAACAGCTGTGATTTATGTATCTGGATTTGTTTCCCTTGTAAGAGGCATCAATCACCATATCTCGATTGATTTCACACAAGTAAAAATTTGTTTCTCCACAATGTTTCATTTTCCATAGCCTTTCCTCACATGTTTTATCATCAATAACTGAAAGAACAAGGAACCATTGCCTTTTATTAACTCCCACAACTAGGAAGCAAAACAAGAATCTCTATTCATCATCTCAGGAACTGTTGAAAAAACCTCACCTTCGCCGACATATTCTATCACAAATTCTCCTTGTTTAATATCTTCATCTGCCACAATTCCAGATCCACATTTCTCAGTCTGCATATAAGATCTTAAAATTAAATCAACATTTAATTGATAGTAACGAGTCAAACCAAAAATAGAAATCCATTCACGTCAAACAACAACCACAATAGCGAGAATGAGACTGAAAAGTAAATTTTGACTCAATGTAGGTAAGGAAAAGGACAATTGGTTATTGTAATTCATATTTATGACCAAACATTTAGATGATGACAGAAGTAATAGCTAGAATGAGACTGAAAAGTAAATTTTGACTCAATGTATGAAAGGAAAAGTCAATTTGTTGTTGTTATTCATATTTATGACCTAACATTTAAATGATGACGACAGTTAGATATGCGGTTCTTTAGATTTAAAAAAGAAAAAAGAAAGTAACAAAACGTTGTGGCTATATAACTTATTCAGGCAATGAATGGCTTTATGACCAATAACTAGTAGAATAATGCACAGGCTCTCCAATTTCACGACACAGAAACATAAGCACTCTAGTTCCAGAAAGTAAGCTACAAAAATGAATTAAAAGACTACCACAAGAAGTAGCGATATTGACTAATAAACTACAAATGGAAGAGAAAATACTAAAAGCTGAAATGATGAAAACGTAGCAAAAGTGAATATTCCTTTTTTTTAGTTGCTAGGTAAAAATTGAAAAATCTTGTTGAAGCAAAGGCATTTTGACGTAAAGGAGAAAAGAGAAGGATAAATCTAAGTCAGAGAGAAATATAAAGTGTGTAAACAAAATAATATCATAAGTGTTGTAAGTAGTACATAGTATTTCTCCCACAGAGGAAGAATAGGAAATATGTACTTATCCCACGATATATATAAGTGAGGCTAGTGCATAGCAAATTGACACTAGGCCATTCTCTATATCTATTTTATACCCATCATGTCTTGTCTTCATCTAACATGGTATCTAGACCCAAACAACAATATTAAACCCTAGCCTATACATATATTTTTTTTTTCAGCCACAACTATTAAAATAAAAATAAATAAATAAAACCCTAACCCTAGCCGCCCCTTCTGTTACTCACGGTTCCCGAGGACGGCGGGCCCAGCTGACGCCACTAACCTCTTCCCCAGCCACCTATAGCCGATGTCTAGCTGCTGGCCGGAGTTGCTGAAAACCCCATCTAGGGTTTTTTCGAACCCTTATTCTCCAAATACACTATCATCCACACATCCTCTTCCCAATATCATCACACCGTTGCATTCCTCTCCAATTTCCAATTCCAGCCCAGTTGATTTCGCCGCCTTCCGCAGCCACGCGTGAACCCAAGCACCACCTCCAGCCGAGCGTGACCTCCACGTGCCGTCCTTACAGTCCAGTAGCCACCTCGCCATGGTCTGCTCTCTTTGTTTCTGTATGCTATTCTGTCAGTTTCTTGCTTCTTTCCCCTCAAATCGCTTCAACAGTCAGTTTAGTTAAAAATAAATAAATAAAGAATGACACTGACTACAAATTTCCTCAAGCTACCTCTAGCCATGTTTTAGTGCTCTATCGCTTGTTTGGATTGCTTGTTGCTAGTGGGAGGCCTATTTCATATTCTTTCGTGCAGGAGGCTGCACAAAGTCACTTTGTTTTCTCTCTATCCTCGACTTTTATTGCCTTTCCTCTCTCATGGCGTCGTCTACTACTGTGACTTCTTCTGATAAGGGTACTAGTTCTGGTTCTGGTTCTGGTTCAACCACACCTGTGGTGGTCCCTTCATTCTCTGGCACTCCCACGATTACTACGGCCAAGCTTAATGGTCGTAATTACTCTTATTGGTCCGTTGCTATTGAAATCTGGTTTCTTGGTCAAGGATTAGAAGATCACCTTACTTCTGATGCTCCGTCGACCTTGTGAGAAGCAGATACTCGAGTATGGCATCGTGTTGATGCTCAGCTAGTAAGTTTGTTATGGCAGAGTTTTGAGCCATCCCTTCATAATGTTTTTCGTACTTGTTAGACATGTAAGTCTATTTGGACCTCCGCGAAAGATATGTTCTCTAGTCAGGTTACTCGGATTTATGATGTGGTCTCTGATATGTTGCATGGATAGTCGCCTAATATGGGGTTAACAAAATATTTCAGTCAGTTTCAGAGTTCGGTGACCGAATTTCGTGATCTCTTCCCTGTTAGCACAGACCCTAAAACGATTGAGACTTAGTGGGAACAACTGTGTCTTATTCTTTGGCTTCGTGGTCTCTCTTTTGACTATGATGCAGTTTGCTCCCAGCTTTTGTCCAACTCTACTTTGCCTACATTGAGAAAAGCTTATGCTCGTTTGAGCCATGCTCATCCTCATCATGCCCCTTCAGACCTGGTGCCTGATCGTTCTACTCTCATCACCCATTCTAATGGCCGAGATGATGGTAATTCTAGGGGAGGTCATGGTCGAGGCCGTAATGATAGTGGTCGTGGAGGGGGTCACTCGGGCAGTGGGCAGCGACCTCGTTGTACCTATTGTAATAAGATGGGCCATATTCGTGATACTTGTTGGACTCTTCATGGCTGTCCAACCCATGTTGCTCATGTTGCTCAAATGGATTCCTCTGACAATTCCTTGCCTCAAGGCGGCTCTTCATAGGTGCCCACATCGCAATCTATGGTTTCTATTTCTGAGGCAGAGGACTCTCAATTCCTTCAGTTTCAGGCGTCCCAACAGGCTCTTCATCCCTTTATGCCTTCTCCTACTGCTTCTCTTGCTCACGCTAGTTCTTTTACTGCATGCCTCTCAGACTTCGCCTAGTCACAGTCCATGGGTAATTGATTCAGGTGCCTCAGATCATATGAGTGGTAATGTCACCTTGCTTTTTGATCTTTGGTCTGGTACTTTTCCTAGTGTCACGCTCGCAGATGGTTCATCTACTTCTGTGCGTGCCATTGGGTCGGCTCGTTCTACCTCTTCTATTTCTCTACCATCTGCCTTGTATCTTCCAAAATTCCCCTTTAATTTGTTATCTGTGAGTAAACTTATTAAACAGCTTAATTGTTCTATCACATTTACTCATGACTCTGTGTTTGTTCAGGACCTGAATACGCACGAGCAAATTGGTACAGGGCATGAACAACGGGGACTTTACTATCTTGATGTTCAATCACCTACCGCGTGCCTCGTCCTTCCTTCACTTGAGCAAGTCCATTGTCGCCTTGGTCACCATTCTCTATCCAGCCTCAAGAAGAGGTCCCTAGTCTTAGCTCCATTCGTGATATTTCTTGTGAGTCTTGTCAGTTGGGCAAATACTGTCGTAGTCCTTTAGTTAGTCGTGCCAATAAACGGGCTAGTGCCCTTTTTGTCCTAGTTCACTCTGATGTTTGGGGTCCTTGTCGTACGGTGTCTAAAACTGGCTGTCGTTACTGTTACTTTTATAGATGATTATTCTCGTATGACTTGGTTATTTTTAATGAAAGACCGTACTGAGTTGTTTTCTATTTTATCCTCCTTTTATGCTGAAATTCGTACCCAATTTGGTGTTTCTATCTTTGTGGAGTGATAACGCCAAAGAATATTTCTCTACATCTTTTCGTACATTTATGGCTTCACAGGGTATCATTCATCAATCTTCTTGCTCTCACACTCCACAGCAAAATGGAGTGGCTGAGAGGAAAAATCGCCATCTCATTTGAAACGGCCCGTACTCTTCTTCTTCACATGTATGTTCCCTTACGTTTTTGGGATGATGTTGTGCTTACAGCATGTTATCTTATTAATCGCATGCCATCTTCTGTGTTACATGATCAGATTCCTTTCTCTATTTTGTTCCCCCGTGATTCGATTTATGCCTTACATCCACGGGTGTTAAGTTGTGTCTGTTTTGTTCATCATCTTGCTCCGGGGTCAGATAAGTTGGGTGCTCGCTCTGTAAAATGTGTGTTCCTTGGGTATACATGCCATCAAAAGGGGTATCAGTGTTATTCCCCATAGTTAAATAAGATGTTTGTTTGTGCTAATGTCACATTCTTCAAGTCTGCTTCCTACTTTTCTTCCACTTCCTCTGCCGAGATGGTGCTAGAGTCCTTACCGCTGCCAATACCAACATTCTCTACCCTTTCACTTGTGTCCCTACCTTCGCCATCTCCATCGTCTCGCCTGGACTGCTATGACCTTCAGGTTTATACACGACGTCACCGTCCGCAGCCTGCCCCTGCACCAGCTGACTCGATGTCTTCAGTTCCTACGCCTCCGCCTTTGCCTTCTGAGTTGGACATTCCTATTGTTCTTCGTAAAGGTACTCGGACTTGTACTACTCAGCACCCTATCTCTAATTTTGTTTCCTAAGTTTCATTGTTTCCTTCATATGCCTCATTTGTTGTCTCCCTTTCTTCTGTGTCTATACCTACGTCTGTTGTAGAGGCTCTTGCCCATCCTGGCTGGCATGATGCAATGTTAAAAGAGATGTCTGCTTTGCATAATAATGCCACTTGGGAATTGGTTGATCTTCCGCCTGAGAAAACAGTGGTTGGTCGTCATTGCGTGTATGCAGTAAAGGTCTCCCCTAATGGTTCTGTGGGTCGCTTGAAAGCACGTCTTGTGGCCAAGGGTTATTCACAAGTCTATGGGATTGATTATGTTGATACCTTCTCTCCAGTTGCGAAGATGTCCTTTGTTCGTCTTTTCGTTTCCTTGGCTACTATATTCCTCTGGCCCCTTCATCAATTAGACATAAAGAATACTTTTTTGAATGGTGACCTTGATGAGGAAGTCTATATGGAGCAACCAACGGGGTTTGTTGCTCAGGGGGAGTCCGGTAAGGTGTGTCGTCTTAAGAAAGCTTTATATGGTTTGAAACAGACTCTTAGGGCTTGGTTTGGTCGTTTTAATATGGCTATATTAGAGTTTGGGTTGACCCACTGTGGAGTTGATCATTCAGTGTTCTATCGACATTCACCTTCCAGTAAACGTCTTTTGCTGATCGTGTATGTCAATGATATCATTATAACCGGGGATGATACAACAGGTATACAGGACTTGAAGACTTTCCCCATCATCAATTTCAAACAAAGGACTTAGGACAGCTTCAATACTTCCTTGGGATTGAAGTGGCACAATCAAAGCAAGGAGTGTTTATTTCTCAGCGTAAGTATGCCTTGGATACATTGAATGAATCAGGGATGCTTGGTGCCCGACCTTGTGACTCTCCTATGGACCCGAATATAAAACTTATCCCTCGATCCAGGAAAGTATAGAAGACTGGTTGGGAAGCTTAACTATCTTACAATGACTCGCCCAGATATCTCATTTGCAATTAGTATTGTCAGTATGAACTCTACGCGAGAAAGTCATTGAGAGGCAGTTATACGTATTCTCAGGTACATCAAACGTTCCCTAAGGAAAGGCTTGTTGTACAGTGATCGGGGGCACACAGAGGTCATTGGTTATTCAGATGCAGATTGGGCAGGATGTCCCGTTGATAGACATTCCACCTCCAGATATTGTGTCTTTGTTGGAGGAAACTTAATCTCATGGAAAAGCAAGAAGCAAGATGTGGTGGCTCGATCTAATGCTGAATCAGAGTATCGTGCCATGCGTGTGGCTACTTGAAAATAATATGGGTCAAGCACTTGCTCACAAAGATTGGAGTAGATTGCTCTCGCCCGATGAAATTGGCTTGTGACAACCAAGCAGCAGTCCGCATAGCATCAAATCCAATGTTCCACGAGCAGACCAAACACATCGAGGTTGATTGCCACTTTGTGAGGGAGAAACTATTGTCAAAAGAGATTGTCACTTCCTTTGTTAGCTCTAGTGATCAATTAGCTGATTTGTTTACAAAGTCTTTGAGAGATCCTCGAGTGGATTACATTTGTAACAAGCTGGGCACATATGATATATATGTTCCAGCTTAAGGGGGAGTGTTGTAAGTAGTACATAGTATTTCTCCCACATCGGAAGAATGGAAAATATGTACTTATCTCATGATATATATAAGTGAGGCTAGTGCATAGTAAATTGACACTAAGCCATTCTCTATATCTATTTTATACCCATTATGTCTTTTCTTCATCAAACAAGATCTAGACTTTAAACTTATTGTTAACAATCATGGGTTTCCATCCCAAAATCAATTAGTATCAAGTGGAGTTGCCTAAGATCTTATAAGGTAGTTTAGGAATTTATGGTTTTTCAACATGGGAGAAGTATCTATTCTAACAATCCCCCTCACATATGACCAAATTTGAGATGAGTCACACCTGTAAGATTAAAAACACTTGGTGGATTGACACAAGTGGAAGGTAAACATTGAACACGTGTGGACACGCATGGAAGATTGAACGTGCGTGGAAGATGATTAAGATTGTATCAAGAGCCCAACTCTATAAACACACGTGGAAGATGACACATGCGGAAGATGAATAAGACTAGATCAAGGGTCCAGCTCTTATACCATGTTAAGAATCATAGGGTTTCATCCTAAAACCAATTGGTATCAGGTGGAGTAGCCAAGAATCTTATAAGGAGGTCTAGGAATTTATGACTGTCTAATATGGGAGAAGTATATATTCTAACACTTGTACTTTACTTTAAAGAACAGCCATTTATCAACAAGTTCTGAAACTCCGAATTCCCAAACCAAGCCTTATCCACTAGGTAGGGAAGCTCCAGATTCCCAAATCCCAAAACATTCAGATTAGACAACAAGGCCAACCAGCCAAAGATACCCCTTTGTATACATGTGCACTTATACAATTTAATGTCCAATTAATCTATACAGCTTTAACTGTTTAGTTATTTATAACAAGGGTTTTCTTTTTAGTGTTCTAAATTACTCCTCAATTGCATATATTTTCTAATAAGAGTCAAATTCTTGTTTTTAATTCTCACCAATCAAAGTGAACATGAAAACCAAAAGAAAAAGGAAGTTGTGTCAACATTTAGAAGCAAAAAACTATATTCACACTGTATAGCCTCAAAAGAAACTAATGATGAGCAGAAAGAAAGATGATAAAAGGCAACTTAAGAGCAGCAAGTAAGTACATGAAAGAGTAAAACATGAGACACATATCATAGTTAAAGGTCAAAGGCATAACAAGGCGCAAGGCGTTGCATGGCCCTATCTGAAGTGAGGTGCAAAAATACATAAAAGAATGCAAAAAAAAAAAAAAAAAAAGGTGTAAAATTTATACTTCAAAGCACAAGATACATCTCTAGAACTGGCAAAATCCAAGCAGCTACCATATATAAAAGTCATATGACCAAGTCACAACTCAACAAATAGTCAAGTGAAGCGCATAACTATGGCAGCAAGAAAATGAAGAAGAAAAATATGAAAAGGGGCAATAAAACAAAGAGCCAACCAAAAAAAAAGAAACATCAACGAAAAGGAGAAACAAATAAAAATAAATTAGCATAGCAAAAAGATGAAGAAAAAGAAATAAGCAGAGAGGAACGAGGAAGATGAAATGAAAAACAGAAGAAACACCGAGCAAGTGAAGAGAGTGCAAGGACGAGAAAGAGGAGGAGAAAGAGAGAGAAAGAAACAAAGGAATGTTGCATTGCTATTGTTGCTGCAACACAACATTGGGAGACATGAATAAAATTCAATAAACAAGATGTAGGTCATTTATATGACTAGAACCCCTATAGAGCATATTTCAGACCACAATATAATTTCACTCACTCCTTTTTCCTATACAGATTTTCTACTCACGAAGTTCAAAAATCAACATTAAAGATTAAAACAAGACAATATTAGAAGAGGCACAGCTGAGCACCCTGAGGAGTATATGGCCGGTGCCTCATTGAGTTTGCTACACCATATAGTTTTAGGCACCAATGGTGCGCTGCTATTGTGCCTCTGTACCATGGCTCATGCCACTCACACCTTTTTCAACTATGAAAAAAATGTAAGCATGGCCTGAAAGTAAATAACGTCTGTTCAATTGCAGAATAAACAATCTGAAATACATAGTCTCAGAGCGGCAAGTGTCAAAGCAAGGTCAAACATGCATTACATTCAAACAATATAGGAAAAAGAAGAAGAAGAAGAAAAAGCCAAGAAAACAATAAAAATAAAAATGAAGAAGAGATATTACACTATGATACGTACATATATGTATGTGCATAGAAAATAGAAAGAGAAAAGATGTAGCAGAAGAAGAAGAAGGCAAGGTGCTAGAAGCAAAATATGATGAGAACAAAAAGAAAAAGAAAATCCAAATGAGAGAAAAGAAGAAGAGAAGGGAAGAACCAAATACACAATATGAAAACAAATTTGGAAAGAACCAAATGTGTCTTTTTTGAACCCTGCACATAGGACTCAAGCCCAGTAAGTGCACACTTGTCCAAAGGGGCTGCACACCAAGCCTACAGGGTGACATGCCTAGACACACGCCTATGGTGAAATGCAGCAATTATCTCCATATTCCAATTAAGTAGTCAGAGTGCGCCCAACAAGGTATAGTTAGTCCTACATGCAATCGTGCAATACCAAATTCAATTATGTAAAGGGCATGTACAAAATTCACGGAGAAATAAACACCAAACCTCCAGCATGAAAGCTAAGAGTGTTAGGATAGACAATAACTCTGAAGATTTAGGAACATAGGCTCAAGAAAGAATATCAATCAGACGATAATGTCCTTATTTTTTGTAGCAACTGGCTTTTACTTTATCCTTTATTTTTTCCTTCCAAATCCAAACAAGCCCTTAGAGACATACATAAGTACAAATCAGAAGGATGTCATAGGTTTTCGTTGGAGATAAATTTGGTGCAAATATTGGCTGGTGTTTCATGTGGATGGAAATAGAGAGGACACTCACCATCTGGTCTTAGAATGTAGTGTTGCTACTTAGCTAGATACTTGCTTTCTGATGGTTATGGTTTAAAGGAATCCCCCAAGCTGTTAAAAATTTATTGACCAGTAGGATAATGAGAAAAGTTTTAATAAAGCAAGGCCAAGGCTTGACATTTAACCCTGAGGCATGAGATGCACGCTCCACAAAGAACACAGACGAGCATTTGCAAGCACTGAGAACTACTCTTTGGAGCTCTATAGACCTTTTCCATTACATGGTCCATCACAACTAACTATGGGTAGGTTTATTTAAGAATATTTTACATTGGGAAAAGCCTCATGGTATATATCTTGCATTCTTGGTCTTCCCCTTTTTTCAGTCAAGTGATGTTAGTCACCAAAAGAAAATTTTCCATTTTTTTGGTTAAGAAGTAAAGAAAATAAATCCATAATTTGTTGATACTAGAGTGATATTTAGAAGGTGTTTGGCTAAGCTGAAGATAGAAAGATAAAAAAAGAAATACTAATATTTACCTTAGCCTAAAAGAAGCTTAGCATAAAAGAGAAAAAATGAATAGGAAAAGAAAAGAAAAGAGCTTTTAAGCACCTATGCAGTCATTTTAAGGAAAGGTTCGATAGTTATAATAAAGAGATGTTACACGATACACACGTCTTTGCAAAGTATCCTAAAGTGAAAAGATCTTATAAGCACCAAAGTTTTCAAGATAGCACTCACCAAACAGGTCAGCCTTAGTTATAGGGACTGTAGGGGCTTCTAAGATAGTTTTAGGAGCATATAATCTAAGCCAAACTCCCACCAATTTGATTGCGTCACCCACAGTATATGTAATTACAGACAAAACTAGCGATGAATTGAGAAAATAAGGAAGATCATGTACATTCCAAGAATGTAATTGTTATTTATTTTACTCCTGATTAGTGAAAATGTGCAAACTTGGCTATACCTGCACTATTTTCATCTTCTTCACTGGTCGCTGATGGAAAGGCTTATTCCGACAAGCACTTCCACATTTGCAGCTGGAGGAGCAGCTGGACTGTAGCATGCTGCAAACATAAACAATAAACAATGCAGAAAATTGAATAATGCAAAGTCAAGGAACTAATGCATAAATAACATGCTATCTCAATCTTAAATCTTTTTCCTTGAGCACACACAAAAAACTACCTCTAACTCCTAAAAAATTGAAAGAAGTAAATGTAGGTCATTATGTACAGAACTTCAGGTAAAAAGGAAAATTCTGAGAGAGTACTAGGTCGCCAGAAACCTTGAGACTCCATTTCCCAATCTAATGAAATGTGATGTCTGCTTCAAATCTTAACACTCCTTACACAGCCAGATACTAAGATTCAGTGCAAAATGTGTCTCAACAATTTTTCGCAGTTAACAGTTGGAATAAAAATTTCATGTGAACACATTTGTTGCAGATAATGACTCGTGAAAATTGTTGCCGTGTGCTGTACTAGATATGTAATAACTACATTAGAAATGAGCCAACAGTAGAATAATCGCAATTACTAGGGTCATTTACCAGCAAATGCTCAATGAATTCATATGTCACTCCACAAGTGTTACCACATCTAAAGTTGACTAAGTATAACCAATAACACAAGCTCAATCTGGCCATTAACAAGCCAGCAAACAAAGCCTGAAAGGCTTCACAAATCATTCTCAGAACTGATCGACATACACAGCCAGAAAAAGCCACAGAAGAGATTTCCACATAATTACTGAGCATCAAAATACATAAACACCATCTTTGTATTCCCAAAGACGGATCATCAAATCCTAATATACAACGCTAACAATCTTACCCACAGAGGCAATCAACGTCACACACCCCAGAAGACCCTGTTGATGAGCTGCAGGAACAAAAGATGCCATCATCCTCCAGGCGCCTCTTAATCCTCTTAGTAAGATATATATCTTCAATTGGTTAAGATGCCAAATTTTGAACCAGGAAAAAAGAGGTAAGGGGAATGATAAATAGGGGGCAAAGGGACATGTCAAAGAGAAAACAACCCGAAATGATAGAAAGAAAAATAAAGATCAACTACTTTAGTAGACAAAACAGAGCAAATAAAGAAGTATGTGGAGCTTTCGACAGGAGAATGGACTAAAAATATGAGAAATAGAGTCTACCACATGAGATATTAACAAGCAAAACACATTAAGAAGATACTTAAATTACAGTTTCAAGGATACTGCGCTTTATAAAGGTGTAGGGTGTTGGTTTACGTTTACTTAACCAATCAGGTAGTTCAAAATCAACAGGATCTCCAATCTCCTTCAGCAATTTATTGAACACATGTCCAACGCCACTGCCCTCGGCATTCTGGTCAAAAATATTAAAAAATGAAAGCATAACATGGATATGTGAGTCAACAGTTTTTGTCTTTCCATGGTCATAGAATAAAGCTGACATGCAAAAGTTCATCATTAGAAAACCATCATTGGAACACTCTATTCAAATAACTCTTAACATTACACCAGTGCTTGCAAAAAATAACGTCCAAACAGAAATTAGCTTTGGTGGCAAATAGAAATTGAACAGATTAGGATCATGAGTAACCAAGAGGTACGAAACAGAATACCCTAATCAACCTAAACCAGTACACCCCAATTTCTCCACTATCTATCTGCAAAGGCCACACAGCAAACAGAATTTATGCAGAAAAACATGACACTATGACAATATGACCCCATAATTACATCCAAAGAGAACGCCAATATTGAAAATGTGCAAGTGATCACTTGCTTTTTGAATAAAAGTATATCTTCTGAGCATGGATGACCCCACTTTTGTATATTTAACTTACGGGCATTGGATTTACCCCCTTGGTGAGCTTAGAAATGAGATACTTCCCTCAATCCACTTAACTCATGAGGAACCACAATGGGGCACAGATTATCTGTTTTCTAAAGGCAACAATGCAAGAAATATAATAACAGTTTCCAAGAACAAAAACAAATGTCGTACTAAATGTTCCTGTCTTGCACCAGCAAAGCATTCTGGCAATCAAAAGTGCCCTAAATTACCACGTGCACGACTTAGAGAAAGAATTAAGAAAAATAAAATTATTTTACTATCAGTCTCATGATCTTCGATGATAACTCTTAAAAGGAAGCATCTTCCTTAATACTTCACTGTGACTTGTAAGCCTGCTTGCTTGGCATCATAATTCCTCATGCCCTTCTTCCTAGAATTCGTGATAACCAAGGAAGTTCAGGATTAAAGGTTCAAACAATGGATAATGAAACATCATCTTGGAGCACAAATAAGTAGTTCCTTTGTCTTATAACCTGCTCATCCTAAGGTAATGAAAGACAAATTGAAGCTATTAACGATATTAGGCTTTCCCTTAGATTTGTTTTTCAAATCATTTCAGTGCAACAGTGAAGCAAACGTTCAATTAAAAAGAGTACAGCACCACTTTCAGGATGTCAGAAAAATTATAATTCAATTTTCCAACATAAAATCATCAATGATACGTTCATATGGATTAATCAACAGCAACCATATCAAGTCTTCAGATTAACCTTCTTCACAGCAGGCATTACTTCAATCAGTTGACTGCTTAGATATACTAAGCAGTTATTCCCTACAAACGCAACAATAGGTTAGTAGCAACAAGGGTAGAAAAACTGAAAACAAAATAACATGAATGACCATAAATTATAATCTACAAGTTACAAACAGACAATATGTTTATTGTTTTCTATAATCCATGAATAATGATACTTTGTGTTATCAACAAGCGTTTATGGATTGCTTAAAGTTGAAGTAACTTTTCTACTTCTGAACCTTAGCAGCCCAAATTTTCTTGTTGCTAACTTTGTGATAATAATAGAGGTGCAAAGAATAATGACTGGAGACGAGAATGTCTACTAGGGCAGAGCTGCTTCTTGTTGGAATTCCATGACCAAATTACAAGAGAATTTGTACCCAAATAGTCCAGTTAAAAGAATACACACATTTTCTCAAGAAGTCCTTTTGGAATTTAGTCTACTGACTAAATCCAGTTCTTAATACCAATCCCAAGTTGGTTCATCTGTTTTCTTTTCTTTTTTAATTTCTTTCTCTTTTGGTCATTTAGATTTGAAAAGAATGCATTTAGCACCTAGACATGAAGAAATAATAAGCATTCGGAAATACACACGATAAGACAAGAGACTCTTGAAAATTTTAGACTTATATAAACAAGTATGCAGTCTCATTTTATGAGATTTTAAATCTCAATGCTCATGTCACTCTCGTATTATTGTACCTCTAATTAACACAATGTGAATGCATCACATATCAGAACAGCATGTTCCTACAAAATCATCATTCAGAAAACTAAATCGAACAAAGCACAATTGGACAAAGTTTTGGTCACAATACCTCCAATGCAGAATAAGGAAATGGATCATCCAGCCTTTAATATCAAAGAAACTGACAATTTCAAAAGCTGTTCAAGAAACCAAAAATCAAGTTATTCTCCATAAAAAACCGACGGCTCTATCACATTTTTTCTTCTTGAAAAAAGATCAATCCATGATAAATGAAAAAAAAAAAAAAAAAACCTCCAAAGCAGAAAATTAGAAAAAATAAAAAATCCAAAAAGTTTTGCAATTTATGTTTCCCGCCTAAATATTTTACAAACATATACATGCACAAAGTAAGTAAAAAATAAAAAATAAATTATAAACAAAAGAACTAGATTGCATTATAATAAACAAGTCAAATCGCGAAATGAAAAGAACTTCACCCATTTCAACGAATTAAAATTTAATTTAATTTGAAGCAAAAAATGTAAACAACTAAATCTAGGAATTATAAGAATAATTCACTAAATTTGACTTTTTATACCAAAAATTACAGACAGTTAGGGTTTGTTAATGTTATGTATATGAGAGAGGATAAGAAAAGAAAAAAGTAAAAATGAGACAACGAAAAATGAAGAATTAAGAGAAGTACCTGGGGCTTGACAAGGGGTTGTTTTGAGTGGTGAAGAGTCTACGGCTGAGAATCGGCGGCGGGGCACTGAGTCGACGGCGGCGAGTTGGGAGTTGGCAGCCGTTATGAGAGAAAACCAAATATGAGAGAGAGCGGAGTGAGTGTGATTTGAACAGGATAATACAAATAGGGTCCACTGTACCGCTTGCTTTCGTAATTAGATGTGTGATATAGGGGCTTCTACTGGTCTGACACATAAAAAGAAAAAATTTAAATAAAAAAAAAAAAACCACCGTTTGGATTGCACCAGCGAAAGCAGAGTTCGGGTTAGAAAAAAGTCCCCAATATTTATATTTTTTTTTAATTTTAATTTATTATTATAAAAATAACGCACTTATTTTCTAAAATTTACAAAATACTCCTATTTAGTCTCTAAAGTGAGATTTGAACTGTAATTAGTACATGAAATTTTAATAATTAAATTAGAAAAAAGTCAAAATATTGAGAATTAAATTAAATTTTTTTGTAAATTTGGGACCAAGTGCGTCATTTTAAAATAATAAAGATGAAATTAAAAATATATATATAAATATTGGACACTAAACGGTTTATTTTTAAAAATAATGAGGATTAAATTAAAGAAAGTGCAAACATTGGGATCATGAATGAAATTTACCTGAAAAAATAATGACAAAGGAATGGAAAAGATTTTACTTGCTCAGATTAGAAAAAAGTTGATTTTATGGTTTAAATTTCGTCTGATATAAAATATAGGACCTCAACTTCAAAATATTTAATGAAAGTGTTCAAACTTTAGAAAAATGGATATTTTAGATATCCATCAACTACAAAATATTGGGGTTAATATTACTTTACCTTGATTGTATATATACAATATAAATTTGACTCCTTAAGTTCTATTTTATATCTCTTAATCTATTTACCTAATTGTGTTAACTAAAATGTTCCTTGCAGAGAAAACATACGAATATACAAAAATTCTCCTTCTTTGTACATAAAGTTTATTTTCTATTTTCTTATTTTTATAAATGTTAAAATCAAAGAAAAAATAAAATTTCAATCAATATGTACTTTGTATAATCAGTATAACATTTTTCACTTAATATTTATTTTATTTTTTAAATTGATATCACTTTACTTATGTAACGTACATACAATGTAACATTTCATGCTCTTATATTTATTATGTATCACTTAACCCCTCTTATGTTATTAGATAAAAAGAAAGTGCATCTTGCCTTTTTTTTTTATAACAACTATAATGGACATTTTTGTTAAGTAAAGCACGATAGAGTTATGTGATACAAAATAATTATTAGACTAAATGTTGCATTGAAGATATATTGAGGGGTAAAGTGATATTACCTAAAAAATATTTTAACACTTTACATTTTTAATGTATAAGGTAGTAAAGTGAAATTAACTCAATATTTTGTAATTGATGAATATATAAAATTCCCTATTAAACAATATTCAGCCCCTAAAATTACCATTTTTCCGTAAAAAACAATAATAAGGAAAAAATAAATAATATTATGATTCTTTGTTTGAAATGTATGAGGAAATGAAAGGGAATGATGATTTTAAATGGGAAGTTGTTTAATATCTTTTTCATATTTATTGTTATGTTAATGATATAATTAAAATTATGTAAAAATATAAAGGGTTAACAAAAATTTTTACTTTTTACCCAAAAAAAAACAAAAAACAAAACCTTTTACTTATTAACCTTCCTTTCCTTCCAAAAAAAAAATCCAAATTCGAAGGGTTGCAAAATCATCTTATTAAAGGATTTTTCAATCACTATATAACTCTTTCTCATTCTAAAAATAGAAAATTACACAAATTGTCTCTATTATTTCACTAAAATTTTAAATTTGTTCCTATTGTTTTTCAAAAAATTTCAAATTCATCACTATTGTTCAAAATTAGACAATTTAGTCCTTATTGTTATCCAAAAAAATTAATTTAGTTCCTATTATTTTTATAAAAAAAAAATTAATTTAGTCCTTGCACATGACCTCTATTTCAGGACTAAATTAATTTTTTTAGGATATAATAAGGACTAAATTGGCTAATTTTAAATAATAGGAATATATTTGAAATTTTTTAGAAACAACAGAAACTAAATTGACTAATTTTGAACAATATGAACGAACTTAAAATTTTGAAAAAATAATAGGGACCATTTGTGATATTTTCCCTTCTAAAAATCAATCCAAACAAGAAAGGAATCCCATAACCATTCCCTTTTCCTATCTTTTCTTTTAAAAAAAACAAAAAACAAGTGTAATCCAAACACTGTGTAAGAGAAAACTGCTTTATTAGCGGACACGGCCAAAACCCAAATATCGCATTTGGCACCCAATTTTGGCTAATTATACTTTCAATCTATAATGTTTAAGCTCCTCATTACTTTGGTTACTTTTTATCCTTCAACTAAATTCTATCTAATTGGAATGCACTTTACTCAAATATCATACTCAATTACTTAAATCTCACTTCTTCAGTTCTTTTTCTTCTTCGACTTAATTTTTCTTTCTTTCTTTCTTCCCTTACTTTTATTTTTATTTTTACCTCTCTTTTATTTTTATTCAATCTTCATAACTGTTATCGGTTGCCAACTACAAATCATTCGACATGACTTGTGGTTTCTCTCATATCCCCACATTTATCACCTTTGCTGAAACATATACCTTAACTCTGAAGATAGTTGTGAATCTTTCTTTACCTTAGTTCCTCTCTCATGATGTATAGTTGGGTGTGAGTACATGCTTGCAATGATGGAGAATCAAAAGACAAAAGTCGATGAAAAGGAAAAAGAAACATAATAAGGTAAATAAAAAAAGTTGAAATCGACCCAATTTAAGTTGAAGTTGAACCAATTTTGGAAGAAACTAAAGGATTACAGGTGAAATTTCTTATTTTGTGATTGAAAAATTGACTTTTGCAGATGATGTTAGATCTGCAAGGGCAAGCTACTCAAACCAAAGCCTAGATCTATAGATGTCTTATGTAATTGGTCAATCAAATTATTACCATAGTTATTTTATAAGAATAGATTGTAAACAATCGAGATCTACTGCATAGTAATTACTTTTCCATGCCTATCTTTGGTCCCATAGCTTGTCGATCCTTTTTATCATACATTTTGAGAAAATGAGTGATCCAGACTTTTTAGATTATTCATGAAGGGCTCATATTACAACAAGAAGGCATAATAGAAGTGCTTATGGTAAAGTCAAAGCCAAAGTTGAGTCTTTTAGAGGATACTAACCCTGGGATGGTTTAGCTCATTGATTACTTGGAGTTAGAGCGTCGATACATTAACTATAACGCCCCGACCCAACCCCAAGCTAAAGGTTAAATCCGGACCCGACACACGGACAGAATCTCCCCTGTACCGTGGACATTTTGAAAACTTGTACACACTCAAATAAAGCCTCAACAAGATAGGACAAGCTTTTCATAATTAAACATCAAAGGTTCAAGGCCATCCGAGCCTTGAAGCATACAATAGTCCCAAAACACACAAGCGTGCTAGTGGCTAGAGTTAGAACATTCACTTCCAAGCATGCAAGGTAATTAAAGCAGAAACATAAGTTATTACAAGACTTAGGCTTCCAAATCTATACCACAACCAACTATCCTTCAACTTTGTACAACAAGCATATACATAACCCTAGGCTACAAAATAGAACATAAGATAAACAAATGAGTCTCTCACATAGCAGCAAGAACAAAAACCACCTCAAGCTATCAGGCACAGCAACTAAAGTAAAGGATCAGTCTGAACTTCCTCCTCTTCTACTATCACCTCAACTAGCTGGGGATCACCATTAGCACATCCTGAAACATATATCGAGGTATGTGCAACCGTTGTTGCCCAGTGAGGGATAAAGTCTCCCGGGGCGTGCAATGCAACAAGTAAAACAGTTAAACAACAATAGTAATTAAACATTTTAAGAAGTAACGATAGCTTAAATAACCACACATTAAAAATGATACATTTCACTTAACCCCAACACCAATCTTCAATCCACGAACACGATCCACGAACCACGATCACAATCACGATAAGCCGGCATAATTCCAAACACTCCAGTAGGTGTACTCCGGATGTACCCCGATAATCCTACGACCCAATACCCCCTGGCAATCTCCGGACCAGGCGAGTGAGGAAATAGAGCACGGAGTTTGAATATCCATGGGCAAGCCCTCTGCCGCCCAACCGATATTCAACACATCCGCGCCTAACACTATGGTTGCGCAACCACTATGCAATGCACTTTACAATGGCAAGATAATATCAATAATACAAGCAATATCACGTAGGAGGATCAACAAAGTAGGTTGACCTCAATACCGTTAGAATTGAAACAATTATACAAGCAAATAAGCAGTTTTACAAAGGGGCATATCCAAGTTACATTTAGAATTACACCGAAAGTTCCAAATCCACTTGAAATCACATTTAAACCCACGAGAAGTCAAGCCAAGGGCTTAGAAGCATGGAACAACCAAGATTGCACTTAAACCCCTTTATTTTTCAAACTATTTCTCTTCCAAACCAAAGTTAATGATTCAATTTCAAAGGGAAACTCTCCCTACCTTCTAACTAACCCTCAAGGAACCCTTTCAACCCTCTAACACATTCAAATGCCTGCAATAACCCCGAAAGCCCCAAATTCCCTCTTATAGCTTTATACCACACATACCTCATCCGGGCTTCAAACAAGGGCTAGCAAAGCTTCTATAGCACCTAGGTAGCCTAAGAATACTAAAAGTGAAGCCCGAATCCACCTGGATTCGCATTAACCCTGAAACCCCTTTGTTAAAGTCGACTATTTCACGTTTTATACGATTTTAGAACAATTCAAGTGTACGGGGCTATTAGACTATCTTCATTAGCACCTAAAGCATCTATTAGGAGTGTTGAATCAAGCTAATACGTGCAATTACACAAAACCCTAGAAAAATGTCACTATTCACTTCATAAATCAAACTAACGATTCTAACCGTTTAAAAGGCGAAACAATGGCTCAAATATGTTCTCTAGCACTCATATACAAGGTATAATAGCATAGATAATCAATACAATAACATTTGGTCACATTTTCAACAAATCAAAAATTGACAACTATTTTAAAATGCAAAAATAAGACGTGAAATCCCTCACCAATGCGCGTAGGAGCACCTAGGAAGCTTGAACACTAGTAGAATGACTTGAATCAAGCTTGGGAGGGCTTGGAATGGAGAGTTGAAGGTCAAAAATCACCTCCTTGGGCTGCTTAGGGTTCTCAGCTGCTGCACAGTGATTTTCAGCATTTTTTTGTTTTGTTTTTTGCTAGTTATGAGCTAAGGTGTGTTATATAAGGTGCATATTTGGGTGGGGTCAAGTTTGGGTGTTTAAGTGGACTTCTAAAATGCGCGTTGTTAACTTTAAAACGAGCCTACGATGAAAAGTGATGCTAGCTATTTAAATCTCTAAGTTTTGTTACGTAATACTATTCATTTAACTACTAAAAACATTTTCTAAACGAGCTCTCCTATCGCTTCTAGTTTAATTGCACATTTTTCTCCACTCCTCTAACTATTAATGTGATTTAATAAAAATGATAATTCACTAGTAGAATGTAGTTTGAAAACGGGATGAATAGTAGTTAAAGAAGACAGTTAATAAAGCACAGAAGGAAATGCGCAAATAATGGATGCAACAGTAAATGAATGTACGGCTAAAATCTCGAGCGTCACATTGACACGTTTAAATTTGTTGACAAATAGAAGAGTAAATGGGAGAGAGGGAGTATGGTGGTGACAAAAGAAGGAGAAAGGTAAAAAGAAGTAACAAAAAACCAAAAAAAACAAAAGAAACAAAAGAAATAGAAAAAGAGGAAAAAAAGAAACAAAAATGGAGTTAAAGATATGACATTTAAGTAATTTCATAATTATTTTTAATGGAGGTGTACGCCCATTACCCTTAACTTCAATCTCTCTACGAGATCTTATATAGTCAAAATTGGCTAACACCTTAACTCCTTTTATTTGGGGTTGAAAGTGAAACTAACATGCTCAATTATGAGAAAAACTTGAAAATATGTCCTTTTTTGGGAGGCAAGACAATTTATCAATTATCAGTACCGGTAAGTAGGGCCAATAGTTTAATAAGTGATATATGTAAACAGACTCATACACTTTGAAATATTTCACTATGGTAGCGATTGGTACATTGGAATGGATTTGGACAGGAATGTAATGAACCAAGGAATGGAATGAAATTGAGAATGTAATGAACTTGGGAATGAGAATGACATGTTTGGTTTGCTTTAGGAATTAAGAGTAGTAATGCGAATGACTTGTATAATATGACATAATTGCCCTTTTATTATTATAGTATTAAAAATAAAAATAAATATAAACATAATCGTAAACAATATAAACATAAATAATAATAATAATAACAACAACAATAAATAATAATAATAATAATAATAATAATAATAACAAAATAAAAATAATAAATAATAAATAATAATAACAACAACAACAACAAAAAAAAATAATAATAAAAATAATAATATAAATATAAATAATAATTATTATTATTATTAATAACAAAATATTATTATATTTTTAATTATTATTATTATTATTATTATTATTATTATTATTATTATTTAATCACTATTATTATTTTTTGTTTTTGTTTTTATTATTTTATTTATTTATTTATTTATTTATTATTATTATTATCATTTTTTTATTATAATAATAATTATTATTATTATTTTCATAATAATATTATTATATTTTTAATTATTATTATTATTATTATTATTATCATTTTTATTTTTATTTATTATTATTATTATTATTATTATTATTATTATTATTTTCATAATAATATTATTATATTTTTAATTATTATTATTATTATTATTATTATTATTTAATCACTATTATTATTATTTTTTTATTTTTATTATTATTATTATTTTCATAATAATAATTATTATATTTTTTAATTATTATTATTATAAAACAAATTATTTATAAAGGGTATGGTAGTCAAGTTGATTCCCAAATACATGGGAATTGGCGTGAAAATTGGCGTGGGAATGACATTCCCAAGTTCATTCCCTCATACCAAACATGAGAATTAAAATAGAATTGGGAATGTCATTCTATTCCCAACTCATTCCCACATACCAATCACTGTCTATGAGATGTTGTCGAACTTACTAAACAAACCTCTCATGACTTCTAATGACAAAAGGTCCATTTCTAATTTTTCAGTTAAACGTTTTCATTCCTAAATCTATCTAGCAATAGTGGAAGCCATCCATCTTAAATATTACAATATCAATACAAAAAGGTCTATCATGACCAACTTGATCATAGTATTTCTATAAACAACTTATACAAACAAATGGAACCTAGCCAATAATTAATAATAGGATTCTTTTTTAACTGGTTTCGCACTCAATATGTATGCACCAGCAATATGTTGTAGTTAGAGAACTCTTATTTGAAGCCATCTCACCAAGAAATAGGCCAACACTAAGTTCATCTTAGGAATTGTCTAGCCTAGAAAAATTCATAAAGACATGAGCACATTGTTACAGTAATTTGATACTTTTATAGACTGGCACCTAGGGAGGCGAAAGAGATGGCAAATTTTACCATATATGACATAATAACTATTACAGATCCAAATCACATGTAAGAACAAAATGATTAATCATCAAAGTCTTTACATTCTTATGTGTACTTTCCCATGAAATCTACTCCTTCGACTAGAGTAAGGATTTTTGCCATGACCCAACTGATGTGGAAAGTCAAAGTTGTATGATAATATAATGAATCTAGGAACTAAGTTAGGCCACCTTCCTGATTAGGGTTTCCATTTGAACTAATACCTTAAGCAAAAATGAAGTTTCATTTAGTGAATTCAAATATAAGATTGTAGCTTCTTTTAGGAGTAATTTTGCCTTATTTCTTAAATAAAAAGGTGCGAAGTATAGCCAACTTTTAGTGAGCTCAATGGTATGCTCCTTCTAGCAATAATTCTTCTACTAGAAAACCAGCATTCCAGGACATAAATATTTTTTTTTCTCTTTTAGATTAAGCTAGCTACAATGTACTTCATCCTAGTATACATCACCATTGTTATTAAGGTACAAGTTTTTGTTCTTCTTAAAAGTCAACATGTATTCTATTATTGTTATTAAGGGACCAGTTCTTTTTGCTAAGTAAGCAGTTTGTATTTCATATAAAATGAAAAGGTACATAGATGTGTCAATCAACCAATTACAACAAAGAAATCAAATAAGCTAGCCAAAATAATCTAGACCTATTAAGCACAGGGCTAGCTAACGAAAGAAAACAATTGCAATTGCCGGTTGAGTTTTCTAGTTGACCATTCCTGCACTGGTCAACCGACTAACTAAGTTAGCATTACAAAGTCAACAAGCAAACAACAATGAAGAAAACTTGAACAAGGTTGATTACATCAACCAACAAGATGCATCCAACAACAATTCTACAAAGGCTTGATTCTCCTTGCATGATCAATAACAATGAAGCACCAAGAACCATGAAGCTCAAGAATCAATGTGAAACACAAACAAGCTTAAACAAGTGCAAGAAAGAAAATTCGATTCTTCCATCTACAAATTCTATAAAACAAGCACCAAGAACCGATCAAGTAACAAGGATGAATGTTAAAGCACATACATGCCTTAACAATAGTTCGGCCAAGCCCAAAGGAAAAATGGGGAGATAATAGGAAGAGGAAAAAAAGAGAGAAGATGAAGGAGGGAGGGGAAAAAGAAAGCGAAAGGGAAAAAGCCATAAGAGGGGTAGAGAGGAGAAAGAAGATGATGAGAAGTGGGGAATGGCCATGGACATGGAGGCAAGGTCAATAGAGGGGGAAAAGAAAGAAGAGAAAGTGGCAAAGCCATAAGAGGGAGCGGAATAGCCATGGACATGGTATATTCAATTCTAAAATAGCAAAAAAGGCTACCTATCTAAAATGTATCAAGAAAAGAACCATGACATATGAAATATGTAAAATATTATGTTAGCATAGCGAAAAGCATACTTTTTACATGCAAAAAGAATTGCAACAATGGATTTTGGAAAAATATGATTTGCAGCTCAATCAATGATAGCTTATCTAAAATTTAACAGGAGAAGGTTCTAAAAATTTAAAAGTGAAAAATGTATAAAATGTGGTAAAAAGAAAATGATTAATTTTCTGGTGCACAGGCGCGAGAAAAATTTATGTACTTTTCAATTATTAATTTATAAAATATTTGAGACATATAACATACCCAAAAAAAAAATATTTGAAATCTATTAACTTATAATTTTAGTGAGATTATTAATATAGCACATTGGTTCCCAGTCGGGACCGAAAACTTTTATTATCTAAAATAGATTATTAATCTATTGAGTATTAATTTAAAGAAGTTCAAGAAGTTTTTGCCAAGATCAGAGTTTTCCACTTCTCCAAAGAGTATATAATACCGACTAAGAATGCATCAAGAAGAGATGCAAAACCCTAGAAAGAAAAAAAGGTGTAGTCTTATGATAAAGGTATTGCCTTTTCGTTCCTACCAAGTGTTAGCCTAAAGGCTTTGATCTCATATTTTGATAATAACTAAATCTTAATTAGATGATTAATGTTGACTAATCATGGCTTGTACAAGGTTTATATGCTTTAAATTAGTCATAGATTGGAAGATTCTTTGATGTCTTAAAAAGTTAAGAAAGTAAGATCAAGCTTCAAGACTTTGAGAATTGAAGATGATCAAGCTCAAGCACCTCAAACATCAAGATCTAAAAAGCTTCAAGATTTGAAGTTTCAAGTCAAGATGATTCAAATGCCATCTTCCACAAAGGTCTTATCAATTAAGAATATCAACTTGTTCAAAGATGAAATGACGTCACAAGAAATGAGACGTGGCGTCATAAGGGGTAGCAGATTTATGTTTGTTGTTTGCCTTTGATTTGAATTTAAAGCTCATAAATATTTTGAAATAGTTTTGGTAAACTCAAACACGAAGATTTGGGTCACAAAAGCTCTTTGAAAAATAGGGTTTTCATCTTCTAGAAATTATAGTTTTCAAAAGGTTTTATAGCAATGATTTCAAACAAAACTTTGCAAAAACATTTGAGTGACCCGGTCTTGATATCCGGTTGTGATATCAAGATTGGCCATCAAGACCACCCCACAAGGCAGTAGGGTACAGAATTATCCGATCTTGATACTTGGTCGTGATAACACGACTAGTTGGTCGTGGTAGTGGGCTTAATGTTTATACAGTGTTGATACCCCATTGTGTTGACACGGCCGATGGGTCTGTGAATTTGAAAAATATAGTTGTTACTATTCCGTTGCAAACTCTTTCTATATATTTTCAAATATCCCCAATGCGCATACCACCTCTTCCAACTACAAATAATTGTTCTAAAGTTTTCCTATCATTCAAAACACAATGCTTACATATTTATTGAGCTTTAACTTGCAAATCATTGAGCATTCAACAGAGCTTTAAATTGTAATCATTTACTCTTAAATAGAGATACATTGTACCAAACATTTATTACATCCTCCTTGTGAGATAAACACTCTAGATCTATAGTTTTGAGAGATTCATTGTATAGAGAGTATTTAAAATCTTTTTTGTGGGTTCAAAGGAAGAAAAAGAGGCTTGTATCACTCTTGTGGATTCAAGAGGTCTTGTACGTTGGCTTGTGCTTCACCAACTTTTGAACAAGCAACTCTAGTCGAGCTAGTAGACATCCTAAGGGGAGATGACCTTAGGTAGTGAATGTAGATTAGCGAACCACCATAAATCTTTGTGTTCGTTCTCTATCTCTTCTACTTTCTTTGCTTTCATTAGTTGTGCCTTCTACTTGTTTAATATTTTGCTTGTGTGAATTGTTATATCTTATATTAAAATTTTTATTGGTAGTAATTGGTCTTGTACTTAATTCACCCCCTCTTAAGTATATTTTTCCGAACACCAAGGAATTTCTTGGTCTACCTGCTCAAGTGAGTGCTTACAAGTGACCATGACATACATCTTACATAATTAGCTAAAAAAAGATAAAAGAGAAATTTTAGGGTAAGGATCTAATCGCGTCATTTTACGATAAAAAACAGTAAGGATAAATGATTGAAAATAGTACTTACCTTGAATTACCTCTAGCTATGGTGAGTAGAGGGTTGATCCACGGAGATTGGGGTTAACGGTTTCAAGTTAAGAATTTAGTTTATATTTGTTTTGACTATATCCCGTCACAGATGAATTTAATTAAGTCCAAGAGTCCATAAATGTATCCAAACGTTGCGGTAAATAAAAGAAAATAAAATTAACTTAGTCTAGTAGTGGTTAATTCAATTTAGCTGGTCCGTGATTTGGAATGATAAATTCGATCGAAGTATTTAAGTATAATATTATATATTTAAATTAAAATAATAAATCATTTAAGAAATAGGGCTACAAGCTCCCACTTCTAAAGTTGGCCTTAGATACGTAAGTAATAGGACTAATCAATTAATAAGACTGAATATGTTGGTATAACCTAACGATATCAAACCTCTCAATTAATCTTCTTACTTACGTATCCTGGAGGTACTGGTACAACCTAGCTAATTTCGTCTGAGATAGTCTCGTATTGTCACTGGTTTACAAAACTGGGCATATATGTATTCTTGATTAATTATATTATAACTACAAGTATACGCATAATTAATTGATAATACTAAGTAATTAAAGAATACGAGACTTGAATTAATGTGAATCAAAATATATACAAAAATATCATCACCTATTTATCATTCCAAAAATAAGGATCTAAAGTGTCATATTAAGAATTACAAAACAAGAAATCAAAATCAAAAATAAAAGTTACCAATTTTACACACATCTTGATTCGGCCAAATTGATTTCTCCGAAGTTATGGCGTTAATACATAAGCCCGACCCTTATTTTAGGACCCTAACTAAACTAAACTAACATATTCCTAAGCTACAAATATTAAAAGAAACTAAAAACTACAAAGCAAAAATGAGAGGAATTGAATCGGTGCGAAACCGATACAATTCGGTGTGTCTCTGGAACAAAAATTCGTGCAATTTATAGGCTATCCAACAGCAGGGCGCTCGAGCGCTAAAAAGTGGCGTTCGAGCTACCATCTGCACTATGAATTTTTTATTATTTTTTTCGTCTTTTTCCTTTCATGCGTTGTCAACCACTTGTCTGCCATTTCCGAAAAGGGGCGCTTGAGCGCGCTTATGGCTGTGGTAGGTGAACTTTGACTCCGAACTTTGACTTTGACCAGCTCAGTTGACTTTGACCGTTGACCAAAAAGTTTACCAGGTCTATTTCAAGGTTTTTTAGCGTCCTGAATCTATTTTCGCACTCGGTTTGGCCAAATTCAATCTCGATTTGCTCGTTTTGAAGCCGTTCTACCATTTTCTTTTAGTATTGCACCGAATATTTGCTCCATATGTTGGTTTTTGTGGGCATTTTTGCTATTTCTTCTCCAAAACCTTCATTGCATTTTATGTAAAATATACAATTATCCTCAAAATTATAATGTAATTGTTCATGATTTAATGGGTTAAAGTAACAGAAAATATGGATTTATCTGGATCAAGACTAGAGCTTTGTACTCCTCCGTCTTGGTGGTGTTGAATCGTTCATTAATATTTTGGTCATCATCCAATATTTTTGACCAGCCATGAACTACTTTCTTTCTCACGTCTTTTTTGCAACAATTGAGTTTGTGTTAAGTATGTTGTGTATGTGTGTATTACTACATGATTTTTGGATGGTTTGTATGGGATGTACATGTGGCGTGTGTGTGAGGTTGGTAGGTGTATGATTTTGTGTGGTGAATGTGTGTATTGTGTGTGATTTTTTGCATACAATTTTGTGTTTTTACTATGTGCGTATGTGTTGTATGTGATATGTGTGTGCCACATGTGGTGGTGGGTGTATAAGAAGAAGAAAAATAAAGAGGATGAGAAGAAGAAAGGGGAAAAGATGGAAAAAAGAAAAAAAAGGAAAAAAAAAAGTAAGAGTAGAAAGATAATTTTACTAATAATTTTTCTAGAGTTATGACTCTATTACCTTTGACTTTGATCAGAATATAATAAATGGTTAAAATAAAAAGATATAAATAAAAGTATTGCTAAGATAAAAGACAAAATAATAAGTGAAACTAACCCAAATTAAAATGTAGTCCTCAACAAAAACAAATAATGTGATCATATACTCTACCTATAGGTCAGATTCCTTAATGATCACCTTATTAAAAGTGCAACGTCACTCGATCTCAATGTTCAAATAAGGATAGGAATAAGGTGAGTTTGGGATGGGGGACTTATCTGATAAAGAAGGTTTTTCAACAAGGAAAAAAGAATCGTGTGATGCTCAGTATCACACAAAAGATTAGGAGCAGACATGGCAAAATATATTAAGCAAGGAAGCAAATAATCAGGAGCAGACATAGCACATATTTGCTGTACAAATTGATAATTGTTGATCCACCATGACCATTGCCGATCCACAATCAAGGGGCTGAATATATGCTAATTTAGTGTAATTTGTCTCAATACACGGGATACTGAGTATCCCTTTTCATGTATATAAATATGTATTATACAATCAGTCATACATCATCAATAACAATAGTTTTTCCAGATCCATATAGTTTTCATGGTATCTAGAGCCAGTAAACTCGCATGCTAAAAATCCTTGTTCTTCTTGTTTTTCTTATCAACCATTTTTTTTTTGTTCTCCTTCGTCTCTCACAAAGCTGAAAATGGGAAAGCCCTCATCTGTCACTAAGCCAAAAATAGAAGAACCCAAGCTTACAATCCAGTTTTTCCACCAATGTACCAGTTTGGTGTCAATCAAACTAAGCTCCAATAATTATCTCATGTGGCATTCACAAATTCTTCATCCTGCTAGTAGTCTTGGAGTTCTCCATCATCTCGAAAAAGATGGTAAAAAACCAAAAGCTCTTTTGGAAGATAAGAGTGTAAATCCAGCCTATGTTTTGTAGGTAACCAATGATGGATTACTCATCTCATGGCTTCTTGGTACAATTAAAGAAGAAGCTCAGCCATCTATTGATGAAGATACAACTGCCTATCTTCCCTGGAATTAGTTGGAAGACAACTTCTCCCAACAACTATTGAGAAAGAAGGTCTGCTAAAAAATATGTTCATGACCATCAAGAAAGGGTCACGTTGCTTAGAAGAATATGTTAAGGAATTCAAATCGATCTCTGATAATCTCGCTGTGATAAAGAAGCTAGTCTTTGACCTTGACAAGGTGTTCCAATTTGCTCGGGGTCTAGGACCAAAATATGAGAACTTTTGGCTAGCTATGGTGACGAAACCTCCATATCCCACCTTTAATCAATTTGTTCTTGCTCTCCAAGGACATGAACAAACTCTTGCTGCCCAAAAGGAGGAAGAAAGAATCTATATCGAACACACTCAGGCTTATTTTAGCCAACAAGGTCGTAGGCGTAAAGGTAGAGGAGGTCGTGGCAATTTCAACTCCAAGGGAAGAGATTTCACTCCAGCTGGTCGCTATAACACTAGGAACAATGCCAACAACAACTTGGCTTCTTTTCCAAACAATCTACAAAAGAAGGAAAATAAACTACAAAGCATCAAGTGTCTGAGAAAAATGATAAGGTAGCTTGTCAAATTTGTGGTAAAATGAATCATATTGTTCTTGACTGTTGGTATAGGTTCGACTATTCACATCAATCGGAAGATTTTTCACAAGCATTGGCAGCTCTTACTTTGAATAAGGAAGATCCTTCCTTTTATGTGGATTTAGGTGCAACTGCGCATATGACTAATAACGCAGGTATATTATCTCGCCTAAAACCTTATAGAGGAGATGATGTCGTTTATGTCAAAAATAGAAATTTGTTGCTTATTACACATGTTGGAGATGCTCATGTCGGGAAATTGGACTTAAAGGACGTTCTTGTAGTTCCTCAATGGAAAAAGAATTTAATGTCAGTTAGCAAGTTTACTTTAGATAATTCTTGTACTGTTGAATTTACATCCTCTGATTTTGTTGTTAAGGACCAACAACAGAAAGTAGTGGTGATGGGCATAAAAGAGGACAACTCTATGCATTAGAACCAGGATTTCAAGAAGCATTAACAACAATAAAGAGTAGCGGCTCATCCTCATTGTGGCACCAACGACTTGGACATCCAAGTTCAAGGATCTTATCTTTGTTGAAAGGAATAAAAGTTATTGATGTCACTAATTGGAAAACTACACCATCCATTTGTAGTAGTTGTCAATCGGGGAAAAGTTGTAAGCTACCGTTTAATTTGAATAAAACAATCTCAGATTCGCCTCTTGGAAAAGTGCATTGTGACCTTTGAGGGCCTTCCCCAGTTGCCTAAAATCAAGCTTTTAGATTTTACGTTATTTTCATTGATGATTTTTCACGATTCACTTGGTTATACCCTTTGAAGAAAAAGTCAGATTTTTATTCTTGTTTCATCAAGTTTCAAAGGCTAGTAGAAAATCAATTTGATAGGAGAATTAAGATATTCCAATGTGATAGAGGCGGAGAATTCAATTCTTGTGACTTTCTTAATCATGTTGAAAACTGTGAGATTCAATTACAAATTTTCTGTCCTGGTACGCCCGAATAAAATGGAGTTGTAGAGCGAAAACATCGTCATATTGTTGAAACATGTCTCACCATGATATTTCATGCAAATTTACCTTTATCATTGTGGATTGAATCATTTCTTGCAGCTATTTACGTAATCAACAGGATGTCTTCCTCGGTCTTGCAGAACAACACTCCATATTCAAAATTGTACCAAAAGGAACCGGATTATAATGGCTTGCGAGTGTTTGGATGTTTATATTTTCCTTCGCTTCGGCACCAAGGAGGTAACAAGTTCGTCAATAAAACTTATCCATGTGTCTTTGTTGGATATAGCCCAGTTTATAAAGGCTATTGGTGCTTAGACCCCCAAACCAAACAGGTTTATATATCCAGGCACATGGTCTTTGATGAGGGGAAGTTTCCTTCCAAGCCAAACCTACCAGAGCTACCAACAAGTTTTCCAGAGCTTATAGAGTTTCCATCCTTAGATGAGTGGATTGGGGTATCCAAGGAGATCGCTTCTTCAACAAAAAATTCAGATGTTCAACCTAGTTTACCACAATCTATTTTACAAACTGATTCTTGTTATGATACAAATCTTGGTGTTTTACACCAGCCTCAGAATAATTATGACCAGCCATCACATAACCATGTTGAGCCACCAATCAATGACACTCTGCTTGCTGCTCATGACACTTTATCCTCAAATGATGTAGCTCCTACATCTCAGAATGTTGAATACCCTACTGCTTCATCTACTAATGTCCTATCCAGTGTCCTTGTGCCTTCAAATGACACATCAATCGTCATCAACGAGACTGAAGGAGAAGCTGTAATTCCACATGACCAAGTCAATAGTAACGATGTCGCCTCATCTCATCCTCAACAAGATAGAAGACTTCCTGCTTACTTAAATGATTATGTTTGCAATCTTGCTCAACAAGAAATTCTCGTTGAGCCTCGAACCCTTCGTTCCGCTCTTAAAGATCCTCGTTGGATAGATGCCATGAATGAGGAACTTCAAGCTCTTCAGATCAATAACACGTGGTCTTTGATACCTCGTCCATCTAATGCAAATGTGGTGGGCTCAAAATAGGTCTATTGCATAAAATAGTCTAAAGACGGATCCATCGACTGTTTTAAAGCTCGCCTTGTTGTTCGTGGTTTCACTCAAGTTTCTGGTATTGATTATGATGAGACTTACAGTCCCGTAATACGACATACCACTATTCACTTGGTCATTGCTCTCTCTACATTTCTCAATTGGTGTATACGACAACTTGACGTGAAAAATGCATTTTTGTATGGCACTCTCAAGGAAACGGTGTATATGGAACAACCCCAAGGTTTTGTTAATCCTCACAGGCCAGATCATGTGTGCCTTCTCCACAAATCTCTTTATGGTCTTAAACAGGTTCCTCGTGCATAGTTCGATCGGCTTTCTCAAATTTTGCTTCACCTTGAGTTTTATTGCAGTAAGGCAAAATTTTCTCTCTTTATTTATTGTCAAAGTTCTACTACTGTGTTGTTTCTCATTTACGTTGATGGTATCTTAGTAACAGGCAATAATGTTATATTTGTCACCACTCTCATTGTCACGACCCCATTTCTTAATTATTATAATGGCCTCTGATACCGCAATAACGACAAGAAAAGTGATATAATCAAACTTACATGAGCCTTAAAATCTGGGATCGTGATGCCACGGGCTTAAGAAAATCGTTCCTCCTAAGCCGCTAAGGCACAATATATTAGCCCGAGCTCTACTTTCCACAAAACCATACAACCAAGATGCTAATAACACTATTACATCACCTATAGTGACAACAATATTAATAAAAGGCCTTAATAAAACTTCATCACCATTAGCTAATATTACAACCACCGAAGTTACATTACAAGGCTTAGGTTCGATTGCTCATACATAATTCTAGCCCAACCAAACCCCTAGGTCTCAAAAGAATAAAGACTAGATTAAATACAAGTCTTAGTATCCAAAAGATAATACATTACACCAAGATGTTTAAATTACAACATAATCCCCTATTAAAAAGGTTATAGCTACAACAACAAACATGTATGCCACAAAAACATAAGCACGTCCTGATAGATAAAGAAACTCTTGTATTAACTTGGGGAAATGGACTTGAATCCAGGTTCACCTGTAATTGTCATAAAGAGTGAATGAGCTACACCTAGCTCAGTGAGGGATAAGGGCAAATGGGAATTTTTTGCAAACATTTTTACCATTTGGAAAACGTTTTGGAAAAGTCGTGTCATGCATAGATAGACAGTTAATAAGAAACAAGGTAAAACATGATAAAAAGACTAGTTTGAGCATGATGAAACAAGTAATACTAGTAGAGAACGTATATCTTAAACATTTAATGAAATGAAATCAAGCATGATAATAACAAAATTAAACATGATAAGGAAACTACGATGTGCTCCTAGTTACATGAGTTGCGTATAAGGAACAAGGAATCTTGATCACATAGCAAGAAACAATATTAAACATGTAAACAAATAATTAACTCTTCTCCCTGAGCGAGAGTCGTTGCACATATGATAAAAGGATACGGGCAACACTTTCCTCTGAGGACCACAAGGGACCAAGCGAGAATGGTTGCAAATGTTGGAGATGCGGGAAATACTGATGAGGACATCAAGGTTGTACGAACCATTCAAGAAAGAGCCAAGAATCAGACGTCCACATTCATTGAACCGTCCACATTCATTGAACCGTCCACATTTGTTGAATCGTCCATATTCATTAAACTGTCTATATTCGTTGAACCGTCCATGTTCATTGAACCATATTTGAGTGAATTTTCCAACAAAGAATCAAGTCAAGATTCTATTTTCAAGATTTAAGAAATTCAAGATTCCTTATGAAGTTTCAAGAAGCTTTGAATATTTTGTCAAGATTTGATTTCTTTGTAATTCTATCTTAGTTTGAGTTTGAGTTTGATTTGAATTCTAGTATCTAGTCTAGAGTCCAATATAGACGAAATTAGGTTATTGGATAACTCTAAAATCTAATCTAGAGTCAAATTCATAGAAGGAATGAGTCTTTCTTGGACTCAAAGTCTACTTCCTTTTACCTAGTTACTATTCACATTTTTCTACTTAGGATAAAGATTAGGAGTTATTTTCCAAGTAGGATACTTCTTTGTTATTTTGCCTATATAAGGCTAGCTTTCAAGATAAGTAATAGATGTTTTTGACTTATTAAAATTGTAAGATTATTCTCCTTAAGTTCTTCAAGAAACTCTTCGAACTCATCAAGATAATTCTTGTGGCGTTCAACCTTGACTTATCAAACAGAATTACCATCCCCGTTTGTGGCGTCTTCTTCAATTATACCAAGGTTCTTGCTTTGCTAAGCAAAGGGTTGCGGTTTTCCATCATTCTTTAAAAGATCTTGGGTCTCGTTGCATTATTTGTATCATTTATTCAACTTCCATCTCTCCAAGGAAAATTCACCAAGCGAGAGAGGATTTCAAACGTAGAAACAAGCTCGGAGGCAACAAAGTAGGTTGCCACCGGTTAGTGATGGTAGTTAAACACGTATTAATATAATCATGGTCCAAATAGAGCTCATATAACATATAAACATGCATGAGAAGGTCAACCAAGAAGAATTTTAATCATAAATGTAACAAGAAATTCATAATGGTTCGATACTCATAACTAGGTTCTAATCCAATATATTTATATACATGAGTTAAAAGCTAACATATATGTTCAATGTTTCCCAAACAAGGGTTCTAGAATGTTCATAGGATAAGCTAGAAACAATGGGGCAAAGTGTGTCAAGGACGGGGCAAATGGGGCTAAATATGCAAAGGAAAATAGGGCAAGTCGGTCGAGTAGCCGGTTGAGTTACTCGACCGGCTTGGTTAGTAAATGTCGATCAAGTAGTCGAACGAGTTTAGTCAACCGGCTTACTCGACCGGCTTTGACAGTTCCAAACGCGAATTTGTACCATTTTGCTCTTTAACTTATTTTCTTGCTTCTATCATCAACCAAACACCCAACACACTCAAATGGCATTAACAAACCACATAATCAAGCTCAAGAATTATACTATGACATCCATAATCAACCAATAATCCAAGATCATCAAGACATAAATGGGTTAAAGCCCTACCTCAACAATCCATCCAACACCAATCATACACCAAACTCTTAATTTATGCACCATAAGCAAGAAAATCAACATATATTCAATATATCACCTTGAATGAGCTTTAAAACAACTTTTGAAAGAATTTCTCACCTCAAAAAGTGTTTGGATGGAAGCTTGGTGGTGATGATGTAAAGAAGAAGCTTTGAAAATGCAAGAAGGACTTAGAAATGGCTTGTTTTCCCCTCATTCTTCCTTCTTTCTTTTTCTTCTTTCTCTTCTTCTTCTTCTTTCTCTTTTCTTTCTTCTCTCTTCCTCTTCCAATCGTGTATGTGAGTGTGTGTAGTGTGTACATAATTTTTGTGTATGTTTGTGGTGTAATGTGTGTGTTTTTGTTTTAATTGGGGTAGGTGGGAGATATTTAGAAGGGCCAAATGACCAAGTTGCCTCTTTAACTAAGTGGAATCCACTAGTTTGCCCTTTTTGTTGTTTCCTAACTAATTAGTTAGCTATCCTAACTCAATAAAATTTATTTATTATTTCTGATACGTAAAGCATCTAAATGCACGTAAAACGACACTAATGCACGTAGAATTAGGTAAAGACAAAACACGTGAAACGATATTAATACAATTTAAATGGTATAAATGCACGTAAATTGTTATAACACATATAAGACGATATAATATGCACATTAAATAGTGTATATGCACAATAAATGATATGAATGCACATTAAACAATGTAAATGCACATTAATTGATACAAATGCATATTAAATGATATGAAAATATATGAAATGCTATAAAATGCTCGTGGCC
Source organism: Ehretia macrophylla (assembly GCA_037974665.1). NCBI lineage: Eukaryota > Viridiplantae > Streptophyta > Magnoliopsida > Boraginales > Ehretiaceae > Ehretia > Ehretia macrophylla. The sequence goes on from CM075782.1 coordinate 12,001,112, forward strand.
TCTGTACGGAGTCTCAAACTCACTCGACAACTGGGTTCTGAGTTTGCTATTAAAGACCTTGAAGCCTTGCGCTATTTTTTGGGTGTTGAAATCAAACCATTTCATGGAGGAATATTTCTCTCACAGGCAAAATATATCAAAGATTTGCTCTCCTAAACAGGAATGATAGAAAACACCCTCAATGCAACTCCAATGGCTTTCAAGGACAAGCCGCATGCTTCAGATAATACACCAGTAGATGCTACCTACTATCGAAGTGTTGTAGGTACTCTTCAGTACTTGACATTTACTCGGCCCGATATCATTCATGCTGTGAACCAGGTCTACCAATTTTTCAATAATCCTACAATGTCGCATCTCAAAGCTGTTAAACGGATCCTTCATTATCTCAAGGGTACACAAGATTATGGTCTGCGCTCTGTGTCCAAGAGTCCTTTATCGCTTTATGGCTTTTCTGATACCGACTGGGTAGGTTGTCCATTGACACGAAGGAGTACCACTGGTTTCTGCGTATTTCTCGGAGCCAATTGTACCTTATGGTGTTCAAAAAAGCAACCCACAGTTGCTCACTCTAGTTCCAAAGCAGAGTACCGCTCCATGGCTTCCACAACTGCTGAGCTAACTTGGCTCACTTTCTTACTTCGCGACATTGGGGTTCCTTTGCTCAAGTCTTCTCAATTATTTTGTGATAATCTCAGTGCTTTGCACATGTCCGTTAAACCCTTATTTCATGCTCAAACCAAGCATATTGAAATAGATTATCATTTCGTTCGTGAAAAGGTCGCTATGGATACACTAATTACTCGGTATGTCTCGTCCTTTCTCTAGCTTGCTGATCTCTTCACTAAGTCTTTACCACGAGCATCCTTCATCTTTCTCCGGAACAAGTTAGGACTTCATTTACATTCTGCCTCCAACTTGAGGGGGCATGATAATGAAGGTTTCTCAACAAGGAAAAAGAAAGCGTGTGATAGTCAGTATCACACAAAAGATCAGGAGCAGACATGGCAAAATATATTAAGCAAGGAAGCAAATAATCAGGAGCAGACATAACACATATTTGCTGTACAAATTGATAATTGCTAATCCACCATCGCCGTTGCCGATCCACAATCTAGGGGCTGAATATGTGCTAATTTAGTGTAGTTTGTCTCAATACACGGGATACTGAGTATCCCTTTTCATGTATATAAATATATATTATATAATTAGTCTTACATCATCAATAACAATAGCTTTTTTAGATCCATAGAGTTTTCACTATCTTCATGCCCCGCCTCACCACCTAAAAGATCACCCCAACACCCGCCCTACCTTGCGTTCTACATCCCTATTTCTTGTCCACATCTCGTCTCCATATTCACGTGGGGAATGAAGATTTTTCACAGATTTTTTATTTTTCTTTTAAACCATGGGATTTTAAATTTAACTTCAACCACACAACTTCAAAATACAAATTAAAATTATAACAAATGATAAATATAAATGTTGGTAAATGGGTCATTTTGTTTTACCCAAGTTCAGCCACATAGAGCTCCAATTATTAGGAGTCACCATGTTTAGAAAAATTATATCTTTTCACTTAAGACACATGGCTTCTTTTGTCATGGTTTATAAAATCACTCAATTGGCTCATAAGGGATCTATCCAATTCACCTTACATAAACCCACATAGTGAAAGAACACAGAGAATGAATTGCCCTTGGTTGGTGTTGTGTGACTATGATATGGAGTGATTCTAGTAGCACTCCAGTAATGAATACAAACAAGATTGAAGAATATTTACAACGAATAGTAAACGGGACTTTGGATTAAAGGTAAGCTTCCGCTTCCGCTAATATTGCGTATTTTCCTACAATAAATATAGGTTTTAAAGAAAAGTCAAATATATTGAGTCATGTGCTTTTAGTTAAATAGTAAAACTTACACTTATAATAATCGAGTTTCAAGCATTTATAATATATTTTGACTAAGATCATTGTGTATTAGAACTACATGTGAAAAAGAAATAATTCTTTGTGCTATTGGATGCTTATTGATTACTATAATTTTTTTTGCTATTACATGCTCACATATAATTAATAATCATAAATCTTTAAAATATTATTCTTAATTATATTATTAGAAACTATCTTGAAGCATGACAGACAACAACTAACAAATCTTTTAAATTCACTGTGATTAGTAATGAAATGGAGGTATTCATGTAAAATGATTACAAATGCCAAGTAATAACATGCAGTATCTTGATTAAAAGAGTGATTATAAAGCTCTTTCGAATGATCATTTTTTTTTTCCTTCATCTTAATAATATTTTGTCTAATGTCATTTTTCTATAATTTTATATCTATAACATTAAAAATTTAGTACATGTATATGTAACAACAAAATTAAAAATAACTTGCGGGGTGGGTTATGTGGTGTAGAATGCTTATTCCCGTACTTGCCCCATCCCTGTGCAGGATTTAAAAGTTAATCCCCAACCCCTACCCCATTTCCTATTTATCACCTCAAAACCCTCCCTATTTGGGACAAGACTGAACGGGTACTCACAAAATCTACCCTTACTACCATCCCTTATTCAAAATGATTAGTTAGTTTTGAAGCTAATTCCCCAACCCTACAATTCATAGCTTAGTTGGATTTTGTTCATTTTTTATTATTATTGTGAGGACTCAGTTGGTGGAACTTGACTACTGATTGAATTCGGCACAACTTGACCACTAATTGGTAAATTTACGAGTGTAGTGGTGCGTTTTAATATATGCTCTACGTCAGTTAAAAGTGTGGATCTAATAAACAATCAAGAAATTTTGAACCCAAATTTACCCTATATTACTTATTATTATTATTTTTTCTTGATTCAAAGGAAGATCTAATGTTATACATATATATAGATATAATTAACGAGATTCAAATTTCTAATTTTTCACAAACATTTCAAATATCATGCGGATAGACTAAAGATTCTTTTATTATTACTTTTCTTTATTTGCCTGCCGGCTGGATTTTGTTAAAAATCTGTCACAAACCACTGGAAAAACAAAGAGGGTAAAATCAAACCACCTCCGCTCCCCACTCTCTCCCCCCCCCCCCCCCCGGGACCCCACACCCCGCACAAATAAAACCCTCATCTTTGACACCCTTCTTCAACGCAGCCTCTTATTCCCATCTTCACTCCCTTCAACTCGCTAAACCCACTTTTCCAAGCAAAGGTAAGGGCTTAGAAAATTCAACTTTTCTAATTTGTTTTCTATTAACTAGTTAATTAACTCGCTTGTTTCTGTTTTTTCAAATATATATTTTTTGCTGCTATAAGTTTGGTTGTTTAGGTGCTCTGGGCTTGAGAAGCCATAAGGTTTAATAGCAGCAGCTGCTGCTTCTGTATTGTTCATTTATGTTTATGTTGACATTCGAGATACGGGTTTGCTTCATTTGATTGAATAATGGTCGAATTTACTGAGATTGACTACAAATATGGGCTGCATTTTCAAGTTCTTTAACAATGACTTCTGCTGAATCTCATAATTTTCGATAAACATATGCTTAATTTGCTTTATATATCCTGCATTCACTCTGTCTATTCGTAGAACTGTGGAATATGTTTGTGTGTATTTATGTGTGTGTTTGTGCGCTCGTGTGTAACCTATGCAATATATTACATTGCTAAGGATCTTGCGTGGGAAGATGTTATAAGTGCTTTGCATTTGATAAGTATACTACTTAGTCTGTAAATTCAGTCTTTTAATCTGATGGGTTTTAATTTGATAAGGAGGGAATACAAAAGGTAAGAATGAGTGAGATTAAAATCCGGAAAGAAACAGTTATTGCAGAAAATCTGAGCATCATGGATAAAGGCGTTAACTTATATTACCAATTCTGATTCTTGAGTTACTGGGTTTTTCACACTAATTTTACTCTTTTCATATTTAAATCAAGTACACAATTATTGCGTGCAGCTTGTCACACACATCTCGAAAACCTCAGGACTAATGTTCAATACTGATGTCATGTTTTCATGAAGTTGGAAGTTATGGTTTCACCTTCTGCAACTATAATAAAGTTCCACGTAAATTATGCCTTTATTCAAGAATGAAATCGGGGGTTAATGCAGTAACTCACTTGAAATAATTGGACGGATAGTATGTTTAGGTATTTTTGTTGTTGAGGAATGGGTGCCTGGTTCTTATGGTACATTGATTTTGATTTTTGAGGAAGACGTTATGCTCACCTTTTGGTCATAAGACAAAGATATATTGGCTCAGATTTAATATTAGTTTTGATATAGTTCAATAAACTAGGTGCTTAATATTACCATCTCTAAAGATATACTAAATGTTTCTTTTTGTTCTGTATTTGTGTCTTTTTCACCCGTCTCTAATTGTTGGGTGCCCATGCTGCATAGTGTACTTGTTCTGATGATAGATCAAGTATAATAAACGTGATGTTGAGTAATTGTGATATTTTATAATTTCTATACTCACTCATTTTCACAATATGGTTTTGAGAAGAATCTCTGCAAGAAGGTTTCTTTTTCGTTGAGCCAGATCCCAATTTCCATGCTTCCTCAAGTACATATGGAAGCAGTATTTTCCAAGTGCCTTGTTTAAAAAGTATTACCCAAGCATTTGGGAAAGAGATGTCATGATCTCCATAACCATGTCATAAACTCATAATAGTAAACGTGTTAGTGGGACAATGTTTAAGGACTGTGAGTCTGGTATTACGGATTTTCTGAGATACATAAAGTGAAAAAGAGGTTCAAATTTGTACTGTTGAAGGTGTTTTTTCAGAAAAGAACCATGAACAGTTCAATATTGGAGCGTGAGATGCCTAAGATACAACATAAGGTTTGGCCACATGTTCAGCAAGTGGCTGTATCTACTATTTGTCCAATACAGGGGTGCAACCTTTGGATACAGAAGTTTATAAGAGATCCTGTTGTTTCCTGTACATAGGATTCACTAACTATAAAACATTAAATTGGATGGATTCCTCTTATTCCGGCTCTTCCAAGCTGGTTCTCCAACTCCTTCAACTGGATCTGTAGCTTGAAAATAGTAGCACTTTCCAACAACAGGTTCTTTTCTTATTGGTTACTTTCAAAGTAAGGAAATTCATATGAGAAAAGCTTGGCGAAAGTTTTGTGTCCTCGCAAAGTTATATAGGTTAAGCAACTTGGGATCTAAGGCATAGGTAGCTATAGATCTTTTCTGCTCATCATAAGGCTTCTTCGGTTTGTATCAACTGAGTGATTTGAACTGAAAATTGCAATTTGACTTCCTCGAATAAAGTAGCATTTGTTAGCAAAATATTTTTCTTGCACACTATTGCCATTTTTCTCAAGAGTTTGTCGATTCAGTGATTAGATTTTGATTGGTGTTTAGTCAAGAAATGAATGTTCTTGCACTGCTGTTGTCTTAATTGATGCAAGTTTTCATACTTAAATTGTTAGTCTCATTGTTTACAGTATACTTGTCTTTGTTCATTTCTTTTGTTCTTGTATTTCTCGTTCTCTAAGCTTGGGTTCTTTTAAAGTTTTTTCCATAAATGATAGGATTCTTGCTGTTTCCAACATTATTGTCAACCTCTATTTCAGGTTCTTGAATGGACACTAATGATACAGATGGGAAGCTGTCTACAGAGACGTCTGAAAATGCACCTCAAGATAAGCAAGAAACCCTAGAGGAAATGCTTTCTAGGCATAGGTGCTGAATTTATACCTAGTTCTCTCTCTCTCTTTCTCTTTCTCTGTGTGTGTGTTACTGTGTTTGCAGGAGCATGTTCTGCTTACATGCTCGTTTCTGTTTCATGACATTGTTCAATACGATTATACTGATTTTTGAAGCATGTTCTTTACACGTGGCGGTAGGAACAACACACAACTGGTTTGAGTATATGGACTTTTCTTAAAGATACATTTTTGCAGTGTCATAGCAAGTGCATATCCAGTCAAAAAACGTTTGAACAGCAACCTACATTCAACTTTGGAGCTCCCAGTTTTAAAATGTATTAATGTTGTTAATGCACTGCAGGAAAGAGATTTCCCAGCTGCAGAACAAGGAAACTGCATTGAAAAAGGCAGCAGCTAAAGGCAGCAAAGCTGAACAGAAAGCCAAGAAGAAACAGGTAGAAGAAGAGATATCTCAGCTTTCAGCTAAGCTAAAAGAAAAACATGCGGAAGAACTTGCTTCGTTGGGATATAATAACGGAAAGGATACGGAAAATCTTGATAATTTGGTGAGGGCTGTTGCTGGAGTTTCATTGAACAATCAAGCTGATCGTTCAAAAGAATCAAAACCCAGTAAGAGTGTCAAGAGGCGTGAGAAAAGAGCTCAGCAAGAAGCAGCCAGAGAGCAAAGAATACAAGAAGAGCAGAACAACATTATTAGTGACCGAATGATTGAAAGTGAAAAATTAGAAAGAAAACTTGAACCTCTTGGATTGACCGTTAATGAAATAAAGCCAGATGGCCACTGTCTTTATCGAGCTGTTGAGGATCAGTTGGCTTTCCACTCTGGTGGCTCTTCTCCTTACACATACCAAGAACTCCGTCAAATGGTGGCTGCATATATGAGAAAACATGCTTCCGATTTCCTCCCATTTTTCCTTTCTGAGAATCCAACAGATGAATCATCCGATGATTCTCTTGCAGAAAGGTTCGAGAATTATTGCAGAGAAGTGGAGTCAACAGCAGCATGGGGCGGACAACTAGAACTTGGTGCTCTGACTCACTGCCTAAAAAAGCATATCATGATTTTCTCAGGATCCTTTCCTGATGTGGAGATGGGAAAGGAGTACAAAACAGACACTGCAGATGGCTCATCTAGCACCGATATTACGTTATCCTACCATAAGCATGCATTTGGGCTTGGTGAGCATTATAACTCTGTCATCCTAAGATCAGCTTCAGACACATGATTATATGACGTGACAAGGTATTTCTGCACGATTTATCATGTTTCGTATAACTTACCTAATGAAAAGCGCAAGTTCATCAAAGTTGAAGTACTTTTCTCTAATCTTGTTTCTATTATCTGTTATGTTACAAGGCATTCTAATACAAGAGGTTTTATCTTGCTATGTCTTTATTTGATCCTTTTTTGTCACTCTTAAGTGGGATAATATATTTTGTAATTATCTTCTGGAAAATTTTTGTGTTTCAATTTTTGTGAGGATGTTAGTTTGTAGCATCCATTATATTGAATTGCATTGACTATGCTAAGATTATTTTATCTATTCATAAGACCGTGACAACAGTTGGTTTAAAATAAATAAAGCTTATTAGTTTATTGGCCATTTAAGTCCATCTGTATTTTAATGCAAGGTCATGTTTGTGACTTGCAAATAAAAAGCGAACTAGTAAACTAATTCATAGTTTTGCTAATCTTATTGACCAAATTACATTGCAAAGTACTATTGTACGGTGCAAATGTTCAGGCAAGATGAATGCGAAGAATGTGCAGTCGGGCTGAATGCACGATGACTGAAGCCATGTCATCAACAGTTTGCTTGCGACATGGAAATGGGTAAAGAAAAGATGAAAGCCAGATAGTTCATTACTGTGTTAACTCTTAGGGTAGTATAACTGGTCAAATCTTGAGTGTGTTTCCTAGAAATCATTAGTTCGAGTCCTCTTACGGCCCTTGAAGGGTAGTTTAACTTGTCAAACCTTGGGTGTACTCCCTAGAAATTACTAGTTCGAGTCGTCTTAGGATCCTTGGAGTGTAGTTTAATTGGTCAATCCTTGAGTGTGTTCTTTAGAAATCACTAGTTTGAGTCTTCTTATGGCCGCTGGAGGTTTATCTGGCGTTAACTTTAAAACTTTATGGGATTAGTCGAGCAAAATCTGAATATCCACGAATTTCAAAATCAAAAACATTGAAAACTTCAAACAATTGGGAGGAATTGGAGCAAAATGGAACTGTTCCAAATTCCCAAAGCATTCATGTTAAAAAGTAGAAACACAAACTACTTAAAAGAATAAGAAATTGCAATTGTCCACTAATTTTGTTGTTTGACATTAAAAAATGTTCAACAAAATATGGATCGTGCAATATGAGATTATCGTTCTTAATGGAATAATTGAATTCAAGGCCGAAATAGTAGATGAGCCGAATTTCTTCGTGTTCATTTTTAATAAACTTAATTTTGATAGTAACAAAAAAGTAATTTATGGATGACTTTAAGAAATTGAAGGAAAAAAAAGAAAGAAAAGGAAAATGATTCATTTCAATCTCTCTAGTTTTCACGGACTTGATCTCCTCGTTTGTCAAGAAAACAAAATTCCAACTCTTAACATAAACAAACTGAATTAAGATAGAGATTTAGTAGTAAACTAGTGGGTTACTTTCCCTTTGAATCTCATGGGGGTGGAGGCAGGTGGGGTAGAGGGGTTTAAAAAAAAAAAAAAAACTGAATTGAGATAATTTTATTTATTTATTTTTTTTGATCGAAAGAAATTTCATTAAAAAACAGAACAATATTACATAAGATTAGCCAACGCCTTGTGGCTCCATATGTGATATCTGACTTAAGTAGATTGCAAGGCAAAAGAGGAGGGTTGCTCACCCAATCCAAAGTAAGATTATCACATAATCTACTCTTAGCTAACCAATTGCATGGTTTGTTCCTTCGCCTCCTAACCAGTGAGAAACGAACTGAATGAAGGTCAGCCACCATCTTCCAATTCAAACAGTTCTCAATCACAGAAACTGCCTTGAAAATGGCCTCGCATCATTCTCCAAAATGACAGGAAGCGAACTAAACTGTTCAGCCGTCAGGCAAGTATTTCGCAATGCAATAGCTTCAGCCACAACAAGAGAGAGGTCAGAGTGTGCATACGTGTAGTGAGAGAGGTGAGGATATATGAATGATAACGGTTCGGATAACTGTAAAAAATAATAAAATTGTAACTAAAACCGTTTAGCAAATCAATAACTATAACCATAACCAAAACTTAACGATTTTCAAAACCAATAACCAAAATCGTAACCGTTAAAGATTTAAAAAATCGCGGTTAACCGTAACCGTAACTGTTTAACTAAAAAATAATTAGTTTAAATAAAAAAATGTAAAAAAATATAAAAAAATAAAAAATAAAAGAATCCAAGCTAATAATAAAACTTGAAATAACTTACACAATAATTTTACGAGCAAAAATCAAAATCAATAAGTTATACAAAGAGAAATTTATTCTCAAGTGTTGAGCAAAAAACATTTCTTCTTTCGTTTTGGCAAGTAAAGATGACAATTTTTAAGAGTATAAGTATTTGTTTTATAATAGGCTTTGCCCATTTCTTTTAATTGAGCTTAGTTCACTTTTTTGAGTTGAGTTTAGTTCAAATTTTTATCATATTACTTACCAATTTTAGTTAGTCTTCTATTATTTTAAGTGTATATATATATATATGTTAGATTTTTTAATTAAATTAATAATCGAGTTTCGATTTTTGAATTTTTTTTAACGTAAAAATCCAAAACCTCTCGGTTTACCCATTAATTTTCCTTTATAAAACCAAACCCTAACGAATTCTCTATCGATTTTTGTTATCGGATTTTTATCAAGCGATTACCCGTCGATTTTGGATAAAGCGGGCACCCATTGCCATTCCTATGAGGATATGCACTTGTGTAATGAAAATGTCCAATATCATAGTTTTTATAAAAATAAAAACCAAAAAAATTTTTTTTTTTTTTTTTTTTCAAGTTAAGGAACACACACTCTTGTTCACATAGGTCTGCCATTGAACTAATAACAAAGGATCTCGTTCACAAACATTAATCTCCCAATCACAGTGAAAAACATACCACTAAATCACATTCATGAACTGTTTTAGTATTAAAGAGACAACATTCAAAATTGTTCTAAAAATGCAGGGGAAAAAAAAAACTTAATGCAAAATATAATTAGTTTAATCAAAGAATTATAGTGGTATAGCAATAATCTTGTAGCCTAGAGAGGGTAAGGATGGTAGAGGTGGCTGACTTCCAGTTCATCGCGGTTCAGAGGTGCTATAGAGGTGAGGCAGGCCACTTCGACTTCCATCTTTCTCCATATTTACGATTCAAACAATTTAATAAAAGCCTGAAGACAGTCAACGGAATGGTCGGTCAACTATTTTTTATGACAAAAAATTTCAAATTCAAACTATGACCATTATTTTGGCAGTGTTTTTAACTATTTCTTATGCATGGTAGGGTCATTAAACAATTAAAATTCTCGTTTCTATATTCTACTCGCGAAATGAAAATGAATCTGATGGCGAATCAAAGAAATGGTAAAATTAAGATATTTTCCTTTTCTTATATGAGAAATGGTGCGACCATATAATGATCGGCTACCTCCAAAAGAGTGAACTACCTTCATGGACGTACACATTTTAACAGGGACAGAGATAGGAGGGGGGGTCCGACCTTCAAAAAAAAAGAAAATTTAATGGAATTTAAAAAAAAAAAAAAAACAGATTTGGTCCCCTCAAGTAAAATATCAAAAAAATATATTTTTTTTTGAAAATATGGAGTTACTTTAGTAATTAGTCACAATTACTAATATATTAAGAATGTAAATTCAAGTCACCATAATTATATTTTTTTTACCAGTTAAATTTTTGACTCCGCCTCTACATTTTAAGAAAGCGGCCCTCGTAAACTCAACACTCATCCGCCCTTCACTACCTTGCGTGACATATCCATGCCTGCGCAAAAGCTGACCCAACTTACACAACTGTAGGTCATTCCAGGAAATCGAACGAACTTTAGTTATCTTGCTCTTTCTTAACTTTAGCAATAGAACGGCCTTCACCATCAGTTGTCGGTTTGAACGCGATATTACCTTTTTCCATACGTCCAAATGGTCCGTATGTTCCTTTGTTGGTAACGAACGTGATTGAAATTAACAGTGTCCAACGAGAACACCCGCGGTCACTGAGATAACGAGCGCTGTAATAACCAGACACTGAAATAATATACTCCAATGGATAGTTCAGTTTTATCTGCAACATTCAAAGTGATAAGGATCACATAGAAGGTAAATAAGATCCATTGGAGACTTTATATAAAAAGGTGCATGAAAAGAAATTTTTTTTGGAAGATTTGGAATAGAGCCGTCGAGGCAAGTAAGAAACCGTCCGACCAGGCCAATTTTTTGCTTGTCCGGACGGTCTTATTGTAGATCCTATCTTTCAATAGAAAATCTGTATTTAATTTAGAACCACTATATATATTAGTTTTGTGATGTAGAAACTCACAACATTAAAGTTTTTATCGACTTGATCACCGTGTTTATCAGACAAAACAAAATCTCCATTGTCAACATAAAGAAACTGGATTGAATGAACTTTATCACCATATGAAACAAAGATCTTGGCAAGTTCAACAGGTCCCTTGTCATCCCACGATTTACCATACAACTTTCCCTTACCACACATGTCGCTTTTGATCATGGTCTTGGTCTTCTAAAAATTCTAGAAAAGAAGGTATTAACTCTTTATCGATTTATTTGGGAAAGGCCTCTATCGGAAATTTATAAGTAGGATGGTGAGAATGACTAAGCGGGTCTATATATACAGAAAAGGGAAGGCGAAAGGACGCATTCAATTATGATTGTTTTTTCAAGCGCCAAAGTCTTTCTTTATGGATTTGGATCATCTCCTAACTAAAAGTTTGTTCTAATTTTCTAGCATTGCATTTTAGCCATTCATTCATTCATTCATTTAACAAAAATATTTTCCCTCCAATGTTTATAATTTGAAATTCAAATGAATGATTATGATACAATATTAGAAAGTTAAAATAATTTTTAGTTAGGAGAGGATTTTAATCCTTTCTTTATGGGTGGTCAAATGTCAAATTAATGAGGACTCATAATGAATGTGTCTTGAAGATGTGAAGACAACAACAAACCTAACTCTCGCTTCAGTTGTTGCATTTAAACCAGAAGCTCAAGTTTCTAATACAAATTTCCAAAGTTCAAAAAGACCATAAATTAATTTGGCAGCTGAACGAGAATGAGTGCTTGATGTTCTCTTGAATATCACTTTAAAACTAAATACAGTCTACTGATCCAGAATTTTTTCAATTTCTCCATGTTTGTGGTGGTATAATTTATATACTTTAGCTTGCTCATTAGCGTTTCTAATCAGGCACAATATCTATTATTATTTATTTCTTTACAGAGAAATGTCTAGGAGATTGATCATTATGAAAATCGTTAAATAATTATTTTTCGAGACTTTTTGGAAACTAAAACTTTCTTGGAATGTACAAAAAATGAATGCTCAGTTCTGAAGCTAGGATAAAAATATTATAGTTACTGGGCAATCAATTATATATCAATAAGCAGTGGCGGAGCCACTCTTACAAGTGTGGAGGTTACAACTCAAATGTTGTCTTAAAATGTGTGTATTTTTAGGTTGAAAAATCAATTCATCCCTCATTAAGAAAAATATCTATATAAGAGAATTAAATTATGTGATTTTAGCCCCTATTGAATATATATCCTAGATCCGTCCCTGTCAATAAAGATAGAAATGCATGTCTTTTTTTTCTTTTTTCTTTCTTTCTTGTATAGATTGTGATATAGCTCGTTATATAAAGCACTACCATGACTTGAATAACGTTAAAATGAGATGATATTGTCTTCTCTATGATTATTCTCAAAATCTTTTAAGAACTAGAAAAGACGACGACAAATTAGGATGATGAAATCTGACACAATGGACTAAGTGCTGATACGTAAAAGGCATGAAAAGATTGTGGTCAAAGGTGATTCATAATCCGTATACTTTCTTTGCAGGCAGGCCCTGGTTGTAGCCAAAATTTCTACGGGCCCGAAAACTACTCTAAGCTGAATCGAGCCATTCTTGAATGAACCATCCTTCACAAAACTAGATTGTGTCATTCTTCCCCGAACCATCCATGACAGAGTTGAACCGAGCCATTCTTGACCCAACTAAATTGGACCACCTTCATCTGGGCCCATATGAAAATAAATCCAGCTTGAACCATAAGTCATGAGAATCCTATAACTAACCATGCTACTGGCATACTCAGACCTGCCATTGTCCTATCTACTCTTTCTAATATTACAGCCTCTATCCCTTTACTTTCTTCAACATCATGGATTTTATTCTCTTTGCGATCACGACAAATATCAACTCTAGTTATCCTTACTAATACCTCCAACAACAATCATCTCTCGCAATGCTTCAATTATCCTATCTCATCTCTTTACTTTTACATTATTAACATTTTTTTATCGATTACAGACTTGAGTGTTAGAACATATTTGGGAGTTGGTGTCCCTAAGACATCTGACCATCATTGTGTTTTGGATAGTAAAGATTATTAATGGCCCACCAATACAAAAATGGATTGCAAGGCCTTGGTCTCATTACCGCCCTTACAACTATTGAATCAGCAGCACATGAATGTCCAGAATCAGCAAGATCCCCAACATCTATCGCAGGTGCCACATTAGAGGACCGATCCACTACACAACTAATATTTGTCCACTAAACCAGATCTGATTCAATCCAAGTGAGATTCCTTAATACCTCACTGAAAAATCAACTAGAATTATCCAGGGTCGATCCACTCCCATTATAAAACACAATTGTCAATATGAAGTAGCATTTGTTAGCAAAAGATTGTTCTCTACATAATTACCATTTTGCTCAAGAGTTAGATGATTAAATGTTCGAATGTAAATTGGTCTTTAATCAAGAAATGAATGATCTTGCATGACTTTAGACTTTCTTTCCAAATATTCATGCAAGTTGTTAGTCTTATTTTTCTAGTATACTTGTCATACTTGTTTCTATTCGGGTAAATTTCATACTTAGTCCCTATTGTTTATATTTTTTTTTTCAAGTTGATCTTTAATATTTCAAAACAATCATATTAATTCTTAATATTTACAAAGTGATTCAAAATGACCTCTATTGTTCAAAACTAGCCAATTTAGTCCCTATTATTTTTCATAAAATTTAATTTACTCCCCAAATAGGGGTCATGTGCAAGGCTTGAATTGAATTTTTTTAGAAAATAATAGGGACTAAATTGAATTTTTTGAAAAATAATAAAAATCAAATTGGCTAAGTTTGAACAATAAGGGATAATTTTGAATAATTTTTGTAAATATTAGGGATCACTATGAATCTTTTGAAACACTAGAGATTATATTGAAAAAATATGTAAATAATAGGGACTAAGTGTGAAATTTACCCTTTTTATTCCCTTATATTTCTCGTTCTCTGATCTTGAGTTTTTGAAATATTTTTTCTATGTAGTATTATTCTATTCTACCATAGGCATGCGTTTGGCTTGTTAAGCATTATCACTACAAGAAAACTTGACGCACGTGACAGATTTTAGGGATGACACTTTTTTTCTGTCGCTATTTAGCGACGGAAAATATTTGGTCACTAATTAACTACGGCTAGGCGATAGAACCACGACATAAAAATTTATTAGTAAAATTCATAATGATTCCGTCACTAATCTTGCTCCTTGTTCGCCTTTTTTAACAAAGCCAGAAGAGACACTTAAAGGTTGATCGAAATTGTCTAGCTATTATGATAAAAGATTTCAAGTTCAAATTATGATTATTGTTTTGGCAGTATGTAAAGGAAATTGCACAAATGTTCCTTATTGTTTCACTGAAATTTTAAATTAGTCTGTTTTGTTCAAAATTAGTCAATTTGCTCTTTATTATTTTTTAACAAAATTTTAAATTCGTTCGTATTGTTTAACATTACCCAATTTAGTCTGTTTTTCAATATAAATTAATTTAGTCTCTATTATTTCTCAAAAAAATTTAATTCAGTCCCTACACGTGACTATTGTTTGGATACTAAATTGAATTCTTTTTTGAAAAACAATAAAGACTAAATTGATTAATTTTAAATAATAAGAACAAATTTAAATTTTTTTAATAAACAATAAGGGCTTAATTAACTAATTTTGAACATTAAAGATGAATATAAATTTTAAGAAAATAATAATGACTATTTGTGCAATTTTTTTGTGTTTGTAACACCAATTTATGTGTAATGTAACATAGTAAAATAATTATCCTTTTCAATTGGGAGAGATGGCTGAGTAGACTAAAGCAACAAATTGCTAATACGTTGTATGAGTTTTTTTTATTGATACAGAGCCAATTTCAATAGACTTATTGGAGGACCCTATTAGCGTGCATCCAATAAGAATTGAGCATGATAGGATCGGCAATCAATTAATATTCTCATTTCTATAATCTAGTGAAATAAATCAATTAATCTACTTATTTTTATATTCTAGTGAAATGAAAGTGGTGGGCTACTCTTCCTGCAATTGGAAAACCAGAGTTCGAACATTATGGAGGTGGCGGGTAAGTGGGGGTGGGGGTGAAAAAAAAGTTAGTGTGATCGTTTAATGATCGATTAGCTCTGATAAAAATGAATTGCCTTCATGGACGATTGTAGAATTTTATTTCAATGAAAATTATAATGTTAGTACTTTCTCAGTGGGAACTAATTTGACTTTCATACTAAAAATATAAATATTTTTCTTTTAAAAAAACTTTTAAAATATATATTAAAATTTAAGATCAGTAAAAATTATAACTCTCACAAATCTCAACATACATCTGCCATTCACTACCTTGCATGACATATCCATTCACCAAGCTGACCCAACCTAGTTGACTGTGGGTGATTCCAGGAATTTGAACAAACTTTAGTTATCTTGCTCTTTCTTAACTTTAGCAATAGAACCTTCAAAATCGGTTATTTGTTTGACATACACTCCAATGCTATCCAGATAGCCTCTATAAACTCTGATGGATAGTTCAGTTTTATCTGCAACGTTGAAAGTGATAAAGATCACATAGAAAGGTAAATAAGATCCATTGGAGAATTCATATAAAAAGGTGTAAAGAAAAAAAAAAAAAGGAAGATCTAGAGTAGAGCCGTCAAGGCAAGTATGAACCATCCGGCCAGGCAAGTTTCTTGCTTGTCTGGACTGCCTTACTGCAGATCCTCCAATAGAAAATATTTAGAACCACTATATGTCTTAGTTTTGTGTTCTGAAAACTTACAACATTAAAGTTTGTACTGATTTGATCACCGTATTTATCAGACAAAACAAAATCTTCATTGTTAACATAAAGAAACTGGATTGAATTAACTTCATTTTCATATGAAACAAAAATATTGGCAATTTCACCACGTCCTCTGTCATCCCAGGATTCACCCAGCATTTTCCCGCCACACATATTGATTTTGATCATGGTTTTGGTCTTCTAAACTTCTAGAAAAAAAAGGTATTCTTTATCGATTTATTTGGGAAATTAGGCCTTGGATGGTGAGAATGACTAAGCAGGTCTATATACCCAAAAAAATGGAAGGTGAAAGGACGCATTCAATTGTGATATTGTTTTCCCAAGCGCCAGCAAAGTCTTTCTTTATGGGTGGTCAAATGTCACATGACGACTCACCTCTTTGTGGAGAAAGACATCAAGCGATCATGCAATTATCTAATCTGAAATTTAGATCTTCAAATTTATTTTCCAATTGATCCTACATTTGAAGTTAAATTTTATGTGACGAGCTGCATGTAGACCATTGTGTCAAACTTATTCTCGAATCGATCCTATAAAAAAAGACATAAAATGATCATGCAATTAACCAATCTACAAAAAATGTCTAATTTCTCTGACCTATACCCTTTAAAATTTTCAATTTCTCCTTGTTTGTTGTATAATTTACATATATACTTTAGCTTGCTGAGCGTTTCTAAGCAGGCACAGTATCCATTATTATTTATTTCTTTACAGAAAAATGTCTAGGAGATTTATCATTATGAAAATCATCAAATATATAATGTTTTGAGACCTTTTGCAAACTAAAAGTTTCTTGGAATATACTAATACCACTAAACTTCTCTTAACAAAAAATGAATGCTCAGTTTTCATGATGCTAGGATAAAAATATTATAATTACTAGGCAATCAGTTATCAATAATGGATAGAAATGCATGTCCCTTTTTTCTTTCTTGTATACATTGTGATATGATTCATTATATAAAGCACTACCACGACCTGAATAATATAAAAAGAAATGATATTGTCTTTACTATGATTATTCTCAAAATTATTTAAGAACAAAAAAGACGATGACAAATTAGGATGATGAAATTTGACACAATGAAATGAAAGTTAACACAGAAAAAGTGATTATCCCAATTTTTAGTCTCAATTAAACAGAATTTAATTGTTGTAGTAGCCAAAATCTGTACGTACAAGCCCGAATATTATTCTAACCATGTTCAGCCAATATCCATCAGGATAAGAGGCCCATTCGGAAGCAGGCCTAGGCTGCAAAGGCTCATCCAATTCCGTTCAAAGTTCCCATCTTTTGCTAAGTCAGACCATTCTTGACCGAGCTATATATCCTCGACAGAGCCGAAGCGAGCCATTTCTTGACCCAACTATATTGGACCACCTTCAATTGGGCCCATATGACATCAAATCCAACTTGAACCACAAGTTATGAGAATCCTAGAACTAATGGCACACACAAGCCTGCCCTTATCCTCCCTACACTCTCCAACATTAGGGCCTCTATCCTTTACTTTCTCCAATATCATGGCTTTTATTCTCTCTACGATCATGACCAATATCAACTCTAATTATCCTTACCAATACCTCCAACAACAATCATCTCGCATAACGCTTCGATTACCCTATTTCTTATTTTTACTTTTACATTATTTACATTTTGTTTGATTACTAACTTGAGCAGGGGCGGAGTCAGGAATTTTTATCAGTGGGAGCTAAAATTTATAATTTTTGAACTATACAAGTATTTTTTTCAAAAAATACATAGAATTTTAACGTTTTTATGGACCAGTGGGGGCTAAAATCTATAATTTTTGAATTGTACGAGTACTTTTATTTTTCAGTGGGGGCTAATTAATTTTTTTTAACTAAAAATATATAGATATCTGATTTTTTTTCAAAAAATACATAAAAATTTTAACATTTTTATGGGTCAGTGGGGGCTAAAATTCATAATTTTTAAACTATACTAGTACTTTTATTTTTCAGTGGGGGCTAATTAATTTTTTTAACTAAAAATACTTAAATATCTAATTTTTTTTAAAAAAATACATAGAAATTTTAACGATTTTTATGGGTCAGTGGGGGCTGCAGCCCCCACTGGCCCCAATATAGCTCCGCCAGTGAACTTGAGTGTTAGAACATTTTTAGGATGAGGTGTCTTTACACCGTCTTACCAACCCTGTGTTTTAAATAGTAAAGATTACTAATGACTCACCAATACAAAAATAGATTGCGAGGCCCGAAAAATTATAGATACGAACGTTTACAATTGTCAATATGAAGTTGCATTTGTTAGCAAAAGATTGTTCAACACGTTTTTACCCTTTTTCTCAAAAGTTAGTCAATTCAGTGTTTGAACATAAATTGGTCTTCAGTCAAGAAATGAATGTTCTTGCACGACTTTACTCTTTCATTCCAAATGTTCATGCGAGTTGTCTGTCTAATTATTTTCGATAAACATATGCTTACTTTGCTTTATATATCTTGCATTCACTCTGCCTATTCGTAGAACTGTGGAATATACTTGTGTATAGATGTGTGTGTGTGCCCGCGCGCGTGATCTATGCAATATATTACGTCAATAAGGATCTTGCGTGGGAAGATATTATAAGTGCTTTGCATTTGATAAGTATACTGCTTAGAGTGTAAATTCAGTCTTTCTCAATATCTGATGGGTTTTAATTTGATTAAAGAAACAGTTATTACAGATAATATCATCATCATGGATAAAGACGTAGACGCATATTACCTCTTTTCTAAGATACATAAAGTGAAAAAAGAGGTTCAAGTTTGTATTGTTGAAGGTGGTTCTGCTGAAAAGAACCAATAGTATTTCGGTTGGAGACTGAGATCCTAAGATGCCATATATACATAATTGGCGGGTGGTGGACTCGTGTTCAGCCAGTGACTGTATCTAACAATATTTGTCCAATATGGAGTGGCGTAGTTAGGGAGGGGCCTGCGGGGCCTCAGCCCCCCAAATTAAAAAAAAAAATTTATATAATATCTTAAAATAAGTTATTGTTATTAATTAAAAAAATTAATGAATTATCGTTAAAAAATGTTACTGACCTCCCTTATTTTTATTTATTTATTTGAATCTTAACCTCTTAATTTTAAACTCGTGATTCCGTCCCTGAAAATGGAGAACACCTTTCGAGGTGCAAACGTCTATTAAGAGATCATCTTGTTTCCTGTACATGTAATTTAGTAACCATAAATACATCAATTGGATTGATTCCTCATATTCCTGCTGCTCTCCCCAGTTGGTTCTTTCACTCCTTGAACTGGCTCTGTAGCTTGAAAATACAGCACTGTTCCAGACAGCAGGTTCTTTTCTTATTGATTAGTTTCAAAATAACGAAATTCATATGAAAAAAGCCTGGAGAAAGTTTTGTGGCCCTGCAACGTTATATATGTTGAGCAACTTGTGATCTAAGGCAAGAATAGCTATAGTTATCTTTTCTTCTCTATCATAAGGCTTCTTCAGTTTGTGTCAGCTGATAGATTTGAACTAAATATTGCAATTTTGAGTTTCTAGAATAAAGTGGCATATTTGTTAGCAAAATACTTTTCTTGCACGCTGTCGCCTCGAAACTTGGTTGATTTAGTGATTGGATCTGAATTGGAGTTTGGTAAAGAAATGAATGTTCTTGCAAGGCTGTTGCCTTAATTGATGACAGTTTTGATACTTGTGTATTTAGTCTCATTGACATTGTTCAAAATGATTATACCTGATTTTTAAGCGTGTTTTTTGTATATGGCAGTAGGAAGAACTCACGACTGGTTTGAGTGTATGGACTTTTCTTAAACATACATTTTTGCAGTGTTATAGCAAGTGCATATATCCAGTCAACAAACGTTTGACCCGCAAACTATATTCAAATTTTGAGCTCCCAGCTTTACAATGTATTATATCAGTGTTGTTTTCCCAGCTGCAGAACAAGGAAATTGCACTCAAAAAAGCAGCAGCTAAAGGCAGCAAAGCTGGAAAGAAAGCTAAAAAGAAACAGGTAGAAGAAGAGATATCTAAGCTTTCAGCTAAGCTCAAAGAAAGACATGCGGAAGAACTTGCTTCTTTGGGATATAATAATGGAAAGGATACAGAAAATCTTGATAATTTGGTGAGAATCAAAACCCAGAGCGTTAAGAGGCGTGAGAAAAGAGCTCAGCAAGAAGCAGCCAGAGAGCAAAGGATACAAGAAGAGTAGAACAACATTATACGTGATCGAATGATTGAGAGTGAAAAATTAGAAAGAAAGCTTGAACCTCTTGGATTGACTGTTAATGAAATAAAGCCAGATGGCCACTGTCTTTACCGAGCTGTTGAGGATCAGTTGGCTTTCCACTCTGGTGGCTCTTCTTCTTACACATACCAAGAACTCCATCAAATGGTGGCTGCATATATGAGAAAACAAGCTTCCGATTTCCTCCCATATTTTTCCTCTCCGAGAATCCAACAGATGAGCAATCCGACGATTCTCTTGCAGAAAGGTTCGAAAATTATTGCAGAGAAGTGGAGTCGACAGCAGCATGGGGCGGACAACTAGAACTTGGTGCTCTGATGCACTGCCTAAAAAGGCATATCATGATTTTTTCAGGATCCTTTCCGGATGTGGAGATGGGGAAGGAGTACAAAACAGACAATGAGGATGGCTCATCCAGTATTACATTATCCTACCATAAGCATGCATTTGGGCTTGGTGAGCATTACAATTCTGTCATCCCAAGATCAGCTTCAGACACATGATTATATGACAGTGACAAGGTAGGGTCGCAACGGGTAACCACTGTAATCGAAACTGACGGGTATTCGTTTGATAAAACCCAATAATAAAAATCGATGGGTAACCTTATAGGTTTGGTTTTATACGTTAAACAAAATCAAAATTTAAAACCCAATTATTAATTTATTATATATATATATATATATATTTATATTTATATATATAATATATAATAAATATTTAAGGTTGATAAAAATATAAAATTAATTTTTATACTAATATATAAAATTATATTAATAAAAAATTAAAAAATAAAATATATATTTTTAAAAGATGACTTTTGAGGCCCAAAACATCTATCTTTAAAAAAAAAAAAAAAAACTAAACTATAGCAAATAAAACAATATCTAACCTAGTAACCCTAATTAGTTTTATTTCTCTATCTAAACTAGGGCCAACGCAAGACGGCAGATTTCGTTTAGCCTCTCTTCTCTCAATACAGGTAAACTGTAGCAAATAAAACTATATCTATCTAACCTTAATTAGCAAATGGTGCTTGTTCGCTGTTAATTTAATTGCCTTCATTTGCTATTTTATTTGCAATTTTGATGTTATTTGAGGGTCAATTCAGTGGTTAGCTTTACATAATTTGGATCTTAGGTTTAGCAGCTTGTTAGTGTTTTTTTGCTAATTCTTTTTAGATATTTTAATATGAGTGAACTTTTGGAGTATGAATTTGAGCTTTGCAAATAATTTATGATGCGTAAACTGAGTTAGATGTTCGGAAAATGGTTAAAATTTTTGGAAAAATATGGTATGTGAACTAAGTCAATGCTGAGAAAAAGGATTAAAATTTGGGGGAAAAAATGGCTATTTGACTATTGATAACGATTTCATTTATCATTCTTGTGCAATGGAGTAAGAACTCCTCATGTTGCTATCCCCACCATGGTGGTTATTTTCCAGTACCAAGTTGCGGAGTTTTCGATTTAGGGGTTTAAGGAAGATGGACAACATTTTCTCATTTTTATTTTTTTTAGACTTAATGTTTGTAATGATGTAATACATTTTTAATTTTATTGTCTTATAATGTATGAATTTTGAATTTTATTGTATTTTTAATTTTTTTTACATTTAAATTAATATTTTTTTTCCGATCTTTTTGGACTTTTTTAGTCTTTTCTATTTAAATTAATTAATTTTTTATTATCAATTTCGATTATACTTGTCGGTTTTGGTTTCAATTTTGAATAATAATTTTTAAAATCGACGGTTTTTTTTTAATTTTGTCAAAAACTACGATTAACTAAATCGCTGCCATTCTTAGTACTTTTGCACGATTATCGTGTTTCTATATAATCTACCTAATGAAAAGCGCTAAGTTCATCAAAGATGAAGCGATAGTTCTCTCATCTCGATAATCCTTTTTGTTTAAGGAATTCTATTGTGGGAGGATTTAACTTATTGTGCCATAATTTCGAAAACAGCATATGTGATCCTTGTATGTCACTTTTATGAGGGATAATTTATTTTGTAATTATCTTCTGGAAATTTTCATGTTTTTATTTTGAGTAAATATAACTCCGGCCTCCTATGTTATGAGAAAGTATTACGCTACTATCCAGTGTTCGTAAAAGTCCAAAAATGTCTCATGTCACACTGTCCCTCCATGTCTCTTTTAAATTATTAAATGATGTTTTTGTTTTTTTATAATGTATATATATATATTTTTTCTTGTCTTCATCTTCACCCATTTACAAAAAAAAAATAAAAATACAAAACCATTTACAAAACAAACATACTAACTCAAATTTTTTTTTTTTAATTTTCTTTATTTTATTTTTGGTAAATGGGTGGAGATGAATAAAAGAAAAATATATATGCATTATAAAATGACAAAAAGATCATTTAATAATTTAAAAGATACATGGAAGGGGCAGTGTGAGACGTTTCAAATAATACATGAGACTTTTTTGGACTTTTATAAACACAGGGGATAACGTGATACTTTCTCATGACACAGGGGTGCATAGTGATATTTCCTCTTTAATTTTTCATATGCGGAACTGAATTGTGTTGACTAGGCTATGATTTTTTCATCTATTTATGTGACCATCATAAAAGTGGTTTAAAATAAATAGATCTGTATTTTGATGCAATGTTATGTTTGTTACTTGCAAATAAAAACCAATTCTGCAAACATATTTATAAGTTTGCTAATATTCTTCTATAAATATTTCGCTACCTATTGGTTGCCTATATGTTGATGTGGCAAGGTATTAGTCAATAAACACAAAGCCACTAAGCCTAATCCTACCCATCCACAACAATTGTAGGCTTTGCTAAATGTTAAAATAAGCCAAGTTGTCTTGTGAAGACAACTTGATAAATATTTCGCTAATATTGTTGGTTATAAATTGCCTGTGAGTTGAAAAGTTCTATTATAAAGATGGAATAGACTCGACAATGAGTTCCACAATGTTAAAATAACACTTTACTGCTAAGTTATATCTCTTCCCTATTTCCACAGACTAGTTTGATATGAATTAGCCACCCCGGACTTAATCACCTTGTTTATCAAGAAAACAAATTCCAATTCTCAACATAAACAAACTGAAGTGTGATAACTTCATCCACATAGGAAACAAAAATCTTCTCAAGTTCAACACGTCTATTGTCATCCCACGATTGACCCATTAAATTACAAAAAATAATTTATGGTTTTGTATAGATTATGAATTGAGACAACAAATCTATAGATTTCTCCAATTTAACTGAGAGGTTAAGACACTAAATATGGTTTTGTATAAAACAAAAGAAAAAGGAAAAGAGCTATCATCATCTACAGAGCAAACATCATCAGCAGAGAGCAACGTGAGGCAGAAGAACTTGCCTGTACGCAAGGGACATAACAAACGTAAGTGTATAATGTCATCCTTTAATTACAGATATTTCTTCATGTCCTTCAATTTTCAGATTTCTTCATTTTCTGAAAAAGAAAAATTCTCTAAACAAAGAAAAATTAAAAAAACAAAGTCAAAAAACAATGAAGTTACCTGGAACATTCCTGATGAAAAGCACACTCTGAAAGCTCCATAAATCCTGCTTGATGGTTATCCAGCCCTCTTTTATTGCTCCAACTCCTTCGTTTACGCTTTGCGCTTCGTCCTTCATTCTTCATTCGAACTAGTACACTATGCACCACTCCAAAGGTATTACCCAGACCATGGTCCATGAACACATCGTTAACTTGCTTTACACCATATGTTATCATAATCAATCCATTAACGCCGTTTTTCACCTCCAAGAACACTTTCTCCAAAGCAGAAAATGCATTATTGAACAACCTCATAGGACTCAATCCCTCGGCTGCTGCACTGATCAATTGGATCTCTGATAACCTGCAACTGAAAATATTGTACGGAGACAAAATATCGATCCTCCGTTTTTGAATCCAAGATTTATACATTGTATCCTAAAATATCTACAAAAAATTACAAATAAATTAACAAGTAGACTTTTAACAATTTAGATCATACTAAATTCATTCAACAAGGACATATTAAGTCTACAATGCATATTCAGATCAATAAGCAAGGCTAGGTCAAGTTGGTTGAATACTTCCATTTTTAATCACTTGACACCATTGGTCTCAAGTTCGAATTACCTAAAGAATAGGTGGAAAACCATTATTGATCCCATTTTTTGAACAAAAAAAGAAAAAATTCACATAGCAAAAGTCACATAACAAGCATCTAGCACAACATATTCAAACTTAGGCATAAACAACAACCTACTGATTTGTAAATCATTTTTTTTTCCCGTTTTTTCCCGTTTTTTCCTGTTTGACACATTCATAAGGCTTGATGTAACAACTGTACTTGATTTACATCATAGACCAACTCATTAACTGCAAAAGCATTGATAGTGAAAGGGAAGATAACGTTTTATCTTATCCGGGTATCTCTTGGTTATATATATCTAAAATATTTGTATTGAATGTCAAAACAAAGTGAAGTGATTTATACGAGCAAGAATTTACACTAGAACAATCAAATATCTCATTTATATGGTTATAATTATACTATAAAAAATAAAAAGCGAAGTATCATCCGGGATATACATGCCAATGCTCGTTGTGATATGGGTTTGTCCAAAACTTTTGAAAAATGAGTCTTTAGAGTCATTTTTGTCACGCAAAATCACAGAGCAACAATCAATGAAGAAAAGAAAGTACTATAGATTTTCTCCATCCAACAAGAAAGACTCATACTACTCCTAAAAACTTGGCCTTTTTTCTACCCTAAATTCCAGAATGAGAAATGCTATATATCACTTTAATTTTCACATTCAAATACCGCTTCCCATGTGTATGTTTAGTTGGCATATTAAAAGAAGAGAGAGAAATCAAAAAAGTTAGTTATTTTAGCATGTCAAGTAAGCATTCACGTAAGAAGTGATATTTGAGTGTAAAAATTAAAATGAGATATAGCAATGCTCTTACAGAATTTGGGTGCCCTTTTCTAAACTAATAATATATTCTCAAAGAATCTTTTATTATTTGACTTTTGTTTCAATGCTACACAAAAAAATGGAGTTGAATTTTACATATATATGTGAGAATGCAAAAGAATGTTTAGAAACGATTAATCACTCAAAATGTTGATGAGCAATTAGCACTAGCAATAATTTTGTCATCTTTTTTCTTGTTTCAATTGGCAGTCCCCTTTCACTTTGATTTTTTCTTCAATTTTCAGCGATAGCTCTTAATATGTCCCCTTTGTTTACCATAGTGGAAACACTCTAAGATAGTGTTGGACAATTAAAATGAGAGAAGTGCTGTAAATATAAATACAAGATGTGCAATAAAGATTAAAATATCAGAATGTAAAATTAACAATATTAAAATTTAAGGATGTAGAAATAAACCAAATAAATGATATCGAGGCTCGAGTTAGACTCGATGTTCTTAAGACTTTAACGTCCCGCTACGGTGCTTTCGGTTGATTAACACAAGTCTCCCAGGATACAACGATATTTTCTTCGTAGTAGGAGCACACCAAACTACGAAACTATTGAACTGAATATGACAAACTCTCTCTATTGGACACAATGATAAAATGAAAAAAATTTCGTTCTTTACCTCTGTGTTCTTTCTCATTCATCAATGCCAGCAAAACACACACAAATATATAGGCAAACTTTATAGTGGGAGTCATCATTACCCACCAATATATATATAAATAAATGCACAAATATTCTAGCAAGCATGCAAGTGTACACGGACTTTATAGCAGGCAAGACATCTTTGCACACAAAATTTAGCAAGCATGTTACACAAAGTTTGATAAAGCCATGGTGCACAAAAAAAAAAATATAATATCATTTCCATTCAAACTTTTAGATTCTAACAATCCCCCACATGAATAGAAATCAACAATACTCAATGCAAAGATAATATGCAGACACTAGAGAGAGTTTAAAAGAAAGATACTGCTTCCGGATAGGTAGCTTTTGGCCTTGAACCTTCCGTAGTGAGAGCTATCGGATTTACTTGCTGTCCAGTGAACGCGATGTCTTGAACTGTTCAGCTTTTGTGTAAACCAAGACAATAGAACTTACACAGTATCCTCTTAACCATACTTCAGATCTTACGGTTGTATTCATTTTGGCCCTGAACAATTCCCAGTTTCATGAGTACTCTAGAGAATTCAGCCTTAGAGATTCTCGTAGGAGCGGCCCACTCCTTACTCACATAGGTGATCACTTATTAAGAGTAACCCTGTAATACCCCACTTGGATTTTCCAAGATATAAGTATCATTAAAAGCATAGCTTATCCTAAACCACATGCAGGCAGTACTGTCTGCTCGTCATAGGAATAGGTGAGAGTATTACCCCCACAGTGCTCTCGATGAATCATTCATAGCTCAGTTTTTCCCTTTGAACCTACTTCGAGGGATCTCCTGTCACGTAGGTAGGGTTTTCCACTATGATGACTCTGTAGTCATAGGCTTTAGACCCATTCCCCTCGACGATTTGTAAACTTGCTCTCTATTCAAACCTTTAGTAAGTGGATCCGCAATGTTATCTTTTGACTTTACGTAGTCAATTGAGATAACCCCATTAGAGAGCAATTGTTTGAAGGTATTATGTCTACGACGTATATGTCTAGACTTACCATTGTACATGCTACTCTGTGCCCTTCCAATAGCAGATTGACTATCGCAGTGTATGCAGATAGCTGGCACAGGTTTAGGCCAGTTTGGAATGTCCTCTAAGAACTGTCGAAGCCATTCGGCTTCCTCTGCAGCTTTATCCAAAGCTATAAACTCAGATTCCATCGTGGATCTGGCTATACATGTTTGCTTAGTGGATTTCCAAGACACGGCTGCCCCTCCCAAAGTGAAAATGTATCCACTCGTGGATTTGGAGTCATTAGTATCCGATATCCAGTTGGCATCACTGTATCCCTCTAGTACAGCTGGATATCGGGTATAGTGCAGCCCAAAGTTCAATGTGTATCTCAGATACCTTAGAACTCTTATTATAGCTACCCAATGGTCTTTCCCTGGATTGCTCGTATACCTGCTCAATTTGCTCACAGTTAATGCTATATCGGGCCTCGTGCAATTCATAATGTACATCAAACTACCAATAATCCTTGAATACTCTAATTGAGATATTCCTTCACCAGTATTTTTGGTAAGATGTACATTTGCATCTATAGGTGTCTTCGCGAGACTAGCATCATTTTTATTAAACTTGTCTAGTACTTTCTCTATATAATGGGACTGTGACAAGATTAGTCCGTCAGATGTTCTGGTAATTTTAATACCCAGAATCACATCTGCCATATCCATATCCTTCATATCAAAGTTACTGGATAACATCTTCTTGGTAGACTTAATGACACTATCATTACTCCCGATAATAAGCATATCGTCTACATAGAGACAAACAATGACATATTCTTGACCCATGCCTTTTACATAGACACACTTGTCACATTCATTAATCCTAAAGCCATTTGACAACATGACTTTATCAAATTTCTCATGCCATTGTTTAGGCGCCTGTTTTAGTCCGTAAAGGGATTTTACAAGCTTACAAACCTTTTTCCCTTTCTCAAGAACTACAAACCCTTCAGGTTGTTCCATGTAGATCTCTTCATCTAGATCTCCATTTAAGAATGCTGTTTTTACATCCATTTGATGTATCTCAAGATTATTGATAGCTGCGATAGCTATCAACATCCGTATGGATGTAATTCTCGTGACTGGTGAATATGTATCAAAATAATCAAGACCTTCTTTTTGTCTATATCCCTTAATGACAAGCCTGGCCTTGTATTTTTCTATTGATCCATCAGCCTTCAACTTCCTCTTAAAAATCCATTTACACCCTAAAGGTTTATTTCCAGGACGAAGATCCACCAGTTCCCATGTATGATTTTGCATTATGGATTCAATTTCACTGTTTACTGCCTCTCTCCATAAAGGAGCTTCAGAAGTAGATATTGCCTCATTAAAAGTGTGAGGCTCATTTTCTAACAAATATGTTAGAAAATCTGGACCGAAAGACTTAGATGTTCTAGCCTTCTAGCTACGTCTTGGTTTATCTTCAATATCTTTAGATATAGCCTCATCATCTATATCTAATTTTTGACTCTCATCATATGTTCTTTTCGTAGAACTTAATTCTTGCGTATTTTTACAAGGAAATTTTTCTTCAAAAAATTCTGCATTCCTTGATTCAATAACTGTATTCACATGTATATCAGTTATTTCTGACTTATACACAAGAAACCTGTATGCAGCACTGTTGTGTGCATATCCAATGAAGATACAATCCATAGTCTTTGGTCCTATTTTGACCATTTTAGGAGCTGGAACTCCTACCTTAGCTAGACACCCCCACACTCTTAAGTAATTGTAGGAAGGTGGTCGAACTTTCCACAACTCATAAGGTGTCTTGCTTAATTTCTTGTGGGGTACCTTATTAAGAATATGGTTCGCAGTTAACACTGCCTCCCCCCACAAGTTATGAGGTAAACCCGAATTAATCAACAAAGCATTCATCATCTTTTTAAGAGTTCAGTTTTTGCGTTCAGCAATACCATTTTGTTAAGGAGAGTAAGGAGCCGTCGTTTGATGAACAATTCCATGTTTAGCACAGTATTCCTCAAAGGGATATACATATTCTCCTCCTCTATCGCTTCTCAACATCTTAATCTTTTTGCCGAGTTGATTTTCTACCTCATTTTTGTATAGTTTAAATACTTCCAGAGCCTCATCTTTGCCTCTGAGTAGATAAACATAACAATATCTTGTGCAATCATCAATAAAAGTAATAAAATACTTTTTTTCACCTCTAATTTGTACAAATTTTAAATCACAAATATCACTGTGAATTAAATCCAGAGGTTTTGAACTCCTTTCTACTGATTTAAAGGAAGTTCTCGTTAATTTTGATTCTACGCATACTTCACATTTTTTATTTATGTTCCAATCAGCTTTAGGTATTAGACCTAAATTGATTAATTTTCGCACAGAATCAAAATTCACATGTCCTAATCTATCATGCCATAAATTAGGAGAATCCAAGACATAAGCAACAAACTTATTCTTATTCATACCAAATTTAGTAGGCTCATTAGCCTTTATAACAGTTGGGGCAATAGTCATTACATTGAGCTTAAATAAGCCATCACACTCATAGCCTTTGCCTACAAATATTCCAAATTTGGTTAACACAAATTGACCAGACTCAAACACCAATTTGAATCCGTTCTTACTCAACAAGGATCCAGAAACCAAATTCTTTCGGATATTTGGGACATGCAGCACATTGTTGAGTGTCAGCTCCTTTCCAGAGGTAAACTTCAAGATTACCTTTCCAGTTCCTTCCACCTTCGAAGTGGCGGAGTTACCCATGTAAAGGGTTTCAGAAACATTTTGATAGGTAGTGAACATTCTCCTATCAGAGCAAACATGCTTAGTGGCCCCAGTGTCCACCCACCATTGCTTTGGATTCCCCACCAGATTGACTTCTGACACGACAGCTGACAGATTAATGTCAGAGAGATCATTGCCCAGGTCTTCCACAGCATTTGCCTGAGCTTTCCTCTTCTTCAGATTGCCCTGGTTCTTGCAGTGCCTACAGTCTCTTGCCTTGTGCCCCGGCTTATCATAGACAAAGCAATTCCCACCGAACTGCTGCTTCTTATGTTCTCCCCCTTTTTGACTTTGGTTGGAGAATTTTCTCTTTTTGTTGCTCGGACCATGCTCAACCACATTAACCTTTGATTCCAAAGGCGGAAAACCAACTCTTTTTTCAGATTTGCGGTTGTCTGCTTCAATCCTCAATCTCAGAACTAGATCTTCAAGAGTCATCTCCTTTCGCTTATGCCTTAAATAACTCTTGAAGTCTTTCCAGTTAGGAGGCAACTTCTCAATAAGTGCACCAGATTCAAAACGTTCTCCCATATTTATACCTTCTGCATGACACTCATGAATGAGTACCTGATACTCATCTACTTGCGGCATCAGAGGCTTGGAATCTACCATTTTGAAGTCAAGGAATCTGGCCACAACGAATTTCTTTGTGCCCGCATCCTCCGTTTTATACTTCTTCTCTAAAGATTCCCACAGTGCCTTAGCAGTTGTCATTGGGCTGTAGACGTTATACAATGCGTTGTCCAACCCGTTGAGGATATAGTTTTTGCAAAGGAAGTCTGCATGCTTCCAAGCATCAACAGCAGCAACAGTCTGCATATCAGGATCGTCACCCAACTGTGGTGCATCCTCTTTAAAAAATCGAGCAAGATTCAAGGTGGTCAAGTAGAACAACATTTTCTGTTGCCACCTCTTAAAATCCCTCCCGTTGAACTTTTCTGGCCTCTCGCCATGTCCAACAGGAGTTGACGCCACAAATGGCACAGCCGAAGCAACAGTCACCGATGGCCTAGCCAAATGTACATTCTCATGTCCTGTAGATCCACCGGTTGATCCACTTCCAGTCAAGGGCATATTTGGGTTGTTAGGTCCAAAAGATTGTCCATAATTCATATTTCCAGTTTCGGTATTCATAATTAATATTATTTATATTAAGTCCAAATCCCTGTTTATACACCCAAATACAAATACAAAAATCAAGTTAGTCGCAAAATAACTTAATACCAAAATTAATTTTAAAGTAACAATTAAGGAAATAATATTTCTGATACAAAAATAAAAGAAATATTAAAATCACACAGTCTACTATATGTATATATATACTTATATTAGACTGTCAAGTAAATAGTCCAAACAAAATAAGTAAAACAATTATTCAAATTGTTTTTTCTCGAATCAATTAAAGAACAGTGGACTAATAAATTATTTTGTCATTTAAGAAACAAGAATTAACATTTGGTTCAGTGGTATTCTCTTTTGATTAGTAGCCTTGAGGTCCTGGGATCAAACCTTTGTAGCAGTAAGAAGAATAATTAGAATTTTTGCTTCTCAAATAAAAAATATATATTATAATGTTACTGCATTAAAAGCTACAACAACTAATATAATAATAAATATTATAATACAAAGCTGCAACTAAAGCATAATAAATATTATAATACAAAAGCTGCAACTAAAGCTACTGCATTAAAATTTATAATTAATATAATATAATATAAACTAATATACTATATTATAATGATTTAATATAATATAATAATATATATTAGTTAATATACAAATAATATATATTATAATATAAAGTCACTGCATGATTTCTCGTACTGCGTATGCAGTAATAGCAAGAAAACGATAACAAAGAAACGTGCAATCGGTATTGAACAGTTTAAGATTAGGTCCTTAAAAAATTTATATCTTTCTCATTTTAAGTCCAAATTTGATGAAATTTTCATCATTAACTTCAGAAAATTAAGAGGTATATGGAAATGTAATTTATTTTCCAGTTTGTTATACTTCACATAATCATATTAAAGGACTTATACCGATTAAAGTCTTAAGATTGTTGGACAATTAAAATGAGAGAAGTGCTGTAAATATAAATACAAGATGTGCAATAAAGATTAAAATATCAGAATGTAAAATTAACAATATTAAAATTTAAGGATGTAGAAATAAATCAAATAAATGATATAGAGGGTCGAGTTAGACTTGATGTACTTAAGACTTTAACGTCCCGCTACGGTGCTTTCGGTTGATTAACGTAAGTCTCTCAGGATACAACGATATTTTCTTCGTAGTAGGAAATACCAAACTACGAAACCATTGAACTGAATATGACAAACTCTCTCTATTGGACACAATGATAAAATGAAAAATTTTTCGTTCTTTACCTCTCTGTTCTTTCTCATTCTCAATGCCAGCAAAACACACACAAATATATAGGTAAACTTTATAGTGGAAGTCATCATTACCCACCAATATATATATAAATAAATGCACAAATATTCTAGCAAGCATGCAAGTGTACACGGACTTTATAGCAGGCAAGGCATCTTTGCACACAAAATTTAGCAAGTATGTTACACAAAGTTTGATAAAGTCATGGTGCACAAAAAAAAAAAATATAATATCATTTTCATTCAAACTTTTAGATTCTAACAGATAGCTCTTAATATGTCCCCTTTGTTTACCATAGTGGAAACACTCTAAGATCTTGCCAGATCGAGATTTCTTCCTACACTTGTCACGGTTATTTGTACCCTTATTCTAGTTTTTCTTCCCACTTTTTCGTAAGAAGAGTTCCAAAATGAGAGGATGAGGACTCCGTAGTCTTATTTCTCAACTTGTTGTTCAATGCTCCATATTTCTTTGAGGCAAAGGAAAAAACTCTATTAGGGACTGAATTAATTAATGAAACTATAAACATCTCCCAAACTACTTGGTAAATAACCAATTAAAACCAAGACTTGCCACTCATCATCCAAAGAGACCTTCATGGATACAACTATTTATAATACCATGATAAAAGGAGTTTAAAATAAATAGATATGTATTTTGGTGCAAGGTTATGTGTTTGTGACTTGAAAATAAAAACCAATTCTGCAAACATATTTATAATTATGGCATAGTTTTCCGAAGCGTCAAATTCTTTTTCTCATGGGGAGGTAAAATGTGAATTGACTCTTCGTAATGCTTCGGGAATATGTGAAGAAAAACAACAAAGCTTTTTCTTCACTCCAACTGTTTCCCAGAAAACCATAAATATTCGACTAATGCTTTAGATTTCCAAAATATATCTTCTGAGCATTATAAACTCAACAAGACTGTAGTTTTTGTCTTATTCATGAACGACCTTTTTTTTTTCTTCATACAATTCAAAGAAGGTTTAAACCGTGAAATATGTATCAAACGAGAGTCTACGAAATTGATCTTGTAATTTCTCACATTCACAAATGAATTATTTTAAAATTAAAGAAACAACGTTCAAAATTGTACTAGCACGCTCGTTCATTAAAATGCAGAAGGAAAAAAAAAAGGAAAGAAAACTTGATGCAAAACATGATTAGTTTAATCGAAGGACTATTATGTTACATGATTAGTTTAATCGAAGAACTATTATGTTATAGCAAAAATTTTGTAGCCAAAAGGGTGGTCTTTGATCGAGCTAGACTTCCAGTTGATCGTGGTTCAAAGATGCAAAACAGATTCTGGAAATCCATGTGAGCCAGCCCACTTCGACCTCCATCTTGCTCCATATTCGCCATTTTTTACGATTCAAACCATTTAACAGAAGCCAGAAGAGGAATTCAAGAATTAGGTGAAATTGTCATATAACTAATAATTGTGATAAAAGACTTCAAGTTTAAACCATGAACATTGTTTTGGCAGTGTCCGTCATGGAAAATTTCATAAATGATCCTTATTATTTCATTAAAAATTTATATTAGACCCTATTATTCAAAATTAATCAATTCAGTTCCTATTATTTTTTAAATCCTATTATTCAAAATTACTCAATTCAGTTCCTATTATTTAAAAAAAAAAAATTAAATTTATCCCTTTTATTCAAAATTAGCTAATTTAATCTCTATCATTTCTAAAAAAAAAAAATTAATTTAGTCCCTGCATGTGATAACTGTTTGGAGACTAAATTATTTTATAAAAAAATAATAATAACTAAATTGGATAATTTAGAATAATAGATGAATTTGAAATCTTTTAAGAAACAATAAAAACTAAATTGACTAATTTTAAACAATACAAACGAATTTAAAATTTTAGAAAAATAATAGGGAGTATTTCCGCAATTTCCCATGGCCGTAACACCAATTTATAGAAATATAGAAACTTAATTTAAGATGAAAATGGAGCATGATAGAGCCGTCAATCAATTAATATTCTCATTTCTATATTATAGTGAAATAAATCAATTAATCTACTCATGTTTATATTCTAGTAAAATAAAAGTGGTGGACTACTACCAAGGTTTTATACTAGCATTACAAATATTTTAGAAAACTACTCATAACATTACAAATATTAAAAAATTTAAAATTAGTAAATGTTACAATCCTCACAAACCCCAACATACATCCGCCCTTCACTACCTTGCATGATATATCCGTGCACTAAGCTGAGCCAACCTACACATGGCCATATCCATGCAATTTCTTACACTATTGACTTCAACATCGGTTAACGGTTTGACATAGACTCCAATAATGCTCTCCAGACAGTCTCTAAGTCCCCATTGTTGACATAAAGAAACTGGATAGAATTGACTTTATCTCCATGGGAAACAAAAATCTTGGCAAGTTCAATGCGTCGTTTGTCATCCCAGGATTCACCCAGCTTTTTCAAGACTTTTTGCAAACTAAAAGTTTCTTGGAATATAGAGTATACCACTAAACTTCTCTTAACAAAAATAAATGCTAAGTTTTCGTGATGCTAGGATAAAAATATTATAATTACTAGGCAATCAATTACCAATAATGGATAAAAATGCATGTCCCTTTTTTCTGTCTTATATACATTGTGATATAGTTCATTATATAAAGCACTTCTACGACCTTAACAATATAAAAAAGAAATAATACTGTCTTCTCTATGATTATTCTCAAAAAATTTTAAGAAAAGAAAAAACGACAAATTAGAATGATGAAATTTAACACAATGGAATGAGAACTAACACGGAAAAGGCATGAAAAGATTGTGGTTAAAGGTGATTCATAATCCGTATACTTTCTTTTTAAGCAGGCCCAACAGAGCTAAGCACAATTTATATTGTTACGCCCCTTGCTGCACCCCTTGCTGCAACAAGAGCTGTGATATTTATTGGCTTGTGTTTTGCCAAAATTATACTTTGTCTGAATTTGATTATGATATATCCATCTCTGTTTGAAAAGTTTTGATTGACAAGTTTACCATCCTTACAAGAAAATCGAAAAGACAAATTGGCATTTCCTTAATTTCTTGATTTGAGGTAATCTTATTTCAAAAGGAAAGTTTCCTTATTTAAAGATTTGCTTGGAGACAAATTCATTCCATAAAAGACTCAAGCATAGATTATCTTGTGGAGATTTAGGCAACTAATGCAGCATATATACAAAGCTTCGCACGTCTGAATGTTGTGCGAGAAATAGAGCTGCAAAAGAAGATTGTTTTAAGTATTTCGAGCTGTCAGGTTTTGCTGTAGCAAATTGACGATGTGCTGTAACAAAAGTCAGTAACATAGGAAATATGATAGAGCATGTGCTGCTGCAGCAGATCTTGAAACAGACAGTTTATTTATGCTTCTGCTATGCTTATTGTTTTAATCTTTGATATGAAGAGTTTTTAGTTTGTTTATTGTCTTGTTCATTCTTCAGGAGAAGAAGGTGTAGTTCTCAGGAGAGAACGTCGCAAGTCGATGGGAGTTCGCCAAATTGAGGTTCGTTAAGGAAGTTCGTCATCAAGGCGTTAAAGGTCAAGACGGAGTCTTTACTTGTGTAAGTCCATTGATGTTGTAACTTGTTATTTATTAATGAAACAGGTTTGTTAGACAAGGGGAGGTCCCGGGACGTAGACCGCAAGGTTGAACCACGTTAAATCTCGGTGTCCTTACTTTCTGCATGCGTCTATTTATTTTGTTTTAACTATTGTTACAACAAGATACTAACCAGAATCTAACAAGTGGCATTAAGAGCAGGTTATAGAACTGACTCAGTTAGATCACTGGAAGAGTTTTTTTCTGGTTATCCTTGCAGATATGGACATTTTACGTGATGATGGATCAATCAATAAACCATATCTTCTCGATGGCTCAACCTACTCATACTGGAAGGCACGCATGAGGGCATTTATCAAATCCATTGATGAGCAAGCTTGGAAAACAGTTCTAACTGGTTGGGTGCATCCTACAATTACCGATACATAAGGCAATGTTGCACCAAAACCTGAAACACAATGGACCAAAGCACAAGATCTATTGGAAAATTACAATTCCAAAGCATTGAATGCCATCTTCAATGCAGTTGACATAAACCAATTCAAATTGATTTCAACGTGTGAATCAGCCAAAGATGCATGGGTGATTTTGGAGACGGCATATGAAGGCACTGCAGCTGTAAAGGTATCAAAACTTCAAATTCTTGCGACAAGATTTGAAGAATTGAAGATGAAGGAAGATGAAACTATCACAAAGTTCAATGCCAGGTTGTGTGGTATTGCCAATGAGGCATTTTCCTTGAGGGAGAAATATTCAGATTCGAAGTTGGTGAGAAAAGTACTAAGATCACTTCCAGACAGGTTTGCTATCAAAGTTGCAGCAATAGAAGAGTCCAAAAATATTGATGAAATCAAGATTGATTAGTTAATGGGCTCTCTTCAGACGTTTGAAATGAAGTTCAAACAAAAGAAGAAAGAAAAGAGCATTGCCTTAAAAATAGGTTTCGAAAATCAAGATGATCAATACTCTTCTGATGATGTCACAGAATCTTTAGCCTAACTCACAAAGAATGTCAACAAAGTGTTGAAAATGTTGGAGAAGCATAATGTCTCATCAAATTCTGAAATATTAAAGAAGAAAAAAAGAATTCAATGTCGGGAATGTGAAGGATTTTATCACATTCAATCTGAGTATACCAATACCTTGAAAATATGAATGCCTTATGGAGCGATGAAGAATCAGGAAGTAGCAGTAGCAGTGATGAAGAGCACATGAGCAACTATGTTGCGTTCTGTGCTACAGCAGCACAATCAGATGCTGAGACAGATGCTGAGACAGATGCTAAGACAGAAACTGAACTTGCTGCAGCAGACTCAACGACAACATCAGTAGCAAGATTGGTTGTGTCAGATGGTGAAACTGATTCCGAATTGGACAGTGATGAAGAAAATGACAAATTCATAAGGACTTACAAAACGATGTACCAAAAATGGCTGATCATGTGTAGAGTGAATCAGGATCAACAAAACACGATTACCAAACTTGAAAAAGAGAAGGCTGAGTTGCAAAAGTCCTTGGAAGAAAGTCAGCAAAAAGCCGACATGCTGCAGCAGGAATTGTCACAGATCCAATGAAGCTTCAAGATGATGAACTCAGGTATGGATAAACTTGATCATATGTTATCCATTCAAAAGTCTTGCAGAGATCATACTGGATTAGGCTATCAAGGAGGAGCATCAACAAGTCAAACGGTGTTTGTTAAAGAATCTGGAAAAACAACCTTTGTCAAAGAAAATGGAGGGCCAAAACTGGAATCGAATGTTGCAACAAAACAGAATGACAAGACTACTGATGTTGCAACTAAAGCTACAGCAGAGAGTAAAATTCTAGAATTTAAGAAAAAGAAGTTTGTGCCAGTTTGTCATTTTTGCCACACTCTTGGACACATCAGTTCACGATGCTACAGGTACATTGACATGCTGAAAAGAGGTAAGTTTGTTAAACCCTTTGTTCATGATGATTTTAGGAGGCCATCACAAATGAAAGCGAATTTGTCGCAACAAAAAATGAAACAAATCTGGGTGAGAAAACCAGTTTTACCTTGTCTAGTAGAGCATAAAAAGGTTGTTTCAAACTATGTTGCAATAGAAAATCAACTAGCAGATATCTTCACTAAGCCACTAGACTCTGTAAGGTTTGAGACCTTGAGAAAAGACTTAGGCATCTATTCTCTATAAGATAAAATGGTTTGTATGCATGTGCATTGGTTCATCATTAGAGTATTGAAAATTATATGTATAAATCAGCTAGTGATTTCATTTGTGGAACCATATTATCAATGCACATCATGTACTTGTCGTTCTGATGGAGTTTAAATTGAAGTCTCAACAGGAAAAGATTTTGAACTTACTTGATGACTAGGGATCTAACAAAGAGAAGTCTCTTTGAGATTCATTTCTGAATTCTATTCACCTTGTCAAAAAAAAAAAAATCATATGCAGAATATTGCAGTGAAAGTTGAAATGGAAAGAGCTACCTAAGACCACAAAGAATGACTCTAGAGTGAAAGCCACCATACAAAAAAAAAAATTCTTGAAACTCTTGTTTGAAAGATAGTTATATATAAAATCCTGCAGGGGTGATTAGAGGACCAGGTATGTTGGAACAAGTATTGCTTCTAATCTGACCTGGTGTGATGGATGTTGATAACCGTCTAGATTGACTTGAACATGAAACACACACACACGTGGTCCATCCTTGAAATTCTTGTTTGATTTATGCATATGATTAGTAAAAATTCGAGTGGTGACTCAAAGTTCATACTCTTGAAAGTTTGTTTGTTTAAACTCTGAATTTTTCAAAAAGTCAACAGAATCTTGGGGGTTGAATGTCAAAGTATGAAATTTGTTTGGTTGACTTATGTTGCAACATAATCTCACAGACCAAGTCTTCTTTACATTTGAATCTGATTATAATTTGTTGAAGCATAAATTTGTCTATCTGTTGGTTAGTTGTATCAAAATTGGAAAACCAATTGTTTTGTTGCAGCAAAGATTTTTGTCTGATAAACAAGTGCTGCAGCAGGAGCTAAGCAGTTACCATTTTATGCTGATGTTTCATATCAGAAATTTTAAGCGGACAAATCAGTGGCACGTTCAATTGCTTTAATTCTTGCTTACCAGTTTTATTTCATATCAAGCAGGTACTCAGGGGAAGTGTAACACCCCGATCCCTCTCGAGACCGGAAGTTCTATCTATCAATCTATTCACAACCCAATTCCAAACCCGGGCAAAATTTTTAGGAAAAGACGGACGGAGTCTCCCCTGTTTCTAGGCAAAATGCAAAACCTATAATAGCATATAAGTGGACCAGCGCCGTGTCCAACCATACAAACACCTCAAGGCCATCCGAGCCTTGGTTCTCAACAAGCAAACCCAAGTAAATATACATTTCTAGTTTAAAAGCTAACCTATCTCTTCTCATCTTTGACAAGTACATTCATGCTTGGCAATTAAACTACACTAACCTATTGCATAAAACAGACTATCATACCATTCTAATAAACCTAGTTAAGTTAATTACATAACTTTTAACACTAAATACATACAATACATGAAAACATACATCTCATGAAAGTAAAATCTTTACATCTTTGACAACTCAAGCCACATAACACGCAAGACAACTCTTCAATCATGATCTTTCACGTAACCACTTTCCAGCTAACATGGCATTTCCTGAAATGTGGTGGTGAGGAGTGAGTATACTCAACACGTATACTCAGTGAGGGCGAAACAAATATCGAGATAGAGAGAAAGAAGTTCGTGCAATGCAAATAAGACAGTTAAGCAACATATCCAACAAGAACAACAATCAATATAATCAACAATACAATAACCATTAAAGAAAGCCTTAACACAACCAATCAAAGCTATACCACACTTTGAAGGCTATGGTTCACTCATACAAGCAATGTACCATTTTACGAGCAATACATCAATCTCGAGCTTGATGTTGACAACGATGACAATAAGTGCGCAACCACCTTATAACTTCCACTGGGTGTACTCCGGATGTACCCCGACACATCTACGACCCAAATCTCCCAGGGCGGCATCCCTAGCAAGAATGAGAATAGGACATGGAGCTAGAGCAAACCAACCCTGGAAGCCCGAGACTGGCCAGAGAGGCCCATCACTCACGCGCCGACACTATGCAATGCAATACGAGATACAAGCAATAAACGAGCGATAGCACAAAGGTACAGATTAGTGGCGATATACGAGATATCAAGCATTTACAATCAATATTAGCATTCAATTAACTTTTCAAGCATAATTATCATTAATAGCAACAAGAACACCAATTAAACAAGTAATAGCAGTTCAAACACGAAAACGACAAATATCACTATACAATCCCTAACTTCCAAAGGCAATTATGAGCAAACGAGCTACGGGATTAGGAAACCGATTTCACTACATTCACTTAGGTACTACAAGGCACGTTTCTATATCACGAAACTTCACTTTCTCACCCGAGGCCCGAAAGTCCACCTACTACGTTTGAACTACAACTATGCTAACCGGTCGCTCAATCAACGCCACAACAACACCAAAAGTGCTTCCATGCCCTCAATAGCAAAACCCCCAACTCAATTCGAGCACGGTCAACTCTTGGTCAAACGGCCCTTTTACGTTTCATTGTCTAATTTCCAATTTTAACAAAGGCCGGTCTGTTTTTATTGCATATTTTATCTTTCTATCATTAATGGCACCTATCCAAATCAAGAAATCGCAATTCGGATAAAAAATCCAAAAATCTAGGGTTTTACTATTCAAAAATACTATTCATTATTCTTCCTTAATTTCAATCCGCATTTTTAGACGTAAAAATCCATAAATAACCATCAAACAATGCTCTACGAACTCAAAGGAAGCTGTATCAAGCAATTATAGGCATTATAACACAATATATATCAAATCTAAAAATTTGAAACAATAATCAAATTTCACAAAATATGCACAAAAATGTGAAAACCCTCACAGAGATTGAAGACCAAGACCCGCAAGGACCCGAGCCACGATCCTCGTCCGATTCCACGCATGATTGCACAAGAAAAATGAAATCAAAATCTCTCTTTTTGGCTCTTTGAACTTTCGGCCAAGGGGGGGGGGACTAAATGGGAATTTGAGCATTTGTTTT
Organism: Ehretia macrophylla; assembly: GCA_037974665.1. Taxonomy (NCBI): domain Eukaryota; kingdom Viridiplantae; phylum Streptophyta; class Magnoliopsida; order Boraginales; family Ehretiaceae; genus Ehretia; species Ehretia macrophylla. Next base: position 12,042,032 of record CM075782.1, read on the forward strand.
GATGAGAATTTTGCCTTGTTTTATTATTTAAAAGGTGATAAATCAACTAAAGGCAAAATGGTCTTTTAGCAAAGTCAAAATTAAGTTAAAAATGGTCAAATAAGCTTATTTAATTAGCATTTAGTCTAATTCAAGTTAAAACAATACAATTTTAATGAAAACCAACTAAAACTAGCTAAATTAAACTAGAAACGCTATTCACAAAATCCGAGAAATATTCTTCTAACTTTCATTTTCGAAATGCTACGATCGAACGGTCAATAAACGATCGCTAATCAAATGATGAGCAATAATATAAAACTATAATTTTTGAAAAGTAGAATAGTAGAATAGTTTAAAATTCACTCCGACTCGGAGTTACTTTTCTCATTTAATTGAAAACTGAGTAATTAAATACAACAAAATAAATCTGATTATCAAAATAATCAATATTCATTTAAAAATAAATAATTTAACTATTTCTAGAATATTTTAAAAAATTATGAAATTAATGCTAAGATACGAATGAACAAGGTAATATAGCACATAATCAAATGCAATTAAATACTAACATTTAAGATGACACTTAATTATACACAAGAAAATAAATCTAATTACTATAAACAATAAAATAGGTAATAATCTTTTAATTAATCAATAAAAAATTATTGAATGCTTTTCAAAGAAATATCAAAATAGTGCAAAAATGGATGATTAACTAATTAAACACTTAATTAAATGCAGTTAAATGCTATTAAGTGCATGCCGAGTTCGGGGTATCACAGGGAGCAAACTATAGTTCCCGTTTCTGTTGCAGCAGGAGCTGATGCTCAGGGGGAGCATGGTGCTACAACGCCTGGTGGAGCAGGCTCTGCCACCAGCTCAAGTGCTGATGTGAGGAAATTGTTACAACAGTTCCAAGTTGCGCTGCAGTAGATAGCACCACCTGATGCCTAACCCCTTGCTTTGTTTGTCAAAAAAGGGGAGATCAATGGGATTGTTCATTGTCCAATGTTTTTTGCTATGATGTTCTTATACTCTGATTATATGCTCTGATTATTTTTTGATTACTCTGATACATTTTGTGTTTTCATTGGCTTTGTCTTATGCATAGTTACACTGATGATATCTTGTCTTTATCTCTAGTATGTTATTACTCCGATATTCAGTTTTGCCAAAACGAAGCCAAAGAAGGAACTTGTTACGCCCCTTGCTACACCCCTTACTGCAACAAGTGCTGTGATATTTATTGGCTTGTGTTTTGCCAAAATTATACTTTGTCTGAATTTGATTATGATATATGCATCTCTGTTTGGAAAATTTTGATTGACAGGTTTACCATCCTTACAAGAAAATCGAAAAGACAAATTGGTATTTCCTTAATTGCTTGATTTGAGGTAATCTTATTTCAAAAGGAAAGTTTCTTTATTTAAAGATTTGCTTGGAGACAAATTCATTCCATAAAAGACTTAAGAACGGATTACCTTGTGGGGGTTTTGGCAACTAATTCAGCATATATACAGAGCTTCACACGTCTGAATGTTGTGCGAGAAATAGAGCTGCAAAAGAAGATTGTTTTAAGTATTTCGAGCTATCAGGTTTTGCTATAACAGATTGACGATGTGCTGTAACAAAAGTCAGTAACATAGGAAATATGATAGAGCATGTGTTGCTGCAGCAGATCTTGAAACAGACAGTTTATTTATGCTTCTGCTATGCTTATTGTTTTAATCTTTGATAAGAAGAGTTTTTAGTTTGTTTATTGTCTTGTTCATTCTTCGGGAGAAGAATGTGTAGTTCTCGGGAGAGAACGTCGCAAGTCGAGAGGAGCTCGCCAAATCGAGGTTCGTTAAGGAAGTTCGTCATCAAGGCGTCAAAGGTCAAGGGGGTGTCTTTACTTGTGTAAGTCCATTGATGTTGTAACTTGTTATTTATTAATGAAACAGGTTTGTTGGACCATAGGAGGTCTCATGGATGTAGACCGCAAGGTTGAACCACGTTAAATCTCGGTGTCCTTACTTTCTGCACGCGTCTATTTATTTTGTTTTAACTATTGTTACAACAAGATATTAACCAGAACCTAACAAATATAACTTGTGGTAATGGTACTATTGAGATAATAAAAAAATAGCTACCATAAAAAAGTGATTATCCCAATTTGTAGTCTCAATTAAATTATTGTAGTAGCCAAAATCTGTACAAGCCCGAATATAATTTTAATCATGTTTAGCCAATATCCATCAGGATAAGAAGCCCATTTAGAAGCAGACGTAGGCCACAAAGGCTCATCCGATTCGGTTCAAAGTTCCCACTTAGCCTTGGTTAATTCAGCCAAGAGTCATCCTCAGCAGAGCCAAACCAAACTATTCATGGTCGAACCATCGTCAGTAGGACTTTTGTCAAACCATCCTCGATAGAGCTGAATCCAGTCATTCTTGAATGAACCATATTCTGCAAAGCAAGACTGTGCCGTTCATTCTTGACTGAAACATCCTCGACAAAGCCGAACCGAGCCATTTCTTGACCCAATTATATTGAACTATTCTTTACTTTCTCCAATATCATGGCTTTTATTCTCTCTACGATCATGACCAATATCAACTCTAATTATCCCTACCAATACCTCTAACAACAATCATCTCTCGCAACGCTTCAATTACCTTATCTCTTATCTTTACTTATACGTTATTTACATTTTGTTTGATTACTAACTTGAGTGTTAGAACATTTTTAAGATATCTTTGTTGGTGTCTTTAGGCCGTCTTACCATCCTTATGTTGTGAATAGTAAAGGTTATTAATGGCTCTCCAATACAAAAATGGATTGTGAGGCCCGTAAAATTATAGATATGAAGTTGCATTTCTTAACAAAGGATTGTTTAGCACGATTTTACCTTTTTTTTCTCAAGAGTTAGTCGATTCAGTGTTTGAACATAAATTGGTCTTTAGTCAAGAAATGAATGTTCTTGCAGAGTTAAAGACATTTTGCCCCATGAGTTTTAGACCAAAACCCAAGGTCCCCCATCAACTTTGAAATTTATCCAAAGTCCCCCATCCAATTTGACAAAGTTAAGAGTTTGTTTTAAAAATAAACAAAAAAAAAATGCAAGCAAAATAAATCGAAGCTGTTTTTCACCAACGCCTCGCCATAATGCCATTGCTTGATGATTTGGCTCTGCCATACAAAGCTTGGTTTACCTTTTGGGAGAAGGGAGAAGGGAGAAGGGAGAAGGGAGAAGAGAGAAGAGAAAACAACAAAGGAAGAGGGGGAGGAAGGAGGGAGAGAGACAAATAAGCAACAAATTTGGAAAAATAAAAACAAGAAGACCAGTGATATCATTTTCAACGAACTGCCCAATCGACGCCACCACACTTCAACACCCGATGTGAAGGAAATAATATAATCATATATGTATTTAGTTCCTTCATGGCTAAACAATATAAATCAGTAACATACCTGTTACTAAGCGGAAACAAGGATTGGTAGCACGTTCGTTCCATTGTATGTGCAAGAATCGTAGTGCGTAATACTAGACTACACACGTATTTCCACAACTTAAATGCCAAAAGCAGAGACAATATTCTGATTATCTGAGTTAAAGAGTTTTCTATATCTCTTAAATATATATACAGAAATCTGTCTCCATATACTGAACGTGCGTACAATATATGAGTAGTGAGTAGTCCTATAACTGCCCACTACTTGTACTATATGGATTGGGCTACCCCATCTTGGGCGGCCCATAATCCAAGTCCAACATGATGCTACCACCAAACCACACTATTATTAGCCTCCCAACACTACTCAATTTCATGACTAATTTCATATTCATTACAAGTAATTAGACAAGTTTAACTTAATTAATAACATTAAATCGATTATCGAACCCATTAACATACAACTCAAAATTCAATCTTCTACCCACAAAATTACATCACAACTACAAAAGCTCATAACTTCTTTAACAAAAACATAAAAAAAGCACAACCCAAAAAACAAAAAGATTTCCGATAGAAAAACTAATAGATTAGAAACTCAAAACTTTTTGACCTATGGAACAGTAATAATAGATATTTCCAAAATGGGTGAGCGTAGTGGCTTACTATGAAACAACCCCCACCCAATCGGGGTCACCTTGGCCGAGGGCATTAACAAGTATACCTAAGCACAAATTCATTTTCTCCGTGAAACCACTAACGGTGATGAAGAGAGATGCTGACAACGAAGAGGAAGTTGGCTGGTATGTGCAACAGAATGAGGAAGAAGGAAACGATGAAAGCGGAGAAAGAAAAGAAAAAGAAGAAAGATATTGCTTTCTTTTTTTAAAACATTAAAAAGACGAATATGCCCTTAACAGTGTAACATAATTCTAACTCTGTCAATGTTGATTTGGGAGGGGAGGGGGGGGGGAGGGCTGAATTTGGGTAAATTTAAGAGTTGATGAGGGACTTTGGGATTTCACTATAAACTCATGGGGGAAAATGACTTTAACTCCTTGCACAACTTTACTCTTTCATTCCAAATGTTCATGCAAGTTGTTCGTCTTATTTTTTCTATCGCTTTTGGCATAGCGGGCTCCCGGTAGGAGGCTGGCATTAAAAGTTTGTATTGACCAAGCAAAAACTTTATGTTGAAGGCAGGGCTAGTGACTGGAATGAAGTTGTAACAAGGTAACTGTACTGGAAGTATGAAGCGATACTATTCCATTCCAATTTCTTCCTTGGACAAAAAAAAAAAAAGAAGCGACCTGGATAAAAAGAAATGAAGTGACTCAGACAAAAAATAGTCAACTTAGTCCCTATTGTTTCTATAAAAAAATTTAAATTCATATTATTCAAAATTAGTCAATTTAGTCTTTATTATTTTCTAAAAAAATTAATTTAGTCTCTATTATTTTTTAAAAAGATTTAATTTAATCTCTGCATGTAACCCCTATTTTGGGACTAAATTGAAATTGTTTGAAAAATAATATGGACTAAATTAACTAACTTTGAATAATAGAAATTTAATTAACTAATTTTGAATAATAAGGACGGTTTTAAAATTTTGGGAAAACAATAAAGACCCATTTGTGACATTTTCCGTTAAACTTAATTATTATAATATATATGGATATAAAGCAACTAAATGGCTTAACAGCCTGACTATGTAGCTCAGATGGTAGAGCGCCTGCTTAGCATTCGAGAGGTGACGGGGATCAATATCCCGCATCTCCATTGTTAATGTTTTTTCCACAGAAATGGCACCTATTACATCAAGAATTGCTAATAGGGTCCACCAATAATAGCAGATATGTGTAATCTCCGCCCAACAGATATATTTTCTAGTTTCCTTTTGGGCACTTTTTTGTTTTGTGCCTTTTTTGTTTGTCAGATTACCCCTTTGGTTACACTCGACTATCATCTTTTTTGGGGACTTTATTTACATGTATTACAAAAGATTTGTTATTTTGTAAGCATTTTGGAGTTGAAAGTGCGATTATTTCTTTATTGTCAAATGTAGTAGATAAATTATACGCAGGAAAAATTTGAAATTTGTGCCCTTGAAATTTTTACAATTTGCATACAACTTAATGAAGGACAAAATACATCCACGAGTGAATATCCGACAATATTCAAAGTATTAAACCAAATTCTATTCATGAAGTTATATTTAAAGAAAAAGGTGATCTCTTGTTTCACAATCTAGATGACAAAATTTATAATAAGTGGTAGTAATCCTAAAGGCATAGTATATTAGATTTACATAGACATGTAATACAACATTCACAATCTCACATCATACCCCTTCTTCTCAGACCCCACGGCATTTGCAGCCAATAAATGCCTTGGAATCTCAGCTAAAACACATTGAACATAACATGGCCATGTGAATGCGGGCCCTTGTGTTTGATGACCAACGGCTGAATTTTGCAAGTCCACAATCCCACGGGGACCACTACCCACATGGCTGAAATTATTTTTTTGTCGGTCACATGGTTGAAATTAGCTTCATTTTTTTGATAAGAGAATTATTCTAAAATTGAGATGGAGTCCATATAACTGAAATTAGCTTCATTTTTTTGATAAGAGAATCATTCTGAAATCGAGATGGAGTCCACATGGTTGAAATTAGCTTCATCTTTTTGACAAGAGAATCATTCTAAAATCGATATGCAGTCCACATGACTGAAATTTGCTTAATCTTTTTGACAAGAGAATCATTCTGAAATCGAGATGGAATCCACATGACTGAAATTTGCTTAATTCTGAAATCGAAGAGAATCATTATGAAATCAAGATGGAGTCCACATGGTTGAAATTAGCTTCATCTTTTTGACAAGAGAATCATTCTGAAATCGAGATGGAGTCCACATGGTTGAAATTAGCTTCATCTTTTGACAAGAGAATCATTCTGAAATCGAGATGGAGTCCACATGACTGAAATTAGCTTCATCTTTTTGACAAGAGAATCATTCTGAAATCGAGATGGAGTCCACATGACTGAAAGTAGCTTCATCTTTTTGACAAGAGAATCATTCTGAAATCAAGATGGAGTCCACATGGTTGAAATTAACTTCATCTTTTTGACAAGAGAATCATTCTGAAATCGAGATGGAGTCCATATGATTGAAATTAGCTTCATCTTTTTGACAAGAGAATCATTCTGAAATCGAGATTGAGTCCACATGACTGAAATTCATTCTGAAATCGAGATGGAGTCCACATGACTAAAATTAGCTTCATCTTTTTGACATGATAATCATTCTGAAATCGAGATGGAGTCCACATGGTTGAAATTAGCTTCATCTTTTTGACAAGAGAATCATTCTGAAATCGATATGGAGTCCACATGACTGAAATTTGCTTCATCTTTTTGACAAGAGAATCATTCTGAAATCGAGATGGAGTCCACATGACAGAAATTAGCTTAATCTTTTTGACAAGAGAATCATTCTGAAATCGAGATGGAGTCCACATGATTGCAATTTGCTTCATCTTTTTGACAAGAGAATCATTCTGAAATCGAGATGGAGTCCACATGACTGAAATTAGCTTCATCTTTTTGACAGGAGAATCATTCTGAAATCGAGATGGAGTCCACATGGTTGAAATTAGCTTCATTTTTTTTGACAAGAGAATCATTCTGAAATCGATATGGAGTCCACATGACTGAAATTTGCTTCATCATTTTTAGAAGAGAATCATTCTGAAATCGAGATGGAGTCCACATGAATGAAATTTGCTTCATCTTTTTGACAAGAGAATCATTCTGAAATCGAGATGGAGTCCACATGACTGAAATTAGCTTAATCTTTTTGACAAGAGAATCATTCTGAAATTGAGATGGAGTCCACATGACTGAAATTAGCTTCATCTTTTTGACAAGCGAATCATTCTGAAATTGAGATGGAGTCCACATGACTGAAATTAGCTTCATCTTTTTGACAAGAGAATCATTTTGAAATCGAGATGGAGTCTACATGACTGAAATTAGCTTCCTCTTTATGACAAGAAAATCATTCTGAAATCGAGATGGAGTCCACATGACTGAAATTAGCTTCATTTTATGACAAGAGAATCATTCTGATTGATTGCTGTTGTCATGATGGTCTCACCACTTGATCTGTTGGCCAGCATTGTAACTTGAAGCGTGGTTTCAACACAAAATTATTCCCTTTTACAAATAAATTTATTCATAACGTTATAATATAATATTATTTACTATAAATAAAATTTAATATTTATAAATTATTTATATAATTATAATACAACAATATAAATACTTCAATACGATCGCGACACTTTCTTTCTGTAAAGATTCATGAAGATACATGTTCGGTCAAATTCAGTGCTCACAGTCACATTTCTTTAATTCTTTAAACAACTCAATAAACCGAATCTTTCCCACATAAAAAAGTACATTTTATAAATTTGCAGCTGCACTGAATATAACACGATTCAATTTTCTCATCACGTAAAACCTTAAAAGAGAAAGAACTCTTTGTACTTACAATCTCTCTCTCTCTCTCTCTCTGTATTTCACTATCACATTTCTTGCTACATCAAATACTTGAACAGTTCCACATCAAGACCATAATCACATCACACCCCTTCTCCCCTTCCCCTCCCCCCCCCCCCCCCCCCCCCCCCCCCACCTCAAAACAAAGATATCAAAAATGTCCACAAACCATTTCTCAGTTGACCTTCTAGAAGGACCCTGGTGGGCAGAACATCAACAACAACATATGATGAAAACAACAACAACAGCGCCATGTTTTGCAGCCAAAACACTGCTCTAAACCAAGTGCAATTGTAGCCTCTTGAGAATGTACCCTGTGTTAACTTGTTAATACTAGAAAAGGATGAAAATAATATTAAAATTACTAATCTAGAAGCATTCTTACATGGTTTTTTTATCCTACATGTAAGAAAAGGACATGGTGCAAATAGATTCCAATAGATTTCCTAAATGATGTTCTAAATCTCAGGATATCCTTAATTTAGTCCATTTTTAAGATCTCTACAGGTAAGGGAGAAGGCACAGTTAGGGATGGCAATGGGGACAGGGATTGCGGGTACCCGCCCCACTCCCGCCCCAAATGGGGCGGGGATTAAGGCGAGAAATGGGGAATGGGGCGGGGGATGGGGATCAACTTTTAATCCCCACGCGGGGGCGGGGCGGGGTGCGGGGATAAGCATTTCCCGCCCCGCATATATAGATAGTTATTTTTATTATTTTAGTATTATATATGTATTAAAATTATACATATAAAAGTATAAAAAATAACATTAAGCAAAGTATTATAAAATGGAGAAGAAAAATTAGATTATTTGAAAGGATTTTATAATTATTCTTAAAATCATTGTATGCCGTAACTTGAAATTGGTTATCATTTGACATAAATACCTCAATTTTATTATTGTTCATAGTGAATTAAGAGATTTGTTAATTATTTCAGTTGCACTTCAAAAAGTTTCAAATAATATAACTAAAGATGAATTTTAAAGAATTGCAACTAATATTATATGTAACATGTGATAAGAAAAAAAATTATAATAATCAATGCAATCTCACTAGCACAAAAAAATGTTCTTTTTCAATTAGAGTTCTCATACACAATAGTTAAGTCAAAATTTATTTTAAATATTTGGGACTCAATTACTGTAATATTATTTTTACTATTTAATTGCAAGAATAATTAATATTAGACTTTATTTAAGATCTATATTTATATTTATCATTAGCATAACTTTAATTTATATTTTGAAGTTGCATGATTTAAATTAATTATAATTTTTAAGGTTTAAAAATAATAATAAAAATTCCGCGGGTAATCCCCATTCATCACGGAGATTCGGGGGCGGGGACAGGGCGGGGGGCAGGGGTATAGAATGCGGGGACGGAGTGAGAGATGGGGGAGCTTTTTGAGTGACGGGGTGGGGCATGGGGATAGCTTTCCCCGCCCCTACCCCACCCCATTGCTATTCCTAGGCACAATCTTGTATCCCATCCCCTAAAATTTGGATAAAAAAGCAAAATTTATAAAATGTGAAAAATTATTGGAATGAAATTGAAATAATGCTGAAATTTGGTCCCCGATATCAAATTGCACGCCAAGATGACATTGTTGGACGTGTCGATTTGTCCTTGTTAATTGTTAAGTGACGTGACCAGTGACAGGTAACTTTTAACGACTCGTTCTAGACTATTGATTATAAGTGAGCCCTGCGTACTTTTCAGAATACCACCTACATGTGAAAATTCATGATTGATTGGTCAGAGACTAACGTCCACATAAACGTTTTAAATAGTGTCCCTTCATGGCTATAAAGTATTTCTTGTTACTTTGAGACGAACCATTTTCTTTCTAACTTTCAGAAGTACTTGTTTCTTTAAACACTTGAAAAAAGTGTTGGAAGCATAACAACTTGCTAGAGGCCTAGGGCCTTCCAACTTCCAAAGTTTATCCTCCATTTCTTCGAATCTTTCAGTAACGTTCTTTAGAAAACTAGCATGAGGTTCCGAAAATTCGAGATCACTCTTATCTCTGCGAATAATCTTCCAAGCCTTCGCACTTTTTTAGATATGAAAGTTTACGCTAAAGTTTCAATTGCAGGAATAGCTGATACAGAGTTGGAAACTTCAGTGGACATGGAAGGTCAGACCAACCCTCGCTGGAACTACAAGATGATTTTTGCAGTGGATGAAGCAACATTAATCCGTATGGAAGATACTATTCTTAGCATCAAATTGTATTGTAAAAGGACCTTGAAGCCTGATAAATATGTTGGTGAAGTGAATATATCTTTAAAAGGGCTTCTCAATTCTGGATCTAGTGCTGAAAACCTTACATACCCAGTGTACAGACGTGATCATCAAGGTCAATTTGGAGCACTTGACATATCTTACGTTTTTGCAGAACCATTCATGGTTGAAGAAGAACAAGATTTTTCTGGGAGGGTGTTACTCAAGCGTGCAGCTCTAGCTGGAGCTAAGTTATTGGTCTTTGGAGCTATTCATGTGATTATCTATCTCACTACTGGGCTTTAATTTCATCAATACTTCCTTCTGGTTGTGGGTTCCAAGTTAGAGAGTAAAGTTCTTGAGGTATTGGACATAACTTTTCCATACATATCACCTGCCTCCTTAGCTGGTCAAGTTGTATGTTGTATATAGAACTCCTTTGATTATAGTTATCTTGTAATCTTTGTATCAGTTAGCTTAGTCGGCCAGTGTAGTGATCCTTTTGTATCTTATCATAGATTCAGCATTAGCTTATCAGCATGTACTCGGCTATATATTTGCCATAACAGTGAAATAAACTTTGTGTTTTCACTGCCATACAATTTTCTACAGGGTATCGAGAGCAGGTTAGCAATCGATAATCTGCCTGGTGTAAAACCTCTTAAAATCAATAGCTTAAAAACCTTGTTAAAATTCACATGGCCTCCACATCCTCCAAAGTCGGTGAAACAACAGATGATGTTGTCGTGACAAAGAACGATGACAAGCAAACCATTTTCTTTCTAACTTTCAGAAGTACTTGTTTGGGTTCTTTAAACACTCGAAAAAATTGTTCGGAAGCATTACAACTTGCTAGAGGCCTAGGGGCCTTCCAACTTCCAAAGTTTATCCTACATTTCTTCGGATCTTCCAGTAACATGGTTTAGAAAACCAGCATGAAGTTCCAAAAATTCGAGATCACTCTTATCTCTGCGAATAATCTTAGAAAAGTACTTTAGAGGCACAATTTGAAGAAACCGAGTGAACAAATAGAATCAGAAGGCTTAAAATTCCTAGGAAGTGGTCTTACTTGGTCAAGTTAGTAGTAAATTGGTTATTGTTGATGTAGTAAATTAAATTAAAAAAATAAAAAAACTACAAAAACTAAAAAACTTGGCCAAACCAAAAAAACTAAACCAAAAAAAATAAAATTCAAAACCCTAATTAAAAAAGTCTAATTAAAAAAACCTAATTAAAAAACCCTAATTAAAAAAAACCTGATTAAAAAATTCTAATTAAATAAACCCTAATTAAAATTATAAAAAAAACATAATTACAACCAAAAATAAATTAAAAAAACCCTAAATATAAATACCCCCTTCCCTTTCCCTAAAACCATTTCAGCGTTGCCCCTACTCCCCACCCCACTTCCCTACTGCCCCTACCCCTCACCCCTCTTCCTCGCTGCCCTTATCCCCCACCCTCATCCTCGCTGCACCTTCCCCCAAACCCTCACCCCGCTGTACCCTTCGCCTTCCCCTCCACCGCCGAAACCACCCCCATCTTGAATTTTTTTTTAATATTGTGTATTTATCTTTTTGCCTTTTTTTGTGTTGATTTTGGTTTTTTCTCGTGTAATTTTTGTTGATATTTTTTTTAAGTGTTTCAGTTCTGATTTGTCAAATTTGAAGCCTCCTTTTTTTTTTAAACCAATCGAATCGTTTTTTTTTTGTTGAATTTTTTTTAACGGTTTCAGATCTGACGAATTAGAAACCGAGTGAACAAATAGAATCAAAAGGCTCAAAATTCCTAGGAACTAGTGTGACTTGGTCAAGGTAGTAGTTAATTGGTTATTGTTGATGCGGTGACATGTAAGGCTATCTTTAATGGAGTTTTTAAATTGGGTCTCTATCTACTATTTTAGAGATTCATAAAGAGACTAAGATAAATTTTAGAGACCCATTTAGAAACCAAGTCAAAAAATTATTTTAGAGTTCCATTTAGAGACTAAGATAAAAAAAAAAACTATTCCTAGTGACAGTCTCTATAAAATTGAGTCTCTATATTGTGTTAATTTGAATTTTACATAGTAATCTGATTATGTGTTATTTTTTCTCATGTGTTAATTTTTTTTAATTAATTGTTATTTAAATTATCTTAACTTTTTTTAACGAACATTTCAACCAAAAAATAAATAAAATTTGACAAAGATAATATTTAAAAAATTAGGGAAAAACTAACAAAAAAACCCTAATTCTTCATGAGTGAAATTACGACCCCTCGAACTTCTGTCGGTACATTCCATACTTGCTAAAAAGGAAAAAAACGATAATTAGGTTGATTTATAACCAATTTTAATAATTACGTAATTGAATGAAAGAAACTAATTAAAAAACCCTAATTTAAAAAAACCCTACTTAAAAAAACTCTAATTCAAAAAAACCCTAATTTAAAAATCCCTAATTAGGAAAAAACTAATAAAGAAAACCCTAATTAAAAACGATAAATGCCTAATTACAAAAAAAACCTTAATTACAACTAAAAAAAAAGCCTAATTACAACTATAAAAAAAATCCTATAATTACAAGTAAAAAAAATAAAACTAAAAAAAAATGTATAAATTACAACTATAAAAAACCCTATAATTGCAACTAAAGAAAAAAGTTGGAATTTACAACTATATTAAAAACAAAAGCTTAATTACAATAAAAAAATAAAACCTAAAATTTACAATTATATTAAAAAAAACTACAACTATAAAAAAAAAGTTTAATTACAATCAAAAAAAAAACCCTAAACTAAAAAACACTAAAAAAACATAACTAAAAAAATTAAATCAAAAAATCAAAAAAACTACAAAAACTAAAAAACTTTACCAAACCAAAAAAACTAAAATAAAAAAATAAAAAACAAAAATCTTATTAAAAAAGTCTAATTAAAAAAAACTAATTAAAAACGCTAATTAAAAAATCCTAATTAAATAAACCTTAATTATTATAAAAAAACCTAATTACAACAAAAAAAAATAAAAAAAACTAAATATAAATATTGTCACGCCCTAACCCTTTACAGAGCCAGGACTCCTATTCACTTCACTAGCATTAACCTGACCCCAAAAATGAACGGAGGTTCTCCTATTTATATGACTACCCAGTTACTTGCACACAGAAGAATTGACCACAATAGTAATATACAAGCAACCAGAACCATCCCCAACCTTCATTAGCATGACTTTCCAAACTCCTAAGGCCATCCGAGCCTTGCTACTATAACAAAATATAATAGACAAACATGCGTTCTTATAAGCTATTGAAATACTATGTAGTTATCATACCACTCTAATTTTATCTATTTAACTTATTTAGATGTTACCAACCAACCTTACCTTATTCTCATACAAGCATGCAAGTCAACTAGGCAATATGGTAAAACATTAAAAGTTATTACAAACCACTATTACTAGGTGAGCCTTTCTTAGTTACATTAATTACAACCAATTAATATAAACAAGGCACGCAGGCCTCAAAAGAATATACATAAATATTTACAAATTATACAGGCAACATTTACATCTAAACTAGTAACAAGGAATCAAATAGACTCTTGAGTCTTCTTCTCCTCAGACTCCGGAGGAACGAAAACTGTCTTACCTGAAAAGTGTTAGAAAAGAGGGGTGAGCACACAACACATGTATACTCAGTGAGGGTGGGGGTAAACGGGGAGCTTTTGATAACCTTTTCATGCAATGAACATAAGACATGTGTTGGCATTATAACTTCATTATATACTACGCTGGAAAGTAACGTTCAACATGATAAGCATTAAGCATTATACTAATATTATAAGCTACGCGTATAAGCTACACAAGTGTAAGAACCACAAAAGTCTACTTTACAACATCACAAACAACTATATTTGGCATTAGAAGCTACAAATTTAACTTTTAGCAACATTAACAACATATCACTACAACTTAAAACAAGCAAGAACTGCACAATTTGATGTTTCCCTCACCTTGCTATGGCTTCTAGGCACTAGAAACTAGCTAAAACACCTTGCAAAGCCTTTGGATTGGGCTCAAATTGGAAGACCTAGCTTGATCCCCTTTTATTTCTCCTCTTGGCCCATCGGGTTTCCTTTTTCTTTTACTTTGTTTTTGTTCTTTTTTGCTAGTTAAGGTGTATATATATGTATATAATACGTAAATAGATATATTAGTGTGTGAGTTAGGCTTATTTTAAGGGTGTTGGGCTTATATAAACTAGCTAAAATCAAATACAAGTTCAGATGACCCAAAATAATAAAACTATTATTATTTACTCGGGGACACTAACAATTTTCTATCTCACGCTCGGAGCATGTAATGCACATTCTTCCAATGAACTAATACATTATTTATGAAGTATAACCAAGAAAAAAAATCAATTTCAGGAAATAAAATATTTAAAATTCATCATAGGCTCAAGTCAAACATAGAAAGTTAAACACAAAAAAACAAATAAGGTAAAATAAAGGACAAATAAGGTAATTATGCAATTATAATAATTAAATATGATAATTAAAAAGTCCATCTAAGCTCGGGTGTTACATTCTCTCCCTCTTATACAAATTGTGCCCTCGCAATTTCCTCTTTTAAAAGAACTCCGCAATAACAACAATAATTCTCCTCAAATGTATAGGATGAACTCTAAACCAACTCCAATTATCCATAGCTGATTGAGAAATAAAAACTAAACACAAAAATACCAAATAAAGTCCCAATAAGAACTCCAAGAAATACCACCGAGAAATTTCGAGTGAGGATGCCAAATAAAGGCTCCAAATAATAACACCAATCTCTCCGAGTATGAACACATATAAAAACGCCCAATATGCTTGTTATATAAGAAGTCTAGAGAAAATACCAAAAATAATTTCAGGTAAGAACTCCGAATGAAAATACCAAAGAAAATATCCAATAAGGATCCCAGCCTCCCTTCTCAAAGTACTTCTTGTTGATCAAAGATATAGGCTATGACCGGCTCTGCTGGTCCATATCTTAGAAGATCTACCACCAGCCAACTCTTTCAAGGGGAGGAGATTACTTACCATTCTCAACGGGTAATACACGTAGGCAATTGAAACTACGTATTTACAATCAATAGCTAACACAAATAATTGTTCAAAAAATCACCTAGATGTACACATAGTTACATAAATGCACATACCACATGATCTTCACACTTTATACAAGTATGACACACAAATGCACATAAAGTCACATATATTGATCATTCTTCATATTCTACACGAATATATCATATAGGAGCTGATGTGACTGTATTTGCAGCACTCAAACCATGGTATTTGTACTGCATTTGCATCTTAACTTTGGAATAAAATGCAACACTTTTATACTTTTGATGCAATGTAGGTTGATACCGAAAAGTGAAGAATTAGACGCGAAATGATCCAAATTGCAAGTCAAGAAATTAGAATAGGGAAGCACGAGAAACGGTGGAAGAATGAATCTTATAGAGAAGAAATTTGGCCGAAACTAGCACGAAATCGGACTCGGAACATTGACCTGGATGATCTTGAATAGTGACCATGTCCTTTTTTGATAAATCATACTAGTTTTTCGGGTAGAAACGGTCTTCTAAGAAAAATTACATCGTTTGGAGGGTTAAAACAGTGAAAAACGCCCGAAGATGTCGCAGTCAATGTCCGATCAAAATCAACAAATTCAAAAGTCAACTTTTCTTAGAATTTTGCCTATAAATAGGGCATCACCCCTTTGATAATTTGGTAATTAATTTTGGAATATTGTCAATATTTTTGGCATAATTTCGAGTTGATTCTAGTTAGTTTTAATTTTAGTTGTAGTTAATCAGTTAATTTAAATTGGTAGGATACGGGAGAAGTCCTATCCAGGTAGTTCTTATTCGAGAAAATTTTGCCCGAATAGCTACTTTAAGGGGGAAATCCGACCTAAGTAGTTATTATTCGGAGGAAGTTATGCCCAAATAACTTTTAATAGGAAAGCTCTTATTCGAGAGAAATTCACCCCTAATAGCTCTTATTCAGGAAAAATTAGTTCCGCCCGAATAGCTATTCTGCATCGGACCTCTGCTCAAATTTCGGGAATCAGAAATATGCGTTCGTCAATATGGGGGAGCTTTTCTTGACTCTCTTTTATTTACATAACTCGTATTCATTTATGTCTGAGTAGATTGATATCTAGGGGAAGATATTTTAAATGTTAGTCTTTTAATATATGGTCTCGGATTTAGTTTATTCAATTCTAAATTGCAATGTATGGCTCGCTTTAATTCAGTATTTCATACGTAATGCTTTTAAGTAAACGATATGAATGCTTTACTATCGTGTCATAATATTATACTTATAGTTGATATTATGATTGCGTTACTTTCGTGTCATGTAATTGTTTTAATCATGAATCTATAGGTTGTACTATAGATTCCATGAAACTATAGGTTGTACCATAGTTTCTATGTGTAAGGTTAATTCTTTAGTTTAGTTTGCCTTGTTGTACTTGGTTAAAATATACTAAGTAGATTAACTAGATCTATAACTTTTAGCTTAACTGGGTGTATGCTTGTAGCTTAAGGCCTTGCATAGAATTAGATAACCTGGATGCCGAGCCTAGATTAATTGCCTCATTTACATATTCGACCCCTAGATGGTGACGTCTCGTATCCCACTAATACTTAACTTAACTTAGATAATTTAGTTAGTTGTAGAATAATTTACATTTCAGTACGTCACTCAAACAAATCTACAAATCTATCACTTAAGCGCTTTAACACTTTCACACTACTTTACTAACTTAACTAACGAGCTTCCCTGTGGTACGATTCCGCACTCATAGCACACTACACTACGAAGATCTATGCACTTGTAGGTATTTTAACTTAGTTTATTTTACACACTTTCACACGCCTATCGGGTTGCATCAGGAGCACATTTTCATTCAAGCAACACAATCTCACATGCAAGCACTCAAAAGACATTTCACATGTATGCACTCCGGGTTCGCTACCCAACAGACTAAGGACCCTGTCCCGACTGAGAGCTATCTGAGCTCTAATACCATCTGTCACGCCCCAACCCCTCACGGAGCCAAGACCCTTATTCACTCCACTAGCATTAACCCGACCCCAACCCTGGGCACGAAAAACGAGAGAAAATGGACAGAGTTTCTCTTATTTATAGGATTATTCAGTTACCTACACACAGAATAATTGACCACAATAGCAATATACAAGCAACCAGAACCAACCGCCACCTTCATTAACATGACTTTTCAAACTCCTAAGGCCATCCGAGCCTTGCTACTATAACAAAATATAATAAACAAACATGAATTCTTATAAGCTATTGAAATACTATGTTATAAAGTCAGTTATCATACTACTCTAATCTTATCTATTAACTTATTTAGAATTTATGTTACCAACCAACTTTACCTTATTCTCATACAAGCATGCAAGTCAACTATGCAATATGGTAAAACATTAAAAGTTATTACAAACCACTATTACTAGGTGAGCCTTTCTTAGTTACATTCATTACAACCAATTAATATAAAATAGTCACGCAGGCCTCAAAAGAATATACATAAATATTTAGAAATTATACAAGCAACATTTACATCTAAGCTAGTAACAAGGAATCAATAGACTCTTGAGTCTTCTTCTCCTCAGACTCCAGAGGAACGAAAACTATCTTACCTGAAAAGTGTTAGAAAAAAGGGGTGAGCATACAACACATGTATACTCAGTGAGGGTGGGGGTAAACAGGGAGCTTTTGAAAACCTTTTCATGCAATGCACATAAGACAGGTGTTGGCATTATAACTTCATTATATTCTACGCTGAAAAGTAACTTTCAACATGATAAGCATTATACTAATATGATAAGCTACGCATATAAGCTACATTATCATGATAAGCACTTAAGCATTAACAACACTAGCTAAATACTTTTGAAAAGGATAACGCTAGTAACTCTCGAAAAAAATAGGGCCCAAGCGAGAGCTACACATGGATAAGATAACGCTAGTAACTCTCCAAGGACATAGGGGCCAAACGAGAGTGATGCATGAAAATGCTAACATGGGTGATTCTCCAAGAACATAGGGTCCAAACGAGGGTACACCCGGAGTGATTCTCCAAGGACATAAGATCCAAGTGAGAGTACACTCGAAACACGAATGCGATGGTTGCAACTATTAAAATGCTAGAATTCTCGTTAGCTCTTGTTAGTTTACTTAAGACAGTTTATAACACATAACACATAGCCACGATGAAGCACTTATCATTTGATTACACTAAATGCACGTAAGTGAGAAGTAACAAAAGAGGCCACTCTCATGCACATTATCATTCACATGCTCTATGATCATTAAACATGCACTAACTACTTTAAACTACATAAATAGCTATTATGACACTCCTTAATTCATGAAACTTGCATTCGTTCTCGAACATTCCACTAAGCAAGTACGGGGTTCTACAACATTTAAGTTTGCTGAACGCATTCATTAAGTTAGAATCACTAAATTAACATAAGTAAGACATGAAATCACTTAACTAGTTTATTCTCAATCTTTTACCAAAAACAAGGCATTTTTTCACAAGTAAACCACATAGCACACACGGGGTTCTAAAGCTTCTAGAATCACTAAGCATATTCTCAACATTTAACAACTAAGCTAGAACATTTACTACTTAACTACAACTAGAATTAACATGGTTCAGCTTCGAACTCACAAAGCATTACCGCCCAATACTTCAACACAACACTTATATAACAAGCTCGGAGCATGGGGAGGGTCAAGACACCGTTGGAATTGGACTACCACGCAATAAGCCCAATGGGCCGAACCTATGAACCAATCGGCCCTATGGTCTTTCCACATATACAATGTGTTTAATCCATATTCTAGCGATATTTAACATGCATTTAGGATATAGATCATCAATGTAGCACTAGAACAAGCTTTAAGCACATAAACTCCATTTTTGAACTAAATTACTATTTATCATCTTCAACCTATCATCTACACATGTAATTCAAGCTACACAAGTGTAAGAACCACAAAAGTCTACTCTACAAAATCACAAACAACTATATTTGGCATTAGAAGCTACAAATTTAACATTTAGCAACATTAACAACATATCACTACAACTTAAAACAAGCAAGAAATGCATAATTTGATGTTTCCCTCACCTTGCTATGACTTCTAGGCACTAGAAACTAGCTAAAACACCTTGCAAAGCCTTTGGATTGAGCTCAAATTGCATGACCTAGCTTGATCCCCTTTTCTTTCTCCTCTTGGAACCCATCGGGTTTCCTTTTTCTTTTCCTTTGTTTTTGTTCTTTTTTGCTAGCTAAGGTGTATATATATGTATATAATATGTAGATAGATATATTAGTGTATGAGTTGGGCTTATTTTAAGGGTGTTGGGTTTATATAAACTAGCTAAAATCAAATACAAGTTCAAATGACCCAAAATAATAAAACTATTACTATTTACTCGGGGACACTAACTAATTTCTATCTCACGCTCGGAGCATGCAATGCACATTCTTCTAATGAATGAATACATTATTTATGAAGTATAACCAAGAAAAAAAAATCAATTTCAGGAAATAAAATAGTTTAAAATCCATCCGGGGCTCAAGTCAAAAATAGAAAGTTTAACATATAAAAGCAAATAAGGTAAAGTAAAAAGGCAAATAAGGTAATTTTACAATTATAATAATTAGATATGATAATTAAAAAGTCCCTCTGGGCTCGGGCATTACAAATACGGCTTTCCCTTTCCCCAAAACCATTGCAGCGTTGCCCCTACCCCCACCACACTTCCCTTACCCCTTAACCCCTTCCCCGCTGCCCTTATCTCCTAGCCCCATCCTCGCTGCACCTTCCCCCAAACCCCTACCCCGCTGTACCCTTCCCCTCTCCTTCCTCCACCACCCCCGAAACCACCTCCATCTTTAATTTTTTTTAATATTGTGTGTTTATCTTTTTGCCTTTTTTGAGTTGATTTTGGTTTTTTCTCGTGTATTTTTTGTTGATATTTTTTTTAATTGTTTCAGATTTGATTCGTCAAATCTGAAGCCTCCTTTTTTTTAAGCCAATCGAACCGTTGTTTTTTTGTTGAAATTTTTTTTAATGGTTTCAGATCTAATTAATCAGATCTGAAGCCCTTTTTTTTACCCGTATTTTGTTGATTTTTTAATTTTTTTTTGAGTTCCTAAAATTCATTTTTTTTTGGGATCCAAAATTTAAGTTATTTTTGTTGAATTTTTTTAAAAATCTTTTAAGGTTCAGATCTGACATAGTCAGATAAATTTTTTGAAGAAAATGGAGACTAGGTGCTATTTTGGCTATCCAAAGCTCCAGTGATGTTGTCATTTTACCAAAAATTGTGAAATAGTATTTTAGAGAATCCTATTGGTGTTGATTTTTTATCAATTGAGTCTCTAAAAATAGCAATCATTGCTATTTAGAGACTCTATTGAAGATGTCTTAAGGGGAAATGAATAAACCAGGGGATATGCGTAGTAGATTTCAGGGTAGGTGAGTTAAAGGACCATATAAGCGAAGGTAGTGATGTGGCTCAAAAATAGAAGCTAGTAGATGACGTGACAATTGTCGTGTGAGGTAACGTGGCACACCATAGATGGCATGACTACACGTGGAAATGATGTGGTATTTGATTGGATAGTGACATGACGCTATGTGATAATGATGTGTTGCTTGACTCAGCCGTAACATGGAGACACATGGCCAACTCGTTTAGGCATATTTGATGTTCAATTACTTCTACTTTAGTGGGTTAGAGTTGTCTTCATGAGGGAAAAATATTTAGTCAGTCTGAATTAAAAATAGTTCAGATTTGACCAATGAAAAGTTGACACATAAGTATGTTATTTTAAATCATTATTTAATGTATTGTTTTGAAAAGTGATTAATTTACTAAAAATACCCCTGCAATGCATGCGCAAGATTGTGGATATTTTTTGTGTAGGATCCACCAGCATTGAAGTGGAGAGAGAAATATATGTTGATTTTACTATAATGTTCTACTTTAAGAGGAATATACTTTTTTGTATATGATAATCAAAGGGAGTGGGAAAGTTGCAGTAATTTTTTGGAAAAGCTCGGTTCTCTTTGTCTTCGAGCTTTATACGGGTCCCTGATGCTATCGGGTTGTGCATTAAAATGTGCGCAAAATAACCAAGTTAAAATACCCACAAGTGCACGGATCTTTGTAGTGTAGTGTGCTCTGAGTGCGGAATCGTACTACAGGGAAGCTCGCTAGTTCAAGTTAGTGAAGTAGTGTGAAAGTGTTAAAGCGCTTAAGTGACAAATTGCAAGGTAGGTTTGAGTAACGTGCGAGAAATGTAAACTAAATTAAACTAACTAAATTATCTAAGTTATACTAAGTATTAGTAGAATACGATAGGTGGTGATCTAGGGGTTTGAACATGTAAATGAGGCAATTAATATAGGCTCGATATCTAGTTTATCTAATTCTGCAAGGGTTTAAGCTATAAGTATACACCCGGTTAAGCTATAAGCTATAGACCTAATTAATCTACTTAGCTTATTTTAACCAAGTACAGCAAGGCAAACTAAACTAAGGAATTAACCTTACAGATAGAAACTATGGTACAACCTATAGTGTCATGGAGTCTATGGTACAACCTATAGACTCACGATTAAAACAATTATATGGCACTAAAGTAATGCATTCATAATATTAACTACAAGTATAATATTTATGAAGCGAAAGTAAAGCAATCATAACGTCTACTTTAAAGCATTACATATGAAATACTTAATTAAAACAAGCCATACATTGCAATATGAATTGAATAAACTATATCCGAGACCATATATTAAAATACGATCATTTACAATATTCACCCCTAGATATCAATCTACTCAGACATAAATGAATACAAGTTATGTAAATAAAAGAGAGTCAAGAAAGGCTCCCCCATATTGACGAACGCGTATTTCTGATTCCCGAAATTTGAGCAGAGGTCCGACGCAAAATAGCTATTCGGGCAGAGCTAATTTCTCCCAAATAAGAACTATTAGGGATGAGTTTCCCCCAAATAAGAGCTTTCCTATTAAAAGCTATTCGGGCAGAACCTCCCCCGGATAAAAATAACTTGGGTCGGACTTCCTCCTAAAAGTAGCTATTCGGGCAAAATTTCCTCGAATAAGAGCTACCTAGGGGGGGCTTCCCCCGTATTCTACTACTACTTAATTAACTAAAACTAAAATTTAAAACTAAATAGAATTAACTCGGAATTATATCAAAAATATTGATAATACTCCAAAATTAACTCTAGAATTCTCAAAGGGTTGAAGCTCTATTTATAGGCAAAATTCTGAAATAGTTGACTTTTTTCGTTTGTTGACTTTGACCAGATTGTTGACCACAGTATTTTTGGGCGTTTTTCACTGTTTTGACCCTCCAAACGATGAAATTTGGCTAAAATCACGCCGCGCGCAGGTTAACGTTGTGCTCAGAATGCTGTTTCTACCCAAAAAATTGATATGATTTGCCAAAAACGGACGTGGGTCACTATTTGAGATCATCTGGGTCAATGTTCCGAGTCCGATTTCGTGCTAGTTTCAGCCAAGTTTCTTCTCTATGAGCTTCATTCTTCAACCGCTTCTCATGCTTTCCCATTCTTACTTCTTGACTTGCAATTTGGATCATTTCGGGCCTTATTCTTCATTTTTCAGTATTTTCCTACATTGCATTGAAAGTATCAAAGTGTTGCATTTATTCCAGAGTTAAGATGCAAATGCAGTACAAATACCATGGTTTGAGTGCTGCAAATACAGTCACATCAACATCCCCAAACCTAAACATTGCTTGTCCTCAAGCAAGACTGTCTTTAAAACAGATGTGAAAGTGAATTTTTGCAGAATTTTTACAAGTCAAAAACAGATGCAAAAATCTATCCTAAATTTTTGTCAAACACATTGCAAAAATAAATCATGAGAAATGCAATCTACTATCTTAAACCTTTTCAGCAATTAATGATAAACATGATAAGAGAACCTTTTGCAAATTTTTCTCAAATAGGTACTCTTATTGGAAATCGACTATTGATTGCTTTGGGGTACATATTTAGAAGTAAACTAAGCATATTAAGTTCATACAATTCTCAACTTTCAAGTTATGCAAACAGATTGGACCTTGATATTCTTACCTACATTTATAATCAAACTCTTGATCATGCCTTAACCCTTTAACATTTGCCAGAAATATAAAAGTACAACTAATAAAACTTCTATATAGTGTTCCGTTTCCTTTGCTTTCTGAATAT
The DNA here is from genome assembly GCA_037974665.1 of Ehretia macrophylla. Taxonomy (NCBI): domain Eukaryota; kingdom Viridiplantae; phylum Streptophyta; class Magnoliopsida; order Boraginales; family Ehretiaceae; genus Ehretia; species Ehretia macrophylla. The sequence continues at coordinate 12,065,587 of CM075782.1, forward strand.
CCCATGTAGCGGGCTTTAAGGCCAACAATCCCCCACCATTATGACTGAGGTTGCCAGGTTTCAAAGGGACCCCTACGTGCCTTAATCACCCGATATATCCAGGCTCGAAACCTTACACTATAGCACATATCCCAAATTACAATGTCTAGGATAGTGGTGTTTAGAGATTTACAACATATTTACACCAAAAATTTTATTCAACAGTAAAGGTATGTACAACTCTTTTTTTTTCATTGTTTTCTTTGTTGTTGTTGTTTTTTTTTTCTTTTTTTTTTTCAGAGTGTACATACAGAAAAAATAACATAACATATTGTACAGACATGGCATAAGGGTTCAGGTTTCAATCACAAGAAGTTCTTATAATAAACGGTAATCCTATCTCAGTCTTTTCATAATCACATAGCTATCAATTGAAGAAAAGAAGAACAGCTAGGTTTACTCATGGATACAATACCCCAAAGTTTTTCTTACAGAGTTTCCTCAGAGTTTTTCACAATACATAGCTAACAATAAAAGTTCTCAAATCATCTAAATCATCTTCCTTTAAATAAGTAAGATAGCAAATACTATTTCTCATGAACACAAATAGTGTATTTCTTGCATATTTTGAAAAAGATTTTCATGAAATACACGCACCCCCACACCGAAACTTTGCTTGTCCTCAAGCAAATAACAATGTAAGACAGTGAGAGTGTAATATGCAAGAAAGAATATAATGACAAATGCTACATCCCCAAACCTATGGTTTGCTTACTCTACAACGCATGTTGATCAGGTATAAAGGGAAATGTAGTAAGGAAAATATCACCTGATGTGAAGTATTTTTATGTTGATGTCAAAGCCTTTCTACTAACTTTTGCCAAAAGATGTATCATTCTGCAATTAAAGATTAGTAGACACAGCATTTTACAGATTATCATCAACACAACAAAAATAAAAGTTAGCTATACTAAAAATAAAAATAGTCAAACAAATATATAGGGGAGAAATCACAAAGAAATATGGTCACAGAAAATAACTAATATATTAAACAAATAATTTAACTACCCAGACCATTTAACCTCTTTTCTGGGGTTCAAGAGTTATCTATAAATACATAAACACAGTAAATACAGAGGACTAAGGAAATTATAAAATCACACAAACAAAGGAAAATAAACACACATAAGCATTTTAAAAATCTAGGTTGCCTCATAGTAGCGCTAAGTTTAACGTCTTCAGCTAGACGGTTGTGCTGAGTTGTAATGCCTTTAGCTTGGCAGAATCTCATTTATGGAATGCCTGCAAGGTCCTGAAGTTCTACAGATTCAACTTCATGAGGAACCATATTTGGATTGAATGCATGTTTCAATCTTTGTCCATTGACTGTGATGACATGCCCATCTGTGGGATTTTTAATTAAGATAACTCAAGAAGGATATATTTTAACCACTTCATAAGGACCATCCCATCTTGTTCTTAACTTTCCTGGGAAAAACTTCAATTTGAAGTTAAACAACCAAACTTTATCAGAAGGAGATAAAGTTTTTCTTAAAATAGATCTATCATGAATCCTCTTCATTCTCTCTTTGTAGAGCTTGGCATTCTCATAAGCTTCGAAACGAAGCTCTTCCAGTTCACTCAACGCCAACTTCCTACCTTCACCTACCTGTTGTAAGTCAAAGTTCAGGGCCTTAATAGCCCAATAGGCTTTATGCTCTAATTTAACAGGAAGGTGGCAAGCTTTTCCGTATACTAATCTATACGGGGACATATCGATGGGAGTTTTGAAAGCAGTACGGTAGGCCCATAATGCGTCATGCAGACGACTTGACCAATCTTTGCGATCGGGCCTAACCGTTTTCTAAAGAATTGACTTAATCTCCCTATTTGATACCTCCACTTGCCCACTTGTTTGTGGGTGGTAAGGTGTTGCTATCTTGTGGTGGACAGAGTATTTTCTCAATAAGCCTTCTAGTGTCCTGTGACGGAAATGCTGTCCTCCGTCACTTATAAGCACACGTGGTACCCCGAATTGAGAAAAGATATTCTCTTTAATGAACTTGACCACAACTTTGTGGTCATTGGTTCGGGTTGCCACTGCTTCTACCCACTTTGACACATAGTCCACACCAACAAGAATATAAGAATAGCCTGAGGAATGAGGGAAGGGACCCATGAAGTCTATACCCCATACATCGAATATTTCACAAATGAGGATGGGTGTAAGGGGCATTATGTCCCTTTTTGAAATAGACCTAGCTTGTTGACATTGTGGGCACTTTTTACACATTTGTGGGGCATCTTTGAAAAGAGAGGGCCAGAAGAACCTACTTTGAAGGACTGTGGCAGCCGTCCTTTTTCCTTCAAAATGTCCACCACATGCTTCAGAGTGGCAGAATTAGAGTATACTGTCAAATTCTTCCTCAGGTACACATCTCCTAATGACCTGATCAGCACAAATCTTGAAAAGATAGGGATTTTCCCAGATAAAGTACTTGACTTGTGTCCTGAACCGTTCCTTTTCTCTTTTACCCCAGTGAGTTGGAAACTCTTGGGCAGCCAAATAATTGAAAAAGTGGGCATACCACGGGGTCTTATGTGAGATGGCAAAAAGTTGTTCATCATGGAACGTGTCTTTGAAAGGAAAAGAGTCAATAGGAGAATCACGTATAAGACGTGATAGATGATCGGCGACAGAATTCTCGCTTCCTTTCTTGTCCTTGATCTCAAGGTCAAACTCTTGAAGGAGTAATAGCCAATGGATTAGACGGGGCTTTGTATCCTTTTTGGTAAGTAAATACCGCAAAGCTGCATGGTCCGTGTATACTATTACTTTGGATCCTAGGATGTAAGATCTGAATTTATCCAATGAGAAGACTACAGCCAGCAATTCTTTTTCAGCGGTTGTATAGTTCTTTTGTGCATCGTCCAAGGTTTTGCTGGCATAATATATCAAGGTAAGCAGTTTATCCCTATGCTGTCCTAATACAGTTCCTACTGCATAGTCTGATGCATCGCACATTATCTCAAAGGGGAGACTGTAGTCAGGAAGTTGGATGATAGGAGCAGAGGATAATAAGGATTTAAGTTTCTCAAAAGCTTCTGAGCACTTGTCATCAAATTTGAACTCAGTATCATTTGCTAGAAGACTAGAAAGTGGTTGGGCTATATGGCTAAAATCCTTGATGAAACGTCAATAAAAACCAGCGTGACCAAGGAATGATCGGATATCACGCACCGTCTTGGGTGCGGGCAGCTTTTCTATTAGCTCGACTTTGGCTGGGTCTACATGGATTCCATCCTGTGTAACAACATGACCCAGAACTATACCTTGCCTAACCATAAAGTGGCTTTTTTTCCCAACTTAGAACCAAATTTGTTTCAACACATCGGTCTAACACTAGAGAAAGGTGTATGAGGCACTCGTCGAAAGTAGTTCCAAATACTGAGAAGTCATCCATAAAGACTTCCATGAACTTTTCGATCATGTCTGAGAAAAGAGCCATCACACATCTTTGAAACGTCGCAGGAGCATTGCAAAGACTGAAAGGCATGCGTTGGAACGCAAAGGTCCCATAAGGGCATGTGAATGTAGTCTTTTCCTGATCTTCAGGAAAGACTGGGATTTGGTTATATCCCGAATACCCATCCAGAAAGCAGTAGTAGCCTTGTATGGCTATTCTATCTAGGACTTGGTCAAGAAAGGGTAAAGGGAAATGGTTTTTCCTTGTTTTGGAATTGAGCTTTCTATAGTCAATGCATACACGCCACCCTGTTGTGGTGCGTGTAGAAATTAGTTCACCCTTATCATTCGAAACCACAGTAATCCCAGATTTCTTCGGTATCACTTGTACCGGATTTACCCATGGACTATCAGAAATTGGGTATATAATACCTGCATCAAGCAACTTAATGATCTCCTTATGGACGACATCACCCATCTTTGGGTTTAGTCTTCTCTGAAATTCTTGAGAAGGAGTAACTCCTTCCTCGAGATGAATTTTGTGCATACACACAGAGGGATCAATGTCTTTCAAGTCAGAAATCGTCCAACCTATCGCCTGTTTATGGGTACTTAGGATTTTTAACAGTCTGTCTTCATGCTCGGGAGTCAAATCCAAGGCAATGATGACTGGAAGAGTCTCATCAGGTCCTAAGTAGGCATACTTAAGATGTTAGGGCAAGGTTTTGAGTTCCAAAACTGGTAGGAACTCAATTGTGGGACATTCTGAAACTTCAGGGAAATGAGTTGTTACTTGATCGTCCTTATTTGGATCAACAACAATGGATGCAGAGGCGACCATTTCAGGAGAAATGTCGCATTCATACAAAAGTCGTTCTAACTCAGCTATTTCTTGATTAGGAGTTAGAATCAATTAGGCAAACTCATCTATACATGAGTTAGTGGTATCAACATGGAAGCATTCTTCTTCCTCATCTTGATTCAATTTGTTGGCTGTATCAGCAACCCTTAGCTTAGTTCTCATGTTCCCAAATGTTAGTTCTATCATACCCGTCCTACAATAGATAACAGCATCAGCTGTTGCTAGGAATGGTCTGCCTAGTAAAACGGGAGTGGTATTTTTGTTATCAGGGCCTAAGTCCATATCTAACACAATGAAGTCCACTGGGAATAAGAATTCTCCTACTCTAACGATCATATCTTCTACATCACCTCGACGCCGTCACTCAGATCTTTCTGCCAATTGGAGGGTCACATTAGTCGGTGTTAACACTCCAAGACTTAACCTTTGGTAGACCGTGTGAGGGATGAGGTTAACACTAGATCCTAAGTCTAACAAGGCGCTTTCTATGCGTTGGTCATTAATTAAGCATGGAATGGTGAAAGCTCCTGGGTCACTGCACTTTTGAGGCAGTCCTCTAGTGCAGATATTTCTAACCTTTTTAGTAAGACGGACCTTCTTAGGAATAGAGTTGGTCCGTCTTTTTTTCACACATAAATCCTTCAGAAATTTGGCATAGGCTGGAATCTGTTGTATTACCTCAACTAATGGCAAATTGATCTTAATATCTTTCAGATGCTCTAAGACCTTGAGTTGTTTAGGATCATCAGTCGGTTTTGGATGGGACAAAGCTATGGGAAAATGTGCTCGTGAGGATGGTTCAACTATAGGCTCCACCGTTAGGTTTTTATTCCTACGGCAATCTTGAACATCTTTGCTTAAAACCTCAATCTCAGATTCCTCTAATTCCTCAATTTCTTCTGGAACATCCCTAACCTTTACTCTAACCTGGTTATCAATGGTTTTCCCACTCCTAAGGGTAACTACAGCCTTGGCCTGTTCTTGTACTATCTCAGTTTGGACAGTACTACACTGTCCTTGTGGATTTACCACGGTCTGAGATGGAAGCTTACCCTCGTCTCTCTTACTTAAAGTTTGGGCCATCTGCCCGATTTGTCCTTCAAGTTTAGCAATAGACTGTTGCTGAACTTGGAACATTTGCATAAGTTTGTCAAATTTGTCAACAGATGATAACTGTGCAGGAGGAAGAGTTGGGACATTGTTCCGTTGTGTTCTGAACGGATTGTCCTGTTGGACTGGATAGTAACCAGGAGGGTTATTATTTTGTGGCCTCTGATATTGCTGTTGAGGGAATTGATTATCAACATTTCCTTGCTGACTTTGTTGATGAGGCTCATAGTTTCCTTGTCTTTTTTGATATTGATGTTGAGGAAACCGAGTCTCTTGATTCCCTTGTCGCCATGAAAATGCGGGATTGTCTCGCCAGCCTGAATTATACGTGTTAGAATATGAATTGTAATTCCTTGTATATCCTTGGGCGGCACAGATTTGTTCTTGCATGAATTCAGGAAATTGTGAACCGATTGGACAGTCTAGAGTAGAGTGATCTACTGCAGAACATACGGTACAAACTTCCGTGATCTGAGGAGCTGAAGAAGAAGAAAACCCTAGAGAGATGAATTTTTCTAGTTGATGAGCTAGGGCATCTACTTTGTCAGTCAATTGGGAATTAGAACTAGAGTTAACTTCAAACGATGCCCTCTTTTGGGGATTTTGGGTGCTCTTACTCTCTCTGTCATTAGCAGTGTTTTGGAGAGAGTCTTCAGCAATATTTTCTATTCTTCTCCAAGCTTCGTCCGCTGTGAGGTTATAGAAACCTCCATTTCTCATTGCATTAACTATCATCTTATTATGAGGGGTAAGACCTTTGAAGAAATAATGCAAGAGTTCGGGACGATCAAACCCATGATGAGGACATTGATTCTTAAGATCTTTAAACTTTTCCCACGATTCATTAAATGGCTCTAAGTCTGACTGTGCGAATGTCATGATGCCTGTTCGCAGAGTAGTAGTCTTAGCCATTGGGAAGAACCTATGTAAAAATTTTCGAATAAGTTCTCCCCAAGAAGTGATCACTCCTGCATCTAGATGATTTAGCCATTGTTTGGCTTTATCTTTCAATGAAAAGGGAAACAGACGCAGGTGAATATTTTCACGGCTCACATTAGGAATGTGAAACGTTGTGCATGCTTCAATGAATTGCACGATGTGAGTGTGAGGATTTTCATTGCTTTTTCCATAGAAAGAAGGAAGCATTGAAATAGTCCCTGTTTTGAGCTCAAAATTTATATTGCCAAGAGCCGGTGGGGCTATGGCAAATTCAGGGTCAAAATCACCTGGTGAAAAATGTTGACGTAAAGTCATCGGTTGGTTCACAGGTTGATTAACAGGCTGAGCTATAGGAAGAGGCGGGATATTTACTTCTTGATCTGCCATTGGGAATTTTAACTTCCTACGCAAATTTTTCTCGAGCTCAGGATCAAACGGGGCGAGTTCTAGATCCAAAGAACGACGCCCGTGCATACAACGACTTATAAACTTTAAATACGAAATAAAATTACAAGATTAAAAAATACTAATATACTTTACAAGCAGTAATAGATAAAAGCTCATTGATAAGATGAATCATTAAAATGACTCATTTTCCAATCAATCAAAATTCCTAAAATTTAATTTTTAAATTTTTTTTTAAAAAAAAAATAAATAAATAAAAAATAATTTAAAAAAAATAAAAATAAAAATAAATAAAAATAAAAATGAAAATAATATTTTTTTTAAAAAAATAAAAATAAAAATAAAAATATTTTTTAAAAATAAAAATATATATATTTATTATTTTATTTTATTTATTTTTTATTTTTTATTTTATTTTTTTATTTTTAAATAAAACGGATAAAATAAACACTTAAACAAGTTCATAAATACTTTTATCAATAACTAAACTGTACCGTGCTTCCTCGGCAACAGCGCCAAAAACTTGATGCGATCGGGTTGTGCGTTAAAATGTGCGCAAAATAACCAAGTTAAAATATCCGCAAGTGCACGGATCTTTGTAGTGTAGTGTGCTCTGAGTGCGGAATCGTACCACAGGGAAGCTCGCTAGTTTAAGTTAGTGAAGTAGTGTGAAAGTGTTAAAGCGCTTAAGTGATAAATCGCAAGGTAGGTCTGAGTAACGTGCGAGAAATGTAAACTAAATTAAACTAACTAAATTATCTAAGTTATACTAAGTATTAGTGGAATACGAGAGGTGGTGATCTAGATGTTTGAACATGTAAATGAGGCAATTAATATAGGCTCGATATCTAGTTTATCTAATTCTGCAAGGGTTTAAGCTACAAGCATACACCCGGTTAAGCTAAAAGCTATAGACCTAGTTAATCTACTTAGCTTATTTTAACCAAGTACAACAAGACAAACTAAACTAAGGAATTAACCTTACAGATAGAAACTATGGTACAACCTATAGTGTCATGGAGTCTATGGTACAACCTATAGACTCACGATTAAAACAATTATATGGCACTAAAGTAATGCATTCATAATATTAACTACAAGTATAATATTTATGAAGCGAAAGTAAAGCAATCATAACGTCTACTTAAAAGCATTACGTATAAAATACTTAATTAAAACAAGCCATACATTGCAATATGAATTGAATAAACTATATCCGAGACCATATATTAAAATACGATCATTTACAATATTCACCCCTAGATATCAATCTACTCAGACATAAATGAATACAAGTTATGTAAATAAAAGAGAGTCAAGAAAGGCTCCCCCATATTGACGAACGCGTATTTCTGATTCTCGAAATTTGAGCAGAGGTCCGACGCAAAATAGCTATTCGGGCGGAGCTAATTTTTCCCAAATAAGAACTATTAGGGATGAGTTTCCCCCGAATAAAAGCTTTCATATTAAAAGCTATTCGGGCAGAACCTCCCCCGGATAAAAACAACTTGGGTCGGACTTCCCCCTAAAAGTAGCTATTCGGGCAAAATTTTCCCGAATAAGAGCTGTCTAGGCGGGACTTCCCCCGTATTCTACTACTACTTAATTAACTAAAACTAAAATTTAAAACTAAATAGAATTAACTCGGAATTATATCAAAAATATTGATAATACTCCAAAATTAACTCTAGAATTCTCAAAGGGTTGAAGCTCTATTTATAGGCAAAATTCTAAAATAGTTGACTTTTTTTCGTTTGTTAACTTTGACCAGATTGTTGACTGCAGCATTTTTGGGCATTTTTCACTGTTTTGACCCTCCAAACGATGGAATTTGTCTAAAATCACGCCGCGCGCAGGTCAATGTTGTGCTCAGAATACTGTTTTTACCCAAAAAACTAATATGATTTGCCAAAAACGGACATGGGTCACTATTTGAGATCATCTGAGTCAATGTTCCGAGTCCGATTTCGTGCTAGTTTCAGCCAAGTTTCTTTTCTATGAGCTTCATTCTTCAACCGCTTCTCATGCTTTCCCATTCTTACTTCTTGACTTGCAATTTGGATCATTTCGGGCCTGATTCTTCACTTTTCAGTATTTTCCTACATTGTATTGAAAGTATCAAAGTGTTGAATTTATTCCAGAGTTACGATACAAATGCAGTACAAATACCATGGTTTGAGTGCTGCAAATACAGTCACATCAGTCCCGAACATGAATGCCCTCAGGGGGGAAGAACTAATAGCTCCAGGAAAGGCAAATGCCTTATTGTGCTGTATGTCGCCGTAAGGCTCAATCCCAACTCAACTCCTGTCTCGCCTGCTAACTATTCTCGGTCTCGGTGGAATTACCCTGATAGGGGATTCGATTCATACGCTTTGGCGATGTTACCTACAAAATAAAAGGCATGCTAGGTGATCGAAATCGCTCAGGTCAATGAGGACCCTTTATAAGGGTCCCGAACGTACTTTGGTCTTCTTCAAAGCTTGTTAGGATCAAAAAAATGGTAGCCGCCCTGTAGCTCAAAAAGCGTAGGGGCGGCATATATGAGGGAGAGGAAGGTGCTAACCTCCCTAATAAAAGTAGCTAACCTCCCCGCCATTTCCTTTTAATTACTATTATGGCCACCACTATTTAATTGGTGAAAGAGAAATAGACTTTAAATTTACCATAATATCCTCATTTAGAGTATCTTTTGCATTAAATGCAAATAATTTTTGTTATCTTTGCATTAAATACAAAGATTTGATTTGTTGTTATTCGAAAATATACAAATATGTATAGTAGGAGAAACAAATATAAATGTGGAATCTACATATAATTCATTTGTATGCATTTTATACAAAGACTTGATTTGTTGTTACTCGAATACAAATATGTATAGTACGCTTAACAAATATAAATGTGAAATCTACGAATAATTCATTTGTATGCATTTAATGCAAAGACTTGATTTGTTGTTACCCAAAATCTACAAATATGCATAGTACGCTTAACAAATATAAAGAATTTAAAATTAGTAAATGTTGCAACCTTTACAAACCCTAACATACATTCGCCCTTCACTACCTTACATGATATATCCATGCACCAAGCTGAACCAACTTACAGTACATGGTATATCTATATAAAAAGGTGTAAAGAAAAATAAAAAACAAAACAAAATTGGAAGATCTGGAGTAGAGCCGTCAAGGCAAGTAAGAAACCATCCGGCCAGGATAGTTTCTTGCTTGTCCGGACAGCCTTACTGGAGATCCGAATATCCTCCAATAGAAAATATGTATTTAAAACCACTATACATATATGTATCTTGGTTTTGTGATGTAGAAACTCACAACAGTAAAGTTATCACCGACTTGATCACCGTGTTTATCAAACAAAACTAAGTCCCTATTGTTGGCATAAAGAAACTGGAATAAATTAACTTGATGCCATAGGAAACAAAAATCTTGGCAATTTCAACGAGCCCTTTGTCATCCCAGGATTCACCCAGTTTTTTTGAGACTTTTTGTAAACTAAAAGTTTCTTGGAATATAGTATACCACTAAACTTCTCTTAACAAAAATGAATGCTCAGTTTTCATGATGATAAAAATGCATGTCCTTTTTTTTTTATATCATGCATGTCCTTTCCTTATGGTCAAGATGGAGCAAACTTGTTCATTTGAAAGGGCAGAGTTTCTGGGAAGTCAAGACCCCTATAAATACTTTGTGGGCATGGAGGAAAATACTTAGTATCAGGCCATTGGCAAGGAATATGATTTCTCACAACATCGGTGATGACAAAGACACATTTTTGGCTTGACTCTTGGCGGATGCTTGGTTACCTAAGGAACCTCTATGATGTCGAAGCCTTGGCAAACCAAGGTACAAGATTGTTAGCTAGAGTTTCTAACTTTATCTCAAATGGTCAATGGGCTTTCAACTCTAGATATCAAACTGTGAATTTCATTGAATAAAAGTTGGGTACATTGCTTCTTAATCCAAATCAAAGAGATGAGGTATTGTGGCTTGGTAAAAGAGATTTCACCACTGATGCTACCTGGGAATCAATCAAAGAAAAGAAACAACATTGGGCCTACGCTGACATTATTTGGTCGAGACTTGTGATGCTAAGACACGCTCTCTGCAGTTGGCTCGTTATGAAGAAAAAACTCACTACAAGGTACAAACTGATTTTGTGGGGGTATCAAGTTGATCCGTATTGTGTTATGTGCAATATATAAATTGAAACTCAGGATCACTTCTTTGAGTATAGTTTTTCTAAAAGGATTTGGTGGAGCCTGCTTAATCTTGCCTAAGTTACTACCAGACTCTACAAATGGGATAGATATATCAAGTGGATAATCAATTTCGGCAAGAAAAAGAGACTCTAGGCATAGATTATCAAGGCTGCTTTCTGTGCTCTCATTTACTATCTTTGGCAAGAGAAGAACCAATGATTCCACAACAACAATGCAAGAAATGAGGACCAAATCATTAATAGAATCAAAGCTGATATCAGTGGGAAGCCGTATGATAAAACTAAGTTAAAATGTATAGGTACTAACATTAGCATATGCAAAGCATAGAATATTGACGAATATATTCTTTTGTAGTTGTTCTTTTTTGTAAATTTTTTTGACCAGGGAGCATATATACTCCTTTGTATTTTGAGTTGTTGAAATGAAAATCCCCTTTGCTAATTGAGTAAAAAGAAATGCATGTTCCTTTTTTCTGTCTTGTATACATTGTGATATAGTTCATTATATAAAGCACTTCCACGACCTTAATAATATAAAAAGAAATAATATTGTCTTCTCTATGATTTTACTCAAAATCATTTAAGAAAAAAAAATGACGACAAATTAGGATGATGAAATTTGACACAATGGAATGAAAGCTAAGACGAAAAATATCCCAATTTGTAGTCTCAATTAAACATAATTTAATTGTTGTAGTAGCCGAATATTATTCTAACCATGTCCAGCCAATATCCATTAGGATAGAAAGCCCATTCGGAAGTAGACCTAGGCCACAAAGGCTTATCTGATTCCGTTCAAAGTTCCCACTTGCCTTGGTTAATTCAGCCAAGAGTCATACTTAGCAAAGCCAAACCAAACTATTTGTGGTTGAACCATTATCAGCAGGACTTTTGTGAAACCATCCTTGATAGAGCTGAATCGAGTCATTCTTGAATGAACTATCTTCCGCAAAGCCAGACTATGCCATGCATTCTTGACTGAACCATCCTCCACAAAGATGAACCGAGCCATTTCTTGACCCAACTATATTGGACTACCTCCAACTGGGCCTATATGACAATAAATTCAACTTGATCTAAAAGTCATGAGAATCCTATAACTAACCATATTAGTGGCACACATAAACCTGTCGTTATCCTCCCTATGCTCTCCAATATTAGGACTTATATTCTTTACTTTCTCCAATATCATGGCTTTTATTCTCTTTACAATCATGACCAAAGTCAAATCTAATTATCCCTACCAATACCTCAAACAACAATCATCTCTCACAACGCTTCGATTACCCTATCTCTTATCTTTACTTTTTACATTATCTACATTTTGTTTGATTACTAACTTGAGCATTAAAACATTTTTAAGACACCCTTGTTGGTGGCTTTAGACCGTCTTACCATCATTGTGTTGTGAATAGTAAAGGTTATTAATGGCTCACCAATACAAAAATGGATTAAGAGGCCTGTAAAATGATAGATACGAACATTAACAATCATCAATATAAAGTTGCATTTCTTAGCAAATAGTTTCCGCATCACAATTCAATGTAGCGCCAACGACTTTCGCGCCCCTTGCTTGTTCCCTCACGATGGTTCAACACGTTTTTACCATTTTTTCTCAAGAGTTATTTGATTCAGTGTTTGAACATAAGTTGGTCTTTAGTCAAGAAATGAATATTCTTGTACAGTTAAAGACATTTTTCCCCGTGAGTTTTAGACCAAAACCCAAAGTCCCCATCAACTTTGAAATTTCCCCAAAGTCCCCAGTCAACTTTGAAATTTACCCAAAGTCCTCAATCCACTTTGACATAGTTAGAAGTCTGTTTTAAAAAGAAAAACAAAAACAAAAATGCAAGCAAAATAAATCGAAGTTGTTTTTCACCAACGCCTCGCCATAACGCCATTGCTTGATGATTTGGCTCTGCCACACAAAGCTTGGCTTGCCTTATGGGAATAAGGGAGAATGGAGAAGAGAGAGTAGCAGAGGAAGAAGGAAGATGAGGGGAAGGAAGGAGGGAAAGAGACAAACAAGCAACAAAATTGGAAAAATAAAAACAAGAAGAAGACCAATGATATTATCTTCAACGAACTGCCCAGTTGACACCACTACACTTCAACACCCGATGCTACCACCAAATGAAAGTGGTGGACTACTCATGCTAGTTAGCAGACCAAGGTTAGAAGCTTATAAGGTGACAAATAGGTGGGGGTAAGGGGTGAAAAAAAGAAAGGTGGTGTGATTGTTTAATTATCGGTTAGTTCTGAAAGAATGATCAACCTTTGTGGACAATTGCATAAATTTATTTCAGTGAGGATCATAACGTTAGTACTTTTCTTAGTGGGAACTACTTTGATTTTTCATACTAACATTACAAATATTTTAGAAAACTACTAATAACATTACAAATATTAAAAAATTTAAAATTTGTAAATGTTACAACCCTCGTAATTCCCAACATACACCCGCCTTTCACTACCTTGCATGATATATCCATGCACCAAGCTGAACCAACCTACACATGGCTATATCCATGTAATTTCTTAGACTGTTGACTTGAACATCGATTAACGGTTCGACAAAGACTCCAATAATACTCTCCAGACAGTCTTTAAGTCCCCATTGTTGACATAAAGAAACTGGATTGAATTAACTTTATCGCCATAGGAAACCAAAATCTTGGCAATTTCAACGCGTCCTTTGTCATCCCAGGATTCACCTAGCTTTTTCGAGACTTTTTGCAAACTAAAAGATTCTTGGAATATAGAGTATACCACTAAACTTCTCTTAACAAAAATGAATGCTCAATTTTCATAATGCTAGGATAAAAATATTATAATTACTAGCCAATCAATTACCAATAATGGATAAAATTGCATGTCCCTTTTTTCTGTCTTGTATACATTGTGATAAAGTTCATTATATAAAGCACTTCTACGACCTTAATAATATAAAAAAGAAATAATATTGTCCTCTCTATGATTATTCTCAAAAAAATTTAAGAAAAGAAAAAATGACGACAAATTAGGATGATGAAATTTGACACAATGGAATGAGTGCTAACACGGAAAAGACATGAAAAGATTGTGGTTAAAGGTGATTCATAATCCGTATACTTTCTTTTTAAGCAGGCCCAACAGAGCTGAGCACAGTTCATATAATTTGCGGTAATGGTACTATTGAGATAATAAAAAAATAGCTACCATAAAAAAGTGATTATCCCAATTTGTAGTCTCAATTAAATTGTTGAAGTAGCCAAAATTTGTACATGCCCGAATATTATTCTAACCATGTTTAGCCAATATCCATCAGGATAGGAAGCCCATTCAGAAGCAGACGTAGGCCACAAAGGCTCATCCAATTCAGTTCAAAGTTCACACTCAGCCTTGGTTAATTTAGCCAAAAGTCATCCTCAACAGAGCCAAACCAAACTATTTGTGGTCGAACCATCGTCAGCAGGACTTTTGTCAAACCATCCTCGATAGAACTGAATCGAGTCATTCTTGAATGAACCATCTTCTGCATAGCTAGACCATGCCATGCATTCTTGACTGAAACATCCTCGACTAAGCTGAACCGAGCCATTTCTTGACCCAACTATATTGGACTATTCTTTACTTTCTCCAATATCGTGGCTTTTATTCTCTCTACGATCATGACCAATATCAACTCTAATTATTCCTACCAATACCTCCAACAACAATCATCTCTCGCAACGCTTCGATTACATTATCTCTTATCTTTACTTGTACATTATTTATATTTTGTTTGATTACTAACTTGAGTGTTAGAACATTTTTAAGACATCCTTGTTGGTGTCTTTAGGCCGTCTTACCATCCTTGTGTTGTAAATAGTTAAGGTTATTAATGGCTCACCGATACAAAAATGGATTGCAAAGCCCGTAAAATTATAGATATGAACGTTAACAATCATCAATATGAAGTTGCATTTGTTAGCAAAGGATTGTTCAACACGAATTTACCATTTTTTCTCAAGAATTAGTCAATTCAGTGTTTGAACATACATTAGTCTTTAGTCAAGAAATGAATGCTCTTGCAGAGTTAAAGACATTTTGCCCCATGAGTTTTAGACCAAAACCCAAAGTCCGCCATCAACTTTGAAATTTACGCAAAGTCCCCCATCCAATTTGACAAAGTTAGGAGTCCGTTTGAAAAAAAAGAAAACAAATAATGCCATTGCTTGATGATTTGGCTCTGCCACACAAAGCTTGGTTTGCCTTTTGGGAAAAAGGATAATGAAGAAGAGAAAAGATAAAGCAGCAGAGGAAGAGGGGGGAGGAAGGAGGGAGAGAGATAAATAAGCAACAAAATTGGAAAAATAAAAACAAGAAGAAGACTAGTGATGTCATCTTCAATGAACTACCCTGTCGACACCACCATACTTCAACACCCGATGTGATACCCCAGACCTAGCATGTTGTGAATAGTATCTATTTGCATATATTTATGTGTTAATTTAATTGATTGGTTGAATTTAAGTGTTTATTCTAACTTTATATATATATATATATATTTAGTAAATTTACTTTTAATATTTTTTTAAGTGTGTAATTAGCACTTAATTAAATCATATAAAATGCTTAATCTCTTATTTTGTTATTTATGTCTAATAAATTAGTTTTCATTATTTTAAAATGAGCTGCGAGTCCGGGGTGATTTTTGAAGTACGTTATTTTTTTAAATTTTAAATTTTATTTTCACTATATGTTTATTTTCATGCATGCGTTCATAATTTTTATGTGCATGGTGTTTCGGGTAGGTTGGTAGAAAATTGATTAGTATAACAAATGAATAGTATTCGGGGTGTAAAATTTGACTATTTTATTTTTCAAAATTTATATTTTTCATTTATTACTTACCTTATTAGACATATTTCATCAATTGGAACTATGTGCATAACATGTCGAGAACGTGAGATATAAAAATATTTGTGTCCTGAATGAATAGTGTTACGAAAGAATAGTAACTTTTTGTAGAATTTTTATTTGGGCTTCTAGTGAATTAGCTAGACTTTGAAATTTTATTAGACCCTTAAATATGTTTAATTAGACCCAATTTACTAACTCAACCCATTATTTCCTTAGTCTATTATTTATATAACATAATAAGAGCCAAAACAAAACAAAAAAAGAGTGCAAAAGCTGAAAACGCTATAGCAGGACCGAAAATCAGCATATGATGAGGATGAGAGAATTTTGATCAACAAATCCTCATTCCAAGCCATGCCAAGCTAGGTGCAAGTGGTTTAGGTTGTTTACTAGCCTCCTAGGAGCTCTTACGCGCAATAGGTAAGGGATTTCATACCTATTTTTGCATTTGAAAAATGTTGCTCTTTTCTTGAATTCATAGATTTGCTATCAAATGCTTATGTAATGCTTAAAGATGCTTATGTATGTTGTATATAAGTAGTAGAGACCTTATTTATGCTATTATTTCGTAATTTAAACGGTTGAATTCGTTCGTTGATTGTATAGCATGAATAATGACATTTTTCTAGGGTTTTATGGAATTGTGTGATATGGCTTGATTCATTGCTTTTAGTAGGTGCCTTAGATGTTAATAAAGGTAGTTTAATAGCCACATGACGTTGAATTACTCAAAAATTGGCTAACACATGAAATAGGCGACTTTTAAAAAGGGGTTTCGGGGTTAGTACAAATCTGGGTTAATTTGGCCTTTACATCTAGTGTTCTTAGGCTATATAGGTGTTATATATGCTTTGCTAAACCTCGGTTGAGTCTCGGTTAGGGTACTTGTAGTACAAACTCACAAAGGGAAAATTGGGACTTTTGTGCTAAACGCGGGTAATTGGGTAGTTTCTAGGGTCCTAGGGGTTCCATATAGGATAATTAAAAGTATGGAATAGCCCGCTCGTTTAACTAGAACAGTAACTTGTGTTTGGAAGAAAAATGGCTTGTGTTACAAAGGGGTTTTGGGTCAAACGTAAATTCGGGTGAATTTGGTTGATATATTTGGTGTTCTTAGGGTAAGTAGGGACTAAATGTACTTTTTCTAACTCTTAGTTGAGCTTTGGTTAAGATACTTGTAGTACAAACGCACAAAGGGGTAATCGGGGCTTTTGTGGCTAATTCGGGTTAATGAATGATTTCAAGGGTTCTAAGTATGCCATAATTTGTAACTAGAAGATTAGAATAGTTAGTTGGTGAATCTTGAGCCTTAGCCTTCGGTTTGGAGTTAAATGACTTAGGATAACAAAAGGGAAACTTGGGGTTTTCATGCTTAGCTTTTGAATTAGCTTTGGTGCTTGTATATCTTGCCTTTGCATGTTATTATATGGCATTCGTGAGCATTTCGTGAAGTTTCGTGATCATCGGTCATTGACCCCTTTGTGTTGGTATAGTTATTTTCATATTTAATGATTATATCTTGTTATAATATTTATATTACTTGTACTTTGTTAAGATCAAACTCTAATAAACATTGTATACTAAGTGAGTAGGACTATAAGGATAAGTCATCTAGTTATATGATTATTGATTATTGTAATTAAAAGTAATTGGAATTTATAACTTATGATCTTAACTTAATGGTATTTGATGCTTTTAATATATCTTATGTTGTCTAATGATATGGTAAGGTGAACATTGTAGCTTAATTGTGTGTGGGTTATGAACTTATGTGAATAAGTGATTATAAATCTAACTTCTAATGTTGTAGGGTTGAGTTAAGTAAGAGTTGAGTTGGAATTGATATAGTTAATTGCTAAACTTATATGAATATTCTAGGGTTGCATATTCGAGCTAATTTGAGGAAGTTTGGAGTAAATCAGAGCTATCTTCTTGCGTATTTAGCTAGACCCAAGGTGAAGGAGTTGCATCTTATTTGCATTTCTTTCTTGAATATAAATTATGTTGGATAATGCCATGCTATAAATGTTAGTTATTTAGTTTATATTGTTATCTTGCTTATATTGCTTGTAAATTATCATGTATATGTTACTTGGCTCCCGTGATCTTGACTCGGGGTTGCACAACCTTTTCGAACATGGTAGCGTCGAGAAACAAGGGCAGCATCGGGCTTGCCATGCTCCCTCGACTACCATGGTGCCTATTCCCTTTCTCGCTGAGTATACTTCACTACCCCAGATGCGTGGTTCACCTGCTGGACATATGGTGCTACCTCTGGAGAAAGGGTCGTAGGATCGGGATACATCCGAAGTATCCCAACTTGGTGGAGTATGGGTTTGTCGGCACATGCGTGAAGTTCGTGGCTCGTGGTTCGAGATTGAAGACTTAAAGTAGAACCGTATCCTTTTTAATGTGGTTAATTACTTGGCTATTTGATCTTGTTGCTTTATGTTATATATATATATGACTTCTTGTGATTGCATATCATATTACACGCCTTGGTATGCTGCATCACCTCTCTCACTGAGTATACATGGTGTATACTCACCCTCGTTTCTAACACTTTTCAGGATCGTGCTATAAGTTGGAAATGAGATTGCCTTCTGTGTGGCCTGCCTGCTCTATCAGTGTGTAGAACAAGGAAGAATGTGTACATTATATGCCTGTATATTATTTGAGACCTTATGGTCATATATGTATTTGTGTTATTTTAAGAAATGTAATATTAAAGTTTTAGTCTTGGGTGATAGTTAGGTGCTGGTGGTTTGTAATAACTTCAATTGTTTACTCTTCGGTTTAGTTGACTTGCATGCTGATAGGGATGAAACAGATTGAAGTTGTAGACTATGGTCTTGTGGTTGTATGTTGTTGTTTGCAGGTTTCCAGATAGTCCTATATATAGGGGAAACTCTGTCCGTTTTCTCCTAAATTTTGTGCCCGATGTTTGAAATTGGGTAAAAATAGCATGATAAATAGGAGTTCCGGTCCCGTGAGAGATCGGGACGTTACACCCGATGCTACCACTAAACCATACTATTATCAGTCTCGCAACACCACTCAATTTTTTGACTAAATTTACATACTATTTGGAACAAATGAATTCCATAAAATTTTATAGAATTTATTTGCAAATCCAACTTTTTGTGTTTGGAACCACCTTTTTAAAAAATTAGATATCCAAGATTTACAAATCCTGGATTTACTCAACCTTTATCCAAATCCTTGATCAAGAGATAGAATTTGTAATTTCAAGCCACAAAATTAGCCAGTCATCTTTTAATGACTAAAGTGCCCTCAAATTTTATTTCCTTTTTATTGATCTTAGTCTTTTGCTTTCATTTCCTATGTAATTATTTTTTCTTATTCTTCTTGCAAGGTTCTTCATGTTAAATTTATTTTTCATATTTCTTAATCCAGACTTCTTTTTGGTTTTCAAATTAAAAGCCCTAATTATAAATTATTTATTCATCCATCCTATTTCAGGTAATTTTAACATACTTAATTTGGCATCTAAAATCACAAATATTTATTCATGTCATTTATTCATCTACCTCGTATTCTTATTATTTATTCATCAATGTTAATTAATCAAATTTAATTTTAAAACTGATTGATGATATTGATGAAATATATATTCCAGTCAAGGTTTCAAAAATAAAGCTTCAAAATATAGGGACATAAAAGGAATACCAACAATAAATATATTTATAAATATTAGAATTGATTTAATATCGTTTTTCAGTTCCGAATAAGGGAATTCATTTTCAAATATAAATCCTCGTGGAATTCATTTATAGATCAAATGAATTCCACACCACAAAGGTTTCCAAACACTCTGAGTTTCATATTCATTACAAATAATTAGACAAGTTTAACTTGATTAATAACATTAAATCGATTATCGAACCCATTAACATACAACTCAAAATTCAATCTTCTACCTACAAAATTACATCACAACTACAAAAGCTCACAACTTCTTTAACAAAAGCAGAAAAAAAGCACAACCCACAAAACAAAAAGATTTCAGATAGAAAAACTAATAGATTAGAAACTCAAAACTTTTTGACCTATGGAACAGTAATAATAGATATTTCTAAAATGGGTAAGCATAATGGCTTACTGTGAAACAACCCCTACCCAATCGGGGTCACCTTGGCCGAGGGCATTAACAAAGATACCTAAGCACAAATTCATTTTCTCCGTGAAAGCACTAACGGCGATGAAGCAAGATTCTGACAACGAAGAGGAAGTTAGCTGGTATGTGCAACAGAATGAGGAAGAAGGAAATGATAAAAGAGGAGAAAGAAAAGAAAAGGAAGAAAAATATTGCTTTCTTTTTTTAAAACATTAAAAAGACGAATATGTCCTTAACAGTGTAACAGAATTCTGACTCTGTCAATGTTGAGTGGGTGGGGGGGGAGGGGGGTAAATTTAGGAGTTGATGGGGTCTTTGGGATTTCACTATAAACTCATGGGGAAAAGTGACTTTTAACTCTGCACGACTTTACTCTTTCATTCCAAATGTTCATGCAAGTTGTCCGTCTTATTTTTCCTATCGCTTTTAGCATAGTGGGCTCCCGGTGGGAAGCTGGCATTAAAAGTTTGTATTGACCAAGCAAAAACTTCATGTTGAAGGCAGGGCTACTGACTGGAATGAAGTTGTAACAAGGTAACTGTACTGGAAGTATGAAGCGATATTATTCCATTCCAATTTCTTCCTTGGACAAAAAAAAAAGTGACTTGGATAAAAAGAAATGAAGTGACTCAGACAAAAATTAGTCAATTTAGTCCCTATTGTTTCTATAAAAAAATTAAATTCATTCATTTTATTCAAAATTAGTCAATTTAGTGTTTATTATTTTCTAAAAAAATTAATTTAGTCCCTATTATTTTCTAAAAAGATTTAATTTAATCTTTGTATGTAACCCCTATTTTGGGACTAAATTGAAATTGTTTAAAAAATAATATGGATTAAATTAACTAACTTTGAATAATATAAATTTAATTAACTAATTTTGAATAATAAGGACGATTTAAAAATTTTGATGAAACAATAAACACCAATTTGTGACATTTTCCGTTAAACTTAATTATTATAATATATACGGATATAAAGCAACTAAATGGCTTAACGGCCTGACTATGTAGCTCAGATGGTAGAGCGCCCGCTTAGCATTCGAGAGGTAACGGGGATCAATATCCCGCATCTCCATTGTTAATGTTTTGTCCACAGAAATGGCGTCTATTACGTCAATAATTGCGAATAGGGTCCACCAATAATAGCAGATATGTGTAATCTCCGCCCAACATATATATTTTCTAGTTTTCTTTTGGGCCCTTTTTTGTTTTGTGCCTTTTTTTTGTCAGATTACCCCTTTGGTTATACTCGACTATCATCTTTTTTGGGGACTTTATTTACATGTATTACAAAAGATTTGTTCTTGAGTGAGCATTTTGGAGTTGAAAGTGCGATTATTTCTTTATTGTCAAATGTAGTAGATAAATTATATGCAAGAAAAATTTGAAATTTGTGCCCTTGAAATTTTTACAATGTGCATACAACTTAATGAAGGACAAAATACATCCATGAGTAAATATCCGACATTGTTCAAAGCATTAAACCAAATTCTATTCGTGAAGTTATATTTAAAGAAAAATGTGATCTCTTGTTTCACAATCCAGATGACAAAATTTATAATAAGTGGTAGTAGTCCTAAAGGCATAATATATTAGATTTACATAGACATGTTATACAACATTCACAATCTCACATCATACCCCTTATTCTCAGACCCCACGGCATTTGCAGCCAAGAAATGCCTTGGAATCTCAGCTAAAACACCTTGAACATAACATGGCCATGTGAATGCAGGCCCTTGTGTTTGATGACCAACGGCTGAATTTTGCAAGTCCACAATCCCATGGGGACCACTACCCATATGGCTGAAATTATTTTTTTGTCGGTCACATGGTTGAAATTAGCTTCATCTTTTTGACAAGAGAATCATTCTGAAATCGAGATGGAGTCCACATGACTGAAATTTGCTTCATCTTTATGACTTGAATCCTCAAGTGAAATCACTACAAAAAAAACTGAATTCTGCGAGAGACGGTTCCCCTCACCGTGCCGTCGCCAATGTGGAATTTGCGACGGCACCGTGAAGGGAATTGTCCGTCAGATAGGAGATTGTCGCCAAAATGGTTCCTGTTACCGTGCCGTCGCCAATGTGGCGACAGCTAAGAATGCTCTCCATCCCGTCTCCAAATCTGCCCTCACCAAACCCTCACCATCATTTTCCGTCTCCAGGCCGTCACTGTTAGTTCGCCCTCACCAAACCCTCACCATCATTTTCCGTCTCCAGGCCGTCACCAAACGTTCCTATCACTATCCCCTCATCAATTAGAGCCGTCTCACAACTGTCACTGTATATCCCATAGACAAGCCCTCGCTAACATTTCCCCTCACTCGGCTGTCACTATTATTTGCTATCACTGAACACTCGCCAACTGATCCCCTCACCAAACTGTCACAAAATTGTCGTCGCCAAGCCTTCACCAATATTTTCCCTCACCAAACCGTCAATAACTATTCCCTTCACATAGCCCTCGCCAACTTAACCATTCCATCTAATTAACATACTCATAATTCCTTGAAAAAATCCTAAATTTTTTTCCCAAATTGAACCTATTTCACCTATGAAATACAATTCCAATAATGACGCAAATATGATATTATCTACGTATATTTAATATACAAACTGTTATGTTAAACTGTAATCAAAAGGAAATGTATTGTACATGCCAGTGTATTAAACATCAAACTACAAAGATAACATTCTCACAAACTACTCTCCATCTTCACCACTATGTGAAGATAAAGATTGTCCGTCTTCAGATTGACCATACACTTTCGCGTAGAGAACTTCCAACATTTTGTTCTGTTTCATTATTTGTTGCTGAAGTTGAATGATTAAGTTGTCCTGACTCTCGATCCGCTGGCAATGACTTCGTATAGTTTCATTCAAATTCTCTGTGGCACGTGTAACGACGGCAGCCAGTTGTTCCTCTATCATGACACGTCGAGGATGGGATGTGGTATTCGACACGGACTCAACGGATACTTGAGAACCTACCCCGTACAGCCGACCTTTACGTCGTGGTCCAACAGCCTGCAAAAATACTGCGTTCTCATCCACAGGCATTGGATTCGAGTATGATTCAAATGCATTCCTTGCCGTATGGAGCATTCGTCGTAACGAGCCTACAAAGACAGTAGTAACAAGTTATTGTTAAAGAACCGATGTGAGTTAAAACGCAATGATAACAAAATACATTTACTTAATTTTGTAACACACAATATTAAATTACTACATCTGTCTTTAATGCATTTACTCGTCAAAAAATAAACGGAGTTTCAACCAAATGTTTATATGCTACACATACTTAATATTGAAACACACAATATTAACATTACTACATGTGTCTTTGATGCATTTTTGATATGCATAAAAAAAAAGGGACAGAGTCTCCTCTGTATTTCGGACTTTTCCCAATTACCTGTTTGTGAATAATGCCAACTTACTACATAGTATCAAAGCTCATACAGTACCGTCGTTTAACCTCAACATATTAATCATGTTTTACTACAACGCTAACGAGACATTTCTAATTATATTAGACAACACAACAAGTTAGTGTTAAATAACCGAATTCAACATGCAAATGTTTATAATCCCACACATACTTAATATTGAAACACACAATATTAAGATACCACCTCTTTCTTTTATCAATATTTACTAAAAAAAATAGGACATAGTTTCCTCTGTATTCAGGACTTTTTCCAATTACCTATTTGTGAATAAAGCCGACATACTATATAGTATCCAACCTCATACATTACCACCCTTCACCTCAACATATTAATAATGTACTACTACAACCATAATGAGTCATTTCTAAATACTTTATAAAACACAACAAGTAACTGTTACATAATCGATGTGAGTAACCACCAAATTTTGTTAAGCTACACATACTTAATATACCAACACAAATTATTAAGTTACCACATCTGTGATATATCAATATTTACTCGTAAAAATAAAATACAACGGACAGAGTCTCCTCTGTATTTAGGACTTTTCCCATTTACCTATTACTAAATCAAGCCAACTTACTATGTACTATCCAAGCTCATACAGTACCACACTTCATCTCAACAAATTAATCATGTTCTACTAAAACCATAAGGAGACATTTCTAAAAAGTTTAGACAATACAACGGAGGAAACAGGTATCCAAAGTACATTTGTGCAATGTTTTGGCACCGTGTACATACGTATTCATGCTCACTAATCACGAAATATGTTTTCCCTCTGTCACTGTAGCTTTAACAATTATAGATACTTTGCAAAACCAACGAACATTGGATAAAACTGTGAATCCCATATTATCTTCAATATAAACCCTATGTCTTCCTTCCTCTTATAGACAATACATGAAAAATACATACCATTGTCTGCTCGGCCCGAGAGTCTGTGTACGGTCCGTCAGTCCCCTTGCGATGAGCCTTCTTGAAAACCTCCGCATAAGTCACTTTTCTCCCTAATTCTTTTTCCTACAATACCAATTGCCCAAAATCAACTTACATATATTTATGTAGTTCTACGATTTTTTTTGCGTACACATAACATGTAAGAGTAAACAAGATTATATGACGAAATCAAAACCATTCTTCTAGCTGCTTCATGGGTTGAGATTGAACCCAAATGATGAATAGACGGATTGGCCTTTCGATTAGCTGAATTTCTCTTTGATATTTCCTGCCATTCTGGCCTTTGCCATTGCTTGAGCATTTCATTCCATATGTCCAGTGGTATGAAATCTGGCTTTTTCGTTCTTGTACGTCCTTTGTTTGTCAGATCTGAAATTCGGCGTCTTGCAGTTGATTCAAATTTGTGCCAAACTTCAGCTTCATCAATTGGAAGCCATTTGTACTCCCTCTGAAACCGTTAATACTATCATCCATCTAATTCAATAATGGAATATACAATTACACAATAGTTCTCACAATATCTATTGATTTAACATTTCTTACCCTGAAATATTCGAACCATAATTTCTTTGTATCACTTGGAACATGTCTGTATGTCAACCACAGCTCTACATACCCAGCATGTACAGCTCTTCTAACACCTTTCACAGCATTATATGCATCCCATCTGTAACATAACATAATCCAAACAGATACATTAGGGTCCAACAACGAGAATATTTAAACTTCATATTGGAATTATTACATACCCGTTTCCTACCACCTTCACATAGCGTCGCTTGTTATTTTGCCATACCAAATATTCGACTTCAGACTGGAATCCATAAAATTGCCAATCTTCAATACCTACAGCCCGTCTTTCAGCAACGTGCGATGACTCGGGCATATTAGAAAATTGCGCACCACCGGGTATTGAAGAGCCATCACCATCTACACATAAGTCTTGTAGCTCCTGTGGCGGTCCATCTGATGAACAATGTTGTTCATTATGAGTAGTGGACGTGGCGTGTACATATGACTGCTCTTGTTAGGGTTCCGCATCGTCTGGGATCCGATGTCGCATTCCCACTGATGAATTAGATGAACCATGCCCAATTACTACAGGGACATTACCACGAACACGGTCAGTTGCTGTATGTGCACTTGTGGATCCACGTCCAGTCATATGATGTGCACCTATAGATCCACGACCACCCATATGTTGAGCGTCATTTGGTCTAGCCTGATTGAATCGCTGCGTCTCGGGCACAGTAGGGGGGGTATTTGTTGATGATGTCATTTTTCCTAACAAACTGCTCTGCTTCAATTGTTTTTTCCCCTTGCGAGCTGGATCTTCACCGCCTCCCATTGCCTGTTTTTACACAATTGCATTAGAATACATAAATAATATAAAATTACTGAATAAATATAATTATGTAACACAACATACCATAACTGTCATATATATATATGTATATCACTAGCAATCATTGCTTGATCAATTGAAATACTTCCTCAAACAAATGGAAAGTTCACTGGCCTATCTTTTTTTTCAAAATTCATCATTTCCCTCATTATCATCGTCATGATTAAAAACTGGTTGAACATTCCCCATCTTCCTCCTCCTCATCATCCTCATCATCATCGTCATCTTCATCATCATATGGGTCACAATCAACATCATAGTCATCTTCATCATCAGCATCATCATCATCATCATCATCATCACAATTATCATTTGTTTCATGCTCATATTCTTCATCATGTACATATTCTTCTACTTCTCTATGTTCGTCATTATGATATTCGCTTACATTTTCACTATATACATCCGAATAATTAATATGTGAATTAGAATAAAAAAACATTTGGTTCCACTGGGGGCACATTCATGTGATCTGATTGAAAGCTTGTGTTATCATCCACATCTATCTCTTGTCTGTCCATGTCAAAAAAATGTCTTGGACGGATTTTAGCGACGGCCACCCAATCCACTCTATCTCTCTTGGCCCCTGGATAAACACAATAGTACACTTGCTGGGCTTGACCTGCCAATACAAATGGTTCGTGCTTGGGATATCTTTTTTTCACGTTCACCTCAACCAATCCGGTCCTATGATTTGACTTCACACCTCTATCATTTGTGGTATCATACCAATTGCACTTAAACAGAACAACTCTTGTATGTTGTAACATTGGATTAGGATATTCTAGTTCAATAATATCTTTCAATACCCCATAATACCCTATTTCCTCAGTTGTACCATCGCTTGTACCTCTTACAAAAATTCCACTATTGTTCGTAGATTTTGAAGACCCATATTCGATCGTAGAGAACCTGTATCCGTTTACCATGTATCTACACCATCTTCGTGCCTTTCTGTGCGGCCATTTGGAAAGACATTTCACACGATCATCTACATCATACCGATCTCTTAACTGCAAAGTGATTACATTTGGTTAATACTCAACTACTCGTGCGTTTAATGAATAGGCATAAATTGCATACAAAATACTGACTTGCCAATATAACCATCTCGGGAAAGATTTGTCAATATGTAACTGTCTATCTCTGTTGTTAACAGGGCCGTATTATTCTTCCAAGTATTCATCAAACATTCTGCATTAAATTTTTCAAACTGCTCATTAAACAATGTGTAATAATCCCAACGTAGGAAATTGCATAATAAATCGTTGTGAACATACCTTACATAAGGCTGTACCTCTGGGCAATTCATGAGTACATATAAGTGTGCCAAATGGAGATCATACTCCGGTAGTGAGATCTCTGCATTCGCCCCAATTGGATAACCCGGACAAGTAAATATAGATAAGCAACCCTCAGGATATTCTACCTCGTTATACTGGTTGTTTCGACCTAACCTTCTAGTTTTAGTTGACACGTGTTGTTCAAAATAATATGAACAAAAAGTTGATGTCTCTAGGACGTGATAAGCTTCACAAATAGATCCTTCGACACGTGCTTTATTCTTAACTACCCTTTTCAGGCCTTGCAAAAACCTCTCGAAAGGATACATCCACCGATATTGAACAGGTCCACAGCATATAGCTTCATAAACCAAATGGACAGGTAAATGCTCCATTGAGTCAAAAAATGCAGGAGGCAACATCTTCTCCAGTTTGCACAGCGTCATGACAATATTATCTTGCATCCTTTCCAAATCAGTTCTTTGCAATGTTGAACAACAAAGATTGCTAAAAAATAAGCTCAGTTCAGCAAATGGCTCTGCAGCCTGTTTCGGCATTAATTCTCTCAATGCAATGGGAAGTAGTCTCTCCATAAAGATATGACAATCATGACTCTTCATGTGTGACATTTTCAAATCCTTCATATCGACACAATTTGATAGGTTAGAAGCATAACCATCGGGAAATTTTATGTCTTCAACCCATTGTAGTAGCAATTTTCTCTTTTCTCTGGTAAGGGTATATACACCTAACATGTTCGTATTGTCTTCGCACAACTCTGGCCGATTGCAAAAAGTGTACATGTCTTTTCGAGCTTGAAGGTTGTCTTTAGTCTTACCCTTAACTGCCATTATAGTATTGAATATATTGTCAAAAATATTTTTCTCAATATGCATCACGTCTAAGTTGTGACGAACAAGATGCGTCTTCCAATATGGCAATTCCCAAAAAATACTTATTTTCGTCCAATTATGATCAATACCAAACCCATTTAGCTTTTGCAAGACATATCTTGGATTGTTGGTAAATTTTGCACTCGTTCCCAAATTTGTTTCCCAGATAATCGTGGTGGATGTGTAGATGTCTCGTGCGTATCTCTGAGTTTTTTTTTTCTGTGATGTCTTAATGCAGTATTCTGTGGTAAGAATTCACGATGACAGTCAAAGAATGAATGTTTCTTCCCCGCTGGTAAGCGAAAAGTTTTGACTTTTCCATGCAAATAGGACACGATAACCTCTCATGTGTGCTCCATCCCGACAACATACCATAAGCCGGGAAGTCATTTATTGTCCACATCAATACTGCCCTCAAACAAAAATTGGACTTCGTAGCAATATCATAACATAATGTTCCTTCCGACCATAGAGTTATCAATTCATTTATTAGAGGCTCTAGGTAGACATCAATATTCTAACCGGGATACTTGGGACCAGGAATGATTAGTGTCAAAAACATTACGGGATCCTTCATGCACATCCATGGTGGAAGGTTGTATGGGGTCATGATAACTGGCCAGCAAGAGTAAGGTTTAACATTTGAATTGAACGGGTTAAAACCATCTGAACAAAGGCCTAGCCAAACATTTCTTGGTTCTGCTGCGAATTCTGGATACACGGAATTGAAATATTTCCAAGATTCGGCATCTGATGGATGACAAATCTGTCCATCCTCCACATTGTGATATTTGTGCCACGTCATGTGTCTCGCTGTAGCAGTTGACATGTACAATCTTTTCAACCTTGGTGTCAGAGGGAAATATCTTAACTATTTGAGGAAAATAGGCTTGCCCCGTTTTTTACCACCAGCTATTTCCTTGAAACGTGCGTGGCCACAGCGCGGACAATTTTCCATGAGTCTCCGATCTTTGTAAAACAAGGTGCAACCATTTACCCAAACATCGATATTCAGATATCCCAACCCCAATGGCTTGATTAGTTTCTTAAATCTATAAAGGTTTTCAGGCAAGTTATGATTCTCGGGCATCACTTCCCTTAATTCTTCTATGAACTTGTTAAATAGGGAGTTGCTCATATTATGCTCGGACTTCATATTCATATAGCGAGCCACGGCTGACAATTGAGTAAGTTTAGAAAAACCATCAAACAATGGCCTATCAGCGGCTTTCAACAACTCAAAAAATGATTGTGTTTCTATGTTAGGTTCTTCATTAACCTCAACATTGTGATCGTTGATGAACTGCATACCGACAGCGTCATAAACTAATGTTCGGTAATTATTCGTTTGATCAAGTTGTTGTTCTTCATTATATGCCCATGTTGGAGCATATTGACCACTATTGTTATACACATGTTCGCCATGTGCAATCCATTGATAGTAAAATGGCATAAAACCCTTCTTATACAGATGATCTACCACAATTCCTGTTGTTTGGAATTTTAAATTTCGGAATCTTACACATGGACATCTTATCTTGGTGCCATCCATATAATAATGTTGGTTACTTACGAAGTATACAAAATCCGAAACACCTTGGATAAAGGCCTCATTAAGATTACCGTCAATCCATTTCTGATACATCCATTCCCGGTTTGATTCCATGAAATGATACACTGAGAAATTTGTTAAATGTATCATTTCCTTTTAGATAATATATTATTATGTAAAAGAACTATCCGAATTCGATGAGTGAGACTTATCATGCATGAGTTTGACAACATGGCAAAGATACAAAACAATCCAAACCAAAATAAAATCATATTCAATGCCGAAGATGATATCAACATTAAAAATTGTGCAACAAAAAACATACATGAAATTAACTTTAAATTATCTGACAAATATTAATCAAATAATTAAAACATCTTCGTGTGCAAGGTACAATGTTCACAAATAAAGTGTTGAAGGGCGTAAAGTACAATGTACAAGGTTACTCATCATAAATATGAGAAAACTTCAATAAAAAATGAAGTTACAAGCATTCATTATAAAACAGGTTAATAATTGATCCGAGCTATGACATGACATTGAAATTAATAATTTTATGGTTGACGATTATCTGAATCTGAATATATATATATCCAAATTGTGAATATAATATAAGAGTATGCGAAGTTTCAAAAAATATTACCTTCAAATCTGTAGACTCCGGGCAGGACAAACGGAAATCAGTTCCCCGCAACACCCCTTATAATGTAATAACCTGCAATTAAGAGATTTACATAGTAACAATACATTATTAAAAAAAATAACAAAAATCAAAAAATACAAACAATGCTAAAATTTTAAAAACTAAATATCCGAAAAAAATACAAAAAATTAAAAAATAAAATCATATTAAATAAAGCTCATTAAAAATAACACAAATTAAGAAAAAAAATAAATTATAAAAAAACCAAAAATAGAAAAAAAATTAAAAAAAAAACAGAAAAAAAATTAAATCTGAAAAAATAAAAAATAAAACGAAAATTCAATAAATAAAAAAAACAAAATGTGTAAAAAATAAAACAAATTAATAAAAAAAAGAAAGAAATTATAACAAATAACAAAAAATATACAAAAAAACTCTATAAAAAATCAGGAAAAAAAATTTAAATACGAAAATAAAAAAGAAATTATAACAAAATAAAAAAAAAGATACCAAAAAAACAGAAAAAAAAATTCATAAGAAAAAATTTAAATCCGAAAATAAATAAATAAAAAAAAACAGAAAACTCAATTAAAAAAACATAAATGTGTTAAAAATAAAACACAACCATAAAAAAAAAAAAATTTTAACATATAAACAAAATAGACAAAAAAAAAAAACGAAAAAAAAAAATCAACAAAATGTGCATATAAATAAACTAAAAATGTATCATATTTACATACACACATATATACATACATACATATATATAGCTAGCTAGATCTACACATAAATATACATACATACATATATATATATATATATATATATATATATATATATATATATATATATATATATATATAAACAAAAAAAAAAACAAAATATTACCTCAAAAAAGTTGGAAGAGAAAGAGATATAGAGAGGGGGGGGGAGGGGGTGGGGTGGGGGGTGGGGTAGGGTGTTTTTCAAAGTTTAAAAAAAAAAACGTCACAGAGGGCAGAAAAGTTTCTGCCCTCTGTGAAATAAAAGCAATTGGGTGACAACCCTGCATGAGACAGGGCTGTCGCCCAATTAAAGAGGCCCACGCGGTGGGCCTCTTTAATTTGGAGACGGGCCGGTGCCCGTCTCCAAATAGGAGACGAGCTGATGCCCGTCTTCAAATATAGAGGCCCACTTTTGTGGGCCTCTTTTGACGCCCGTCTCCATATAGAGAGGCCCACGTTTGTGGGCCTCCAAAATCTAATTGGAGACGGGTTGATGCCCGTCTCCAGATATAGAGGCCCACTTTTGTGGGCCTCTTTTTGGAGACGGGCAAACGCCCGTCTCCATATAGAGAGGCCCACGTTTGTGGGCCTCCAAAATGGAGACGGGCGTTTAGAGAGGCCCACGTTTGTGGGCCTCCAAAATGGAGACGGGCGCTAACATTGAGACGGGCGTTGGCCCGTCTCCAATATAGAGACAGGCTTGACGCCCGTCTCGAACATTCTGACGGCTTACTGTCGCCAGCCCGTCTCCATTGGAGACGGGAAAAGCCGTCTCCATTGTGGAGACTGGCAACCCGTCTCCAGCCCGTCTCCAATGTTGGAAGTCACGTGAAGATGGCACCAATAATTTGAGGAAAGACCCCTCACCGTGTCGTCGCCAAATTTTCAATCATTTGAGTTCTATATAAAGAGTTAACCATCCCGCATGGTCAAGACATCCATATTTACAGCCATCTTTATTCATCGATACTTAAATATCAAACTAAACGATGAGTAAGGAAGTTCAAGGTGAATGGGTCACCGTGAAAAAAGAGAAAACGACAAAGAAATGTGATTTATCGAAGGCAAGCAGTAGTAGAGTTGAAGGTAGATTTGATCTAAACGAACCACCAAAAGAAGATGGTTACATTTCGATGGCTCAACACCATCAAAGAAATGTGGAGCAAATGTATCGGATCCTTCTGCCGAAGTTGTTCGAGTGAAAAACATTGTAAAAACGTAGTAAGTAATTAATGAAGGTTCACAAAATATATGTGTGTAACTTGTTATGGACTTTTGTATGGTTTCCATCTAATTAAGTTAACCGTCTGTTAATGTAATCCCTAATTATCGAATGGTATGCAATAAAATGTTGTTCATTGTAAATTATGTTATGAAATTTCTATAATATTGTAGTAAAAACTATGTAGACAAATTTAATGGTGGCATTTACAAATTGTGTTTAAATAATGACTACTTATATACTCGAAGTTAAGAATACATGAGTAATTGGTATTGTGACTGAAACACTGAGTAACTGATATTGTTACTCAGTGTTTAAAGGCGTTATTCGTTAAAAGAAATATGCCAAATTGCGAGGCAAACTATTTGGTGAAGGCATGGTGACGGACTGTCACCGTACCGTCACCAAACCGTTTCTATATATCGGA
The DNA here is from genome assembly GCA_037974665.1 of Ehretia macrophylla. Taxonomy (NCBI): domain Eukaryota; kingdom Viridiplantae; phylum Streptophyta; class Magnoliopsida; order Boraginales; family Ehretiaceae; genus Ehretia; species Ehretia macrophylla. The sequence continues at coordinate 12,098,220 of CM075782.1, forward strand.
AGGGCATAAACTTGTCACTGAGCCGTCACCAAATTAGTGACGGTCGTATCTGGACCGTCACCGAATGAGTGAAAGCTAATAAGCCGTCACTGTTAGTGACGGCTCGGTGACAGTATTTGTTGCCTGTAACTGTACCGTCACTTTTCCATCACAAAATTTGTGTCAAAATTTTCCTTCACTGTACCGTCGCCATATTGGTGACGGATTGGCGACGGTCCGTCGCAAAATCCAGTTTTTTTTGTAGTGAATGGATGCAGCAGAGCAATATTTTACAAATGAGCATGGCTGGAATTTGGTGTGGTCCCTAATATCAAATTACACGCCACGTTGATAATGTTGGGCTTTGTCCTTATTAGGCTAATTGTAACAACTTCCCTATTTTTTCCCTATATATAGAAAGTTTAAAGTTGTCTTCTTAGCTTTAGGGCTCTCCTATTTCAATTTCACTCCAACAACCTTTCTAATTTTAATCTATCCTTATTTCAGAGAGTCATTTTTTCAATTTTACTCCAACAGCCTTCCTAAAAATTATGTTTTAGCACTCCAACTGTCACACTTTTAACCATTGAGCACTTTTGTAGATGTAGTCTCTACATTTGACAAGTTTGGTGGGTGAAATAGGGGCTCACAATTCTAGGAAGCCTCAACTAGAGAGGCTATTGGAGCATTTTTCACTGATTTGCCTCCCTGTAATAGCTAAGGAGCTATTATAAAGAGTCTCTTATGGGGAGTTTGGTTCGTAGATTAGTTTTTTATTCCTTGGAATGTGATTCTTAGGATTGTGATTCTCAGGAATGTTGTAAAATCTGTTTTGTATACCAAAAATATTTATGGGAATATTTTATCAAATTCTTGAAAATATTATAATATTGTGTTTGATTTGCACTTGATATTCCCGAGAATCTTGATTAGTTTTTCAAAAATACCCTTAATTGAAAAGAGGTTTAGAGTGCTTCGTTGTTCTACTTTGACATGATAAATATTAAGAGTCGAGTCATAACCCTTCAAATTATTTGACCGAAACTAGAATAATCGAGTACGGGTTATCATATGTAATTACCTTTGATTAGCATGGTGATGTTAACGATAAAGGATGGCATGCGAAGTGTCAGAACGACATGAGAATGTGAACTAATTAACATATGAGTGATCATTAGTGGTACGGATCATTGATTGTGATAATAAATAGTGAACTACATTATTATAGGTTAATAGTTTACTTTTCAGTTGAGAATTGTGCAAATTAATCCTCCAACTTGAGAAACTACGGATGCCGATTATATTAGAGGCTAAATATTGCTTTTGGACAATACCCGCCTTTTGTAAAGGCAAGTTACGCCCTTTCGCATTTTAGTTTTTTGATATAAACTGACAGGTAATTGTCAAGATATGATCTGTTAAACCTCCGGTGTGAGTAGGATGTCCTGTGATATCTGAAGTCGATAGGTAAATGAGGAAGTCCTTGACCAAGACAAGTATAAATTGATGGAAAGGGGTTTTTTCATAGTAGTCATCTCTCGTTTCACCGTTTTAGATCTATTCACAGTATCGGACGTGGACTTAACCTTTTCATGGTCTTTTTCCCGATCGAGATGTTTTAATAGAAGGATTGGACTGTACGATAATTCCTGACAATATATGGATTCATAGATAGATAGTATGTTCATTATCGTGTATATTTTCATGGTACGTCTGTTGCTAGTGCGTCACTCATGAACATGAGGGTATTTCGGGAAATGGCAGAGACATTTTCGAAATAGGTAAGGAGGTTTATTGGTCCCTCATCGGTATGCAATTATGAATCTAGAAAGTCACACTCTTATAAGTATCATGAATAAGAGCACCGGAAGCTTATATAATGTGGTTGGTGGATTTAAGGTGTTAAGAGTCATCTATACTGGTGTTCGGACCAAAAGTATAAATTTGGAAAGTTTTAGAATCAAATTATAATTACCAAAACTTTTGGGGCTAAATTGCAAATATTGAAAAAGATGTTTTCAATATGATTATTCTAATAGAGATTAGGATGGAAGTGTACATATGGCGTGTGGAATGCCACATGTAGGATGAATGTATTGTCTATGTCATCAATCCTAGTCTTTTAATTTGAATTGGATGGTCTAGATTCAATCTATAATAAAGACAAAATGATCCTAGCCATAAAGTAAAGATAGTTACTTTTTGCCAAGTGTTATGATAAAGAAATGAAAAAGCAACTTTTGGATTGTAATGATTACAATCCAAGGTCATTCATGGCTTCTCTTTCTTCTTGCAACTAAGGAAGCTATTTTGATTGGCTACTTATATATATAATGTTAATATAAGAATAGATATTATATATATTAAAATGCAAGATAAATTCTCTCTCCTACACACTCATTTTTTCAGCCAACAAGAGGAAGAAAGAGAAGATGATTGTTTTGCCATTGGATTGTAATGATTACAATTTAATAACATGCAAGGTGATTATCCAATCTAGCAATCTACTTATCTTCATTTGATTGGGTGCATTAGATATACAAATATATAATAGTGATTATATAGTATATATCAAGTGATCTTTTATCTCCTAATCTAACAACACACACACGACACACACTAGAAAAAAGAAGAGGAAAAACTTTGTCTTCTTTGTGAGATGGTTTCAGCCATTGAAGAAGAAAATAGGAGCTTTTTCTTTTTTGCTTTATTACATTTTGGTCTTCAAACATTGGGTGAACTTTGGATGCTTGGTAGACCTACTAGTGCCTTCAAGTTAGAAGAATTCAAGGACTACTTCAACTAAGCTTGCATCAACTATTTTGAAAGCTTCAAGAGGTATACCTTTATACTTCTCCTCTTTCATTAAGTACATACACATGTTTCCATTATATATATATATATAGTTGTATGGACGTAGATAGAAGATTACATGTTCAATCTTGCTATAATGCTTGCAAAATTTTGAAATGTGCCTACTAGGGTTTGGCCATGGCTAGCATTCCATGTTAGTCTTCTACAATCTTGGTTTATGATAAGTTGTATCATCTATTCTTTCAGGAGACACATGGCAGACTCGTTCAGGCATGTTTGATGTTCAATTGCTGCTACTTTGGTGGGTTGGAGTTGTCTTCATGAGGGAAAAATATTCAATCAGTCTGAATTAATAATAGTTCAGACTTGAACAATGAAAAGTTGACACATAAGTATGCTATTTTAAATCATTATTTAATGTATTGTTTTGAAAAGTGTTTAATTTACTAAAACACCCTTGCAATGCATGTGCAAGATTGTGGATATTTTCTATGTAGGATCCACCAGCATTGAAGTGGAGAGAGAAATATATGTTGACTTTACTATAATGTCTTCCTTTAAGAGGTGTTAAATTACTATTATGGCCACAACTATTTAATTGGTGAAAAAGAAATAAACTTTAAATTTACCATAATATCCTCATTTAGAGTATCTTTTGCATTAAGTGCAAAGAATTTTTGTTATCTTTGCATTAAATGCAAAGATTTGATTTGTTGTTATTCGAAAATCTAGAAATATGTATAGTAGGAAAAACAAATATAAATGTGGAATCTACATATAATTCATTTGTATGCATTTTATACAAAGACTTGATTTGTTATTACCTGAATACAAATATGTATAGTACGCTTAATAAATATAAATGTGAAATCTACAAAGAATTCATTTGTATGCATTTAATGCAAAGACTTGATTTGTTGTTAACCAAAATCTACAAATATGCATAGAGCGCTCAACAAATATAAAAAATTTAAAATTAGTAAATGTTGCAACCCTCACAAACCCCAACATACATCTGCCCTTCACTACCTTGCATGATATATCCATGCACCAAGCTGAACCAACTTACAGTACATGGCTATATCCATATAAAAAGGTGTAAAGAAAAACAAAAAACAAAAAAAAAATTGGAAGATCTGGAGTAGAGCCGTCAAGGCAAGTAAGAAACCATTCGGCCAGGCCCATTTCTTGCTTGTCTGGATAGCCTTATTGGAGATTTGAATATCCTCCAATAGAAAATATGTATTTAGAACCACTATACATATATGTATCTTGGTTTTGTGATGTAGAAACTCACAACAGTAAAGTTATCACCGACTTGATCATCGTGTTTATCAGACAACACTAAGTCCCCATTGTTGACATAAAGAAACTGGATTAAATTAACTTTATTGCCATGGGAAACAAAAATCTTGGCAATTTCAACGCGTCCTTTGTCATCCCAGGATTCACCCAGTTTTTTTGAGACTTTTTGGAAACTAAAAGTTTCTTGGAATATAGTATACCACTAAACTTCTCTTAACAAAAATGAATGCTCAATTTTCATGATGATAAAAATGCATGTCTTTTTTTTTTTTTATCATGCATGTCCTTTCTTTATAGACAAAATGGTACAAACTTGTTCATTAGAAAGAGCAGAGTTTATGGGAAGTCAAGACCCCTATAGATACTTCGTGGGCATGGAGGAAAATGCTCAGTATCAGGCCATTGGCAAGGAATATGATTTCTCACTACATCGGTGATAGCAAAGACACACATTTTTGGCTTGACTCCTGGCATCCGCTTGGTTGCCTAAGGAACCTCTATGATGTCGAAGCCTTGGCAAACCCAAGTAGAAGATTGTTAGCTAGAGTTTCCGACTTTATCTCAAATGGTCAATGGGCTTTCAACTCTAGATATCAAACTGTGAATTTCATTCAAGCCAACTTGGGTACATTGCTTCCTAATCCAAATTGAAGAGATGAGGTACTATGGCTTGGTAAAGAGATTTCACTACTGATGCTACCTGGGAATCAATCACAGAAAAGAAGAAACATTGGGCCTGCGCTGACATTATTTGGTTGAGACTTGTGATTCCGAGACACGCTCTTTGTAGTTGGCTCGCTATGAAGAACAAACTCAGTACAAGGTACAAACTGATTTTGTGGGGGTAGCAAGTTGATCCATATTGTGTTCTGTGCAATATATATATTGAAACTCAGGAGCATCTCTTCTTTGAGTGTGGTTTTTCTAAAAGGATTTGGTGGAGTTTGCTTAATCTTGCCCAAGTTACTATGAGACTCTGCAAATGGGATAGATGTATCAAGTGGATTATCAATTTCTTCAAGAAAAGGAGACTCCAGGCATGGATCATCAAGACTGCTTTCTGTGCTCTCATTTACTATCTTTGGCAAGAGAAGAACTAAGATTCCACAACAACAGTGCAAGAAATGAAGACCAAATCATTAACAGAATCAAAGCTGATATCAGTGGGAAGTTGTATGGTAAAACTAAGTTTAAACGTACAGGTACAAACATTAGCATATGCAAATCATGGAATATTGACGAATATATTCTTTTGTAGTTGTTCTTTTTTGTAAATTTTTTTTACCAGGGAACATATATACTCCTTTTGTATTTTGAGTTGTTGAAATGAAAATCCCCTTTGCTGATTGAACAAAAAAAATGCATGTCCCTTTTTTCTGTCTTGTATACATTGTGATATAGTTCATTATATAAAGCACTTCCACAACCTTAATAATATAAAAAAAGAAATAATATTGTATTTTCTATGATTATTCTCAAAATCATTTAATAAAAGAAAAAATGACGACAAATTAGGATGATGAAATTTGACACAATGGAATGAAAGCTAACACGGAAAATATCCCAATTTGTAGTCTCAATTAAACATAACTTAATTGTTGTAGTAGCCGAATATTATTCTAACCATGTTCAACCAATATCCATCAGGATAGGAAACCCATTCGGAAGCAGACCTAGGCTGCAAAGGCTTATCCAATTCGGTTCAAAGTTCCCACTCACCTTGGTTAATTCAGCCAAGAGTCATCCTCAGCAGAGCCAAACCAAACTATTTGTGGTCGAACCATCGTCAGCAGGACTTTTGTCAAACCATCCTCAATAGAGCTTAATCGAGTCATTCTTGAACGAACCATCTTCCGCAAAGCCAGACTATGCCATGCATTCTTGACTGAACCATCTTCCACAAAGCTGAACCGAGCCATTTCTTGACCCAACTATATTGGACTACCTCCAACTGGGGCCATATGACAATAAATCCAACTTGTACTACAAGTCATGAGAATCCTATAACTAACCATATTAGTGGCACACACAAACCTGCCGTTATCCTCCCTACGCTCTCCAACATTAGGACCTCTATTCTTTACTTTCTCCAATATCATGGCTTTTATTCTCTCTGCGATCATGACCAATGTCAACTCTAATTATCCCTACCAATACCTCCAACAACAATCATCTCTCGCAACGCTTCGATTACCCTATCTTTTATCTTTACTTTTACATTATCTACATTTTGTTTGATTACTAACTTGAGCGTTAGAACATTTTTAAGACACCCTTGTTGTTCAGCACGTTTTTACCATTTTTTCTCAAGAGTTAGTTGATTCAGTGTTTGAACATAAATTGGTATTTAGTCAAGAAATGAATGTTCTTGTAGAGTTAAAGACATTTTTCCCCATGAGTTTTAGACCAAAACCCAAAGTCCCCATAAACTTTGAAATTTCTCCAAAGTCCCCCATCAACTTTGAAATTTACCCAAAGTCCCCCATCCACTTTGATAGAGTTAGGAGTCTGTTTATAAAAAAAAAAAAAACAAACACAAAAATGCAAGCAAAATAAATCGAAGTTGTTTTTCACCAACGCCTCGTCATAACGCCATTGCTTTGGCTCTGCCACACAAAGCTTGGTTTGCCTTATGGGAAGAAGGGAGAAGGGAGAAAAGAGAAGAGAGAGCAGCAGAGGAAGATGGAAGAGGAAGGGGAAGAAGGAGGGAAAGAGACAAATAAGCAACAGAATTGGAAAAATAAAATCAAGAAGAAGACCAGTGATATCATCTTCAACGAACTGCCCAGTCGACACCACCACACTTCAACACCCGATGCTACCACCAAACCACACTATTATTAGCCTCGCAACACCACTCAATTTTATGACTTAATTTAGTTTCATATTCATTACAAGTAATTAGACAAGTGTAACTTGATTAATAACATTAAATCAATTATCAAACCCATTAACATACAACTCAAAATTCAATCTTCTATCCACAAAATTACATCACAACTACAAAAGCTCACAACTTCTTTAACAAAAGCATAAAAAAGCACAACCCACAAAACAAAAAGATTTCCGATAGAAAAACTAATAGATTAGAAAATCAAAACTTTTTTACCTATGGAACAGTAATAATAGATATTTGCGAAATGGGTGAGCATAGTGGCTTACTATGAAACAACCCCCACCCAATCGGGGTCACCTTGGCCGAGGTTATTAACAAAGATACCTAAGCACAAATTCATTTTCTCCGTCAAAGCATGAACGGCTAAGAGGAGGGATGAGGTCGTCAACGGCGGGAAGTTGGCTGGTATGTGCAACAGAATGAGGAATAAGGAAACGATGAAAGAGGAGAAAGAAAATAAAAAGAAGAAAGAAGGCCCTGAAGGAAGAAAGATACTGCTTTCTTTTTTTTAAACATTAAAAAGACGAATATGCCCTTAACGGTGTAACAAAATTCTGACTCTGTCAATGTTGATGGGGGACTTTGGGATTTCACTATAAACTCATGGGGGAAAAATGACTTTAACTCGTTCTTGTACGATTTTACTCTTTCATTCCAAATGTTCATGCAAGTTGTCTGTCTTATTTTTTCTATCGCTTTTGGCATAGCGGCCTCTCGGTGGGAGGCTGGTATTAAAAGTTTGTATTAAACCAAGCAAAAACTTCATGTTAAAAGGCAGTGTTAGTGACCGGAATGAAGTTGTAACAAGTAAAAGTATGAAGTGATATTATTCCATTCCAATTTCTTAGACAAAAAAAGAAGTAACTTGGACAAAAAAAAATAAAGTGGTTTAGACAAAAATTAGTCAATTTAATCCCTATTATTTCTATAAAAAAAATTAAATTTGTCCATATTATTCAAAATTAATCAATTTAGTCTTTATTATTTTCTAAAAAAATTAATTTAGTTTCTATTATTTTCTAAAAAAATTAATTTAGTCTCTGCATGTAACTCCTAATTGGGACTAAATTAAAATTTTAAAAAAAATAATATGGACTATAAATTGACTAACTTTGAATAATATGATAAAATTTATAATTTTTTTAAAAAATAATAGAGATTTAATTGACTAATTTTGAATAATAAGGTTAATTTTAAAATTTAAGGGAAACATTAAAGACTTATTTGTAATATTTGTTGTAAAACTTAATTATTATAATATATATGTATATAAAGCAACTGAATGGCTTAACGGCTTGTGAGAGGTACGGGGATCGATACCCCGCATCTCCATTGTTATTGTTTTTTCCTCAGAAATGCCGCCTATTACGTCAAGAATTGCGAATAGAGTCCACCAATAATAGCAGATATGTGTAATCTCCACCCAACAAATATATTTTCTAGTTTTCTTTTGGGCACTTTTTTGTTTTGTGCCTTTTTTTTTTTTGTCAGAATACCCCTTTGGTTACACTCAACTATCATCTTTTTTGGGGACTTTATTTACATGTATTAAAAAAGATTTGTTCTTGAGTGAGCATTTTGGAGTTGAAAGTGCGATTATTTCTTTATTGTTAAATGTGGTAGATAAATTATGCGCAAGAAAAATTTGAAATTTGTGCCCTTGAGATTTTTACAATTTGCATACAACATAATGAAGGATAAAATACATCTACAAGTGAATATCCGACAATGTTCAAAGCATTAAGCCCTTTTAACCAAATTCTATTCGTGAAGTTATATTTAAAGAAAAAGGTGATCTCTTGTTTCACAATCCAGGTGACAAAATTTATAATAAGTGGTAGTAACCCTGAAGGCATAGTTACATAGACATATGTTCACAATCTCCAAACACTGCTAAATGTGAAAGATACTTGTACAAACATCTCCTTTTGCATCTCAAACATTACTTTTTTTTTATCTTTCTTCTTTTAATAAGTTTACTTGTACAAACTTCTCCTTTTGCATCTCTAACGTTACATTTTTATCTTTCTTTTTTAATAAGTTTATCTGTAACATTAATGTTACAAAGTATTAGTAAGGGTTAAGAAACAATTTTAAGTACAAGAAAGAAACATAATATTAGTGTGGGTTTACATTACATACACAATGAGGAAGACAACGAGGAAGCTGCAAGTGATATCACCTGTGTCACCCAATAAATTTTGGTCTTTAATGGTCAATTAATGTTTAAAATAAGAAGAAAGAGTTATTAATGGTTATGAGTTGATTGCTTAGTATGTATATAATAAGAAATTAGCAATTTCTTTACTTAGTTACTCAATAATCATTGTTAGTCAATTGGAGGCTAAACCAACAAATACCTATAGGGTAAATACTTAATTTGGTTCTTTATCTTTAAAATTTGTGCTATTTTAATCATTATATTTCAAAATATACTATTTTAGTTATGTATTTTTACCATTTATCCTAACTTGGTCTTTATATTTTAAAATGTATCATTTTAGTCCCTTATTTTTACCATTTATCCTAACTTAATCCTTATCTTTGTCATTATAGTCCATATTTATAATCCGTTTGCATTTTATTCCTTCACCACATTGTCTGCAGATACCATTCACCTGTGTTTCTCAATACATCTAGTACTCCGGCATCAAATTTCAGGAAAAAAAAAAAGAGAGATAGAGAGAAAAGTTTGCAGGCGTGGACCTTGCCCCCCTCCTTTTTCTCGGGCTTGGGACCGGTTGTGCAAGAGAACACACAGGTGGAGTTACAAGGGTATTTTTTCTTTTTTTTGGTCAAAGAGTTACAAGGGTTAACTAACGTGAATTAAACCAATGAAACACTGGCGGAGGCACATATGGACCAGTGAGAGCTGCAGTCCCCACTAACTTATAAAAACGTTAAAATTTTTATATATATATATTTTTTTTAAATTATATATTTATGTATTTTTAATTAAAAATAATAATTAACCCCCACTGAAAAAATAAAAGTACTTGTATAGTTTAAAAATTATAAATTTTAGCCTCCACTGACTTATAAAAATATTAAAATTTTTATGTATTATTTGAAAAAAAATTAGATATCTATGTATTTTTAGTTAAAAAAATTAATTAGTCCCCACTGAAAAAAAAAGATATTCGTATAGTTTAAAAATTATAAATTTTAGTCCCTACTGACAAAAATTTCTGACTCTGCACTGCACTGAAACACATACGAAAAGTAAGGAAATAAAAAGTACAGCCGTGAAAATTCATAGAATCATTCAAAAGGCATATGATTTATGATAAAAGTGCATGAAGAGCTAATTTCTTAATGTTATGTTTTCACTTGGGTCACCTTTACATGAAGACGTGAAGAGGCTTTATAATCATAAATATGGACCTGTAACACTCACAGCTGCTGATACAGTCCTCACGGAGTGACAAAAAAGCAGGGAAACTCCATGTAACTAACTCACCAAGAGTTTGTCCAAGGATATTTAGAGACACTGTTTAGTTGAACGCGCTAATCCTGCAAATCTCCTTCCAAGCAGAATCTCTAGGATCACACAATAGAAGCCAAGAAAGCGGGTCACGTATATATATATATATATATATGATCAACGAGAACAGGAATGACTTCTTGCGCTAAAGAAGAAGATAGGGAGGTGACAAGAACATATATAGATGATCGACGAGAACAAGAATGACTTGCACTGGAAAAAAAAAAAGTTAGAATTTTCCTCAAACACTAGCTACTGATCTCATGATGATTTTACAGAGTTCTCACGAAATAAGTGGCATTTTCGAGGAACAATAGTCTGACTTGAAGGCTAAGAGACCAAAGCAGCATTGAACAGGATCGAGCTACATACTAGCAGCGTTGAAGCTTCTGAATGTGGAGAGTTTCCTGGTGTCGAAACAAACTTCAGTAGCAAATTGAACTGAATAATAGACACCAGGAAACAAACTTCAGTAGCAAATTGAACTGAATAATACACGAGCAAGCACACACACATACAGAGTTCCCGAGTCCTATTTGCTACAGTAACTAATAAAGTAGACAGTCTCTCGCAAGTCGCAAGAGTTACCAGACCCCAAAATCAGAAGTAAACACTATATTAAGGAAACCATGCCAAGTATCAAAATGAAAATCAGTGAAGTCACCGGGAAACAAATCTCTATTCACAGCACTGAACGGATTGCAAGTAGAAGGATGCCTAAAAGAATGAATCATGCATATTAAGAATGCAGGAGAAACAACACAATGAAGGGAAAAAGGAAGATTGCCCATTAACTAATGAGGATACCTGAAAGGACATGGTTTTTAGTAATTAAAAACAACAGAGTATATAGACAACCAAAGACCGACGAATTACCTGCTTGCAGTCCTCTAGTTAAAGAAGACACTTAACACACCTATACGCAACAGAAACTAATACCCAAAATAAGATAATAAACGCCACTGCACCAAAGAGGTCAATTTTGATCCTTCTCCTTCCTGCCTAAACCACTCTAAAGACTCATAACCAAAGCCACTAGAGTCTATATAAAGTGCATTACAGTAAAGGAGCAGTGAACCCAAAGCCCAATCAAACAGTGATCACCAGATATGATGATAAATGACTTCCAAGTGAAAGAAGAAACAAACAGAAGGAAAATTTAAAATACCCAAAATAAGATGTGTTGTTAGGTCTATGATACTAACCTCTAGAAACCTGTTCATTTTTCTTCCCGCTAAACGGCAATACTCAGCAGCTGAATCAAGTCCGATTCTAGTTGGGTAGAGAGGAACATGAGCAGATGTCAGGTGACAATAATACTATCAGAAAACTGTCCTCTGAGCTAAGCAGTAAGACCTATCCTAGGTAGCTACTGATCCAATCCAACCCTAGATGGTTATAAAGCATATGACAACAACAATGATCATTGTCCTTGCGAAATTCCACTCCATCAACCACAAAACGCCCAAACTAGTAGCTTGATCTTTTACCAACTCTTAAAATGGTACCCAATCATCCGCTAAACAGCAATACTCAGCTGCTGAGTCAAGTCCGATTCTAGTTGGGTAGAGAGGAACATGAGCAAATGTCAGGTGACAATAATACTATCAGAAAACTGTCCTCTGAGCCAAGCAGTAAGACCTATCTTCTAGGTAGCTCCTCATACAATCCAACTATAGATAGTTATAAAGCATAAGACAACAACAATGATCATTGTCCTTGTGAAATTCCACTCCATCATCAACCACAAAATGCCCAATCCAGTATCTTGATCTTTTACCAACTATTAAAATGGTATCCAATCATCAAACTGCAAGCAACACAAACAACTCAAGATTTATAGAGCTGATATTGAACATAAATACCACCATTGCGAATGCGCAAGAAAGAAACCACTGGTTGAATACCACCATCGCAAATGCACAAGAAAGCAACCACTGCTCAACCATCTGACAGAATTGATGCCAAAACAACTTGACACAAATAGATTGTTCATCCTCACTGTTCCTACAGTCAATTAGGCATTATACCACAAACCCACTGCTCAACCATCTGACAGAGTTGATGCCAAAACAACTTAACACAAATAGATTGTTCATCCTCCCTGTTCCTACAGTCAATTAGGCATTATACCACAAACCCAAACCCAAATATCAAGCAGAATAGGAGCGACAATTCATGTAGTTCTATTAGAACCAAAACCCAACAGCATCAACAGAATTTATAGAATTGAAATGATAATCAGAGCAAAAATAAGCAATAACGAGAAATCCATCAACACGGCAACTACTAAGAAAAGTGAACTGGTAGAAACTAGAAACTAGAAACAGAAAATCTGTTCTCCTAAAATATCCCGAGAACTATAAATAATATACCAAGATTAAATTCCTGCTATATGAACTAATGGGAAATAATTAAACTAGGAAAGTGCTAGAGCAATCAGCACAGGATATATAGCAATAATAACCTCGGAGATGATTTGCATCAAAAGAACTTCAAGTGAAGAGATTAAATAGAAAATGAAAAGGAAAAACTAACGCTTGAGAGGAAAGAAAAGAGCAGGCAAAGTAAAACCCCAAAACAAAATAGCAAAACAGAACATACCCAATCAGAAGACCAATACAACAAGCTTTAGAGAACTGAAAATGAAACAACATAAGAGAATCGGGAGTTAGCCAAAATAAGAGTTCATATATCTACCAAGTTGATACATCTATATAGGCATACACACATAAATAATTGTATGTACATATATATCATATGTAACAGGATGTCATGAGAAATTATGGATGTTACATCTGTTGGTATATGTCAATGTGCACTCATAATAAGTATTGTTAATTTATATGGTAGTATAAATTAATAATTTTGATTTAAAGTGTTGATTAAGTCAAAAAAGATCGTGATGGTTACAAGAAATAAGTTCGGAAATTTGGAATCACCTAAGATGACGTCGGGATGATAAAATGTTAAAGTTAGCAAATTTGACCAAATGAAGCTTCCTAGAAGTTGGTTTGGATGTTAGTCAATCATGTGGTCAATTGAAGCCACCCATGTAATAAATATGGGTAGTTAATACTTTGAGCTGAATTTTATAAATAGGCATGCATTAGTTCGTCAAATTCATCAACAACACACCTCCAAACACAAACCCCAAGTTAGTTTTCTTTCTTGTATTCTTCTTGTAAGTCCAAAAGGTATTGAAGCTCTAATCTTGAGAGCGCACGGTGGGACAATTATCTTTTAAGTGTTATATTGAATTGTTATAAAAAGTAGTATTGTCTTTCTACTTGATTGTTGATAAGACGTTTCTGGAAAATTTGTTACATTTTTACATGGTATCAAGAGCTTAAGGGGCTCTTAACAACAATCTTGTCTAGTAAAGCTCAACAACTATGACTACTTAAGGTGCTAGTTCTTCTTCTACCAGTTCTAGTTCCAGTTTAGTACCGACAATTCGTATCCGTCCCCCTACCTTCACAGAAGGAAAACTTGATGACACGAACTACCTATTGTGGAATTTCAAAATTACTACAGTTCTGGACTCCTATGAACTCATTGATACAGTGTTAGGCACAGATGCAGAACTAGTTACAGTCCATGCTGAAGATGACACAAAAAAGGTCACACCTCCAGATCCTCAACTTGTCAAAGAATGGAGGAGACGAAATGCTGATGCACTTTGTGCAATTGTAACAAGTATTCAGGATTCCGTCCTTACTCTAATTCAACACACAACCAAGATATCTGAAGCTTGGAACATACTGAGAAATCAGTATGAAACAAGGAATCAAACTCACATTCAGAACTTGGAGAATCAGTTAGCTGCTGAGAGATTAAGTGAAGATGAAGCAGCTGAGTCATTTATCAGTAGGATGAAAAACCTACAAGATTAAATGGCTGCAGTTAGTATTTCCAAATCAACGGAGGAATTAGCTCGAAGGTGTATTAGGGTGTTGCCTTCAAAATATGACGGCCTCGTGACAGCACTCAATATATAAGTTCGCATTCCTCCTTTGTCGTTTGAAGAATTCACTGCCATGTTGATGGAGGAAGAGATGAGGCTAAAAAATAGAGAAAATCAACTTGACTCTGCCTTTACAGCCAAGGCGAGGAGTAGCCAAGAAGAAAAGAAGAAAGCAAAGAAGAAGATGTTCTCTGGATTGTGCTACTACTGTAATAAAAAAGGCCATGCTGTCAAAAATTACAGGAAACGAATCCATGATGAGAAGAACAAAACTCTAAAGCCAAATTGGAGAAATAAAGAGTCTGCCAATACGGTTGAAACGGAAGTGCATCTGTTTACTGTAACATATGTATAGGAGGAAACATGTACTAGCGCATATGTACATCAAACAAGTGCATAGGTGTTAGATAGGAGAGCTTCCTGACACATGAGCATCAAGAAAGAGTTATATGACTCCATAAAACCTCTACAAGAACCAATGAATGTTGTCGTCGGGAGTAATGCTAGGTGTCCCGTTGAGGGCACTGGAACCATCTCGCTTGTGTCTAAAGATAGAGGATGTAAGGCCCAGCACGAGACCTCACGTGCATATATGTCATATCATACATAAATAGGTCATTTTATATGCATTTACCTTGTTTTACATGCTTTTATATGGATTGATAAACGATTATCTCGAATTACGTGCAACTCATTATTTAAGGTGCCATTAAGTGTTTTAGATGTCGTAGGAAGTTAATTAAATATTATTGGAATAAGCCTAGCAACTAATTAGTTAGTATTCAACTACAATGGCATAGACTAAATAGTTTAAGTTAGAGGGGTAAGGTGGTCTTTTGGGCTTAGATATTATCTATAACACATTACATACACATTACACACATAACACACACCAAATCTCTACAACACCCACACACCCATAATCAGCACTCACACACACACACTACACGATTTTGCCAAGGAGAAGGGAGAAAGAAGAAGAAGAAAACGAGAGGAAGGAGGAAAAAAGTAGATACAAGCCATTTTCAAACTCTTTCACCATTTCTAATCCATTTTCTTCCATCTCTAACTCTTTCAAAGGTGAGGGAAGTTTTATAAATATTTTACAAAGGCATATTATGCTTGATTCATGAGTTTTAATTGTGTATTGAACATGATATTGGTTATGAATATGTTTGATAATGAATATGTGTGGATTTATTGCAAGGTTTGAGGCTTATCTTGTATATTGAGCTAGGGTTTGATCTAACGGGTTGGAATTTTTGAGTTGTGTGGTGATTCTTGCTTGAATAGAGCTAGTTTAACTTGTGGGTAAGGTAGGAATTGGAAGTCAAGCACATTGATGCTTAGGTGTTCTTGGTGTTCTTGAGGTTTTTGAGAGTTTTTGAAGTGTTCTTGGGTTGTTGTTTGGTTTGAGAGTGTTATGGTGTTGTTCTTGAGTTTAAGAATGTTGCCTAGAAGACCTCTTTGAGTGTGTAAAAGGTTTGGATAAGTTGGAGGCAAGATAGCAAGTAAAAGAGCAAAAATACCATGTTTTCGTTGTTCTCGGACCTCCATCCGGTAGAGTGGATCTGGTCGAGTTACTCGACCGGATTTACTCGTCCGGATGCTCACTGCCACTCATCCGGAAGAGCGGATCCGGTCGAGTTACTCGACCGAATTTTTGACAGATTTGTACAGTGATTTTTCGGAGGCCATATCTCACTCAATTCAACTCGGAATTGAGTTTTGTTTAATTCTAGAACTATCTACATTCGATAAGCTTTGATTATATGAAAAAAATCAGATTAATTAGAATTCGGGAGAGTAGGGAAACAAACTATTTAAGTTAGGCTATTGCAAAAAATATTGAAGTTGCTTCATAGTTTCGCTCATGTTTGCATTTTGTTTCCATTTTAAGTAGTCTATTGATATCTTTTCACTATCTCATGATACTTGGTATTACTTGAAGCACCACAAGTACTATATATGTATAATTATTATATGATTGTTTGACATCCATTGATAACTACAAACGCATTCGAGTTGTATATACACGACGGTTATAACCATTGTTAAGGGAGGAAGTGACGGGACCTCCGGATTTGCCGGTGTATCTTGACCCTCCCATTACTAATAGAGGAAGTGATGGGACCTCTGGGTTTGCCAGTATATCTCGATCCTCTCATTATTAATTGAAGGCTTGTGTTAAGGATATCTTTGCATGGTTATGTGCATGACATGTTTTATCAACCGTTTGCGAAAAGATAAAACCTTTATGAAAACCTTTCTTGTTCACCCTCATTGAGCTATACGTGAGGATCTAGCTCACCCCTCTTTTAACATTTTAGGTGAGGTTAAGCCTGAGCAGGCCACTCAAGATGATGACGGAACTCCTTGGTGTGATCCCGAGGACTTTTGCTTTATGTGATCACTATTTGTTGATGTGCTGGAGATTTAAATGATGTATAACTTATTCTTTTGAACAACTCTAATGTAACTAAATATTTATATTTTTTTGAGGCCCAGAAACCTGAATGTTGGTTAGACATTATGCTTGAACAGGTAGGTTGAGGTTTTGTACATATGTAACAGGTTATGAATACCTTTCTAAGGCCGATGACTTAGTTGATTTTTAAATTCTGATGGAATATAAAAATGGATGTACAGGTTGTTAAGCTTTCAATTTACAGATTTACAGGTTATGAATGTTGCGTTCCGGCCTTAGCCTTTGCAGGTATACGGGTCGGGGCGTTACAGAGGAAGCAAGAAGCTGTCCAACGTACTCTTTGTTCCCCAGATCACTAGAAATTTGCTATATGTAGCTGCTATTACAGATAATGATCTAGAAGTGTGGTTCAAGAAGACGGAAGCTTTGATTCTTAACAAGGATCAAAATATCGTAAGTAAAGGTATTTGCAAAAATAACCTTTACGAAATCAGCTCTTTTTCTACTATCGTGGATGTCAAAACAAGTCAACTTTGGCATGAAAGGTTCGGGTACATTTCTTATAGGAAATGCAAAAGAAGAAGATGGTGGCTGATTTGCCTTCAATTGAAAAAGTTGAAGGACCATGTGAAACTTGTATGTTAGGCAAGCAACATAGACAGTCATTTCCCAAAGAGAGTCATAACCGATCAAGGGCTCCTCTAGAGTTGGTACATGCTGACTTCTATGGAAAAATGACTACTACGGCGTTGGGAGGACCTTCCTACTTTATGCTATTAGTCGACGATTATAGTAGGAAGATGTGGGTGTACTTCCTTCGGGACAAGCCTGATGCTCTTAAAAAGTTTAAAGTGTGGCACAAACTTGTGACAAATGAGAACACAACTCAGTTGAAGAAACTTCGTACCGATCGTGGAGGGAAATTCTATTCTACAAAGTTTACCAACTACTGCAACAAGCTTGGGATTAAGCGCCAATTGACTGCTCCATACACATTACAACAAAATGGAGTTGTGGAACGAAGAAATAGAACAATTGTATAAATGGCTCATGCACATATTGAAAGGTGCTGGTCTACCTGACACATTCTGGGCTGAAGCAGTCAACACAGCGGTATACATCCTCAATTGGTGCTTAACCAGGGCACTCAATGATAAGACTCCTAATGAGACTTATTATGGTACGAAACCTTCTGTGTCTCATTTAAGAAAATTTGGGTGTGAGTGTTTTGTACATGTCCCAAATGAAAATAGAAAGAAATTGGATGACAAGAGCAAGAAGGGCATGTTCTTGAGATATAGTGAAGAGTCTAAAACATACACACTCTATGATGTAGAGGCCAATAAGGTGATCATAAGTCAAGATGTGGTGTTTAATAAGCGACCACACTCAATGGAGGATAACGGTCCTGCCATTTCGTCATCAACCAATGAAGTAATCTACCAAGTGCTTGAACAACGACCATTGAACAATAAAGAAGTCTCTAATGATGAGGAAACTGAAGACCAACCTGTTGTACCCACAAGGAAGCCACAACCGAAGTGGTTTCAATAGCTCTTTGACGAAAGAAATCCAGGAGTTACTGATGATAGTCCACGTCCTGATGGGCTAAGAAGGTCAAAGAGAATAGAGGAGCAAAATCAATCAGGACAATAGTTAGTAAACATGGCTCTGATCACCCAAATCATCAAGACGGTAAAAGAACCGGTAACTGTGGAGGAAGCTATGTCATATCCAAATTGGAGAACAATTATGCAAGCCGAGTATGATAGTATCATAAAAAATGATACTTGGGAGATTGTTGAAAAGCCACTGAACAGAAAAATCATCGGCACTAAATGGATCTGGAAAGTGAAGTACAAGACAGATGAAAGTCTTGAAAAATACAAGGCACGCCTTGTAGCACAGGGATTTTCACAAGTCGAAGGTTTCGATGTATATGAAACCTTTGCTCCAACAGCAAAAAAGACAACAATCAGGTTAGTTGTTGTAGTTGCTGCGCATTATGGATGGATTGTACATCAAATGGATATCAAATCAGCTTTCCTTAATGGGCAACTTGAAGAAAAAGTCGACGTTGCACAACCCCCTGGCTTCCAAATACTAGGTGAAGAAGAAAAAGTCTGCAAATTGAAAAAGGCTTTATATGGGTCAAAGCAAGCTCCACGAGTTTGGTACAAACGTATAGACTCTTTCTTCTTGCAGCATGGTTTATGTAGAAACAAATCAGAGGCCAACTTGTATGTTCTAAGTGAACAATGAAAGAAGATAATTATAGCCCTCTATGTGGATGATCTTGTAATCACTGGTGACCATAAAGATAATATTCAGAAGACGCAAGAATGGTTGAGCCAAGAATTTGAAATGACAAATCTTGGTCTTCTTCATTATTGCTTGGGTACCATAACATATATCATCTGGCTCTTTACACAACTCAGGTAGCATAACAAACATCATCTGGCTTTTTATACAATGCTTAGTCAAGAATTTGATACTAAACTACAATGAGAAGATAATTTTCACTTTAGAGGAGTAAAGACTGACAAGAAACTCAAGGGTGCATGTTGGTCGCTGATACAGAAGCAAGCTTGAAGTCTGATGCGCAAATTGCTACAAGAGCAATTATATGAATATTAGCTAACAGTTTGTTACACGTGACATTATCTTGTAAACATCTAAAACTAATCATTTACGAACATTGCTAACATAGATCGAAAACGGATGTTTCACCAAGATTTCCTCAATTCAGAGTAAATTTTATAAAATGGAGAAGCAAAATGCACTACACACTAACAATATAATTTTATTGGGAAAGAAAAATAAATTGATGGTCCCAATCACCTGACATAAAACCAGAAATATAAACCACCTGAAGACGTCAATAATAGAAAGTTCAAAATACACCCAGAATGAACACTGTCTATAATAACCATAAGATCCAACAAGACTTGAGTTTATAATCTTAACAATGACAACAATGATTATGTCCTATAATTTTTCTTCAAATCTTAACCCATCAACATCTAATTTGGAATTTCTTTTACATGGTTAATAGCTAACATCCCAAATTAGAATCCGAATGTTACTTTTGTGCATTTTAAGAAATGCAAGCAACAGAATCCAGGCCAAAAGAAATAACATCGTGAGAAACCCTGAGACTATAAAATAATTCAAGGTTCACAGTTCCAGCTCATCAAACGCACAACTGTAAGAGCTGGAAAAAAAGAGATAGTTAGTTAACCATCTAATCAAGTTGATGTTGATGAAACTATTGTACTTATTGTGGGCATATCAAAAAACATATCTGCGGACACTTGTACAATCATTCATTCAAAAAGAGCACTTACCAAAGAAATAGAACTACAATAACACTAGTAACCACAAAAAGACAATGTTGAATAACCATCAAAATGTTGAAAGTCAAGAAACAGTAGAAAGAGAATAAAAATACATAACCTAACATATCCCTCTGCAAAATTTCCTAGCCCTAAGAAATTAACGAAGGACATCAATAAACCAAAATACAGGAAATTCACCATATAAGAAAAAATTAGCAAAATTAAGCAGTGAAGCACCAAGGATATGTAATTACCAAAGGGGAGACAACCATACCATTGATCTACTGCATATAATTAATAAGATATAAAGGAAGGAATAAAGTAGGACGCCAGGAAGAGACCTAAAAAGACAAATTTCAGAAAATTCTAAGCAACGGTCATGAGAGAAAAGGGGAACAAAAGAAATGCAAGAAAAGACCTCTAGTTGCCTATGTATAGTCCTTTTATTGAAGTGAACATTAAACGTAAATAGGGATTTACGAGTGGCAAGCTCTCCAATGGAGGGCATCTCAGTTTGATACTTTGATTGCCGGCAGTTAGCACAAAACTGGTGCAGAAGACTAATTGTAAGAAAGGCATATAAATCCACACCAAACCAAATGAGCTAACAATCAAAGGAGATAAAGATGGTGAATCCATGCACAAGCAATAGCAATTCTAAAACAAGATGGCTACAAAGAAAAGAACATACCATCATTTGGCGTCAATGCCAAAACCATATAAAACGAAGAAGTCAACTACCTTTAGATACAAGGAAACCCATCCCAAACTTCATAACAAATGCAATTATGCCAAAAGTCTGCCAATTGTTCCACATGGCTATTCAGCATTAAAGCAACAATTGCGAATACATTCCAATTAACAAGATAGGCAATTCCAAAATTTCACCTCAACCTTCAGTATTCTTGAATTCTAATTTCCTGAATCAAATCTCCTACTTTTGCTGAGTCAAAGATTTAAACCTGTAGTTTCATGTACAAACTGTCAGCTATAAATTCCACAATGTTAGTGACTATTTTGCCAACTCCAATAATGTTCTCACAATAATCATTCACCTATTCACTAACAGAAATTTCGTCCAATATCTTTCTCCTTCAATGGAAGATACAATCCCAAGTGGAGATCCAAAACTCCCCTGCAAGACTACGCATGCAGGATGTCATCTTCATAGATCATTATTCCACATAAGAATCTTGAGATTTTACAAGGCCGACAATACAATGACAATGCAAGAATCAAAATTGCACGAGAAACAGATTTGCTATCAAATCATCTGGTTAGGTGTTGATTTGGATAAGATCTCGAAAAGAAAAACCAGTTGTATAAATTAGCATGGACGACACTATTGTTTCTCCATAACACTGATGCCTTTGCAATTCAACCATGAGCCCAAAACCTTTATATATTAAAACATCTACAGACATAATTCGACATCATTCCAACAGAGAACTCTTGAGAAATTTAAGCACACTGACATCATCAGGACAAGACTATGACGACTAGAAGCTTGTCAACATGGGCTAAAGACATTCAATAAAACTAGAAGATGGGGGTTAATTAATTGGCGAAAAATGACATTATCTAAGTGAAGATTTGAAATCCAACAAAAAGATATAAAACTAATGCTCCATTTAGTGAACAATTTGGTAATTTAAATTACTCAAACTAATACTAAGGAATTGAAAACCATAGCTAAAAGGATGCCCCAAAAACATGAATACCGTCTTAGAAGAACTGGAATAATAAGATGGTAGGGGCAGAGCGTTTTGAACAAAAACAATGCCACTTGACTAATAAGGATACCTCACAGGAAACTTTTGGTGGAACTGTATGTATAGAGCAAGTAGAGAATAAAAGACCAACTGCCCTTCAACATCATGAGACAAGGATTATCGTGACCGGAAATAATATCTGCTACCAGTCCTCGAGTTGGAGAGAGCTTAAAGCTTTTGGCTAGCAGACCATTTTCCCAAATGGAATCTAACAAGATATTCTTGTTATGTTTGGGAGTGAACGTGTTTGAGAATGCCTCCAAAACTAGTATCAGAAGCATCTGTTGTCTGAATGCCTCCAAAACTAGTATCAGAACCATCTGTTTCAATTACTTTTCCTCAATTTGGGTTAGCAGCATAGGATAAGGCAGTGTTTTAACCTTATTTTTTATTTGCTTTACTGCATTTGTATGGACAGTGGTCCATTTTTTTTTTTTTTGTCAGAAACAATAAATATATTGCAATAATCAAGAAAATTACAATGGTTTCACCCTACACCGGTTAGGTGAATGTCTGAGTACAACAAGTTGAAAAGTTGGTTGAGGACATTTGCAATCCAATCCAAAGGCAATATATCTCTAATAAAATATTTTGTGACCCAATCGGTCACCTTGTTAGCGGATCTCCTAATGCATGATAAGCTAATGGCTTGGCTATCAACAACAATCTTTCGAATGTCCTCCAATACTGGTCTTGTCTTCCAAGGAGCTAGTTTTGGATAATCAACTACTTTGAGAACCGCTTCAGCATCATTTTCAATAGTGATGATAGGAAGGAGATACTGAGAGGCGAAGAGACAGGTATTGCGATAGACAACAACTTCTGCTTCGAACGCAGAGTCATACCACAAGGAGATAGCTTGACCGTGGATTAAATTTCCATGGCAGTCTCGACAGGTGAAAGCAAAACTTGTTTTGTTTGACTTTGGGAGGAATGATGCATCAACATTGATCTTGAAAAAGTTTATGGAAGGTGGAATCCAGGCAATGGGGGTGACGGCTTCACTTTGAATTTGGCTGGCACCCAAGCTTCTGGGTTGATCATGAGATTTGCCGGCTTCCATAATGCTGAGCCGTGTTTTGGTAATGGCCTGCTCCATGTCGATAGGTCTGTTCTCCATGCAAGCTGAGTTTCTTTCCTTCCAAACCTGGTAATAGCAAAATACAATTAGATCAAAAGCTTCATTCTTACCATAGCCAGCATTCGCGCATCGGTCAGTCATGGAAATGAGCCAATCTCCGAATCTAGTGATGAGGTTTGGATTGATACCACATTGGAGGATCGAGGCATACCATAATCTTTTTGTGCATAGGCAGATCAGGATGATATGTTCAATAGTTTCCACATTTGTGTTGCAAATAGTGCACACTGGAGACTCTTTATACTTTCTTTTGAAGAGGTTTTCCAAGGTCGGAAATGCATTGTTGCATGCTTTCCAAAGAAAGATTTTTATCTTGGGAGGGATCTTAGCATCCCAAGTGAGTTTCCAGATTGAGGTCGGTAGCGAGTTTGATGAGCTAGCCGCATCGTCCGACAGCCTCAATGGTTCGTCTTGAATTGATTGAGCAATGTGATACCTTGTTTTGACCGAATAGGATCCATTTTTTGTGAGAGGCCAGACTAGCTTATCCTCTACCTCTGAGATAGGAAGGATGGTCCATTGAGGAGAAGATTTTTTCAACCTATCATATAAGATTGCAGTATCTATTGTCAAATTTTTATAATAGTGAAATATAATTTAAGCTTTCTAAGAATCTTTGTAACTGAGTCTTATCAGTAATTTCATCAGGAAATTTTGATGCAAATTCAATACTTCTATTGATAGGAATAATTTTTTCATTCTGAATTTTATGACCAAGAAAACGTATATTTATCTGAAATAAATTCATTTTTGGTTTAAAAATAACAAGTCCATTTTTTATAACAATTGTTTTAAAAATTTCAAGATGCTTGAAATGTTATTCAATATTTTTTGAAAACACAAGAATATCATCAATATAAAAAAAGGATAAAATCACTAAGGGATAAAAATATCATTCATAATATGTTGAAATTCAGAAGGAGCATTCTTTAGATCAAATGACATAATATTCTTCTATTCATAATGCCCAAAAGGGACTGTAAAGCAGTTTTATATATGTCTTTTTCATCAATTTGAATTTGTCAATATCCATTTTAATACTTTATTGAGTGATTTATAGTTAATAACTAATCTAGGAACACCTTTTTTTGTTCTGCATGTTCATCTACCACCAATGGAGTGAGAGGAATAGAAGACTACACAAAGACGGTACTTCGATGGAGGAACAAATTTGAACAACATACAATGTGATGTCAAGTCTAATCTTAGTAGGTGTAGAAGAATTAATAACACATGCTTTAACGGAATTATATGCTTAGCATGGAACTTAGATGAAAGAATTATCAATTAAGTGACCAGAAGGTCTACCACTTGCATTACTATAGTCTTGCTTTTATCTTTATCTAATGAAATCCTTGTTTTTTTGGGCTCTGGTTGTTTGTTGTAAAATGTTTTTTGAAAAATATTTTTTTAATTTATCGGTGTTTATTATACTGAAAAATTGATCAACGAAAAAACACATGTTTAGTTAAGAGGAGTGAAAAATATTTTCATATCCTTTAAGAGAAAAAATATTTTCCACTCACTCTACCCTACCTTCACCCACCTTAACCCTACCCCAGCCCAGCCCAGCCACCCAGCCACCCAGCCACCCACCCTCCCATCACATTTTCAATTAATTACTATTAAATGAAAATTAATTTATTTAATAAAAGAACTAATTAATTTTAATTAACAATTATTAAAATTATATAAAATTTAATAAGTTAACATTAATTAATAATAATTAATTAAAAATTTAATTAAAATTTTTATTTATTTATGAACTATTAAGTATTTTATTAACATCAAGTTTTAATATTTAATTTTTTATTTAATTAATTATTTTATTAATTTATTTCTTTATTTATGTATTAGCCATTAATTAATTATTCAACTAACTTAGTTTTAAATTGATAATTTTATAAACTAATAATAATGTTAACACTTAATAATAATTAATTAAAAATTTAATTAAAATTTTTATTTATTTATTAGCTATTAAGTATTTTATTAACATCAAGTTTTAATATTTAATTATCTAATTAATTATTTATTTTATTTAAGTTATTTCTTTATTTATGTATTAGCCATTAATTAATTATTCAACTAACTTAGTTTTAAATTTATAATTTTATAAACAAATATTATTATTATTAATTTATAAAATTATTAGTTAACTAATTTAATTATTATTTACTAATGTGTTTATTATGTATTAAGTAAGACCTTTATTAATTAATTAATTTTAATTTTTTATTGCTAAATTAATAATTTTAATAAATTAATTTATTAATAGTTATTAATTATTAATAATTTATGAAAATAATTAATAAAATAATAATTTAATTAATTTTTTACTATTACATCTAAACACTAGAAAATATTTTTCAATATAAAAACCAAACACAAAAAAATATTCTATTTTTTTCACTCACTCTACCTACCTTCACCCACCTCAACCTTACCCCAACCCAGCCCAGCCACCCACCTACCCACCCTCCTATCACATTTTCAATTAATTACTATTAAATGAAAGTTAATTTATTTAATACTAATTAATTAATTTTAATTAAGAATTATATAAAATTTAATAAGTTAACATTAATTAATTTTTTATTTATTTATTAGCTATTAAGTATTTTATTAACATCAAGTTTTAATATTTAATTATCTAATTAATTATTTATTTTATTTAAGTTATTTCTTTATTTATGTATTAGCCATTAATTAATTATTCAACTAACTTAGTTTTAAATTGATAATTTTATAAACTAATAATAATGTTAACACTTAATAATAATTAATTAAAATTTTAATTAAAATTTTTATTTATATATTAGCTATTAAGTATTTTATTAACATCAAGTTTTAATATTTAATTATCTAATTAATTAATTATTTTATTTAAGTTATTTCTTTATTTATGTATTAGCCATTAATTAATTATTCAACTAACTTAGTTTTAAATTTATAATTTTATAAACTAATAATATTATTATTAATTTATAAAATTATTAGTTAACTAATTTAATTATTATTTACTAATGTGTTTATTATGTATTAAGTAAGACCTTTATTAATTAATTAATTTTAATTTTTTATTTCTAAATTAATAATTTTAATAAATTAATTTATTAATAGTGATTAATGATTAATAATTTCTGAGAAAAATTAATAAAATAATAGTTTAATTAATTTTTTACTATGATATCTAAACACCAAAAAATATTTTTTAATATAAAAACTGAACACTAAAAAATATTTAATTTTTCAAAAAATTATTTTTTCGTGAAAATATTTTCCACCCCAACAAGCGAAACCTTAAAAAGAACAAAAAAAATGCGTTGTTTTACATTGTCCGAAGTGTCAAATTGATGTACGAAAATAGCTTCAAAGTGTTATTTAGGTGATGTGTATGTGAATTGTCCTTTCGATTACTGTAAGACTATTAGCCGTTATCGTTAACAAAAATCGTTAATTCTAATAGAATTTCTACTGAATTTAAGGGCGGGCAAGTTAGGGACCTCTTTGGAAACTAATTTGAAATCAGCTTTTTAATTTTTGAATGAATTGTTTTTAAAAACTATTTCGAGAAGTGTGTTTTTAAGAACAAAAAAAACAACACACATTTTTTTTTATGTTTAATGTGTTTTGTTCTCTTCCTCCATCTCTTTGGCCCTACAACTATTTCTTCCGACTCTTAAACACATTTTAAATGGGCAAAAACTATTTTAGTCCTTAAGGTTTTGTATAAAACTCAAACTAGTCCCTATAGTTTGCAAAAAGATCAAATAGGTCCCTTCAATTATTTATGACTTAATAGTCAAATATTTGACCAAATAAAAAGACTTAAATGCCCTTGCTATAGTGGTTGGAGATTTGGAAGGAAGGAAAAAAAAAAATTAGGACCATGCAACAAGCACAACTATTTAAGCACCCAAGCCATTTTTTTGGTCATTTGAAAACAAAAAACAAAAAATAATAATAAATGAAAAAAATACAAATATTAAATGTGAAAAAATAATTTACATGTAACGAATTCATCGTTTATCATTATTATTATTTTTTTGTTTTCAATTGACGAGAAAACCATTACATGTGTATTATAGTGAATTTATGACAAGGTTATACATTCTATTGTCTAATATGGCACCTCAATACAGTTTTCAAGTTAGTTAAAAGTCAGACAACATTTATAATTGGAGGACATATATCCAAATTTTACAATTTTAAAAGATACAATTAGTGGCTACCCGATACTAAATTCAACATTTGTTGTCGTTGTTTTTCTTTTTTTTTTGGGTGAGAAAAGAAAAAAAAAATAGTTTGAGTGCTTAAATAGGTGTGTCTGCTGCATGGTCTCAATCTTTTTTTTTTTTCTTTCCCTCCAAATCTCTAACCATTAAAACAAGGGCATTTAAGTCTTTTTATTTAGTCAAATCTTTGATTATTAAATCATAAATAATGGGAGAAACCTATTTGGTCTTTTTGCAAATCTCAGAGACTAATTTAGATTTTATACCAAACCTCAGAGACCAAATGGTTTTTGCCCTAATTTAAATTCATTATTATTTAATTAATAATTTAAAATACTAATTTAATAATAATTAAAAAAACATTAAGGCAATAATTAAAAATTAACTAATTTTAATTTCAATTTAATTGATAATTAATTTCAAAAAATATTAAGCTCAAAAGATTGAAAAGCAGTTGCTAAAATTTTTCAATAGTAGTAATATCTCTTTTATGAATTTAAAGAAGAATGGCAAAAAACAATAAAAATAAAGAACATCAATAGGTGTGAAAACTTCTCAGGTAGACGATCGCGTTTTGTCGAATAGAAAGCTCCATTTCCTCAAAAGGTTGTCTTAATATTAGAATTAGCTTACGATTAAATTACTTGAAACATAAATTTGCAGAATAAATCAAAATTTGACTACAGCATGCTTCACTATATATTGCATTTAATTTACCACATTTTGGAATTTTCAATTCCCTAAAGTTTTTCCTTTTAATTTTATCTTCATCTGTACAGAGATGAGGCTGTGAAAATGTCAATTAACAAAAGACACTATTTCAGACGTTAGAAAACACACTATTTTTACATCCTATTCTTTCACCAACATCGTCTAATTCACCTGTCTTCTAAAAAGGCATACCTTGCCCTCCTCCTCCTTCCCGGACTTGGGACCGGCTGTGTGAAAGAGCACACAGCCGCGGAGTTACAGGGGCAAACAAACATGAAATAAACGCTAGAAACATACATGCAGAGTAGGAAATAGAAAGTAACGCAAAGCGCACAAATTACAGGACCATCCCAAGGCGTGTTCATTTTTCTCCAAGTGATTTTAAGATACGAAGCACATTCTGAAGGAATAAGGCACTGTTTGACCTAATTTTTAGACAATTAAACGCACTTTTTGTGAGTTTAAAAGCTGAACTAATTTGTTTAGCCCATTTTTAAAAATATTTTTAAGTAAAAGTTAAAGCTAAAAAAAGTTTAAAATTAAGAAGCTCCAAATTGAGACTTTTCAAAAGAGACTTATGCGAAGCTGTTTTACATAATGCGGAAAGTCGTGTTTTTTTTTTTTTTTCTCAAATATACCCCTCTATATTTTTAAAATTCGATGTTACCCTTAAAATTTTTAAAAGCTTAACGTTATGTAACACAAGCCAAACAGTCAACAACTTTTGCTCAACAGCACTTCTTACAAAAACTCTACTCTAAAAGTTCTACAGTTCAAAAACTGAAATTTCACAGCTAAGCCAAACAGAACCTAACTCCCTCAAATATAGAACAAAGATTATGTAGGAGGAAATTATGCATGATACTAAGTGGCATATGGCAAAGGGGCATGAATATGCAGTTTGCAGAATGTCGGAAAACTACACTAATGACCGATCACAAATGCTTTTAGACTCAGCACCAAGTCATGGATGGGAACGCGAATTTGAAAAACAAGCACCAAGCCATGGAGAGGAGAATCAATTGAGGAACCAATGGGGATCACCAACACTGATGCAGGAGAAAGGCTCATATCTCAAGCTTTCTACAGAAGAAGATAATAATCCTGATGGACAAAAATTGCCACTGATGTAGAGATCACTAACACTGATGGAGAAGCAAGGCTCGTAGGGCTCATACCTCAAGCTTCTACAGAAAGCAATAATCCTGATGAGACAGATTACAATACTGATGGAGGAGCAAGGATGGCATCTTATAGCTTACTAGAAAGTACAACAATCTTGATGAACACATACCAAACTGATGAGGAGATCAGTAATCCACAGAGTTGACCAAGATCTAAAACTAGAGCCAATCATTCATTCTAATTAAGGAGTTGATGATCATGACTTTTAACCAACACAAATGCAACTACTCACTCAATATACTTATTTCAAGTTGCAGATGTCAGCACAAATTTACATCAAACCTATTGGACTACCTTGAACATGAAGATAGACCTGTAACACTTATAGCTGCTGATCCATTTGCCATCAAAACACAGGCTTCCTTGAACATGAAGACAATTTATAATCACAACATTGATCTACACTCAAAGCTGCTGATATAATCATCCTCATGGAATGAGGACAAAGCAGTGAAACTCCATATAACCAACCAAGAGTCTGTCAAGGATATTTAGAAAAACTGTTTAGTTGGATGTGCCAACCCTGCAATCACCTAATGAGGATACCTGGGAGGACACAGTTTTCAGTAATTGAGAAACACCAGAGTAAACAGACAATAAAAGACAAGAAATTCCCTCATTCATTAGGCAAAAAGGATCACCGTAACGGAAAGTATTACCTGCTTGCAGTCCTCTAGTTGGAGAAGACATTAATGGACCTATACACAACAGAAACAAATAGCAAAGTCTGTAACTCGGCATCAGTTTAAAAGAAGAGAGCAACTACGAGTTGTACCAACACTACCATGCCAAGAGGCCAAATTTCATTCTTTTCTCCTTCCCACCCAAACCATTCAAGAGATGCGCAACCAAAGGCACTAGAATGCACATAGAGAGCAGTACAGTAGACCCAAAGCCCAATTGAAGAGCAACCATCAAAGATGGATGATGACTTGCAAGAATCAGATGAATGACTCACCAGAGAAGGAAAAAACCACCAAACAAACAATTAAAAAGTACCCAAAAGATGATGTGCCAAAACATGATGTGTTGTAGCGCAGATGATAGTACCTGCATTCTTCCCAACTAAATGGCAATACTTAGCTGCTGGATCAAGTCCAATCTAGTTGGGTATAGAGGAACATGAGCAAATATCAGGTGAGTCCCATTGGGAATCCGTCCCCTGGGCTAACCAGGGATTCAGAGAGCTATCCTAGCGATAGCTACTGGATTAATCCACCTCTGGATGGTTAGAGAGCATGACAACAATCATAATCATTATTCTTTGAATTTTCACTCTCATCAACCACAAAATGCCCAAAACTAGTACCTTGATCTTTTACCACCTCTTATAATGGTAAAATCCTTGATCACCTTCATCCAATCATCAAACTGCACGCAACACAATGAAGCACATCCTGCAATGAGGCATCGGTATTCTTGTTCTGCACACCAGCAATCAAACATAAGTGCTGCCATAGACACAAAATACATAACACGGCAACAACAAATATTTTTATAAGCACATAAGAATCAAAATGAGGTACTTCAGAAATGGGCATTATATTTCCAGGCTGAAAAATTAACCATCATTCTTCATCTCAAATCCACCTTCCTGTTCATATAAGTAATAGTATTAGCCTGTACATCCAGAAAACAGAAGGCACCATAATCTTTATCGGTACAAATAAATCAGAATACTGACGCAAACTAAACAGCGGCAACTAGAGACAAAGAAGAAGATGGTCAACTTCAGAAGATAGTCACTAACCTTCCTTTTTTCCCTACCAGATGCCTACAAAGAGCAAGAACAGATGATACACGCGCGGAAGATGATCTAACCTTCTCGCACAAGGACAGCAACCACAGTAGCTCAAAGAAATCCAAGTCTGCTGGGCTTGCCATTTTACATTTTACAGTCTAAACTATATTTCTAACCTGTGCATCACTAACACTTGAAGAGTCAACTATCAATTTGTTCACCACTGAGAATCATAAACCTGAGTCAGAAACAAGATCCCCCATGATATCAAAAGATAGCAACCAGATGAATATATATCAGATCCGCACGGAAGCCAATCACCCAAAATCCACAAGCAAGCAAAATACCGAGCCAAATGATGCAATTGAGGTAGAGTAGACTGATGATCCTGTAGTCATTTGTTCCAGCAATTGGCTGTCGGATTTCGTCCCGCAACTAAAAGAAGTTTTGAGGAGTGGCTACCCCATTTCTTCATCCATCATTGCAACATTATACATCAGCGAAAGATAAAGATGAAGCGAGCTAAGCAATATATATATATATAAATCTAAACTATATTTCTAACGTCTGCATCACTAACACTTTAAGAGTCAACTGTTAATTTGTACATCACTGAGAATCATAAACCTCAGTCAGAAACCAGATTCCCCATGATATCAAAAGACAGCAACCAAATGAATGTTACATAAGATCTCTAAAGGCACGGAAGCCAATCATGCAAACTCCACAGGCAAGCAATGCCGAGCCAAATGATGCAACATAATTCATCAGTGAAAGACAAAGATGAAGCGAGCTATGCAATATATATCTAAACCAAGAGCATAGTCCATCTTCATTATGTATTTAATAGAAGCACAATATAGTGAAGATACTCGAACAATCTAACCTGCCTTCAAGGATCTCAAACCTCCAAACCATAAAGAAGATCAGAAACCTTAAATAACACATGCAACATCTGCCTGAACAAAATGTCTGGAAGTGAATTCTGGACTAGAACACAATGATAAGATACTTCCTTTCCTCTTCTAGCGAACTACAAACTAACAAGAAAGTCCAGGGTGGATGACAGTTACTAATGCAAGAGCAAGCTAGAAATCTGATAGGTGCTTAGCTGCAAGAGCAAGACATGTACGGTAGTGTTTATGTCACATTCCATAGGAAACCGTTTTCTTTCAACCATCTAACATTAACTGCTTTAAGAACAATGTTTGACCAAGGAAGTCCTTAAACCTGAGAACTGAATACATAAAGTGAATTTATGCTAGTGTATATGTCGGTCTGTAGAACGCCTTTACACACCAATAATATAATTTTATTGGGAAGGACAGGATTCATCGTCCAAGCCACCTGAAACATAGTCAAAACGCATATGCAAAGCTCCTGAAGATGTCCTCAACAGAAAGTTTGGAATACACCAGTGCAAGCAGTGCAGAATAACCTCAAGAAATCAAAAGATCCAACATACTTGAGAATTATGTAATCTTAAACATGGTGACTATGATAAGTTCCTATGATTATGCACATGCCTAGGCCACCAGAATCATTTATGGAGACTCCTAGATCGCAAAGAACTCTTTGAGGTTTGTAGTCCAGCTGTCAAACACGCACAAGCATCACAGATGGATAATAAGAGGTTACTGAATACTGAAAACCAGGATTATTTGGATAAAATGATTTTAATTAATGGGACAGATCAATTATGAAAGATAGAATCTTCACTTCTACATTCATTCACTATCATGTACATCCAACAAAGTAACACATATAAAATTAACAGCTTATGAAGATAGTTGCACACTCTTCCAGTAGAGAACTTCTCAAAAATGGAACTACAATAAAATTAGCAACACAAAAGAGAAAATGTTGAATAGCCATCAGAAAGCCAGAAGAGAGAGAGTAATGAAGATATATGTGTTAGAAAGGGAATTAAAATGCAGAACCTGACATCAACATATCAATATCAGGATGATCTGTAGAAAATAAATATAAAAGAAACACAACACCAGTGACAATCACCAAAAGGGAAACAACAGTACAACTAATCTATAGAAAATAATTTATAAGGAACAAAATAGCACTAGGAAGAGACCAAAACATTGACAACAAGTGGAAATTGAAACCAAAAGAAGAGTAAGAAAACACCTCCAGCTGCCTGCATGCGGTCCTCTTGTTGAAGTAAATTTTAACATGTAAATCAACAGCCTGCCTACATAGAGCCGTACACATCTAAAACTTGTACAAAAGGAACTTAAGAAAGGCAATTAGGAGTGGCAAGACCTACGATGAAACACTGGCATACAACAAAGTCTGCATGGCAACCCAGCATCAACGCAACAATAGTCAATTCATTCCAAATAGCAAAATAGTGGACATCCAAACTGCACCTCAACCTTCATCATCAATCAAGAATGGTGAAAATCTCAATCTAATTTTCTGAACTCCAAATTCCTAAATCAGATTTCCTATTCCTGAATCAGTGATATAAACAGTACTTGCATGAACCAATTATACTTTAGTGCGTATTCTATAATCTTACTGACCATCATGCCAATCCCGATAACATAAATTTCCTTCACGTATCAACCAACAAGAATCCATTTCAATATTTCTGTCCCAAGATGAACCATCCGGTTGAGTTCTTATTTGGATATATAACAACAATGCAATAATCATGAGGCCCGCGTGATCGTTTGCACAGATTACCATGATCAGTTGTCTCCACATAACACTGATGTTCCTGCAATTCTACCATCAATATTCCAAAAGAAAAGTAAACAATCTTCAAGATGAAGAACCTGACACATACCTCTGATACATCAAGTAACGGTCGAGGATATGAATAATAAAATTATTCGACTCCTGATAAATGGATCTTTCAACTACGCACATGATCAAAAACAAAAATCCACCGCCACATACACGGACAGAGAGGAGAAGAATCCCAATAAGGAAGTTATGAAATCCAAACCAAACCGGACTAGATGGCAATTGGCCAAATCCTTGAACAAGGCAACTCTCTTTCTGCCACACACAAGCCAGATAACTACACAAAGGGGAGATAACAATTCGCCAAAAGCAAAGAACATCATAAGACATGAGAAATTAATTAACTTTAAACGGATTGAATATCATACCCCAAAGCTGTAAAAATCACGGGCCGAATTAGAGCAGGATTTGAAAAATGAATCAGAATGCACAAGAAATAGATTGTTACTAAACAATCTGTGACTTGAAGATATAACAAAGACGCAATAATCACAAGGCCCAAGCACAGATTACCACGAATAGATGTCTCCATATAACACTGATGTTCCTGCAATTTTACCCTGTAAATGACCAAAAGAAAAGTGAATGATAACCCCACAAGTACCTCTGATACATCTTGTAACTGATCAAGGATATGAATAATAAAATTATTAGATTTTATCGAAATATACGAATCTTTCAGCTACACATAGACGTAAAGAACCCCCAATTAAAGCAGTTATGAATCGAAATCAAATCGCACTAGAAACCAAATCCTCGAACTAGGAAACTCTCGTTCTGCCACAGAAATAGGCGATATTGAAACACAGAATTTGAAGAAACAATAATTATCATAGGAACACAAAAAAAAAAAAGAAGTTAAAACAGATTAAAATATCATACCACAAAAACATGTAAAATCACGAGCTGAATTAGTGTAGGGTTTGATATCCACCACAACTTAAATAATTGCAAGAAATCAACTAGACCTAACAGAAAAAATTTCAACAAATAAAATAGAGAATAACAAAAAAAAAAATAAAAATATAATTGCAAGAAATCAAATAGACCTAACAGAAAAAGCTTCAACAAATAAAATAGAGAATAACAAAAAAAGAAGGATAATTGCAAGGCCAAGAAGATAAATGATCACGTCGTAGATGCAAGGAAATTAAATAAATATATGCTATGTAAAAAATAATAATATGGGTGATGCGCATCACCCTCTTATACTTTAATAAAAAGTGCATAATACATTCTATAATTTAAAAATTTCTTGAGTTAGTTTTTGTAATTTTTTAAAAATGCACAATACCGTTTACTATTAAAAAATTTATTAAATTTAACAGAGAGTATATTTCACACAAATTAAGTGAGATTTTTTTTAATTTATAACAAATTTATTTATTAAATAATTATTTAAATTGGCTAAATTATTATTATTTTTTTACCTAAACAAAAGAAGAAATGACAAAAGAGAGAAATGAAAAAAAAATGAAAGTATTTATGTTTTTTTTACAAAATTTGTTAAATATGACAGATTTTATAACTGTAGGGAGTTGTGTATTTTTAAAAAATATAGGTACTAATTCAAAAAAAATTTGAATTATAAAAAATATTATGTACTTTCGATAAAATATAAAGGGGTCTTGTACATTTTACTCTAATAACAATACCAACAACAACAATCGATGATCGAAACTATATAAAACGCTAGAGAGACGAAAGTAAGAAACGAAACGCGAAGCGAATATAGACTACAATGAGCTTTATATTTATAGGCTTTGAAGTTAGAGCGAACGGCTGAGATTAAAAGGTGGTGGGATGATCTAACGGTTAATACGTGTGCTTTTCTTTTGCTCCGATTAAGAAAAGGATTTCTCTTTTTTGACACTCCAAGTCGGTTAGATTGTTACGTGGCAACTCACGAGTGGCCAGTGCTGCAACGGGAGAACTATTGTATAAGGTAAATTACAAATTACCCCTCACCTACTTGAGCTTTTACATCGGAACCAATCATAATTTTACAACATGGGCTTGAACTTCTTTAAGGTTTTGAACTACTTCGCAAGATCGTTTCTTTTACTAATTCTTTCATTTACTAAATTAAATGCTAATTTTATTTTCATTAGTACTTTTATATCCAACAAGTCGTGTCATTTAGTTTCCCAAATAGTTCATAATTCTTTAACTATAATTTGTTTGAATTACTATTATGAACTCATTAACCAACGCCTACTCATTACTTCATTTCATATGGATGGCCGGGCGTTGTCGTGGTTTCAATGGATGTTCCAGAACCATCAATTTTTTACTTGGGAACATTTTGTTCGGGCCCTAAAAACTCGCTTTGGTCTATCGGAGTTCGATGATCCGCAAGGCTCTCTGGCCAAGTTGATGCAAACAAATTCTGTTGACGAGTACCAATTTCAGTTTGAGGCGCTGACTAATCGCAGGATAGGTTTATCACTATCGTTTCTTGTAAGTTGCTCTGTGGCTGGATTTTTTTTTTTGGTCATGAGAAAATACAATTAAACCGAAAGAAAAATACAATTAAACCAAAGGAAAAATACAAAGTTTAACCAACACCAATAGGCTCAATGTCCTGCTTAAGTAAGGAACAAAGGGGAGGGGATAGATTAGACATCCAATTGATGGTCATGCTATTTCTGGCTTTGCTCTTGGCAATCCAGTCACACACTTGGTTGGCTCTTCTCCTTATTCATTGAAATCTAATAGTAAAAATTTCCGCCACAATCTTTTGAACATCCTCCATAATTAGACGAATCCTCCAATGGGGCACACGTCTCGAGGGATTGATTGCTTTGAGAATCGCCTCAACATCACTTTCCAATATGATGCAAACACCTCTGAGGTTCTTTGCAAAAATGCTAGCATTACGGATCGCTAAGCCTCAGCTTCAGCAGCGGACCTATATCTGACAAACGCCGCATAACCATCAACCAGACTTCCATTTCAGTTACAACAGACCCAAGCTGTAGCAGCTCTCCCATCCTTACAAAAAGAAGCATCAACATTAATTTTCAGACAATCTCTAGGAGGAGGGGACTAGACAGTAGGGGGACTATTAGCCTCAAGATTGGAAAAACCAAGAGAAGACTGATGAGATGGATCTGAGGCATCATGGTACTCTGACATCAAACATTGGATGTTAATGATGGCTTTGGTAATATCAATTCTCTTGTTCTCCAAACAGTAACCATTTCTAACTTTCCAAATTTGTCACCAACAGAACGCAATCTTTAATGCTGCTTCTCCTATGCAGTACCCTACTTCAGAACATCTATGAACAAACTTAAGAAACCAAATACCAAAATAAGTGATATTGGGACCAATAGAGCACTACAGAGGGAAAACAAACCAAAATATGTTAGTCCAAGGGCAAAGCAAAAATAAATGCTCAACTGTCTCAATCTCTTGAGAACAAATTTGGCAAATGGGATTATCAGCACATCTTCTTTTGAACCTATTCTCCTAGATGAAAATTTTAATCTTAGGAGGGGCTATGAAATTCCAAATAATTTTCCACAAATTCTCAGGGGGGGCATAAGACGTGCCAGGGATATCACCACTTGAATAACGACAGAAAATTACATTTCTAGCAGTCTAGTACCCTGTTTTAACACTGTAAAGTCTATTACAAGTGAGGGGCCAAATCAAAGCATCACAATGGTCAGTCATTGGAATGTAGATAGAAAGAATTTTATCTGCAATGTCAGGGTCAAAATTCTATCTAACCAAATGTTGTTTCCAACTCCTAGACGAGGGGTCAATAAGATCACAAACCCTGTCAGGCTATTCAGGGTGAGACTTTATCAAATGTGGTTGATTATCCATCCATCTATCATGCTAGATTATGATATCTCTTCCATATCCAATACTCTAGATTGTTTTGGTGGCAATGAGATCTCTACCTTTAAGTATACTACGCCACGACCAAGAGCAATGCCTACATGATTTAGCCAACCAAAAAGAATTGAAAGGGAAATAAATGTCTTTCAAAACACAAGCAGAAAAAGTATTAGGATTAGCCATCAAATTCTAGACTTGTTTCGCATTAGCCATCAAATTCCAGACTTGTTTTGCAATAAGGGAAAAATTAAAAGCAAAAAGATCTCTAAAACCCAAGCCCCCTTTCATTTTTGGTTCCAGTGAATACTTTTTTTTCCACCTTTACTCCACCATAACCAAAAATGAAAGGGGGCTTGGGTTTTTGAAACGAGAACTACGGGCTAAAGTTGCTTTGTTTCGTCCAACTTCCTTGTCGCAAGCCATGGGCCTCGCAAAGCTACAAGAGGCCAAGTTTTTGGACCGTCAATGTCAGGCCCAACTCCTAGACAGATCACTTGGACCTATCAATTCCTTTTTTCTTTCCAAAATCCCACACTCTTTCCCAAATCGCTTTTTTATATTTTTCCCACCACATTCACCTATACCTACTTCAACTACCACATCTCAAAATGCAACTTCTTTTAATAGCTCTACTCCTACTCCATGCACTATTCGAAAGCTTAGTAGTCCATGTGAAATGCAAGCCCGCAGAGATAAGAGGATATGTTACAATTGTGATGAGCGGTATGTTATGGGTCATCGTTGCAAAACTTGTCCTCAACTTTTTGTACTTGATGTTGATTCTATTGAGAGTGAGGAAATGGTGTCGGAGGACTCACCTTACACTGAAGAGCAGATGATTGAGCTTCCCGAAACACCTAAAATATCGTTCAATGTTCTTTCACGTAACTTATCTCCAACCACCTTGCATTTTGCTGGTAACTTTGATGGGTTTGTTCTTCAGATCCTCATCGATTGTGGCAGTACTCATAAATTTGTACAGTCTTGCATCGCTCACTATCTCAAGCTTCCTGTTGAGCATTCTTTAAACCTTAAGGTGGCCGTTGGTAATAGGCAAAAACTAATCAGTGAAGGGTGTGTGCGAGCAGCGTAATTTGACATCCAAGGCTATACAATAACAACTGATCTGTATGTATTGCCTTTGGAAGGATGAGACATTGGCTTGGGTGTTTCTTGGATGGCTATGTTGGGGCCGATTGCGCATGATTATGCTAATTTTACCATCAGATTTTTTTATGGGTACCATTTTCAGGGGTTAAAAGAATGGCTGCCACGAACTCAGTAGCGGTTTTCTTCAGTCTACAAGTTAACTCAGTTACTCCAATAACACTGGAGCCACCGCATGCCACTATTCAACAATTGATTGAGAAGTACAAGCGACTTTTTGAAAAGCCTATTGGACTGCTGAACACACAACCGCATGATCATGCTATTCATTTAATTTCGGGAGCTCATCTATTAATGTCAAACCTTATTGTTATCCGCACTTCTAGAAAACAGAGATTGAAAAATTGGTTGCTGAAATGTTAAGTGATGGCATTATTCAATTGAGCCAAAGTCCTTTTTCTTCACCGATCTTGTTAGTGAAAAAAAGGATGGGTCTTGGCGCTTTTGCACATATTATAGGGCCCTTAATGCTATCACGGTGCATGATCGATTTCCCAATCCTATAATAGATGAATTTCTTGATGAACTACATGGCGCCACAATCTTTTCAAAGTTGGACTTAAGATCGGGATATTATCAAATTCGTGTGTAAGTCGAAGATGTGCATAAAATGGCTTTTCACACCCATGAAGGTCACTATGAATTCCTCGTGATGTCGTTTGGATTAACAAATGCCCTATCAACCTTCCAATCGGTTATGAATGAAACATTTAAATCATTCCTTCATAAGTTTGTCCTTGTCTTTTTTGATGATATTCTCATTTACAGTTCATCTCTTGCTTTGCATCTGCAACATCTTGGGCATGTTTTATCCACTGTGGCCTCTGCTAAGATGTTTGCTAAACAATCAAAGTGTATCTTTGGTCAAAGCCATGTCGAATATTTAGGACATATTGTCTCCGGAAAAGGAGTTTCTATGGATGTCACGAAAATTTAGGCGGTTCTTGATTTGCCTCTTCTAACAAATCTCAAAACTCTACGAGGATTTTTGGGCTTAACTGAGTACTATAGAAGGTTTGTCCAACATTGTGCTTCAATTGCTGCGTCGCTTACTGATCTTTTGAAAATGAATGCTTTCCATTGGCACAACGACGCCACAAAGGCCTTTTAGTAACTAAAATTAGTTGTGGTTAATGCACCTATCTTAGCTATGCTTGATTTTTTGCAAACATTTATGGTAGAGATCGATGCCTATGGGTATGGAATTAGGGCATTTTTGTTGTAACGAGGTCACCCTATTGTATTATATAGCTAGAAATTGTCTCCTTGTCTTTAAGCTTCGTCGACCTATAATAGAGAAATGTATGCCATTACTTCAGCTATAGCGAAGTGGCGTTAGTATCCTTTGGGCTGCAAGTTTATTGTTCGGACGGATCAGTAGAGCCTTAAGAAATTAATGAACCAGACCATCCAAACACCAGCACAACAAAAATGGCTCACCAAATTGATGGGGTATGATTTTGATATAGAATACAAGTCGGGTCAAGAAAATCTTGCAGCAGACTTCTTATCACGTTTGCCTTCTAATGGACAACTTCTTGCTTTCTCTATTGTAAGGCTAACATTTTTTCATAAGTTGCGTGAAACACTTCAGAATGATTCAGATATTCAGAAGCTACGTTTGAATATTGTAAAAACTCCAAGTGTTTTTCCTAATTATATTGACCATGATGGACTATTATTTTTCAAGCAGTGGTTGGTTATACCAAAGGGGTTGCAACAATTGGTTTTTCATGAGTTTCATAGTTCTCCTTAAGGAGGACATGCAAGTGTATTTCACACCTTCCAGAGGATATCAACGAATTGTTATTGGCCAACACTACACAATCTGTTGATTCTTGTTTAATATGTCAACAATCCAAGGCTAGCACTTTAGTACCCGCGGGGCTTTTACAACCCTTACCAATTCTATCTCTTATTTGGGACAACGTTTCTATGGATTTCATCCAAGGATTGCCCATTTCAAAAGGGTTATCCGAAATATTAGTGGTCGTGGATCGATTGACCAAGTATGCACACTTTATTGTCGTTCCAAGTGGCTTATCAAGCTCTAAATTGGATGATATTTTCATGAAAGAAACGGTTCGTCTTCATGGCATTCCACGTTCTATTGTAAGTGATAGTGAAAAATTATTTGTTAGTCTTTTTTGGCATAAGTTGTTTAAATTGCATGGCACAAGTCTTATATCACCTACAATCGGATGGGCAAACCGCAAGAGTGAATCGAACTTTAGAAATGTACTTAAGATGTTATGTGATGGATGCTCTAGCACAATGGCTCAAATTTCTACCATGGGCTGAGTATTAGTACAACACTTCTTACCATAATTCAACAGGCATGACACCTTTCTTAATAGTGTATGGTCGTGATCCACCAACTCTTACTCACTACTTGCCACATACTACTGTTAATGCTGCCCTTGACACTGAATTGTAACAGAGGGATACCATCTTGGCTTAGCTAAAAAGCAACCTTCAACAAGCCCAAAATTGAATGAAAATACAAGCTGATAAACATCGCCGGGACAAAGAGTTTCAAGAAGGTGACTGGGTTTTAGCGAGGCTACAACTTTATCGACAAGTAACCATTCGAGGACATGGAAACCACAAGCTTAGTCACAAATATTTTGGACCATTCAAAGTGTTAGCTCGCATTGGTCCTATGGCGTACAAATTGGCTTTGCCTCTAGAGGCTAAAATGTATCATGTATTCCATATCTCTTTACTTAAGAAGGCAGTCGGAGTAACTATAGATTCAGCCTCAAAAGTCATCATTCCACATCAAGCTACCATGTCAATGTTGCAGCCATAAGCAGTTTTGTCCCCACGCACAATCTCAGTTCATGGTCAACCAACACCTCAAGTCCTTGTGCAATGGAAGAACCTACCACCAGAGGAAGCTACTTGGGTAGATTCTAAAGACTTGACTTCAACTTATCTTGACTTGAACCTTGAGGACAAGGTTCTTTTGGAAGGTGAAAGAAATGTAACAGAAAGAGACCAACAATTAGTGTTGAATCAAATGCCATGCAGGAGCCACAGAATCAAAAAGATGCCCATTCACCTAACTGATTACATGACCTTTAATGATGATAAATCAGTTGGGAATCATGCTAACAGAATGACAAAAGAGAATAAGGACAAAATCAATATCACAAATAAATAGAAGAAGAGTTGAGTTGAGAGAGAAGAAGTTCATTTTTACTTATTCAATTTTCTTCAATCTTTACATTTAGTAGAGAGTAGTTTTAGAATTTTTGTAAACATTTTCTCAGTAAAATCAATTGGCAATCTCTGCCAAATTAGCTTCTCTGTCTCTTGAATTTACTGCTTCCTCTCTACAATTTGGCATAAATTAACACATGCAAGTTTTCCTTGCTCTTAAGATTTCAAGATTTTCTATAGGTGGTCTACATCTTATGCCGATAATAATTATCAAGGGCGGATCCAGTATGGAGTTAATGAAGACTGCAACCTAGAAATCATCTCGCTAAATAGTTAAACTTTATAGTTATGTTTAGTCAAAACACTAAATTAACGCCTATTGAAAAAGTATATAATTCGTATGATTATCAAATTATATCTTATTATATCTACTAAAAAAAATCTTGAATCCTCTTATTTCTAACATACCTGTTTTCTTCATCTGACCATGGTCGTGGGGCTTTTCATGCTACTTTCTTTTTCCCCTTTGAACAACTACAACTTTCAGTGGCCACACTTTTGGGAGTTTTGTGTTTCAGTGGATTTACCACTTCACTATCTTCATATTTTGGTAACTTAATCTAGCCTGATTCAATGTCTTGAATGTCAAGAAATAACTTCTGGTAATGTTGTTCAACATCCATTGCTGATTTTCCTGGAAGTGATTCATCAATTTTTTCCCACCTGTTGTCTGTGTCTTCAGGGAATAATGCTAGGCCTATCTCAAACATTTTGTTTTCTTGCCATGTCCAAGTGGAAGATTCATAGCTAATATCATTGGATTTTGACATCTTGATTCTTTATGTAAATTTGTAAAATTCAAGATATTATCAAGGGCGGAGAGCCGTTCATGGGTTAGAGGGGTTGCAATACCCACTAAGTCGAATAGCAAAGTAATTAAAGAGTGAGTTGAAGTTGTATGAAAACATGCTTATTTTTAAGATACTTTAGGCTAAAAAAGTTATAAATATACGAGTACTAAATTATATATTTTTAGTCCACATTGAACAATAATCCTAGATCCACTTCTGGATATTATGATTTGTGCATATATTGGTATGATAGAAAAGTTTCATGCATGCTTACTATGCTTTTACCATGAGACATTTAAAAATTTTCTATATGACAAACTAATGTTGTAGGGAGCGTTTAACTCGTGGGGTCCAAAGAAGGGTCAATTTAATGCTTAAAAATTTTACGATAGTAATAAAATTAAATGAAAACCATCTACATGAAAAATAGGAACTAATTTGAAAAATTATAGTACAACACAATTTATTGATCCCTTAATATTCAAAAATATAATAACATTGTTTTTCTATTTTGACAATTAATAGATAACTCAGAGACACATGCAAGCATTCAAGTAATACATTTTTACGTAAGAAGGACATCAACTATTCTGCTTCCATGCACAAAAACTAGTAACATGTACCCCTGGTAACTTGACGTGATGAATATGTTCAAGTAAAAAAAAGACTTGAGCTAAAAGAGGGGGCCCCGATGATGTGTGTGAAAGTGTGACATAAAGTATTACTCAAAATACTAGTAAATTGGTCTAGTGGTATGATTTTCGCTTTAGATGTGAGAGGTAATGAGATCAAGTCTTGTGTATAATATCCTAAGTGATACAAAAAAAATTGTGTGTAACATCCTAAGTGATACAAAAAAAATATTACGCAAAGTATAAGATACACACTTTATACACGATCAAAAGACTCTGGAGCTAGGAGGTTGATTTTCAATGCCAGAGAATATGCATGAAGAGAAGCTTAAATAATTTGTGCACCCCTTTCTTATTATCTTTTTCAAAATTTTTTGCAAGTAATGAATTAAATTGTAACTAAATTTATGAATTGTTACTAAATTTATGAGTTGCTTAATTTATGAAAAAAAAAAGATTTTTTGCAGGTAACGAATTAAGTTGTAACTAAATTTATGAATTGTTACTAAATTTATGAGTTGTTTAATTTATGGAAGCTTGAAAAATCTTCACGGCTAATGAAATGAACTAGTTACTAAATTTTTATAATTTTGGAAATTCTTACCTACTATGAATCATTAATGTAAATTACTTTTTAAGAACCTTAACACAATAAACCGCATTAAATTTTTTTAGAAAGGTTCACTGGATTTGACTTTCACCACGATCCTATCCAGCATAGCAAAAATTTTGGTTTCCTAACCGTTACAATCTCGGGGTTTTAGTGAAGTACAATCCTAAGATCAAAATAATGCATGTAAAGATTGTTAGAGATATGCCCTAATACTATATAGTTGGATGACCTATGGGCTTTTTGACATTAACTTGTATATTATGGCAATCTTGTCAATATGTTTGTTTACAAATTGACTTGTTAGTGACATTCATATTCTCCTTTTTTATATTAATAAGTCCCTAGTGTTTATCATTAGAAGAGATGTAAGGCCCAGCCCAAGACCACACGTGCATATAGATCATATCATATATAATTAAATTATTTTATATGCATTTACCTTGTTTTAAGTGCTTTAAAATTGATTTATGTGCATTTATCTTGATTTATGTGCATTTCATTGTTTAACGTGTATTTGAGTCATTTATATCGTGTAGCTAGTAATTGGAACCAACTAAGTTCAATACCTAACTAGAATAATTGAATTAGAACCAAGACAATTGGAATTAAC
This sequence comes from Ehretia macrophylla, assembly GCA_037974665.1. Taxonomy (NCBI): domain Eukaryota; kingdom Viridiplantae; phylum Streptophyta; class Magnoliopsida; order Boraginales; family Ehretiaceae; genus Ehretia; species Ehretia macrophylla. The sequence goes on from CM075782.1 coordinate 12,142,875, forward strand.
ACTAGAATGACAAACTAGTAATACATAAGTTAGTTGAAGGGCACTCTTGTCCTAAAGTAAAATAACAAATATTCTAACACTATTCTTGCTCAATCAAAACACACACAACACACACACACCACACTCTATAATTCTCGACTAAGGGAGAAGAGAGAAAGAGAAGAGGAAGAAGAGAAGAAGAAGAGCAAGCAAGTTGCAGCCATCTTCCACCATTTTCTTGTATTCTCAAGCTTCTACTTGCATCTTGAACATCATCTCTTGCATTCAACTCTATATCTAGGTGAGGGATGTTTTCATAAATGTTTTACAAAGACATATGATGCATGATTGGTAAGTATTTATGTATATTGAACATAATCAAGGTTGTATATAAGCTTGTTTTACGGATTTGAGCTTAGTTTGTTCATCTAGGGTTTCAAGATGCTATTGTAGTGTTGTTCTTGACTTGAACTTGCCTCTAGTAGTTTTGATGATCTCGAGGAGTATTACATGAGTTGTATGAGGTATTTTATGTGTGAAGTGTGTTCAAGTGGTTGCAAAGAGAAGAAAGAAAGGAATTGAACTTTGAATGCTAGAGCTAAGTTGATGATTGTGGGATGAATGAGTTATGCTTGAGTTGTATGATTTTGGAGCTAGAGAACTTGTGGAATATTGTTGTTTAGCATTGATTTAGGTTGTATAATTGAAATGATCTTGAAAAGAATGAGTTGAGAGCAAGAAAATGAAATTTTGGGCATAAAGTAGCAGAATCCGATCGACCGAGTTAAAATCCAGCCGACCGGATTAGTCGTCCGGATATCACTGGTCAAGATCCAGACGAGTGGATCCAGTCAACTCCAGTCGTCCGGATGATAGACAACTTTGCGCAATATTTTTTCGGAGGCCGTATCTCATTCAATTTAACTCCGAATTGAGTTTCGTTTGATTCGAGAACTATCTACATTCGATAAGCTTTGATTGTATACAAAAATTGGATTAATTGGAGGTTAGGAAGATAGGTAAAATAACTATTTAAGTTGGGATAATGCGAAGGCGTTGAGTTTGCTACATGTTATGTTCCAACATTGGAGGCAACCTATTCCGTTGACCTCCACTTGCATGTTTATGTGTTATATGAACTCTATTTGGAACATGATTATACTAATATGTCTTTGATTACTGTTACTAACCGGTGGTAACCTACTTTGTTGCCTTCGAGCTTGTTTTACATTTGAAATCCACTCTCGCTCGGTGAATTCTCCTTGGAGAGATGGAAGGTGAATAAATGATAAGGATAAGTTAATAAACCCCATGGTAGAAGTTCTGGGCCGCCTAGGCGGCATTGGGCTTGCCAGGATGGACTTGGGCTACTGTGGTTTGGTTTGTCTCCGGAGTAGCCTCTTTTAGTTGGTGTAATGAAGATGATTTGACAAGAAAGCTCGAGATTGGCCATCTCCAACAAAGTTCATGATATTGTATCCTTTTACTACATGGTTCCTACTCTCGCTGGGTCCCTCGAGGTCCTCGGAGAGTAGAGTTGCTTGATTAAGATTTTGACTATCTCGTATTTGTTATTCTTGATATTTTGACTATATGAAGTATATGTATAGCACGATTTTATAAAGATGATTTTGAATGATAAAATGTTTGTGAAAACCCTTTCTTTCTCATCCTCACTGAGGTATATGCAGGACTAGCTCACCCCTCTTTCTAATACATACAAGTGAGACCAAGGCCGGGTCAACTATACAAGTTGAGGGTGATGAGGCTGTATGTGATAAGATTGATTTCTGTTTTTGTTGATCCTCATGCCGTGTTGAAGATATAGCTTGTTAATAGGAACTGATGATGTACTTTGAACAACCTCATGTTATGTAGTATTATTTTGGATTATTAACTACATACTAAGTTTAATTACCATTCTTTTGAGGCCTAGTCGACTATATTTTTGCCACGTATGAAGTACAAGCAGGGACGCTAGGTCTTATAATTATGAAACAGGTTGTGGTGGCCTTTTAATGCCAAATGCTAAAAGCATTCTTTTGAAGTTAATTGTGGAAGTTAATGAATGTCTAAATAATGATCTTGCAGGTATTAAGATGATTGACACAACGCGCTCCCGGGGCGTGACAAGAGATGTATTCTAAAAAGTGGGTTTAGAATATGTTGGCAAATTTCTTTATCATGATAAATACTCAAAGTTATTCATAGTCCTCAGATTATTTGATCTGAGCTTCAATAATATATTATGGACTATCACATGTGTTGTTACCTTAGCTTAATATAGGGATGTTAATGATAAAAGATGGTGAGTCATGTATCATAACAGCATGGGATGCAGTTGAATAGATAATTGAATGTGACATTAATAACAAATCATATTGCTTAGGGTTAATGATTTGTTATTTGTTGCTGTTGTGCAAGTGATCCTTTGACTTGCGACATTATAGCTGTAATTTCCACATTGAACAATAATCCTCGATCCACTTCTAGATATTATGATTTGTACATATTTTGGTATGATAATAGAGTTTCATGCATGCTTACTATGCTTTTACCATGAGATATTTAAAAATTTTATATATGACAAACTGATGTTGTAGGGAGCATTTAACTTGTTGGGTCCACAGAAGGGTCGATTTAATGTTTAAAAATTTTATGATACTAATAAAATTAAATGAAAACTATCTACATGAAAAATAAGAATTAATTCAAAAAATTATAGTACAACACAATTTATTGATCCCTTAATATTGAAAAATATAATAACATTATTTTTCTATTTTGACAGTTAATAGATAACTCAAAGACACAAGCAAGCATTCAAGTAATACATTTTTACGTAAGAAAGACATCAACTATTCTGCTTCCATGCACAGAAACTAGTAACATGTACCCCTGGTACTTGACGCGAGGAACATGTTCAAGTAAAAAAAAGGCTGAGCCAAAAGAGTGGGGCCCGAGATGTGTGTGAAAGTGTGACATAAAATATTACTCAAAATACTAGCCATTTGGTCTAGTGGTATGATTTTCACTTTAGATGTGAGAGGTCATGAGATCAAGTCTTATGTGTAACATCCTAAGTGATGTAAATGGCTTAGGCCTCCCTTAAATCAAACAAAAAAATATTACTCAAAGTATAAGATACACACCTTATACACGATCAAAAGACTCTAGACCTAGGAGGTTGATTTTCAATGCCAGAGAATGTGCATGAGGAGAAGCTTAAATAATTTATGCATCCCATTCTCATTATCTTTTTTCAAGATTTTTTGCAGGTAAGGAATTAAGTTGTAACTAAATTTTTGAATTGTTACTAAATTTATGAGTTGCTTAATTTATGGAATTTTTTTTTTTTTTTTGCAGGAAAGGAATTAAGTTGTAACTAAATTTATGAATTGTAACTAAATTTATGAGTTGCTTAATTTGTGGAAGCTTGAAAAATATTAACGACTAATAAAATAAACTAGTTACTAAATTTTTGTAATTTTGGAAATTTTTCCCTATTATGAATCATTAATGTAAATTACTTTTTAAGAACCTTAACACATTAAACAACATTAATTTTTTTTAGAAAGGTCCATCGGATTTGACTTTTACCACGATCCTATCTAGCATAGCAAAAATTTTAGTTTCCTAACCATTATACTCTTGGGGTTTTAGCGAAGTATAGTCTTAAGATCAAAATAATGCATGTAAGGATTGTTAGAGATATGCCCTTATGCTATATAGTTGGATGACCTATTTTGGGCATTTTGACATTAACTTGTATATTATGGCAATCATGTCTATATGTTTGTTTACATATTGACTTGTTAGTGATATTCATATTCTCCTTTTTCATATGAATTAATCCCTAGTGTTTATCATTAGAAGAGATGTATTCTAAAAAGGAGGTTTAGAATATGTTGACAAATTTCTTTATCATGACAAATACTTAAAGTTATTCATAGTTCTAAGATTATTTGATCTGAGCTTCAATAATCTATTATAGACTATCACTTGTGTTGTTACTGTTGATTAACATACGGATGTTAATGACAAAGGATGGTGAGCTATGTGCCATAACAACATGGGATGCAGTTGAATAGATCACTGAATGTGACATTAATAACAAATCACATTGCTTAGGATTAATGATTTGTTATTTGTTGTTGTTATGCAAGTGATCCTTTGATTTACGGCATTATGGTTGCCATATGAATTTGGGTTTAATACTAGCACTGGACATTGTTTGTCTTCAAGTACGAGATGAGTTACGGCCTCTTGCAGTTTTATTCTCCTGGTATAGTGAGTGATAGGTAGTTGTCGAGATAGGATCCATTAACCTCTATTTGTGAGGTGATGTCTTATGCTATCTAATTATGGTTGTTGAATGAGGAAATCCTTGACCAATGTATGAATGATGGGGAATGTGTTTTCTATGTGTCATCTCTTTCTATGCCAAATTTGATCTAAGCATAGAATCGAGTCAGTGAACTTGATCATCCATAGTTTTTACTCGATCGGGACATTATTAATGGAAGGATTGAATTGCACGGTAATTGTCAACTAAATAGGTTAACTTATTATTAACTTCATTGCCTTATAAATTATCTTGATATGTTGCTAGATGTCACTCAAGATCTTTAAGGGTGTTTCAAGAATGAAGAAGAGATTCTTGAAACAAATTCGAAGAGTTCAATTATCATTAAAATCGTTTAATGTTTTCCTTATTGCTATTTGGCAGTGAACCTAGAAAGTCACACTCATAGAGCATATTCATTAAGTTTATTGGACTTGTATCTTCATCTCATATATTGTTAAAGAGTTAACAATAGTATATATTACTATTAAAAGTTAATGGGGCCAATGTGTCATATATAAACATGTATAGGGACTTAAGTGCAAAGTGAAAAATCTTTTAATCTAATGTTGATTCACTTAAATGATGATCACTTAAGTTGATTGACCAATACATATACATGGATGCAAGATTAAGGAGTTAATCTTGATTAAATGCCAAATAAGATAAAAAATGTCATCATGGAATTTTCCACTAACTCCCTCTCATCTTAGTTGGCAAGACATGCAATTCATATGTCATGTTAGATAGACACATGTATACACTCACTGGCACATGGATATATTGCATGCAAGACTAGTAGATATATGTGCATATATATCTATAGTCTTTGTGCCATATATAGAAGATATCTCATAGTGGAATTTTACTACAACACACACTATACATACTTCTACTTAGATATTCAAGAGAAAAACTAAATAGAGGTCTTGTATTCTCTCAAGAGAGATAGAATAAGTTCTTCTTTCTTTTGTGGAGTTTGCTAGCACCACAACTCACAGAAAGAAAGATAGCTTGGTTCTTTAGTTCGGTGGACACACTAGGGCTTTTACACTTGTGAAAGAGGGATCTTGGACTTGTTCTTCTACTTGGTAGGGCTACTACACTTATGGCATGTGAAACACTTTCCTAGTCCTCCAAGCATCTTCAAAGTCTAAGTCTTCAAGAGGTATTCATGTATTTGATGTATATATCTCAATGTATATTGCATGTAATATCATGTAAGGGATTGTAGCATATATACTTGAAAATTGTATTTCATGTTTTTTACGCTGAAATGATCCTTCAAGGATATGATTGCGACACAACTTTGTTGCCTATATTATTCGATTTATTTGGAAACAAATATTTTGTTGTGGGGTAATTCGAAATGAAAATAAATAGGCAGCGAGTTTACTCTTAGGTCGCAATTCTTGAAAAAATAGGATGTAGACTACCTGAACACGTATATAGACATAGGTCAATACAAAGCTTAATGACTTAATTCATAAATGTATTAAAGATTGATGAGTCAATTTTTCTGTTGCTGGAATTATTTTTTTTGCATGCATTGCACACTTTAATTGGTGAAAAGTTGATCATTCTTGCATAATTTGGTGCAATGTGGGTTCCAAGCAAATGATAAGCAAATTTGATGTAAAAAGAGCAAAATCAAGTGCAAACGGTAGACAAGACAAAATGAGATAAAGAATTAGTGACCAAATATGCATGTGTAATTAATTTATGGATACAATTATACCATGATATTCTACTCATTGATACGGTTCTAACGCAACAAACCGTGTCAAAATCGGAAGTTGAACACTCCCAAAATTACTGAAACAAATTTACTGTGCAAAAGGGTTCTGCCCGATCAATCGGGCAAATTTTTGAATCGATCAGACAGAGTGTGCATTTTCAGATTTTGTTCACCTGATTAACCAGGCCTATTTCCTAATCAATCAATTAATGCACTACAACAACTTAAGTTGGTCAAACCCGATGTTGACCAACACGTGAAAGGAGGGACTTTTGGCTTATTCTCTCAACCCTAAACACAAAGAAAGGCTAGGAGATTCCAAAGAAAGAGTTAAAACATGATTTTAAAACAAGATCAAGCCAGAACAAAGATCAAGAAACAATATCATCTTCTTAATTCACAATCAACCCATGAGTTCTTTTTTTTTTGCTAAGTCAGCAAATAGTGTATTTCAAAAAGAAAAGGTACAAATATGGGTCAAAGACCATTATAATAGAGGTAGTGAAAAGCTAGTCAAAAAGGAAAAGGACAAAAAAACAAGACTATCCTACATCAATCAACAATAATTAATCAACAAGAGACATGATTACAAACAACTAGAAAAGAAAACTCAAATCATTGTTAAGAGACTTATCCTGAGGATGAAGATCTTGATATGGCCTTCCCTTTCATTAATGATTCAAAGATCATCATGGTAAGGAGTATTCGGGTCGTCTTCAATAGCCATATCGCCCTCCAAATCTTGAAGTGCATTGAATTTGTTGAGATTGGAATAGGAGGGACAATGGCTTGTGCGAGCCAATGGAGAAGGTCTAGAGGGTCTAGATATCGGGCCAAGTTTGGGTTGGGCCACAAATTTGGTGGTGGTGGCGGTTTTACTTTGGGTCGTAATCTTGGGGAGGTTGTTTGGTTTGACATGAGCCACATTCTTGTTGTTTGGTTTGGCTTGAGCCACATTTGCATTACTTGGTTCAACTTGATCCATAGGCTTGGATGAAAAGGTAGAGGGTATGGTGAGCAACTTGTTCTTCTTTGTGATTTCCTTCCACTCATTGTGATTTGTTTGTTGTTGCTTCATAGCCAAACTAGTCACATTCTCCTTTTTACATTGCATGGGGTAGTTATTGTTGTGACCTACTCATGAGTTCTTTTTACCTTTTCTTTAGTTTATCATATTTGCTTGGTTTTAACATGTATTGTGACTAACTCTTGTACAAACAGTAATGATCCTGTAATACAACCATAGTCTTTTAGTGGAATAGACTAAGGTTAAAATGGAAAAATGTTGCTAGGAGACTAGCAAGGGTATTTTGGTCATTTTCGGTGGAAAGGTAATTATGTCTTCAGTCCCTTTTCTAGCCAATTAACTTATAAGTGTTATTACTAAACTTGGTTGTTGCTAAATTGAAAGAGGATAAAATCCTTTGACAACTAGAATTCTAAAGTAGACTTTTCATTCTTAGAATGAGTTTCTATTTATGAAAGTTGGCTGAAAATTGGATTTAGAATTTAATTTATTAATTGGATAGAGCATAAGGGCTAAGCCAGGACCCATGCACGCGTTCCTAGGCTTGAACGCAGAGTCCTAGGCACATCTCCTAACGTGGATGCATAGGTATAGTGTGAACACAAGGTGGAAGAGTATTTTCCATAATTATTTTGGAATTAGGATAATTTAAAATCCTAAACTCTTTCTGACTTATGATTTGATTTGCACAGAACTACCTAGCCTAGCTTTGCCTATATAAAGGCCCTTACCCTAAGCTCTATAATTGTACAATCTCCTTTGAGATATCTCTCTCTACACGTGTAAGCCTCTCTTAGAGGAAATACAAAACTTTTCTTTTAGCTTAGTTTTGCAAGATCGAGTCCCACAATTTGATCAATACTTTAGCTTAGAATTTGGCATAGGAGGGAAGATCAAAGTAAATAAGCGAAAGCTTGAAGTTGGCATGTAGAGCTTCAAGCACGAAGGTGAAGTTCTCTCAAGTTCTGTTTTATTGCAAATTAACAGATATTCTGAAAAACTGTTGTTTACTTTAGATTAAATTATGAACAATTTGAATGTTTAATTAGCTATTTCATGTTTTATTCGTTTTAAAGATTCGTGCATGAAGTTTTCCACCTAATTCTTGTCTTAATTAGCTTAAGATAGAGTTTGATTCATGCAATATAATATTTTCCTTCAGTGTGGACATTGGTTGATCTTCCACCTAAAAGGAAAGCTATTGGGAACAAGTGGGTTCTCAAAATTAAACGAAAGGTAGATGGATTCATTGAGAGATATAAAGCTCACATGGTGGCTAAGAGCTATACCCAAATAGAGGGTATAAACTATAAGGAAACCGTTTCTCTGGTGGTTAGGTTTGCCTCAATCCGCTTGATTCTAGCCATTGTCGCTCATCTAGACCTGAAATTACATTAGATGGATGTAAAAATGACATTTCTCAATGGAGAGCTGGATGAAGAAATTTACATGAAACAACCTGTAGGATTCATAGAAAAAGGTCATCAAAGCAAAGTTTCCAATTCATAGAGAAAGGTTAGCAAAACAAAGTGTGAAAACTCCAAAAATCTATCTATGGGTTGAAGCAATCATCCAGACAGTGGTATTTAAGGTTATATTAGGAAATCATTTCGTATGGTTTTATAATGGTTCAAGAAGACCACTATGTATATGTCAAACGATCTGAGAATGGATATGTGATTCTATCGCTCTATGTTGATGACATTTTGTTGCCTGAAAACAGTAAGTACATAATCACTATCAAAAAGTGGTTATCCTAAACTTTTGAGATGAAAGATATGAGTGAGGCAGCATATGTACTTGGAGTCAAGATCCAAAAAGATTCGTCAAAAAGACTTCTTGCTTTGTCACAGGAATCTTACATCAAGAAAGTTCTTGAACAATTCCAAATGCAAGACTGCAAACCCATTGATACTCCAATATCCAAAGGTGAAAGCCTGAACTAAGGGATGTGTCCCAAAACTCCAAAAGAGATAGATGATATAAAAATTGTTCTTTATGCGAGTGCCTTAGGTAGCTTGATGTATGCCATATTGTGTATAAGGCCGGATATCTGTTTTGTCGTAGGATTAGTAAGTCATTATCAATCAAACCTTGGACGAGCTCATTGGAAAGCTGTCAAGAGAATCCTGAGATATTTGAAGGGCACTTTGGACTATTGCCTAAATTACCAAGGAGTTGATTTAAATCTAAAGGGATTTACAGACGCTGACTAGGGTGGTGACCTAGATGAGCGTAAATCAACGTCTAGATATACCTTCTTGCTAAATAGTGGGACTATTTATTGGTGTAGAAAGAAACAAACGTGCATAGCATTATCAACCATGAAGGCTGAGTTTGTGGCTTAATCAGCGACTGTGCAAGAAGTAGTGTGCTTAAGAGGTTTATGTTAGACTTGGGAGTAGTCACAAATGCTGAAAAACCTATGATAGTCTATTGTGATAGTCAAGCAGCCATTGCCTATACCAAGGATCCAAAATATCACGGCAAGACAAAACACATAGACATTAAGTATAATTTTGTAAGAGACATGGTCTTAAATAAAGAAGTGATCATTGAACATAATTCTATGCATGAGATGGTAGCAAACCCCATCACTAAGCCAATCCCTAGAGAGGTATATTTGTCTCATTTAAAATCTCTAAGATTACGTAGGATTTAATGTATATGTTCCATATGTTGTTAAATGATTACTTATGCATCATATGCCAAATCAATAAATAAAATATTTTGATGCACTTAAGTAGTGTTAATCTTCGTGATACATATGAATAAGGCTGTGTATGAGTATGTTAACACATATCATTGGAATCGGAAAATATGTTGACAGGTTATTGAGATTGGCTCTCTCACATGAACAATTGCCTCTGGTGCAGTGGAAGCGTGCAGAGATAAGACGGTATGAGTTGATTGGTATTTGTCAAAAATATTATACTCATACAAACATCGCCTTAAGAATTTGTCAGAAATTAGTTCCAACGACAATTATTAAGATGAGACCTCTTAATTGTATATGTTACAATTAAAGAATGATATGAGGCTGATATAGATCCCCACGATCCATATAGCCTATGTGTAGCCAAATGTGAAACCTCAATTACTATGGGTATTAAGTTTGAGAATTCAGATTAGTTACTGAGTGATAACTGAACCAGGATCTGTACGGTGTTAGATTTGAATAAAGACATACACCCTTTTTAAAGGAAGACACACTGTAACACACGTTTCATATCATGTGTGCTCTAGCAACTATATAATGGAGTAGATGAATGAATCCCTGCTTCATCATTGTGTGAGACCTTGAAGCAATAAATGTTTTTTTGGATACCCTTAATGACCTACACTCGTATTCTGATGAATTAAGTTTAATGCTAGCTACTTTGGTGTGTCTCCTAAAGATCACGTAAGATTTGATCATATGGGACACCACCAGGAAAGTGGTTGACTTGGCTCAGAAAGATATTAGAGCAAAAGGAAGATTGTTCACATCTAGCGCTACATATGTTCATAGGTCGACCAGTTATGCAATCTTTGAGATCTAACGTAACTATGGATACATGATTAGATTTTAAAGATGTAACTATAGATACATGATTGAGATTTTAAAGGTCAAGCATAGCCTAAGAGGGATTCAGTACGCGTTGACTGATGTGAACTTAAATTGGTTTAGAGTATAATGAGACTCTATGTTCTTCCGAAGACAGTGGCTCCCATGTCATCCCTAACAGGTGCATGATTTTCGAGCCTCCACTTATTGTGTGCTTGTGAGTCTCATGACTTATTCTCCTGTATGGAGTTTAATTGTGCTTTGGGATTAGTTTGTAGGGAGGTAAAAATGGATATGGTTCTGCCTATCTTGTATGAGTGGGAGATGTTGAATTAGGGTCATAGGTCATCTAAGATGGGCTGACCTGACCCTTTTGACCTAAGTGAGTGGGAAGTTAATAAACTTCCAACTACTTGGTATTTAAGCCTAACACAAAGAATAAAACGATACATTCGTTCTATTATTCTCTAGGTAAAACAGTAAAGCTCTCTCTTTGCTCTCTCTCAAACTCTCAGTGCAATTCACTAAAGCATTTACGCTGTGAATTAGACAGAATATAATCTCGTATTATATTCTCGTATTCCTAGCATATGTAGTGGAACAATTACATCAAACGATCTGTAATTTTTGCTTCATAAAAGGTTAATTCACTTTTATGCATTTTCAGTTTCATGAAGATTCTGTATTTAAACATAAAATCTTCAATTTGTTTCCAAGCCTTGATCATGAATATCTAGATCTAGGGCAAAGTTGTCATTATTGTTATTATTTGAATTACTATTATTATTATTATTATAATTATAATAATATTTATTATTTGTTATTATTTTGGGTCTAGTCGTTTTTTTCTATTGTAAATTGTGGTTACAATAGAATATCTATATTTTGTAATGCGACAACTTATCTACATTAATCTAAACCCTTTTGTTTGTATATTAGAGTTTGCTGTTTTGTTTTTTTTTGGTCAAAACGATGCACTTCCATTAAATGAGAAACATTACTAGGAGTTCATCCAATCCTAGTGGAGTCCTTCACACGAATCAAGCAGAGACGAAGGGATGTTCCCTATCCAATTGTATGGTGGTAGAGTACCCCTAGCCATGTTTTTTGCAATCCAACAAATAAGTGTGTTAGCGGTTCTTCAAATACATTAAAATCTAATACAATACATTAAAATCTAATACAATTGATATCAGTAGCAATCATTTAAATGTCTCTAATAATAAGGTCTAATTTCTCGTCAGATGGTAGCCTCAAAGGAGAGAAATGCCCATACACCCCTCATGATCTCAGCCCAATTTTCAAAGAGAGAAGCATAGCGAAGATATGATTGGGTCGTGACATAATATAGCAAATTATATATAGTGATCGTCTTTTCAAATCTCTATCTTGTTTGAGAGAATTTGTAACACCAATTAAATCTCAAATACAAAGGTGTTAAAATAGAAGTCACCTTTACACCCAAATATCTAGTTCCCATCCAATGTCAACCTAGTAAGTTCAAAAAAAAAAACACAGTTCAATCAGTGTAGCTTGAATAAACTCCTAACTTAATTCGTCATAAGCCTTCTTCAAATCCATTTTCCAAGCCGTAGCTTCCCTTCCCCTTATCATGGAAGTCACCAAAGCATAGACGACTCATTCATAGCTTGCGAACGAAAAAGTATTTGTTGATTAGGTACAGGATACCTAATCAACTTGAAAGCCTCTGAAAAGATTTTATAGAAATAGACGCATAAACAATGAAATTGAAAAGTAGATGATGGTTTTTATCTACATTTGGCAAGAAATAAAGACATGATATTCAAGAAATGTATTATGTTCTTTTAGATGAACATATACAATAATTCATACTTTCTTCTTGAAATAATTTGAAATTTATGGTTAAAATAATGAAAATGAATATCGTTTCTTTTTTTAAAAAGATGGAACACATAAGAATCTTGCTTGCGCCTGCAAAACAAAGTTTATATCAGGAACCTTTGTTAAAGTTTTTTCCCATTGAAAGATGTTTGTAGCCTAGATCTTACAAAAGACGACATTATCAAAGGAGACCAAAAGATTGTGAAAACAAACTAATATCACAAAAATGTACGCTAAAACCCATGATATCCATTCAAGCTTTTGAGATGTCTCAACACAATAAACACAAAGACAGAGCCTATTGAAGATATCAACAAAAGGATCAAATTATCGTCTCAACTCAAAATCAAAATGGTTTGTGACCATGATCTTCATTTTTCGCTAAATACCATGATGTTCTTGGCTTCTCTGACAATGACATCTTTTGTCTAATAGGAAGTTCCACTTCCTCAAGAGGGAGTCTTAATATTAGATTTAGCTTAGACCTACATGTATGTATGTATGTATGCATGTACATATATATACATGATAAAAATACTTAAAACATAAATTTGCAGTGTATAAATCAAAAACAGAGATAGACATGATATGTTGTACCTCAAAGTTGATTTGTCATTTATACTTGAGAATGTCATGCAATTTTCACAGCTTGATTTTGATACTACAAACTGAACTCAACTTTGGATTATATTGCAATATAAACTTATTTATTAACATCGTTTGCTTGTACAAGCAAGAAACGAACCTGCTAGCTGTGACCTTGAGGGAAATATACCACCACGGCTGCCAACAGCAGGTAAGGAAACAAGAGGACCCGCACAAGCATGCCATAGATCAGAATTCAGATACCTCTTTTCCCCTGCAAACAAATTCAGAAAAGATCACAAATTTCTGTAGTCTCAACCAGCTGATTACCCAATTCTCATTATGCAACCACCAATAAGAAATCCAGACCGACAAATTTCAATCTAAATCACTTGATAAAGAAGCATCTACTTGCATGTAAACACTCAAAATCAAGTATTATTGGCCATTATGCTAAGAAAATGATTCGTGGAAAAGAATTGTAGACAACTCCAAAGAGATCAAAACTGGTAAAATACGTACTGAATACTCGAAACAAAAATATTACAAATGAAATATTATATCCATTTGTTTCTTGTCTTGCTTCTTACTAAAGGTTGTTTTAGGAGCCACATGGCTTTGTCTACTTTTTGTTCTCCAAATAATTTGGTTGCAAGATTTGACTACGCTGTGTTTTTACTACATTACATACGATGTTTAATCTATCTACCGTATTTTGGCATTTACTATTCCCAATCGTTCCTTTCTGCAGAGCCTCTTATGCGAAAATGTCAAATCCAAAGCAATCATCTTCATTGCCTTGCTCTGTCCAATCCCATTTAGAGAACACACACTGAGAGGCATGAAACACTTACTAATCCGAGATTAAGCATCTATATCACTATGTTTTTGCATCCTATACCTTCTCCACATTGTCTACAGACATCACTCACCTTGTGTTCTCAATAAATGTAGTACTGCAGCTTCAACTTTTTAAAACACAGAGAAAGAACAGTTTGCAGGCTTTGACCTTGCCCTCCTCCTCCTTCCCGGGATTGGGACCGGCTGTGTGCTACACAGGCGGAGTAACAAGATTAAACAAGCAAGCAATACACATGCAAATCAGTAAAATAGAAATAAATAGAAAGTAACGCATGGCACACAAATCACAGAAGCATTACAAGGCATGTTCATTTTCTCTATGTTATTTAAGATTAAGGAGTGCATGTATCACACAAATACAGAACCAAGATTATGTAAAGAGAAATACGCCTTCCACTAGAAAGAGAAAAAAATGAAAAAGAAAAAAATATACACACAAAAGCTAATAGAAACACATTGCTACTTCCAAAACACACTTTCTAGAGGAAGACATTGGTAAAAGTAGGCATATACATATAACTTCTACTAAGAGATAAGCAGCACCCAGCTAGACGAACACACGTTATATAGAACCCAGTTGAGTGGCATACAGCAGATGGGCATGTATGTACAGAAACCTATGGCCGAAGGACAAAAATTCCAAACACTAATGACTGTGTGATCACAAATGCTTTTAGACTTGCACCAAGTCATGGAGAGGAACACAAATTTGAAAAACAAGTACAATGTAATAGAGAGAAGAAAATGAAGGAACCAATGGATCACCAACACTGATGGAGGAGCAAGTCTCATATCTCAAGCTTACTACAGAAAGCAATAATCCTGGTGAACAGTTTACCACACTGATGAAGAGATCACTAACACTAATGGAGGAGCAAAGATCGTATCCCAAGCTTGCTACAAAAACAATAATCCTGTTGGACAAATACCATACTGGTAAGGAGATCATTAATCCAGAGTTGACCGTCTAGACAAACTGAAATGGGACCAAGTATCAAAAAAGGCACATACTTCCTAAACTCAAATAAGCTCCAAATAGATAGACGAGATTAGAGAGTGAACCATCCTAATTAAGGCGTTCCATGATCAACATAAATGCAACTACTCACTCAGTATACCATAATTTCATGTTAAGAGTAGATGTCAGCACCATTTACCATCAATGTTCTTGGGCTACCTTGAACATGAAGATGCCTTCTATAATCATAATATAGACCTCTAACACTTAAAGCTGCTGGTCTGTTTTCCATCAAAACACTTGGGCTTCCTTGAACGTGAAGATGCTTTATCATCACAACATAGATCTGTAACATTCACAGCTGCTGATACAATACTCATGGAATGAGGACAAAGCAGTGAAACTCCATGTAACCAACTAAAAAGTCTGTCAAGGATTTTTAGAAACATTGTTTAGTTAAATGTGCTAAACCTGCAATCCACTTCCGAGCAGAAATTTTAGACATTGACGAATCAAATACCTGCCTCCCCCAGACCCCTCTCATTAACAAAAGGTCAACTTATATAGATGATGGACATGAACAAGAATAACTCTGCAGGAACAAGTGGCATTTTGTGAGGACTACAAGTCTGACTAGAAGGCCGAGAGACTAAAGCAGCATTACACAGGCTCGAGCTACATTCTAACATTTAAGTTTCCAATTATGGCAAGTTTCCTTGTGCCAAAACACACTTTCAGTAGTAAAGAGAAGTGAATTATACCCATGCACACATAGACACGCGCATGCACATAGACATACACATGTACACAGAAAGAGAGAGAGAGAGAGAGAGAGAGACACTCTTAAAAGTCCTATTAGCTTCCATCTCAAGAAAGGGAATAGATGCAACTGAATCCTAAGTATCTGTTTTAAAGCGCTCTGCTACAGTAAATCACAAATAGACTGTCTTGGGACTAAGCAACCATACTCCCAACATCAGACGATCTACTATATTGATGACACCATGCAGAGTATCAAACTGAAAATTAGTAAAGTCAGCAGGAATCAAAATGTCTATCCAGAGCACTCAAACAAGTAGAATGATACCTAAAAGAATTTCATAACATATTAAGAATGCAGGAAGAAATAATAGCATAGTGAAGAAAAACGGAAGAATGCTCACAACTAATGAGGAAACCTAAAAGGACACAGTTTTTAGTAATTGAAAACAACAACAGAATAGGTAGACCATAAAAGACAAGAAATACCGTTTCATTCGAGAACAAGGACCACAGAAAGTATTACCTGCTTACAATCCCTAGTTGGAGAAAACATTAATAGACATACACGCAAAAGAAACTGATAACAAAGTCTGTAACTGAGCATTGGTATCCAGCTTAACTCGCTCACAATTAAGCATTAATATTTAAAGAAAGAGAGCAACTACAGGATGCCAAAGTCATCAAATTTCATCCTTCTCCTTCCCACCCAAACCATTCTAAAGACTCACAATTAAAGCCACTAAGAAAGTATATAGAGATCATTACAGTAGAGAAGCAGTGAAACCAAAAGCCCTATTCTAGCTATAGCTACTGGATTAATCCAACTCTAGATGGGTAGAGAGCATAAGACAACCACCCTGATCATTATTCTGTGAACTTCCTCTTTGTCATCAACCACAAGATGCCTTGAATTAGTACCTTGATCTTTTACCACCTCTCAACATGGTAAAATCCTTAATTACCTTCATCCAATCGTTAAATTGGAGGCAACGAGATCAAAATCATCACAACTCAACATTTATAAAGCTGATATTGAAGGCAAATACCACCATTGCAAATGCACAAGAAACAAAACAGTACGGAACCATCTGACCCAGATGATGCCAGCATTAGCACAAGCTTCCCCATATGCACTGATAGATTGTTCATGCTGATAGTTTCTGCAAAGTCATTAGGAAACAAGGAACACCATCAAAGAGTGTTTCTCAAAGCACAGTCCTAATGTTGAAAAAAGAATTAGGAGACACAAGTAAACTCTGTTCTTATAAATAGAACTCCATGAATGCCCTACAAATCCTGCAATGAAGCACCAGTCGCTCTGCTCACCAGCAATCAAGCATAAATGCTGCCAAAGAAACAAAATAGAAAGCACAGCAACAACCACTGTTTTTATAAGCTAATAAAAGAATCACAACGGGTACTTCACAAATGGACCGAAAAATTAATTGTCATTGTTCATCTCCAAATCCACCTTCCTGTTCAAAAAACTTACTGTATTAGGCTGCACATTCAAAAAAACGAAAGGCACCATAATCTTTATCTGTGCAGATAAATCAGAATACTGAACCCAAATTAAACAGCAGCAACTAGAGACAAAAGAAGAAGATGGTCAACTTCGCAAGATAGTCATTAACCTTCCTTTTTCCGAAACAGATGCCTACAAAGACAAGAGCAGACAATACACGCATGGAAGATGATCTAAACTTCAGGCCCATGGACAACTATCACAGTAGCTCAAATAAATCCAAGTTTGTTGGGATCCATTCTTCAATGAACGGTCTAAACTATGTTTCTAACTAGTGCATCACCGATACTTGAAGAATCAACTATTCTTTTGTACATCACTGAGAATCATAAACCTGAGTAAGGAACCAGATCCCCCATGATATCAAAAAAGACAGCAACTAGATGAATATAAGATCTCTAATGGTGCAGAATCGAATCACCCAAAATCCACAGGCAGCAATGCCAAGACAAATGATGTGATGCAACATATATCTAAACCAAAACCATACTCTATCTATATCATGTATATACAGAAGCACCATACAGTGATGATACCCGAACAATCTAACCTGCCTTCAAGGATCTCCAAACCATAAAGAAGATCAAAAATCTTCAATAGCACAACATGCAACTTCTGCTCTGAACAAAAATGTCTGGAAGAAAATTCTGGAATAGAACACAATGAGAAAATACTTCTTACGCTCTTCTGGAGGACTAGAAACTAACAAGAAAGACATGGGTGCATGATAGTCTCTAATGCAAGAGCAAGCTAGAAATCTGATAGGTCCTTTTGCTGCAAGAGTGACGACATGTATGCTAGTGTGTATGTCATTCTGCAGGAAACCCTTTTCTTTCAACATCAACAACTAACTGCTTTAAGTACAATGCTTAGAAGAGCAGATGTTTGACCAAGGAACTTCTTAAACTTGAGATATGAATATGTAAAATGGAAATATATCCTAGTGTATATCAGTCTGCAGAACGCCTTACCCAAAAAATAATGTTATTGGGGAAGACAAAATTTATCATCCAAGTCACCTGAAACATAGTCAAAACACAGTCTGCAAATCTCCTGAAGATGTAGTCAACAGAAAGTTTGGAATACACCCATTGCATACAGTAGAAGTAGAAAAGCCTCAAGAAATCAAAAGATCCAACATACTAGAGAATTATGTAATCTTAAACATGGTGTGACTATGATAAGTTCCTAAGATTTCCACAACTCTGCCACCAGCAACCTCTACAGAAACTCTGAGATGCCAACGACTCTTGACTTGTAGTCCAGCTATCAAACGCGCACAGGCATCGTAGATGGATAACAAGCAGTTACTGAACCGTCTAACCAGGCTGATTTGGATAAAAAAATTTAGTTAATGGAATAGATCAATCATGAAAGATAAAATCTTCATTTACGATTAACAGCTCATGAAGACACTTAGCAAAAGAGAAAACATTGAATAGCCGTCAGAATGCCAGAAAAGACAGTAATGAAGAATTGATATGAACAAATATATGGTTTAGAAAAAGAATTAAACTGAATCTGACATCAACATATTCATAAATGGATGATCTATAGAAAACAAAAATAAAAATAAAAGCAACAAAACACCAGCGACAGCCACCAAAAGGTTTAACAACTATAAAGATTATCTACAGAAAATAATTTATAAGGAACAAAATAGCATGATAGGAAGAGACATAAAGACACAAATTTCAGAGTTTTCTAAACAAAGACCGTGAGTGGAAAGTAAAACCAAAAGAAAGGAAAGAAAACACCTCCAGCTGCCTGCCTGCGATCCTCTTGTTGAAGTAAATTTTAACATGTAAATCCACAGCCTGCCTAATAGAATGTAAGAAAGGAACTTAAGAAAGGAAATTAGGAGTGGCAAGACGAGGAGGATTACAAAAGTCTGCATGGCTACCCAGCATCAAGGCAACAATCACAAATATATTCGAAATAGCAAAATAGGCAACGTCCAAATTGCACCTGAACCTTCATCATCGATTGAGAAGGGTGAAAATCTTAATCTAATTTTCTGAACTCCAGATTCATAAATCAGATTTACTATTTCTGAATCAGAGAGATAAACTTGGACTAGCATGAACCAACTATAAGTCACATATTCTATAATCCTACTAACAACCATCGTGCAAATCCTAATAATGTCACAAATTTCCTTCACCTATCAACCTACAAGAATCAATTTCAATATTTCCGTCCAAAGATGGAAGCCAAAATCCGATTAGAGATCCAAAAGTCCCCTGCATAACTAAATATGCAAAGCACAACATAATGTAGTATGCTAGCAGTCTTCATAAACCATGCTTCCACACGAGGATCTTGAGAGTTGAGTTGATATACAACAACGATAAATCACAAATGCAAAAGAAAGAGATTGTTACTAAACCACCCGGCTGAGTTCTGATTTTGATATATAACAACAATTTTCACATGACTACCATGAACAGTCGTCTCCGCATAACACTGATGTTCCTGCAACTCTACCATCAATATGCCCAACAGGAAAGTGAATAATAACCTGACACGTATCTTTGATACACACATAGGAGATATGACTACACGCAGGGGAGAGAACAATTCTATGAATTAATGAACATCATAGAAGCATAAAAAAATGAATAAACAGATTGAAAAATCATACCACAAAGACGTAAAATCACGGGCCAAATTAATTTAGGGTTTGAAATCCACCATAACTTCAATAATTCAAGAAATCAAATAGACCTAATAGAAAAGGCACATAAAACAGAAAAACCAAAAGAAAAATAATTGCAAGGGCAAGAAGATAAAGAAACAATCATGTTGTAGATGCAAGCAAATTAGATGACTGTATGCTACAATAACAACAACAACAATCAATTATCGAAACAATAGAAAACGCGAGAGATACGAAGGTAACGGAACAAAATGTTAGGCAAGTGTCGACGAAGACAATAGGGGAGAGCTTATTTATAGGTTTCGAAGGTAAGCCGAACGGCTGAGATTAAGCGGTGGGGGTGATCATCTAACGATCGATACATGTGCTTATCTTTTGTTCCAATTATTAAGAAAAAAACGATTTTTTTTTTCTTTTACACTTTAAGTCGGTTTAGAATGCTACGTGGTAACAAACAAGTGGCCAGTGGTGCAATGGACAAAATATTATATTTTGCGTATGAAAATACCTCGTCACTTTAATAAAAAAAAAAAATTACAGATAATTAGAGATGACAATGGGTATTTGCTTTATTAAAATCGAAGGGTAACCGCCTGATAAAAATTGATGGAGAATCCGTTAGAGTTTGGCTTTTATGAAGAGAAACTGATGGGTAAATCGATAGTAGTTTTTTATTTTTGACGTTAAAACAACGAAACTCGAAACTCAATTATTAATTTAATAAAAAAATCTAGCATACATATATATATACACTTAAAATAATAGAAGACTAACTAAAATTGGTAAGTAAAATGATAAAAATTTGAACTAAACTCAATTTAAAAAAGTGAACTAAGCTCAATTAAAAGAGATGCGCTAAACCTATTAAACCAATATTTATACTCTTGAAGTCTAACTTCTACTTCTATTTCCCGCCATATGATAACTAGAATGCAATATGTTATGGCAAGTATGCGAAATATGACACAAACATAGGTGCACCCCATAATGAAATGACCATATAAGCATGTAATAACAATTAAAGCCACATAAGTATTAAACTTCACATAGAATAAGTTGATAAAATATTCACATTAATCACAGCAAGTACAAATAACCACTAAATTGCACATGCGATACATCTTTCATATTCCACACAAACATAACACTCAAGAACACATTATCATTCAAGTAAGCACATCAATCTTCTCAAGCAGACACTTGTTACACAAGTTTCACACATTACGTAGTTAGGAAACCGAGGTGCACATAATTTCCAATCAAGCCACACAATTATACATAGTCACAATTTTGCGCATCCAACACACTATGCCTATTCCGCATAAACAATCCCCTAGAAACACATTGACATTCAAGACACACAAGTCTCACATGCAAGCACACATTTTTTTTCAAACATACTTTCACATGCACTCACTCGAGGTTCCGCTACCCAACATACTGAGGACCGTGTCCCAGCTGAGAGCTAACTAAGCTTTGATACCAATTGTAACGCCCTGATCCCTCACGAGACCGGATGGCCCGATTCCATTCCCGAGGTCAAGAAAAACGAGAAAAATAGACAGAGTCTCCTCTATTTATAGGACTATCTAATACCTACACACAGGCTATATAACCACAAAACAACTCTTTCTCAATTCTCGTCCTCCGATATCAACACATACAACAAACTCCTCAAGGCCATCCGAGTCTTGGAACTCAACAACTCAACAAAAGCACACAAGCAAGCATGCGATCTTATAAGCTATTGAAATACCGGCTTATAAAATCAGTTATCATGCTACTCTAATACCCCAAGTACACTAAATATAACACTCAAATCAACCAAAATTTATATTA
Organism: Ehretia macrophylla; assembly: GCA_037974665.1. Classification (NCBI taxonomy): domain Eukaryota; kingdom Viridiplantae; phylum Streptophyta; class Magnoliopsida; order Boraginales; family Ehretiaceae; genus Ehretia; species Ehretia macrophylla. The sequence goes on from CM075782.1 coordinate 12,164,563, forward strand.
CACCCAAAATCCCTTTATAAATCGAGCTATTTATGCAATTATACCCAAGTCCCAGACAATTTAAACTCATATAATCATTATTCTATCTTATTTAGCAACTCTAGAATCTATAGATAGCATGAAGTCAAGCTAATAACACAATTTAGATCAAAACCCTAAAATTTTACTATTCATCATCTTCCTCAAATACAATTTTAGTTTCTAGCTATAAACCTTGCAATATAACCTTAAAAAGGTGTTCTAGAATCATAATGAAAGGTAATTAAAGTATAAAATAGTACAAATAACCATTATATGAAAAGATCACATAATTAAAGTTTGTAGGCATTAAGTTGAAATGCAACATATAGGATAAATCTCTCACATAAATGCTTGTAGATGCTAGATTAGAACTTGGAAAAGCTTAAACCACTTGTAGATTGCTTGGAGGATCATACAATGGAAAAAGGTAGAGCAAATTTTTGAAGAAAGTTACTATTCCCGTAATAGGATTTTTGGCTGATTTTTAGGCATTTTTGGCTTATTTTGGGCATTTTTTTAGTGTTTATTATTTTTCTTTGATATATATATGTGTAGGAAAATTATATGGGTTGATGGGTTGGAAGGTTTGAGTTGTGGGTTTAAATGGGTTTTGAGTCAAGTTAAATGGGTGGATTCAATAAAAATGCAAACGTAATCTATCTTTTAAAAAAATTACTATTTATACGATACAAAAATTATTTTTTTAATGCATCCTCTGGACATACAATGCACGAAACTATATTTTTCTCATGCCTCCTAAGTGATAGGTATTATGAGAAAAATGTAAAATCAGAAAATCGGAACAGTCGATTTTGCTATGAATAGTAACTATTTCAAAGAAAATAAGTAAATGCACAATTAAATGTACAAAAAGAGATGTAATGAATGATATGCGCATGCTCCAAATCCCGGACGTCACAAATAGAATGAGCTAAGGAACGAAATGTGACTGGGAATTGAATGAACATGAGAATGGGAATGAAATGCTTGGCGTGCTCAAGGAATAAAGATAGGAATACAAGTATATTGATTCCATACCCATGTTTGATTTTAGTATACAAAAGTAATAATAGAAATAACTTTTATAATATGACATGATTACCCTTTTATTATTGTCATATGAAAAATAAGAATAAACATTAACATAATTGTAAATAACATAAACATGATTGTAAAATGTAATGTTTTGATGAGATTATATTAGTCATTTGAGAAATAAGTTTATTCTCAAACACATGAAAATGTGCTAATCTCATGTACAGGGGAATTGGATTACCTTGTGAATATAATTCCTAAGTTCATTACCTCATATCAAGTATGAGAATCGAAATAGAGTTGAGAATGTCATTTTATTCCTAAACGCATTTTAGTGTACCAATCACTAATAGTATTTGTCACTATTCATCTTCACTTCAAATTTTTAATGTGTATGTACGCCTAGTCTACATGCCTATAGAAATAACTTTGATATTTTTTCATCTTCTTTTTCCATATCAAATAAGCATACATATATCACATGCTAAATGTCTAATCAAAATTAGGTGATAAATGGGTGATACGATCCATATTATAATTATTAAATTATTATATTGGCTGGTTACTTGAATCTAAATATCTAAACACTTATATATCATCGAGAGTATGCAGTGAAACAAGCTCTCAAAATCCATGAATTTAAGGCTCCGTTTGTTTGCCGTAAAATATTTTCCAAGAAAATATTTTTCGGATTTTATGATGTTTGGTAACACCAAAAAATTGGTCAACCGTAAAATGTTTTACTGTAAAAAATTGCGGCTATTTTTTTTAAATTTTACAGTGTTTGGTAACACCGTAAAATTAGTCAACCGTAAAATATTTTCTGGTCAACAATTGCGGCTAGTACAAAATTTTGTAAAATGTTTTACGGGACTTTAGGAGAGGAAAATATTTTACGGAATTCATGATACATCCAAACACCAGAAAATATATTCCCCCAACAAGTTATTTTACGGCAAACAAACGGACCCCTATAAAATATTTTATTTTCCAGGAAAACATTTTTCACGGAAAATATTTTACACAAGCAAGTTATTTTCCGGCAAACAAACAGAACTTTAGGCCTAACACCAACTATAATTAGAACACTTTCATTAAAGGGAAAAGCCATGAGTATTTAATACATTAACAAATACTCTTTCTTTTCCGCTCACTATCCTTGCAAACACCTAAACATTATTCGATGAAATCAAAAAAATCTTTACCATAACATATGCACAAGTATATATATAATTACACACACATACACATATATCATTAATTAATAGTATGTATCTACTATTAAAAAAATTGGACCAATAATATATAATCATATTCAAAATAGTAAAAACATTAAAAAATCGAGCTTAATGACCTTTTCATTTCCTTTTAAACTTCATATGACATTTTTTAGCTTATTTAAATGTTTTGCACTTAGTCATATGTATATATGAGTCGGTAATGGACCTTTTGCTTTAACCTTGCCTAGTTGGCCCATGTTACATATACATATATTTTTTTCACATTGAGCTAAAATTTCATATATGCTCATTTTTTAGGCACATTATATGGAGGGCGATGGCCACTTTAAATATTTGGACATCGTGTACTAGCCCTGATTGAATAGATTGATAAAGAGAGTGGTTTGTTGCCACTTCTTGAAACAAAAGCCCATCAAGGAGAAGAAAAGGCCCTTTAATTTGGTGTCTAGAGTTAACATGTCACATATGCTTAACAACCACCAATTAAACAATACTTTTTTTGCCAAGTTACTAAACTAAGACTTCATTTAAAATTGAATATGATTGTTTGACAACAATCGTATCTATGTTTTAGGTGATGAAATGATTGAAAATTAGGCTATTAGAGAATAATATGATGATTGTTGTGATACTTTCGTCTTTTCTTGGTTCTCTTATTTTCAAATATGAGATAATGTAATTATTGAGATTGTTTCTTTGATTATATATGATGCTTCATACATTACTTTATTTATAAATAAAAGAGAATTAAGAAAGAAGAGGATTTAAACCTTAAATGCTTACTCGTATATATAGGGATCTAAATATGATGCTGCGTAATTTTCTTTATTCATATTCGTAGATTTTGGTTATTTCTAGAGATTTGCTTGCACATTCGTATATTCTTATTTGGTTATTTAGAGGAACCTAGACATGCATATTCGTAGATTTTGAAATTGATTTGATATTTCTTATCATCAGTTTCGATTGTTGAAATGATTTTATAATTTTTTTCGTTAGGTTATTCATTACCTACCACCAAAATGATGACTATTTTTTGTTTAATCATTAATTTCATAGTTATGCCGATTTTCACATATCGTTCATATTATATATGACATTTGTTACACGATATAAACTAATCTGAGTTTTTTTTTTTTGGTAGAAAAGCAAAGTATCTATTAAGCTCAACAAAAAAGATACACATATATCCATCAAATAACCAAAAAGTTAGCTAAGGATATTCTCAACTAATCTGAGTTGTTTGTGATCAAATGAAAAAAAATACACTAAAGAAAGCATGAGAATCTCTATTTCAGTTAAATCTAGTATCTTCCCAATCCAACATCTTCCCTTTTCTATGAAATAAGACTATCATAAGCTTACATGCATATTCCTTTGTTATGAAGATCTAAAACAATGTTTCATATTAAATTCGTAGTTTTTGGATTCTTGTAAACACTGACATGCATCTTGATGTTTTCTATTTTTGGCTAATTTATAGATACCTACCTGCATGTTCCTATATTTTGAAATTAATTTGATATTTCTTATCATTAATACATTTGTTGAGGTGATCTCATAATTTACTTATTTTGGTGATACGTTTTGTACAATAAAATAACTACAAAAAGAATGATGTGTTTTGATGCTTAAATCATATAATGTTATCACATACTGGTAGGTCTTTTTTTTTATATTGCATGTTTATGCCGATTTTCACCTTGACTTTTACATCATATATGATACTTAGTGTACGATAAAAAAGAACTTAAGGAATATTAATTGTTTGCAGAGAAGATGATAAAGTACTTGTCAATTACGTTTTAACAACGATTTGATTGTGAATTAAATATTTGGTGTAAGACAAAAAAAAATTAAATTAAATTGTGAGTTAATTGGTTTGCTGAGAGACTCATGGATCGCATGCAATTTCGAGCTTATGGACAGCATGCAATTCGACAAAAAAAAATGGTTTTGTTCGAATATTAGAGATTATATGTTTAAGGCGTGGGATAGAACTATATTTAAGCATCGTAATGCCTGCTGAGGTCATACTTAGGTTGTTAGTTACTCCCTTACAGGATCAAAACCTCTTGGTTGTTTCCTTCTTCCAGCACACGAAATTGTTAATCGTATGAATTAAGTGCCAATACACCAAGAGATCCTCTCTACATCATCATTTGGTCTAGTTGTATTTTACAAGTGTGAAATTATATGTTTAAGGCGTGGTGGGAATAGAACTATATTTTGTAATGTGACAACTAGCCTACAATTTTTTAAATGGTTTTGTTCGAATATTAGAGATTGAGATTGGTTGGTGATATAGTTAACATTGTATAAATTACCAAGCTTTACTTGGTACAATCCTCGGGCATATATAAACTTAATACCAATCTTTACTCTTTTAATTGAAGTTGTTTCTAATAAGTGATGAGATAAGAACTAATCATAGACACTAAAAGAACACCAACGTAGCACGAGCAGTCACTAGAACACTCAAATCAGACGAAGAGGTGACCAAGACTTGTGATAACACAAACAAAAAATATAAACCGACTTTAGATACGAGATTTATAGTCCAAAAACAACCTGAAAAAGCAAAAATAAGCACCAAGAGAGGAAGGGAAGAGTTGTGTGCTACAGCCTTGAAGACCGTAACACTGAGAACAAGTACACAGAAATGGTAAGATAACCTTCAATTAAAAAGAATGCATTTCTCGTTCTAAGGTTGGGAGAGAGAGAGAGGAGTCCCATATGAAATGGGAGATCGAATCAATAACACAATCCGAGAAAACAGGTGAATATAAGGTACCAATAACTACAATTAAATATACACATCTAGTCATTGCGAATTTCTCGGTACTGCTAAAGTTATTTTCCTTTCAAGGAAAGGATGATTATTGACACGCAATAGGAAAACACATTTATTATTATTATTATACATTGTTTTCGAAATACTGATATCGCATTACACTTCCCTTTAGAATCACATCAAGGCTCCACAAAGCGAAGTGTATTAATTAGTTACCCTGCAATTCTTCCTTACCTCCCCGCTTGATCCAGTTAGCGGGCTTATATTTCCCATCTTAATCATGGAATTGACGAAGTCAATGAAGAAAAGACCTGAATCATTGCTATAGCGTTCAACAATAGGCTTGGTCGTTGAATTGGCTTCATCACTTGAATATAGAATTTGGTCCGATTTCAGAAGTCCTCTCCCATTGAGCAAATTTTGAAAGTAATGATTGTCAAACAAGTCTCTTGAGTTTCTGTCAAGAGGAGCTGTATTGTTTCCATCACTGCCCTGAGGACACACATTTTGAAGTTCATTTACCATGTTGACATCCATTGTTGTATCTGGGGCTCCAGTCCCGGAGAAGTTGAACAACCTGTTACTGAATACAGCGCACTTTGCCAATCCTATTGTATGACCACCTGTAGGGTTTGCATGTACACAATCAATATGTTAGATCACAAAAACATTGAGTAAAAGTGAAACGTGTCCAAAAGAGTTTGGATCTTCTTCTTTATTGATTATCTCATTTTTTAGATAAGGTGTATTATATACTATTAGATCTAAACATTTTAAATATCAGCCATTTGTTTTCAATATTTTTTAAAACATATTTTTTATAAATGATAAATTTATTATTTCAAATTAGATGGTTAAAATTTAAAATGACTAAATTTTAATCACTTATGATACACTTGATTAATTAAAAAAATGAGATAGTAGGATCCTTACCCTAAATGGTGCAATAGTGCTTGTGTAAATGCATGTTGAGTCTATCGAGAAAGAAATAGAATAAAAACAACACTTTATGTAGAAATTTTTCTTCAAAACGTTTAAAACATTTCCAAACTGAGACTGTGGGCCCTATTTTGACGTGTGATTTCACACGGCAAACTATAATGTAAGGCCCGCAGCTATTTTGAAAACCAATCCCTTTATATATGTAAACGCTTGCATACAGAAATTAAAGAGATATTGCTAAATGGACACACGTTCCAAATGGCCACATATATACCTGATAGAGAAACGACGTCTGTGACATTGAGACCAACAGCAGCAAACTTGCCAATAATCACATCAAGCGATTCAAAGGGAGAAGGAAGTGCAGGGCTGGCTCCTGTTTGATTTGCTACTAATCCATCTCTTCTACCTAGTGGAACTCTCCATGAAGGTCCTCCACTCTGCAATACATCATTAATTCCTCATTTCACTCACAGGGAAGTATTAAACGTTCTATGTCATATTGGACAGTTTAAGAACGAAAGTTCAATTAGAGGGTCAATTGAAAGAAAATTGAATGAAGAGATCCAAATCCTTGTCAAGAGTAATTCTTCAAACCACCCGAACTGACCATCAACTTTAGACACATACAAGTGGGTCTCACAGCATATGGAGCACACCTCATGTGTTTAGGACTAATAGTCAGCCCGGTGTTTGAAGAATTTTCACCTTGTCAAACATCCATGCACACGACAAAGACAAAATCTTTCATTGATTACTATGCTTTAGAGACTTAGAGTTATGGAATTGAAGCTTCAAACTTACCAGAAGTACCGAATCTCGGGCAGCTATGGCCATTATATCTGCACAAGATACAACTCCGCTACACGCACTTTCCACAGCTGCCTTTATGTTATCTATCACTTCGAATCCTCTTGCCGAGTTCAAGTTAGGTGGGGCAGTCTTCTCGGTATTATTTCCATCCAACAGAATGGATGCATCACAACCCTAGAAAAAGAATATGTCAAAATAAAAAAAATGTATTATTAGATATCACCCTTTTATTCTAAAATCTGAAATCACAAGTGAGATCTACAATGAAGCCGAATGGATATATTGATTAAGAATATATGTGACGCCTTTACTCTCTTTTTATACGGTAAGAATCTATGCGTTAAATGTAAAATCTCTTATATATTAGTGAACATTCAATTATACAAGAAGGGATAAAAGGGTAACGGGGTGGCATATATATAGCAATTCTCTTGAAAATATTATCCTAATACCCTATCTTGTTCACTTATTTGTATTTAATTTATGGGTGAATGTCATTTTCCCCCATGAGAGTAGCCCTCCCCCCTCCCCCCTCCCCCTATATTTTTAGTATTACCAAAATTCTCCCATGACACCTATATCTACCAAACAAGCCTTAGTACTTAAGGGTGCTTGTGTCTTTTTATTTTCAGATCAAATTTAAAATTAAAAAAAAATACTTAAAGGAAGTCATGAACACCAAAATTTTAATCACATCCTTTATTGCCAACTCAAACATCGCACCCCATGTGGCCAAACACATTAAATACGGTATCATCAGTGAACATGTAAAAAAATGCTACAAGAGCATTTTGCTGTAATATTTTATATTAAACTCATAAGAGGGTCAAGTATCGATAATAATCCTGCACAACTTAACTCATAACTATCTCGATACTAAAAGAAAGAAAATTGTAATTAAAAGAATAATAAATCCCTTGAAATCTTTTTTCATCCTCATAATCCTGTCAAAGAATTAGCATACAATTGCACCCATAAATTATTCTTATCATTCTATATCAATTAACAAACAAATTAAGGTACAACTTCAATATTTTCGGTAGATATGAGTGAGAGAGAGAGAGAGAAAGAGAGTGAGAGTGGTGAAAAAGAGGTGGTGTTTGGTGGAGGGTGGTAATATTTTTTTAATTTTGTCAAAAAATGAAAAGACACAATTTCTCTTTAGTATTAAGGTTTGTTTGGTAGATAGGGGGGTCGTGAGCCATTTTGGCGGCGGGGGGGGAGGTGGGGGGACCTCATAGGGAAAAATGGTTTTTTCTCTTTATTTTATTAATTATTAATTTTTTTTCCTTTTTTCTTGTCGGTATTAATTTTTTTCCTTTGATTTTTGCTCAAGGTACTGTACGTGTACTGTACAGATTGTAATTGGCAAGCGCAAAATTCTCCTCGCTCTGTCCTTAAAAAGAGTCAAAGATCAATTTCTTTGGTCAAAGTGACCATTTTCTGGGGCAAGTTTTTAAATCACCTGCGCTTAGAGAAAAAGATGAATAAGATAAAAAGATAGATTCAATGTGCTATTAGCTGATTAATTATGTACTATTCGAGTTATAAAAGTAATTTAAATATTGCACTTGAAAAAGAAAGTTGACAAAAAGACTAATAATATATATATCTTCTAAACTTATTGACCTCCTAAATGACATTATGTACGGTCTTATGTGGCTAGTTTTATCTATAAATATGACTTGAAATAATTGCATGGGATGGCATATGCAACATAAGAGATGAAGAATTAGTAATATTACGTAAGAAGGGATGTACAACAGTGCTCGACAAAACTACTTCAAAAAAGGATACTTATAATGGGATAGAGGATTTTTGGCTACATTAAATCCTGCTCCTAGTCAAAATCCTGGCTCTATCATTTTGTGCTAGCTCGTGAAGTTTGTTAGATGCAGGTAGATGATTATAAAAATAAGTACACTTAAAAGTTGGGTAAAATAGCTAAGTAGTAACCTCTCATATAATAAAATGTTTCTAGTTTGGTTTCGGCATCCATTTTACCAACAAAAATAGAGTTTCTATTTTAGGGAAGCAGAATTGCTTATGGAAGACCAAAAAGAAAGGAAATAGTTAAATAAGTTGTACATTAGGCAACGTATAACTGGCAATTAAACTGCAACTTTACTGAGAAGCTTAAAAAACTCACATTCACGAAACAGTCATGAAAATGAAGCCGAAGTAGTGAACCCGCCATTCTCGTTTCAGTCTTAATTGCGTTTTGAACCTGTTGACGAACAATTGGAAGAAGATTTGGACATGTTGTTGCATAAAAATCAGCAGACAGTTGAGACCTACCCACTGCAAATAGCATCATCAACAATGGTAAAAGGCAAGAGTAACCACTTAAGGAGCATGGCCTCTTCATGATTTCTACTAAAGTTTAGGACTAACAATAGAGTTGCAATTCTATTACCCTTCCTGATTAGGAACCAAATTAGGATGTGAAGTAGGATTAGGACCACGAAGCTTAATTTATAACCGAGGTTAAATCTGATTAGCAAATTAAATAACCATAATAATATAATTTAGGGTTAATACCTATTTTGGTCATATATTTTTGAACGGATTGACAAAGTGGTCTCTTATCTTCAAAAGTGATACATTTTAGTCTCTTATTTTTTGTTCGAGTGATACCATTAGTTCTTTTTAGTGATTTTGTTAAAAGATTGACGGAAAACGCACGTGATTAGCACATTTTTATTTTTATTTTTTTCATATTGCACGTGATTAGCATGTGCGTTTTTCGTTAATTTTTTAACGAAATCACTAAAAAGGTCTAACAATGTCACTCAAACAAAGATAAGAGACTGAAATCTATTACTTTTGAAAATAAGAGACTACTTTATCAATCAAGTCAAAGATAGAGGAGCAAAAATGAGTATTAACCCTATAATTTATATTATAGTATGTATCTTGCTAGTTGATATCCTTATGCTAAGTGACGTGATTTACGAACGCTAAGTGCTGTGATGTATGGCGGCTGCACTTTGAAAAGTTAGCCGACAACTTAAAAACGGAACTAAGTTAGATACTTGCAAGCTGTATTAACATTGATAATTGCAGAAAGTTGTTAAACTAGTGCTTTTAATATTACCAATTCTGATTCACTAAGTGATTTAAGAGTTTTGGTGGGTTAATAGTTATCAGATCAGCTAAAATAACTGCTATCCGTTCGTGTCTAGATTCATATCCTTAGCGAGTATTTTGGATTTGGTCTAATTAAGTGCACTATGCAAAGAATGAACTTTTCATTTGTACGAAGTATCATAATTTCGGTGATTCATGACTTTATGAGAACTGACACGCCCCCAAATAACCCGTTTAGGATCGAAATTTAGAATGCAAAGCGGTTATGGTCCAATACCCGGATTTCCACCTTCGACACATATACAGAGAAGCGAATAGATGCACAGAATGGTTAGTTAATTTTGAGCTCACCCAACCCTTTGAGAAGAAGATCCTATTGAGAACTCTGCACGAGTTGGCAACCTTAATGGAGCAAAATATCAGGGGTGAATCTTTCTCCTGGATTGTGAAAAATTGTCCTTTATTGACTCTCCTTCTTGCAGTAGTTTAGCACAACACGCCTTAGTCCTTTCCACAAACCAAAAAAAAAAAAAAAAGTATAATAATCTTCAACATGTTGACAATATAATTGGATCCTATTCCATTAACGTCCCATGATACATTCATGAATCAGTGGCAGTGGTGTATCGTGTAGTGGTGCTGTATGTATCGTGGCATCCACTGTTGGAAATATGGTATTACATGTGTAATAAGGCACATTGGTATTAACATATAAGTGGGTTCCACGTGTCGAAACAGTCATATCTTAGACAGTAATTGGTATGTGGAAATGAGTTGGGAATGAAATGACATTCCCAATTCTATTTTAATTTCCATGTTTGGTATGAGGAAATAAACTTAGAAATTTCATTCCTAAGGGAATCCCATTCCCACATACATGGGAATAGTCATTCCAGACCAAATACATGAGAATGACCCATTCCCATGTATTTGGGAATCAACTTGACTACCATACCCTTTATAAATAATTTATTTAATTAATATTATTATGAAAATAATAATAATAATAAATTAATAATAATAATAATAAATAATAATAGCGATTAAATAATAATAATAATAATAATTAAAAATATAATAATATTATTATGAAAATAATAATAAAAATAAAAATAATAATAAAAATGATAATAATAAAAAATAAATAAAATAAAAAATAATAATAATAATTAAAAATATAATAATATTATTATGAAAATAATAATAATTATAATAAAAATGATAATAATAATAATAAATAAATAAATAAAAATAATAATAAAAATAAAAATAAATAATAATAATAGTGATTAAATAATAATAATAATAATAATAATAATAATAATTATTATTATTATTTTTAAATATAATAATATTTTGTTATTAATAATAATAATTATTTTTATTATTATTATTATTATTATTATTATTATTTATTGTTGTTGTTGTTGTTGTTATTATTATTATTATTTATTATTTATTATTTTTATTTTGTTATTATTATTATTATTATTATTATTTATGCTTATATTGTTTACAATTATATTTATATTTATTCTTATTTTTAATATTATAATAATAAAAGGGCAATTATGTCATATTATATAAGTCATTCGCATTACTACTCTTAATTCTTAGAGCATACCAAACATGTCATTCTCATTCCCAAGTTCATTCCATTCCCACTTTCATTCCATTCCTTGGTTCACTCCATTCCTGCCCAAATCCATTCCAATGTACTAATCGCTACCTTAGTGCGTATGCGATTGTTGTTTCGAATAGAAGAACGTGGTATACTCATATATATAAAGCTGATGAATGGTGAATGAGAAATTAGCATATTTTACTTAATGTTGATTATGAGAATCATTCATAATATTTAAATAATATGCTTAAGACTGCAGGTTATGAATCATTGATTCATAACATTGATTTCTCAATTTGAATGTGCTATGTGAACGTGCTGAATGGTTAAAGCCAAAGAGACGTTGCAGCCATTCATTTCAACGTAAATGCAATGCTTAATGCTCTAACGTTGCAAAGCTTTATACCATTTCAGTTTCTTTCTCCATTAAGAATGATATCATGGCTGGCCAGAAATTTCTCTTCTCCTTCACCTATATAAACCCGTAGGCCTTAGGCTTCAAGTATACAATTTTCCTCTGCATATTATTACTTCATATCAATTATAGAGAGAGTTTAGTCACTTTTCTTTTCGTAAGCTCTTGTACTGGAGTGGTGCATTTGCAAGAGGATTAACCGTTGTATTCTGAGAGGTTTGAGCTTAAGAGAGATACAGCATAATAGCATGGCGATAAAACCTTAAGGATATCATGTTGAACATGAGTATCGGTTTGCATTATTATAACTATTTTAATTTTATATTAATCTTTTATTTATGTGATACTATTTCTGCCATTCTATTTCTTGATTTAAATTCCCATACTTAATCTCGAATTACGTCATCTACGAGATCAATTTATATTATGCCAACAATTTTAAGGTTTTATTATTTCCAGTGCTAATATGCTTTCTGTTGGTCATATGATGCTATAATTATTATAATATTTTATTGCATGATAACTAGATCAGTATTCAAATCAGCACTAATAGTCTTTACATGCTTAAGACTTTATTGGTGCATGTGTTCTGTTGTAGGCGTTTCAACTATATATTATTACATGCTTTTATGGGTCACGTTTAAATCTTAACAAGTGTGCATTGTTGTTATATTTTTATGATATATTATTCATGTGTATTCTGATTTATTATATGACTTGGCTTTGGTATTGATGATCTAGATGTCCGGATTTGTTTGTTTGTTATATTCTGAATTTGTTGAATCGATTTTAGTTTAAGCTTTATTTGGCTACTTGAAACTTGATCGGTTAAAATAGCTTCTATATATCATGGTTGTTTAGTTGATCATTTTCTTTATGTTTCTTATAGAATTTTTCCTAGAATTTAATCTTTTTGTGGTAATTCTGTTAGAATTATTTCTCTCAGTATTCATTTATCTATTTATCTTTTAGAGTAATTGACAAGACTAATTCTAAATTTGTAAGTGCAGCTTCTGAACCTTTGACTTAATAAAAAGGGGAAAAAACCTCTTTACTATGACTATTCAGATTGGAAACATGGTTTTTGGATTATTTGGACCTAATGAACAAACTATAACCCTCACTGGAGGTGGATTTAATGGTGGATCCGGGAATGAGAATGGAACTAAGTTGGCTACGACTTTTTTAACAGCTATGCCGTTAGTTATGTTGTCTCCCGTTGGTCAAGGCGAGTAGCCTGAAAGGTTCAACGGAAGAAACTTGAAAAGATGGCAGCAGAAGATGTTGGCCGACCTGAACACATTGAACCTTGTGAGGTTCATGGAAATGGATACACCAAAGTTGGATGATAATCCAAATAGTCAAGCTGTGATTGTAATCGAAGCAACGGAGTATACTGACCTTTCGTGTAAGAATTATATTCTTAAAGCATTAAGGATTGAGGAAGGCAACCATATTTCTAAGAAATTGGTTAATATTCCTTATGGCCAGTCAAGTAATAAGAAAGGTGGGTTTTTTAACCAAAGTCGCAATAGTGACAAAGAAAACAACAAGAAGTTCATTGGGAACTGCTATTTTAGTGACAAACTTCGATGTGGACAAGTAGACGTCACTGAGGTAGATAATCTTGTTAAGGTTGTTTCTGACTTTAACTTATCTAATGTGGTGTCAGATATCAACTTGGTAGTGTTGAAAAGTGAGAAAAGTATATATTTCTCTGAGAAATGTTTTTTTTAGACATAAGATTGTCTATCAATTTGTGGCTTGTGATACCCTGACTCGTGCATATAATTATTTTATTAATGTGCATATATTTATGTGTCTACTTTAATTATTTACATATATCTGTTTGCATAAAATATCATATTTCTTAGTTTACGTGCATTTATTTCGTTTAACGTGTATTTATATGCATTCATGAGCATTTAGGTGATTTAAAAATTGTAGTAAATAAATAAATATATTGATAAATAATAGGGTAATTAAATTGGTTAGAATTAAACTAAGATAACAAACTAGTAGATAAAATTTAGTTAAGAGGGCAAGGTGGTCATTTAATTCTTTTATTAGGGTATCCTCAATAGAGGTCTATAATATAAACCTTTCTAAATTTGGGTATTTTTAGAGCCACATGGCCCAAAATTTGCTGAACAAAATGCAGCCTGGGACACTATTTTGGTATTTTTTAAGTCAAAAGTGGTGGAACATGTCACGCCCCGACCTTGTCACGCCCTGACCCAACCCACGCTACAGGTTAAGTCTGGACCCGATAAACGGATAGAGTTTCTCCTGTACCGTGGACATTCTGAAAAACTGTAAACGTTCAATAAAGCCACATTATAACAAGACAAGCTTTTATAACTAAAGTTCAAAGGTTCAAGGCCATCCGAGCCTTGAGACATACAGTAGTTCAAATTCACACAAATATGCATCCAACTTCTTTACAAAACCGCTTATCATGCCACTCCATGATAGCATTGAAACAATCTTACAAGTTGAAAACAAACATACATCAGAACATTCACTCCCAAGCATGCAAAGCAGTTAGAAATAGAAACATAAGTTATTACATGCCATGGTTCCAAATCTACTACTACAACATCTATCTTTCAACTTGCAACTACATAACATATACATAGCTCTTAGGCTACAAAATAGAACATAAAGTAAACAAATGAGTTCTTCATTAAACAACAAGAATATAAACCACCTCAGGCAACTAGACACAGCAACTAAGGCAATGGTTCAGTTTGAACCTCCGGTTCTTCTTCCTCTACCAAATCTAGCTGGGGATCACTGTCACGCCCCGACCCGACCCCGCAAAAGGCCAAGCCCGGACCCGACACACGGACGGAGTCTCCTCTGTACCGTGGACGATCCGAAAACCCTACATTCAACATAATATTCGTGAAAACCACAATAATCATTTGAAACAAGTCAACTTTCTTTTAGAAACATACATCTTCTCATTATCCAACTTCGCAACCCAAAATGACATGCATACTACACAGGTACTTATGCTACTAAGCAGTAAAACCATTAGCATGCAATTCTTTACTAGTCACAAGAGTACATCTTTACAACTTTACAATCTTTCAACTTTTACAACATAAGACCATAGAGGCTTCAAAATAGAAACTACATACAAGGCTACAAGCCTTAAAATGAAGCGACAACCAAGCAATATACACATCAAGCATGGCCCGCACAAAAAACTGGCAACCAACCACCAGCTAAGCACAGAAAGTGCTATCAAGGAAACACATCCACTTGCTCCTCCTCCTCCTCAACCACCTCAATAGGATCAGCCTCAACTACTCCTATAAATATAGTATAAAAAGGGATGAGCAAAAACTATTGCTCAGGGAGGGTAATTGGTCTCAAGGACGGAGGTGAGAGGAGAATGCAATGCAAATAGTCAAGTAGATCAGTCAATTATCAGATAGAGATACAAGCAAAGCCAACAATAAATCAAGACAAGCATTAAGGCTATAATCATTCAATTAAAGGATACAATTCACTTTCCACGAGCAATTTTCAATCACGAATCCGTTGACAACGTGCCGGCCCAACCACCTTATAACTTCAGTTTGGAATACCCCGGAAGTATCCAATCAATTCTACGACCCAAATCTCCCTGGGAGGCAACCCAAGCAAAAAAGGGAATAGGACACGGAGCTAGAGCAACCAACCCTGGCAACCCAAGGCTACCCAGAGAAGCCCATCACATCGCCCCTGACTCTATGAATGCAATACAATATACAATGCAACAATCGAGCAATAGAGCCACACGTGGGAGAATAACAAAGTAGGTTACTCTCGCACGCAATAGCAACAGTCGATAAACATTTCAATCATAATCAACTATAATAAGCACAATAAGCAACAACAAGCAACAATAACATTCTAAAAGCCAAAACATGCTAAAACTCAACATAACACACAACGACCCCAACTTTCAAAATGCTACTACTTCCAAACGAGCTATGAGTTTTGGAAACCGACTTCACCACTCCTCCTAGGACACCATAAGGCACGTCTAAAGACCACGAAACCCTACTTTACCCTAGAATTCCGCAAAGCCCCGATTCCCCCTTTGCTCGTTTGAACTACAGCTACCTCAACCGATCACCCAACCAATGTTACAACTGCACCAAAAGTGCTTCCATGACATACCTCGACAATGCCATCACGCAAAATGAGAAAACGCTAAACTCGACCGAAACGACCCCAACATGTACCAAGGCATTTTTCTCCGTTTTTCCATTAAACAAACCAATTAAACCATACATTTAAGCATTCTAGCATATCTAGCATCTTTCTACATCAATAGAACGCAAAACGGAGCAACTTTTACGAAGCGAGGGTTTACTATTCACAATTTACTATTTCATTATCAATTTAAATTGCAATTGCTATATTCAACCGTAGAAAATGCTAAAACCCTACAAATACATATTCTACAATCAACAAGGAGCATTCTTTAAGTAACAAAATGGATAAAATAACAATCTACGCATAATTCCCAAAATTTAAAATTTGTGTAACATATATTCAAATGCGCAAATAAAGATGAATCCCTCACCTTAGATGCTACTAGACGCTAGGAAAACCACGTTGGAAGCCTCGGAAACAACCCCGTGCAAGCTCTCGCGAAGTTTTGAAGATTGAAAGTTGAAAATGTTTTTTTTTTCTTTCTTGAAGCTCTCGGCCTTCCTCTCTTTTTTTTCAGCGTTTCTTTGTTTATTTTGCTATTATATGCTATTTAAAAGATGACAAGCTAAGTCAAAGTCAAGGTCTTGGTCAAGCTAACTTAAACTTGGTTAACTAAACTTATTTCATGCATTTTAAGGCTAAAACAACTAATACAATTATAATTCTAGTCAACAACAACTAAAACACCAAAATTAAAACACTAAATACTAGTTTTTACTATTTGCTGAGGACTAGAAACCATTTCCTAACTAACGCTCTCGAAATGCAATGCACTTTGCGACGATAGACGAATAACAATTAAATATCAAAGAATTTTAAAAAAATATAATTTTCAGAAAAAGAAACAGAAAAATTTCACGTTCCGGGCTCGGGTATTACAATCACCCACAGCGTCTCCTGAAATTTGTTAGTGAGGTATGAGCAACCACTATTGCCCAGTGAGGGATAAAGGCCAAACGGGATGTGCAATACAACAAATATAACAGTTAACAAGAAAAACAAGTACAGTACATTTGAAAGAGTAAATAACCACACATATCAAAGGATACGATACACTTAACCCCAAACTCCATGATTCTCTTATCTTTGGCCATGAACCATGAACCACGATCAATGTGTCGACATATTTCCAATCACCTCAGTGGGTGTACTCCGGATGTACCCCGATAATCCTACGACCCAACATCCCCTGACAATCTCCGGACCAGGCGAATAAGGGAATAGGGTATGAAGTTTGAATATCCACTGGTAAGCCCTCTACCGCCCAGCCGATATTCAATACATTCGCCCCTGACACTATGGTTGCGCAACCAATATGCAATGCACTTAACAATGGCAAGACAATATCAACAATATAAGCAATAACACGTGGGAGGATCAACAAAGTAGGTTGACCTCGAGACAGTTAGAATAGAAGCTGTTTCATATAAGCAATTAAGAGATTTACAAAGGAGCATATTCAAAATTCACATAGAACTATACCAAAAGCTCCAAAACATCATGAAACTACATTTAAACACATAATAAGTCATGCCAAAGTCTAAGAAGCGTGAGACAATCGAATTTGTACTTAAACCCCTTTGTAACCCAACCCGTTTTCCTTCCAAACTCATGTGATGGTTCTAGATTAGCAAACGACCTATACCATACTCCTAGTTAACCCTTTAGGCACCTTTAGGACCCTCGAAATCACGTAATCACCTGTATTTAGCCCAAAAGTCTCAAATTTTATCTTTTGACTTTGTACTACACGTACCTCAACCGGGACTCAAATAGGAGCTAGCAAAGCTTAATTAGGTCCTAAATAGCCTAGGATTACTAAATATGGAGGCCAATTCAACCCGGATTAGCATTAACCCCAAAATCCCTTTTTAAAAGTCGGATATTTCACGTTTTATACAAGTTTAGAACAATTCAAGGTCACGGGGCTATTGGACTACCTTCATTGGCAACTAAGGCATCTATTAGAAGCAATAAAGCAAGCCAATACGCACAATTACACAAAATCCTAAAAATTCATCACTATTCACCTCATATAATCAAACTAACGATTTCAACCGTTTAAAATACGAAAAAATAGCTTAAATGTGTTCTCTAGCACTTATATACAATGTACAATAGTATGGATAAGCATTGTAATAACATTTGATAGCATTTCGAACAATTCAAGAAAATATCAACATTTCTAAAATGCACAAATAATCATGAAAACCCTTACCTAACGTGCGTAGGAGCTCCTAGGAGGCTTGTAGACAACCTAAAGCACCTGATCCTAGCTTGGATTGGCTTGGATTGAGGGTTTGAAGAAGCAAAAATCATTTCTCTTGGCTGCTCAAGGCTGTCGGCCTGCTACAGTACTTTTCAACTTTTTTTTGTTTTGTTTTGCAAGTTATGAGCTTAGGTGGTGTGTTGTGTGAGTATATGAGGAGTTGGGGTTATGTTTAGGTGCAAAAGTTGACTAATAGAATATGTTTAGCTAGCTAAAGCAAGCCCTTACGTGTAATTATGTACTAGTTAATTAAAACACTAAGTTAAGTTACGTAATACTATTCATTAGTTCACTAAACCATTTTCTAAACGAAGGCTCCTATCGTTCCTAGCTCAATCACATATTTTTCTCACTCTTAAAACAATTAATATGATTTAATAAAAATGATAATTCAGTAATATTATGCAATTGAAAAATAGAAGGAATAGTAACTAAAGAAGACAGTAATTAAACCATAGAAGAAATGCACACATAGTGGATGCAACATAAATCTAGAAATACGACAAAATCTCGGGCGTCACACCCTCTCCCCCTTAAACTTATTGCGTCCACGCAATTCTTACATGATTCAGTGAATAACTCTAGATACTTCTCTCGCATCTCTTCCTCTATTTCCCATGTAGCATCCTCTATCCCGTGATGATCCCACAAAACCTTAACCATCGGAATGCTTTTAGTTCTCAACTCCTGAACTTTGCAATCAACAATTCGAAGAGGTTTCTCCGTGTAGGTCAAAGTTTCACTAATCTCTAATGGCTCGGGCTCAAGAACATGAGAAGGATCTGGCTGATACTTCTGAAGCATAGAAACATAGAAGACATCATGAATTCTGCCTAGGCTAGGAGGCAAAGCTAGTCGATAAGCCAATTCACCAATTGTTTCAGTTACTTCAAACGGTCCCACATAACAAGCACTGAGTTTTCCTCCCTTACCATGCCGAATCAAGCCCTTGCGAGGAAAAATTTTCAGAAATACTTGATCACCTACGACAAATTTCAAATCACGATGGCGTCTATCTGCGTAACTCTTTTGCCGACTCTGCGCTGTAAGCATTCTTTTTCTGATAAGCTGAACATTATCAATCATTTTGTTCATCTCTGGAAATAGAGTAGGATCAATAGATTTCAACTCTCCAACTTCATCCCAATATAAAGGAGATCTGCATTTATGCCATACAAAGCTTCATACGGTGCCATACTGATAGTAGCTTGATCACTGTTGTTATAAGCAAATTCTGCAAGAGGTAAGTATCTCTCCCAATTCTTACCG
This sequence comes from Ehretia macrophylla, assembly GCA_037974665.1. Lineage (NCBI taxonomy): Eukaryota > Viridiplantae > Streptophyta > Magnoliopsida > Boraginales > Ehretiaceae > Ehretia > Ehretia macrophylla. Next base: position 12,184,291 of record CM075782.1, read on the forward strand.
AAGTCCTGAATGCACGCTAGTAACATATCCTCAAGTATTAGAATAGTTCTTTCAGATTGTCCATCAGTTTGAGGATGATAAGAAGTATTAAAGCTCAATGTCGTGCCTAAAGCTTTCTGAATCTTCTACCAGAACTGAGACGTGAATATGGGATCTCTATCTGACACAATACTCTTTGGAATCCAATGAAGTCTGACAACATTCTCAATATATAACTCCGCTAGCTTATCAAGAGAATCAGTCTTCTTTTTAGCAATAAAATGAGAAGTCTTGGTCAATCTATCTACAACAACCCAAACTGAGTCATTACCCTTCGAAGACCTCGACAAATCAGAGATGAAATCCATGGTAGTATGATCCCGCTTCCACTCAGGTATAGCCAAAGGCTGTAATAACCCTGCAGGTCTCTGATACTCTGCTTTAACTTTCTGACAAGTAAGACATCTAGCAATATAGTCAGCAATTTCTCTCTTCATGTTGTTCCACCAAAAGTTCTGCTTCAAATCTTTATACATCTTTGTACTACCTGGATGGATAGTATACTTAGAATTATGAGCCTCTGCAAGAATTTATTTCTTTAAAGCTGGCTCAGAAGGAATACAAATTATGTCTTTGAATTTAAGAAGACCGTCATCATGCAATTTGAAAGCCGACTCTCCCTCTTTCGATTTCTCTAAGATTTTCAACAAATGAAGATTTGTCTGCTGAGCTTCTCTAATCCTGGATAATAATAGGGATTGAATCTGCAAACTTGCAAATTGAATACCAGAATCTGAAGTCTTAGGCTTCCATAGACATAGTTCTTCCATGAATTCCCAATTTTTGATGATTAGACTGGCAACTGTAGCCTTTTAGCTTAAAGCATTAGCAACAATATTGGCCTTACCTGGCAGATAATTGATAGTGCAATTATAATCCTCAAGCAATTCCAACCAACGCCTCTGCCTCATATTCAACTCTTTCTGAGAAAAGAGATATTTCAGACTCTTGTGATCAGTAAAGATTTCAAATTTATTACCCCAAAGATAGTGACACCATTTCTTTAGTGCAAAGATGATAGCTGCAAGCTCAAGATCATGCGTCGGATAATTAAGTTCATAAGGTTTCAATTTTATGGAAGCATAGGCAATAACTTTTCCATTCTGCATTAATACACAGCCCAAACCTTCCTTAGAAGCATCACTATAGATTACTAGATTATCAGTACCCTCAGGTAGGGCAAGAATAGGAGATGTGGTTAATCTCTTCTTCAATTCTTGAAAGCTAGCCTCACATTTCTCATTCCAGTCAAACACAGTCTTCTTTCGAGTGAGCTGAGTCAATGGTCCAGCAATTTTAGAGAAATCCTTGACAAACCTTTTGTAATAACCTGCTAAGCCCAGAAAACTGCGAATTTCTGTAACAGTCTCCGGCCGTTTCTATGCCATGACAACCTCAATCTTCGCTGGGTCAACAGAAATTCTATCTTGAGAAACAATATGGCCCAGAAAAGTAACTTGCCTTAACTAGAACTCACACTTACTGAACTTCATGAACAATTTATGCTCTTGAAGAGTCTGCAGTACCATCCTGAGATGTTGTTCATGTTCAGCTTCAGATTTAGAGTATATAAGGATATTATCAATGAAAATAACCACAAACTGATCCAGATATGGACATAATACTCTCTGCATCAAATCCATGAATGCGGTAGGAGCATTAGTTAACCCAAATGGCAGAACAACAAACTCATAATGACCATATCGAGTTTTGAAAGCAGTTTTGGGAACATCATCTGACTTAATCCTTAACTGATAATAGCCCTACCTCAGATCGAATTTAGAAAATACCTTGGCACCTTATAGCTGATCAAATAACTCCTCAATCAAAGGCAATGGATATTTGCTTTTGATAGTTACCTGATTAAGACCCCGATAATCAATGCATAAGCGAAGAGATCCATCTTTCTTTTTAACAAATAGAACTGGTGTACCCTAAGGTGAAGAACTCAGTTGAATGAATCCCTTCTCAAGCAAGCCCTGCAACTGAACTTTCAATTCCTACAATTCGGGTGAAGCCATTCTATACGGAGTCCTAGAGATAGGTATAGTCCCCGGCAATAAATCAATCATGAACTCTATCTCTCTATCGGGCGGTAAACCAGGTAATTCCTCAAGAAATACCCCCGAAAACTCTCTCACAATAGGTACATCATTCAATTTCAACTGGTCCACAGGTTGATTAATCAAATATGCAAGATAAGCCTCACAACCTTTGCTCAACAGTTTAGATGCTCTAACGGAAGAAATGATAGGAGTTCCAGTTGATTTTCTACTACCAACTATTTTAATTACAAAGTGGTCAGGCATTTCTAATCTCACAATCTTCTTTCTACAGTCAAGTTGTGCATAATAACTTCCCAACCACTCCATCCCCAATATAATTTCAAAGTTATTGAAGGGTAGAATAATCAAGTCAGCAGGAAAAACACGACCCTCAATAAAAATATTACATGCTCTGCAAATAGATCTAGTAACAAACTTCGGACCCATAAGAGTGTAAACCACAATCTCATGCAATAGTTTATCATGATTCAGTTTAGCATTTTGTGCGCAAGTAGGAGTAATAAATGAATGCGAAGCTCCAGAATCAATTAAAACTTTAACCGATTGATCATTAAGAAGAAAAGTACCTTTTACTATAGCATTCGTATCCGGAAGTTCCTCTACATCTAAGGCAAATACTCGGGCTTGACCCCGTGGTACTGGTACTGCAGTTGATGCCCTGGTCTGATTGCCCTGACCAGATATCTGACCCCTAGTATTCTTGAATTTTGGGCAGTCTTTAGCCTTGTGTTGATCACTGCCACATCTAGTACATCGGCCTAATCTCTTCCAACAATTCTCCTCAGTATGACCCTGACGTTGACAAAAGCTGCACTGCTGGTGACGTCTTGTAACAATGCCTCCCAAATGAGCTCTATAAGAAGAGTTAGCTGAACAACCCTGCTGAGATCGAGCTGCAACTGGACGAGACTGCCCCTGATTCTGACTCTGAACTGGTCGTGCCTGAGTCTGTGTAGGCCCTGCATAACTCTGTGCCTGCTTCGGCTGCGAACTCTGCCCAACTGAAATAGTCTGCCTCTGGTACCCCTGACTCTGTGACTGGTACTGCCGCTTACTCAATTGATTAGTCTCGACCAACACATTTGCCTTGTATTTTTCATACCTTGAGGCGACTCTGACTACTGCAGCATAATTAGGGTAATCATTTGCAGACAAATTTAGCATAATATTACTTCTCAACCCCATGATGAATCTCTGCATTTTCATGTCCTCTGGCTGTACCAAAGTCGGCACGTAACGGGAGAGCCTAGTAAAAGTAGCCTCATATTGATCCACTAACATATTTCCCTGCTTCAAAGCTATGAACTCTGTTTGGCGTCTCTCACGGGCAACCATTGATATATACTTATGTCGAAATTCACGGACGAAGTCAGCCCACGAATGTTGAACCCTCTCTACTTCCCATTTCTTACTAATAGTATGCCACCATTCCTCGGCGTCACCCTCCAAAAGAAATGTGGCATAGGTAATTTTTCTCTCATCACTGCACTCGAGTATTGCAGCCACCCTTTCAAACTTTCTCAACCATAATTCAGCCTTTATATCATCTGGCTCTCCGAAGAAGCTATAGGCCCCATGATGTAAAAACCTGTCATACAAATTACCTTCGGTAGTACCATTACCCTCAGCTCCTGCAGCCTGATTACCTCTGGCAGCCCATGTCTATCCCTATTGAGTCATGAACTAGGCAATGGTATTCATAGCATTGGCCATTGTGGCCAAGATTTGCGCATTACTCGGTTCCTGAACCTATGGTGCATTTCCTGCCATACCTGTTTCTTGCCCGGGAGCCTCATCTGGTTCTCTATCAACATCCTGCTTCCCAGTTCGACGGCGGGGTCCCATTCCAGACAACTAGAATGCAAAGTATTATGACAAGCATATGTATAATTCACAATTAAATCACATAAGAATAAGTTCAAATAAGTGAACATAAGATCACATATAGGGTCATACGAACACTTTGCATACTAAAGACACAAGTAAAACAATTAATCATACTTTCGATTCTTAACTTTTCACTTTTACACAATAACTCATAAAAGACCTTTCACATTCTCGCTTTCGTGCTAGCATGCGCTTTAACCATTCAATCTTTCCTTTAGCCAATCAAAGAAACATTTATTCACACATTCACACCTTAATTTAATAGACTCCTACCTACAGACTGAGAAAATTAACCCAGCTTCATGCATTCTATAAGCTCTAATACCACCTAAATGTCACGCCCCGACCCAACCCCACGCTAAAGGTTAAGTCTTGACCTGACAAACAGACAGAGTCTCCCCTGTACCGTGGATATTCTGAAAACCTTTAAACACTCAATAAAGCCACATTATAACAAGATAAGCTTTTATAACTAAAGTTCAAAGGTTCAAGGCCATCCGAGCCCTGAGACATACAGTAGTTCAGATTCACACAAGCATGCATCCAACTTAACTTCTTTACAAAATCGCTTATCATGCCACTCCATGATAGCATTGAAACAATCTTAGAAGTTGAAAACAAACATACATCAGAACATTTACTCCCAAGCATGTAAAGCAGCTAGAAATAGAAACATAAGTTATTACATGCCATGGTTCCAAATCTACTACTACAACATCTATCTTTCAACTTGCAACTACATAACATATACATAGCTCTTAGGCTACAAAATAGAACATAAAGTAAACAAACGAGTTATTCATTAAACAACAAAAACATAAACCACCTCAGGCAACTAGATATAGCAACTAAGGCAATGGTTCAGTTTGAACCTCCGGTTCTTCTTCCTCTACCAAATCTTATATGGGGATCACCCACAGCGTCTCCTGAAACAATTAGCGATGTATGAGCAACCACTATTGTCCAGTGAGGGATAAAGGTCAAACGGGACGTGCAATGCAACAAATATAACAGTTAACAAGAAAAGCAAGTACAGTACATTTGAAATAGTAAATAACCACACATATCAAAGGATACGATACACTTAACCCCAAACTCCATGATTCTCTTATCTTTGGCCACGATCCACGAACCACAATCAATGTGCCGACAAATTCCCAATCACCTCAGTGGGTGTACTCCGGATGTACCCCGATAATCCTACGACCCAACATCCCTTGGCAATCTTCGGACCAGGCGAATGAGGGAATAAGATACGGAGTTTGAATATCCACTGGCAAGCCCTCTACCGCCCAGTCGATATTCAACACATCCGCCCCTGACACTATGGTTGCACAACCAATATGCAATGCACTTAACAATGAAAAGTAAATAGCAACAATATAAGCAATAACACATGGGAGGATCAACAAAATAGGTTGACCTCGAGACAATTAGAATAGAAGCAGTTTCATATAAGCAATTAAGAGATTTACAAATGAGCATATTCAAAATTCACATAGAACTATACCAAAAGCTCCAAAACATCTTGAAACTATATTTAAACACATAAGAAGTCATGCCAAAGTCTTAGAAGCGAGAGACAATCGAATTTGTACTTAAACCCTTTGTAACTTATCCCGTTTTCCTTCCAAACTCATGTGATGGTTCTCGATTAGAAAACGACCTATACCAAGCTCCTAGTTAACCCCTTAGGCACCTTTAGGACCCTCGAAATCATGCAATCACCCGCATTTAGCCCGAAAGTCCCAAATTTCTTCTTTTGACTTTGTACTACACGTACCTCAACCGGGACTCAAATGGGAGCTAGAAAAGCTGAATTAGGTACTAAATAGCCTAGGATTACTAAATATGGAGGCCAATTCAACCTGGATTAGCATTAACCCCGAAACCCCTTTTTAAAAGTCGGTTATTTCATGTTTTATACAAGTTTAGAACAATTCAAGGTCACCGGGCTATTGGAATACCTTCATTGGCACCTAAGGCATCTATTAGAAGCAATAAAGCAAGCCAATACGCAAAATTACACAAAACCCTAAAAATCCATCACTAGTCACCTCATATAATCAAAGTAACGATTTCAACCGTTTAAAATGCGAAACAATAGCTTAAATGTGTTCTCTAGCACTTATATACACTGTACAATAGCATGGATAAGCATTGCAATAGCATTTGATAACATTTCTAACAATTCAAGAAAATAGCAACATTTCTAAAATGCACAAATAATCATGAAAACCCTCACCTAACGTGCGTAAGAGCTCCTAGGAGGCTTGTAGACAACCTAAAGCACTTGATCCTAGCATAGATTGGCTTGGATTGAAGGTTTAAAGAAGCAAAAATCACTTCTCTTGGCTGCTTAAGGCTGTCGGCCTGCTACTGTACTTTTCAGCTTATTTTTTTTTTTGTTTTGCAAATTATGAGCTTAGGTGGTATGTTGTGTGAATATATAAGGAGTTGGGGTTATGTTTAGGTGCAAAAGTTGACTAATAGAATATGTTTAGCTAGCTAAAGCAAGCCCTTAGGTGCAATTATGTGCTAGTTAATTAAAACACTAAGTTAAGTTACATAACATTATTTATTAGTTCACTAAACCATTTTCTAAACGAAGGCTCCTATCGTTCCTAGCTCAATCACATATTTTTGTCACTCTTAAAATAATTAATATGATTTAATAAAAATGCTAATTCAGTAATAGTATGCAGTTGAAAAATGGAAGGAATAGTAACTAAAGAAGACAATAATTAAAGCACATAAGAAATGCGCACATAGTGGATGTAACAGAAATCTAGAAGTATGACAAAATCTCGGGCGTCACAGACACCACGTACTTTTTTCATGAATAGTATTATTTTTTGGGCCATGGGGCTCTAAAAACACCCAAATTTAGAAAGGTTTGTATTTTAGAGCCCTTATTAAGGATGTCCTTAATATCCTACCTACCTTATCTACTAAAAAACAAAACAAAAGCACACAAAACACACACAAAAATCAGACACACATAGACACACAGAGTAAACACATTTAAACACACACATAAGAAAGAAGAAGAAGAAGAAGAAAGGAAGAAAGAAAGGTGATTTTGAGCTTGTTGTGTGTAAATTCTTCAACTTAAGGTGAGGGATCATGTTAATTGCATTTTGTATGGATTATTTTGCTATATGTATGTATATCATGTTGTAGAGATTTGATCAAGTTGTTAGAAATGCATGTAAGACTCTATATTTATTATGTAGAGTATGATACTAGTTCTCTAATGTATGCTTATTGTGATATAGCATGCTATTATAATTGTTACCATTGTATTGCAAGTATGATCAAAGTGGAAGATTAGTTGTTTGATTTAATGCTTAAGTGAAGTGTAGAGATTATTTGCTTGCTAGGGTAATGACCAAAGGTAGACAAATGCAAGAAAACAAGCTAAATAGACATTAGAGCAATTATGAGAATTCTGGACAGTTTGCGGAGAGAATTTACAGAGACGATTTGAGGTAGTAAACGATGTCAAAATTGGTTAATTTTTTTTTATATATTGTAGCTAAGATCTTGAGGAACAATTTCTCTTTTGGGTGAAAGATTGAATTCTATCATTAAGGGGTTGTTTTGGAGCCAAAACAGTGGGGTGACTGATTCTCGTGTAATTCAGGGCTAGTTGCGCAATGATTTTCTAAAGGGCATAACTTGATGAGTTTAACTCCGAATTGGGAACCGTTTGAGACTAAACCTATCTACACTTGATAAGATACATGTCTGTGAAATTTTAGAAGTTTTAGAAGTCATTAATTCTACTGACTGAACCTGTAAAATTAAGCAAATGTAATAAGAAATTTCAGTTTATATAGCTAAGTAATTAATGTTGCACTAAAGGTTAATTTGAGTTGAATAATGGGAGATTATAGGTAGTTGAAGGCTTGAGAGTAACAATTACATGTTTGGAGAGAGTGCTTAAGTGGAATGAGGGTTAAATAAATATTAGTTGCATTAAATGTTAAATGTTTAATACGTGACTAACGTGAACTATGTGCATTGAATGTTTAAATAAGTTGATGTGTTACTTGCATGTGACCTTTATGTTAATATCAAATGTTATATTGTTATTTGTTATAAGTGCTTAGTTGTGTTGTGCTAGTTTCTAAATTATGAATCCGACATGAATTGTTAGTTTTGTGCAAGAGGAGAAGGTTAGAAGAGAAGAGTTTGTGGTTTCTTGAGGTGAGGGAGTTTTTGCATGTTTTTGCCATTACAAAGCTTATGATCATGTTACCATATTTCTTGATTTGCTAGTTTAGGCTTATGCATTGCTTTAATTTTGTATTGTATACCTTCTACATGATATTTGGACCTTGCTTGAGTAGTTTATTAGCATGCTCCATGGTTGAATGCTTGAAACACATGAAAGAGAATGAATAGTGCTTTAATTTAGGGTTTTGCTTTAAGTGGTTAATTGGATTGAATTGATGCTACCTATAGGTTCTCTAGATGATATTAAAACTAGTTAGATGCTCACGTGTAGTTAATTTGCCTGGAAATTGAGTTAAAATGCAAATTAGCTAAACTTTAAAAAGGGGATTTTTCATAAAATGTAATCTGGGCACATTTGAACCTTAGATTAGATATCCTTGGGGCATGGAAGCACTTTTGGTGCTTTCGTTGCATTGGTTTGAGGGTTGGATAGGGTAGTTGTATTTAAAACCTACTCGGGGCCTTCCCGAGCTTTTGTCTCCAAAGCGGGTTTTCAGGCCTTAGATTGGTGACTTTTGGTATTCTTAGGAATGTAGTGTGGTTGGTTTGTAGATTTGGGGCCTTGAATTTCGTATAGAAGAAGAATTGTATAGTTATCAAAAGGGAAAATGTGAGAAATGGATGCCTTTGTGCTTGCATGAGCTTGCAGATGCTTGTTATGTGTTTAAATGCATGTCTAAGGAATAATCAAGCTAGTTGAAGATTTTGAGGAAAAAGTATGTTATTTGTCTCTTTTATATTTATACAGTTATTTCATGTTTAATGGCTTGTATTGTAATTAACTGTAAGGGCGTCCTATTTTGTCATTCCTCTTATGTGAGATTTGATAATCTTGGCTTTTGTGATCTTGACTCGGGGTTGCACAACCTTTTCAGACATGGTAGTGTTGAGAAACTCCGGGCAGCGTCAGGCTACCGATCTCCCTCGACTACCATAGTTCCTATTCCCTTTCTCGCCGAGGCATACTTCCCTACCCCAGAGGCGTGGTTCTCCTTGTTGGAGCATACGAACCTACCTCGGGAGATATGGGTCATAGGATCGGGGTACTTACGGAGTACCCCATTTGGAGGAATAAGGAGTTTGTCGGCATTTGCTTAAAGATCGTGGCTCGTGGATCGAGATTGAAGGCAAGAAGATGAATCGTATCTTTTTTATGCGTGTTTAATACTTGTTCAATTAGCTTGTTATATTGTGTTGGTTATGTTATTACCTTTGTTGCATTGCACGAAAACCATTTGTGAAAACACCCCTGTTTACTGTATCTCCTCCCTCACTAAGTAACTTTAGTTACTCATTCCTCTTTTCAACATGTTTCAGGAAAAGCTGAGGTTGGATACAATGTACTGGTCTATGTGCAGGAAGTGCAAGTTGCTGTTTATACATGTTTTGTTTTGAGGTTATGAAACCTTGTGTATATTTCTATTGTCTTAGAGGTTGTAATGTAAAGTAAAGTTTGTAAACTTGTATAAGTTAATAACTATAGATGGATTGTAATAACTTTAATGATTTACTTGATTGCCTAATTAATTTGCATGCTTGTGTGAATGGAAATGGAAAATATGATTGAAAGATTTAATCTTTAGATAGATTGAATAAAGAATATTAGAGTGGTATGATAACTGAATTTATAACATAATATTTCAACAGCTTATGTGGATGCATGCTTGTTGTGTACTTTTGTTGGGTTCCAAGGCTCGGATAGCCTTGTGGAGTTTGTTGTGTGTATGCTGGTGGAGGATGGGAGTTGTTATGGAGGTTGGTATATAATTTAATGGTTTTATATTCTATGCGCAAGTAAACTGTTAGTCCTATAAATAGGGGAGACTCCGTTCGTTTTTCCTAAATTTTGTGCCCGGGTTTATATATGTGTTGAGAATAGCATGATTAATAGGAGTCTCGATTCTATGAGGAATTGGGGCGTTACATGGATTCTTATTAATTTCAACAGAAACGGTATTATTGAGTGCAAATACCAAAGAGGTATTAAATACTGTGCTAATTAAAGACACATCAGAACTTGTGGGGGGAGACTATTTGATAAGCTACCCACAAGTATTTTTAAGACACCATATGAAATGTGGAAATGTTGACCACATTTCTAAGTACTTTAAATGTGGGGATGTCTTGGTTAAATAGGAGTTTCATACTCCTAAAATGGTCAACAATGGACTTTAAGACTGCTAATTATAGCTTCATTGGGTATGCCTACAATCGTGCGTCATACGAGGTTCTTGTGCACAAATCTAAAAATTGAGGACATGCATGTCATAGAGTCAAGGAATGTAATTTTGGAAAAATTTAATTCTTTGTAAGGTTGCACAAGAACCAGGTTCTTCATGATACTAGTAGTCATGAAAATGATATAGAGAAAGAGTCTATATCAAATGGCAATGAAGATGAATCAAGACGTGGCAAGACAGCTAAAATGCCTAAGTCTTTTAGTCTAAATATTCTAGCACATTTGGTATCAATTCTTTTATAAGCCTTTTGTTAGAGAGAGGCTTTTAATAGAGAATTGATCCATCTTACATGGCAACTGATGAATAGTCCTCCTACAAATTAGCCTTTAAAGTGTAAATGAATTTTCAAAAGAATATTAAATTTGGTGGATCTATTGATAAGTAATAGACTAGTCTTGTAATCGAGAACTACAAGCAAAGTTTTAATTATTTGGACATGTGTATACTAGTTACTTTACTAACATCTATTTAGATGTTGATAGTCATTCTAGCTATGAATGATTGTGAGGTATCCAATTGTATCAAAGGGATACATTGATGTTAATTGGATATCATATTTGTAAGACTTATAATCCATGAGTGGATATGTCTTTGTTTAAAAGATGCAACTATAACTTGGAATTCTCTAAGCTAACAATGTGTTGTTGCAGATTCACTGAGGAATCTGAGTTGAGACTTTGTCATCTCTTAGAGAATATTCCAAATCGGGAACATGAGTCAACTATTTGCATTAATTGTAATAGTCAATCAGCGATTGAAAAGAAACATAATAGTATGTACAATGGTAAGTCTACACATATTCATCGTAGACATAGCACTGTTAAACAATTGTTCTCTAATGGGGTTATCACAATTGACTATGTAAAGTCAAAATGTAACATTGCGGATCTGCTAACGAAAGGTATAAATAGAGAACAAGTTTACAAATCGTCGAGGGGAATGGGACTGAAGCCTATTTCTAAAGAGTCGTCATAATGGAAAACCCTACCTTGTTGACAGGAGATCCCTGAATCTAGGTTCAAAGGAAAAAACTGAATTATGTACAACTCAGTGGGAGCACTGTTGTACGTTTTAAATTACTCGCAAGTGCACGAACCGTATGAAGATATAGCTTAGGCAAATACGAGGTCGATCCCTCAGAGACTTGTTCAGTTAAGATCAAATTTTAGACTCAGATTTAAACTTCCTAATCTAGTTGGAAAGATTGATATTCTAGGTTGAGATAAAATAATAAAAGACTAAACAATAAATCTAAATAAGTAAGACAATTAAAAATCCTAAGACAAAAGCAGTTAATAATTTTAAGAACAAAAATAAAGTAAAACTAAAAGAATATATGATGAATCTAGAGACTTAATAAATAAATTCTAAAATAAGAACAACTAATAAATTGAATGAAATAAATTAATAAATTCTAAAACAGAAACAATTAATAACTTGAGTAAAATAAATTAAAATAAACTAAAATAAGAAAATATTAGAAAAGAAAATAACTAATTAAATAAAAGACGAAGGTTAAAAAGTGAGACTAAACAAGTAATCGTAAAAGGCTAAGGTTCGGAATCCACCTTGCTAATCCTAACGTCAACTATATTTGATCATTAATTTTCCCAAATTTTACTTCATGATAATCTCGCAGTCTAGCCTCGTTACCATGGAAGATATCATCTTTTAAGCCTTAAGTTAATGAATCCCAAAAGTATGTTTATGCTTACTTTGCAAAAGAATCTTCAAATTATTAATTGTATCCCAACTAGAAATCACAATTAATATTCGGCATTAAAAATCAAAACTTTCAATTATTAAGAATTATTCAAAGCATGAGAAAAACATGATTAAACCCATCAAAGAAATTATCTCAACAATTGATGAAAGAATAAACATTAAACATGAATGATCAAGTTATGGGGAAAAATTAATTCACAAACATAACATCAATTAAAATTAATAAGGTTTCATCGTCACCTTAACAAGAAAATTAGCCTGACATTCTAACGAAACTAAAATAACAATTTTGAAAAATAAACATTATTTAAATAAATTAAAGTAAAGGAAAGAAAACGTTGCAGAGTTTAAATGCGAAGAAACTCCAAAAGCATCCTAATGTCTCGCAGAAGAAGAAAAACTAATAAAACTAAACTAATTCTTTTTTTGAATTTCCGCCGTTGCTGCTGCTCCTTCTCGCTTACTTTGTTGTGCCTTAAATAGGCACAAATCTTTTTTTCCTAACAGACCTTGGCCAATGGGCCAAGGCTTGCTTGCAATTTTTTTATTCCAAGTCCAAATTGGACTTGGATGATATACGGCCAAGGCTTATCATAAGCCTTGGTCAACTTTTTTTTTTCTTTTTTTCTATTTTCTTTCCTTTTGTTTTATTTCTTCAAATCTTGATTAAATATTCTTCAATAAGCTTTTGATTTTTTCTTCTCATGCAATTCTTCAAGACTTTGCTCTAAATGTTATTTCATCATCACAACTCTTGATCTGCATGTCCCCATGATCTTCATATTTAATTATTCGTTCACGTACAAATAACATTTTAGCCCTGAAAAATATGAAAAAGTCTCAGATAAGTGATAAATAAATTAATGACTTAATACTTATTCATTATGCTCAAATTGAATGTGACAAAGTCTAATTTAAATATAAAAATATGCAAACCCCGACTTATATCAAGCACTGTAGGGGTATCACTTCCACCTATTCTTATGACGAGCAGACAGTGCTGCCTGTATGCGTTATAGGTTAAGTTATACTTTTAATGATACTTATATCTTGGAAATCCAAGTGGAGTATTACAGGAATACTCTTAATAAGTGATCACCTATATGAGTAGGGAGTGGGCCTCTCCTACAAGAATTTCCAAGGCTAAATTCTCTAGAGTACTCATGAATACTAGGAGTTGTTCAGGGTCAAAATGAACACAACTGTTAGAATTGAACAGTGTCCAGAGGGGTGCTGTGTGAGCTCTATTGACTTGATTTACATCAAAGTCGAACAGTTTAAGACATCGCGTTCACTGGTTGGCAAATAAATCCGATAGTTCTCACTAGGGAAGGTTTAAAGCCAAAAACCACATATCCCGATGTAGTATCCTTCTAGTAAACTTTCTCTCATGTCTGCATCTTGCAGTATTTTGACCAGCTAATTTTCATTCATGCGGGGGAATGTTGGAAATATGGTATTACATGTGCAATGAGGTACATTGGTATTAACATATAAGTGGGTCCCACGTGTCGAAACAGTCAGATCTTGGTGCTTATGCGATCGTTGTTTCGAATAGAGGAGCATGGTATACTCACATATACAAAGCTGATGAATGGTGAATGAGAAATTAGCATATTTTGCTTAATGTTGATTATGAGAATCATTCATAATATTTAAATAATATGCTTAATGCTACAGGTTATGAATCATTGATTCATAACATTGATTTCTCAATTTGAACGTGCTATGTGAACGTGCTGAATGGTTAAAGCCAAAGAGACGTTGCAGCCATTCATCAACGTAAATGCAATGCTTAATGTTCTAACGTTGCAAAGCTTTATACCATTTCAGTTTCTTTCTCCATTAAGAATCCAGAAAATTCTCTTCTCTTTCACCTATATAAACCCGCAGGCCTTAGGCTTCAAGTATACAATTTTCCTCTGCATATTATTACTTCATATCAATTATAGAGAGAATTTAGTCACTGTTCTTTTCGTAAGCTCTTGTACTGAAGTGCTGCCTTTGCAAGAGGATTAATCGTTGTATTCTGAGAGGTTTGAGCTTAAGAGAGGTACAACATAATAGCCTGGCGATAAAACTTTAAGGATATCGTGTTAAACATGAGTTTCAATTTGCATTATTGCAACTATTTTAATTTTATATCAGTCTTTTATTAATGTGATACTATTTCTGTCATTCTATTTCTTGATTTAAATTCCCATACTTAGTCTCGAATTACGTCATCTACAACATCAATTTATATTATGCCAACATCCACTACAGAATAAATTTAAGTTGCGACTGAAAATCTTTTGATCACAGTGGTAATAAATTTACAGGTAGAAATGCTTGAATGCTCCATATGACTAAGCAATACTTCTCGCGTAGGAGCGGGGGTTGTTTGAGACAAGTTTGAGAGCATAAGTGTTTTTCCTTACTTTTTTCTTTATGCCAACCAGATAGTAGCATTCTACTCCTATTTTAATTTCCCCCACAATTATAAGTTAAATTTCACGTTACCTGCTGAAATTTTACAAAGTGGCACGATTGCTACTTAAATGTGGGTGTTGCTAGTATTGTGTTTGATAGCTAGTCTTGTATTTGAAACCTATGAATATTGTAAATGTTAAATCAATCACTTAAATCATGACCGACTGTTTCCCTCCCCATTTTTCCTCTTTTTTCCTTTTTCTTTTTTCTCTCTGTGAAGAAACTCTAGTTGACAGTTTTCTTCTTCACCCGCCTCAAGTTAAAACTGCCTCGTAGTTACCGTGTCTCTGGTGCTTTGGCCTAAGGCCGATAGCACCTCCCCCTCATCTCTCTCTTTGTTTTTACTTCTCCTTTTCTTTTTTTTTTTCTGGTTTTATTTTCGCCTTCCTTTTTGCTTGCTTTCTTCTATATATGTTTTTCGCCTTCCTCTTTGCTTGCTTTCTTCTATATATGTTCTGACCATTGTTTGTTCGACGATGGTTGTTTTTGTTGGTTGTGCTGAATTGAAAGCTCTTGGAATGTTCTCTGTCGGTGTGTCTTTGGTGCCTTCAGTCGCTATTCCATTTATCTTCAAATTGGTTTCCACCATCTCCCATGGCTTGCTTGGAGGAGTTTTGGTGGTTGTTCCCACCATCCTTGGTAGAGGTGGCTTTTGGGGTGGGCTCGACTCGGCCAAGCTCACCATATATAAGTGTGTTGAGTTGGGTCATATAAATTTTGACCCAACTTATTTGAGCCCAGGCCTAGCCCAGTCCAACCAAACTCGAGGCCCAATCCAACTCAAGCCTAGCTCAAGCCTATCACATGCCCAACTCAAGTCCAAATAAGGCTCATCTCGAGCCCAACACAGATTAAGCAAAATTTGAGCTCACTTATTAAAATAAATTAAAATATTATGCTTTATGCATGCAATGTAAGTCATAATAACTATTTTTTAAAAATAAACAAGCAAGCCGTAGTAACTATTTTTTTTAATAAACTAATAATAACAAGTAGCAAATTTATTTCTTAAGTTTATAAATTAAATGACTTGTTATCAAATATTTTTTATGATATTACACGTTTGGAACTTGCAACTTTAATTCCTTTCATATTATTTTTTAAAATATTTTTCGTACATATGATTTTTCCTATAAATACATAGTATCATAGTGTTTTAGTCACTTAATATATTCAACTTTATTTTACTATAAGTATACGACATTAATTATATATAACTATGTGCATGGGAGAAGAAAATCTTCCATGACGATTACATTCGTTAGAGGTTTGGAATCATTTTATGTACTTTGAATAATAAAGGTATGTAATTTGTAACTATTACTAACGTCCATTTATATTTCGATGTAAATTGTAAGATACCTTGTATCTTAACACTCAAAAGTCACAAACTATTTTAATTCTGAAGTGGTTATTCAACCACCGCAACTGCCAAGCCCACCACGACCACCACCAGCAAGCCCAACACCTGTACAAGGAGCATAACAAAATAGAGAACTTTTGCATTAGCTTTCTTCAAGTGTTTATCTAATGTTTTATTTTTATGTTTAAATCACTAAGTAGTCGTGTCTTATTAACTTATAATTTGTTATATAGTGTTTATCATTATTGTTAATTGTTAATGTTGTCAATCAACTTGTGTACTGTCTCCCTAATAGTTAAGTTAACTTTTCTTAAAAAAATTAAGTTTAATTTTATTTTTTAATTATTGATCCAACTATCCAAGTAACCTATATATATATATATGTGTGTGTGTGTTTGTGTTTGTATATTAGTATATATTTATAAATTTAGAAACAATAATCGCAAAAAAATGGGTTGGCCCAACCCAGCCCAACCCAGCTCGCGACTTATGGTAGCAGGCTCGTGAGCTGAGCAGAGTCCTATATTTTGAAAAAGAAGTCTAACCCAACTCAGCTTACTAAACATCTATGTCAAGCCAGATTCAGTTTTCTCAACCCATGATTTAGTCGGGCCGTATCGAGCTGGCCCATATGCCAGCTCTAATCCTTGGTTATGGTTGTCATCTCGAACTACTTTGGTTCATGGCATGGCTTATTCTTTGGGTTTATGAGGCCCTATTTACTTTCCTTGTGTCGACTTTCTTTGGAAAGCCTATTTTGTGCATTCGTGACATCTCTAAAATGTGGGTGATGTAGGAGAGTCATATGCAGTGCTATAAAAAAAAAAACTAATGAGGGTAGCGAATTTCGGTTGCTATTTCGTAGCAAAATTTAATTAATCAAGAAAATTCGTTGCAAAAAAGCAGTCTAAAACGCGGGCATTGAAGAATAACATTTTCGTCACTAAAAGTCAGTTGCAAAATCCATCGTAGAATGGTGAATGATGACGATGGAAATAAGTTTATCCCCGAATCCGTTGCAAGATGGGAATGGAATAATGTCCATTATTATTGGCGATGGAATCATTCAATCGCTGTTGAAGACCAAACATTTTCCATCGCTGTTTGAGATGGGAAATTACACGACATTGGTTGCAACTGAACGAGATCAGTCACCACCTTTGTCACTCTTCGTGAAATCTGTAATATTTTTAATTTCAATTTATTAATATGTTTCCTCACAAATCATAATATGAATATAATGATATGAATTTAGAATATAATCCTCACACCTCACCTTCAGTGAATTAGTCTCACAAATGGACATCAAACGGCCTTGAAGCAGATTTTGAAAGTATTTATATTATACAAAAAGAAGTTGTTTAAAAGATAACTAAAACTAATTGTTCTGATGTTCATCATCCTCAATTTCTTCATGTTGAGGTCGACATTTTGGTATCAAATTCGTAAAACAACATTCCTCTGTAGTAGTCTCATATGTTCGACCCACTGCTCCTTCATGTATAATCTCATATACTAATAAAAGTTACATATGAATATGTACAATGACATATTATATTAATTAAAATCATATATATATATATATATATATATATGTATTATTAAATAAAAAATTGAATACAATGATGGCAACGGTGTCAATGGCAATAATGTATAAATTAAAAAAAATATATCATATTAAGATCATAACTTATACATGCATATAAATATATCATAACATTATTTAAGAAAATATAATCTCAAATTGTTTTCAAAAAATATAAGCACATACAAATAACAAAATATACATACATTTGAATATATAGCTCTATATTTATAATATATATGTATATATTATAGATATAACATATATTCATAAGTAAAAATAAAAAATTAATTTATTTTTTAAAAGATAAATTCATTTCAAAATAACAAAATGTACATACATATGCATATATAGCATACATATGCAATGAGTCAGATAATCGCAAAAATTGGCAAATCTGAAACCGAAACCGATTAGAATATAGTTTACCAAAATCGTGATTGAAACCCGATGGGTTTGAAATTTGCTAACCAAAACCGAACCCGATATATATTGGAAAATCATGGATAACAGAACCAATACCGATTATAGATAAAAAAAAATTTAAAATATATATATTTAAATGAGAAAATAGCCTATTTAGAGAAAAAAAATTGATAATCATCTACATTCAGAACTCCTAGAGTTGGAATTTGATATAATATCTTGCTACACACAAATGAAAGCTAGTGATGAAATGCTCGATTAAACTATACAAGGAACACCACCAAAGAGAAGAATAAAATGCATATTCACATCTTTCTTATACTTTTATGGGAACAAGGAGAAAAAAAGAAAAATGTAAGAAATATTAAAAGTGAAAGCAAGGATTTATTTTTTAATATAATGAAAACAACAAATAGCTGGAATCGTATAATGACTAAACTTGATCTTAAAAAAAATGATAAATAGCACCAGACCCCCCTGTGGTCATCCATAAGTGTACACGACCCTTTTGTGGTCTCAAAACTTCCTCCAAACCCCCCTGTGGTCCACCCGTCGGTGTACACTCACCCCCTCCGTCTAACATTCCGTCCAAAGTAACGGAAAGTGCCAACCACGCACGACATTTGCAGTTGTTTATGATTTCTAACAATAACATTAATAAAAATAAGATGCAAGCTGACCAAACTACCATCAATTCCAATTATAACATATGCCCTAGCTCTATTTTGTATCCTCATTGTAGCTAACGTGAGTTGTGAGCTTGAGCTGCCGTCGTCGAGCTTTCTCTGTGGTCGTGCTTTGTGTCGTTGTCGAGATTGGTGTCATCGTCGAGCTTGAGCTGTCGTTGTGATTCTTCCACCGTAATTTGACTTTACTCATGCATTTTATAGAAACAATTTCCATTATTTGCATATTTTATTTTCTCTCATATATGCATTTTGACTTTACTTATGCATTTTATAGAAGCAATTTCTTGGTACTACTTCCATGGACTTGAGATTAACATATTATAATACACCAACATAAACTAGAATTTACATGTACCTGCTATGGACCAACACCAACATAAACTAGAACACATTTACGCAAGAAAGAGGCTGCATTTTATAGAAGCAATTTCTTGGTACTACTTCCATGGACTTGTGATTAACATATTATAATACATCAACATAAACTAGAATTTACATGTACCTGCTATGGACCAACACCAACATAAACTAGAGCACATTTACGCAAGAAATGGACTAAAAAATTTTGGTTATAAAATGAACACATTTACCTATTTTTTCTCAAAATGTTTTACTTATTTTTTAAACCAAGTTAGTTTGAATTAGGTTTTGGGTTTCTTAAATGCCTTTCAAACAAATTTATGTTAAGGTGAGTTTTCTATTATAAAAGCATGTTTGTTTACTTACTTTTGAGATTATATATTTTAGCATAAGTGAAAATGTCAACATCTACCCGTCGAAGTCGAAGTCGAGCTTCGGAAGACCCAGCACTTGATTTGCAGTACGTTAATACAAAGTGTCGTTGTTAGCGGAAGGCTGAAATTATTGTTGTGTCATCTGATCATAAGGCCTCAAAAGGCGTTTATTCTATAATTGTGATGCATGCAATTTTTTCAAATGGTGCGAGCCTATCAAGGCTTCTTGGTTTGGCATTGAGCTGGACGTTAGTTTGAGATTAGGAGACGACGTTAGTAAGAGTTTAGGAGACGAGAATAGTGGAGATGAGAAGAAGAAAAAGAAAAAAAAAAGAGTAACGAGATTGCAAACTTGAACATGCTTCTTGCCATGGCCGTTAGTTGTTGTATTGTGTTGTTGGTGCTACTTCTTGTTGTTGCAATCTTCAAATGAAATGTGTATTGTTGTGTTTAGGATACTCATTGTTGTAACTGGAAGATGACTTGTTGTTAGCCATCTTCAATTTTGTTGTTTTTGTTTAAATGATGTATCTATATCCCTTTCATGTAACTGGTTAATTTGAAGTATCTTCATTTAGAACTATTTGTATGAGTGTGTTGCAGACTTAAGAGTATGCAAGTTATGTAAGTACTCCTTTTTGTTGCAATTCAAACTATGCAAAAGTTGTTGCAATCAAACAAACCAATAAACACCTGTTGCAAATACCAACTAATATAAACCTATCTCAATGTTTAAAATACCAACCAATGTACTTCTGTTGCAAAGTTACAAAAACCAACCAAGTTGTATTCATTCATTACCAAGAAAAGGACCACCAACCAAAATTTTCCTAAACTCCAATTTCTTAACCATGTCGAAAATTTTCATATCAATATCATCAGAAAACTCTGGATGACATTCATAATCATTGAAATTAAAGTTATCCTCTTCCACATCACTGCCCTATTATTGATCACTAGTTGCATTTTCCTCATTGCAATTTTTACTATTTTTCTTTTTCTTCTGAATTCTCTTTCTAAGTTTTTCTTTCAATGCCAATGTACCTTGCTTTTTTAATCTGTCCCTCATCAGTCTCGTTAAAAATATCATCATCATTTAATCCCTCAACATCCTCATAGACCAATCTAGATGTGTCAAAATCTGTATCTGAAACTGATACATCTGTTTCTGCAACATAATCCTCATCATCTGAATCTGAATCTTCAGGCACTTCATTTGTTTTTTCTGGCACAGCAGATTCATGCAATTCATTTGTTGCTTCTGCCCTAACAAATTCATTCTCATTATCTGTATTGCCAATGTTGTTTCCCCAATTTTCATCTCTACCATCATTCTTAATTATTAGTTCACTCCAGTCAAAATAAGTCTTTTGTGCTACCGCTGAACCATTAGTTGCATCCCATATATCATGCACTGCTACATGTTCATGTGCTTGTGTAGATTCTCCTACTATACCTAAAACAGTACTTACAACCCTTATAACACCTCCATCATACAAGACTAGTGCACTAGAACTAAGTGTCTTTCCATTAGCATCAATTACAACAAATGGTTCATATCATTCTACTACATACACTGTTACATAATGATAATCAGTACAAATACTTTGGAACTCCGTAACACTAACATCCCAAAAAATCTCCTTTATATTATCATGCAATGATCTACTTGGCCTAGTGTAGTAGATTGATATGTTACTTTTATCCCTACCAGCGTTTTCATACATTACTCTAAATTTATACTCATTCAAAGTATTTACCTCCAAATTTTGGAAGTTTTGTTTCCTACCTCCATCATACCTAAGCTTAGGATCATAAACAAGACTACTACCTAGCCATAATTCAATATCACAACACCCATCTACCATTCCAAGATCATCATTATTCAAATCAACATCAATAGCTGACACTTCAAAATCATTATCACTAATATCAACATTATCATCATTCATTCTGAAATAAGCAATTAACAACATAAATAACTACTAAATTTACAATATAAATAACTATTATAGCATAAAAGAAAGTTAGAATAATCAAACAAGCCGAATAAGTATAAATTTCAGTACACATAAATTTCAATCAAATTTCAGTTGGTAAAATAGTTCTAAAGCCGTAATTTATTTACCCAAATCCCTAATTTATATAATATCTGTAAAGCCCTAAATTATGTACGCAAATCCCTAATTTATTTACCCAAATCCTTAATTTATTTACTAACTATAAAGCCCTAATTTATTTACCCAAATCCCTAATTTATTTACTAACTATAAAGCCTAATTTATTTACCCAAATCCATAATTTATATAATATATGTAAAACCCTAATTTATTTATCCAAAATTTTACAAGCCTAATTTGTTTACTCAAATCCCTGATTTATTTACTAATTACAAACCGTAATTTATTCACTTTTACAATAGATGATCTGTTTATAAAGCCCTAATAACAGTTAACATATGCGATATTTTGGAAAAGAAATGCAATTTCAACTGTTGATACTATTTCAAAAAGTGTAACTAAGCTTCTGCTTGTGAGATGAGTATGCGAGAAATGAATCAAACCTGAAATCACCAATTGATATGCGTGTAAGATACGTGTGAGAGAAATCGCCAAGTAAGCTTCTCTGATTGTGATGTATAAGCGATGAATGTGAGAGACGATGGCCGAAACTTTTTTCAAAGGTGTAGCTTTGTTTGATTGTGGTTGTGAGAGTAATGGTAAAAGAGTTAAAAACATGAGTGTTAAATATAAGGGCATATCCGTCAACCAACATCTTTCGTTACTTATTTTGACGGAGACTAACGTTTGGGATAAGTGTGCACCGATGAGTGGACCACAGGGGGGGGGGGGGTCTGGGGGAGGTTTTGAGACCACATGGAGGTCGTGTGCACTTATGGATGACCACAAGGGGGTCTGGTGCTATTCACCCAAAAAAGATTTGTCAACTTTCCATAAGAACACTTCCTCACTAGCATTTATGATAGTTGTATCATCATATATGATCAACAAGATAGATGCAACCAGATCTATGTTAATAGAACCATCAACATAACTTCCTAATAGTCACAAGTTAAATAGTTGATAAGAATGCAAAATGTCATATTTCTCTCCATTAAAGTTTAATATTTTACACCTATTTAATGCCTAAATACACTCATTATCTTTATATTTTGATTTAGGATGCAAACGGAGTAGTTAAGTGCAAAACAAAGCTAAATCGCGCAATTCTGGACAGCTCTGACACTGTTACGTTTTTTGGGCATAACTCTCTCATCCGAACTTCGATTGAGGTGATTAAAGATGTTTTGGAAAGCCAAGAAGAAGATCTACAACTTTCATGTTTTGAGTTTTGAGAAATAAAGGTTTCATCAGAGCCTAAATTGGACGTGAAGTTGCTGCACATGTGCTGTTTAGTGTTCTGGAATATTATTTATCTAGAAGCTTCTAGTTGATGGTGGAGGATGTGGTGCACGAAAATTCCAACTATTTTAGCTATCCTAATTGTATTAGGACTTTTTCTAGTTGTTTTAGGCTTTTCTAGTCATATTAGGAGTTTACTTCACCTTTAATATTTTCTTATTCTATTTAGATTAGGATTCCATTATCTTATGGGATCTAGTAGGCTTCGCAAACTATAAAGAGGAGGGAGAAATCATAAGATTTCGACCACCTCTTTTTCTCTCCTTTTTTCTCCTTCAAGATTTCTTCATGGCTCTGCGTGGCTAAACTTTTATTCTTGGTTGAAGGAAATTGAAGTCTCGGAATCATAAGAACTGTGAGATCTAATTAGTTTTTACTGTTCAATTTATGCTTTAAGTATTGAATGTTCTTCTGCTTTATTTATATGATTCTTTCGTTTAATTGCTAGGGTGGCTAACTAGTTTATTATTCGTTATAATCTACTGCTAAGTTAGATATCAAATCCATAATTGTTTGATCCCTCTAATTTGCGAAGCAACTAAGGTTTAATAATTTGCTACGTTAGAGATTATTAGATTTTAGGAAGAATGTTCAACTAAATTAAATGCAACCGCGTGTGTTTGTGTTGTTTAGCTTCATCGATCTCTCTAATTCTTAAGGCTGCTACTAGATTAAACCTTTAGCGCGTGTCTGAGGTTGTTTAGTGGTTAGGGTTAATTAGGTCGCGTGTATTCTAATTAACTACGACTAAGGAGAGATAGGAAAATAATTCCAACGATGAATATTTAAAGTTTGAATTGATATATACTTGCATCAATGATCAGTTACAAGATTCCGATGGTGGATGTTGACTTAGACCAAGGTTCGTCTTCTTAATTAAATTCAATATTTTTAAATTCAGTAATTTTTCTTAAGTTTCCTTTATATACTCAACCCCCCCAACCTTGTTTACGTAACACAAATTAGGCTAGATACTCTCTGTGGAAACGATCCTTGCTCACACTACTACATATATTTTTCGGAGTACAGGTTTTATTTTTGGTTGCCTGCGACAGCACACCAAATTTTGGTGCCATTGCCGGGGACGTTGTCTAGTTCATTTTTGTGTTTTTATTTTTTATTTTTATTTCGTTATTAAAATCTGTATAAATAAAAAAAAAATGTTTTTTTTTTATTACAGTTTCAGCAGTTTTCAAAATTTTGTTAGAATTAGGTCTCAAAAATTTACTTTTTTGAAGGGAAACGACGTTTTAAGCAAGACTCGTAGTCCTTTGGACTTACGAGCCCCACCCTCTCGAGCCCAAATTCCATCGTTTACTAGGATTTTTAGGCATTTTTTGTGTTTTTACGTAAAGTTTTAATTTTTCTTATTACTCTAGATTTCTTTTTCCTGTTTTAATTCTCGTGGTTTATTAGCCATTTCTTGATTTTATGATTGTCACTCGATCTACTAATCAAGGTGATTTGCAGTACGATCCAGAAATAGAAAAACTGCACGCAGGTTAAGAAAGGAAGCTCGAAGGAATTCTGAAGCGAACGATTTAGTTGTTGATTCCTTATTTGCTAGCGATTCTGATTCAAAAGAGGAGGAAGTCATGGCTGGAAATCAAACTTTGAAGGAGCTTGCTACCCCTAATTTAGATCAACAACCTTTATGCATAACGTTTCCTACTATAGATGCTAATGTTACTTTTGAATTAAAGTCTGGCCTAATATATCTTTTGCCCACTTTTCATGGCCTTACAGGTGAAGATCCTCATAAGCATCTAATGGAGCTTCATGTGGTATGCATGAGTATGAAACCCACGGGGGTGACTGACGAGCAGATTAAATTAAGGGCCTTTCCGTTTTCTTTGAAGGATTCGGCTAAGGATTGGCTCTACTATCTACCCTCCGGAAGTATTACCACATGGAACGAGATGAAGAGGTTGTTTTTGGATAAATATTTCCCAGCTTCAAGGGCAGCAAACATTCGGAAAGAAATTTGTGGTATAAGACAACATAGTGGGGAGTCCCTGCACGAATATTGGGAACGTTTCAAAAGACTATGTGCGAGCTGCCCCCATCATCATATGAGTGAGCAGCTACTTATAGAATATTTCTATGAGGGCCTTCTACCCACTGTTACCAGCGCGATGGATGCCGCGAGTGGAGGAGCTTTGGTGGATAAAACTCCAGAAGCCGCGAAGAATTTGATTGCAAATATGGCGGCCAATTCTCAACAATTGGCACTAGGCTGGACTCTCCGTCTAAGCGTGTTAATGAGGTAAATATTTCTTCCCTTGAAGAACAGATT